>JANUYF010000004.1:266592264-269016431 GCA_026167975.1 Phrynosoma blainvillii
CAGAATAAAAAAAGTTTCTCAACCTTCTTTTAACTGGTAGTATGTTTGATGATGGTAGAATGCACAAATGATGCAGTCTACTACACATTATTAAGGGAGATGAGGAAGCATATTGTTGCTTTTTATTAGGGTAACTGTATGTTTCTTGAATCTATTCAGGAAATGAAAAAACAAGAAGAAATGGAGTGGCTTTCATACTAAGGAAAGATATAGCTAGAGCACTCAAAGGATGCAACTCAAAGTCAGACCGTATATTATAAATAAGGCTTCATGGTAAACCTATAAACATCACAATAATCCAGGTATATGCACCAACCACAGATGCAGATTAAGAGGAAATTGTGAGATTCTGTGATGCAGTCCAGGAAGAAATTGACAACATACCATCACATGATTTCAAACTAATCATTGGAGACTTGAATGCTAAAGTTGGCAACAAAGAAAAATCAAAAACAGTAGGAAGATTTGGATTTGGAACAAGAAATAAAGCAGGAGAGCATCTGATAGAATTCTGTGAGGCCAATAATCTATTCATTGCAAATACCTACTTCATACAACCAGATCGAAGACTATACACCTGGACATCACCAGATGGTAAACACAAAAACCAGATAGACTACATAATTGGAAGTAGTGGGCCGGAAGAACCGGGCCATTAAAAGGCCCCAACGAGCCCCTTTGCAGCGGCAGCGACGGCGGCGGCAAGCTGAGGCCGCACTCCTCGGCCCCACCCGCTCCTCCTCCCTCCCCCCAGCGGCGCAGAAGGCGGCAGCCAAGCGGCCGGAAGAACCGGGCCATTAAAAGGCCCCAACGAGCCCCTTTGCGGCGGCGGCGGCGGCGGCAAGCTGAGGCAGCGCTCCTGGGCCCTACCCGCTTCTCCTCCCTCCCCCCAGCAGCGCAGCCCTCACCTGGTGGTGGCGGCCAGAAAAGTTTGTAATTGGGCCTTCAGCTGGCAGTAGTTTGAATGCCTTTTAGTTTTAAAATTGGTTAATAGGTTTATTTAGTATTTTCTTTTATTTTCTTTCATTATTATTATTACTATTATTATAATTATTATTAACATAGTTACTATTACCTCCTTTTTATAATTTCTTTATATTTTTAACATTATTACTGGGGCATTTTCAGTCTATTTCTAGTGTGGGTAGATATTGGGTCAATTTGTGAAAGCATGGCTGCTAAGAACAGTACTAAACGGAAAAGGAGGTTAACTAAAAAAGAAGTCCGTACAAATGTCAAAAGGACTAAGAAATCTGATAGGGGTCTAACAGGGAGTTCACTGAACTCAGAATTAATGGAGGCTGCTACTACTCTTAAACAATTAAAAATGGAGGAGCTATTTCTATCAAAGGACAACGACAAGTTCACTTCTGAAACATCTTTGCTCTCACTGCATGAGGAACATGTTTCAAATCTTGACACAGATATTGGTATGAATCACGTGGCTGATCTAGACACGGTAGCCAGGAATCGCCAGAACAGTAATCGCCATTTTTGATAAGCTAACAAACATTGATCAGAAACTTGATGGATTAAAAGACCTCATGACTAGGCCCAAATGCTCATCAAATTTAAGAGTAATATCTAACAAAGAAGGTTCTGAGCAAACCCAAAACAACACCAAAGCTAGGAATAGTGATAAGCTGGTGCTATTGCAAAACAGCATTGCTCTGCTAGTGGCTAACAACCATTACAACTATGCCAGGTGGCATAATAAGTCCGCTATATTGTACTCTCTTTCCCTTCTTTTACATCGACATCTGAATCATAATGAACTACTTGGAATTGACTGGCTGCCTGCTCATAATAACATCAAGAGAATTGTCTTGCGATTTAATAATGCCACAACACCTTCCCTGATACTGAAAAATTGGAGTTCATTTAAGAAGTTCTCAATTACACCATTACGTGTCTTTCGTAATTCTAACATCCAGCCTTTGATGAGGCTCCATTCAAGACACAAAGTCTTTTATCAGGCAGATAACTCTGACAAGGATGTCAGGAGGACAACATCAATTCCTGAGAGTTTCATTGATGATGATGGCAAATTGACTGAAATGTTTGGTTCTCTTACTGAAGAAGAACAAAAGCTAGTGCTAAACAGGTTCGAGGATGTCAAATCTATACTGATGTCAGTAACAGAGGAAACCAAGACAATTAAGGACCTGCTACCTATCAGTTGTTCCACATCGGAACCTTTGTTGCAACCCAAAAATGGATTTGAACGAAGTATTGGTGAAGTTGAGGACGATTTGATTCCTCTAATGTATATGTCACCTAAACGCCCATTAGATTGCTTGGCAGACCCTCTTATTCCACTGTCTCAAACTATTCCTAAACATATGACTGGTCAACACTGTGAGTCTATGCAGTTAATATCATTGAATACTCCTAATCATATTATGAACATACAAACATCCGAGAACAAGAGAAGAAGAGATACCAAGCTAAACTCCTCTGCTGCCAAAATAACTAAGCAGAGCTTATTTGCTAGCCCAATTAATTTAGCTCCTGAGAAGGGAAACATATCTAATGGCTATGCAAGCACTAACGAGCAGCAAGTTGCTATAACTCAAGAACAATCAATAATGTCTGGCAATTGACATTCAGCTGAATTGTCCACCTTGTATCTTATTTCATGGAATATAGCTGGCTGGAAGTCTAGATGCAGGGACCCAACCTTCTTGCCTTTTGTTAACAGACATCATGTTATCTTTTTACAAGAAACGTGGCTTGCGGAAGAAATATCCATAGAGGGTTATAAGTTCACGGGATTGAAAGCAACTCCTGGTAAAGGAAATGGGAGGTTATGTGGCGGTTTAGGGGCGTTGATATCTTTGGCACTTAAGGTTCAAATAGTTAAGGTTTCTGAATTGGAGCACTATGCCCTTGCTGTTCTTTTAAAGCTTAACAATAACTTATTTTACTTTATTAATATCTATATTCCCCCACTTCAGGGTCGGGCTAAGATAGTAAGTATATGGAATAAGCTCAATCTTTTCATGAAAGGCTTAATGTTGGAGACTCCCACAGCAAATTTCATTGTAGCCGGGGATCTTAATGCCAGGATGGGTGCTGATGATGTGTCCTTATATGCCAAATACAACTCCCGACCCCCTTCTCCAATAGTTATCCCTCCAATATTGTGCCGTAAATCCAAAGACTTGTTTTGTGACTTCAAGGGATTTTGTTTAGCTCGCACTTTTGACGAACTAAATTTAATCATTCTCAATGGTAGCTTCAAAGATGATCATCCAGCTGAATATACACACTGGGCAGGCCTTAGACCATCGATCCTTGACTATATGGGGGTTTCTTTAAATTTAATTTCCTATATTTCTAAGTTTGCAATTATTAGCAGACCTGACAGTGACCACTTCCCAGTCTCTTTGTGTCTTGAACTTCATGATAGTTTCACCCTGCCTCTTGACAAGATCTCTATCTGTGTAAATGATGTGAGCCTAACTCGAGCCAAATGGTCCCTACAACTGTCTAACACTCTTACCAGGTTCCTGACCAGTGATTCAATTAAGTCGCTTTCCTTTGCAATATCGGATAGCAATTCGGACTCTGAAATATTGTCTAATTATAACACCTTAATTAACTCCTTACAACCATTGTTAACTGTTCCCACGGGAAATGCTGTTAGGTATAAACCATCACGCCACCAGAGTTGGTTCGACTCTGAGTGCAAAGAATTTTGGGCCCACCTTAAATATCTGTTTAAGCAGCATAAATTAGACCCAATTAAATTTCCTGTATTAGAACTTCTAGAACAGAAGAAAAGATACAAGTCTCTGGTAAGACAAAAGAAAAAGGATGCTTTGATTGGTTCTTGGAATAAATTAATTATGCTAGCTAGTTCAAGTAATTCCAGCTTATTTTGGAAGGAGGTTGCCCCTTCGTTCAATAAGAATGCTAGCATTCTTACAGCTCAGATCCCAGCTCACATATGGGAAAGTCATTTCTTCAATCTTTATGATTCTGTTGAAAGTTCTCCAAGTCTATTAGTTTCTGATCTTATGACACAAGTCTCGGTTCTTCCTTCTTGGCCTCTTGTCTCACATTCTGAGGTAAAGAGACTTATTACCCAACTCAAACCCGCCTGCGCTCCTGGTGCAGACTTTATAACAGGGAAAATACTCAAAAATAACCTTGTTTGGTGGGTCCCTGTCCTCTCCAATTTATTTACGGCCATTGATAGATCTGCTTCCATCCCACACGACTGGGGCCTGGCTATCATTATCCCTATTTATAAAAAAGGTAATAGAACTGACCCCTCTAATTTTCGACTAATTAGTCTTTTGAGTTTGGTAAGCAAGCTGTATACAAAACATCTTCTAAATAAGTTTTTAGACTGGCTTGAGTCTGAAGATATACTAATGGCAGAACAGGCAGGCTTTCGACCTGGACGCTCCACTATTGATCACGCAATGATATTGCATTACCTTGCTGAAAAATATCTCCATTATGGTCAACCACTATATGCGGCTTTTATTGATTTTAAGTCCGCTTTTGACTCAGTTAGTAGAACTAGACTATGGGAAAAACTACTGAGCACCAATATAGACAAGCGACTCCTTCTCCTTCTCATTAAGATCCATGAGAATTCTAGTATTAAGGTTAGATGTAGCCCTCAAGGACATGTCACCAAGACTGTCTCTGTTAAGACGGGGGTTAGACAAGGTTGTGTTCTGGCCCCTACCTTATTTAATTTCTATATTAATTCCCTCGTCTCTGCTTTGAATAACCTCTCTTTTCACCCTCCTAAGCTGGCCAACAAGCACATTAATTCACTGCTTTATGCGGATGATGTTGTTATTTTGTCACTATCTCCCATTGGTCTTAAAAGAGCCTTAAATTCCCTGGCTTTGTTTTCCAAAGAGGAGAAATTGACAATTAACTCCTCGAAGACCAAGATTCTTATCTTTGCTCATCGCCCCAAATTGATTCAATGGACCCTTGATAGACAACTCATTGGCCAGGTCAAGACTTTCAAATACCTGGGAATTGTGTTCCAGAATACTGGTAGAAGAACTGCCCATTCCGAATATATCATCGGTAATGCCCAAAGAACCGTAATGGCTATTCTAAGATTCTTTTTCAGTAAAGGTGCTCAGTTCATCCCGGCTGCAATAAAGCTGTTTATTACCAAGGTCCGCCCGCAACTTCTATACGGAGCCCATTTGGGCCCATATAGTAATATTAATGTAATTGAACGAGTACAAACTAAGTTTCTTAGGAGAATTTTTCAGGTTGCCCACTGTGTTCCGAATGCTCTCCTCAGGAGGGAGGCCGGGATCATTAAAATAGAATCCAGTATATGGATTAGTATACTTACTTATTGGCAGAAACTCCATAAGATCCCTGGAGGCCTGACTAATTTGATATTTTTAGATCCTTATAAATCTTCCTGGGGAACTTTAGTTTTTAAGAAACTAAATGAATTAGGCCTTAATGACACTGAAATCTTAAGGCTTGACATTGACAGAGCTAAGTCCTTAATCAAACAAAAAATTATAGAAGTAGAAAGAGAAATGGATTCCGTCTGTCTGTCAAAATATGTACTGTTCAGTTCTTCACCCTCGGCTCCTTCTTTGGCTCCGTATTTATTCCATGTTACCATCCCAAAGTTCAGAAGGGCTTTAA
Source organism: Phrynosoma blainvillii (assembly GCA_026167975.1). Taxonomy (NCBI): domain Eukaryota; kingdom Metazoa; phylum Chordata; class Lepidosauria; order Squamata; family Phrynosomatidae; genus Phrynosoma; species Phrynosoma blainvillii. The sequence goes on from JANUYF010000004.1 coordinate 266,597,914, forward strand.
CGTTGGCTCGCTTCAACGTGATGCCCACGGCCTTGCTGGAAGGCAGATTTAAAAAAATACCTTTTGACTTTCGTTTTTGTCCATGTGGTTCGGGCAATGTTGAAACCAATGAGCATGTTCTCCTTTACTGTCAATTCTATAGGGACGCTCGTCTTCAATTGATCAGCCCATTACTGAGTAAATTCCCAGGTAAATCTGATACCTTCTATTTACATCTCCTATTAGATAACAACGATCCAACAGTATCACATATGGTGGCCAAATTTTGTTACATTGTCTGCAAACTGCGGCCACAATTGGTTAACTGATAAGTGGACATTAAGCAGGCGTATAGGAAGTTTTGGCTGGCATTGTATCTGTAGAGCCTATCCTAGTTTGTCCTTTGGTATTTATATTTGAGTGTATATATTTCCTTTTTACACTATTATTATTAGTAGTAGTAGTATTATTTTAATATTATCTTTTGATATTTTATATGTCTTGTGCATTTTATATTTTCATGCTGGTCAAGGACTGAATTGTAATTATATAATGATAAGATGGAAGTAGAAGATGGAGAAACTCTATCCTTGTGGTCAAAGCTAGACCAGGAGCTGTTTGTGGCACAGACCATGAACTGCTCATAACAAAAATCAGAGTTAAGCTGAAGAAGAAAGCAAAATCCATCATTATACCAAAATATGGCCTGAATAACATTTCAGATGAATTCAAGGATAATGTAAGAAACAGATTTGAACTATTAAGTATAATCGACTGGGAACCTGAAGAACTGTGGACAGAAGTCAAAGACATAATTAAGAACAAATGCAAGAAAACACTAACAGTGGCCAAAAAGAAAGAGAAGAAACAATGGATGACAGATGAAACACTTTGTGCAATAAAAGAAAAAAGAAAAGCAAAAGCAAAGGGAGATAGGAACAAAGCCAGAAGTATGAACGTCTGACATGCAGGATAAGGAGAAATACTACAATGACCAACACAGAGAAATAGAAGACAACAACCAAAAGGGAAGAATGAGAGACCTCTATCAAAAAATTTGAAAAATTAAAGCCAAGTTCAAACCAAGGACAGGGATGCTTTATGGAGAAAAAAAGAACATGATACAGGAACAACAAGAAAAAAAAATACGCTGGAGGCAAAACACAGAAGAGATATACAAAAGAGATGAGGGAATGAATGAATGATATTTGGAATGAGGAGCCATATGAAGACAAACCCCAAATTTATGAAGTGAAGTGGAATTTGCAATAAAGGAAATGGGGGGGGGGGGGGAATCACCGGGAACAAATGATATCCCAATTGAACTGCTACAATGTCTACAGATGGATGCAACTTTAGTGCTAACTGAAATATGCCAACAAATATGGAAAACAAAGCAGTGGCTAACAAATTGGAAATGCTCGATGAAGATACCAATCCACAAGAAAGGAGATACAAAAGATTGCAGCAACTATAGGACAATAGCACTGATCTCACATGCAAGCAAAATAACGCTCAAAATTCTGCAGCATAGACTCCAACTCGAGGGCAGCTAACAACAACAACAAATGTTTCTTGTAACAAATAGTTTTGTCCTGATCTGGGTAGTACAGTGATAATAATCTTATAAACCATGAGAACTAAGGAAATAAGATGTATTTTTATAGTTGTCTTGGCTTTGCTTGGATGGGAAGATTGGCTATTTTAATTGCTGATACTTTTTCTAGCTTACATTTTGAAAAATTTTGTGATATATCAGGGTAGCCTCAGCCATATTGGCCAGTAGTCCCATGTTGGCCAATAGCTCCTGGGATTCTGGGAGCTGAAGTCCCTCGGCCCTTAAAGGGGAAAGGTTGCCTACCCCTGCATCATACACAGTTCAGATCATCAAACTGAAGCCATTAAGAAATGATACAGGATTTTTTAGTGGGAACAGTCTTCATAGAAACCTTGGGCAAGACATGCTCAGTAGTCTCCCTCTGTCATTGTCCTCTCCATCCCACCATGGTACTGTTGTATCTATACCACCACTGCTTCTTCTGCTTGGTTGCCACAGAAAGAATTAGTGAGCCATTACCTAGTAGCTGCTGTGCTTCCTTGTCTTTATTGTCATTTCTCTGTGGTGGACCATCCTTGGGCCAGAAGAAGAAGAGTATCACGGGAACTTTCTTAATGGTGTCCTTGCTGCGGCATGAATTTTAGTAAGTAGCCACCCATATTGACCCCAATCTCAGTAAATGAATGCCTCATACAGTTCTGTTGTGTAAGATCAACATTAGAAGAGCATAAGCTATGCTTTCTATCAAAGAAAAGAGGACAATACCCTTCCAACATTCGTTCCATTGTTTTATAAGAAAAGAACATGCCAGGCAAGGGGAGTGGACATAAGTATTGACTGTAATGAACATTTGGAATAAATATAAGACTATTTTAAGCCTTTATAGCTTGAGAAGTATGAATAGGATATCAGGGATGTGTTTCAAACAATGAGCTGCAGTTCAACTAAGCTTTGGAAAATAATATTTTAGTGTCATAATATGCAGCTTATGGAGCAGGTGATATTTCGTCAAATCCAAGGGGGAAATCCAAAATTTAAGTTCAGCTAGAGCCAACTTTGAAAAAGCCTTAAAACTATGAAGGTCTTTTATTGGAATGTATACAGTTTGGCTGTGCTATCTGGGAGATTCTGGTAGTTGTACGCAAGAAAGAATCATTTATAACCTCTTATCCCGAGCAAAATAACCTGTCTGGAACCCTGGGAGGGACCACATCATACATCAATTCCCAATTGCAATTTTATTATTGTATTCCATGTTTCTTCTTATGGTGTTTAATAAACCTGCACTGTGCACAGTGTAATGATGCACACATTCTCAGTTCAGCTTACATGATCTGCTGACATAGGTATGTTATGGGGGTATGTTATGGAACAAGCCAAAGTGCTGCAAACCTGTAATTTTAGAATGTCAACTGAAATCATACAACTGTTTATAGTGTCAGTGTGGCATGGACATTTTATCTCTTAGCTTGGCCAAGGCCAGTGTGTACATCCGTCTTTTTGTGGTGTTCTTCAATGAATAGCTTTCCCCTCCCTGCTTTATCTCAAACTATTTATGAGGGAAGTCTGCTAATGAAATATTTTATTATAAACAGTAATATACACCACCTCCCCTTTTGCGGGTATAGAATTTGTATTCAGTCTGTATTGTATTCAATCTAGCTGTAGCTGTAGACTGTAGTTTTATACAGGAGTGGGCAAATTACAGCCTGGTTAGAAATAACCTGTCATCTTCCCTAACAATGGCATGTTGCTTCTGATATTGTTTTCAATTTGCCTGTAAGTAATGACTGCATCTAAGTGAAATACCTTTTTAATGGTGTTGTCCATTCATTTAATGAAGAGTGAGCTCTGCTTAAGGTCTCCCTGGTCCTTTAAGGACTGAGGGGTGCTGACCAAGATCTTCATGGGATATGGGATAGACCAGGGGTAGGCAACCTTTTTGAGCTGGGGGCCGGTCCCTCGAAGTTGTCCCTTCCGGCGGGCCGGGGGAGGGGGGAATGGCGGTGCGCGTGCTCAGGTGCGCACACACGACCCCCGCCGCCACGCGCAACCCCCCCTGCGCGCGCTGCCGCAGCCGCCTCCATGCATATTGCGGCCGCCATTTTGTTCTCCATAATGGCGGCCGCAACGCGTTTGCGCATGCGCAGGAGTACTGTGCATGCGCAAACAAGTTGCGGCTGCCATTTTGGAAAACAAAACGGAGGTCGCAACACGCGCGGTCGTGTGGCGACCAAAACGCTTGGCGGTGGTGGCAGGCGGCAGCGGTTGCAGGAGTTGGCGGGGGGCGGTAATTGTTGCCAACCCCTGGGATATGCCTTCCTTGAATATAAATATGTCATCAGCCAAGCTCTTGCTGCAAGTCTTAACACTAGTTTCCTCCACTGGGCACCTTTAGCCTCCCTGGTGTGATTGTAATAGGCCTGTTTGGGTTGAAAATTAGGTGTGTTTCTCCTCAAAATAGAAAACAGTTGCTAGATGAAAAAAGAGAAGTTCAAGGATATAGAATATAAAATGAGCTATGCCTGGAAAAAATATGCTGAATGAATCTAAACAGCACATGACTGGCCAAAGGCAATGAAAGATTATGCATTCACTGTCATGAAGATAAACTTGTCACAGAAGGGCCCCTTGGACCATCTGGGGATACCTGATCTACCAATAAAAAAGATTGACAGGAGCCTGCTGGGCTTCATCAGTGTCCAAGGTGGAAAACTGTTTGCCTGCCATTATCTTTACTTCAAAGACTTGGATTTGTACCAGTTCAAATTGGACAACAAAAAAGAACATTATACCCCTATTTCTCATGGGTTGATTTATATGTCCTGCCCTTTCAATCACCTATCCTGTCACAAAAATCCACAGGAAGTTCCACACCCTTATGGAAGCTTTCTGTATTTTCTTCCATTTCAGACAAATAATTTGTTTTCTTTACCTGTCACATAGTAATTTCTCCGTTTCATTATCTGCATTGTGGTCAGACTCATTTGCACAGTTTATCTGTTTGCATCCTTTGGGATTAATCTGTCTATGAAGATCTTGTTCTAGTCAAGTTGCAGATACATTCACCCAGGTTGTGTATAACCTTTTCATTAGGGTGGGCTTTCCTGAGCCAACTAACAACATTGGAAAGAGGCCAAATTGCATGTAAAGACAAGAGATCTTTTACTTCTAATTGCTTTTTCCTGGCAAGCTTCAAAAGAATAACTGAGTCAGCTTCTCCTCATATAAGATTTCTTTCTGCTTATCTGAAAGAGGTAGGAAAAGAGTGCTGATTCATTTTGTTCACATAAGTGAGTGGAAAGACAGGAGTAGGGGAAGCGGTGTGGCTCTATTTTTCTCATTACATGATGGTTAAGAGCATGAGGGGGCCACAAATAAATAAGTCTGTTTTGTCACTTGATTGTGATGTTGCAGTATCTTAAACTTATAATTGGTTTATCCAGGGCAGAAAAATGAAGGTGGTACACTATACAGTACCTCTTTTGATTTCAGGTTCAAGTGCTGGCACTGGCTTTCAAAGCCTGTATGGCTACATCCAAATTTAATCATACCTGCAGAAGACCTGTTAAAATCAATGGGATTTACATAAGTGGGGACACTTATGTGCCTGCTCCAGTTGGGACTAAAATTGAATTTAGCACACACGCCCTTGCAAATTGATTTGGTATTGCATGCACTAGTTTTGTGATTTTCTCCAAGGAATAATAATAATAATAATAATAATAATAATTTGTATCCTGCTTATTGGCAACAATCCAAGTGGCTTACAGTAAAAAACCCACATCATTTCGTCCAACCAACACATCCCCCTTAAAACAGCATTAAATAACGCATAATTAAAATAACAATAAACATAGAATAAAAACATAAACAATATAACATTTTACAATAACATACTTCAACAGGTTATAGTACCCTGGTCAGGCTCTACTGTGTTCCCCATCCATCAACAATGATGGGGCCACAAGAGGAACACAGGAGTCAAAAAGCCCTAGGCCAGGATAATTAGTCTGGAAAGGCCTGCCGGAAGAGATCCTTCTTGACAGCTTTCTTGAAGCTGTCTAGTGATGTCAACTGACGGATCTTGTCCGGCAGGTCGTTCCAGAGTTTGGGGACAACAACAGAGAAAGCCCTCTGTGAGGTCGCCGCAAGCCTAGATTTTTGAGGCTGCAGCAAGTTCCTCCCAGAGGACAGGAGAGCATGGGGAGGATTATATGGAAGGAGGTGGTCCCTGAGATAGCTTGGACCCAAGCCATTTAGGGCTTTAAAGGTAATAACCAACACCTTATACTGGGCCTGGAAGCTGATAGGCAGCCAGTGGAGGGACCTCAGAACTGGAGTAATGTGGTCCCTCCTAGATGTCCCAGAAATAAGCCTGGCTGCCATGTTTTGAACCAACTGGAGATTCCAAACCAAGCATAAGGGTAGCCCCATGTAGAGCACATTACAGAAGTCGAGGTGTGAGGTTACCAGTGCATGCACAACAGTCTTGAGATCCCTTACTTCCAGAAAAGGGCCCAGCTGGCGTATCAGCTGAAGCTGATAACAGGCGCTCCTGACCGTCACATTTACCTGATTTGTCATCAGGAGCGATGAGTCAAGGAGCACCCCCAGACTGCGAACGCAGTCACTGGAGGAGAGTGTGTCCCCATCCAGGACTGGAGGTTGCAACCCAATTCTTGGTTTCGGGGCCGCTACCGTGAGCACCTCTGTCTTGTTTGGATTCAGTTTTAATCTGTTTTTCCTCATCCAGCCCATTACCGCTCGAAGACATTCATTGAGAGAGGAGATGTCATTGGAATTCGAGGCTGACGAATGAGACATGGAGAAATAGGTTTGGGTGTCATCAGCATACTGATAACACCCAGCACCATAACTCAGTATGATCTCACCTAGCAGCTTCATATAGATATTAAATAACATCGGGGACAAAATAGTCCCTTGAGGGACCCCACAAGTGAGGTCCCTCTTACTGGAGCTACAGTCCCCGAGCAGCACCCTCTGGGACCTACCCGAGAGGAAGGACCAGAACCACTGCAAAGCAGTGCCCCCGATACCTAACCCCTTCAGGCGGTCCAAGAGGATGCCGTGATCTATTGTATCGAAAGCCGCTGAGAGGTCTAGGAGCACCAACAGGGTCACACTACCCCTGTCGATGCTCAGATGCAGATCGTCGGTCAAGGCAACCATGGCAGTCTCAACCCCAAAGCCTGTCCTGAAGCCAGTTTGAAATGGGTCTAGATAATCGGCTTCATCCAAGACAGCTTGGAGCTGAAGAGCAACCGCCCTCTCGATCACCTTGCTCAAAAATGGCAGCAATGACACAGGCCTATAATTTCTCATATCCTGGGGGTCAAGGGAAGGTTTTTTCAGGAGCGGCCTAACAGCTGCTTCCTTCAAACAGGATGGAACATATCCTTCCCTAGAGGATGCATTGATGATATCCGTAAGGAATCTCATCAGTGCATCCCCCCCTGGACGGCCAGCCATGATGGGCAAGGGTCGAGAGGGCAGGTTGTCTTCCTCACCTTACCAAGCAGCTTGTCCACGTCCTTGGTACTCACAGATTGGAGCTGATCCAGTATAACTACATCAGCAGAGTCGCTGGACGCCTCGCCTATGGACTCTGTTTCAACAGTGGCATCTAAGTTGGCTCTTATCTGAGAGATTTTATCTGCAAAGTAGTTGTTAAATGCGTCACAGCAGGCTGTCACAGGGTTAAGTAAGGGGTTTGGCACAGGGGGCACCTGCGTCATCTTCCTCACCACCCTAAACAGCTCCGCTGGATGGGACTCTGCAGACGCAATACATGCAGAGGAGAAAACTCTCTTCGCTGCACGTATTGCCTCCCAATAGGAATGAAGAAAATGGCGAATTCTGTCAGATAAGAGTCGAGTCTTCCGCCACCTGCGCTCTAGCCATTATCCAACCCGCTTCATTCTCCTAAGCTCTGGCGTATACCAAGGCCTACGGTATGAAGCGGATTGGCAAGGGCGCTTGGGAGCGATCGTGTTGACAGCCCTGGTAAGAGCGGTGTTCCAAGTATTAACCAGAGCTTCGACAGGATCACCGGCATTCCCAACCATTAAACCCTCTAAGGCTTTCTGGAATCCCACAGGATCCATTAGCCTTCGAGGGTGGACCATCCGAGAGGGCGGACCACCCCCGGAAGGGCAGATATTGGCTTTAAGTTCCATCTTGACCAGGAAATGATCCATCCATGACAATGCGGAGGTATTTATCACCTCCACCCATGGATATTCCTGTTCCGTACTGAAGACCGCATCGAGTGTATGACCTGCACAATGTGTGGGCCTGTTGACCAATTGGGATAGGCCCATGTTTGTCATGGCCTCCATGAACTCCCGAGCCGCACCTGTTAAGCTGGTCTTGAGCGGAATGTTGAAGTCCCCCAAGACTAAAAGTCTGGGGGACTCCAGCAGCAGCTCTGAGATCAGCTGTGTCAGCTCGGTCAGGGAGTCTGCTAGACAACGGGGTGCTCGGTAGACTAGCAGAATCCCCAAACTATCCCTGGTCTTCAGGCTAAGGTACATACACTCAAAGCGAACTGTGTTCCGGACAGGTATCCTGGTCAAGGTAAGGTTAGTTTTATGAACCAAAGCCACTCCACCACCACCCCGCCCACTTCCCTTCAATCTCAAAAGGAAGTGAGATTTACTACTATGTTGATAGCCTGTAGCTTGATGACAGTGTTGAATTCAGGATTTTCTCCATATTTTCCCCTTCTCAACATAGTATTACTCCCTCTATAAGTGAGGCGGTGATTCCATGTAAAGATATGTATCGGAAAGGACTGGCTGAAGAAAAAATCTTCTCTTTGTTATTTTCTGACTCTAAAATGTGTTCCCTTAGTTGTTGTTGTTGTTGTTGTTGTGTTCCTTCAAGCTATTTTCTATTAATGGCAACCCTAAGGCAACCCTACCATGAGGTATTCTTCACAAGATTTGTTTAGAGGAGGTTTGCCAATGCTTTCCCTTGAGGCTAAGAGAGTGTGAGTTGCCCAAGGTCACTCACTGGTTTCATGGCTGAGCAGGGAATCAAACCCTGGTCTCCTGAGTCCTAGTTCAACAGTCAAACCACTATTCCATGTTGTTTGATTTCTGCATGTATATTTTATTACAATGCATTATCAGGACACTCTGTAATAAACTCTTTCTGTTACAAAGGTTTAATATCAAGTTCACAAAACTACTTGAAAACCTTTGTGTGTCCACTCTTTGTCTATGAATGGATACTTGTATCAGGCATGATTGTGGTTTTTACATACCAATTCAGTATCTTTTAAAGTTTTGCAGTGGTGGTAAGTTCAATCCGGCACATGATAATCAGTTGAATTGGACCACAGTTCAACTATATATTAAAGTTCAACTGTGAATTAAATGTTTTGACAAGACAGATCAGAAAGATGTTTAAGATGCTTCAGATATGCAGAGACTTGTAATGCGCAACTAGTGCAAGCATGCCCTTCATTAATTTAGATTCTTTCCGTTATGGAGCAAGAGCCTTACATGTCTCATTGGGTTGTCTCAGATAAGCAACCTACAAATGTAGCTTTACAGCAACCTCATAAATTAATAGAACCAAACTTTTTTCTCCAGTATAACCAACTTTTTTTTTGCCTTTCCAGGTCATTTGGACATTTCCAAGCAAAAGAATATAATGTTACCTCAGGGACCTCAGAGGGATCAGCTGCAAGTCACAGGTTAAGACAAGGACTGTGCTTGACCAGGCTTTCTGTCACAAAGGTACTCAGCAACTAGTATGTAACAACTTCATTCAGCAAGCTTGTAAATTGCCCCTGTGCTATGCCACAGCTCCTGCTGGGACTCCTTATGTGAAATGCATACAAATTTGGCAGATGATGCATGGGCATTAGCTAGGCATTTATTTATTTTTACAAGATGATTTCACAGACTGCAAAATGGACTGCCTAAGTATTTTTCAACATTATGTATACTTGCTGCCATTTCAATGCAGAACGAAATCCATCTTTTCGGATAGTGTTGCAGGTCTAAGTAGATCTTACAACTAGAGAAGGAGGAGAAATAAGTTTCATCTATGGTTTTATACAGACTTAACCAACACTCAACTTCTGAACCTATACACAAATCAGAATATACTTGCACACCATCTTCATTTTTCAGAATTTTGTGCTATCATTTTTTATTTTACTCCAGACATGTGCAGGAAAATGTGGATGTTATAAGAAAAGTGCCCACAGAAGTGCATATATTAGATAAATATGCACATGAAAATGCATTGTATTGGGGGTGGGAGTACAAAGGACTAGAGAAAGTATATACGAAAATGCACATACTTGGAGAAATGTGTTCAGAAATACAACATTTTTTCCAGAATATTTTGGCCAAAGTTGCAAAGTTGATGCAGAAATGAGCCATAATGAATGTACAGCCAGGAAGGTGAAAAACTGAGCAAAGTCAGTCTTGACAAATTTGCCCTCCCCCACCTGAAACCTTTTTCAACCAATCTGAGTGAGGAGGGGGAAAAGCTGCCTCTTCTAACACAGTTTCATAAATGGAAGGAGCCCAAGCAAAAGTTGTAGCACAATGGAAGGGCGATCTGAGAACATTTACATTTCAGTGCCCTCTAGTTCCAAGTTATGGTTTAAATGTGTTTTAAACTGTTTTAACTTGGTATATTTAATTGAATAATTACTTTACTTATTTTTTTCAACTTCTGTATACTATTATTTTAACTGTGTTTGTTTTAATTTGTCGTAAGCTGTGCCCCATGTCCCATGTCTGGAGAAAGGTGGGATATCAGTTATATAACTAAAGTCTACCTGAGCTGAGAGACCAAAAAGTGGACTTAAAGCTCTGTCCATTGGGAAATATCTGCTTCAAGAGGACATCACCTTACTGCAGATATGAGCAACTGGTCCTCCTCCAAGGCTAATTTGAGATCATCTATGTAGCTTGTAGGTTCCAAGTTCAATGGACCCTCCCAATTCAGAAACAAATCCTCCTCTCTGGTACTGCCTTTATAGATCATAGCACTTTATATGATTGACAGAACTATGATGTGTACACTTATTAGTGAGTACTGTACAGGGCTATTATTTTTAATCTTTCTGTCCTTCAAATACATGGAAAATAAGGGTACAATTCAGAGCAGAATTGTGCCTTGATGTTTGTTGTGTTATTTGTATAAAAAAAACAAAGAAATAAATTATTCATTGTAATGGTTGCAACATGTAAAGTTGAGAAAATGGGAGGAAAGTACACAAAACCACATGAAATTTTATCATTAGTGTTTTTCTTTTTTTCTTTTTCTTTTTAGTTTCAACACTCTTTTTATTGTAATCTATTTTCATATTTACAGCAGTAGGATAAATTTATCATACATTCCATTTCACTCTATTCTTAATACATAATAACCTCAATAGTACTAAACGTATCCCATTTACATTGTCTTCTCCTTCAAAAGAGTTCTGATATTGATTAGGAAGTGTTACTGTGTCATTATTTTAAACATACTTCATGTCAAAGCTTAATTCCAAAGTTTCTCTAGTTTTACCCACTTCTTGTGGTGTTTTTGGTCTGTTTTGTCTTTAATCATCATTGTCAGTTTGTCCATGTTCATCAAGTCAATTAATTTTATTTGCCATTCTTCTTCTATATTCTCCTTGTTCTCTTTCCAATATCTAGCAAATACTATGCGAGCCGCTGTTATCATATATAATACAAATCATTAGTGTTTTTCTAATGAGTCGGGAATGTTGTGCACAAGTATCACAAAGCTCAATTTATTAATAATTAACAAACACTTTGTCCCTTATTTTCAAAAACAATAAGAAAAGACAAACCATCATTATTTCCAGGGATGCTGAAGTCCAAAAGGTTCTGTAAATCCTAGATCTGAACAGAGCTCCAGCCATGTGATTACTTTTTAGTTGAAAAACAAGCATCTACTTTCCCAGCTCCAGTAAGAGAGAAGGGATGTTGGGTGGTGCTGAGTGATATGTCCATTGGAAACCATTGCATCATACCATAGCAGTGATGCTCCTTTTACTAGAATCCAAGTCATCCACAGCCTGGAGCAATAGCTCACTGTCCAGTCTCAGACAAACATGTGGTGTCTCCAGAGGAATCTAATGCCTGTACCTAACATGACTCCTCCCATGTCATAAATGGTTACATTACATTCAAGCTGGCATTAAAGAGCAGGGTTGAAACCTCATCTATGTGAACTCTAAATTGACTTAGCGTCTGTGAGGAATATCAGAGATCACTAAGCAATCTTGAGGTCTATTTACTTGCAAACAAAGGTTTACTTGCAAACAAAGATTAGCTCCCTCCCCACCTCTGAGATTGGCCCATGGTGCTCCTTTCTTTGATGAAATATTGGGGGCTTCAGGTTCCGTACTAAAATTAAAGACGATTCTCATTATAATGGAAATGAACTGTGGAGAGATAGATGTTGTCCTTGCCTCCCTCTGAAAATTCTCTGCATGGTAAGTCTAACAGAATCATAATACTGGATGAAGCATTGTAGATCACCTAGTCCAACCTCCTGTACAATGCCAGAAATATGGACCTGAGGCATCTTCTGTCAGAAGACCTCTAGTGAAGCTGTCCTACTACCCCTCTAGGTAACTGGTTACATTATTGAACTGCTTTTATTAACAAGATAGTCTTCCTAATGTTCAACCAAAATCTGCCTTTCTGTAATTTTAAGCCCAGTAAATCTAACGCAGAAAAGAAAAAGTCTTTGATTTCTTATGTGTGACAGCCGTTTGGGTATTTGAAGACTCTCACATTCTCCCTCAACCTTCTCCAGTGTAAACATATCCAATTCCTTTCAACCATTCCTCTTTTCATTTACTTGTTTTTCATACCAACTTGACTCCTCTCCTCTGAACCTGTTCCAGTTTGTCTGCATCCTCCTTAAAGCTGGGTATCCAGAATGAGGTGGGCCATTCCATATAGCTGCTGGAAGTGCCAGACCACATTGCTCTCCCCTATTATACAGATGCTTTATAATACTTGAATCATTAGAATGTACTGCCCAGTTCTTCAGACACAACTTTTATATTTCCTTTGGTTTTTCATTCTTTCTAACAGATCATAGGTTTCTTACCACAGGTGGCTAACCTAAATCACTGGTTCTTTGTATCAATAGTGCAGGGGTCCCCAGACTACGACCCGCGGGCTGAACCCAGCCCATCGAGGTCTTCTTATTGGCCTGTGACCGGTCCTGCCACCGGCGGTGCTCCCGCTATTTTGGAAGACAAAACGGCACCATAGTGCACATGCGCGTGCGACGCAGGGAGCCATTTTGGAAAACAAAATGGCGACCGGTGTCACACGTGCATGCGCACTACTCGGCCACCATTTTGTTTTCCAAAATGGTGCCCGGAGTCATGTGCATGCACGCGCGATGCAAGGCGCATGTGCACGACTCTGGGTGCCATTTTGGAAAACAAAATGGTGACCGAGTCGTGCGCATGCACGCACGCGCCTCCAGCCCCCCGGAGATCTGGGGGCCAGCGAACTGGCCCCCAGATCAAAAAGTTTGGGAACCCCTGCACTAGTGGATAAAAGGACAACCTGTGGATCTGAAAAACAAATACTGCTGCTTCTTTTGCCACCTCAGAGGTGTAGAACTAAATTTCTCCAAAGCCTTGCAGCAGGGCCCGTTACATGCATATTTACAATAGTGTGCAGTTGGAGCTATACTATCTCAGATTTGGGACTTACTTTGTGATAAATTTTGGGAAATAGTGGGCCAGAATGCTTGACTTTAGAATCTTCAAGTATTCCAATTTCTGAAGACTAAATTTTAGCTAGTTTATTTAAAATATCCTGATTTAATCAGTATGGGTTCTACCTGATTACCTGCAAGGTCTGTTGTATGTCCAGGTGTGCAAGCAGTTTAAGAACAATACTTCACTGAATGGAAAGGGATCTGATGCCTCCAGAAGTTCCATATGAAACATCTTGAAGCAAAACTAAAAATTCATTTGACTGATCTTGTTGCTTTTTCACATATACATGCCTTGATTCCTGCTTTTATTATCCAAATGTATTACTGAACTAATAATGCAACTTGAGTACAGGAAACTTAAAACTTTTTGTGATTCAAAGCCACTCTTTTCCTACTCACAGCTGAACCATCTGGTAACAGGACATTTGGTAAGCTGTGGGATTCCAGCAGTGAGCATTTCGGTAAGGACACCTGTTGGCTTTATTTTATTTTTTAAGGTTATTATGTTTTTTAAGTGAGGAAAGTTCTATGGATGGGAATATGCCCTGACTGGTGGGGAGGAACTGGAGGCTATTAGTAGAGTTAGGTATTGAGCTCTTATGATTATATACAAATATTCTATCTAGTCTAAAGAATTATAGGGTGTATCAGCACTGCAGAAATAAAGCAGTATGACACCATTCCAACTGCCATGATTCAATGCTATAGAATTCTGGATTTTATAGTTTTGTGAGCTATTTAGTCTTTCCCATCTGAGAGCTCTGGTACCCCACCAAACTACAAAACCCAGAATTCCATAGCATTGAGCCCTAGAAGTGATATCAAACTTTTTTTTTTATTTCTGCAGTGTGGCAGCAGCCATAGTTAGTTCATCTGTCTTTTAATTTTTAATTCATTTAAATATTTATGTATTTATTTACTTACCATTTTTATCAGTTCCTCTGTATAGTTAGTCTTTTAACTACTAATATGTTCAGATAATGTGTTTTTTAGTTGTTGCTGTTTGCCATCAAGTCATCCTGAATTTATGGTAACTCTAGGAATGTGACCTCAAAGAGTCTTGGTTATTAACAGCTATGCTTCTGTTTTGCAAACTCAGGGTCATTGACTTTTATGGAGTCAATCCATTTGTAATATGGTCTTCCTACAGCCTTCTACTCTGGCATAAGTTATGCCCCAAATACCACAGCCTCAGTTTAGACATTTTGGCTTCTAATAGAGCTCAGATTTACTCTTGAACCTATTTATTTGTCTTTTTGGCAGTGCATGGTATCTGTAGAACTATCCTCCAGCACCACATTTCAAAAGAGATTATTTTCTTCAGATCAGCTTTCTTCACTGTCCAGCTTTCACAACCATACACAGAAATCTGAAATACTGTGGCATGGATGATCCAGACTTCAGTGTTCAATGATATATCTTTGCACTTGAGATTCTTATAGGTGCTCTTGCAAGCCCTAATCTTCTGATTTCTTAACTGCAACCTCCATTTTGATTTGTGACTGAGCCAGAGTATAGAAAATCTATAACTTCCATCTATAATTTTTATAGCAATCAGTCATATCTGTGTCATTTTTACCCACTCTAAAGTTAGATAACTCTCCTGTGGTCATTGTTGTTTTAATATTTAGCTGTAGTGCTTGTTTTGCATTTTCTTCTTAAGCTTTCACCTGTATGCATTCAAAGTATTTACTGTTTTTTGCTAGTAATATTTCCAAGTCTTTTCTGTTTTCTGCTGGTGTACTGCCCATCTTGCTGCCCAGCAATCTTCCTGCCTGAGCTGGCTGAGGTGGAGCTTGAGCATCCCAAGACTGCAGCTCTGGGAGGCCTCAACATTTTGGGAATTTGTGTGTGACAGCAGAATTGATTATCTTTGTTGTTTTTCTGATAGCCTTTTGGAACCTGGAAAACAGCATCCAAGAATGTCATCCAGGATGGTATTGATGTCATAAAAGATGCTTTAGATGCAGGCTATGTCCCTGTTTTACATGGAGATTGTGCTCTAGATTTGGAACAACATTGCTGTATCTTATCTGGAGATACAATCATTGAGGTAAGAGATGTGGAAAAGGAGGATGCAGATTCATGCATGGTAGTAATAACACTAAATATTTAGATTTAACAGATCATTCCCTTCCATTTCCTCCTTCATATAAGACAGTTCATGGTTCTTTTTCTCCTCTTCCAGATTCTTGCTAAGAAGTTTTCTCCTAAACGAGTTGTATTTCTCACAGATGTGAGAGGAATTTTCAGCTGTCCACCTGACACACCAGGTACAGACTAAGTAGCTGCACATCAGTGGTGGTGGTGGTGGTGGGGAGAACGGGACTGAGCAGTAGCTAAACTGGCATGAAGCCTAATGATTTTATGTATAACATTAATTACAGTGGTCCTTTGTTATCTGTTGGAGTTTGGATCCAGGACCCCACATGGATACCAAAATTTGTAGATGCTTAAGTTCCATTATATACAATGGTATAATAAAATGGTGTCTGTTATATAAAATGACAAAATCAAGGTTTGCTTATTGGAATTTTATTTATTTATTTATTTATTTATTTAAAAAAATCAAGCTGTGGATGGTGGAATCCATGGATCCAGAAACTGTGGATACAGAGGGCTGACTGTCTTCAGTTCTTCAGTCTGTTCTGTTAAACATTTATGTTTTGGATATGTATTTAAATAGGGCTGTCCATACTACAATTCATGCCAGACCCCACCCCAAAAAATTAAAAAAAATGAATTCCCAGTATGTTTAGGGCATCTGGATATAGGAGCGGAAGCAATCTGTTAAGGAAGCATGCTACTCAGACATGGAATAGCCTGCCAAATCCCGAGGCCTTTGGCCAATCTGGATAAGCCCTTAATAGACCAGGCTATATCAGACAGAACTGTGTTCTTCCCTCCTTTCAATAATAATCAATAATATTTTTCATATCTCTGAAATTGATCGTTAATTAGATTTGATTGTAAATTTCTCTATGCTGTTTTGTTACTGGGGGGGGGGGTGAGGGGAGAAAATTACTATATGAAACATGATTGTATAATGTGTATTATACATGGTGTAATAGGTTTTTTTAAAAAAAAATTAAAAATTAAAAAAATAAGGGTAGTCATAGCCAGGAAAAAATTCATTGTAATCATCAAACACTTTTTCCACCACCTCTGGAAAATAACCAAAAATCACCTCTTCATACCCTGACAACATATTATATGTCTTCTCCCATTTTGGCTTATTTCTAGCAAGCAGCAAAGATGTTTAGGATTATTATTGCAATGTGAAACACACACAACTGCTCAGAAAGACAAATGAATAATTAGATACCAAAGTACTGGAGAGCCTAATGACTGTCTCATAAATGAGGGTTCCCTTGAACATTTCCTTATAATCCCACTTCTAAAACCTGTGTTTATTCTGGAACAGGTGCTAAACTTCTGGAGTCCATTATCATTCATCCTGGTGGAACTATGGAACCACCTGTCCTCACATCTGTGCTGCCACATGATACTACTGGAGGTGTGTCTTTGAAATTACAAACTGCTATAAATATAGTTTCTCAGAGCCAGGGAGCCATTCCTGTTCTCATCTGCAAATTGGACAGTGATGCCGCTGAAAGAGCTTGTTTGACAGGGGAGCTGATGGAAGGTGAAGGCACAAAACTTTTCTTCAAGGAAGCATGAAGATATCTCTGCAATAGTCTTAAGTTAAGCAAAAGGCAAGCTTCACCAAAGTGGTACAATTTGGACATCAGAATCTATCATGGAATTTACACTTCACAGTCACAGTCAATTCCAGATATCTTAAATTAAGAATTCTCTGTTAATTACATGGCAGAGATACATAAAGTGATAAGCACATAGCAATTTCACATAGACTCATGTATTTAAGATCAGCCTTTTCAACCCAGGCTAAGTAATCATGAGATAGTCTAGATCAGGGGTAGGCAACCTTTCCCCTTTAAGGGCCGAGGGACTTCAGCTCCCAGAAGCCTCAGCCATGTTGGTCAATAGTCCCATGTTGGCCAATAGCTCCTGGATTTCTGGGAGCTGAAGTCCCTCGGCCCTTAAAGGGGAAAGGTTGCCTACCCCTGGTCTAGATACTCTAAATTTTAGATATATTTGAAGAAGGGCCTTTGTTATGTCCCTTTCCTGAGAACATAGCAATCGCAATAGCAATATGTTCATTTCTATATCTCTTATCCGTTAACTCAGCACTCTCTAAGCGGTTTACAGTCTGTAAGCTAATTGCCTCCAATAAGCTGGGTACTCATTTTACTGACCTACGAAAGAATGGAAGGCTGAGTCAACCGTGGAGCCCTTGGAATCAAACTCACAACTTTGTGACTTCAGTACCGGCATTTAACCACTGCACCACCAGGGCTCCTTATTGGTAGCCTTTTAAAGGTATTTCCTCAGAAAGTAAGGCCCTTCACATTTGTAGATTTGACTTTTATAGATTTGATTATTTGAGGATTTTATGTTCTCTCTAAGAAACTATAGGTCCTCCAGTGTGACTCTTCTGCAAGTTGCTCATGGAGTCACGCTAGAGGACCTAGCAATTTTTAAAGAATCTATATATTTTTCATGTAAATGCTGAAACTTTGATTTGTAATAGGAAAGGAGGGCACACAGTCCAATTTTGTGAACTGGAAAGAGATTTTGAATCTAACAAAGGGCTCTTCCAGATTGGTCTAAACAAGCATGGGTTCTCATTATATATGGCCTTGCTTTTTGTAAGATTTTGTTGTTTCCACATCTATTTGTTTCACTCTTTTGGGTTTGTGTGGGGGTAGTATTTGTAGCAAGGGTTATAAAACTTTGTAAACACATTTTTTTTAATATGCACTATTCCAAGGGTGTTTGTTTTGTTTCAGAATTGCTGAAAAATAATCTGTTCAGGATAACAGAAATAGCAACTAGATATTATAAAAATTCTCTGAGAACTACAGCAACAAATATTACAGCCTCCCAAAACATTTGCCCTGTCTGGAGGAGCTGAAAGAAAAGGGGGGGGGGAAATTATTTTTATTATATATGTGCTGCAAGTTAATCCCACTTTGTTGACTAAGCCCTGCATTATTCCTAACTACAATATTTTCTATGCAGGAAACAACACTTTCTGTGTAAAAAATAATATCGCTGCATAGAATTTTCTCCACAGACTGTGCTGTTTCTGTACAAAATAACCACATGTGAATTTTGTACTGAATGAGTCCTGAAATGTAAACATTCTTGTCAGTCTGTCTAGGTTTCTTCTTGTCAGGGTTTCCTCAATGCTTGAAAAACATGTTTTTAAAAACTATTTTGTAATATTTTTCAAATATCCTTTTTATCCTTACTGTCTTGACAGGGAAAGCTTGCAAAGGAGCTGTAAATATATTAGACTGAACACGGTTACAAAGCTCTGAACAACAGTTATAGTCTCTTACTACATTCATTCAGCTCCTTTGAAGACCTTTCTGGTCAATACTAGGAAGCCAAGAGTGGTGTGGGCAGGACTCTTATTCTTTGACAAAGTCATCCTGGAAGTGGACAACACTGCCAAATCTGGGATTACCTCCTCTTCTCCTGGCTGGATGTCCAGTTTGGGTTCCATGCTTTTGTTATTGTATCAAAACAAGGTGTATAGAAGCCATGTACCATGAGAGGCTCCCAGGAGAGTGTTTCTCCATTTCAGATTATTAGGGTTGGTTCTGAAACCTGGGTGGGGGGATAGGCAGGGAACACTTATGGACTGTAGGCTGCATGTTGCCTTCCCTTCTCTATGTGGCTGGATCATGCAATGTCTGAAATAACTTTGGAATAAATATTAAAGTTTATGGTGGAGTCTATGCTTTGGACAAAATTATGTTTCTACATGCTGTGATTCCTTCTGCATCCTGTAACCCAAGTGGACATGAGAAAACTGATACACCTGAGAAGATCAGTGAAAGGAATTGCAGACTTTGGAAAAGAAAGTGCGAGAAATAGATGATAAAAGTGAGATTGAGTATCTGACCTGCCAGTCTACCTTTTAGGGGACTCGTTTTGCAGCAAGCTTATGATGTTTGATTTCATTCCCAGTATCAACATACATGTGTATGTTTACCCTATTTTGTTGTTGTGTGCCTCCAAATCATTTCTAAATTATGGTGAACCTAAGGCAGATACTGATTATTTCTTTTTGAGTGGCAGACAGATAACTGTGTTTTTTTAATTTAAATAAAATTAAATTAATTGTTGTAATATGAATGTAGAAAAGAGAATGCTCTGAAGAATCAAAACAAAACTAGGCAAGCCTAAAACAAGAGACGGTAAGATAACTGCACTAGTTTCTGAATAGTTGTATAATTCTAACAAGGTACCAGTTCATAGAATCATAGTATGATGCAGTTGGAAATGCCCCTATGCCATCCGGTCCTCCATTTAATGCAGGAAATCCAGCTAGAGCATCTCCAGCAGGTAGCTGTCTAGAAAGAGACTCCCACCAACTTTCTAGATAATTTGTTTCATTGGTGAACAAATTTCTTCTGTGGTTCAGTCAAAATCTACCCTCCTATAACCTAAAGCCATAAAATATGGTCCTACCTTTTGGGCAGCAGAGAACAGACCTATAAACTTTGTGTGACAGCCCTTCACAGAAGTGTATAAACATGTCATCCTTCAGAGTGGGCTGAATATGCCCCACTCCCTCAACCTTTTCTCATATGTTCTGTTCACCGTACCTCTTATCATTCTTGTTATCCTTCCTAAAACAGAGAACTCAGAAGTTGACTACTAACTGGTAACAGATCACATAAGGTAGAGTGGACTGCAGTGTTACCACATGCAATTTTCTATACACATTTATGTGAATAGCTGCTAGCCTGGATACACGCTAAGAGAGTTTACATAAGATCTAGATGTGGCTACATGAGCTGAAATATATGGGTGTCCTGGCAGATCAGCAGCCCAGAGGATGCTAGTGACAGTAAGAGTGATCTCACACAGCTTTGGTTCTACTATTTATAGCTATCACAGATAGTATGCATAAGGTGACAGAATTCAACTAGGTGTTGAACTTTAAGATCAAATTAGAAAATGGAGAATGTTATTTATTGATAAAATTCTACTGTTAATGTCTTGCTTTTCTGTGGATGTTATTTTATTAGATCTTTTTCTGACAAGATGGGACCGTGTTTAGGAATAAAATGTTTTCCTTCTAAGAAATGCCAACTCTAAATGAGGAAGTTTTGAGTTTTCCTATACAAGCACAACAAAAGAACAAAAAAAAAAAAAAAAAAAAAAAAGGGGGGGGGGAAGGAGTGAATGCTATTTAAATGTACAATTTTAGTGTACCTTAAAGCACATCACTGCTTTCATTGTGTGCCTCATAAGATGCAGCAGTGCTACTGAGGGCTGGCCCCGCTGCTAGGTAGAATGAGGCAGCAGATTTGGTGTATCATAAAAATCACACTGTTATTTGCTGCCTTTATTATTATTATATTTTTTCCTGCCAAGAATGAGGATATGAGCTTACTGAATTGTCTGCTTCCTGTACCAAATATGCTGATTGTTTTTAAATACTGTGAAGCTTGACTTGGCTGAGTTGGGAGTTCTGTCTCAGGCAGCTAAATGTCTTGGGCTGCCTCTGAACCCACAGTTTCCCTCAATATTGAAAAAGAAAAACTAATGCATGCATTGAGCCCTTGAGAACATGTATATTTTCAAGCAGCACACATATTATTGGACAATTACTTTGACGCAGTAATCATCTCTTTAAATTATATTACATAACTTCTCTGGAAAAGTAGGCAATTAGTGGTTAGAATTCAGATGTGGTATTCAGCCACTGTATAAAACCTGTGTCAAAATGAAACTCATATAATTGCATTGATTTGACCTTGCCATTTTAAGGCAAGATTTAGATCATACATATGTCTGCTGGATTTGTGGAAGCATAATTAGGTGCTGTCATGCTTATCTGTTGGCATGTAGGTTCCAATTGCTTGGTGTCTTCTAAACTTGATGGATTATTTTTTTCAATTCAATATTTACAGTATTTACCCAGCGAGACATGCTATAACTTAAAACAATATAAAATAGAAAGGTTACATAAAAGATAAGGAAGGTAACATAAAATTAAATTATCAGATTGGGTTACAACAAGGGATATTGTTTTCGGTCATATAATTATAGATCTATGGTATGTTGCCATTAGTCTGTTCCCTTTTTGACAATTCAATCTCTCTAATTTTAACAGCTAAAGACAAAAATTTTGCATCAGAAAAGGTAATATTCATGCATTTGTCTTGCAACAACATTTTGATATAAAACATTTCAGAATAGCCTGGCTTACAGTTCAGTAAGGAGACAATCAGCTGGTTGCAGCACTGGTTATAAAAGGCACATGTGAACAAAATGTGTGATAGAGTTTCAACTGCAACCCCCTCCTAACTCACGGGGGATCCCACAAGTTAGGAGACTTGTGTATATTTAAGCCCTGTTGAGATGAATGGGGCACAGCCCCATGCGCATGCTCTAGACATATGCCATGGGGGTGTGCCCCATTCACTTCAGTGGTGGTCGCCCCCTCCATGGATCATTGTCTGCTGATTTCAAGACTGTGGAGGGGTGACTTTACTTGTCATCCACAAGGGCAAAATTGAGCTGAGGCAGGTAGCCCAGCATACCTACCAAAAAGTTAGAAGGGGAAACATTTCATCTCGTCTTAGTGAACAAGATGTGATGCCTTGGAACAGTTACATTTTTAAGATAGGAAGGCTGAAGGAAAGGCTTGATGGATTATGTAATAGAAAAATAGTGCCATGGTAGAGATGATGTATGCTGGACCAACAGATTGTATTACTATTCTGGACAGCAAACTTTGGAGTTCAAAAGTCATGGTTGCATATTTTATATGGTAGCTACATCAGCTGACAGTGATTTTTTAGGAATTCAAGTGGCATCTGCCATCAATACTACTAAGTATTTTATACCAAGGAGTTAAAAATGTAGGACCCATCCCAAACTTGAAAGGGTCTCAGTGCTCTTGGTGGCCACCTTCTCCTGATGACGATCCATTCCTGTCAGCAAAATATTGGATAATTGAAATTCTAATGCTAATGTTTAAATAATTGGAGTTGCATTCCATATATAGCATTTCCTTTCCTTTCCTCTCACTGAGTAAGAAACTATTTTGCATACTTCATTCCTCAAAGCAAGGGACTCTGTTCCCTCTGCCCATGATGATATGTGCAAATATACAAGCCATCCAGCTTTGCCCTTCCCAAGCCAACAACAACAACAACAACAACAACAACAACAACAACAATATTCCTACTTAGAATATAGGCTTTCTAATAGTTTTAGGAAATATGTAATAAATAAGAGCAACAATTATTCTTATGGCTAGTCTAAAGTATCTATAGTCACAATTAAACAGTTATTTGTACTCTGATAAAGGTTGTTGTTGTTGTTCATGAGGTTCATTGAAAATAGTAGTTGCACATAATGGAAGATTTTCGTTGATATGCAGATTGTTTGTGCATCTTGTGAAAATATTTCAGAGGTTTTACAAGTGCCAAGCTTTCAAAGCTACATTTTGACAAGGAAATCAGATCAGCAGAAAATTAACGCTTCAAATTGATTCATGAAATGCCAAAGAATTAACTTAATCTCATATTTGTGCAGCACCATCTCTGGCATGCACTAGAATAATAATGGCTACAGGGCAGATGCCTTAAGTTTCCAACTGAAAAAAAATATTTGGATTTATTGCAGGCTAACCGCTCTATGACAAGCTTTCACCTATGAAAGGGAGAAGGGGAGAGAGGGGGGGGGGGAGAGAGAGAGAGAGAGAGAGAAAATGAGATGGACTAAGAGAGAAACAGAAGGCTCTTACTGACCTAGTTCTAAGTTAGCTCTTCAGTTACTGGGTATTGACTACAACAGAAACTCTTGTGAGAAGTGGCAAAAGAGGCAGACATTAATAAGGAGACAGAAGGCAAGGATAGTAACAGAAACAGGTGAGTCCCAAATTCTTGAAACTCCTGAAGAAGTTGTAGATTGTTGTTGTATGGCAAAGTCATATTTTAGCTGATAATCTTGTTTTGACAGCTGGGTTAACCAGCAGCAGTGATACCTCTTAATGTGCTGAAGTAGAAAAGTTCAAGCATTCCAAAATAGCTCCTTGAAAACTTCTGTATCTGCATTTGGTTTTCAAAGCAGTGTATGGGATGAGGGAGGTCCTTGTGGATTGTATAATTCCTATTATTTTTCACATATTTTGGAGAAAAGTTACAGATAGTTTTATGAGTTCATGTTGATGGTCCTTTATTCAGTTCATTCCTAACTAAATAGAGGGTTTACTTGGAGAGCTACAAAGCATTGAAATAGTAGATTGTAAATTGGGGAATGTAAATACTCTAAAGGCACCAGATCCTGACTGATCTTGGAAGCTAAGCAGGGTCAACCCTAGTTAGTACTTGGATGGGAGACTACTGATTAATACTAAGTGATGTAAGCTATATTTCAGAGGAAGGAACTATCAAAACCGTATCTGAGTAGTTCTTGCCTAAGAAAACCTTATGAAATTCATGGAGTTGACTTGAAGGCACACAGACACAAACAGACACACAGACAAATCCAGTGGTTTAGATTCTTTGGGCACTTCATTGCTTCTAATAAAATTTGGGATTTTTATTCTTACCCAATATTGGCCAAAGCTTTACTTAAAATGAAGCAAAAAAAAAATTGGTTCATGCATGGTGACACACCCAGCACTACTCATTTAAGTCAAAATATAAGATTAATTACATTTTTTCCATAAATATATGGAATACAGAATGCCTTTTCAAGTAAAGATATGAATGAAAGAATGAACTTACATTTACAATTTTTAAAAAACTAAGTTTCTCCAAAGGTTTCTTTATGATTGTCATATTACATGCAATCATGCATGCTTAAGTTCCATTGAACGCAGTTCTACTTAAGTGTCCATGAAACGGTGAGATTTGCAACCTAGTTAGGTAATGTCACTGTTCAGACAATTTCACTCACTCTGATTTCCACTAATGTGAAAAATGCTATATTCTCAAACTGAGGAATGTTCTGTTACATTTACAATTTTAAAGAATGTGGTTATTTTGTTAACCTCATATGTGGCAAGTGGCACCACACACTAAATATTCCGAGTGTCCGCTGTTAATTTTAGCTGAAGCAAGAAGCCATCTGATGAGGCACGGTGACCATATAAGGCTATATGGAGCAGCACCTCTGTGTCTCTTAACAGTCAGGGTGTGTTAAAACCTCTTTCTCTAGTATTTCTGTAGCACAGGAGGAGCTCAGAATGCATCTGGTGGGCCTTCTACCTGTCTGACTAAGTGATGAGGCTGCTCAGTGCTTCGGTATCTGTTAATTTTTCATAGTAGGAAAAAGAGTTTTAAAATCTACTTTCTAGGACAATGAATCCCACAGTCCAACAGGCATTGGTTTAAGGATTCTGGTAATCGTAATCCAAACATTAACTTTTCCAATGTTTGAACTAGGAAAATGGTACTTGGACTTGTTGTCCAATAGTAGACGTTGTTCAGGCAGGCACCAGGGAGAGTGGAAGTCATAAGAGCAGATTATTCAGGGAAAAAGTACTGAGTGTCAGATTTAAAAGTAAACCATGCACCTTCTAAATCACACACCAAGTTGACAAACAACACTGGTCAGTCATTTAAATCAATTTTAATTGAGGGAATAGCAGAAATTGTATGCGTCATGGAGAAGGAAGGAGCTAATTTACAGCTTGGAAGCTGCATGTTGCTGCATTCTACATTTGTGAGATTAGATTTTAATCCCTGTACCATGACAACCAGCAGCAAACACACAGACACTACTTAAGCTGTTCAATGTTATTGGAATGACAACCATTGCTTGCTTGGGAGGCATTCTATATTTTAGAATTCTTTGAAAATGCAATTCTTGCTTCTGATCTGTAAAATGCAAGTTGATCACATGTTATTAGAAGCACTCTGAATTCCTGTTGCACCCAGTGTCAAGTGTTCACTTTGTTATTTAAAGGCTATGGGTAAAATAAGATTTAAAGTGTATGAAAAGTTATTCTATTCAAGTATGGCAAGTGTGCAAAATGAATGTTTGTTCATTATCCATAGCACATTTTAGCTGATGAGCTTGGAATCCTGGTCAGACAAAACATGGATTTTTCATCTCAAAGTATTAAGTTTTAGTGAAGTGTACAAGGGTAGCCTGCTTTCTTTGCCATCAAATTGGGATAGAGCAAAACCACAAACTATTCTCACATTACACAAACCATGTTTATGAATGGGTTCAGGACTTTCAGTTATTTCCACATCCAGTGTCTGAAGGTGGCATCTCAGGTCTGATGAATGTGGACATTTCAGCAATGTGGTACAGCCTATACACTGGGACTGAACTGTGAAAAAGTCATGTGAAAACTGGAAAAGTATCACATCAGAAGGAATGATAGTTGTGTTCATACAAACAGCTTCTTTTGTGAAAATGAATGTTGATTTGAGTTTGAAGATGTATGTATGAAGAACAGGTACAAATTCTGGACCAGTCAATTATAGTCCCTGGTTCATTTGATCCTTTTCCTTCAGAAAATTGTTTTTATTCCTGTGTGGAACTATATTTGGCTCAGCTAATCAATTAAAACAAACACAATTAATTAATGAAGACTGCAATTTTATGTGAACATAATGGGGAGGAAGCCACTCTGAATACAGTGGTGCTAACTTGCAGATAATAGCTGCCTTGTGTCCCATGTAGGAAAAAGGTGGGCTATAAATTGAATAAATAAAATAAACAAACAACACAGTGTCTTTCATTAAGCGTCATACGTATAATGACTCAAATATCAGTAAGCAACTTTTTCTTTGTCATGGTTAGTTACTGCACAAGTGTGCTTTTCAGTTGCATCTCTTTAGATTCATGAAAATGTAATGTTGGAGGACTAGCATGTTAAATCTGTTTCAATGCCAATAATTGTTGTTTTTTGAAAGGTTGTAGGCATGTATCTTCTCTGTTAAATAATTTCCAAAACCATTGACAGCATAGCAGAAATATACAAACAACTAATTCCAGTGCCATCTCAAAGACTGATCCTTTAAAGTTTATGTTATAAAAATACTATTAGCCTTTAAGATGCCACAGTCTTTGTTGTCTGTATAGTATAGATAGAAAGCACTTTCTGACACTATCAGTCCATGCATCTTAAGGTAAAGTAGCAACTTCTTAAGGCACACCTTTCATTTACAAATAAAAATAACTTGGGTAATGCTCTTAAATTCTACAGCCAAAGAGTTTAAAATAAATCATTTTTCTTCCATCCTTAAGGGCTTGATGTGTCACACAAAGGCCTTCAAATATGCATAGTGATATTCCAGACTACCATGGCTATTTCTGAATTCTATTCACAATGGTCTTCAGCGTGACAACTGCCTTCTAGCTGAAATGGAAATGCTTACATCCATACCCATTGTATAGACAGAATTCTGTGTTCATTAACATTTAGTACTCTGCCAATTTTACTAACTGCATGGTAAAAATCAATATGTGCAGAATTCAGATTATCTTGTCAGTCCATGGACAACATGACCACCTCTGTGAACAGCAGTATATGTTCCAAGTTACAGTAGGCAACATCTGCCACACCAAAGGGGAATTGTAAGTGGTAACACCTCCTCACCATTAAAGTAAGCTTTTCTTGTATATATCCTTGTCTGTGTTGCAAATTGCATTCACGAAGTGCTAATCACCACAGTTAAATTTTAATATATCTATTTTGTTGGAAAACCTTGTAGAAATGGAAACTCTCAAATCCCATTAATGCCATTCCATAAATGTTTTTGAATATCCATTTCAAATCCCAATAGTTTATACTGAAGTCCTCTATGCTGTCATTTCCCAGTAGAGCTCTACCAAGCATGGTCATTACCTATCATTGCTGCCAAAACTCATGTCTGTTGAATCAAAAGTTGGCAAGTCAAAGTCCAGATATTGATCTTGACTTCTTATTCACCATACTGAGAGGTAGAAAGATACTTGAAGTTGTAGCATGAACCTTGGTAAATGATCATTCATCTCTACAGCTCAGGGCTGCTTGAACACTCTGAAGAGACTGATACTTATTTTTTGGGATTACCAGCACCTTGAGCACAGTGAAAGGTTGACTAAATGACATATGAAGTCTGCACAGCACAGAAAATGGAAGATGTTTTGTTGAGAACCTTACCTCCACCCTAAGTGTGCTGTTAAATTTAATCCTGAGATGACAGAGGTGGATAGGACTGCACCACATGGCAGTTGTTTTCCCTGATCCTTTTTCACTGATGCTGGCAAAGTGCATTTGATCACATGAAAATAATGCACTGAAACGCATGACGGCTGCTAAATGTGCACAGTGCCTTTCTGATATTCCATTGCTTTTTAGTGGATACCAAAGCATTAATGGCATTGGGCTGGGCAGAGCACAACAGACTATGAAATGGAAGAAGGTCAGTCTCTGGGAGAATTTGGCTTTCTCACAGATGGTTTTAAGTTGTCAGACTGTCTGTAGAACATTGGTTCCATTTACTGCCTGGGGGGTGAAATTGACCAGGACTACAAGAATCCTGGTTTCTGGTACCTGCGTGAACATCTGTAAAAAGTGTGTGGGTTAACAGAGGTTCTAAAGCCTTTTCCAGGTAATTAAGTCTTCCATGATAGCTATTATGCCAATGCTATCTGCAACCGTATCTCCCCTCCCCACGATGAGAGAAGTGGAGCTAGCCATGCTGCCTGAGAACAGTCTTATGAGAGTGAAAAGATTTGTTTTAAAATTTAGGAGGTAATGTGTTCCATCACTGCAGTAGGTGAGCATGTCATCTCTCAGGGGCGACTACTGGAAAAATCAAGGAAGAATAGGAAAAAATCAGCAGAAGCACTGAGAGAATGAGACTGTAAAAGAAACATGCTAAGAAGTCTGAATCACAGTAGTTGATATCATGACATTTTGGACCAAATGGAACAATGCTGCTTGCGAGATTATAATAATCGTATTATAGAAACTGCAATCTAATGTTCAGTTTCTATTAAAACTTCTTAGTTCCATAAATACATTTATTTCCCCCCATTTTTCCAACTTGTGTGTGCAACTTACATCTTACATGTAACTGTGAACTGGAATGTTTATTTATTCACTTATATCTCAGGTTTTACTTATAGAAGCCAATCATGATTTCAGCTGAATGTCAAGTCACTGTGATTCATCAAGATGTCCTTATCAATTTGTTATTCATTTTATTGCCCACTTCTGTTTGAAAGTTATATCCAAGTGGAATTTTTAGATCTTTAGTAATTGTTGTCCTAATGATTTAGTAATTTCTTGAAAGTAATTTTATATCCAAGTGGAACTTTTAGTTCTTTAGTAATTGTTGTCCTAATGATTTAGTAATTTCTTCAGTCAACTCTGGTTTGTGATTGCCTTTCATTTTTTAAAATTGTGTGCAATATTTTATTTTGTATTCCATGGGCATTGTCCTTGGATGTTGGTCAGAGTCCAATAAGGTATATCTACTGATGAAATTGCTTCCATCAGCTGATTTGGGGATGGGAGCAGCAGCAAGCTCCCATTCTTTCTGGACTCCCTCTCTTTGTTTATTCCAAAAACCTGCTCTGGAAGGCTGAAAATTCCTCCAGAGCTGATTTCAAAGTTGTTATGAAGGCCAAAGGGGGAGAGGAAGGTTGCTGGTGGCACAGTGTCATATATGCTTTAGGGTATTGAAAATAGCTTTCAGGGCTGGCGATGCCATTATGCCACCTTAAGCAGATGTTTATATTATAAGGCTGCCACCTTAAGCAGCAGATGCTGCCTGTATAATTATTTTTATTTCCCATAGGTGTCTACTGCCAGGAAAAGGCACAGGAAGCACAAGAGAGATACTTGTGAAATTTTCTACATTGAGTGACAAAATAGCATAATTTTGCTTGGTACTATGTGCCTTGACTTCAAAGTCAAGGTGCATAGTACCCAAGCAAAATTAGGATGTGTATGTGATTTGCTACTTTGCCTTTAATAGCAACATGCCTTGGACCCTGATACCTACCAGTCTTTTCATGGCCAAGAAAACTATCAGCTGAGAGAATCTAGTTTGTTTTTAAAAAGGATATAGAGAAAATGGCCATCGGATTAACATTTGGAATGTGTTCCCAAGGTTTTATGATAGAGGAACAGAAACAAGATCTAGCCTTTCCAATCACTTTGTACAACTGAACTTGTCTACTTCTGGTGTTTATCTTCTGGGTATTAAGCTTCCAGTTTAAACAATCTAACAATTGAATCCCCTAAAGACCACAAACAGAGAACTTTCCCTTTGGCAAGTCTGTTCAGTGAACTTTTTAATTTCTATACTGCTTGCACGCAAGAATCTGCAATTGGACTAGAGTCTGAAAAAGTTTATGCCATCACAAATGTGTTTGTCTTCATTGCCATAAGACTTTTTGGGTTTGAACATATCTAGAAGGTTACTGTCTGTTGTGGATAAATAAATAATTATATCTGAACATTATTTTCCCCCCTGACTTTAATATATAAAACTAATATGATGGTAAATACTAGAGGATGTGGTGAACCAGTAGTCCCTTCAATGAATTTTCAAATATGTTCACAAATCAAGCAAATGTAGTTTTTACAAAGTTGCAAGCCAATACAAAGGTGGACTAGGATTGTTCTGTAATAGGACTGATCCACCATTGATCAGTCTTATTACTTAGGTTCAGCATTTCTATTTTACTTTTTCTTCATACTGGTGAGTCAAGAATTGAATATAACTGTTTTTGGCTGCACTTCTTAATCTACTTATCAAGGAATTAGCCTCACTGAACTTACTTCTGGGTAGGCATGTATTGGATTGCTTCTTTCTCTATTTTGTATGATTTTTTCATTGTGCTTCATCACTTTTAAATAATATATATATCTCCATCATGTGATGCTGTCATTTCATGTTGAAATTGAATTAGCTATGAAAAGTGCTGCATAAATATTTTAAATAAAAACTAGTTCATAAATAATCATTATGCTACATATTATTGAAACAATTTGAAAGAATCTTGCATACTTTTGTTTATGGTGTTGTTATCCAGGTGCTGTGAAAACACTGATCTCAATATGTGACTTGTAGTGTAGAGAAAATGAAGGATAGAAAGGATAGAAAGTCTTACTTCCACTTCAAAATATTATTAAATCTAATTTTGAGATTAGAGGGAAAGTAAGGTGCTTTCTGCTGCAGTTCATCTTTTTTCTTTGACCATGGCCAGTAGTGCTTTCGAATATAAAAGATATGTGCTGAATTAATAATTGCTGCTGCGTGGCATCATTCTGATTTTTTTTATTTCCTATGAAACACAAGAGAGGCATTTCATTAATTCATTTTCCTATTAGTCCTACTATCTGCCAAATTTTGGTACTTGACTGAGACAAAATAATAGAGGTCAGACTGGCAATACATGTACGCCAGCCAAATAAATAAGGTCAGTTGACCTTCTGTCTTAGACACATGGAAACATAAAACCTTTGCTTCCAGGATTATTTTTAATAAATTAGAGGTGAGTTAATCCTATCACTTTACCTTGTTATTTCTCTTGCGTGGACCTGTTCCTCTGTTTGACAGGAACAAACAACTCAAGTTTAATTATATTGCTCTCCTTCATCTTTTGACAACAGCAGTAGTAATTTTCTAAAGCAGCACAGTGAAACAAGTCCTTAACTCCTTTTGCTATTTATTTATTTATCCATTCATTAATCTCAATCACACATTTCTAGTTAAAACAAGAAGAAATAACAAGGTGGCTAACAGATGTAACTAAAAAGAAACATAAGATTTGTATTAATATCAAAATAATCAGTAAGGAGAAAAACACTAGAAAAGATGATGTTGAGGAGATTTGTATTCACAGCCTTCCTAAAAACAGCGGGTAACCCAGGAGAAATATCACATGGCTATCAAGCAAACACCAAAGTGATAGTATTCTCAAGAAAGCATATTCCTGACAATCTTAACATTTGGACAGGTTCATAATAAAACAGGCCACAAGTGATTAGGGGCTTAAAAGGTTAAAAACTATATCTACTGCTTTCCCCCCCTTTAATCATGGATATATATATATAGGCCAGGAAAACCAAGAGAAAGAGGGTCTGAATGTTTTATTACTACCTTACACAGTTAGGGGGAGTGAAGCAAATATGTGTGTGTGCGTGTGTAATTTCCAGATGAGGAGAGATGAATTCATTACAGAGATTTAAAACTCAGCTACTATTGTTCACCAGGATAACTGAATAGGCAGACACTTTTGAATTAGTCAGAGTGAGTAGTATGTTATTCTATCAGAAGATAAAATGTGGATTTGGGTTTGGGTATAGTGTAATGCTAGACTTTAGTGAGCAAATGGAGGGAGAACTATTTTCCTGGACAAAGGATATCAGGACCAGCTGCAGGTTTGAGAGGTCCCTTGGTAAAATGTCTGCTGGTAGATCCACTCCTCTATACTCCTACTACGCTGTTTGGGGGCACTGTAAGATATTAAAATGATGACAGATGATTGTCATTGCCCGGCAAACCAACAGTTGGAGGATATGGTTGCCAGTGACACCTGAGCACATCTTCTGGTAGTTGATTTAGATTCTTGGTCTGCTTCAGTACAAGTGTGGCTTTGGAGAATAAAGATCACTCCCAAGCAGAGGTTTTATCTTGGTTTTTGAATGACCTTATTAAGAATGGGTTTCTTATTTGGCTTTAAAGGACTTTCTACCATGTATTTGTTTGATCATCTACTTCAAAAATATGGTGTAATTTTATTCCTGCCACATACTCTAAAATATAATGCATATTAAATTTATTTATCAAGTATTATGGCTTCTCCAAATTTACCACTTCATTAGATGCTCACCTGTGTTCACCTATTCTGTAGCTTTTGTTGAAGGTGTACCTTAGTAAATAATTTAGGAGGGCCTTTGCAGACTGCCAGAAATAGTGCAAATTGAGTCCACTTTAACTGCCCTGACTCAGTGCTAGGGAATCATGGGAACTGTAGTTTATTGTGGCACCAGAGCTCTCTGACAGAGAAGGCTCAATGTCCCAGGAAAAAAAAATACAATTCCCATGATTCCCTAGCACCGAGCCAGGACAGTTAAAGTGGCCTCAAGCTGCACTATTTCTGGCAGTCTGTAAAGGCCCTTAGTAACTGGCTTGCACCCAAAGACATAAATCCAATTGTTAGTCCTAACTAAAGTGGATGAAAGAAATGCTCTCATTCTCAAGAAAAGGCAATGGCAAACCACCTCTGAACAAATCTTGCCAAGAAACCTCCAGGATAGGTTTGCCTTAGTGTCACCATAAGCCAGAAATGACTTGAAGGGACAACAACAAAATGCCACCCTTATGTAAATTCAATTGATTCAATGGGTCTGCTTTGCCTGGGATTAGCAATTTGATTTAGGTGAAAAGGTGCAGTAACCATTCAGATCTTTCTTCACATCTATTTAGCTTTAACCCAACTAGCCTCTTTAAAACTTTTTATGAAGGGCCCATAGTCTCTAGATTTTGGGATTTTTTTCTCTGTCAGTAGCCCTCACACACACACACTTCCAACAAGGGGAAGCTGTATTTTGAAGGAGTTTTCTTCCTGCATTGCTAAGGAAAGTGTTGCCCTGGTATAGTGGCAACACTGTATCCTAATTCTGAAACAAAGGGAGGTAGTATCTTCTTTGTGTTGGTACCATGGATATCAATTATTAATTGGATGAAGGTCTAGTGGTTTTTTTATACATCAGTATGCATTTTTGCCTTCAGTCTAACGCAGGGGTGGCCAAAATGTATTCCTCTAGATGTTGTTAGACTTCAGTTCCTAGCATTCATCACCATTGGCTAGGCTGGTTAGAGCTGATTACAATCCAGCAGCATTTAAAGGGCCATACTTTGTTCACTCCTGATGAAATGATTCTCAGAATGGTGTCTATCAAAATAATTTTAAAAAGTCAGTAGTAAGCTTATATCAACTTATTCATTTATTTATTGCACGTATATCCCACCTTCTCCCAAAATGGGATCCTAATTAACACAAAAGACTCAGGACCTCTCATGGTGTTTTCCAACAAATAAATAAATTCAATATGAAATCTTATACAAAGGTAGAAATAAGGTGCAAAACCATAATTGTCAAAACATCTTGTCTATTTCACAATAGAAAAACAAAGTCTGGTTCACAGCAGTCATGGAAAAGCTTTATATCTGTACTCTTTAAGAAATAAACACAAATATAATAACATCTGTGCAATATGTTACCCATGTATTCCATATGTAAGCAGAAACGAAAATGAGTTTCATGTCCCAGTCTTCCATCTTAGCCTTTAGGAAGATGTGATACATTAAATTACAAAGATATAGTGTTTAATAAAAGATGCTCCATATTATATTTCCTTGTATGGAAAGACCTATAAATGCTGTGTTACATGTCATCTGATATAATTCTGTTTGTTTGTCTTTCTTAAATTAATTGAGGTTTTTTTTAAACACACACATGAAACAAACTAATATTTATTACAGTCAAAGGACAAAAGAATTGTTAACTTTCTGACCTGGGGGGAGTGGGATGTTCAATAATTAATGAGCAATCCACAAATAATAATAATAATAATAATAATAATAATTTATAGCCTGCCCAATCACAAGGAATCGAGGCGGGTTACAGCAATAAAAGTACATGGAATACAATAAAATTCAAATTTAGTCCCTTCCCCACCCCCCCACCCCTGAACCCAGGGAGAGGAGTTAAGTTGGGAAGGCCTGCCGGAAGAGATCCATCTTAAGAGCCTTTTAAAAGGCTGTAAGAGTAGAGATGTGAACGATCTCCTCTGGTAGGTCATTCCACAACCAATGCCAATATGTGATTTTTTTTTTTTTAAAGTGCCATTCTCTCTAAGTGTCTCTGGTTATTTTTTCCCCCTTGATCCAATCAGACCATATTAATCTGTCATTTCTGCTGCAAGGTTTGAGCAATAAGATAGTTCCTTTTTGTTTCTGTTGGCTATTCCTTATTGTTGCCAACACTATTGGAGCTACAGAAGGACATTGGAAGGTGTAAGGTCCATTTAGCACAGCATCCTCTTTCTTACAAGATGCTACTGGGCAACCATCCAGCAGGGCTTGAAGGCAACTGTACTCCTTGGCATTAACCCCCAGAAGGGGCATAGCTTAGTGTCCAGTAGTAAGAAGTACAAATGCCTTCCCTTGACCTAAAAATAGGTGGAGCCAGAGCAGGTCAATGAGGGAAGGTTAAATGTTGGTGGCATGTCTTGCATCTGGCGCACAGGCTATTCCCTTTAGTAAGCCAGGAAAGTTATTTTAGTACAGAAAGCAAAAACAAAAAACAAAAACCTTCATCTGCCCCTCCCCTTTCTTGCAATAGAAAAGCTATTATGAAAAAGAACTTCTAATTTGCTGCCTTTTTACACAATTCAAAATGTGATGACCAGATTCTGCCACACTCTTCTTAATGATAGGGCTGGTCCTGGAATACATACACTGTCTGCTTTGCTTGACCAGATGGAGTTGCATGATTTTGCCATCCTGACGTTTGCACTGTCAGGTTGGTTGACCCAAATGCAGAGTTTCTAGGCTGTGTTTATAATATTATTCTGTCTGATGTGTCCTGATGGTGTAATCCTATGTATATTTGACCAGGGGGTAATCAAGCCCTACTGGACTCAGTGGAACTTAACAGTGCATACACATCCAGGAGTAAGCCCCATTGGACATAGTAGAGCTAAGCTCCTCTGGCTAAACATAAGGTTGGGTTTCATTTCAGGTTAATAGTTTTATGATACTGGAAAGATTTTAAATTACTGTGCATGAAGTGTTTATAGTAATGTATCTTCCTAGTGCTCACATCACAAAACAAGAGAAAGGACAGCTACTCACTTATTCATTTAAATTATTTGATTCTTATTTATTTATCCCCTCCTATTAATTCCACCATCAATTAATCTGACAGAATGTGGTTTGCAGCTGGCATGAGAGTGTCTGAGTGTCCTAGTCCAGTACTCAAACCACTATATCACACTGGCTTTCCCAGCCCAGAAGGGAGAAAATAAATATATTACCAGTTTTTAAACAGGAATTAAAGTAGGATCTAGGAAATTACAGTTTGCTTAACATCTTTTCTAAGTGAACTGAGGGAAAATGTTATTAAAGACAAAATTATCAGTAACACTGAAAGTTGTTTTAATGGAGAAAAGTCCTGGTTTCTGCAAATGACAGACCTGAGACTTTCAACAAGCATGTATGCAGTAGTGATCTAGTAGACTCTATTTACTTAGACTTCCCAAATGGTTTTGATTAATTTCTTCACCCAAGGCTATTGAATAAATTAAGTTGTTATGGTATAACAGAACAGATTTTCTTGTCAGACATGCACCAAAGGTTCGGGATATATTGAACTATTTGGTACTAATTTTTCATGCTTCCATGGCTCAGTACTAGTTAATGAACAAGAAGCAAATAGTATGAATAAATTGACTGTTCTGAAAGTAAGAATGTCACACCTCAGGTTTCTGTATTGGGACCAGTGTTGATATCAAATCATTCTCACATTGGAGGCATGTAAGAATGTGAAACCTCGTTTCTACATTGGTACCAGTGTTGACATCAAATCATTTAGGGTGATAAACACAACAGGGGATTTTTGAGAGGTCAAAAACCATATCTCCAAACTGTGAGTTTTGTTGTTGTTAACTGCCCTCGAGTCGATCTCAACTCATGGCGACCCTATGGATGAGACATCTCTAACACTCTCTGTCCTCAAATGCACTGCTTAATTCCTGCAAACTCATACCTGTGACCTCTTTAATAGAGTCCATCCACCTAGCATGTGGCCTTCCTCTCTTCATACTTCCCTTCGCCTTTCCCAGCATTATTGTCTTTTCCTTTTTAAAATATTTTTATTAATTTTAAAATACATCTCTCTCTCTCTCTCTCTCTCTCTAATATTTACAGGTTACCTTGTCTGCTGTACATAAGAAATAGATAAATAAATAGAAAACTTCCTTGTAATCGTCCACTGAATCATGGGGGGGGGGGGGGGAGGAAAAATTTGTGTAATAACTCAGCGCCCTGCATACATTTCTAAATATTCATGTTAATATCCACTGTATATATTTGGGGTTTATATCTAACCTTATCTTTAATAAGCAGACACATTGTTATTCATAATCATTTTCTTTGTTACCAAAAGAGACTTGGCTAAATAATATCTTATCCTTCCTATAGACCATGGGTAGGCAACCTAAGGCCCGGGGACCGGATGCCGCCACCGCTGCCACCGCCGCCACCTCTGCCGCCCGCCATGATGATATTGATTATTGTTCTTATTACTTGTTCTTGGGGTTTTCTTGGCAAAATCTCCACAGGGGTTTTGCCATGGCTTTTCTGGGGCTGAGAGAATGTGCATGCATTTTTTTTAATTTTTAATTTTTTTAAAAAATTTTATTTATTTATTTATTTATTTATGGTGCTTCAAAAAAAAAACCCCCAATTGTCTGAGGGACAGCAACCTGGCCCCCGGCTCAAAAAGGTTGCCTACCCATGCTATAGAGGAATTTAATCTTCTTTTTATTTCATCTTTTCTCAAGATTTACCCCAAAACCTGCACCCATATTTTGGGTGTTTGGAGGAACAGAAGCGTGCTTATTTCTTCCATCTGTTCTTGAAGTGTGGTCTGCACATTTAACATCTACATTGCAAAATTTCCTATTTCAATTTTTAACCTTATAGATTGGATAGGACTGTACATCGTTCCTATAGTGTTGAATTGAGAAATAATATTATTGTATTGCCGTAACTTCTATTCCTTCTTTCTGACTAAGACTTTTCTTATTGCACATTATTCCTCTGATTGTGGGTATTTACATACATCTTTGCATTTCTTATCGAATTGTTGTGCTGATTTACTTGCAATGTACGTAGATACACTATCCATTATGACTAACTCATTTAATTTTGCTTTCTAACCTTGCATGGAGGGTATCTTATGTAATTTCCAGAGTCTGGCGAATGCCATTCGCGCTGCAGTTATCATATATAAAATTACACTTTTTTCTTCCTGTTTTAAATGAACTTCTATTACATCTATTATATTTAACAAAAAGAGTTCTGGTTTTAGGGGGATATTTTTCTGTAATGTTTTACTCATAATCTTATGTATGTTTTTCCAGTATTTTTTAACTCTTCTGCACTGCCACCATATATGATATGTTGTTCCCATTTTATTCCTGCATTTCCAGTAGTTATTACTATGGATTTTCATTTTTGCCAGTCTGGTAGGAGTCATGTACCATCAGTAGAAAATTTTGTGGAAATTCTCCTTTAAAGCATTGCATTATGTACATTTCATGTTGCTTTTCCATGCATTTTCCCAACTTTGCAGTGGTGTTGGATTTCCAATATTCTGCATCCATTTGACCATATTGTCTTTTACTGTTTCATCCCCTAGTTCTACTTCTAATAACAGTTTATACATCTTCTTTATCCATTGTTGATCACCACCCTTTAATATTTTGTCAAATGCTTTTAAATCATTTTCTATTCCAGGGTCCAACAAATGTTTCTTGAAATCCTCTCTTATCTGCATGTATTTTAACCAATTGATTTTTATCCCTTTCTGCTGTAATTCTCTCGTTTTGATTTTTAAACACTCTTTAGTTTTTATCAATAACCTTTCATAGGTAATCCAGTCCCCCCTCATTAGATTCTCATTTTTATGATATGCCTCCTTAGTAGATGTCCATAGAGGTATTTTGGAATAGAAGTGTCTTTTGTATCTTGTCCAGATCCTGAATAGATATTTCCTTATATAATGCTTGTTGAACTCTTTCTCTGCCTTACCTTTATTAAAGCATAGTTGAGTTTGCCATCCATTTTTCATGTTTATTCCTTCTATTTCTAATATTTTTGAATTCTTTAGTAAAAGCCAATCTTTTAACCATTGTAGTGCCGTGGCGTTATAGTATATCTCCAAATACGGGAGTCCCAGTACTCCTTTGTCTTTCCAATGTTTCATTAATGAATTCTTAATTCTGGGGTTTCTCCCTTGCTATATGAATTTAGTAATATTTTGTTTCCAAGCTTTAAATGGTTGTCATTAAGCTTTAAATGGTTTTGTCATTAAGATAGGCATTGTTTGAAATAGATATATCATTTTTGGCACTACATTCATTTGTACTGTTGCTATTCT
This sequence comes from Phrynosoma blainvillii, assembly GCA_026167975.1. Taxonomy (NCBI): domain Eukaryota; kingdom Metazoa; phylum Chordata; class Lepidosauria; order Squamata; family Phrynosomatidae; genus Phrynosoma; species Phrynosoma blainvillii. The sequence goes on from JANUYF010000004.1 coordinate 266,636,456, forward strand.
TCCCAGTAAAGAGAGCTGTTTTTTGTCCCACATCTCTAGATCTTTTTTGATCTTATTCCATACCATCGCATAGTTGTTTTTATATAGATCTGTATTTTTCTTTGTGATTATTATTCTGAGATATTTAGGTTTTTGTATTATCTGATAATCTGTTTTCTTCCTTAGTTCATTTTCATCATCTTTGGAGAGATATTTAGTTAATATCCCACTTTTTGTCTTATTGATCTTAAGTCCTGCCAGTGAGCTAAATTGCCCCAAAATTTCTTCTAGTTTGCCTATAATCTTTGCTGGATTTTCTAAAAGGTCATTGGCAAATGCACATATATTATACTTAGATTTGTTTAGTTCTGGGGAAATTATTTCTTCATCCTTCCTTATTTTGTTGTTTAGTATTTCTATTAGCATGACAAAAAGTAATGGGGAAAGCGGACACCCCTGACTCTTACCTTTATTGATCATACAATATGTTGTACGTTCCCCATTTACTAGTATTTGTGTATTCTGGATATTGTATATGTTTTGAATCCAATTAATAAATCTTCCTAATTTCTTCCAAGAATATATCAAAAAATCCCAGCTCACGTTGTCGAACACCTTTTCTAGATCGAAGAATACCATCCCTAATTTTCTATGTTTATATTGTTCGTATTATTTTAAGACATTCAGAACAATTCTGGTATTATCTTTTATATATCTACTTGGAAGAAAACCTGATTGGTCTTCATGTATCCACCCTGCTAGTACCTTCTTTAACCTTCCTGCAAGAATTGATGCGTATATCTTGTAATCAATGTTTAGTAATGTAATCGGGCGATAGTTACTTATATCTTCAGGGTCTTTGTTCTCTTTATGTATTAATGTTGTTATTGACTGTCTCCAGGATTCTGGAAATTTACTGTAGTCTATTTCCTGTATTGTTTTATGTAACATTTCTATCAGGTTATTCTTAAATACTTTATAGTATTTAGCAGTCAATCCATCAGGTCCCAGTGCTTTGTTGTCTTTTAAGTTTGTTATTGCTACTTCTATTTCGGCCATCGAAATTGGTGCACTTAGATCTTCTATAAATTGATCTGTAAATTTAGAAATTTTCTCTTTTCTTATGTATTCCCTCATTATAATTCTTTTCTCTTGTGTTATTTCCTGTTTTGCAAATAGATCCTTATAGTATTCCTGTACTATCTGTTTTAGGTCATCTTGTTGGGAATACTCTTTGCCATTTTTATGAAGTCTGAAGATTGTATTCCTTTCCTTTTCTCTTTTTAGTCTGTTAGTTAGCCACCTTCCTACTTTATTTGCATTTTGAAAGTGGTAATGTTTTATATATTTGATTTTATTTGTTATTTCTTGTACTATAATTTGGTCTATTTGATTCTTTATCATCCATATTTTATTATTTATCTTTAAATCTTCTGGCCTCTTTTTATGCTCTTGTTCTTTGATATCTAATTTCCTTAACAGTTCTTTAGCTTTTTCATCCCTCTTTTCCTTCTTTCTGCTGGATTAACAGACCTCTTATTACTGCCTTGCTTGCATCCCATACTATATGCATTGGTATTTCTTTATTAGTGTTTTCCTGAAAGTGATGATTAATTTCTTGTCTTATTTTATCTACTGTTTCTTCATCTGATAATAAAGATTCTTTCAATCTCCAGGTATATTCTCTTTGTCTTAGCGTTATTGTTAAGACGATTGGACTATGGTCCAATACTAATCTAGGTAAGATTTCTATGTCGGTTACTTCTTTACTTATGTCTTAGATGTAAATACCATATCTATTCTGGACCACGATTTGAATCGATTTGAATAAAAGGTGTAGTCTTTTATTCCTATATTCCTCGCTCTCCACACATCAATCAGGTTTTGTTCCAATATAAGTTGGAGTGCGGGGGTTGGCAGTCTTCCCTTATTTATATCCTTAAGATTTTTCATGGATTTATCTTCTTTAGGGTATAATACCCTATTCCAATCCCCTACTATTACTATTTTTTCATAATCCTACTCTTTTATTTTCTTTAGTAGCTCTTCATAAAATTTAACTTTGTTTTCCTGGGGTGCACATATATTGATTACTAGAATTTTCCCTGCTAGTATTTCTATTTCTATTGCTAGATAATGTCCATGTTTATCTTTAAAAATTTCTCTTCACTTCTGGTACTTATGAACATAAATTCCCACGCCTTTTTTCTTGTATAATATATTTGAGGCTACAAATAATTTACCCAATTTCTTATTTTCCAACAAGTGCAAATCTTTATTTTTTTATGTGAGTTTCTTGAATACAGGTTATATCAGATCTTTGTTTATACAAAAAATGTGATATTTTGTTATGTTTAGTTTTAGAATTTAGACCATTAACATTCCAAGAACTAATTTTTAATGACATTTTTAATTTCTTTTTTATTAGCATTTTAAAACAATTGTATAGAAGAATTATTACAAACTTTATATGAATACATTCATGTATGTTAAAGACGGCATTAACTCAGGCATTGAACAATCAATGGAAAATTAAATAAGACTTCACTAATCTTTCATTGGCTCCAATTTCCTTTGATTCTTCTTTTGATGTTCCTAAGTCATAAATACAAAAATATATTATTCATTAATTACAACCTATGTTCCCCATATTTTATTTCCATTTCCATTTATTGTTTGCCAATAAGCGGGATATAAATAATAATAATAATAATAATAATAATAATAATAATTATTATTATTATCAATTCTAGTGCTCATAGATGTTCCCTCCATCACGTCCAACAAATTTTCTACATATGCTATATCAATCATTTTAAGTTGCCAATTATCTAAAGTAGGAGTCTCTTCGGACTTCCATTTACTTGCTATTAATAGTCTAGCCGCAGTTACCATGTACAGAAGTATCATCACTACTCTACCATACTCCTTTTTGTCGATGCTGTGTATCATATTTAAGAGATAAATTTATGGAGACCGTTCAAATGAAAAATTCAAAATTTCACAAATTACCTCATGTAGGTTTTCCCAAAATTTTGCAATTACAGGACATGTCCACCACATGTGAAACCAAGAGCCAAATTCCTTTTGACACTTCCAACATTCAAATTTGTCATTTTTATAAATTTTGGCTAATCTATTTGGAGTTAAGTGCCACCTGGTTAAAAAAAAATCCCTCATAAGTTGGTTTTTTTTGTAAATTTATATGTTGTCTGTCTAGCCCTATTCCAATTTCCCAGTGTTATTTCCTTACCGAAGTTCAAGGCCCACCTTAACATATGTTCCTTTACCAGCTCATCTTCCAATTTTCTTTCTATTATGGTTTTATAGAGGTTTGCAATTTGTTTAGGTTTTTCCGATAGTAAAATATTATCTATCTCATTTCTCAGCAGATATATTCCATATCATTTTGTATCTTTTTAAAATATATCTTGCAAATGATGAAATTAAAACCACGTCAGTTCTGGATCTATAATTTTCATATTATCTAAGTTTTTCAATTCTAAACCCACTGAACTTTGTACGTAGTTTTAATGACATCTTTTATCCACTAAGCATCTTTTTATTTTCATTTAGTACTTGTTATTAGATGTTCTTCTTCCCCTTTCTTATTCTTATAAAGGTTTGTACTTATCTCTTCTTCTTCTTTGTCTTATCCTTTCTTCCTGTATCTCTTGATGTTGACTGTCTTTCTGATCTTCCACTTCCTTCTTTTCCATCTAGTAGGTTCTCCTCTAAAGATTTCTTATCCATTTGGTTTTCTTCTTCCTCCTCGGCTTTCCCTTCTTCTTCTTCAGAATCTGTTGGGACATTTTTTACATTGTCCATTTTTTCATCCCCTTGTTCTTTTTGATATTCCGTCCTTCTTTTACTTTCTTCTGCTCTTGTTCTCATTCTCCTCTCTTTCCTTTTTTCTAATGATGTATCTGTTTGTTCTTTGATCATCTGACCTGTTTTTGTTTCGATTCCCTCTAGAAATTCATTAGCCTTTTCTGGTGTATCTATCACATGTTTTCTTTTCCCTGTCGAAAAGATTACACCTTCTAGTTTTCCCCACTTGTATTTTATATTGTTCTGTCTAAGATACTGGACAATTTCTGTATAATATTTCCTTTTCCTCAATATTTGTGAGGAAATATCTTTAAATATTTCTATTTACTGTCCCTTGATATAACTTTTTTTTTTTTTTTGGTAGCTAGTTTCTATAATTAGGTCTCTGACTCTTTCACGCACAAAGTGGACTATCATGTCCCTTGGTAGACTTCTATTTGTCACTACCCAGCTTGTCTACCTCTACGTCTAGTTGTTCCGTAGGCCAGTCAATGAATTGTACCAGGGCAAATATAATTCATGTTTCGAGCTCTTAATTAGCTGTTTCACATAATCCTCTTAGTTTAAGTGCTTTCCCTTTAATGGAATTCAATAGATGTTTTATATAATTCTTCCTATTGTTGATTTTTTTCCAGTTGATTTGCCTTTTCCTCTAATTTCTCAGTTCTATTTTCTGTTTCTGTTACCTTTTTATATATACCCTTTATTTCTGTTGTTATTATCTGTAAGCTATCTTTAAGTTCATATAATTCATTATGAATTTCTGCATTTATTTCTTCTTTCCATTCTTTTATTTCTGCTCAGATTTCTGCATGGATCTCTGTCCTTATATCCACTCTAAGGGCCTCGGCAGACGACTAATAGAGTCGTCTTCCGGGCAAGGAAGAGGAGGGGCAGCTGCACGAGCGGTGCCCCTTCCTCTTCCTGAGGTCGCCCTCGGAGTCGCCGGCCCTCCGCATGGCTGGCACTCCGAGGATGACCTCACGCCACAGCGACCGCACGCGCCACGGCGTTTGAGTCAGGGAAAGTGCGCCCGCCGCTTTTAGGGCGCCCTTTCCCTGAAATCTAAAAGGAGCGCCAATTTGGTGCTCCTTTTAGAGTCGCCGACGGTGCACCGCGGTGCGGCTGCCGCAGTCCAGCGGCGCTCCGTCCTGCGGCGCATGGGAAGCTCCCGTCTGCTTCCCCCCTAAGTCTCCTGATTTCTTCCAAAATGGTACCTGTTGAATCAATAATTTCAGTACTATCTAATACAGTTGCTTCATAAGTTACATTTTGTTCCTGCACACTAGTCTGATTTTCTGCTTTCTCTGCCATTTTTATATACATCTATTGAAACTATCCCCCAGGGATCAGCCTATTCCTTTCTCAGTCATTGTCTTTTCTCCTGCATTTTTTCTCCTTTCCCTTCCTTCTTCCTGATTGTTCTGGTGCTTTTCCTTTTGTGTATTAACAGTCCTTGTGCTAGTCCAGCTGTTTTTCCTCTCTCTTTCCTCTTAGCTCCTCTGCTCAGTTTGTCAGATGTTTTCTCCTTCCCTATTGATTATCCTTTATTTCTCCTCCTCTGTTTCTCCATTCCACAGGGGACATAGGAAAGGAAAAGAAAAGAAATGGGATTCCCATTATTGTCTTTTTCAATGGTTCTCCCTTCTCATGATGTATCCAAAGTACAATAGTTTGGTCATCATGGCTTCCAGGGAGGTTTCCGACTTGATCTGCTCTAGGACCCATTTTTTGCTGTTTTGTCTGTCCATGGGATCCTCAGCATGCTTTTCCAGCACTACATCTCAAATGAATTGATTTTCTTCCTATCATCTTTCTTAACATGGTGATAGGGAATATGATGGCTTGTATAATTCTAACTTTTGTGTATGATATCTTTGCATTTTAGAATCTTTTCTAGTTCTTTCATAGCCACCCTCTCCATTCTTAGTCTTCTTCTAATTTCTTGACTGCAGTCCCCATTTCTATCAATGTTTGATCCCAGGTATGGGAATTCTTTTACTATTTCTATTTCTTCATTGTCTAGGTTGAACTTGTGAAGGTCCTCAGTGGTCATTATTTTTGTTTTTTTTTATGTTCAACATTAAGTCTGCTTTAGCACTTTCTTCTTTGATTTTCCTTAGTAGGTATTCCAGGTCTGTGAGGTTTTCAGCTAGTACTATGGTGTCATCTGCATATCTTAGATTGTTGATATTCCTTCCTCCTATTTTCACTCCTTCTTCTGTATCCAAGCCTGCTTTTCTTATAATATGTTCTGCATATAAGTTGAATAGATAGCGTGAAATAATGCAGCCTTGTCTGACTCCCTTGCCAATTGGGAACCATTCTGTTTCTCCATGTTCTGTTCTGACAGAAGCCTCTTGTCCTGAGTACAGATTCCTCATCAGGGCTATCAGCTGTGTTGACACTCCCATGTCTTTAAGGGCATTCCACAGCCTTTCATAATCTATGCAGTCAAAGACTTTGCTATAGTCTATAACAGGGGTAGGCAACCTTTTCCCTTTAAGGGCCGAGGGACTTCAGCTCCCAGAAGCCATAGCCATGTTGGCCAATTGTCCCATGTTGGCCAATAGCTCCTGGGATTCTGGGAGCTGAAGTCCCTTGTCCCTTAAAGGGGAAAGGTTGCCTACCCCTGGTCTATAATGTGCATACTGATTTTATTTTGGAACCCCACTTGAACCTCTGGGATTTCTCTCTCCATGTATGGTTGGAGTCTCTGTTGCAGAATTTTTAGCATGATTTTTTTTGTGTGTGGAAGATCAGTGCTATGGTTCTATAGTTGCTGCAGTCTCTTGTGTCTCTCTTTTTGTGGATGGGGATATTATTGATCGTTTTGTTTTCCATATCTGTTGACATGTTTCTTAGCACTAGAGTTGACTCTGTCAATGTGGATTGCAGCAGTTCAATTGGAATATCATCTGTTCCTGGTGATTTGTTTTTCGCTATTTCTCTTATTGCAGTTTCCACCTCGCTTTTTAGAATTTGGGGTTCATTTTGGCATCTCTTTTATATTATTCTTCTGTATATTTCATCCAATGTGTTTTTATTCCTTCCTGGTCATTAATTATATTATTTTTATTGTCATAATGTGTCCCACTCCTTGGTTTGAATTTTCCTTTGATTTCTCAGATCTTGTGAAATAGCTCTCTTGTTCTTCCCTTTTTGTTGTTTTCTATTTATCTGCATTGGTCATTGTAGTAATTTTCTTTATGTTCCCGCACAGGCCATTGTACTCTTGCATTCATAATTCTGAGTATATTCCTATCTCCCTTTTGTTTTTCTTCTCTTCTTTTCTTTATTGTTTGTATTGTTTTTTCTGTCATAAATAATTTTTACAGTACATAAATAAATGTAGAGTGATGTACATTGGGGTAAAAATCCTAATTCACATATACACTTGTCCCTCCACATTTGCAGATTTGACTTTTACAGATTTGATTGTATTAGTATGTTCCCTCTAGGAATATCTAGGTCCTCCAGCACAACTCTCTGGTCAACCTGAACCCAAAGTTGCAGTGAAGGACCTAGAGAATCCTAGAGAGAATACTCAACTAGGCATTTTTAGCTACTCCAGTGCAACTCTGTGGTCAATGTCTGCATTGAATGAATTAAATACTACTAACATTAAGACATAAATAAAACAGTGTTGTTTAAAACAGTAAAAATAATTAAACATTAAAACAGCACACCACATTACTCAAATAAAATCTACACACCAAATGCCTGCCTAAATAAACATGTCTTCAGTTGCTGGCAGAAAGAGACCAGTCATGGAACCAAGCCCCAGCAGATACCAAGGGCCCACTGTATATGAAATTCTAAGTATCTGTTCATTTATCTGGTGAGCCCATGCAATTTCATGCCAGTATACATCTTTAAAGTGCCACAGGACTGTTTTTCTCTGGAAGCTGATTCTGAGCTGTCTCTCTACCACCATCTAGTGCTTTCAATCCCTGAATACAACCATTGTCTCTGCTAAAATTGTCTTGGAATTAGAAAGTAATCTTGCAAAACATTCAAATATTGCCTCCCATTGTTTCAAAGTATTTAATTGTGCATCAGTTGAAGGAGTAATATAAATCAAATCTCTTCATTTGTGAGGTTTATATGTGTATCTCTTGAAACTATCTCACTAGGGTTAATTCACTGGGGCTGTAATAGCGGTGTGATTTGAACTGTCTGATTGTAAATTGGACTTAAAATAAGCACACAGCAGCTGGAAATATGATATAGCATAGAATTTGACACATTCCAGATTCCTATTTTGTTGTATTAATGGTTTATACTTGTTTGGTTTTAATCTGTATTGTTTTAATCTGTATTGGTTTAATACTGTTTTAAAGGGGTTGATTGTATTGGTATTTTAACATGTTGTTAGCCACCCTGATTGCTCTCAGAGGGGTGGGGTAAAAATAAATTTATTTAAAAAAACATTAGCATAGTGGCTAAGAAGAGGAACTATAAAACAGTTTGAATCTTATCTCTGAAAGAGGCTGGCTAGGTGGTCTTCAACAACTTCCACTGAGCCTCACCAAACATCTGCAATATAGGGGAACAGTAAAATGAACTTCTCTTTCAGGGTATGTGTAAGGGTCATAATGAAAAAAGGTAGAGGAAAAACTGAGGTATTCAAAAATACTATATAAATTGAGTGGACAACTGTCAAGAGTGTGGTGGGTTTTGCAAGGCTACACTGTTCACTGTTTCGCCAAAAATATTTCCCCACTTTTAACAATGTTCTATACTTCCCATGAGATGTGGGTCAATTTTGCCATGCTTTGGGACCTCATTGGGCTGTTTTATCTCAAGGAAGGCCCTTATTTATGAAGGGAATAAATCAGAAGTTGACACTTGCAGGGGTGTGTAGTGCAGTTTTTAAGAAAGAAAAGAAATTCATATCCCCCCCCTTCAGAAACTCTTGTTGGTGCTGTGGGAGTTTGTAGACCTCAAGAACAGTCTTGTGGACCACATGTGGCTAATGGGGTGAAGATTTTCCACTCTTGATATAAATGTTACTGTCATTACCATATCTAAAATAAAGTGACCCATTTTAAAATAGGAGGTCATTTCGGGCCTAAGCAGATGGGCAGCCGTGGGCTGCCCTGGGAAGCTGCAGATTGGGGCCGAGGTAGCCGCACTCGTCGGCCCCAATACGCAGCTTCTCAGGCCCTGGAAGGAGCGCTAAAATAGCGCTCCTTCCACAAGACGCCGAAGCTGCGCCGCAAGAGGCCTTGGGTGCAGCTTCGGCATCTCTTCCACCACAGCGTGTGCGGATGCTGTGGCGGAAGTACGTCGTCGGAGCGCCGGTCGTGCGGAGCGACAGGTGCTCCGATGACGTGTTCAGGAAGGGGTTGGGGCGCCCAGTGTGAGGCTGCCCCTCCCCTTCCTTGCTTTGAAGAGGGCGCAAAGTGCTATCTGCTTAGGCCCTTCCTTGTTAGTAAGTTGAGGACTGCAGTTTTAGGATCTTTGAATTTTCTGAGCACTTTTGGGTGGCTTGTGCATGTAGGGTGTATGTATCTAAAACAGTGTTCCTCAGTGTGGTTTCCTCAAGATGCTTTGGCCTACAATACCCATTATTTCCACTAACAGTACTGAATATTCTCACTGGGGAGTCTAAAGGCACCAGGTTGAGAACTGCTTTTAAAAGGCTATTGCATTCCATGTCCCAGAATTTGGTATATTTGTCAAATTGACAGGAGCCTACAAGAATTTTTTTCAAAGAAATATCTGGTAACTTTTAACAATTAGGATTTTTACATTGACACTACATTTTATTTGCAGATTTCATCAAACTGATTTACAACTGTTGACAGAAGAGTGATGTCTGGCCAGAGGGGAGGTAAGAATCACAAACAAATGGAAGTCAAATCCCTCAACTGGAAACCCAAATGCAGCTGTCCCTCCATATTTGTGGATTAAGGATTCACAGATCTGATTATTCACAGATTATTGTATTTGCCACTGCCACCAAAAAAATGTATTCTTTCTAGGCATCTATAGTTCCTCCGGTGCAGTTCTATGGTCAGTTCTTGCCAGAAGTTGACATATAGTTGTTCTGGAGGACCTACAGTTGATTAGAGAGAACACTTCTCTAGGCATCTGTAGATCCTTCAAAGGTCTAGAGAAGTGTTTGTCTTGGAGGACCTACAGATAATTAGAAAAGTGTTCTCTCAGATAAAGAAAATAGTGAGACTGTTCACATTTCTTACATTTTCACAGGTAGGTTGCATCCCTAACCTTTGTAAAAGTTGAGGGCCAACTATACTCATTATTGGGAAGGAATTAATATTTCTACTCATTACTCCCCCCTCTCTCTGAGTCTGTGTATAGGGGAAACAATTGGTCCTTGAAAGGAAGATAGTAAATTGGCTACATTTTAATTTGGTTGCAAAAATCCGAGGAACTGATAATACAAAATAACAGCATGATCCCCAAAGCTTGTCCACCTCTACAGTTCAGTCCTGTTTACTCCATAGCATTTATATGGCTTTCTTCCAAGTACTGCAAGCATGGACAGATAGAAACCTCAGATTAGATTTAGTTAAGACAAGCAGGGTCCTCCAACAAATTGTGATGTTGTCATCTGTTCACAATTGTAGGCAGTCCATTTTATCCTCCCATCTATTTTTCTTCCCTGTCAGTTGTTCATCATTCTATGTCTTCTAAGCATGCTGGCTCTCATGGGGCTGTTGACAAAAATATTCTTTCTTAATATTCTTAATTTCTTGATTAAGAAAATATTCTTAATTTCCATTATAGAAATTAAATAAGAAATAGCAGAAAAAAACCTGTTGCTTCTTTCTAAAAATAACCTCCCAACCACTATAGGGATTTCTGTGATGCAATGGCATGTTAAAAAATTCCTAATATAATGTCATAGTTAGAACTATTTGCTACTGAGCAGAAGGTTGTTTTAGTTTAAAAACAGCTTCACATGGGCTTAGGGGCAGAGCAGGCTGGGTTTTGCTGAGGTTGTGGGAGGGAAAGATGGATTACAAACACAGGGTATTTGTATAATATACAGAGAGTATACAGAGTCTTGGGAGCTGGAGGCAGAGCTAGGTTTTATTTTCATATAATTGATTCAAAATAACTGCCAAATCTTGGCTACAGAACTGTAATAGATCATTTACCATGTGAACAATACACATTTTCTGGAGATCTGCACCCATACTGTGACCAACTGACAACATATTAAAATAATGGGTTTGTATCACAGTGTTAAAAGATTCAGCGTATTTTGGTGGAGTTCAGAGCTAAAACCTTTTACAGGCATTTGGGTCTTCTAAAATCTGACAAGCTCTGAAACTTGACAGCTTTGTGGAAATGTTTTGAGATGCAATTACAGTTTTAGTTAATGGATTTGATTTGATTTTTATCCCTGGTCAATATTTTCTTGCTTTTTCAGTAAAAACAAGGAAATCTGCCATTCCTGGAGTGACCATCACACAGTTTGTGGAAAATGTTCCTAAGGGTTGCAGCATCCCTGACTTTGAGAAGAAACCAATTACCTTAACATTATCAGAAGGTGAGGCTTCCATTTATTTATTCTTTGTAATGAGGTAGTTGACGGAATAACACTTCATTTCACTGGTTTATTTTAAAAGCCATTTATAGAAAGCCCAGTCTGAAGACTCTGCCAGGTGCTTTAAGGAACTTTTGAGGGATCATTACAAGAATTAGTGATGAAAGCATGACCTGTTGTTACCTGTCTTGTACTTTGTGCCATAGGTTTTCTCAAAGGCTGCACTTTGATTTATTGTTAATATGCAGCAGGGAATTCAGAAGATATGGCAACCATTTTTTAAAAAATACTCAATACAATTTTTATTACAGAGTTCTACTTTCTACTGGGAAAAAAATCATTGTTTAATTTCTTTTGCAAGGTAAAAATGCCATTTTCAGAGCTGTGGTCAAGGGTGAACCAAAACCAGAGATGTTGTGGAAATGCCCTAGTAGGAAAATGGATGACCCTCAGAAATACCAGGTGGCTTCCATCCCTGGAACAAATGAATTTACCCTGCAGGTAAATAGCCCCACTTTTGAATATTCAGTCTTGTAACATTCAGTAAAATATTTGGGACAGAAGTTTCCAATACCTTGGACTTGTCTTCCACAATATGATTTTGTGGACCTCTCATAGATCTACAGCTATTAGTAAAGCTCTAGGCTGTAATCAGCTGCTTTAAGGTTTCTTGTTAGGGTTTTTTTTTGTTCTTGTTTTTTTTATGAAAGGGAATCAATATGTTCCTTGTGCTATCAAGATTTATAATGCCAAGATTATATCTACAATGTTGTTTGCTGTTGCAGTTTGGATTAAAGGAATTAGTTCGGGGCTTGATAAGATAAGTTCTGGGCTTGAGAGAAGAAAACTCCTAAAATTGGCCAGAGTATTTAAAAAGTTCTTATTGAGCATGTCAATTTTTATTGTGTTTGTGGAATGTCAAATTGTATCCTATCTGATATTGTACAATTTTTGTTTGTTTTTTGTTTGTATTGATGGGTTTGTGGACTGTAAGAATAAAAACTGTACTTTCGAACTGCTAGGTTGGCAGAAGCTGAGACTAGTGATGGGAGCTCACCCCAGCATGCAGCCCTCAGGCCTCGAACTGCCAACCTTCTGATCTTCCAATCATCAGAATTGGCATCTTAACCACTAAGCCACCACATCCCTTAATGTAAAATTATTAAAGAGTACAAACAGAAAGAAAAATAACTATATACTATTATAAACGTAGCATGAATTTGTAACATTTATAATTTAAAAAGCATGGTTTTAGTCAACCTTCCAATCATGTCATTCTGGGAAAACAAAAATGGTAACCAACAACAAAAAAGGGTGAAGGGGAATGCCAGTTAATCTTGTTACAAATTCCCAAAAGGTGACAGATGGAAGGCACTTTAACCATCTCTTTTGCATTCAGCAATCACCCCCGTGCAATTTGTACAAAATTTCTCATTTAGGAACTTTTATCAGGACGGCAAGGCTTTCAACTCAAGCTTAAAATTTTTGGGCCTCTGAGGTTGCCTCCCCTAGTGAGGAATATAGAGTCTTAAAGGGGGCAGCCCTCTGGCCTGGAGCCTAAATTCCATGACCTCTGAACCTCCATTACTGCTGATGATCAAAATATAATTTGTTCAGTCATACTGGAGGGCACCAGTCTAGGGTTCAGAATCAGAGGCATCAGGTCCAGAGAGGCTTATTCAGGTGGATCTCAGTATTATTATTAATGTATTTATTTATATCTCAATTTTCCCTAAAATTTGGACTCAAACTGGCTCAGAGTTTAAAATATACAATTAAAATATACAAAAAGTGAGCACTAAAATAGAATTAAACTATTACAGTATTAGGCTTTAGCCCAGGATCTCTTCTACACCACTGGCCCTTCCCCTTAGGGTCTGTCGTTAGGTTACTGCTATAAGTCATGCTTTTGACACATGGAACATCCAGGAGTGGCCATAGGAAGCCATGATTAACCTGCTTTGCATATAATTATGTTAAATTTCTTATCTTGATTTGAATTTTATGCATTGTCCCATAGAAGCACAGTAACCTAGGTGATACCAGATTGGAGGAGATAAGTAGAAGTAGAAGGTGATAAGTAGAAGTAGAAGATAAGTAAAAGTAGAAGGTGGTGGTGATGGTAGCTGCATTTATATCCCACCTTTCTCCCTATATTGGAACTCAAGGCAGCATACAAAGTTAAAACAAATACAGATTAATATAGAGATGCAAAAAATTTAATACAACATATAAAAGTTGCTTTTAAAGCACAATTAACTTATAGAATTAAAATTATTTACAATCTGTTAAAAGACAGAAGATAAAAATTAACAAAACAGGACACTATTAAAAGCCCATTAAAAGCTTGTTCACCCTTATACAGAACATTAGAGCAACTCTGGTGAGGTCAGTGTCTCTGAGGGAGAAGACTGGAAGGATAGTCCATCTGTCCAGGCCACAATAATGGTTTCATCTTCCTTATTTTGTTATTTTATTTTTAAAGATAAACAAAATTACTGCAAATGATGCTGGTGTGTACCGTTTCACAGCAGTTAATGACTATGGGGAAGCGACATGCACTGCTGGCCTCAAGATCATACAGGGTAAGTTAAGTAAACTTAGAACAATGCTAAGAGCCAAGGCAATATTTTTTCAGCATAGATTACTTAGGCTGCAGTCATAAGCATTTTTACCAGTCAGCACAATAAGAACGACATCAGAGGGAGAATGGGTAGAATGTCTTATTAATAACTTCCATGCAACTGGAAATATTTTTTTACCTTAATTGGACAACATTGTAGTATTTTAATAAAAGCAATAATAATTAGGGCATGGAGGCTAGCTCAGTAGTAAACTTAGTGGCAGTTGGTGACCTCCATGTCAGTAGGGCCATGAATTCACTGTAGGAGGATTTAGTCTGAAACCTGATGGAGCTGTCCAATGTGCTGAACCTATTTTGAAGATAGCTGTCCTTTTTCAGGAACATAAGAGGTCAGGAAAGTGAACCTGTGGTTCAAGAGAAAAAGAAATGGAGAAACCAAGCCAGTCCAGGGTCATATACCTAAAGTCCATGACAGCAGTAGTGTGGGCAATGCAGTCCAGAGTATGAGCAAAAAAAAAAAAGGACTATAAAAGTTTCCCCCCTCCCATCTAATGTTAATAATTATGTATCTTCTAAAACATCTAAATTTCTTGTTAATGCTTTGCAGTTACTTGATGCAAGACTTAAAGGCTGTACACAAAATTACCTTTTGTCTGATGGTCCGTGGGAAGAGTTTGAATTTGTTTAATTATATAGTGATTTAACTGTGTATAAAGGCAAACCTCTAAATTATAACAAACCCTTGCATTATCATGAGAAGCAGTCCAAAAAGGATCCAAAGCTAGTCACCATAGAGAAGTCCAAGAACATGCTGAAGTTCATGAAACAAGAGAACAAGGGATGTCACATAATGCAGAATGGAGCTAGTGGAGCTGCCTCTTGAGTCTATGACATTTAGAAAGATGCAGTGGGTATGATTCCTAGGGTGGTCCAGGCTGTGTTTCCAGGGCACTGTTGTCAGCCCCCCTGTTTCCAACTAGAGCCTGTTTCCGAGGCCCTTCTCTTTCCGTTTCTCTTCAAAGAAAGCCTCATTCAGGCAGGATATGACAATAGGTTTCTGTACTTTATATAGCTCCTTCAAAGTCTAGACTACAAAAGGACAGAGAAATGAGAATGTACAAAGGGAGAAAGAGGAAAGAAGGAAAATTCTGAGGTTCTTGGAGACCATAATGAACCAAGATAGAGAGTTATCAAAAGTAAGCAAGAATACACATGCTGTTTAGAAGATGTAGAATAATATATTTATAAAAAGAAAACCAAGAAAAAGAACAATTAGAAAAACCCTAACCAACTAGGTAGGAAGTCAGAAATATGCAATGACTTAAACTATCAATAAAGGGAAACAGAACAGAAACAAACTAGGAGGGAAGGTGCAAAGTTATATATTTTATAAGAAATGTTATGTATACTATTTGAAGTCATTGTATATGTGGCTATTTATCATGAAAAATGATAGATGTTGTTAAAGAGAGTTTGTAACACTATTTAAAAAAAAACCCCAAAGTCTAGACTACAACCCAGATTTGATTCCCTGTTCTGCTGACATGGAAAACATCACTGCATATTTGTATATAGGGGGTGATCAGAGGTTCAGTTCCTGACATTTCAATTTCAGTATCAGGTAACATGACGTGGATCATCTCTATGAAAAACAGACCAGAGATCTGCTGAACTCAGTGTGGATACTTTGTTTAAGGCAGCTTCCTATGTTCCTATCCACTAATGCAGAGATAACAATGACATTCCAGATGCTGTCAGGCTGCAACTCCTAGCATTCCTCAACCTTGGAGCAGGCAACCCAGCAACATCTGGAAGACCACATGATTCGTAGACTTACACTAATGTCACCAGTTAAAATTCATATCCATATTAAAACCCATTAGGCCCTTTCCTAAAACGGTAATTTCCCATTCTTGATGGTTAATACTCTGCTTTAAATGGGTCTGTTAAGAAAAATGTATAATGAAACTTAAAAAAAACAAGTTTCCCAGTCAGTCTAACAGAAAGTGAAATATACGTATCTCACTGTGGTCATCATGAACCTGAACTATACACTTAATCCTTTCAAATTATGTGGGGATTGAGCATGCTTAACTTCAAAATTGTACCAACTGTTAATGCTTAGAGAAGGCATTTCTACAGCTTTGCTGCTAATGAAAGAATTCTTTCTCCCTCTTGCTTCCTCTCCTCCTTTCTGTCTTTCTCTTCTCATAACTAATTAGTTGGCTTCAAGAAGAAAGCAAAGGAGCCTGCTGCTGCACCACAGACAGGTAAGTTTTCCAGCTACACAGTGGAAATTCAGCCAATGGCTACATTACTCAGGAGGGCCAAAAACCAAAGTTCCACCTACAACTTTACAATAGGTAAACCACACTGAAACTATTAAGTTTTGAGTTATGTAAACCTCATTTTCACAATATATCAATTTTTAAAAATCCCTTACAGACCTCAAGAAGGAAATTCAGGATTTCAAAAAAACATTAAAGAAAAGGTGAGTGCTTTCAAGATTTTTTTTTAAAACCCTTTTAATTTCAGCCACTGCAGTGTGCTGCAATAAAAGTAAATATGTCACACTAAAGTGCAGGATTCCTGTTGTAGAGGACATCATAGGGGATGAGCAGATGGAAAGGAAAAACCAGGCCATTCCTGGCTGTTCCCAAATTGACTGGAACTCCCACTGTCCACATAGCACATTTCCAAGGCAAGCCAAACACCCATGGGCAGTCCACAACAGACAATGTTAAGTTGGACCACTGAATTATTTTCACACACACACACACTATGCATGCACATGATCAAACAAACACACTGCTTGTGACTGCCAAGTACCTCCCTTGTCCTGCCTAGCTGTCATCCCATTGGACTTCCTGTGTGACCAGTCGCACGAGAGATACACCACCCATGCAGTGCACTGTTTTGCCCAGTGACATATTGGCAAATCACAATAATGGAGCCCCCCTCATACCTACCCCCTTACTCCTCCTTTATCCCATGGCCCCCTGTTGGGCTGCCCAGTTTGTGTATGTTTTTGTTACATCTATTGCATTATTGGCAACCTGCTGTGTTTGTAATTGCACTTCACAGGGTATGTGATGGCTCACTGGTTCAGTGGATCATTTGTGCATCTTGCCATTTGTGCACCCTGTATGCTTGGCAAAAGAAAAAAAAAAACATATGGCAAGCAGTGGCACTAGCAGTTGCATCTCACCGGGCCCAGGGCACATGCTCCAGACTGCTTCCATAAGCTGCCTGGGCCTTCCTGCATTCCCACATTCACATCATGCTGTTTATACACCAGTGCAATAATGTGAACTTTCCACATTAGAGCAAAGCAAAAGGGATTTATTTTGCTCTGGTTTTTCGCCCCAGAGTGCGGTTTCCTCCTGGTTTCACCTTGTTTAAGCCTTGTGTGTCGTCTAAACATCTGAGACTCAAAATTGGGTGAAACCACTTTATTTCGTCAGTGCAGACAGCCCCATAGGCTACATAGAAGAAAATTCCATAGAAAATTGAAATGAAATCCAATTAAAAACATCTCTCTTGATTCTGATAGCAGTGATGATTTGTCTTTTAACAGAAATTGCTATTGCTAGCATGATTTCTTATAGACATGATTCTGTTTTGCAGCTCCTTTGTAACTTTTCAAGTTCCTTTCCTTAATGACAAGTTGAGTCTCCATGATCTGAAATCCAAAATGCTACAAAATTCTAAACTTTCAGAGCTACCACACAAGTAGTGTAGTATGTACATTTGCAAGGCTAGTGGGGAATGTAAGGCTGGAGATAGATGTAAAATGACATAGGAGTGAAAGTAACTTCCATCTTTCAAAAGACAATTATATAAGAAAAGGCTGCTTCTTCCACTCACATACAATTTGGATTTCTGTTCTTGGATTAATTCTTAGAACACCTACAGCTGCTCCAAAGAAGGAAATTGATATGGAACAGGTCTGGCAGTTACTGCTGAATGCAGACAAGAAGGATTATGAGAAGATCTGCTTGAAATATGGCATTGTTGACTTCCGTGGGATGCTAAGGACTCTTCAGGAGATGAGAAAGGAGAGGGAAGACAAGCAGGCACAGGTAAGGCCATTCATTTGATACTGAAGTTGAGGTAGGCATATTTTCACCCTGTTTCACATTTATGTTGTGAATATGGACAAGGTATGTCATGATTTTTTTCTCAAGATACTATGTTGATTAAATGTTCTAGTATAATTTGATACCCCTCTCCACCAAGAGTCTGGGAATTATAATGGCACCCATAAAAAAGAAACACTTGGCCAGGATAGAGGTGGTCCTAAGTAATTTCCAGCATCCCAAGGCTGGAAGGGGTTTAGATTTAGCTAGCCTAGTGTCTGTTAAACTGTTGCTTGGCCATCTTGGCCAGTTAGGAGTGCACTCTTAGTCATGCTTAGACTAGGTCCATTGAAATCAATGGGAGAAGTTAATCTACTCTTGATTTATTTCAATCCCATTGATTATAGTGGCTTCACGACAGATATGACTGTGTCTAAATCTGATCCTTTCTTCTTAGAAAGAACGCTATTGTCAAGAAATATAGAAAGAAGTCACACTTCTTTGTTATTTTTGCAGTAATGATTCAGTTATCCTCAGAACAGCTTGTAATAACCACTTTAGATAGTGAAATGGTTCTTGAAATCTCATAGTATGTTCATATGCTTGCAACTTCTTGTTCTTTGCAGTATGTGTACAATATTGCAAACCTTAAACATGTCAAAATCAACCAAGAGCAAGCAAATGCTTCAATAGATGTAGAGATGGAACTGAAAAATCCAGAGAGCAGAATTTATCTGTACAAGGTAAGACAGAATAATGGCTAGCTAGGTCAACTCACTGTATCTTACTAAATCATAAGTCTGGGATGCTGAATTAGAACTAAGTGCCTAAGGAACACAACAGAGAAATGGTAACCACACTCCTTGATTCAATATTGGTAAATTTGGGTAAAGGATAGAATCAGGGCTGGAACTGCTATTAAGCAGGGTGCAGTCTCATCAGATTTTGTTTTTCATGGAATGGCAGAAAATTATTAGTTAGTGTTGCCATTATATTTTTATTACTAGAAATCAGGAGAGGTATTTGTATGATTTTCTAACTCATGTGCAAAAATGACTTGGTTGGTTTGAGTACCTTCCTTTGGTACAGGAACATCATTTGCTATTCCATTGCAGGAATAAAAATTTCTTGTGGCAGACTTGATACTGTAGTCAAGCAGCATAAACTTCCCTTGATGAGAGTATTAATATTCATGAGAATATTAGGAGGCAGGGATGGTAAAATAAAAGTAAGACACCTCAAATCTTCCAGTTAAGGAGAACCGTTGATCACAAAATATTTAATAGACTGTCCAAACTCTCAAAATCAAGATTATATTGTTCATTTTCTGCACCCCAGAGTTAGCTTATTTTCTATTGTACAACTTTCCTAAGGGGCTCATCCATGATACTGAACTAGAGAAGGTTTGCATTTTTGTCGTCTGTAGGTTTCTTGCAACTAATATGTAAGAAAGTGGCTAGTAACATGCTAGACGTTCACAAACATCATTTTGGCATTACTTTGTTTTGCTGTAGCTGCATTCAGAGTATATTATTTTGTCTAGGAATTGTGTAGCTGCTTTGCTCCTTTTTTGTGCAAGTGAGGGGGGAAGCAGACGGGCAGCACGGGGCCGCCCCAGGAAGCTGTGGATCGGGGCTGAGGTATCCGCACACCTCGCCCCGCAGTGCAGCGTCCCAGCCCCAGGAAGGAGCACTAAAATAGCGCTCCTTCTGCAAGACGCCGAAGGTGTGCCACAAAAGGCTGCCGCCGAACCTTTAGTGCCTCTTCCACCGCAGTGTGTGTGGATGCTGTGGCGGATAGGCATCCTTGGAGCGCCGGCCGTGCGGAGGGTCCGGCGCTCCAATGATGTCTTCGGGAAGGGGTTGGGGCGCCCAGCGTGTGGCTGCCCCTCCCCTTCCTTGCCCTGAAGACGGCGCTTTGCGCCGTCTGCTTCCTCCCTGAGTTAATTAGTCAGAATGTCTTTACTAAACTATAGTTTCCCATTGGTTTCAAATCAGGAAAACCTGATTAACAACTTCCAAAGAAACCAGACTTTTAACGCAGCTTTAAACCATGGCTTCATATCCTTTCTTGTTTGGAAGCCTTTAACTATTGTTTCTTCTTGGGATATAACAGGAAAATATAGTTACCGGTACCTGAAGATGTCTGACTCACTTTTTTTGGAAGGAAGAATAAAATATATGCATACAGGGCCACCCACAACATGCATTCATATGTCTACCTATTATGGTTTGGTCCTCCAAACATCATAGGCTGCTTCATAGCATATTTCACTTACAGCACTTAGGATGATCCATACATTTTAATGATTTGTTTTATGCTACCTTCAGGATGGAGAGATGATCAATTTTTCATTGGACAGTGACAATGCAAAGCATTGCTTGAGAAAGGTTGGCAAAAAATATAATTTTACTATAAACGATCTGCAGCCAGAAGATGCCGGTGTATATCAGATCAAGATAGAAGATGTAGATATCTTCTCCACTGAACTGGAAGCAGAAAGTAAGGCTTTATGACCATGGGCTGGTGCACCAAACACAATAAGAGTGTGCATTTGTAGTGTAACAAATGACATATGGAAACAAATGGGATCCATTCATTTCAACTGTTACTAGTGAAGAAATGAATGCTAGATTCACTGATGAGTTATGAATGTCATATGTTCATTTGTTATTTACTTGTTAACTTATTTTCTAGCCATTTGTTTTCACCTAGCTGCCAGAACAGATCTAATGGAAGTTGCAAGGTAGTGTAGGGGGGAAATGGATAAAGGTTTCCTGGAATTTTTCTGGACAGTTTTCATGGAATATACATGAGATAACATTTCGTCATTATATTACCTCATCATTATATTACCTCTCAAGCATTCTAGAAAGTTTCTTCCTGCAAGAAGGCTACCTGGGAAAAGATGCCTTCAGAGAAAACAAAACATAATGGATTCAATATAAATAGAAACATTAGTAAACAAAGTTTTATGGCACAGATTGAAGAAGGGTGGTAGTGTTGGTTGTTTTTAGTTAGGCTGAAGAAACCTTTTAAAATATATTTCTATTTAGTTCTTATTTAATCCTGCTTCTTCCACTCTCTGGTGCTCCACAGACATCCTCCCTCTTTGCTGATAGTAAATACAAAAGCCAAGATCCCACTGAGGCAGTACACCAGCACAACTCCTGATGGATCCCCTTGGCCTGAAATGGCTCAAGATGGCCAAAACAAATGTTTAAAAAATTACAAAACTACTTCCACATTCTCTAGAAGTCATTTGGGGCAAACAATATTTTTAAATAAAATCCAAAAGTAACTGTTAACTCTGGTGGGGCCCTAGAGAATCAATCAAAAACTTCCCTGGAGGTTACACACAGGCTATAGGTTGTACTATGACCTGCCTTGCTTAAGAACCTTGCCTATTGCTTTTTTGACACAAATATGGCAACCACCTTTTTGCCTTATCTCTCCAATTGATTGTCAGCTAGGGTGGACTCATGGGAAAAAAGTTCTAACTAATCCAGGACCCCTTGTAAATATGCTGGTGGATCTTTCTGCTCCACTGGCTTTAAAGATAATTGTGGACTTAGAATGCATCTGCACTGATCCAGTTTGACACCACTTTAACTGCCATGGCTCAGAACTGTGGAATTCTGGGAATTGTAGTTTTGTGAGACAGTTGGTGCCACAACAAATTCCCAGAATTCCATAGCATTGAGCCATGGCAGTTAAAGTGGTGTCAAACTGGATTATTTCTGCAGTGTGGATGCAGCCTTAGTCTGATCTTTGTTAACTGTTTCTGTTTCCTTTTTACCCTTTTCTTTCCGTGTCTAATTTGAAAATGCTGTGTCAGTTGGATAGGAAATAAAGTTAGATGGAGCAGAAGTGCAGATAAATTTCCCACTGAAAGGAAATGCAAACAAATGGGAATAATGAAAATGTATGAAATAAGAACAAAAAGTGAATGTGATTTTAACCAATGAATGACTAAATGAATGAGGATTTAATATCAAAGCAAAGGATATAATTAAACAAAAATATATCTTTCACAACTTTGGTGTCAAATTGGATCAGTGCAGATGAAGTTTGTTTCTTGTGGTGAACCTGTATCTATTTCATCCCCAAAACATTAACTTACTATTAAAAGAAATTGTTTACAAAATTCACAGTATCATTGAGCTCCTTGTATGCCTTGCTTTATATGGTCCACCTTAAAAACTATAATGTAATCTTCATAGCTTATGAAAATATTACTCCTTTTGACATAGGCAAAAAGCTTAATTTCCTGCTTTTCACTTACACTCCCTACCAGATTGCCGGAGGGCTTTGGAGGCATGACTGGGATTGGAGGTTTGGTTTACATTTTAGCACAGAGCCAGTCCAGACATCATTGAATGCAACTGGCATTATCAATGTGCCTTTCATCTTTAAAAAGCTATCCTGTAGTTAAAATCTGTTGTATATCTGTTTACCATCCATTTGGTATTGCAGACATTCCAGTATATTTTCGCTACCCACTTGGTGAGGCGAGATGCCACGAGCAAGGAAATGCTGTCTTTCAGTGTACCCTCTATGAACCCTGCTTCAATGCTGTCTGGTTTCACAAACAAAATCAACTAAAATCAAATGACAAGTATGAGATCTCAGTCTCAAATGATGGCCTAAGTCACCGTCTAGTCATCAAAAACGCCCAGCCTTCTGACAAAGGAACTTACACCATTGACATCGGAAGGCGTACTTCAAGTGCCTGGCTTGAGGTTGAATGTGAGTGGTGATCTAATCTTGATTTCTCACAATATAATCCAATGCAATCATTTTTCTCCTAATAGCATCTAACAGTACTATGTCTAAGAACTCACTGGAGTGCCTAATGCTGGAGTGCAAACTGATTTTAATGGGAGATATTGAAAGAAACCTTAGTCTTCTTGCCATTGTTATTCACTCCTGTTCCTTTAAATTGTAACACATTTATTTTGTTTTTGAATTGCTGTTTTGCATGTTTAACACATATTATTAATATAGGTGCTTTTAAGAAAAAGTTCCATGGAGGATTTTATTAAATTATAGAAATATTTTTCAAAATCATCTGGTGCAGCAAAATGTCTCCAACAGTAGTGGCACAATGTTGTTTGCCCCTATCAACAACCTGAATATTGATGTTCCATTTGTTGCTGTCATGGCTAATGGTCACTGACAGATCCACACTTCATTAATTTGTTAAAGGCATTTAATCTAGTGGTCTTCACTTCCTGTGACTTCAGGGCTCATGACATGTGTATTACTGCTAGTTATTATTCACATCAGCTGCTATTTGAAAATGGGAAACAAGTGAATCCTTTGTATTGAACAACAAACAGACCTCAGTTTCTGCATATTATTATGATACAGAATAAAATGATCCACACAGCATCAAAATGTAAAGTTTGGATACAATAATATGTCTTTGATTAACGTGAATCTCCAATTACAACTCTGTATCATAAGGGAAGTTGCTGTCCCCATTCTCATATTAATATTCTGTAAATGGCCTTGCATTTTCAATTAACTATCATTATTTTCATAATGCAGCAAAAGGAAAGAGAAAACAGACTGAAGGAGACAATGATAAAGCGAGATTGCAGAGCAAACAATTAGATGAAGACGATGCTAAGAAACTTCATCTGGGAGAAGGGCATGACAATCAAGATCATCTTGCAGACACTAGTGTGGGCAAACATGGCCAATATAAAAAAGGCAACTATGGCAGTGCAGAAATGTATAGCTCCTTGGGAGCAGATAGGTCTTTTAGAAAAGAGGGGAGAATGGGACAGTTTTCTGCAATGGAGGCACGCATGGCTGGTGATTATAATAGCCAAAGGGGACTTTATGGTAAAGATGGTGTGCAAGAGGGAGCAGGCACTGGTGAATTTGGTGATTTGGGGGGAGCTGCAGGACTCTATGGGAAGGAAGGTATGCTAGGTGGTTTTGGTGGACCTGGTGGTACTGGAGGCATTAGTGGACTTTATGGCAAGGATGGTATGCCAGTTGGAGCAGGGACAGGTGGACCTGGTGATGCTGATGGTATTGGTAGACTCTATGGCAAGGATGGTATGCCAGGTGGAGCAGGTGTTGGTGGACCTGGTGGTGTTGGGGACACTGGTGTACTCTATGGTAATGATGGCATGCCAGTTGGAGCAGGGGTTGGTGGACTGGGTGCTGAGGGTATTGGTAGCCTCCATGGCAAGGATGGTATACCAGGTGGAGCAGGTGTTGGTGCATCTGGTGGTGCTGGGGACACTGGTGTACTCTATGTCAAGGATGGCATGCCAGTTGGAGTAGGGGTTGGTGGACTGGGTGCTGAGGGTATAGGTGGACTCTATGGAAAAGATGGAATGCCAGTTGGAGCAGGATTTGGTGGACCTGGTAGTGCTGGGGGCATTGGTGGACTCTATGGTAAAGATGGCATGCCACTTGGATCAGGGACTGGTGGACCTGGTGGTGCTGGGGACATTGGTGTACTCTATGGCAAGGATGGCATGCCAATTGGAGCAGAGGTTGGTGGACCTGGTGATGCTGGGGACACTGGTGTACTCTATGGTAAGGATGGCATGCCAGTTGGAGCAGGGACAGGTGGACCTGGTGATGCTGATGGTATTGGTAGACTCTATGGCAATGATGGTATGCCAGGTGGAGCAGGTGTTGGTGGACCTGGTGGTGCTGGGGACACTGGCGTACTGTATGTCAAGGATGGCATGCCAGTTGGAGCAGGGGTTGGTGGACTGGGTGCTGAGGGTATAGGTGAACTCTATGGAAAAGATGGAATGCCAGTTGGAACAGGATTTGGTGGACCTGGTAGTGCTGGGGGCATTGGTGGACTCTATGGTAAAGATGGCATGCCACTTGGATCAGGGACTGGTGTACCTGGTGGTGCTGGGGGCATTGGTGTACTCTATGGCAAGGATGGCATGCCAATTGGAGCAGGGATTGGTGGACTGGGTGCTGAGGGTATTGGTGGACTCTATGAAAAAGATGGAATGCCGGTTGGAACAGGATTTGGTGGACCTGGTAGTGCTGTGGGCATTGATGGACTCTATGGTAAAGATGGCATACCACTTGGATCAGGTACTGATAGATCTGGCAGTGCTGGGGGCATTGGTAAACTTTATGACATGGATGGCATGCCAATTGGAGCAGGAGTTAGTGGACTGGGTGCTGAGGGTATTGGTGGACTCTATGGAAAGGATGGAATGCCAGCTGAAACAGGATTTGGTGGACCTGGTAGTGCTGGGGGCATTGGTGGACTCTATGGTAAAGATGGCATGCCACTTGGTTCAGGGACTGGTGGAACTGGTGATGCTGGGGGCATTAGTGGACTCTATAACAAGGATGGCATGCCAATTGGAGCAGGAGTTGGTAGACAGGGTGCTGAGGGTATTGGTGGACTCTGTGGAAAGTATGGAATGCCAGTTGAAACAGGATTTGGTGGACCTGGTAGTGCTGGGGGCATTGGTGGTCTCTATCGTAAATATGGCATGCCAGTTGGAGCAGGGGTTGGTGGAACTGGGGGTGCTGGGGGCATTGGTGGGCTCTATGGGAAAGATGGAATGCCCCTTGGAGCAGGCACTGGTGGAGCTGGTGATGCTGGAGGAGCAAGTGGTGTCTATGGAAAGGATGGCATACTAGGTGGTGTAGGTGGTCCTAGTGGTCCTGGGGCATTAGGTGGCCTTCATGATAAGGATGGCATGATAGGTGCTGCTGGTGCTAGTGGAGTACATGAACTTTATGGTAAAGATGGCATGCCAGTTGGTGCAGGCACTGGTGGACCTTGCGGTATTGGGGGCAATGGTGGACTCTATGGCAAGGATGGAATGCCACAAGGAAGAGGTACCGGTGGAGCTAGAGGAATAGATGGTCTTTATGGCAAACATGGTATGCTAGGTGCAGGAAGCACAGCTGGACCTGGTGGTGCTGGAGGAGCTGGTGGAGTTGATGGGAAAGGTGGTATTCTAGTTGGAGTTGGTGATATTGAGGAAGGTGCTGGACTCTATGGGAAAGATGGTGTAGGAGGTAGTGCTAGGGGAATTGGCACAGGTGCTGGGGGACCTGGTGTTGTTGGTGGAGTAGGAGGTCTCTATGCAAAGGATGGTATGCTTGGTGGGTCTGGAGGAGCAGGTGGGGCTGGGGGAGTACATGGACTCTATGATAAGGATGGCATACCAGTTGTAATTGGTATAGAAAGACCTGATGGGATGGGAGCAAAAGATAGTCTTTATGGGAAGGATGGCATGCTTGCTGGTGCTAGAGGAGTAGGAGGATTTTATGGCAAGGGTAGTATGCCAAGTGGAGAAGGAACTGCTGGACTTGGTGGACTCCATGGTATAGATGGATCTGGTAGTCCAGTGGGATTAAGTAGCCTTTATGGGAAGGACAGTATGCCTGTCAGAGCAGGCACTGGTGGACATAGTGGCACTGGAGAAGGAGGAGGTCTGTATGGCAAGGATGGCTTGCTAATTGGAACAGGCAATGGTGGACCTGCAAGATTAGGTGGAAAGTGTGGCAAGGATGGTGCACCAGGTAGAGCAGGCTCTGGTGATGGACTCTATGGCAAAGATGGCATTCTAGCTGGAACTGGTGGTGTTGTGGGATTAGGTGGTATTTATGGCAAGGACAGCATGCTAGATGGCACTGGTGCACCTGGCAATGCTGCAGGATTAGCTGGCAATGATAGTATGCTAGTTGGAGCAGGGGGTGCTGGAGGCACAGCTGGACTCT
Organism: Phrynosoma blainvillii; assembly: GCA_026167975.1. Taxonomy (NCBI): domain Eukaryota; kingdom Metazoa; phylum Chordata; class Lepidosauria; order Squamata; family Phrynosomatidae; genus Phrynosoma; species Phrynosoma blainvillii. Next base: position 266,663,190 of record JANUYF010000004.1, read on the forward strand.
ATGGGAAAGGCGGCATGGCAGGTGAAGCGGGCACTGGCAGACCTGATGGTACTGGAGATATTAGTGGATTCTATGGCAAGGATGGAGTGTTAGGAGGTGCTGGTGGACCTGATACTGTGGGCAGATTAGATGGACTTCATGGGAGGGAAGGTGTACTAGGAGAAGTTCGTGCTGGTGGGCTTCATGGCAAAGATGGTATTGTAGATGAAGATGGTGGTGCTGGGGGAGCAACTGGACTATATGGCAAGGATGGCATGCCTGCTGGAGCAGGCATTGGTGGACCTGGTGGTTCTGGGGGAGGAGCTAGACTCTATGGCAAGGATGGCATGCCTGTTGGATCAGCCAGTGGTGGACTAGATGGTGGTGGGGACATTGGTGGACTCTATGGCAGGGATGGCATGCCACTTGGAGCAGGGACTGGTGGACCTGGTGGTGCTGGGGGCATTGGTGGGCTCTGTGGCAAGGATAGCATACCAATTGGAGCAGGGGTTGGTGGACCAGGTGCTGGGGGTATTGGTGGACTCTATGATAAAGATGGCATGCCAGTTGGAGCAGGGAGTGGTGGACCTGGTGGTGCTGGGGGCATTGGTGGGCTCTATGGCAAGGATGGCATACCAATTGGAGCAGGGGTTGGTGGACCAGGTGTTGGGGGTATTGGTGGACTCTATGGTAAAGATGGCATGCCAATTGGAGCAGGGAGTGGTGGACCTGGTGGGTTTTATGGCATGGAAGATGGATCTAGTACTGGGGAAGCAGGTGACCTCTATCGTAGGGATGGCATGCCAGTTGGAGCCGGCACTGGTGGAGTTGGAGGAGTAGGTAGTCTCTATGGCAAGGATGGTATGCTAGGTGGAACTGGTGCTTTTGGTGAAGGAGGATCACTAGACAATTTGTATGGTAGGGATGGTAGATTAGGTGGAACTGGAACAGGTGGATCATTACATGGGCAAATGTCAGGCGTGCCTGGTGATGATAGCTTGGCTTATGATCAGTCTTCTGGCCTTCCTGATGCTGGGTTGTATGCTGGTGACAGAAGAAGACAGCTGTCAGATTTAGATGGCAGTAGACATACTTCAGCTGATACCTCAAGAAGCAGAGACAGGAAAGGGAGAGGAGGAAATCTGCTTGAAGAGGACATAAGAGGTATCATGTTACCACTTTTTATTTACCTTTTAAAAACGTAACATTGAAAATATACACCTCTTAAAATGGGCAACTACATCTCTTTGTCTGTGCAGAACCCCACTGCCGTTTCACTCAAGGTTTATTTGATGTCCATGCTCAGAAAGGAAGACCAACTGTATTATCTTGTAGTCTCAATAACGATCAGCTTGAGGGAATCTGGTTTAAAGATGGTTTCAAGGTATGTCTTTCCTAAGTAGCTTGTGTTAGATTTAATTTGAAGACTGCAAACATTACAAGGAGGCCGCATGAAAATTTATTTTGAAATCATGTTGACAGAACAGACAGTGAAAAGGAAGAATGCCAAATATGAACTATATTAGATTATACATTAAGAGGAAGATGGAATGAAGAATACCATACACATAGCAGAGGACTACCAAAGTATCCAGAAAGGCCCAGTATCTAGCCTGAGGAACAAATATATTATATTATTGAACCAAATCAACATAGATATTAAAAGCAGATCAACAAAGTCCATACCTGATCCAAATTTCAGGCATTTCCAAGTAGCAATGTTCCTCTGGACAGGTGTTATTGTTTAATTGTTTGCTACTCTGTTTATTTTTGAATATGTTAGTACCCAAAGCACCTGCTATGTCTTACTCACAACTTAATTCTCCTAATTTATTAGTATTAGGCCTTCTGGTGGCTATGTTCTGACTACAGGTAAAATTCTTAAGACCATCTGGGGTAGATTGCCACCTGTGTAAAATATCTCCCTGGTACCAGGAGTTTATTTGCATAATGGAGCTACAATAAACTAACTGTAGTATGAATTTTTGAAACAAGATACCAACTAGATGTGCATCTAAGACTTCTTGCAGGAACTGATGAGTGCATCTAACAGTTCTTTTCCTCTTACAGCCTCTCATTCTTTTTGCTCCCCACACTCCAGGTACTTTTAGTGATATCTGAACTGAAGCAGGAGCAGGACTTTCAGAAAAGTCAGGATTTGAAATTAGTGCAGGAAAAGTTCAAGAAAATATATTTACATGCAGATTAGAATGCAGTCTGTAGCTATTCAAATGTTGCTTGTACTTTCTAAAACCCTTTTCCTGTCCCTGCCTTCTTTTTATGTTCCTGCAAGATAACAGGGCTGGATGGAGTGTCAATTAAGAAAGAAGGTTCAGTCCACAAACTAATAATAGATAAAGTACAGGATAATCATGCTGGAAAATACAAATTTGAAGCTGAAGGTGTCCGAACAGAGGCATCAATTTTTGTTGAAGGCAAGTTTAATCAAACTACATTGTTGCAAAATCATCATCATCATCATCATCAATCTAAAAAGTGATGTTTCCCAGTTGGGGAAAAAAGTGTTTACCAGCAATTGAGATATGCAGTAGAAAAAAATAAACCACTTTTGCACAGTTTTTTCTTAGTATCTGAATATTCCAAAGTATTGTAGATGATTTTTTTTTGAGAAAAACACATTTTTGAAAGTAAAAAAACCTATCTTCTGCACAGAAAATATGTTTCTTGAACAGAAAACAGGGTTGTTTTTTAATGCAAAAAGCTCCCCACATTTTCCCCACAGAATAATTCCCCTATAATACTATGGCAAGTTCAACTATAAGAATAATGTGGAAGAATATGTGTTTTCTCCTGCAGTGAAGAAAAAAATTACCATAACTACCAGTCCTTGCATATGATGGCATGCAAGTTATGAATTTACATCCCTGTTGCAGACTATTAAAAATATCAGCATTATTAAAAACAGAACACCCATTGCATTTTGACATAATTCAGTATACCTTTGTTTCTATGTTCAGATCCGCCAAATGTTGACTCTGAACTTCTGGAAAAACTGAAGAAGGAACCTATCATAGTAAAGGCAGGGAAAAATGCTATGGTTAAGATCCCATTTGATGGCCGAAAGCCAATCAAAGCAACTTGGCTAAAAGACGAGGGTGAACTTCTGGATGATGCCAGGATCAGCACTGACTATTCAGAAAACTACGCTCGGCTCTCCATATCCAGTGCCAACCGGAAGGACTGTGGGGATTACAAACTGAAATTGAAAAATAAGAGTGGAAGCACTGAAGCTACTTTCAAGCTGGTAGTGACTGGTGAGAGATCACTAGTATTCAAGCAGTTATTTTGACGAAGCATGAAATGATGAAGCAATATTGTAGTGGGTTTTAATACTCGAGCTAGTTAATATTCATATGGGTCTTTAATATCTAATATATGTATTGAAGTGCATTTGGAAGTGGGAGATCTTTATTGGCACTTTGTGGGGTGCTTTTTAAAAAGAGGTAGTTGCAAACCAGAACATGCAACACTTTTGACTAATCATTGAAGACCAGCATAAAATAAGGTTGTTCACAATAGACATGGGCAACAATAACATAGGAGCTTTATTCTAGTGAACTGATATGCTGTACATAAAAAGCTACAGGAAAATTGCAAGCTATCAGTGCTTGCCTTACATCTCTCTTTGGCCTGATTGTTCTGTCCAAAGAAGATGGAATCCTTCCATTGATCTTGCTAGTTCCCTTAAGAGAAAGAGAAAGAGAGAGCGGGGGAGGGGGGAATCAATATTAACAAAGACTTTCCCATATGGTCCTTTTTGCTTATCCTTTCAGATAAACCACAGCCACCAACAGGACCCATAGAAGTTGTAGACAGTTCCACAAGTGGCATAACTATCCAGTGGAAGCCCCCAAAGGACGATGGTGGCAAGCTAATTCAGAGCTATATTATTGAGAGGCAGCAAGTTGGCAGAAAGACCTGGTTGACATTGGGAGAAATCAATGGAGACAGCACTATTTTTACCACCAACAAAGTGGAACATGACAAAAGTTATTACTTCAGGGTGAGAGCAGTGAATGCCGAGGGTATCAGTGAGGTGCTTGAATCTGATGAAGTGATGGCTGCTACCAAAGGTAATAGTGGGAACCCTCTGTATATTTGTTTAGCAAATAGTCATGAGAACATCTAGCATCCCAACCAGCTCCCACAGATTTGTAGCTCTGGATTAAAATGTAGACCAGGTTCAAGTGGATTTGAACATTTCTATTCCACCTCAAAATTACAATATTGTCACTTAACAGTTATATATAATTTCTTGAGCACTTTGCATATTATCTATAATAGAGCATATTATCTATAAAATTGTTGTGCAAATCTTCTAAGTTAGCACTGCTAATTTCTATATCGTGGATGAGCACATGAACCATAACTTCTAGGCTTCCCCCCCCCCCCCGCCCCAGCTAGCAGCCAGCTAAATATTATCCAGGACAATTTTCACTTCAAATTGAAGTCACCCTCCAAGATTGTTCAGTCCTGTAAAAGCCCTCAAGTTCCTGGTGATGTGCAGAAATTCCCCAGCTCAATTCTGGATAAACTAGGGTTTTTAAAAACCTTTTCAGATTAGTGGGTACGCCTCCCCAAATGAAGACAACTATTCTCCATTTATAAAGGTGATACAGGCTTTGTTTACATATGATGATAATTACTTACTTTCCTAAGTAAACCACAGTGTGAATGAAGGGTATGCTGATGTAATGCAGTCTTTTTATCCCTGACTTTGCAAAGCAAGTAAACAAACTTGAGAGGAAGAACTTATCATTAACCCTCGTGGGAAAAATTATAAACCTGGAATTATTGTTAAATGACCCAAAAAATCCAGGCTTCAAATGGTAACAACATACATTTTAATTTGGTTTATGAGCCCATTTTATTTAGGCACAGTTAACTGGAGTCTCAGGGGCTGTACAGATGTCCTGCTGCCCCTTTCCTTGCTGGATCAGGGCTGCGGCAACCACATGCCGCAGTCCCGATCTGGAGGTTTGCCACTCTAAAAAGAGCTGGCAAATGCCACTCCTTTTTAGAGCAGCAAAAAGCTGCACTTGCTGCTGGCGCGGTGGCTTTTCAGTGCTCCTTTGGTGCAACATGTATGAATGCTGTACTAAGGGAGCGCCCTAATGCCACCTGCTGTGCATTGGGGTGCACAGCATGATGGCAGCATTGGGGCAGAGTCGGGCTGGCCAGCATGCAGTTGCCATGCCTTGACTCCACCCCCAGGCCGGCCCTTTTGGCCAGTTTGGAATCCCCCTCAGTTTGCTTGTTCACTCAAACAAACAGAAGACAAAACATAAGCAAACATGGTGTATACACCAGCACATGCATACTGTTGTCTATTCAGCAAAAATTCTTGGTCTACTGTTATGTGATAATGCAATGAGTAAGGAATCACACTTTATAGTTAACAGCATTTTAGCATCTTGCAAATGCAAAGTCTAGAAAAGAATGAATTTTAACTTGCTTATTGAGGAATACAAAACATTGTGAACTTCCCAGAATGACCTTTCTTTCCTTCTTTGCAAATATGTTCTGTGTGTATATATATATATATATATATAACCAGTTCACTTTTCCCTAGTTTTCCCTGGGCCTCCTGCTGCTCCTAAAATTGTCACTGCCAACAGAGGTGCCGTCACACTCTCATGGGCAGTACCACATAAAACTGGCAACTCTCGGATCTTGGGATACACAGTTGAAAAAAGTAAGAAAGGCAGCAACACCTGGATACCTGTCTCTGATTTGCCCATAACTGGTAAGGAGTTCATACGTTTCTAGTAATGGAAGTGGGCTAAAGGGTTTGCAGTAATAACAAGAATATCCAGGTTGTTTCCTATACAAGATTAGCTTTGGTGGATTATAATAGTAAATTGGTTTCCATTATATACTGATGGACAGATGTCATAAACCATTGCACTTGAAAAACTAGACTGATTAGAATTTCATACAGATTTCTCTGGATTCTTTTGCTCCTCAGTTCCTCTAGGACTATTTTCCCTGCATGACAAGAACTGCATTTAGAGAGATTAGCTAGGAGAACTGTTATATTCTAGACACAGAAAACTCCACCATGTTTGGAATGTAATTATTTCACATTGCACTATTCTGTTGTACAGAGAGGAAGTATACGGTGACTGATCTGAAAGAGGGACTGCAGTACGAATTCCGTGTAGCTGCAATTAATAGTGCAGGGACTGGTGAAGTCAGTGCACCTTCAGAAGCTGTTTTTGCTCGCGATCCCATGAGTAAGTGATATAAAGCATAGCACAAAAAATCTATGTGGACAGCATAGTGAAAATGAGAGAGAGAGAAATGTTTTACAAAAAATATTCCATACACTCATAAATTCAGTTGATCACTTGATAAGAGCCATTGTTCAAATTCAAATTCAAATTCAAATTTAAATGACAGTACAGTGACATCCAACCACCTATCTCACTACTGTCAAACTAACATCTTTCGATGAGGAAAATTCAAATCATAGGAATTTCACCCACAGAACTGACCAGGAAAAAACATGTAAGTGGAAAATATTGGATACAAAGTTAGCATTTATGTGTGCTGCTTTATTAAAAATATGTGTGAGAATATAATATATTTAATTCAAAAATAATTTTCCTTATTGTAGAATGAATGGTGTGGGATTTCCATTGAATTAGAATGAGAAAATTTGAATGAGAAAAATCTGCAGTGAATTTTCCATTAAATTATAAATGATTAAAACATTTAGCTATTATTAAATGATAAAATAATATACTACAATGAGCAATAAAGCAAAGATAACTGGTGGAGGCAGAATTTAAATGAAAAAAATCATTTAGAATTAAGAAATATCAGTTCATCTTCTCTTTTCAGAGCCTCCAGGTCCAGTGAGGGATCTTAAGGTGGTGAATACAGACTACTGCAGTATCTCCTTGTTATGGATGCAGCCAGAGTCAGAAGAAGAAAGTCGTGCCAAAGGCTATATTGTAGAGATGCGACACTCTGACGTACTGAAGTGGACCCAGTGTAATGCCCTTCCAATACCAATGACAGCATATATAGTTAGAGGACTAAAAGCCAGGGAGATGTACTTCCTACGTGTGAGAGCAGTCAACGATGGGGGTCTTGGTGAACCTGTAGAACTTGACACATGTGTCCAAACTATACCTCCTATTGGTAAGCCAAAATATACAGCCATTGCTCTACAATGAGCGAGTCTGTTCAGAAACATGAAAGGTCTATTCAGAGTCTATGAAAGGTCTACAATGAGAGAGTCTATTCAGAAATATGATATTTAAGTGGAATCCATACTTGCAACTGCTACTATGATACTATGGGTATTATGCAATTATTGATTCACTGTTACAAGATTTTTAGTTTTGGTCACTAAGCTGGACAGCTTTCAAAGCAAATTAGACAAATCTATTGACAATAAAGTGCTCTCCTGTATCAGAGGCAGTATGACTCCAAAGACCTGTTGCTGGGGAACATATATAGGAGGGTGCTATTGCACCCATGCCTTATTGTGATCTTCCCATAGGCATCTGATTCATTATGGGAATAGATTTTGCATGACTCATGTTATTGCTGTTGGTGGTGGCTCTACAGAGTGGGAGCCATATCTATATATCTATATATCTATATATCTATATATCTATACATATATTTAGTGTTAGCTGTTGCATGTACACAGCCATGGTATGGTCACTTTTCTAGTGTGGCTAGCCAGTAGGAGATCTTAGAATTTTCATAAGGAAAATTAGAATAGAAGAAAGAAAGACAAATTCCACTGGAAGAGTAGGTGTGGCCTACGTATTCCATGTATTTATAAGTTTGTTATGTAATATAAATTTATCTTATACTCATTGCTTTCCAGTTCGTCCCAAAGTCTTAGTAAAGGACACTGTCAAAAGCTTTATGATTGTAAAAGCAGGAGATACCATTCGTGTACGCATTCCTTTTCAAGTAAGTAAGAAATTTATAATTCAGAAAATCTATGTTGTCTCTATATTTCCTTAGATTTTGAAAGTGAATCAAGTGTTTATATGAGAAAGTTATAATACAGCCTGCAGACTTGATATTATTGTACAGATTCTGGGCTTCTTAAATATCATTTTTGCCTCACTTTACATTCACCTTGAAGATGTTAAAAATATGTTCCCCATGCTGAGTGATCCTACCTCTGCAATACTTAGAATTTATTTCTTTGCTTAATTTATTTCAGCTGAACTTACTTCCATCTAAAGAAGGTTATGACTGAGATGTTAATGATTTTCAAAATGATACTTACATTAAAGATCAAGAAAGCAGTACTCATTTGTGCACTACTTGTGAAAGCTCATCAAGTTTTCGTCTGTAAAAGAAAATATTCTACATATGCATGAGGATTCTGTGCTGAATACAGAGTATTTCTTTGCTGGTAGAAGTGAATCCAGAAGCCCTTGTTCCATGTAGATAAATACAGGCACTTAAGATTCTACTAATTTGGAATGAGAAACTGCAGCAAACTAATCTATTTAATTTCCTCTGGAATGTGCCTATCACCTGTTCAATAAATATTGCTATTTTCTATTAGACATAGGTCCAAAATATACTGCAGAAATAACCCAGTTTGAGATTGCTTTAACTGCCCTGACTCAGTGCTAGGGAATCCTGGGAATTGTAGTTTATTGTAGCACCAGAGCTCTCTGACAGAGAAGGCTAAATGTCTCACTAAACTACAGTTCTCAGAATTCCCTAGCATGGAGCAAAGGCAGTTAAAGTGCCCTCAAACTGAATTATTTCTGCAATGTGTTTTGGACCATAGGGAGATGACTTAGGGCCTGAACAGACTGCCAGAGATAATCCAGCTTGAGACCACTTTAACTGTCCTACCTCAATGCTAGAACATCATGGGAATTGTAGTTTTTTCTGAGACATTGAGCCTTCTCTGTCAAAGAGCTCTGATGCCACAATAAACTACAGTTCCCATGATTCCCTAGCACTGAGCCAGGGTAGTTAAAGTGGTCTCAAGATGGATTATTTCTGGCAGTTTGTTCAGGCCCTAAGAAAGAGTGTAAAGAAAATCAGTTTTGTACAAAAAGACTAAAGCCTACAATACATTATCTATCTATCTATCATCTATCTACCTATTTACATTAGTGATGGGCAATAGGCTTGATTTGCAGAGCCAAGGTGGTGTAGTGGATTGAGTGTTGAATCAGGTCACTGAAATCTACTGGATGACCTTGGGCAACTCACACTCTTTCACCCTAAGGGAAATCAATCTTGCCAAGAAAACACTATGATAAAGCCCCAGAAAATTGGAGTTGACTTGAAAGCACATAACAACAATGGGCTTGATTCAGCTCTTCAAACATTTTTGGTCTGGTCCTTGACAAAGCTACCACATTTTCCAAAAATGTATCTTATCTTTTCATAAAAAATATATTATTTTAATGCCCTGAGTTTCATTCATAAGGAGAAGAAAAATGTTGGATGAAACAGAGAGAAGTGTCTTGCAGTGTATTGTTATAACTTAACTTTTCATTTTGTGTACCTCATAGGTGGAATAATATAAGGACTTGTAAAAATTACTTTTTGAACTACAGCTCTCAGAATCTGATCTTGCTACAACTGGCTATGCTGATTGGGGGATTTGGGGGGTTGTAGTCCACCATAACATATGGTGTGGTGTAGTGGTTTGAGCATTGGACTATGACTCTGGAGACCAGGATTTGATCCCCTGCTTGCCCATGGAAATCTTTGGCTGGAGTAACCTTGGGTGTGTCACACACTCTCAGCCCCAGAAAATCCCATGAAAGGTTTGCCTTAAGGTTCCCATCAGTTGAAAATAACTTGAAGGAACACAATAACAACAAAGTCCAAAAGAGTAAGATTTCATAGCTCTGAATAAGCCGTGTTATGCAATGGTATGTCTGACTGCCTGTACACTTACTTTAAAACCCTCACTATGAGATGGGCAACAAGCCTCAGGAGAAAATTGGTTTACCTGTCAACATATATTTGCAACCTTCAGCCACAATGTGGAAATCAAGTAGCCTCTGCAAATTGCAGGCTGACCATCCTTGGCCTATGTAAACTATGTAACATGCTAAAAAGAGCATAAGGTGAATATCTCTTTTCCATTTAACAGGCTTCCCCACCTCCTGAAGTGTATTGGCTGAAGGATGGGCACATTCTCCCTGCAAAAGCCACAACTGCTACAAGAGAAGGAGTAAGCCAACTTATTATACCAGGCGCTGACTTTTCTGACAGTGGACATTATTCCATTGTCCTCAGATCTGAACTTGGGGAAAAAGAGACCTTCAGCTTCCTAGTCCAAGTTCTAGGTAAAGATGGAAGAAGATTGCTGGGGTGCATGTACCGACTATGATCACATCCCTTTACTTTGAAAATTAGTTGAATCCTTGTTATTTAAGCAGGCTAGAGAGGTGTCACCCCTTCAGACGTATCTATTGTCCTTGGGAGGATATAGCCTGTGATGGATTTAGAGGTCACAAGTCAGCACATTTAGCACTGCCAAAAAAAAAAAAAAAAAAAGAGTATGGAGTACATACCATAGCAGACATTTTTGTGCAACTGTCAGCAATGGAACAAGACACCAGCCACAAGTTATCACAGTCTGTCAGCCCCTTAGTTTACAGTTTACAAAAACAGTTGTACCAACTGTCAACATACATTTCTGTCAGGGAGACAAAGAGGGTGAAAACTGGCTACTTTCCATATGGAAGCTCAATGCTTATCATGTATGTTGACTTTAAGATCATTTAAGATGAATTCTCCATATCCCTACCTCTTAGGATGCTACAACGTAACAAACTAAAACTAATGATAGCATTGTGAAGATTTTGAATCTATTTGCATCTTCACTGAGTAATTAAATTAATGTTTGCAGCAGCCTATTGTATGCTATTATGCTTTGAGGCTATGAAAATTGTTAGCTAGGTAGCATTTGTTTGGAAAACCTTTCTTAATTGGAAACTATATAATGTTAATTTAAGAAACATACATAGCAAAGGGGTATATAATCCACAAGTCTGACCAACCCTTCTGATCATAACACATGTTGGTAGAAGTCCCACATGTGTGCGTAGCTCTGAATGTACAGCTGTGAATCCTTCCCCTGTCTGGCAGCTGTCACGCTATGTCTTTCCATTACGGAAGGGAGGAATGGAGAGAGGTGATTCAGACCATAGAGAAGCAGTTGGTCTCAGACTGGATGTGGGGAAAGGTGTACTCTGAAATATTGTGCACTCGCCTATTCCTTCCCCCAGGAACTCAGAGTTGTCAAATAGTCATCCCTCTGCCCTTACTTTAAGAAGGATGAGCAGTTGCTTCTCCTGGGGCTTGATGTTGTCAGGTGTGGGAGCTTCTTGGCCAGAATGCAAGGGGAAGAGAATAGCTCTCTATAAGTCCTGTCCCAAAAGGGGTTTCTGCACATGTGAGTCAGTAACAGGATGCCAGCTGTTAATTCTTAACATCAGAATCACAATAAAATGTTTTGGGTGTTTTCCTCACTTCATGGAGTTGACTTTATGTTAGGAGGAGAATTAAGGATACTCTTCCACTGTGTCCCTATCCCCAGCTTCATCACTTTCCATGAGTTAGAGAGGTGGATTTTTCTAGTAAGGACAATCTTCTCTATTTTTGGAGGATCCCCATAAGATTTAGATTTTTATTTGGCTAACTGCATCCAGAGACAGCCTTCTGTGTAGATGATATTTCTCTTCAATTAATTTGCAACTTTTGTGATGTATATATTATCAACTTGTCCCATCTCAGAAGTTCTCACTATGACTTTGGGTTTTCTTGTATTTACTTTGCAGATGTCCCAGAATCTCCTGGTCCTATACAACTTGTTGAGAAAGTCCCTGAGACAGTGACTCTGATATGGGAGCCCTCCCCAACAGAAATGAGAGACAGAAATCTAAACTATGTGGTCATGAGACGTGATGCTAGCAAAGGATCATGGCATATGGTGGCTGATCTGATTTACACCAACAAGTGCACTGTTGCAAATTTTGTCCCGGGCCGGGAATATTTCTTCAGAGTTCTGGCAAAAAACTATATGGGAATAAGTGAGCCTTCTGAAACTGTGCAGCCCTGGTGTATTCATAAACAAAGAGGTAAATATTATTTAATTGATTGATGTGTTATATGTATATCTCAGCTTTCCTCCAGCGAGCTCAAACTGAGATAGCTCTTCTCACTTTCTTTTCACAAAAATCCCAAGAGTTACTCGTCAACCCAAGGTCACAGAGTGTGCTCAGTAGGGATCAGAATTCTTGATCAAACCACTATGCCACCTTGGTTCTCAGAAAGGCATTGAAAGTAAACTGTCCTTTTTTGACTATATGTGTATTCAGTGTATCGTTAATGAAATTACATGCTGTTTGCTTGATACATCCTTAGGGATAAGAGCATAAAAAGATCAGAGGCCCAGTTAGTTGTCAGAATCCATATGCATGGTTCTGTCATGTTGGCAGATGATATGATGATATTAGGTGATGAAGATATAAGGGCATGGTGATATGGTGATATAACGCTTTAATAGTATGTTGGCTATTGAGAAGGGGATATCAATTGTGCTAAATTCAAGCCTAGGAAACAAATGAGAGGGGTAGATGGCCAGCAGTGGAAAGGAGTTGTAGTTTATGACCCCAATCTTCCTGCCATGGATCTGAGCTGTGAAACAGGGATGAGCTTCTTCCTGAAGGGAGATTAAATGATAACACAGGAGGTGAAGAAGGGAAACATGAGGGTCTTTGTTCTAGACCACAAGGGAATGATCGGAGTTGGAAAGGGAGCCTGGGGGATGGGAATGTATTTTGGATGGTCTGAGAGGGAACTTCTTCAGTTCTGACACTGAAGCTGGGATGGGGAACTTTCTATCTTGATATCCAGAATAAAACTCTAGTTTCTACCACAAGGAAGTCTCATATTCCCTGAATTTTGTCAAATGCTTTTTTAAAGCAATCCAAATTGGTGAAAATCACCACATTTTGTGGTATCGAACTGTTCCATTGTGTGGTTTGTGTGAAGAACTACTTGTTTTTATTTGTGCTAAATCTCCTCGCATTCAGCTCCAGTGGATGCCCAGAGTTTTAGTATTTTTAAAGAGAGAAAGGAAATGCATTTTTGTGGGCTTTTCAGGCTGTGAGGCCATGTTCTAGAAGAATTTCTTCCTGGAGTTTCCCCTGCATCTGTGGCTGGCATCTTCAGAGAATGGTAGCATGGAAGTGAGTGGGGTATACATATACTGTGTGACTGTGAGTGGGGTATACATATACTGTGTGACCCTTGGTTGAGAGGATGTGATTTGCATGTTAATCTGTGTATTGTTCTGTTGTTGAATGACAAGGCCTCAGGGTGGGAGGATATGCGAGAAGGATTAGTGTCTATTTAATTAGTGGTCCATTGTCTGCTGGGAAATCCAATACAGAGATTAACATGCAAATCACATCCTCTCAACAAAGGGTCACACAGTATGTATATATATGTATATATACCCCACTCACTTCCATGCCAGTATTCTCTGAAGATGCCAGCCACAGATGCAGGGGAAACGCCAGAAAGAAATTTTTCTACAACATGGCCTCACAGCCTGAAAAGCCCCATGGATGCCGGCCATGCTAGTCTTTGACTTCACAGAAGAAGGAAACTTTCTCCCTGTCAACATCTCCCTACCACTATCCATTTCTATAACGGTTTGCCTACTTATCTTTTCTCTGACCTAAGTAGCCCAGATGTTTTGCAGATCTTTCTGCAAAAAGGAGAGTTGCTCCAGCTGATCATCATATGAAGAGGAATTTAGTTTTAATTAATTTTTAAGAATATATCCAAATTCACAAACTGCATATTCAGAATGGAAAAGATTTGAAGTCTGAAGCATACAAATACGTAACAAAGTGAAACTGACAAGATTTTTCTATTCCTACTCAGATAGCATTACGGTGATAGTCTAGCCAGTGATAGACTTATCCTTCATAAATTTGTCTATGCTCCTTTTAAGGCCATCTAAATTAGTGGCTGTCATCAGGTGTTGTGGCAATGAACATGATAAACAAATTATGTGCTGGGTACAAATGTACCTTGTTTTATCTGTCCTGGATCTACTGCTCAACAATTTCATTGGAATGCTCACTATATGAAAGAGAGAAGAAGCTCTTTCATTAGCTGCTTAGGGTGTATATCAGCTGAAGCATCATAGGTTTAATCATAAGGCATGACTTCCCTAATCTGTTTGTTCTTTATTGATTTCAGGCTTTGCTATTACTGTGAACATCTACCCCATAGCTTTTTGATTTAATGAAAACAGAAAATAAATTGGAATGGTTTAGTTATAGAAAATACCAATTAAGTAGTTGATATGAATGCTTAAAGAATTTGATCTTTCAGAATTCTGATATTAATCATCTGATCTATAACTTTTAGATTAATGAATTAAATGGCACATAGGTGTCTTTCTGATTTCATGCTGCTCCATATACTGTGACAGTTTTTTTTTTCTTAAATAACATATCAAGTTGTTTTAGGAATGCATATTTTAAGATAAAATGTCTATCTTGAGAAACATTATACTTAGAAATAGTTATTTGAAGAGAAAATATTTCAGAAATATATGTTTAATTATGAAAATTCACAATTCTTTTTAAAAGTCACAGATAAATGGGGGGGGGAGTAATGGAATAAACATTCTGTCTGTACTTTCTGTTTATGGGTGGAACCTCAGTTCTTTGCCTAGAGGAATCATAAACACTCAATAAGTTGTTGCAGCTCCATCCTACTAAATCAGTATTACCAGTTGCATGTAAGCTGAAATATCAAGTACAATATGCATCTGGTTTTATTTTTATGCCGAATGCAGGTAAATTTGAAGTCAGGCTTCCAAAATACAAGGGGATCAACCAAAAACAACCTCCAAGATTCCTTGTTCTACTTAAACCCCATGTGGTGACTATGGGGTTTGATTGTCACATGAGTTGTGCTGTGACTGGATATCCAGCACCTCAAGTAACCTGGTACAAGGATGGCAGGAATATCTCCAAAGATCCAACCTTCTTCAGCAAAAATGACCTTGGGGTCTGTTCACTTGTGATCCCAGGAGTTACAGCATCAGATGCTGGCCAGTACATGGTGGTGGCCATCAATGAACTAGGTGAAGCAACCAGCAAAGCTGAACTCACCATAAAAGGTAAGTCAAAGAACTGTGGAGATCTGCCATTAGCATGCAGCATATTATTATTTAACATCCCTTATTTGCTCCAAATGGTCTCTGAGCCACATGGTGAATGGTGCTGCAGGGGAGGGAGACTTCGTTGGCCTCCATGAGAAGAGACCAGCGGGCTTTGCACTTGGCCCATAGGGTAAAGTGAAATCACATACAGGAGATGAGAGGGAGGCTATTTAAGGGCCTGTTGCCTCCTACTACCTGATAGTGGAAGACTGTCACTTGCATGCAACGTATTATTTAACATACCTTACATGTTCCAAAGTAGAGTCCTTCCTTGGGTTCACTGAAAATCTGCCATAAAGCATGAATATAGGATTATGGCAAAAGGACTGTCACAAGTGAAATCCTGGCTCAGTATCAAAATTTCACTATTCATCTTTAGCAGATACTCTATTCACAGTACAGGTTGAGCATCCTTTATCCAAAATGCTTGAGACCAGATGTGATTTTGGACTATTATTAGTAGTATTAGTATTAGTATTAGTATTAGTATTAGTATTATATACCTGTATTTGCTTATATCCATATAATGAGATATCTTGGAGATGGGACCCAGGTCTAAACACAAAAGTCATTTGCTTCATATACACCTTATACACATAGCTTGAAGGTAAATTTTTTACAATATTTTTAACAATTTGTGCATGAAACAAAGTTTGTGTACACTGAACCAATAAAAAGCACTCTTTCAGCAAACCATGGAAAAAGTTTTGGTTTTTAGAGTATTTCAGAATTTGGGACAAGGGAGACTCAACCTGTACTTTGAGAGATCTACGTGATAGTTATGCTTAAGTTTTATTCATTCTAATTTAGCCAGGAAAATGGTGGAATGCATCAGATGAGTTTCTTCTGATACTAAAAAATACAAGTATGTCTTAATTAACAAAAGTGGTATGTTACTGGGCATCACCTTTTTAGCATAAAATTTGGTATCAGAGGCAGAAATAACATGGAAGGAATAGGGATAGGTTCCTATACCACCCCCAAAAAAGGTAAATTCAACATATTTCAGCAAACCCCTTTCCCCGCAAAACCCTAACACTATGAACATGTGAAATGAAACAAACAGTTTAGTAAAGAAAAATATTGTGAACCTCCCAAACTGTGTCCATACTGCAAAAATAATCTAATTTGACATCACTTTAAATGCCATGGCTCAATGCTATGGGATTTTAGGAACTGTAGTTTTGTGAGAAATGTCACCTTCTCTGTCAGAGAGCTCTGGTGTTACAGCAAACTACAAATCCCAGGATTCCATAACATGGAGCTGTGGTAGTTAAAGTGGTGCCAAACTACATTAATTCTGCAGTGTGGCAGCAGCCCTAGAAACCAATTGAAAGCTTCTTTCAAAATTCTTTCTCTCTGTTTTGCTGTTCAGTCATGCTCAGTTAGGGATTCTGAAGGCAGAGGCTGCTTACTTTGACTGTTGTAGGCAAGCACAGCTACAGTAGGATCAGAAAGAGTTTAATTCTTTTCAAGCTCAAGCTTTATTGCATTGTTTAGTGCAGATACACCACTTCAACCCAACACCAAAAAAAGTGTAATTCTCCAGCCCTCTATCACCATTCTCCTAATACCAAAGCAGCTATAAATCTTCCAGCTAGACAGGAAGTCTTTGTAAAAAGGAGTTTCTTTGGTTCAAAACATATTGCAAAAATAATCCAGTTTGAGACCACTTTAACTGCCCTGGCTGAGTGCTAGGCAACCTTTACCCTTTAAGGGGTGGGGAATCCTGGGATTTTTAGGTTATTATGGCATCAGAGTGCTTTGAGAGAGAAGGCTAAATGTTTCACAAAACTGCAGTTCCCATAATTCCCTAGCATTGAACCCAGGCAGGAGAAGGGGTCTCAAACTGGATTATTTATGCAGTGTGTTTTGGACCTTTGTCAGAGGCTTTTTAAAGTGTGAAGTGTGCTTATAAATAGGAGAGTGAGGGGTGGGGTGGGTGTACAAGGTTTTTTTGTCCTGAAAGTAACATATACTCAAAAGTTATAAAAATCTCTTTTTCATTGAAATCAGTAGGACCTTAACTTTGGACAGTATCTTTGGAGTAAATTCTGAAATTTAGTTCTTACATTTCTGTGAAATCCATACAGAATATTCTGAACAGAGTTCAGAACTCATTTGTTACAATAACATTGCTACTTTCTAACATAACCAGGAAAGTTTACTCATTACTCTTAAAGTATTGTTTTGAGGAATGTTTTGTATTTTCAAGGTTTTTTCTTTTAAAAAAGTAAC
Organism: Phrynosoma blainvillii; assembly: GCA_026167975.1. Lineage (NCBI taxonomy): Eukaryota > Metazoa > Chordata > Lepidosauria > Squamata > Phrynosomatidae > Phrynosoma > Phrynosoma blainvillii. The sequence goes on from JANUYF010000004.1 coordinate 266,680,639, forward strand.
TAAAAATAACGCATTAGTAACAAGCTATTAATATATTATTAACACGGCACTCTTAAAATAATTAGTGTCATTAATGAGAGGGTTTGGGGTTGTTGGGTTTAAAAAAAAAAAAAGAATAGCAATGATTTGCTTTCAAAAATACCTTTCCAGGCTATTATAAGATCATATTTGAGTAAAGACTCAGGACTAAATTACACCTGATGTTAAATACTTTATGTTAAACATCTACCATGCAGTTGTTGTTTTTTAAATGCAAATGGAATTAGTTATGTTAGGGAGGCTGATCACTGATGGCTTCAAATCATGCACGGAAAGGGAAACTAACCTATCCCTCTTCTTCTTTAACACCACAGTCTTAAAGAAGATACATCTGAAGTTAATAATTCCTAGAATTAGTACCTCTAGCTACCACAGCCTCTATCATCCCTGGCCACTTGACATGGTCCAACCCCCCCCCCCCACACACTGAATAAATAATGAGACTGCTTTAACTGCCCTAGCTCAGTGCTAGGGAATCCTGGGAATTGTAATTTATTGTGGTCCCAGAGCTCTCTGATAGAGAAGGCGAAATGTCTCACAAAACTACAGTTCTCAGAATTCCCTAGCATGGAGCAAAGGCAGTTAAAGTGCCCTCAAACTGAATTATTTCTGCAATGTGTTCCAAGAATTCCCTAGCATTGAACCAGAGCAGTTAAAGCAGTCTCAAACTGCATTATTTCTGCAGTGTGTTTTGGACCATGGTGGCAGAGACTGATAGGAAATGTGTCCAACAATATCTGCATGCCTGTAGATTCCCTACCCTCATATGAGAGCAGCAATGTTTTCTTCATGATTTCATTCTGTTTCTTCTACTTTCCTCTGACTTCACAAATTATGTCGACTTTCCTTCTTGCTGCTTTTTGCTACAATTGATCCAGGGAAACAAATCACTAATTCATGGGATATACATTAAACATTGTTTGCTAGAATGAGTTGGGTATTTATTATATTAGGCAATTTATAGACATCATCATAATCCTTAGAAAACAATTAATGTTATTTTACTAATATGTGTAATCTCCTTTCTATGCACTTTCTCCTTAGTTCCATATGAACTGTAACATTTTCATTTAACATTTCTCTTTCTGTCTTCTCTCTCTCCTGTGGAAGAACCCATTTTTTACTAGCATGGGCTGCACTGTACCAGCTTTGCCCAGCATGCAGTGTGATAATGTTTTCTTGTAAAACTACCTGTCACTCTTACTGAAGGATGCATATTTATCCTTATGTCAACAGCCTGATGGCTCTACCTGGCACAGCAAGTGTGATCAAAAAAGCAGCTGTTCTTTTCTACAATTTTTCATAAAAGGAAATCTCACTGAAAAGATGCACACGATTCTGCCCAGTAGTTTTACAAAGAACAGGATCCAAATATATTTATCATAGTCTTTGATGGAAAGACAACAGAAAAAAAAGAAGATCGTATGAAGGGTCCCAGCAAGGAAAGGTAGTCCTGCAACAATAATGGATTATTTATGCATATCAATAGGACTGAAACTAAGATTTTTTTTTTTTTAAAAAACTACATAAACATATGTACCAAAATACCTGGAACTAATCCCCTCAGATGTGGACTGTGAGATGTTCTGAATCTGTACACAGCAGTCAAACTTCAACATGTTGTGTAGAGATGTTTTGAGATTAGAGTTTGAACATTTGGAATCCTTCAGTCCAAAAGTACCAAAACATAAAGGAGAGATCCACTGGTTTCATACATCAGTTTGGTTGCACCTTATTAAATATCAGTAAGGCTGACAAATGATAGAACTGAAGGAGTGCCATCCCTACAATATGTAGAGTAGCAAAGAAAGATTCTTAAATGCAATTAACCTTAAAGCACAAATGAAAATGTTTTTTTAAAAATTCTGAGCTGACAGCATTTGCTTCATCAACAAGGATCAAATCAAGGATATGTGGGGTGTTTGTTGAACAGTGATTTGCATCTTCATTGTTTTCCAAATATCTCAATGAAATGGAAGTTTACAGCTCTGTGCATTTTTCACTTGAGTTAATAGCTGGCTAATGTTCTATTTAATGCATTCAGTAGCCTAAAGCAGAATAGCAAAAGATGTAAAATAGGGCAGTATGACTATGGACTGTGGCTGCTACATCATTCTGTCAAAAATGATTCCAGAAGCAGATGGATTATACAGCAAAAATACAGTTATATTAGACCTAAACACCATTTTATTCATGTGTCTTTAAACAATACTGCCAAATATTTGTCCATGCTCAGCATTAATTAGGTGTCCATCTGCTCCTGAATACATGATTGTGGTGATTTTAGTGTGTTTCATCAGGGGTATGGGAATCCATATAAATCTAATGAAATTGCACTTATTGATCTGTCATGGCATCAGGCTGCTTGAAGAGGGTAAAGCTACCCAAGAAGTTTTTTCTCCCTAAAAAAGTTTGTTTTAGCCACATTGCACAGTATAGGCCAAAGAAAAATGAAAGCATATTGTTAAACCTAAATAAGAAAGACCATCTTTCTAAATAAACTATCATTGAAGTCTTGAACATTTAAACTTGAGCCAGTCCTCCTGCTGATTTTTCCTAGTTCAGGCTGTCATCAGTGACCCTCTTGCAGGGAGTGGTTTTTCTTTCCCAACACAGCTACCTGAGAAACCCTTTCAATTGGGGATCTGTGTGTATGGCACAGTGGTTTGAGTGGTGGACTATGACTTAGGAATCCAGAGTTCGATTCCCTGCTTGGCCATGACACCTAATTGGGCAAGTCATATGCTCTCAGCCTCAGAGGAAGGCAATGACAAACTTTCTCTGAACAAATCTTGCAAAAAAAAAAAAACATGATAGGTTTGCCTTGGGGTCACCATAAGTCAGAAATTACTTAAAGACACAACAATAACAACTACATGGTTATAAATCCTTAAGATGTTACATGGCTAAGAAACTAGGAAGGAAAAAACAGTTTCTCCACCAGAGGGAGTCCTCTTAAATGCAGAGATAAGTAATCAAGAGGCCAGAAGCATTTGTTGCCTTTATGGAAATAGTGAGTGAGAAAGAGAAGGGATTGTTCTTGCTAGTATTTGTTGTTGTTGTTGTTGTTGTTATGTTTTGTTTTAAGTGCTTTAAGTGGGTGCATAGACAGATGAAAAATCACAGCAAAATCACCACAAATAAAAATTGGATGTGTATGGTTTTACATGGCCCTAAAATGTTTTTGTATGATGGGTAACATTTAGTGTGAAAAAACTGGCTTCAATAAACTTGGTATGGAAAATAGTAATACTATGTGGAATCATTTTTATGGCATCTTTCTTGACCTTAGATTTTGCATATTCAGCAAATGGGCATGAATAAGAATCGAAGGGAGATGTAAGGGAAGCAGAAAGGGCAGGTTTACATGTTCTGCTGCTTCATCAAAGTCTCTATTTTTCATGTTTGGTGTTTTGTCAACATAGCATGTGGTATTTTAGCCATTTTGAACAAATAAAACACCAATGCAAATTGGACAAATCCGATACCTGTGTTTCAGAAGCAGCTAAAGATGTACTTATTCAAGGTAGTAGGTACAAACTTTTAAACTTATAAACTATGTTTATAAGAAACTACTTGTATAATATAAGAGCTATTTGACAGTGGAATATGATGCTTTGGAGTGTAGTGGAGTCTCCTTCTTCGGAGGTTTTTAAACAGAGGCTGGATGGCCATCTGTCAGGTGTGTTTTGATTGTGTATTTCTGCATGGCAGGGACTTGGACTGGATGGCCCTATGAGTCTATTATTCCACTTCTCAATATGTGTACTTGTATTTGTCATACGTATATCTACAGTGCATGTGTAAAACTGTTGGATTTAGTGTAGCAAAGGACGACATCAACTGAACAAACTTCTGGTAGTACAATACTCTCCACTAGGTTTCTTGGCAGGTAGCAGTTTTTGCTAAAAGTATTGCAACTTCTTGGGAGATCTACTGCAAAACAGCAAAAACAATGAATCCATTTTGTTTTGTTTTTTTTTAAAAAAACACTTTAATTCATTGCCTTTTGTTTGCATGTCAGCTCATTTAATTAAATTACAATTTAGCAATTTTATCTGGAGTAGCAATGTAATAGAGCAACCGAAACTAATCAACAAAAAACAACCACAAGATAAAAATCTGCTTGTGTTTATTGTTCATCTTGCTCTGGCAGAACTTCATATAGCCTTTTTTTAAAAAAAAGAGTTTGACATAAGAATTAAAAGGCTCCCCTCTTAACACTAATCCAATTTGGATGCTCACCTAAGGAAAAATGAAAAGAACACTTTCCATGCTTATTTATTTGTACAAGTCTAATCTCTCCTTCACCGTCCTCTCCACTTCTCTCAGCCTCTGATGATATTCCATTGCCCCTCTATCAGTCCCCTACCTTGTTAAATGAAAACCTACTACACATCAGCTACAAAACAAGTTCACGTATTTTTCCTGGTGAACCAGGAAAACTTTTCAATTTCTCTGTTGAAAGTCACTGAAACAGATCAGCGATGAGGAACTGGGGAAAGGAAATAATGGCTGTTCTTGATTGCTCTTAGTTTCTTGGCAGGATTTTAAGGAACCATTTTTTTAAAAAAGTTCATATTTGAAGGGGGATGGAGATGCATAAATTTGTCGATTTCAGTTTATCTCAATTCCTCATTTTTTCCAATCCCATATGAGTTTCAATTTAACCTTTGTACACAGTTTTTCTTAAAATATGGTTTTGGTAAGTAATTTTCCCTATTGTATTTGTGTTTATTATTTTCATTTATGTCCCAGTTTTTTGTAATCTTTCTTTAAATGTATGCATTTGTGTGCATATTGGACATTTCTATAACAACATCTGAAGATATCTGTATTCTGCATTTGGTTCACATCAAAAAGCTAACCAAGGAAATGTCTTCCACATCCCTTAGCGAGACTGGTTATTTTCAGGAAGAGCAATGTAAAAAACCAAAAAACAAACAAACACAAAAACAAAACAACAACAACAACAAAACTTTACAGTGTAATAAACCAAGGCATATCTGCTGTATGACCAAATAAGCGAGAAATGAAAAGTCCTAAATGCCCACAGGTTGAATGTAGCTCATAGGATGCATGAGCCCCGCAAAGCCATTATTATAGCTGCTGGGGTTCACAGAGAAGTAAAAAATAATATCAAAATGCCTTTTAGAGGTGTGTGGAGGGCATTTCCATTACATCTGGAGGCCCCCGTGCTTTGCAGAGAGGGATCAAATACATTTTTTAAAAACAAAAGTTTTGCATTTTTCCCAAACATTTTTGTTTGTGTTTTGGTATGGTGTTTTTTTTGGGGGGGGGTTGCCCAAAAATGCCTTCTAGGGAGTGTGGAAGGACATTTCCTTCACATTTTGGGCCCACTCTGGCCAAGTTAGGTCCAAGAGAGGCATTTTTTAAAAAACAAGAAATGAACAGGAAGTGACTCTTTATATAGACTGTCAGGGGATAAAATGGCCCAGGATTGGCCAATAATGTGATGAAAATCCCGCTTGGTATGGGGAAAACTTTGTTGTGGAAGCAGGTGTGATGGGATGGTACATCTCTCTAAGGTCTACTAGGGGGCTAATGTGGCTTCCTATCCTGCCAAAGTTGTCTACCCTTATCTAGAAAGCTGGTGTGGCATAGTGTTTTGGGTGTTGAGTTAAGATCCTGGGAGATCAGGGTCAAAGCTCCACTCAGCCATCGAAATCCTCTGGGTGACTTTCGGCAAGTCATACCCACTCAGACAGAAGAAAGCATAATAACAATGGTAAACCTCTTCTGAATAAATCTTGCCAAGAAACCCCCATGATAGGATAGCCATAAATGAGGGCTCATTTGAGGGTCCATAACCAAGATACCACTAACATTGGTCACTGGAAGGACAGCTTGCTCTGATTTTATTCACACTACTACTTCAAAGATTGGTAACAGTGGTAGCAAATAGCACCTGGTACATCAAACCATTGAGCCAGTGAAAAGAAGCTGGTGTTTAATCAAAAATTGTGTTTAATGTTTATCTGCTTTTAAAATCAGTGTTTCCATATGGGAAATAGAAGCTCAGCTCTGAAGATGCATCCAAACATCTTCAGAAGGATAATTATAAAAAGGACCCCCAAAATTCTTGGTACATCATGCCTTCCTGTACTTTGGAGAAATCCATGTTGCTTTGTTTTTACAACACAAGTTCTTGTTTTCTGCACTTACATTCCCCTTTCATTCAGCTAGGAGTGCATTTTGAAGGTGGTACTTGTGAAATATTGTATATGCACATGCAAAAATGTAATTGATGAAAGCAGCAGTGCTCATGCCTATGAAGTTGTGTGTTACACAAGTTATAGCCAAAGATCTCCAGCAAGACAACATGTCATGGCAAGGTTTGTGAAGGCAGATTGTGTAAAATGGCCTTTTATTGTAGCTCAGTTTGTAATGCCAGGCATGATCTCTGTTTTTGTTATACAGGACATTTCCTAGGATAATTGTCACATTCCCATTTGGAAATCTGTGAACATATGGACTAAAAAGATGTAATGTTTGTCCCAGATATATTTGGGCCTTTTTCTTTATATTGGAGTGTTCCATATCTTCCCATGTGTAGGAACAATGAGGTCCTCCAGATGTCGTTGAACTGCAAATTCCAACTGCTCTAGACAATGTTGAATAATAATGGGAGCTGCAGTATAACAACATCTGAATGGCCAGACAATTCTCACCTTTGCTGTAAACTATTATTCTTCAGAACCTGTTCACATGATCATTTCAACTTATTAAAAGCCTTACCTACATTAGGTCCCATCTGCTTCACCCTGTGGTTGCCTGTATCTCCAAGATAAATATCCCCACAAGCTCTAATTAAGGTAATACAACAAGATCTCCTGCAAGTGGATCTCCTGCTCACAGCTTTCTGTTGCACTTATTTCATCTTTTAGATATTGAGGGATAAGTGAGGATTGCCAGTAGTTAAACAGGGGGTGCTAAAGGACTATTTTGTCGATCTGGGATTAATTATTTTCTTGGAGACTAGCAAGGATTTCCAAGAAATCTAAAGGCACTACTGGCAAGGTTGTTATAGCTCTGCAGCTGCATCATGCTACTTAAATTAATAACCCCATTCTTCTTAATTAATCCTCCACCCAATGTCTATCTGTGAGAGCTTTTGTTTCTCCCATTCTTGCAATACCACCATTGGAGTAGACAAAGCTGCTTTAGGTGCAACTCCCTTCTGACTCCTCTTTCCTTCCCATCTTTGATCTCATAGACCAGAATGTTCCACTTGATAGTTATGCTGAACTGTCTTTTCATCTGGCTATTCCCAAACACTTTACTAACAGCTAATTAGACCTAATGCCAATCCTGTGAAATAGGAAAGAGAGTTGCATCATGGGCCTTCCCAGTAGCAACCATGTGAGTTCTTTCACCTTGAGTCAGGATGTGCTCAATCAGGCAATAAAAAGGTGGTCACAATGGGAGAGGAAGAGTTAACATTTCACTGTTGTTAGTTTTTATGGTGATAGAGAAAATCCTTGCCATAGCTTTCATAGCAATTGTCATAGCAATTGTCATACTTAGCAGCTTCCCAATCAAGGATGATAGCTGTTGTGTTCCCTAAGCCTGTTCTAGAAACAAAAAGAACATTATCTGGGAGTTTCCACTGTGCCTTTTAAGTAGCAGAGCCCCAGAGCAAGACCAGTGAGCTATTCCTGTGGAGAAAAAAATAATATTGCTTTGTTGGCATTCATGCCAGCATTCCAGCTCAGAAGCTGGGTGTTGTCTCTCATTACTGCAAATCCAGCCTTGTTCCTCTACCCCACCCTCCACTTTTCAGGATGTCACTATCTTGGCTTGGGAGACTAGTATGAAGAAAATTGTGAGAATATATTTCCTGCCTCTTTAGTTTTTTTTAACTATCATTTTATAATATCTTTATTTCCAAGCTATTTATTTATTTATTTATTTATTTATTTCATTTGGATGCCGCCTTTCACTCTGGAGGGACCCATTACATTTCAACCATTCTCTGAACACATTCTCTGAATCCCCCAAGCCATAATAGTTATACACACTGGGAATAGACTGGAAATCATTCCATGTTCTCACTTTTTATTTACTTCTCCACTAGGCTGTTGAAAAATACCAGCTATCTGTTTCTCCTGGTGCTTCTCTGTATTTTTATCTGCCATGTTCTTGATATTCAAACTCTGCCTCAAGAGGTATATTTTGCTCATGCCTCACTTGAAGATCCATCTCTACTATCAACCCCCCTCCCCCATTTTCTTGTTCCAGAGGATTCAAAGCTGGGCATTACTTCATATCATAATTTGTCTGAACATGTAATTCTGAATATGCAAGTTCAGCTTTATAGGCCTAATGTGACAGTCAAGATAATGAAGTTGAAGGCTTTCACAGCCAGCATCCATAGGTTTTTGTGGGGTTTGGGGTTGTGAGGCCAGATTCTAGACTTCTAGAACACAGCCTCACAGTGCAAAAACCCCCTCAAAAACCTTTGATCAAGATAGTATTTAGAATAGGAAAAGTGTATGTGACATGGAATAGGAAAAGATGTATGTGGATTCTAAGTAACAGCTGAATGATGGGGAGGAGAAATTTAAACTCTTTTCCTCCCTGCCTGCTCATGGCAAACATGATCTCTTTAAAGTCACTATTTGTATTTTAAAGGATGTCTTCACTGGCGCTAGGGGCAGTTTTTCTTGAAATACAAGTAACAATATTGGAATGACCATTTTGGTTGCAACAATAATAGGTTGAAAAAAATAAACTTTCTTATAGCACTGATGGGATATCCTGTCCAGCAAATACACATAATATGATGTCTGGGATTCTTGGAGAGAAATGCAAAATGTCCACCACTAGTAAAGGCTGCTGAAGCCAGTTGCCTTACTGCTACTGCTGACAGCAAAACATTATACAGAGACAGAGAGATCAACACATGGTCATGCCTACTATATTACTGGACATCTCTGTTTTTTGAGATTACCAGATTTAAGGAGGTAAGAGGGGAAAATGAACTTTGCCCTATAATACATTCAATCTGGTGACAACCAAACGGTGAAGAAGGAAGGGATAAATGTATAATCCAAAGCATAAACGTTTGTCTCTGATATGTCACTGAAAGTGAACAATTAATAGAACATCATCAAGCAAATATGGGTGGTGGTGATGGTGGTGAAGTTGTATTATCTGGAATTGGTTGACTGAGGAAGTGTACAATTATTATGAAGTCATAATTTTGAGGGTAAGCAAGGCACAATAAGAATTATGATGATGGGGGCCGATTTCATACATTTGCTGCTTTGCACTGGATTGAAATGCAGAAGTAGAGAGATGAAAGACATTTCTACACCATCTGCTTAATCTAGGGCCAGTCTGGAGGATAATGCTCCACAATGGACTGACCACAATGGCAACCACATGCACAAGGCTGAATCTGGTGTGACACAGCATTGTTGTGTACATGGCCCAGCTGGACTGACACCACTGGCCCCACTGGCTCATTCCACCACTGTTGTCCTGCCACTCCCTGTGAAACCCTGGCCATCACCATTGCTTCTGCTGAAGTCAGAATGAGATCCCCCCATGTGATCAACACCCACTCTCTCTTTCTCTGTCTCATGGTTCTGGGATGTTCCATCACTGGGATGTCTTCCTCCACTACAGGAAAAATGACTGTTAGTTACTTAACATGATTGTTTTTTGTAGTGGTTGAGAGACATCTTACCCTCCCAGTGTAGTCCAGCCATTATCTGAGATGGTGCCTGGCACAGGCGCTCACTTTACAATAATAATAATAATAATAATAATAATAATAATAATAATAATTTTTATTTATATACCGCACTATGGCGAACCAATCCGGGCGGTGAACATAATAAAATACAATATACAATGGATACAATCTAAAACAACACCATTCCCCCCTCCCCCCTTAAAAGACTATTAAATCAATCGATCTAAAAACAGAATACAACTAATAAATTATAAAAAAAATCATACCAACCAGTGACCCCTGCTAAAGGGAGTTTAACAAGAGTTTTTTGAGAACAGTCGGTCGCAAGTCTCAAGGTCTCAAGGCCAGGTTGTTTAATCTGGAAAGGCCTGCCTTCCTATTGTTTTGTTCTTCCTCCAAGGTTGAGGTTTCTCTCTATTCTCTCTTTAGCAGCTGCAGTTACTGAAGTCTTTGAAAGTTGCTTTCTCACAGCAGGGTTGGAGAAATGATTTTCCTGCCCATCAGGGCATGTGGGACAACCCACCAGAAATATGTATTCCTCAAGTACAAATATATCATGGCAAGAACCCAATGGTAATTTCCTGAGGTGAAGTGGGCTTCCCTTTGAAGCTAACAGAACTGAAACTGAATCATACTGAAAATGTTGTTCAAACTTTAGAAAGACAAACTATCTGGTACCACAAATAGCAACTTTTCTTTGGAAAATGCAACTCCCAATGAAGGAGTGGGGTTGAAAATGGCACTTTCTGATTCTAAGGTCTATTTTCTGATGGGGATTTCTACACACATACCCTGCCCCAAGAAATTTAGAAACAAAATTTAGACTATTTTTTTAGAAATTTCCAAAAATGTAGAATTTTTTTGTAGTTTTCATTCTTTTGCTTTCATCTCTCCCAGAAAGAATGGCAGAGGGAAGAGGGAACAAAAAGCAAATATTCAGAACTCCTGCACCTTTGCAACATTGCAGCTGCAATGACAACAGTTCAGTTTTCTTATTTACGACGAGCTCTGTGCTTCCTGTTATTTCATAGCAATGGTCCACAAGGAAAATGAAGAGACTGAATGTGCTTTCTCAAAATCTCTGCATGGGAAGGCTACTCCCCAAAATCTGTGTACCTACTCATTTAGAACTGACCAGTCTTGATGACCCTAGAGGAGGCAAATATGCCTGCAAATTTCTTGCAGGCTTGAAGAACATGGGGAATTGAGGTGGTGCCCCTTAGCCTTGCAGGACTTGGAGGACATGGGGAGTTGAGGTGGTGCCCTCCCAGCCTTGCAGTACTTGAAGGACATGCTTCCTAGTCAAGCTCAGAATGGAGGGCATTTTGGAATTCCTTCTGGGCAGAAGGTTGGAATATAGGAAGGGTCCTGGGAAAGGAGAGGGAGGGAAATGGTGGATTTCTTCAAAAGCTAGTAAGGGATGGGATACTAATGAGGGATGGGATTCTGGCCATGGCACTCATGACTCCCTCCCATGTCTTCTTGGATGTGTTGCTGGTTGCATCACCGATGATATGTAGATGATTGACAGGCATTTTGAAGGAGCAAAAACTAATGGGAATGACAATTGTGCAAAAGAAGAAGAAGAAGAAGAAGAAGAAGAAGAAGCAAATAAAGAAAAGACCCACTTCCATAGTGAGAACGACGCATCAACTGGAATCAACCTGGAGCGAAAGCAAATCCCAAACTGGGTTAAATATAAGTGGGAATGAGCCCTCACTTACTTACTTACTTAATTTATGTAGAGAAATTCTCTACCTTCTCTCAGCCTGCCAGGGCTCCCAAGGCAATGTACAACAGACAGAAACATTTAAAACATTAAATACACCATTTAGAAAATTGGCTAAAACAACTTCTTACAAATACTGCTAAAACATCAGACAATTTAAATAGTCACTGCAGCAGTGACTGCCTTTAATGACAAGCCATGCTCAATAAAAACATATTAGGACATTACTGTATGAGCTCCGTTCTCACTGCAATAGTGCTTGTTAAAGAAAACGGAATTATACCTATTTGTGAGCAGCCATTATCACATATATTCTCAATCTGGAGCTGCTTCTGCTGTTGTACTCTCTTCCTGACTCTCCTTTAACACCTCCTCCCTGCCCCATGCCCTATCCAGCTGCCTTTCAGTTTTTTGTTAATTTTTAGTTATTTTTATTTTCACTTTTTCGTGCAGTTTGGAAGCTCTACTACTGCGAATTAAGTTTATATTTAAAAAGAAAAGAAATAGAAAAAACAAAGGCAACCAACCTGTTTAAGGATGGGGTGGAGAGAGAGACACTGACACCAATATTTCACACCTGGGGACTAGTGCAATTACAAGCTTATTGATGGGTTTCCCCCATTAGTGAAAAGAGACACTCTAAGCTGCATGTGATGAAGTCCTTAGTCGCCCATAGGAAGGTCAAAAAGGATGGGACCAGACTAACTTCCCTTTGATGGCATTCCACAGTGAAGGTGGTGCTACAGAGAAAACCTTTTCATGGACCCACCAATGTAGCCTCTTTGTGTAATGCAAAACACAACAGTATCCACTAAAAAAACTCAAATTTGTGGCAGGCTTAAACAGGAGGAAATTATCTTTCAGATATCCTGGCCCAATTGAGTTGAGAAGCAAACTAGAAGCTAGTGCTTCCCCCCCCACTCAAGACTACTGATATCCAAGACCATGATGAACAACACCCTCACAGTCAACCCTCACACCTCTCATACTTCAACATTTGTGGGACAATGTTTTGTTCCTGAATAGCCAGTAGCATCCACAATTCCCACCATGTTTTCAGGCATTTTGGCTTCTTCATGCCTTTTTAAGACCTCTAGAGCTCTTCTTTCAGACCATAAAATCCTTTCTTGAACACAGGAAGTGAATAGAGCAGGGGGTATAATCACTTTCTGAATTGAAGATAGCCCTGAATAGCTGAAGGGAAGATTTTAAGGCCCTAAAAAGATGAGACCAGCCCAGAAAATGACAAAGTGACCATAGCATCCAGCCAGAAGCTTGGGGGCATGTTGGCCATTTGGGGGCAAAATGTATAATATAATAATAAATTTATTTCTAGCCCACCCCTTTGCTAGGCAACCGGGGTGGGTACAACATATTAAAACAGGCAACAGTTAAAAACATTCCCTCAACCCTCTCCCCAACCCACCCACTCCTTAAAACTGAATTAAACAAGCAAAGATTGAAATACAATAGTAGAATAAAATATAAAAATATAATAAAAACAGAAAGCAGCAACAATACAAGGGAGAGGGGTGGCAGTCGCTCCGATTGGGCCGGGAAGTTATTCTGGGAAGGTCTGCTGGAAGAGATCCATCTTTACTGCTTTCTTAAAGGCAGCAAGAGTGGTAATAAGACGGATCTCATCCGGCAGGCTGTTCCATAGCCTGGGAGCGGTGGCAGAAAAGGTCCTCTGGGAGGTCTGCACTAGCCTAGTCTTCATAGGCTGCAGCAGATTCCTCCCAGAGGACCGAAAGGCGCGGGGGGGCTCATATGGGGAGAGGCGGTCCCTGAGATAAGATGGACCCAAACCATGTAGGGCTTTAAAGGTTAAAATCAACACCTTGTACTGTGCCTGGAAACTAATCGGCAGCCAGTGGAGGGATTTAAACACTGGTATTATGTGCTCCCTCCTAGATGTTCCAGTGATTAACCTGGCTGCCATATTTTTCACCAGTTGCAGTTTCCGGGTTAGGCACAAGGGTAGCCCCATGTAGAACGCATTGCAGTAATCCAGACATGAGGTTACCAGAGTATGTACCACAGATTCCAGATCGCTCATGTCCAGATAAGGGCGCAGTTGGCGTATCAGCCGAAGCTGATAACAGGCACTCCTGACCGTCACATTCACCTAACTAGTCATGTGAAGTGACGAGTCTAGGAGTACCCCCAGACTGCGAAAACAGTCCTTAGAAGAGAGTGTAACTCCATCCAAGACTGAAGACTGTATTCCCAAACCTGGTTTCGGTCCTGTGACTGTTAGTACCTCCGTTTTGTCTGGATTTAACTTAAATCTGTTTTTCCTCATCCAATCTATTACCGCTCTGAGACAGTCATTAAGAGGAGAGATGCCATCTGAAGTCTGAGTCGATGATCTGGTCATGGAGAAGTATATCTGGGTGTCATCAGCGTACTGATGACACCGCGCTCCATGCCTCCGAATGATCTCCCCCAGCGGCTTCATGTAGATGTTAAATAACGTTGGGGACAGGATGGTGCCCTGAGGGAAAGCACAATTAAGCTCTATTTTAGAAGAGCAACTGTCCCCGAGCCTCACTCTCTGGGATCTACCCGAGAGACAGGAACAGAACCACTGCAGAGCAGTGCCTCCAATTCCTAACTCTCTCAGGCGATCCAAGAGGATGGCATGATCTATTGTATCAAAGGCTGCTGAGAGGTCCAAGAGCACCAGCAGGGTCACACTACCCCTGTCGATGCCCAGGCGGAGGTCATCAGTCAGAGCAACCATGGCAGTCTCAACTCCATGTCCTGTCCTGAAGCTGGTTTGAAATGGATCAAGATAATCGGTTTCATCCAAGACTGCCTGGAGTTGGGAAGCGACTGTCCTCTAGATCACCTTGCTCAAGAAAGGGAGCAAGGAGACTGGTCTTTAATTATTTCTATCCAGGGGGTCCAGGGAACGTTTTTTCAGGAGAGGCCTAACTGCTGCCTCCTTCAGATAGGATGGTAGAGTACCTTCCCTGAAGGACGTGTTGATTATGTCCCGAAGGAACACTTTCAACGCGTCCCCCCCCCCTCCCGGACGACCAGCCAAGATGGACATGGATTGAGGGGGCAAGTCATCTTCCTCACCCTTCCCAGGAGCTTGTCCACATCATCGGTACTCACAGACTGAAATTGATCCAGTAAATTACCATCAATGGAGTTGCTGGACACCTCGTCTACAGATTCTGCCAAAACACTGGCGTCAAAGTATGTGTGTGTGTGTGTGTGTGTGTGTGTGTCCGTCCCCATCCCTTGCACACTCTTAGGTGTTGCACTTTGTCCACCCCCAATTTAAGACAATCTACAGTGATATAAATATTCAGAAAATCTGATAGCTAACACATAACAATATAATGCAACTATAAGTTTCCCTGGGCACCATAAATTAAAAACAAAACACAATAAAAGTAATATATAAAGAAAACATTTTATTAGCATTATGTTGATGCAATCCGCCAGCAGCAAAGGAAAAAGAAAAACAACAACAATGCAAATAGAAACAAGTGATAGTATAATAAGATTGACAGATACTCCCCCAGTATCCCTGACATTTTAATTAAAACAGACAGCCTACCCTATCATCTAAGGATAGGAGTCAAGCATGGACATTCCTGTATCTCTCCTGTGGCAGAATACATATAAAGATTTTAAGATGACAAGGATTAGCAAGGTACTCTTCTGTCTTGTCAGTAATACTAGCCATTTGTTCAAATAAATCCTTTTGTGGATAAACTGCCCTTTCACTAGGGCTGCATCTGCACTGCAGAAATAATCCAGTTTGATGCCACTTTTAACTGCCATGCCTCAGTGCTAAGCAATTATGGGAAATGCAGTTTGTTCTGGCACCAGAGCTCTTAGACATAACTAAATGTCTTTCAAAACTACACTTCCTAGAAATACTTACCATTCAGCCATGACAGTTAACGTGGTTATTTCTGCATTGTCAATGTAGCCTAGTATTCTTGTTAGCAAAGATTCTCCCAATGTAGTTTCACCTGTCTAGAGATGAAAGATGAGATAATTGGACACCTATCCTCTATGAATGCTGCATGGACAGAATGGAAGGAGAGGAAAAGAGCAATAATTGTTTTAGGCATTCCAGTGATTTCTCTCAGGCTGATATCCATTTCAGTGCCAGCACAGCAAAAGAGCCACGGATATACGTGAGTTGTGCAGTGAGGTAAGGAGGGATGAAGCATCCAGCCAGCAGAACAGGAAGATCTAGCAGGTAGCATTGGCTCTGAGCAGGTGGATGCACTGTGATCTGCTTGTGTGTTTCACCAGCCCCAAAATGGCATATCAGCTGTCCCACTGTGTTACCCAGTTTCTGTGTCCAGTCTCTCTGTAATGATGATAACCACTTCCACGAGAATGCCTCTTTATGTAAGTGTGAAAAATGTGCAATGGCTCATGAAACCAGGAGTTGCACAGGCGTTGGGCTAGTAGTGTTGTGTCAAGGACTAAGAGCTTATCTTGGATCACAACTCTCATATCTGTACGGTCTACATTCCTGGATTTACTGTGGATATATGAAACCATGGATAATACTGAACCCTTTTGAAATGTATGACTTCCATTCCATTCCATTCATCTTTACTACAGTCATAGACCAGCACAAATGTATGACTTCTGGCGCATGTTCACCGTAGAGACATGCTGGGAGACCTAGAAATTCCTAGTGACAATACCTCTCTAGGCATTTCAAGGTCATCCAGTGTGACTTTATACAGTTGTCCCTCCCTGTTTGCAAACTTTGAATCTTCGCAGGAGGGACAAGCGGGAAGGGATATAATGGCAGTATGCACCTATGTGCAGCCCCCATGTGTGCCATGTGTGTTCACACCATTATTTCTAATGGGACTTGAATATTTGCGAGCTGACATTTTCATGGGGCGGGGTAGTCCATAACGGATCCCTCACGAATTGGGAGGGGCTACTGTAATCAACTTCTATTGGAAGCATACCATAGAATCATGCTGGAGAACTGTGAAAATGCCTAAAGAGAACATATTTTGGGGCACATGGGTAAGTGAACCATGGGTACCAGACCTGTGAATACAAGGTTTGTACTGTACTATGTTCAACAATCCCCTGCTCATTTTGCCCAACTGTGTCTTTCCACATTCCTGTTTCTTCCCCAATCTCTTCTACTCCCCTGGCATACAGGAATCAGGTTTTTCTTCTCACACACTCTTCCCAACATTTCTGATTTCTATTCATGTTTTACTAGTTTATTGTCATAACTAACAAGATATATTCTTTCCCTTTTAAAAAAGTTCACAGTACTTGTGTCATGGCTCTAATTCTCCCATGATGTACCTTGTTGAGCTAGCTGTGTTGAACTAGTAGTAGTATATAACAACATGCCTCCCTGAACAAATAGATCACCTTCCATTTCCTCACGAAATTTCTTCTTCTCCATTCTCTTGCTACTAAAATTTATGAGGCAGGTGAGCTTGGAAGAATATGGCCAGCACATTTCTCAGAGTGACAGACTCTTCTTAATAAATTCTGATGGCCTAAAATAACTATTTGTTAAAGTACAGGAATAACATCAGCCCCATTGGGAGAAAATCTAACAAATTACTGATGTAACAAATTAATTGACAAAATTTTCTGCATTCTTGTTCTAAGCTAAGACAGTAGGCTCTGAATAAGATCCCCCTGCCCCCAAAAAATTACAGCCAGAATTTCTAAACTGCTCTTGAACTGAGCCAGGGTTCATGTGATCCTAGAAATAATTTCTTCTGAGCTGGATCCATCTCCTCAGTGCTTTATAAATGTGACTTTTAATGCCAGCTCTTCAGAACACCTATCTGGATTTCCCCCAGATGGCCTATTTTCACCAGTTTGATGCCCATATGGTAGTTAGTATCACTACTGCCATGGAAAACTGAAAACAGAGGTGTACAGTTTATGTGCAGTGGCAGAATCACCAACTCCTGGCATTTCCCTACAACACTAGAAACTGCAGCTGTCACACTATCTGTAGAGAAAAGCAACAACATGTTGTGGTTTGAATACTGGAGAGTGCTAACATTTCCACAGATGAAATACAACATTAAATTAAAAATGAGGCAGGGTCAATACTGAAGAGGTCCATGCCAATATGAAAAGGCCTAAAACTAACCAACAAGACTACCTACAGGCTGGTCTCCAAGGACAAACTGGTCTTGCCACCTCATTTCCATACCCAATAGATATGTCTTTGTCCACAAATGACCATCAGTAAAACTGGACTTGCTATTTCATTTGCATATACAAAGGATTTGGAATTTGAATTGACATTCCCACATACCAAGGACATATATATGTCTGTCCCTGGCTTTAACTCCACCAAAAGCATCCAAGGGAAGTAGACTGAGGTCTACGAAAATTCATGTTGCCAACTTCTTTCTTTCAGTTAGTCTCAAAGGTGGTACAAGATCTCTCTACATAGTGTTTCTACAGACTAACACAGCTATATCTTTGAATTCTACCACAAGACTCTGGTAAGTGTCCTCTTTTTTATGAGTGTAGGCATAGTCAGTTCCATCATCACACTGAAGTACCTCCCAGCCACCTACCTTCTTATTTCATTCCTGCTTTCATAAGCAGAATGTACACTTGAGGTTGTACACTTCTGCACAAGCACCACCCTAGCTGTGACTGCATGTTGCTGCCAGACCTCCTTCAGTGCATTTCTGCCAAGCTGTGTCATTCAAACATATATTGCCAAACATACCATGTTAGCCTCTCCAGAGATCCCACCTTCACTGGAAGGGAAATTTACTATACCCTTATCAAATCATTTAGTGCTGTATGTTAGAATGACTACATCAGGAACACAAAGAAATGTAAGTGTGTAATTAAATGAACCTGGAGTTTCACCTTTAAGGACTAAGCACTTAGCAAAAGTAAAAGTTAAACATGTATGGGAAACAGACTTGGCAATATAAGGGGGGAAGCAGACAGCTAAAAGGGCCGTTTTGGGGGCAAGGAAGGGGAGGGGACAGCCGCATGGTGGGCGCCCCAACCCCTTCCCGAAGGCATCGTCGGAGCACCGGCTCCTCCGCACGGCCGGCGCTCTGACGATGTCTTCCCGCCGCAGCATTCGCACACGCTGTGGCGGAAGAGTCACCAAAGGTGCGCCGCCAGCCTTTTGCAGCGCACCTTCGGCGACTTGTGGAAGGAGCCCTATTTTAGCGCTCCTTCCAGGGGCAGTGAAGCTGCGCCGCGGGGCCGAGGTGTGGGGATAGCTCGGCCCCACAGCACAGCTTCCTGGGGCAGCCCACGGCATCTCAGGCACCAACTGGTCTCTTACTTGGACCTCTCCACCCATTAAATATAAATCTGCTCTCATCAAGGAAAGTGTACTCATACTGATCTATAAGCAGAATTTACCCCTGTGAAACTAGCTAGAATTGTAAATGAAATCATCTCAGTTTGTTGGAGGGGTTGTGGCTCAAAGGGTGTTTATATCCATATGTAGGTTGATGGTTCCATTGCACAGAATTTTAGGACACACATTTTAAAAGAATTTTCCATAACAACTAAGCAAGAAATTCATTACTGTAAGGGTCTGTTATGATTATTGCTCTTTATTAAGGTCAACAAGAAGGTGCAATACAAAGAAGTTACTGCTCTCTTCTTAGTTGTTGCTAAAATGACCATTGTGAAATATTGGAAACAAACTTTAATCCCCATAGAAGACTGGTGGGAAAAGTTTAGGACTTCCTTCTTATGGAAAAATTATCACACAACATGAAAGTGACTGAATTACTTCTTAGCAATGATACTTTTATGACATCTTGGTACCCCTTTAAAGGCTATATTAATAACAACTCCAGTCCATTGTATTCACCTACCTATCAAACCTCCTTCTGCATGAGTTTTTTCCAGAGTGCTGATACCTCTCATGTGTCACTTTAACTATAAGCCTTTAATGTATTTTCCACTCTCATTGTATTTCACATATTTCATTCTCTACTTTGATTGTCAATGAATCTGGAAAATTAAAAACAAATAATAATAATAATAATAATAATAATAATAATTGTATTCCACCTCTACTTGTTGAGGATTGAGGTGGATAACAGCAAAAATAATTACAGAAATAATAACAAGAAAATAATCCCCGAACCCGCCCGCCCCCCAAATTAAAAGAAGATAGATATAATGATTGAATTACTTACTGTTGGAAATTAAGAGTGTTGAGAAATTCATTTGATCTGAATTTCAATATGAACTAATTCACAAAGTAAAAGGTTAAATGAGTGAAGCTACCTTTCAGATATTACAGGTTGTTTTTTTGTTTTTGTTTTTTGTGATACTGTTCTCCCATCAAAGTATATGTTTTTTAAAAAGGCATAGTAGAGGAACAATGCATACAAAAATTCATTTTCTACATATATTTCTCATTGTATGCTTCATGGTACAAATGTTTCCTAATTATGTAAAATGGCAACATAATGCATATGATGGGAGATGCATATGATGGGAGAGATGTATCCCAAAATGAATACACTGAGGTAATGTTTAAAATACATACATTAGAGGGAAAATGAATGAGTACAATATGTATGCAAAAATGAATATGAGTTTTCATACAAACTTTTTTTTAAAAAATACAAATTTATTCAGAAGCAAGAAGCAAAAGATATGCATAGATGGTAACAGCTGGGGTAATTGGATGAAGCCTTCGTCCAATCACTCCACATTTTTCTGAGACTCACAATAATTGTTAATTCCAGCTGGTGTTAGTATGCATAGCACCTACAAAATACAGTAGCCTTGTTGTTACAAAAAGTAAATAAATTTGAGTGCAGGGAGTAGAGGGAAAAATTAATAAATGAAATAGGGATGTAAATATTTAACTATTTTGTCCTTACAAGTGAGAATAAATAATGTCTGCAGTTCTGTCTCCATTTATTTCTCCACAGTTCTTGCATAGTATTTGTACATTCTAAAGTTCTTAGAGAAATTATTCTGTGCAGAAATACATGTGTGTGTTTTTGTGGCATGATTTCTTTCTTGACTTAAAATAAAACCCTTCACAGCACAGAATAGCATAGAAAATGCTGTTTTCTGTGCAAAAATATCATGTTGTGATTAAGTACCAATCTACAAATAGTACAAATGGTACAATTTTCAAAGACTTTCTCACAGCAGGAAGAAAACTGTTAAAATTACTTATTGTTTCCTTTAAGAACACGACTAGCAAGGAATTACATCCATGGTTTGGACAATTTTTAGGATCCTAAATAAATCACAGAAGTGTAGAAGGAAATGAGCCTCCTCCCACTGCCCTACTGCCCCAACTTAATTCACCTAATCAAAAACATAACCTAATAGAAAACAACAACCAAAACAACAACAACAATGTATTGCAGCATACATTTTCATTGCTTTGCCAGATGCATGAAATGATACTGTCAGTTGAGAGTAACACGGACATACACAAGCATGCACACACATACAATTATAGAAGGGAGAAAGGTGGTGTTACAAAGTTAGGCCAGGGGCCCAACAATGTAAAAAATAAGGAGTGGCATATTACTAAGCAGATCATATATGAGTACACTATTTTACATAGTAATGTGATACACCTACCTCTCACATTCTTGATCCTCTGGCCTCACTTTATAATAACACCTCACCCACTCCCTTCTTTCTATACTTACATGTAATCTGCCAGCTAAGGGCTGGATCCTGTGCATCTGACAAAGTGGGCTCTGTCTCTGACCCACAAGTGCTCCTGCAACAAACACTGTATATGCTTGTCCATAAAGTGCCACAGGCTTGCTTTTTCTGCAATAGAACAACTGCCTCCCCTTTCTTATGAGAAAGAATGCACAAGCTAGGAGAGCCTTCAGCAGTTTGCCTTTGCCTGAGCCTACTGGGAAGGGCAAGATTCTACTCCCTCTTTTCCTGACCTCCTGATGATTTAATATAGTACAAACTATGGTACTTTTACACATTGAACTCATGAAAATCAGCTGAGGACATAGAGAAAATGGGAGAAAGAGAGAGAAATAGGGACATTTTTAAAAGTAGTTTTAAAAACAGGACAACAGAGGATTTAGCGAGACTGTCCCTATCAAACTGGAACACTTGGAGGGCATGTGAGATATAGATAGAAAGATAGACAGACAGACAGACAGACAGATAGATGCATTGGCTCAAGATGCTGACTCTGCTGATTGCAAGATCGGCAGGTTGGCAGTTCAAGGGCCAGGTGCTGCATGATGGGTGAGCTCCCATCACTAGTCCCAATTTCTGCCAACTTAGCAGTTCAAAAGTATGCAAATGCAAGTAGATAAATAGGTAACACTTCTCAGTGGGAAGGTAAACAGCGTTCTGTGCACTCATGCTGGCCACATGATCACAGAGTAGTCTCTGACAACACTAACTCTTGACTTAGTAACGGAGATGAGCACTGCCCTCTATGGTCGGACATGACTTGACGACCTTATCAACGGGGAATACCTTTACCTTTTACACACACACACATACACTCACACACTCACACACAGCATGCCCAATAATCATTATGTTGTTCTGTATTCTCCAGCCTTCTTCCTGAAGATTTTCTGAAGCTGTTTTACAATTCTGCTTACCTTTGGTTTTCAAGCATTGCAGTTCTCTCCCACCCATTTGTGTGCACAGTATTATTTTGGCTACATGGGGATCCACACCTGGCTAATGAGTTTGTGATTCATATATAGGATTTCCCAGAACCCCAGATCTGGGATTGTCTGGAGCAAAAATTTACTTTCCTACACTTAGGAATGCACTGCTCATCTAATATGTAGTAAATTTTACCAAGTATCATAACTACCACTGAATTTCCAATGTCCTTTTTCTGCCACCTATACAGAATCTTGCAAGAACTTTGCAACTCAGTTCTTTTGCTGCTGCTGCTACAGGAACCAATGTGCAAGGCAAAAGAGAACTTCTCTCAGATGAACAAGTAGGCATTCCCTCTTCATGAATGGAAAATGGCTGGGCCCTTCTATGCCTTTGAGTTTATGGTTCATTTAAGGCTGCATCTACACTGCAGAACTGATACGGTTTGATGTGGTGTAGTGGTTTGGGTGTTGTACTATGACTCTGCAAACCAGGGTTTGAATCCTAGCTTGGCCATGGAAACCCACTGGGTGACTTTGGGCAAGTCACACTCTCTCACCCTCTGAGGATGACAATGGCAAATCCTCGCAGATGAAATTTGCCATGAAAACCCATGATAGGTTTGCTTTGGAGTTGCCATAAGTCAGAACAAGACACTGGTTTAACTGCCATGGCTTAGTGCTATGGAATTCTGGAATTTGTGAGATTTTTAGCCTTCTCAGTCAGAGAGCTCTGGTGCCTCAATAAACTACAAATCCCAAGATTCCATAGGGTGGAGCCATGACAGTTAAAATGGTGTCAAACTGCATTAATTATGCAGTGTGGCAGCAACCTTTGGTCATCTACTGAGGCACACAAATAGTGGGGATGGCAACATCTATGAGGCACATAAATAGTAGGGATGCATTTCTTGACACAGATTTACCCCCTGCTTAGCTGCTTTCTGAATGATCCACAAACACACCTCTGCTTTGCAATATTGCCTGGTTAGATGGGTTTTATCATTATTCTGTGCTCATTTACTCCATTTCCACCATTTGCACAATTAGTTGGCCTAGGAGCAGTTTCAGAAATCCTTGCCTGCTGTCTCCCTGTGACATCACAGAAACCCACATGTGTGACATTATAAGTAGCCATCCACTTGACTCAGGTTATTGCCCTTAAAACCTCAGGGAATGGGATGTTTCTGATCTGGCAACTCTAATAACACTACATTTAATTTTTCCATTCCTTGGAGATACCTTTGTTGTATTTCTCTGCAGAGGAAACACATCTTCACTATTTTCTCTCCACTGACTACCAAATCCATTTCCCATAAATAGGCAGGGCTATATTAGACTGGTATCTAAGTGAGGAAGGCATAAAAGCCTTCCTTAAAATATCCTGCTATTTGCCCTAATGGAAACCATTGTCTTCCTGGAAGACACTGTAAGCAGGGATTTATGGATTCCACCCATCTAACAGGTTTTGACAAGTTCCAACTAAGGATCTCGAGCATTTTGGCAGCAAAATAGGACCAGCAAGACTTGTGATTGCAATCAATGCCTTGGCAGGGCCATCAGAAACGCAGAACAAAAATGCTTTGAACAAGCCTAGTGCTCTGGGTGTGTCCCTAGCTTTCAGGGTGTGCAGTATGATTCATGGCATTATCATGTTGTACTGAGTGCACAACATGCTGCATGTGTGAGACTAAGCACCTGAGCTGCAGCTTCTTTTAGCTGCTGATGTCCACCAACCAAATGTCATTACCATCATATTATTTCACTCTGAAAACAGCTATTGAATTCATTATAATGTAATGTTATTTACAAGAAGAGGTGGAAGCATTTTTCCTCAGTTATCATCCCTAGCATAATATTTTAGTGCCACACCCTACAAAGCTTGAAGGAAGAGCTCACATACTGGGGCATTTCCCCACTACACAATTATAACACTATAATTTCATTTTAAACTGTTGTGACTGCATCCTATGGAATTTCGGAACTGGTAGTTTGGTGAGGCACTGGAGCTGTCTGACAGAGAAGATTAAATATCGTTCTCTACACTTCAATCCTAGGATTCCATAAGACAGAACCATGACAATTAAGATGGAATCAGAGTGCTTTATTTGGATAGGTTGAAGGGGCCCCTGGAAATTAAAGAAAGAGTGATTGGTGAAGGCACTCTTTTGTATCACCTGTATCTGAGCTAGGGTTAGCTTCACAAAAGAGCAAATTTTCTGTAGTGATATTCAGATGTTGGAACTTTCCTTCCCATGAAATTCCTGTGGAAATTCCCTTGAAAATCCTCTTTAGTGGCTTTGTGTTGCTTCCTGAAGATATTTGTTGCAATGAGAATTTTTAAATCTATCTCAGGGGTAGGCAACCTTTCCCCTTTAAGGGCCGAGGGACTTCAGCTCCCAGAAGCCTCAGCCATGTTGGCCAATAGTCCCATGTTGGCCAATAGCTCCTAGGATTCTGGGAGCTGAAGTCCCTCGGCCCTTAAAGGGGAAAGGTTGCCTACCCCTGATCTATCTGATTGAGTTTTCATCTGCCATATTCTGTCTGCTTTTCTTGTCTTATTTTAACTGTGTAATCTGGAAAGTCTTTATACTGTCATTTTATTTTGTTAGCCACTGTGGACCCCTTAGGATGCAATGGTGGGATAGTAATCAAATCAATCAAATCAATTAACAATAAATTCTAGGAAACTGAGTACCTAGTGCCACATATTTGTCCAACTTTTCTTTCAAAGATATGGATTTGCTCCTTCCCTGTTTTTCTTGCCTGTATTCTGGAAGGGATGTAACATTTTTTCTTCAATTAATTTCTTAACTGAAGCCTTTTTAGGGTCAGGGCCTGGGGAAAAGCCTTACTGTGAGACATTTAGCACTACTCATCATCAAGTTTGGTGAATTCTTGATTATAAGAATTAACTATTCTAGTGCCTACCCTTGAAGATGAAAGTATGATTCTTTATAGTTTGTTAACTTGGACAGATACTTACACAAAGATGAAAAACTGCACCTACAGATGTTTGTCCTGTTGTGCAGTTACTAAAATAAAAGAAAAAACTCTTTGGATTAGAAGGCAGCCACTCTACATTTTAGATGGCTGTGGTTCTACCGTGCTTGTTTAAGGGCTGCTGTTTATGTGAGGATTTTAAACTTAAAAGTACCAGATTTAATCGTGTAATCAAAGAATTTCTCTCTCTCTCTCTCTCTGTATGTGTGTGTGTATAGCATCCTTGGTAAAAATGAACTCTGCCCAGATAATGCTGGGAAGACTATGCATAAGAGCAAAATCTTATCATAACCAAGGTCCACAAAGGGTGCACTGCTTTAATACTTTCTCTTTCTATTTGGCCTTCTCCAAATTGACAAGGAGATAGAATGGAATCACTAGTTAATCTAAATAAGTTCTGAACTGCAAGAACAGATGAACTGCATCAGAGGGTACTGAAGGAACTTGCTGATGTACTCTCTGGACCACTTGCCATCATTTCTGAGAAATCTTAACAAACAGGTGAGGTGCCAGAGGACCTTTTCTTCAAAGTGGGGTGGGGGGAGAAGATCCAGGAACCTACTGACCAGTCAGCCTGGCCTGAATACCTGGAAAAATATTAAAGTGGATTGTAAAGGAATATGTTTACAAGTTTCTAGTTGACAATGAAGTTATTAGTAAGAGCCATCATGGGTTTGTCAATAACAAATTCTGCCAAACTAACCTCTCTCTCTCTCTCTCTCTGTGTGGTCACTACGGAATGCTATAGAAGTTGTTTATCTGGATTTCTGCAAAGTGTTTAATAAAGTTTTCCATCATAGTTTGATTAGCAAGCTGATTAAATGTGGAATAGCTGGAATACTTGGAATTTCTTTCTCTGGACATCTTCAAAAAGAGGCTGGATAGCTCCAGCTGGATTTCCTGTGCTGAGCAGGAGGTTGGACTCTATAGCCTATGGGGCCCCTTCCGACTCTATGATTCTATGATTTTCACTTGTAGTCACTCTTACTCTTTTAACCAATCTTTATAAAAGTTTAGAATCCTAGAATAACAACATTGGTGTGAAACAAAAGGCAATTTTGGTTAGTCATATCTCCTGCTGCAATGTGGGACTGTTTGCTCTCACACATTTATAAATAACTCCACAGAATCTAGATTATTATTTGTCAGAAACAGATCCATCTTTTGGCAAAAAGTGAAAAATAAGCATATTTTATAGCAGAGTTAAGCAATGCAAGTGGTTTGAGATGACTCAAGCTTGCAATGTAAAACATGTGGTACAATGGGAGGTGACGGATTTGTAGGGTTACTATCCTAACTTCAGTGGTAGACATATTACTAGCAAGATGTGCTTTAAAAATCAATACTGCTAGGTCATGATAAAATTAATCTTCCTGGCAAGACCTTAGGAAATGATCATTTTTCCTAATTACCAAAACAGAAATTGAACAGTTTTTGCTTTAAAAATGTTATCAGTATCTTTGTTAAAAGTAATTCTTGGGTCCAAGTTATATCAGAGACCGCCTCCTCCCATACAATCCTCCCTGCGCCCTCCGGTCCTCTGGGAGGAATCTGCTGCAGCTTCAAAAATCTAGGCTGATGGCGACCTCCCAGAGGGCCTTTTCTATCGTTGCTCCCAGACTCTGGAACGGCCTGCCAGATGAGATCCGTCAATTAACATCCTTGCATAGCTTCAAAAAAGCTATCAAGACGGATCTCTTCTGGCAGGCCTTTCCGGACTAAATCGCCCGGCCTCGGGATCACTGGGATCTTCCCTTTATGCACCCTTCATAATTCCCTTAGAGTCGAACTAGCAGGGGGATGATGGTTTGTATTATATTTTAATTCTATGTAATAGTTAGTTTTTAACTCTTATTGTAATTGTTTTAATTGAATACGATTTAATAACTTTTTAAGGGGGGGAGGAGGGAATTATTTTGTTTTATGTTGTATGTTATGTTATCCTTGTTCACCACCCAGATTGGCTTGCCACAGGCCAGTATACAATAAAAAAAATATATTATTCTAACTTGAAACATAGGAAATTGATATTTTTTTCCTTATTACTGCTGCCAGATTAGAAGTAGCCAAATGTTGGAAGTCAGGTGACCTTTCCATTGAGAAGTGGTGGTCTAGAATTTGGAATACGTGGTGGATGGAGAAACTGTTTGCTACAACAAGGTTTTGCATTGGCCACAAAAGGACTGACACATTTCAAGAAGACTGGATGATCTTTATTGATTATGTTAATCATCACTCCCACCGGATCCAACCTCCTCCTTCACAGATGGATCTTTGGACAAACACTCTACACCTTGACAAGCCGGACTCTCTGGCTCTTGCCGAGAACTAATTTCTTGATTCTGCTGCAGAATAACTACTCATCAGATACATACCTTGGCCCTTGCAATTTGTTGTTGTTATTGTTGTTGTTGTTGTTTTCATTGTTCTACAGACATTATGTGCTTTATTGTAAAAATACAATAAAAATTTCATTAGAAAAAAATTATCAGTGGAGTGGCCACCGGATGAGCAAGGGAGACTTGACAAGATAAGAGAGGCTAAAGTAGTGACAATTGTAAGACCTTTTCTTTCTTTTTAAGCATTCACTTATAGATTTGATCTGAATTTCCTGAAATACAATCTACTGTTAAATTTAAATACAATAGTTTAACTTTTAGCAGACACACATTATTGTTTTACCTGATTTGTAAGCCTCATGAAACTGTGTGATAGATTTACTTTAGGGCCATCATAAGTCAGAAACAATTTGAAGGCACACAACCACAAAGCCACTCTAAAAGTTTTTTTGGGCTGAAGTTACCCTATATGGATTACTTAAGCATGCAAACAAGAGGGGCAAGACTGCTCAGGTAAGAGCAAAGAACTTAATTTTTTTTGTATTTTAAATCATTTGCATTTTAAAAGATTAAGATATGACACTTTTAGATGCTTAGTCTTTAATCACTACTTCATGAACTACTAATGATCCTCGATCTGACTTTGCTTTATAACCTTTCTCCTGGATTCATATTCTTATTTTTGCTGAATTTGTTTAGTGAGAAAACAACATTGACTCCAAAGCAGTAGGGAGCTTATTTTTATTCAGTGAAAGGAAGGAGACTTGAGGGGAAAAACAAAATATCACCACCCTTGCTAGCTTTAAAAAAGCAGTAAAGACGGATCTCTTCCGGCAGGCCTTCCCGGAATAATCTCCCTGCTCAGCTGGAGATGGTCACTATCCGTCCCCTTTTCCTACCACTGCCTGCTTGCTCTTGATGTTTATTCTTGTTACTGTATTATTCTTATTTTAGCTCTTTAATTAGTTTTAATCCAGTTTTAATGGGGTGGGAGGGTTATAGTTGGGTTGAGGGAATGTTTTTAAACTGTTTTTGTTTTAAATATGTTGTAACCTGCCCCAGTTGCCGAGCAGAGGGGCGGGCTAGAAATAAAACCTATTATTATTATTATTATTATTATTATTATTATTATTAAATTAGTTTTGCCAGTGGAGTCAACATCTGCATGTGTGGCTATGTGCTTGTGCTTATAGAGATGTTTAATGCCAATATAAACACAGGTAATTTTGACAGACCTTAGTTTCAAAAATACTGCAGTCCTGGGGTCTGCTTTATAAGAGGCTGACCTGGACATTTCCAGAATTAAGGGCATCCAATGTGTTCCATTGGGTTGCTGTGTCTGGGTTTAAATCAGAGACCAGATTATGATATATATTATGTATAAATAAATATCTGCCTAGCTGGTGAAGAATGAAGATCATGCTCTTAGAAGCATAGAGTTGGAAGAGACTACAAGGGCCATCCAATCCTCTGCCATACATGAATACACAATCAATGCACTCCCAACAGATGGCCATCCAGCCTCTGTGTAAAAACCTCCAAAGAAGGAGACTCCACTACACTATGAGGCAGTGTAGTTGACTGTCAAACAGCTCTTGCCATCTTCCTATTGTTTTGGTGGAATCTCTTTTCCTGTAGTTTGCATCAACTAGTCCATGTCCTAGTCTCTGGAGCAGCGGGGGGGGGGGGGGGGGGAGATTGCTCTGTCCATATGACATTCCTTCATATGATATTCCTTCATATATTTAAACATGGCTATCAGCACCACCAGAGATGCTAAGAGAGGTTATCCAGAGACAGTAACATCATTGCTTCATGTGAGGAACTAAAGGAGAAGACATGAGGGGACTAGAACAAGAGGGTAAGACAAAGGATGGATGGACTGGTGACAACTAAAGATCAGAAGGAAAAGAAGGAGAGGGAGATTTGAGGCATCAGGGAAGGGACATAAAGACATCAAGAACAATGGAATGCTTGAGATGCATGGAATAAAGTGACAAACAGCTAGACCTAGACAGTGAAGAAAGTGGATAAAAAGAAATCAACATTATAAGATGTTGAAGAAATTAACATTATAAGATGCACATTATTAATTTTGTTTTGAGAATGAGAGATTGAGCTAAACCAGAAACAACATCTTTGGAGAAAGATTTAACAGATCATCCATTTCAGAGAATACATGTCACAGCCCATGTGGAATTCAGACTAAGGGGGGAAGCAGACGGGCGGCACAGGGCCGCCCCAGGAAGCTGCAAATTGGGCCCCGCGGTGCAGCGTCCCTGCTCCAGGAAGGAGCGCTAAAATAGCGCTCCTTCCACAAGATGCCGAAGGTATGCCGCAAAAGGCGTCCGGCGCACCTTCGGCACCTCTTCCACTGCAGTGTGTGCGGATGCTGCAGCAGAAGTGCGTCATCGGAGCACCAGCCGTGCGTTGGGCTGGCCGCTCCGACGATGTTTTGGGGAAGGGGTTGGGGCGCCCAGCATGAGGCTGCCCCTCCCCTTCCAGGCCTCGAAGGCGTCTGCTTAGGCCATTAGTTCACCTTAAAGGCCATGCTTTCTCTTACAATATGCAGGGAATTTTTTGAATTAGCAAAGTAACCACAAATTCCTAATTAGTGACCTAATTCAAAGCAGAGAAAAGAAAATGGTTCATGCAGAGTATGAGGTACTAACCCAGTGGTAAGTCATATGTGGCTCTCCAAATATAGAGCCCTAGACAATATTAACAATGGTGAGAGATCATGGTAGCTGCAGCTCAACATTATCAGAAAGGCCACAGTTGCTCATTACAGCAAAAGAAAACGTGTTTGGACCACTACTTTTTGATGTATGGAGCCAAAGATAAAAGGACATAGCACATGATTTCTCTTAAGCTGTTTTTGTTTTTGTTATTTGCTAAACCCAGCCACCTGCCATGGTTTCCTTATTCATTACTATGTACATGTTGACTGTTCAAAGCAGAATCACATCAAGAGCAGCAGTAAAGCAGCCATTAGCCCTACAGCACCTGGGTGAGCATGTTGTGCTGCCTTGGGATGTGCAACCAGAGTACAGCTGTGGGTGTGTGCAGGCATAGACCAAAGGCTGTATATCCAGTCTAGCAGAGGGTGTGCCTGCTCACTCACACACAGGAGATCAGAGTGTGGGGAAAGAGCAGCTGTCAGCAGAAGGACGTATGGCAAGGAGGGATCCCTAAGATTCTCCATCAGAACAAGAATTTTTGCTGCTGGTGGTTTGTTTTGTTTTGCCTTTTAAGTTCCAAAGGAGAGCCAGGTGACATCCCACCTCACCTCTACCCCATTTGCAATCATGCTTCACTCTCCCTCTCCACTGAAAACAGCACTGGCGTATGAGTGCTTTCAGGATCAAGCCAATTCTACTCTAGCTTTGCCCTCGGATCACAAGCTGAAAACAAGAGGGACAGGAAAACAAAGAGTCCAGGAGCAGGTGATGATGACAGTGAAGCGGCAGAAGCAAAAGACCTCGCTTTCATCAGCTTCAAATGCAGCAGGCTACTCCAACCGAGGTAAATTCCTACCACTGATCTGAACAGGAAAAGATGCCCACTTTGTGTGATATGTTTGACTTCACAGTACATTGCCACATTAGTGATCTTCAGAATTTATGAAGTTTGGCTTTGATGTAAGAA
This sequence comes from Phrynosoma blainvillii, assembly GCA_026167975.1. Classification (NCBI taxonomy): domain Eukaryota; kingdom Metazoa; phylum Chordata; class Lepidosauria; order Squamata; family Phrynosomatidae; genus Phrynosoma; species Phrynosoma blainvillii. The sequence continues at coordinate 266,711,731 of JANUYF010000004.1, forward strand.
ACAACTTAAGAGCTGCATTTTATTGTCTGCAGGATTTTGCGGTGAGAATATAAGAGATGTTTTGCAAGTTGTTGCAGCAAGAGCATTTGTCTAGGGATCCCAAATCTAGGTGTTTCTACAGTTTAGTAATTCTTCTGCTGAAAAAGTTTCAAATCTAACAATGACCAGTCTGCTAAATCTAACAACCATGAAGGACTTCAGTTTAAATGATGTAGCTTGAGTTGAATGATGGTGGATGTGATGGAGCTAAGTGCATAGTTCACATGAAACTTCAAGTTTGGTGCAAAAAAATAGACACAAGCCAGTCAAAATTAAGAATTTTTAAAACTCTGTTGAATTCTAAGAGAGTGAAGGATTCTTATTAAAATTCAAGCAAATTGCACTAAAATCAACAGGACAAAATAACTTAAATCTAAAGTGTTGGGATTATCTGATTTCCTCTTTAAGTATGTTAATTTGCAAATTGGGACAGGTATGCACATCTTTAGGAAAAGTATGCTATTGGAGTTACCATACATAGAATATGTTTTGAACCTTTGGTTGTCAAAGGGATAATATTCATTTATATCCCATCCTTCCTCCCAGTGCTTTAGTGTTGAACCAAAGTGATTATCCTTGAGAGAAAACAGATTAAAAACAGATAGAGCTAAAAATACAGTAAGCTATACTAGTAAAACCTATATTTTCAACTACCTAGTTATTGTTGTCAGATTATCATTATTAAACTAAATCATTAAATTTAATTATTACATTAGACAACAATTTAAACATAGTTTTAAAGGATACTGGAGAGTAAAAAGAGAAAGTACAGCATCACCATTAGACCATAGCCTCCAATCATTTGCCAAAAGCCTGCCAGAATAAAAACTGAGTGCTATTTATTATCTTTTCATTCCAGTAGCTTAAATGCTCTGTAACTTTCCAGGCAAGGATTTTCTTTTATACAGTCCTTGTGTAAACTTTTTGTTTCCCTTGATCTGCAAAGAATCGGAAACTAGCAGCAGATGCAGTTAATCATAGTCTCCCATTTGGTGTCTGTTCCCTGACTGTATGTAATTAGTATTCTTAGGGTTACTGAACAAACCTGAAATCCTGGTTTCTGCCTCCCAATACATTACTGTTATATTAAGAAGGAACCATTAGAATCTAATTTTGGAAAACTTCGGAACTGTGAAGTGTCAGCTGTTCAAGCATTTTTATTTGTTTGTTTTACAGTGAATCAGCCTGGCTAAAATGAATTAAGTCACAAGGAATTTATGTTTAGATTTACTCATAGCAGATTGCATTTGTTGTAGTCAAATTTGAAGAAGCAGTAATATGAATTAAGAACACCAATGTGAAGCTAGATAGTTGTATAAAACACTAGATAGACAACTCTTGGTTGTCTTTAGGGGGGAAATGCTGTTTTTCTTTGTATAGTGGACTTGGTAGTATTTGTAACTTGAACTCTGAATGTTGGACAATTTTTCCTCCGAGGGTATTTGGTATGATAGCACTCTAACTCTGTGAATTTAAAAACACTTTGGAAAGAAAGTTTTAGAATCTATTCTTCTGCATAAGGTTTTTATCCTACATTTGTCCAGCCTCATTCTTGGAATTTGGGGTGGGGAGGGGATGACAATGTTTTATACTGGCAGCTTTCTTCTGGTGGGATCTATAGAGCCAAGAGAGTATGAGGAGGCTGATTGGGAGTTTCTTGTCCCTCATATACTGTTTTGGCTGTGTGGACCTCATAGAAGCCAAGCAAAGAAAGAGGTATGACACTAAGAGCTTTCGCCCTCTACTGTTTATGGTTGCTGCCCTTTCCCTCCTTGTTCCTGTCACTACTATTGTCTCCATAACCTGTGCTGTTGTAATTATGCCACTCTTGGAGTTTACAGGATCTGATTTTAGAAAAGTCAACATTTTTATTTAAGGGCAAAATTATGTGTACGTATTGGATTTTCTGTGCTGTGCTGTTTTCCAGTGCTATTAGACACAAGAAAACAACAATCTTGGTAGAGATTTCTGAGAAATATAAGAGGCTTTCACCTTCACCATCCACCTCCAGTACTCCTGAGATCTTGGTGTACAGCAATGGAGAGGTTTAAATGTCTCTATCCTTCTGCTCTGAGCTATGGTGTGCTTGTGTGTGTAACTCTTTTTGGTGTCTGTTCACATGATCACATATGTCCATGCATGGGTGTGGACCTGGCCTCACAAATTTACACTAGGTGCATCCCAAAAGGTTGTGCACTTATCATTTAGAGCAATGAACAATAGTGGTTTTGTAATCCAATTTTATTTGTTGAAATAGTAGGGAATTCTCAGAAGTATGTTGTTTTTCATTTTTAAATAGTGAATTACAAGAGATTTGGAAAACATTATTTATTAAGAAAGAAACTGTTTACTGTTCAGGGACATAAAGATTCCCCCCACCCCCTCTTCTTAAGGGGCTGCGCTGCGGGGCCAAGGTATCCCCTCACCTCAGCCCCACGGCGCAGCTTCGCCGCCCCTGGAAGGAGCGCTAAATTGGCACTCCTTCCACAAGTCACCGAAGGTGCGCCACAAAAGGCTGCTGGCACACCTTCGGCGACTTTTCCGCTGCAGCATGTATGGATGCTGCAGCGGGAGGTCCTCCTAGGAGCGCCGGCCGTGCAGAGGGCCAGCTGCTCCGAGGATGACCTGGGGAAAGGGGTTGGGGCACCCACCGTGCAGCTGCCCCTCTCCTTTCCAGCCCCCAAAATGGCTCTTTAAGCCATCTGCTTCCCCCCTACATTCCATAAGACTGTTTCATGTTAGAGAAATAGAGCAAAAAAGAAAGAAAAAAGCATGCCATTCCCTGAAGATGCCAGCCACAGATGCTGGTGAAACATCAGGAATAAACTCTTCTAGAACATGGCCACACAGCCCGAAATACCCACCAAAAACCATGGATGCCAGCAGTGAAAGCCTTTGACTTCACAAAGAATGACATGTTGGTTTGCTGTTTGATATGCACTTAGATTGGCTTCACACCAGATTTATTTATTGTATTTATTGTAACATCCATTTACTTTAACAACTTTAGAAATGGAATGTCCCATGACCATTCACGCAACACCATTCTTCAACCAATATATTGGTCCCAAAATTGGAAAACAATCTAAATTGTCCTTTAGAACCTTGATTGTCTTTGAAAGGCTTGTACCAGTCTGTATACTCTACTGAGAGCCGCCATGGGTGCTGCAGACAGCATCAAATATCAAGCATTCTCAGCATTGGTTCTGGGGTGGGGAGGAGATGTCTAAAAGGCATAGCTTTTTATGTAACACCTTAGGGCCTTATTGCACAAGGCTCCTGTCCAGCTATTATTGTGTTTTCTTCAAAAATGTGAGCATTTGCCCTCTTACCTTTCACACTTCCAGAACCATTGGGTCTGTTGACACTGATGTGCTTCCATATGCAAGAACTGTTTGTCACTTCTTTCCTTTTTATTGTCTGGAATACACACTGTGTTTGGGAGGTGGAACTTTTTTAAAGAGTCCCTAGAATTCCACTGCCAAGGGGAAGATCTCTCTGTGTGTGTGTGTGTGTGTGTGTGTGTGTGTGTGTGTGAGAGAGAGAGAGAGAGAGAGAGAGAGAGAGAGAAAGAGAAAGAGAAAGAGAGAGGGGGGAGAGAGGTATCTATGTGTTTGTGTGTGAGGTGTTTGTGTGGGTGAGGCATTGGCTTTGCATCAGAACTGAGGGGGGAATCTGCATGTATCTGTGGGTCTGTGAATGAGGCAGAGGTTTTGCATCAAAACACATACACACAGAGAGAGAGATTTTGTATTGGAACAAGAGATTTTGTATTGGAACCAAGCAAGGAAGAGGGAGGATCTCTCTCTCTCTCTCTGTGAGAGAGTGAGAGTGAAAGAGGGGGGGCAAAGGCTTTGCATCAGAACTAGAAAGTGGCAGATATGTGTATATCTGTGTGTGGGTGAGGAAGAGGCTTTGCATTGGAAGCGAGTGAGCGAGTGAGTGATAAGGGGAAAGGTATTAAAACACCTTGCCACAGCAGCATTGCAGTGTCTACATCTTGCCCTACCAAAGCATGCCCACTGACTACCTTAACCAAAATCAGCAGAAAATTCAGCACTGTTGAACTTTCAAATGGGCATTCATAGCATGTCAGAGCATTAATGGAGATCATTACCAGCTTGAATCTGTGTAGTGAGAGAAAGGCGGGATATAAGTGAATAAAATAATAATAATAATAATAATAATAATAATAATAATAATAGATTATTTCTATAAATGAAAATAAACACATCTACAACTGTCTTCCATTCTATAATGATGGAACAGCAATGACATCATGCAAAAGGCACAAACAGAAGGCACTGTTATACTGGTGCTATTCTGCTTTTTTGCCCCCACATCTCTTAAGCAGAATTGACATAGATTTTCATGGCTTTTTTGCACTGTGTTTTTAAATAAAAAGCAGCCCTGGAAAGCTATATTCATGAGTAGAAGGGGGCTAGGAAGAAGGGTTGCTAAACCAATTCCATCCATTCTTTATCCAGTAAAAGGTGACATTCAAGCTGCTTTCTTATCTAGAGGAATAAAGATAATGGGGGAGTTAATATGCAAACAACAACAACAACAACACTCCACACTCTCCTACCTGCTTTTCTCCCTGTGGTTAAATTCTGTTTTCTTTTCACTAGTGGGTGGAAAATAAACTGTGTGAGGATGGAAACAGATTGAAAATTCTGCTCTGAACAACAGCTTTCCAAGGTTGCTTTTCAAATAGTACTGGGGAAAAGAAAGACAGAACCCTGTGCCACAGAGAGAAAAGTCTTTAAATTAACCTTCTAAGATGCTGCTATACCAGAAAGTGTTATAGACTAGGCCTATGATTTTTCAGTTCTATAAAATAGGCCCATCCTTAATCATCAAGGGTTTGATGAATAAAGGCTTTGTGGAGCAAATTAGGCTGACCATGTCTACAAAAAATAGTTATGGTATTAAATGTATCAGCTTGACATTTCAAATGTATCTCAACAATATTTGGAAATTTGTTTTCATTGATGGATCAGTCTTTTTCCAGTCAGTCAGTGTTGCATATATTATTATAAGTATCTCCAGACCCATTTTTGCTGTTTCTTTAAACTATGCAAACTGTACATTTAAATTGTAAGCTAACATTCCCCCTGAACTAATATTCTGTACACATTTCTGAGTGGAACCCACTGGGTGACCTTAGGTGAGTCACACATTCTCAGCCCCATAAAACCCTGTGGTAGGGTTGCCATAACTTGTAAATGATTTGAAGGCACACAACAACAAGCAAAGATAATGTAGTGGTTAAAATTTTAATAAGGAAGAGAACAGTCTCCTAACAATGTGGTATTTTTTCTTGACAGACAAATTAACAGGTTAATAAAGTCTTTCCCTCACTGCTGCATTTTCAGAAAGATTTTAAAAAACACAACACATATGCAACAATATTCACCTTTTCAGCATATTCTAAAAACAGGAATTGTTTGGGGTTGTGGGAAAGCCCATGAACAACCCTATTCATTTGTTAAGCATAGCATGAATTATAATGCTTTTGTCAATAGGCTCACAAATGGTCAGCTGGCTAGCAGTACAATAATAGCAGATAGAATATGTTCAATTTTGTAAATACATGATGTGAGACAAAATCTAAAACATCTCCTAGTGATTGGTTTTCATTTTTGACCAGTTTATAAAATCTCTGAAGTGATCAGAGAGATAAATGGAGTATCTGTAAGCAGAGAAAGTAAAAATGTGATGGTAAATATGCAGAAGAGGGTTTTGTATTGATTACAGCAAGTAATAAAGTAGTGTCAGGGTAAATAAGCACAAATTAAATATTAAATAGACACAAAAAGAGGATTGTGAAAAATCCTTTAATTCTTTTTCATTTTGTAAAAGTTATATTTTGGTAAAATGGTTTACTCTGGAAGTATAAAAAACATACAAGGCCATTACATAAACAAAACAAATATTGAGCAAATACCAACAATCAGTAAGTATAATATTTATAATATTTATAATCAATATGAAAACAGAAAAAATGAACAATAAATATTGTAGTTATAGCAACTATGAATGACAGAATTGAAAATATATATAAATTGATAAAAAAAAACTGTGTTGACTTATCCACAGATTAATGTAAGTATTGTACTTTAACTCTTATATAAAAAAAGGAACCATCCCCTGGTGAAAGACAAGAGCATAATCTGTCCTGGAAGCACTGACCCCACTCTAGTCTCTCATCCATCCAGCCTTTAGCATTAACACAAACAGTTATGCCTGCTGGAGTTTTGTAAATTCTTTGGCATTGTTTTCCTTTGCTTCATCCTTTAGATCATTTGTTACATGCTCCTAGGATTTTTACCTTGACTTATCCACAAGTCATATCAAAATCCATAATTTTGTCCCCAAAACCTGCCCTTGGCTTATATATGACATGAGGTCAATTTATCATAGAGTATATATGATATGTTTGAATTTCATTCCTGACCAATGAAATAAATTGAGCTAAAAAGTGTTTACCTTTTGCTGGATATTGCCCATATGTGTAGTATGGCTCTTTACAACATACTTGATCCCACCTTATTTCATCTTATCTCCACCTTGCTCTATGTATTTGACATTACAGTTTAATGGAGTTATGTCGTCATTCACTGCCACACAAGTAGGCTAGGGAATTGTATCATTTTGGCATCATATGGGCGCTTACGCATATGTATGTCCAGTTTTTGGATGCTGCACAAAGAGGTATTCAGTAGCTCCTCATGAATCAGCCAAAATCTCCCCACAAAGCACCTGCCAAATCCTGGAGGCAGTGATACTGTGGTCATTTACTGCTGGGGGAAGTGACCAAGCAGTACCCATTCCTGCCAGAGCTGCAACCAGGGAAGAAAAATAGGATAATTCATCTGGATTGCCAGGAAATTGACCTCATCTCTTTTCTACTGCCTGATGTGGAGCTGTCTTGTTACCTTTCCCCTCTCTTTTCCTGGCCAGTAAACAGCTACTGTAGTGCCACCCAGGTCTTGATCACTGCCTTGAAGGGGGACAAGCTGCACAGAGCTATGCATGTGATGTGTTATCTAATGTAATGTCTTGGCTCAGATATTTTAAAATTATTGATCTATGAGATCATGTTTCTAGTGGCTTCTGTATAGAATATGATTTTAGATATTATAGACTAATAATGTTGCAGATGACTGTTTGGTTTTGTGGGGTATAAAATAGCTTTGTATGCTTCTGGGGAAAAAAATTATGATCAATTTTGATATAGGCAAGGGTTTTAAAAGATGATGTATCACCTGCAAAACAGAGAGACAGAAATTACAGTTGTGTGTTTTTAATTGGCACCACTGAAATCTTCAAGTTATACCTTGGATCAAAAATTGAACAGAATGGAGACTGCAGTCAAGAGATAAGAAGAGTAGGAATGTGAAGGACAGCCAGAAAGAGCTAGACAAGATCCTAAAACGTAAACATTTACAACTGAGTGCTAAAGTTAGAATCATCCGAGCCATGGTATTTCCCCCATCACCATGTACTGATGTGAGAACTGGACAGTGAAGAAAGCGGATAAAAAGAAAATCAACTCATTTGAGATGTGGTGCTGGAGAAGAGTGCTGAGGATACTGTGGAAGGCCAAAAAGAAACAAACAAATAGGTCCTAAACTCTCCTTGGAAGTCAAGGTCAAATTGAATCTGTTGTACTTTGGCCACATCAAGGCATGGCTCACTAGAAAAGACAATAATGCTAAGAAATGTAGACAGTAGTAAAAAGAGAGGAAGTCCACACAGCTGATGACTACACTCAATCAGGGAGGTCATGAGCATGATTCTGCAAAATTTATGCAAGACAGGAGTCTTGGAGATGTCTCATCCACAGTCGAGGTTGATTCAAGGGTAGTTAACAAGAATGTTCTGTAATGGTAAACTATTCACATAATTGGTTAGAATTACTTTGGAATTTCGTTTGGTATTCTTCAACTTTGGCAGGGTCTGAGCAACCTTAGGATTCCTTATTAATTTCAACGGAGGTGACATCACTGCCTATTAATCTCTGCATGTGTAGGGTTACCCCTTCCACTCAAGTGAATGAAGAACCTTGTGGCCATGGGACCTTTTGATGTCTATCTCTGTTCTGGCATCTCTGATTACATTATATGGGTGAATAAACTAGATCAGGGGTAGGCAACCTTTTTGCGACCTGGGCCGGTCTCCCAAAGCCCAGGTCTCCGCTGGGCCGAGGGGGGGAGAATGGCAGCGCGCACGTTCACACGTGTGCCCTCCACCACTGCGCACGACCCCCCCGTGTACACCGCCATCACCACTGCCACCGCCTCTCACGCGGCCACCGCCGCGGCGCATGTCGTGGCCGCCATTTTGAAAATCAAAATGGTGGCCGCAACACGTTTGCACATGCGCAGGAGTACTGCGCATGTGCAAACAAGTCACGGCCGCCATTTTGTTTTCCAAAACAGCTGTCGCGACTCATTTGCGCATGTGCAGTACTCCTGAGCATGCGCAAACGCATTGCGGCTGCCATTTTGATTTTCAAAATGGCAGCCGTGGTGTGCACGGCCACATGGAAGAGAAAACGCGCAGCGGCAGCAGTGCGCCATGGCAGCAGCACAGCGCGGCGGTGGTGGTGGCAGGGATCTGCCTGGGGCAGTAAGTCCAGTGACCTGGGCCTTAACTGGCCCGGGGGCCGTAGGTTGCCAGTCCCTGTACTAGATCAATAGTTGCATCGAATATGAATGTTATAAAAATAGAATTCTAGTTCTTGGGGAGGGGGGCATGATTATATATTGTCCACAATTTTAATATCATTATGAATGTAGTTCTCATTGGAAGTACCTGCATGGGAAAGAAAGTCTGCCTTGTTGAATCCTAGGGAAATATGGTTAGAGTTTTTCAACAAGTAGGTCATGATAATTTCTCCTGTGAGGACTCAAAGCTTCTGGTATTCATGAGACCTGTTTGATTACATATGAAAACCTGACAAAATGAACACAAAGACCTGTGTGTGATTATAGCATCACAGAATGGAAGAATGTTACCTTGTAAAACTATTTCCAGTGGACTATGGCAAGTGTATAAGTGGTAGCTTGTAATACTAGCCGGGTTGTATTCAAAACAGAATCATGGGAGGGGATAATGCTGTTTTGAACACTGGCCCTTTGATCCTACACACTTCCCACAGAAGCAATAAAGAACTGGGTAGCCATTAAGAAATTGTTGCATTGAGGCATTATGTTTAGAAAGTACACAGAGTCACCGTGTGTGTCAAACCATAATTGATCCCATGCATCTGAGGAAGTAGACCAACTCTGTGAAAGCTACGCTACAATGTCTTTCACCCACTTACTCTCAGCTGTTACAAGATCCTTTTGCATTCTGATATTCCAGACTAATGTGGCTATGTCTCTGAACTCTACTCTCAAAACTGACAGTGTTCAGTGCATATTCATTCCATACCAGGATAATGTTTGGTGGGTTCCTTGACCATTTTTTCAATAGCATGTTCAAAATAATATTTTAAATATTGCTCACAACTCTGTGAAGTAGATCAGGTAAAGAGAGAGCAATTTTTTTCAAGGACAATAGGTTAGCTCCCTGTCTTAGAACCACTTCACTGGTAGAGCAGTAACTATAGGTTTGTTACAGCTGTACCAATGTTTGCCATGTGAATATATACACTGTGTAGGAAGTGTGTATCCCTAAGCATTTGGAGATATGCACCAGGAGCTGAAATACGCCATTGGTCCCTGGCATGTGTCCACTATTTATGTGAAGGTGTACATTTTCTCTTTTCCATTAGATTCATTTACTATATTCATCTACTATAGCATACATACTTTAGAATAATTGTTTCCAGCTCAGATAAACACAGTTGCCACATAAATTTAAGCTATCTGAATCTGAACGTGGGTACTTTATTTATTTAATTACACTTTTGACCACCATCTCAAGAAAGCTCACATGTAGAGTTCCCAGGCAGCTTCATTCTAGGCACTGACTAAAACCAGGCCTGGTTAGATACAGAAAGGTGATTACATCATGTGCCCTAAAACCACAGCCTGGAAAGACAACACTGCATGCAGCCACTAATCCACACTGTCTCTTTTTGTTATTAAAGTCCAGACTTCCCTTCACCTTGTAGCATTTCAACAGGGTTTTTCTTGTTCTCATAGAGCTAAATAACATAGGTTCAACAAACTTGTACAGAAGTGCTGAGGGCTGAGGAATCTTGCTAACCCTGTAATAAAACCCAGTTCTCCTTCCCCTGGCAAGGCCACTCTGCTCTTGGCTATTGCAATGTCCTCAAACAAGCTCATAATATAAAAGGCAATTAGAGGTTGAATTTGATGATGACGATGATGAATCCAGTGCTGTGAATGCAGACACATAACTGCAAAGAATTCAAAATGATGGAACACAGCAACAACAAGAACAATCAACAACAAGTCAGCCATTCAGTGCATTCTGCCCTCTTGGCAGATCTAGAGCTGGAGACTGTGGCTGATGCATCAGAGGAAGTTCTCAAGACTACAATACAGAGAAACTCTCACAAAACCGCACAGGCTTTTATGGATGTCCAGTTAAATCTACAAAAACTGGCATGTTAGGTTTGAGCAACAGCCATAAAAAAAGGTAAGGGCTAACTCAATTGCTCATCATAGAACTCATTAAAAAAAAAAATACAAGCATCTTTGTATCAATAAGAGCTACAAAAAAGATCTGAATAATTGTTGAATGCATCTTATTTTTAATTTGCTTAACTGCACAAAGGTATGTGTATCCAGTTAACTCTTTTTTCCATAGATCTCATGCTAATATTCCTATACTTGCTTCCTGTTCAATACACTTGTCTAAAACAGCAAATGCACAATTTCTGCCTCAGGAGTATTAAATCAATTATTGGCAACTTCCTAAGGCTGTCTTATATATACACATTAGTAAACTCTGATTCTTTGTGCTGCTTTGACTTTAGAGTGGCTACAGATGGAAGACTTTTCTTCTAGAATTTGTTTTTAATGAAATGGCCAATAGTGCTAATGAGCAGAGATTAAGGGGGGTTGTAGACTGCCAGAAATAGTGCAAATTGAGTCCACTTTTAGGGTTAGGGTTAGTGCTAGGGAATCATGGGAATTGTTTTTTTCAGAGACATTGAGCCTTCTCTGTCAGAGAACTCTGGTGCCACAATAAAATACAGTTCCCATGATTCCCTAACCCTAACCCTAAAAGTGGACTCAATTTGCACTATTTCTGGCAGTCTGCAACCCCCCTGACTTTGTGGTCCTTTACATGTCAACTCAGAAATGAGTCCACTAAGTTCAGTGGGGAACTCTTAGGTATGTGGCTGTAGGATTGTAGCTCAGACTCATAGTCAAAGTATCTCCTCCATTCCTTATATGATTCCTTATAATTCAGTAGCTATGGTCAACTTCTGGCTTCATGTATGTTTCCTGTGGAGCATTTGTTGCATGCCATGACCATGAACAAAATTCTAAACTACAACTGGGGACACTGACATGACATATTGTCCTACAGATTTTTGAACTATTACAGAATATATGCTTATTCAAATCACTGATTGATTTATTTTACATATACCTGAAACATGAAAGTGGATTGTATCACTGCCACCCTAGATAATTTAGAGTCTTATGAGAAAACTAAGCCCAAACAGAGCTGGACAGTAACAGCTTTCTCCATGACTTAACATATGTCGTAGTGCTTCAGTTCTCTTCTTACAGGAGATGGTTGTGAAAGTGAGTCTTTTTTTCTAGATGGAAGAATCACTTCAACAAAAGACATGCTTTTACAACTGTCTCCCACGGGAAGAGAACTGAAGCACTATGAGGTCATGTGGTTAGGCATGAAGAAAAGGCACTATTCTCTGGCTCCATTTCTGCTTTGTTTTCTCATGCAATAAGGCTTGCAGTATTTAAGGTATTACAGGACTTCCCACCCCCCACTACAGGCTTACATAGTTATTCTGTGGAATTTGTCACATTTAGCTGAGAATTCTGCTGACAGGGATCCTCACTCATATAAAAGCCTGCCTACATCTTGCACCAATAGGACTTTGTCCTATAAAATATGTTAGCCTTTTAACAGAACTTCCCCTTTGGCAACAACAACAACTGTATATAGAACATCCATAGAATAATCGGATGTGGCAACTAACTGACTCCAATGACAATAATTAAATCTTGTATCTGATGGTTATTACTCAGAAAGAATAGATATCTAGGCATCATTTCTTATTGTAAGTGCTTTTCAGTTCATTAGGTTCATATTTTGAATGTCTCTGTTGATAAATCCAGGATCAATGGAAGTTTTAGAAAACAGAACTTTTTTTTTAATTTCTTTGTGTAGTTATTTTGTCACCTTCTTAGTTCCATATTCAGGATTTGATAACCTCTGATCTTGTTGTTGAGCAATCTAGGCCTTAATTCTTTAAAATCTGGGTTTAAATTCCTCTTCACTTTTCCATGTTAGTGCCACTGAATTAGGATTGCTACTTCTGCTTTTTTATCTTTTTTATTTTTTATCTTTAACAGCTGTGAAATAGGCAGGTATCACATGGTTTGTTCGTGTTAGCAATAGCTGTACCTGTGAAATTAGACGAAGGGTTGTTCCATTTCATTTCTGAAGAACTCATGTATTTCTTCATATTTGGCATGAGAGGAATTTGATGTGTGTGTGTGTTTGTTTGTTTTTTTTAAAAAAAAAATCTGAATGTGGGAGAAAGCAAAACTGAGATTTTCCCACCCCAAGCCCTATCACCTTTATTGATGCCAAGTAGGTATTTAGTAGGATATTCCCATGCTGTTTATTAACAAGATGGAGAAGGGGATACAATTTATACTGTTGGATGGTCCCAATTATTTTGTCAACAGCTCTACTTAGAAAGTTGGATTTGGCATGATAGACCTTGACAGAAATCTCTCTTGGAATTCTATTATAATGTTTCCTCCCAACAGCTAACATATGTTATGTAAAGAAATAATGATAATTTGGCATGTACTGAATGACAAGTTGAATGAGTTATCTAACAATGAAACTATCATTTGTCTGTTTTAAAATGACATCTTGCATACATTAAGTACTTAAAATTTAATTTCTGAATTCAGATTCAATATTCTGAATTCTACATATTTTAAAATATTTTTTCCTTTACAACATATGTGTCTTATGAGCTGGCTTTTGCTTGTCAGTAGCTGCTCAGGCTTTGCATCTAATACAGAAATGTTTCATGAGAAAGCCTCAATCTTCTTGATGTTCACTGACTTCATAAATTATTATTTTTACTTACTAATGTCATGCGTGGAAGAGGGAGATTTAGTTCATTGGAAGAATTAGGTACTCTCCTTGACTCAAAATGCATATCTAATATTTTCTCCCAACCTAATGCTTTTGCTCCATTTACAGGTTCCATTTATGATGGTGTAGCTGATGGTTACAGTTATGGAACAGCCCGTGGAAGCTACTATGCCAAAGCCCACACAGGAAATAACTGGGGCCATGCGGTAAGATTTACTCAATGATCCAAGACATTGTGATGGAAATGGAAAGAAACAGTGATGTGGATTTTTCTTTCTTAAAAAACAACAAGCAGTCTTATATGAAATTTTAACATTTTACCTTTCTCAGCTTTTAATGTTAGGGATTTAGACAGAAATAGTATCTTTATTTAGTGTTTTATTAATTTTAGCTGTTCAGTCATCCCTCTCAATTTGCGGGGGATCTATTCTGGACCCACCCACCCCATGAATCAGAAAAACCTCAAATATTCAAAGCCCATTGGTTAAAATGGGTGCACGCTCCCGGGCGTGTCTGTCATTTTGTCCCTCCCCACTTGTCGTCCAAGAAGAAGCAAGGCTGAGGATTCCAAGTCTTCAAATGGGGAATGAAAAATGTGTATTTTTATGAATTTTATGCACTTTATTTTATATTTGGTCTATGACCATAGACAAATGATTGATCTCTTTTTTGTTTAAAACCATCTATGATGCAAATACAGTTGTCCCTCCCCATTCACAGATTTATAGTCCATGATCTCACTCTTTGCAGGGAATGACAAGTGGTTATATTTAAAATGGCAGTGTGCGCCTGCAGTTGGCCCCGTACGAACGACACAGGTGTGCACCATTAGTTTCAATGGGGCTTAGATATTTGTGAGCCGTCATATTCATGTGTGTGGGGGGGGGGGGGGCAGAACAGATCCCCCATTAATTGGCAGGGGCAAATGTATTTCAATTTTCTCTCTAGGAAATGTAGTGGTTCCTTTGAAACAAAAATGGGATTATTCTCTTTGTTATGTCAGTCAATAGTTTATTCTTGCTAATGAGTAGCTGGTTAGGGACTAAGTGGTGGGGAATTTGTTAACATATTGAGAAGGTGATCCAAATTAATACTAACCATCTACTGAGATATCAGTTATCTACTCAGAAATGCTTATATTTCAGAAGGATTTTGCAGAATAGATACATTGTAGCAGAGCCTGGCCTAGAATGTAACCCCAAAAGAAAATAAACTGAGCATAAATTTTAAACTATACCACCATGATGGCGAGCCTATGGCACACAGGCTGGGAATGATTCAGCTTCTTCTGTTCTGCCCTTCGAGACCCTCCCCTGGAAGCCAGGAATGGCACATGGAAAGGAGGAGGAAGAGGCATGCACCTGTTCCTCTTCTTCCCCCCTCCCCCCTGACCTTCAGCTGTCTCTGGACAGGCAGCTGAAGGTCTGGGGTGAGGGTGGGCAGAAGAGGTCCCACTCCAGGAGTCCCACCTTTGGCAAAGGGTAACACCCGGTGCCAGAAGGCCTTTTAGTTTGGGCACTCAGACCCTAAAAGGTTCGTCATCACTGCCTTAGGATGTTAGTACAAAGATATTTCTGAGATAAAGGTATTCCTCATTGACAAGGTTGTCAAGTCATGTCCAACCCTAGGGGGCAGGGCTGATCTCCATTACTAAGCCGAAGAGCTAGTGTTGTCAGAGACAACTCTGTGATCATGTGGCCAGCATGATTTCACAGAACACTGTTTCTGAGATTTTTTTGAGCCAATGAGAAGCCATATTCATACAAAACAAAAGCACTGAGGAGTAATACACAAGAAAGGTAGGCAAGGGAACTTGCTTGAAAATTGACCACATCTTAATGCAACTCTACATGCAACTCTTTCACAGCTTTATGCAAACGTGGAATAAAACTAGAAGTGGAATGGAGGTGAGAGATTAACTCCTGCCCAGGGCACCTATCCTCAGACACCTTCCTCAACAATCCTTTGGGCATCCTGGCTCAGTTCTGAGCCACAATATTATATATTATTGGAGTGTAGCAGAGTCATATAACAGATCCACAAGCTTTAACACCAGATTTGAGACATTCTGATGGGACCTCCATAAATTGTCACAGTGAGGGGTTTTCTAAACAGCAAACTGCTACCCCTAGGCCCTTGAGAACTTGGACCAAAAAAAAAAATGAAATTTGAGAAGAAGAAAAAAAGGGTCCCTCTCTATGTAATGTTCTCTCAAGAACTATCTGTAGTAAAGTTAAAGGCAACAGGGAGGAGGAGATATCCCAGGGACAGGAGATCCAATGTCATTGAATGTCACGATTCATGTGCTGCCTGGATATATGGTGCAACCATACTGGACAAATTATACAACCACAAAAAGGAGGAAATTAAGAGTTGTAATGATAATGCTAAAAAATTTAATTGATTCTCCAATTTTTCAAAACTATGTGTATATATGTGTGTGTATGTATACTTGCATATAGGAGATGAGAAACATTTCAAGTATGTATTTTGTCCAGAATATATGTATGCTTCAGCAGTGTCTTAGGGTATAGTCCTTCCCTATCTTCATAGATAATTGGTCTTATTAATTCAGAATTGTTCCATTTAGTGAATCACCTTACCCAATCAAGTTTCATACATTTTTGGGTTGTGCGCACAGAAGAAGTAAGTGGATCCCACTTTCAGTCCATCTTATTACTTAACCTTGTTATATAACTTTTTAATGGGGAATGTTGAAATCTATACCATAAATTGTTCTTAGATCTTCCCTTTCCCAAATGTGTATAGATACAATTCTCAGGAAAGTCTGTATATCTATGTGGCATAGAAAAGAAAACTTACATCATAATTAATGCTGGGTTTTACTATCAAAGTTGTTGGTCTAATAAGTTGTTTTAATTTTTTTCATTAGATATTTTTTGTTAATTAGTCATGGAGCTGACTATTGTTGAATCATGGTAATTCTTTTGTAAAGGAGAGGATTTACAGTCTGAGTAGAAGGATACTCAGTGCAGACTACATGCCTAACAATGTACTATGTCAGCTCAAAGCAGGGACAAGACAGATTCAGACAAAAACGAGAGAGAAAACATACAGTGCAAGTAATAAGGAGGTAGGAACAAAAACAATAAAATAACATTTTGGGTGTTGCTTAAATCCAATTTGGCATGATTTTCCCACAACCTGTCCCATGGCAGTATAATACATTTGTTTGCACAGGCTCTGCAAAAAATGGTGTAGGAACTTTTTCAAATACCCTTCACTTAAAAACATTGTATTGAAATATACACAGTTATGTGTGTAACTGTGTGTACATGTGTGCATGCACACAAGTGAGCAAAATGTATGCATGGATATCCTGGCTGAGTTTCTGTGGTCAAGGTGCCTTCCAAATTGATAAAATTATGATGACAAAATTCAATTCAATAGAACGACAACAATCCAGTGCCAGAAACCTGTTACAGATATGCAAGTGCTATCAGAAATGGAAAGGGCTATTCTGTAGCTTTTTGTGCATTGTCCCAAACTAGCCCCAGCACAGGTGTTAAGCCCCAGAAGGGGCTGCTACTATTGCTGCTTACAAGTGGGAAAGGGAGAAATCAAGGAGGCAATTCAACTGATGTGGCTTTGAGGGGAAGGGATGGGAAGAAATCTGTGAGCAAACTGCCATATCTTTCCTCTTCTGAGCCAAGCTGGGTTAGTTTATCGCTGTTTAATGAGCTTTTTGCATTGTTAAATAACTTGCCTTACCTGATCCAGCTTAGAATTAAATTGAGGTGGCATCCAGACCCTATCACAAGAGTTTTGCCGCTGAAATCACCATCCGGGACCATCCCAGGGCCATCCCCACTCCTGAAGTCGCTCTGGCGGCCCTTTTCTCAAGCTGGGAAACTCCCAGCTTTGAAAAGAGCTGCAGTGAGCAGCTCTAGGAGTGGGGATAGCCCCGGGCTGCATTTGGGCAATGATTTCAGTGGCAAACCCTTGTGATAGGGTCTGGACGCTGCCCAAATTTAATTTTAAACTGGATCGGGTAAGGCGAATTATTTAACAATGTGATAAACTTCTGAATTGCCTCACTACCTCACTGCATCACCCCCCACACTGGTCAGTAGCAACAGCCACCCCTCCAGAGACTTGACAGTTGCATTGGGCAGGTTTTGGATGGGAAACAAAGGACTAGAGGGGCAGGAGTGAACATGAAACTACAGAAGTATAGATTTAACATTCCTCCTGCTTCATGTAGGATCTCAGCCCATATGTGTAAAAACCGAAAACATGTAGCACTTTACATTTCTATACAGCTTCATAGTGAACTAACCACTCTTTAAGTGTTTACAATGTGTTAGCAACAAGCTAGGTACTCATTTTACCATCCCATGAAAGGATGAAAGGCTGAGTCAACCTGGAGCCTCGCAGGTTTGAACTCACAATGTTGTGTGGCTGCAGTACTGGGATTTAGCCACTGTACCACCTGGGCTCCTAATTGCAGTACAACAGCAACACCATAGAGTCAACCAGCATCAGCTCCTAAATGCCATTCTAAGTTGATTGGCCTCATGTGGCCATTGAAATATTAAAACAAGATTAATTTTCATAACCACCTTGGAAGAGCTGGTTAAACCCCATACAAATGTAGGAAGCTAATTTGGAACAGAGACCACAGAAACATGATCACACCTTGAATCCAACTCATTAAAAAACAAGCAGTCATGGAGGCAAGGGGACTTAGAGAATAGCCACAAAGAAGGAAGACTAGCTAAGTGTTGGGGAGTGCCTGTCTCAAAGCTTAGAAAGTTCCTTTTTTACAAATACAGTAATTTGTTATGTAACTTGAGACAAAGCTCAAATAAATTACCATTACCATTACAACACCCCTTTTAAATATTGTGTTACGTTACTTGTGAATTGCTTTTACTTTTTGGTTCTTTTTAAAAATCTATCTAACAATAGTTATAATTGTCTATAATTTGAAGAGGGAAAGCCCCCAAAGCAATTTGTCCCTCCCTGAAGTCACAAGATAAATTAACTACTAAATGTTACACAGGGGAGGGGAAATTATTTGCCCCCCCTCCCATTTTGCCTTTGTTTTTCCCCCTCTCTCCATGTTACAGATAATATTCTTTTTTACATAGTGTCATTTGTAAGCTCTTTTTTGGTCCATATTTCTATGAAAAAGTAGCACAACAAGAGACAGGAAAAAGCAGACATATAACCAAGATGTCATGGCCATATGTGTTCTGACCTGACCTGCAAAGCCCACCTTAAAATCTAGCCAGCTGCATCAAGGGATGGAGTCCTGAGGCACTAGCAAGTAGAGTTCTGAAAGATGATACATCAAGTTCTCTCCCAGCAAAGAATTGCAACTAGACCACACAGAGATCTCTGCTTCTGAACAGTGCATCACCACTTTCTGGAGACAGGAATTTGAATACATCATCCCATATTGCCCTGCTCACCAGCACTGGAGAACTGTGTCCTATAGTATGCTTGGCTGGGTTTTAGGGGCATTTATTATTGTGGCAATGGCACCACAATTATAAATGTAGATTATGAGGGGGTATCATGAAGTAATAATTTTCACCTGGAAGTTATTACAGTATATTGATGAAATTTTGTAAGTGTCATCATTACTGTGACTTTTTCTTCTCCCAAAAATGAAAAATTCATTATGGGGTCACCAATTTGAGAACACAGATGACATCATTCATGAAGTGAAAGAGTGGTTTAAGGCGCAGTCTGCAGACTTCTACAGTAACGACAATAATGGTATTCGGAAGGTCAAGAAAAGCTGGGGGAAATGTGTAAATCTGGATGGTGAGACTACATAGAGATAAATTAATAACTATAAATCAAAATAAACTTTGTAAATAAAATTAAAGGTGATAATTAAAACTTTACGATACCCCCTTGGTATAAACATTTATAAGGCCATAAGCCTAGCTTACAACATCATAATTGACAAACAGGATATAGGTTTTTTCTTATTAATGTTGCCAGATCTCAGGTCCTGGCTCCGATTATGTAGTCTCTATGCAAATTGAAAAAGAGCTGACTCAATCCTCAGGGAACCTAAAGTATCAACCACAGCTTCAGAAAGTGTGCCATTCAATTCAAAAAGCCAAGTCTAACAAATGAATAATTCATACACACACACACACACCGCCATTTTTCAAGACACTGGTCTCAGATTCCTTCCCCTCATCCTAAGTACTGAAGAAGTGAGTCCAGGACCCAAAATCTGGGAACCCTACAGAGCTTTCAGGCAAAACTAAAGTGAAATACCTAAATCACATGGTCCTGATGTTGCTAGACTGCAGCCTTCAGCCTTCCTCATCAATGGCTAAGGCTGTGAGAGTTCCAGCTCAACAATATCTGAAGGTCCATATAATTCCTACCCTTGTCCTTGAGACAGGAAGAATTGTAAATATGCTGAATGGTGGTCTCTTGCCCCCCCTCCCCAGTCACCTTCCAGTGAGGTTTATTTGGACTCAAACTAGGTTGTTTGAAAAGTCCAATGCATAATTGAGAAAAAGATAACTGAATTTTGCCCATAATTAGGACTTGTGTCAGAATTTTCTGAGAGTGCACATGTATCTTACTACAAGATATCTGGGGTGGCAGGGACATATTAGACCAGGGGTAGGCAACCTTTTTGAGCTGGGATCCATGTTGCTATCCCTCAGACAATTGGGGGGCTGAAGCACCAAAATTAAATAAATAAATAAATAAATATAAAATATTTTTTAAAAATTTTTAAAAAATGCAGGCACACTCTCTCAGCCCCAGAAAAGCCATGGCAAAACCCCTGTGGAGATTTTGCCAAGAAAACCCCAAGAACAAGTAATAACAACAATAATCAATACCATCATGGCAGGGGGCAGCGGTGGCAGGAAGTGACAGGCGGCATCGGCAGGACCGGCCTGGGGCCGGTCCAAAGGCCTTGGGGGGCCGCATCTGGGCCCCGGGCCTTAGGTTGCCTACCCCTGTATTAGACAATCATCTCATTTGAAATTTGCTTCTGGAGAAGAGTTCTGAGGATATTGTGGACTGTAAAAAAGACAAATAAATGAGTCCTAGAGCAATTAAAGCCCCAATATCTCCCGAGAATCCAAGATGACTAAACTGAGACTGTTGTACTTTGACCATATCATGAGAAGACATGACTCACTGGAAAAGAGATTAACGCTTGGTAAGGTACTAGAAGGCAATTGGAAAAGATGCATTTCAGATGTGTAGACTCCATCAGGGAAGCCACAGCCCTGAGTCTGCAGGATGAGGAAAGGCTGTTGATGACAGGGTGTCTTGGAGGTCTTTCATTCATAGGGTTGCCATAAGTCAAAGCCAATTTAATGGCATTAAACAATAACAAAGAAAAAATACTGTCTAAATCCATCTTCAGGTCATCTTTGAAGTATGATAAAAACCATCTTCGGATTGACCAATGAAGGGCATTGTTCAGACCTAAGAAATACTAGTTGGGTTAAATGTTTAGGAAGAAAGAGATACAAATATATTTTAAAAGTTGGAACAGAGAAGGGTAGAAACATTTGAGATATGGAGGTGTGTGCTTCTCTTTGCTGGCTTTGCAAGTTCTTTTTCAGTTGTATGTAACAGTCTAGGGTGAATTCATTTTGCAAGCCTGATCAAGAGTGTGCACAGCACATCAGTCAGGGTGGTACACCATCATATTTCATTGCCTTGGCTTCTCCCTCCAGCCAGAGAGACACTCCCTCTCAACGTGTTTGCGCAAAAAAAAATTAAAATTAAAAAATCACCATGCCATCTGCTGCTCTAGAAACAAACCACCAGATTTTTTAAAAAAATAATCAGATGTTTCTCAGATCTGTGCTAGCTGTAGAAACTGGAAACACCCAGAGCTGTGTTCTGTTTCTGAGAACAGAACTAAGTTATCTGCTTGGATTCTTCAATTTCTCTTGCTAAACAGGGTGGAGAATGATAGTAAGCCACTTCTGAAAAGTACTTGGTGACCTCATGTAAAAATTAAAAATCAGAAGATATTATTATGCTACCTAATTTTCTCTATGAATCATTTTGCCAGCTGAAAAACTGCAATAATAATTATTTTCTTAAATCATTTGAGGATTAAAGAGATGTTTAATTAATGATATGTTAAAAATTAGGAGGATAACATTTGGTCTACTGAGTGACAAGCTGTGTAGGCTTGGATTGCTGAAATAATATTTATCAAATACTTTCAGTACTAAAGAACTGCATTATTAGTATCATCATCATTATCAACATTATGGTGGAAAAAGATGTTCCATCTCCACTAGTTAGAGGATGATCAGTTCTAGGATCCCAATTAATGTATAGTAATGTCTCTGGTTATCACTTTAGACAGCCAATTGGATTGCTCTATCTCAGGTCTCTGTTGTCATAGGTAGTAGTAGCTTGGTTTCAGATTTCAGTCAGAGGTGACAAAGAAGATCCCCACACAAACAGCTCTGCATCATTTAGGACCCATTTAGCATTGATCGAGAATTCAAGTACAAAGGAATTTACTTTTAGTAGAAATGGGGCAATTTGTCATTTTTATTTTTGTACAATGCATTTTTATTTAAACCCAAGTTTGTTCAGTCACTAATATAACTGTTTGGTGATGTCTTTTAAAAATGAACAAGTGTTTTTACCCATTTGCTTGACCAAATTCAGTGGATAGGGCTATTCCCAGCATGCCACAGTTTAAAGGTCAGGAACTTCTCAGAAGGAGAAGTAGAAATCCATAGCCATCACTAACACTATGTTACACTATGTAACACTATGCTACACTAACACTACAATCACTATGATTGTATGAGTCATATAATCATAGAGGACTTTATCACACAGAGGAAATCAGAGGGAAATCAGGGGTCTAAATAGTGGTTATCCCATGCAAAACATGATATCGCATTTAAGATTTTCACACACATTGCTATTAAACAGGCAATAAACAGCAACAAATCATTTTCAGGATTTCCCCCATGAATGATTTGTTGCTGTTTATTGTCTGTTTTTTGCCTGTTTAATGGCAACATTGTGTGAAAATCTTAAGTGCAATATCACATTTTGCATGGGATAATTGCTGTTTAAACCCCCGATTTTGCCCAATTACCCCTGTGTGGTAAAGTCCAGAGTTGGAAGGATTCATTGAGTCCAATCCCCTGTTCAATGATCGATCTCCAGCATGGTGGAGACCTTTGGATCAGGCAACATTTAGTGCTAAGAGGGCAGATCTGGGGGATCTTTGTCCCTCCATAAGTTTGGCTAGCCATCTGTTCCCACCTGATCTACCCAGCAAGGCTGTTTATAAATGACGAGGGGAGCTGTAGCCCAAAACATCTCTGGCATCCCCTCCTCTGAAATGGGGGAGGATGTGCCTTCAATTGGAGGACTGGCCCTTGAAAAACAGGATGCCTGGCCACCCAGCAGACTCCTGCACTGGTCCAGAGGACTGCACCCTGCATGCAGTAGGGGAGGAGGTGTTGCTTGGAACATTCCTCTGTATAAATAACCCATACCAATCTGCTCTGGGCCAGTAGACCAAATTTTCTGCCCCAGTGACATTGGCTTCCCTCTGGACATTTGCCTTTCCTGCTCCTGGAAGAGACTTTTGCTGATGAAAAAGATGTGTACTGTCTCCTCGTCCTTGTTCCCCCCCCCCCCGCCACAACCTACTGTCCCCACCCTCCCTCCCATAGAAGACAGCTTTGGTCACCTTCATGAATGCCCTATGCAGGGAACTGGATAGGGTGTGTGTGTCCCTGTTGGTCCTGCTGGATATCTCTCTGGCTTTTGATACCATTGAACATGGTATCCTTCTGGGTTGCTTCTCTGTGATGGGACTTCAGGGCACTGTTATGAAGTGGTTCCAGTCTTTATCAAACTCAGAAGGTGGTGCTGGGAGACTTCTGCTTGACCCCCTGGCCATTGGGGTTCTGTTTTGTCCCCCATGTTATTTAACATCTACATGCAACCACTGGGAGAGGTCAGCCAGAGATTTGGGGTGTGATGTCACCAGTATACAGATGACTCTATCTCTCCTTTCCAAGATTTCAAGGAAGCTGTCTCTGTACTGAACCAATGTCTGCTGTCAGTAAAGGGCTGGATGAGAGCAAACAAATTGAAACTTAATCCAGACATGACAGAGGTGCCCCCGGTCAGTTGAAAGGCAGATTAGGGAATAGGGACTTTGCCTATGCTAGACAGGTTTACATTCCCCTGGGCATCCAGGCTCACAGCTTAAGTCCAGGGTATTCTCCTGGACTCAACTCTGAGCCTGGATGCCAAGGCACAATTAAAACTAGTGTACCAGCTGCATGCATTTCTTGAGACACCAGATCTGGCTATTGACACATGCCTTGATTACATGCCATTTGGACTACTGTAACACATTTTAGATGGACCTGCCTTTGGAAACTGTTCAGAAACTTCAGTGGGTACAATAAGCCACAGCTAGAATGCTGACCGGGGGCACTTATAGGGAGCAACAACTTCACTGGCCCCCTTGTTAAAACAACTTCACTAGTTTGTTTCCGGGAACAATTCATAGTGCTGAGCATGACCTATAAACCCCTATATGGCTTAGGTCCAGATTATTTGAAGAACCATATGTCCTCGTATGAACCTGTCGGAACTCTAACATCATCAGAGAAAACTTTCTCTCAGTCCCTCTACAATCACAGGCTCGCTTGGTGAAGACACAAGAGGGAACCTTCTAAGTGGTTGCTCCCACCTTCTGGAATACCCTTCCTTGGGAGGTTAGGCTGCCCCCCTCCCTACTTGCTTTTTTGTCAGCAAGTCAAATATTTTTATTTAAGCAGGCATTTCATATATAATTATTTCAGAGTGGTTTTATGGAGTAGAGGTGTTTTAGGTATTTTAATGTGTGTATATTTTAATGTACCGTAATTTTTAAACAGTTTTTAGATGATGATGATGATAAACATTTTAACTCATACCTAACTTAAAGTGACCATTCTATAATGAAAATGGGTGTGTATCTATTAGATAAAACAGAGAAAACACGCTCTTGATACATCATTGTCAACAGTTTGTTTGACTTGGGAACTCAATAATAGTCTAAGAAGCCACAATTTGATCCTAATTCCTCACTTTTTAAGAAAGGTTTATATGGAAGAGTAAATCACTGTTTAATAGTTTACAATGCAGCTCTGGCTAAATGTTTGCTACTTGTCAAGCTGCAAGGTGGAGTTGATTTTTGGAATGGGTGTTTGGTATGCTAATTCAACTGCTGTAATATTACCAGGGTCCCTTTCATGCTACACACTTGTAGCACTATGATTCCACTTTAATTTGCAACAATCTGTGAAATCCTGGGATTTGCAATTTATGGAGTGGCATTTAGAATTGTCAGCCAGGCAACTGCAATGAACTAAATGGCTTTGGGCCCGGATAGCTGAAAGACTGCCTCCTCCAATATGAACTTTCTTAAAATTTGAGATCCTCAGAGGAGGCCCTGTTGTGTGTCCCAATATGTTGTGAAGTTAGGTTGCTATGTACATGCAGTGGCTTTCCCTGTAGCAGCACCTTGACTGTAGAACTCTTTATCCAGGGAAGTTAGGCTGGATTTATTTGTTGAGCCGTCAGTGGTCGGCCCAAACAGTCCTGTTTTACATGGTCTTTAATTTTTGAAATTGCTGTTTTAATTCTTTTAAATTGCATGTAAGGATTATTTTTAGAGTCTTTTAAAAATATTTTAAAGAGTGTCTTAATTTGTTTTTAAAAAATTATGTTTCTACTGGTTTAATTGCTTTTATTTGTTCATTGCCTCAGGAGCCCATGGCTATTATAAATAAATAATAGACAAATAAATAGTGTCTCACCAAACTGCAAATCCTAGGATTCCATAGGATGCAGCTATGACAGTTAAAATGGACTCTCAGCATTATAATTGTGCAGTTTAAATAGTCCAAGAATGATGCCCAGGAGCTGTTGCACTAAAATTCCCCACAATTTCGTACACACACCCACACTCCAGTTTTACTTCTTGCACTTCCAGTTTAGTACTAGCTTGAGAACCAAACAGGCAGGTTTCTACTTGTTAAACAGTGTGCCAAGTTAGCGCTGGTGTATTCAAACTAATTTTGCTATGTTTCAGGCTGTCTGAACTTAGCTCAGTGACTGGGGAAAGAAAAGCAGAATGCCAGATATAAGCTTACTTTAGTTATTCTTTCAATTACAAGTTAATATACACTTTTACTTCAGCAGAAAGCAATGATAGAAACATCAACTTGGCAGAGATGTTGTGTCTTCTAGGCATTTGCTGCAAACAAAAGCTAGCTATTATGCTTCTATTGCAGACTTAGCATATTATTTAAGTATGGCTTCTGTTTTTTTATGAACTTATCTGCATCAAGTGTCTGGAAAAAGAACAAACAAAAACTGTCATAAGTGTAAGAGTGTGTGTGTGTGTGTTATTGGTTTTGATCTTTTATGAAAAAGAATAATCAAACTAATTTTTTAAAACTGCATTTTGGAATGACAGGACACTTTTCATTTCTTTTGAGTTATAAACATGTTCTTCCCAGTGAAGCCTGGGAACTGTGGGTGCCAAGCTATTAGCTTTGGGAAGGCACCTTTCTCTTAAATGAGTCCTTAGGAGCAAGTCAGTTCAAGCCCAGCTTGGGTGGGGTTAGATACAGGAGATGTCTCTTTCAAAGATGGGGGGGGGGGGAGTCAGCTTCTTTTGTGTGAAAAGAAGCTTATTATGCAACCCAGTGCCTGAATTTTATTATAATTTCTTTCGTTCATGCTGCTGGGTTTTCTGACTCTAAATATTCATGTCCCTAAGTGTCTCACTTTTCCCCAGATTCTAGGTGGTAGTTGTTTAATGACTATCATTACAGCTTATTATTTTATTATTCTGCTCTGCAAGTTAAATATCATAAAATAATATCATAATCCACTTTTTCTCTTCACCTTATTGGTAGGGAAACAGGAGCCAAGCTCTTAATCTGATATATGGGAGATAATAATATCTTCTCAAGCTGAACAGCAAGGATACATTGCCTGCAAATATGGGAGATAATAATATCTTTTCAAGCTGAACAGCAAGGATACATTGCCTGCAAAGTGCCTCCATGAGTTTGAAAGACTGAACCATGAATGAATGTGCATTTGAACTGAAAAAACATTCCTCACGGTGATAGAGATAAACTTTAGATTTTAAAAGAGTCCACACACCTTCTGACAGTTCAGAGATGAAAAGTGGGACACATGTGGCTAAGCTTGTGGACAAGATAGCAAAAGTTATTAAAGAAGAAGAAATGACACACTAGCAGAGGCTGCAGCAGTTTGCTTTTGCCTGAGTTTGAAGGGACCCCTCTTCTCTTCTCCCTGCTGAGTTAATTGAGAGCAAAGTGCAGTTTGAACTCAATTTGCAGCAACTGAAGTTAGCTGAAGAAAAAAGGGGAAAGTGGTAGGAGGAAAGAGAAGCTGCGACATTTTAAAAGCAGCTGAAAAAGTGGAGCAACAGAGGATTAATTGGGACTGTCTTGGGACAGTTGAAGGGTATGAACTTAGGGAATCCCAATAATTTTAAATCATGGTAGAGTGATGTGAGGTCCTGTGTTGAGGAGTGTGTGTATTCAAACAGTAATGTTCTCATTTGACATATATCTAAGGCTACAATTCTGTATGCATGCTGATTATGTGACCAGTTGGGAGAACTTTCCCTGTTGTGATGTCTCAATTATAGAATGCCCTCCTCTTAAAGGCTTGCTTGGTTGCCAGTGTCCATTTTTTTAATTTTTAGTGTCAAGTTAAACCATGGCTTTTATTAAAACTTTTAGATTCTTTTTTTTTTATCCAGTTTGTACCCGTACATCATTTTAACTTTCCAATTTTAAATTATGATACAACTTAATATTTTTTCAACTGCAAACACCTGATACTGCTCCATGTTTTGAATTTTTTAAAATTGTGTGAATTGATTCTGTTGTACGCCACCCTGAAACCTTTGGCTATAAATTGGGAAATAATTGTTTAATAAATAAAATAAATAATGGATCACAGTACAGAGGAGAAAGGACACAAACTGTAAATAATATAACACTTGCAGCCACTAGTTTGTTTATGAAAAAAGAACATATTGAAAAATGGAGTAAAAGAATGGATTTTTTAAAACCAGGAATCAGTCTTGCTCCCAACACTTTTGATGTTTATATTCATCCTTCAGGAATGAGAATTTATTGCCTGCAACAAATGAAAGAAAATTATACTTAACTCCAAGGTTCACTATTAAGAGAGAGTTCTTAATAGCGAACCTCAGAGTTAAGCACAATTTTCTAAATTACATTTTTTAAATCTAAGACATCAGAGATTCATTA
The DNA here is from genome assembly GCA_026167975.1 of Phrynosoma blainvillii. Taxonomy (NCBI): domain Eukaryota; kingdom Metazoa; phylum Chordata; class Lepidosauria; order Squamata; family Phrynosomatidae; genus Phrynosoma; species Phrynosoma blainvillii. The sequence continues at coordinate 266,739,402 of JANUYF010000004.1, forward strand.
ATATTTTGTGCAAAATTCCATTAACATTATTTTAAAGTTTCCATTTTTCTCTCATGTCATGATGATTTTTTAATCTAATGATAAGTGAATATATGTTAAGAAATATTAGGTTGTTATTGTGAAGAATAATAGATGTGGGATGAGCAATAGTATGAATTAGTTGAACCATTCACAGTAGAGGAATCTCTGGTTTCCTCCTGCATGAGGATATCAAAAATGGATTCCATTCTGGAAGTAAAGTCTGAGGGTCATCTTTCACTCTACCCCAGCTATACTATTGTTAATCTAAGGGAGACATAGAGAAGGCCCCCACCAACAGACCTGAATCTTCAGTCATGCAGGGAGTGGTGCTTCTTCGGGTATCAAATTCCAAAGCCATGTCACTGTTATCACCAGCATTTTAGACTAGAATCATATTGGTAGCCATTGCAATTCATTTAAGCCCAGCATTATATGGTTTCTGTAGGATGCTCCAATCATCAGTCTAGCTGCTACAGTTCCAATTAGCTGCAGCTTGAGAATTCAAAGGCAACCCCACATAGAGCTCATTACAGCTTAATCAGGAAATCATTAATGCATGGATTATTGTGGTTAAATCATCCCTGTTTGGGAATGGCCATAGCAGGTGCACCAGTGAAGCTGGCTCCAGGCACTCCAGGTCATGAGGTCCAGCTGGGCCTCCAGTGAGAAGGGTGGATCTAGGAGTACCTCCAAGCTACACACCTGCTCACTAAGTGGGGGTACAACCTCACCCAGGTCAGGTATGTTATTCATTTTCCAGACCCAAGAGCCACAGAACCACTGTGTTATTGGGATTCAGCTTCCATTCAGTGGGCCCCACCCAACACATTACAGCATCCCACTGGTCCAGCACCTGCGCCTCAGCAGCCAACCCTAATGGCCAGAAAAAGTTCAATTTAGTGCCATCAGCATATGAAATAAAATCAAAGTCATTCAATAATCCTGAATGACCTCCCTCTCCCCCCAAAACTCCTGAATGGCTTCATATAGATATTAAACAGCACAGAGGACAAGATGGAACCCTGTGGCAATCCACAGTCTGAACAGAAGTCTCCTTTTCACTGAATTGTTGTTGTGATTTTCAAGTCACTTCCAACTTATGGCAACCCAAAGGTGAACCTATCCCAAAGGTTTTCTTGGCAAGATTTGTTCAGGGTGGGTTTGCATTTGCCTTCCTCTGAGGCTGAGAGAATGTGACTTGGCCAATTTAATCTGATGGGTTTCCATGGCTAAGCAGGGTTTTGAACTCTGTCCCCATAGTCCTAGTCCAGTGCTCAAACTAGTACACCTTGCTGGCTCTTTGACTGAGACAAAAGGAAAAATCAAGATAAAGTCAGTGTACAAAATGAAGTAGTGTTGATAAAAACAACAGGAAGGCAAATTTTGAAAAATGCTAAGTGATATTATGTGCTTCTGCCTAGATCTGCTTCTGCCATGCACCAGATTAAAACCAGATTGTTTCCAAGCACCACAGAAGCTAGGGCGAGAGTGAAGAAATATAGGTATTAGCATTTCAGTTATGCAGGATTTCTCTTGTACACTGGCTTATCGCTCTGCTAAATAAAGCATCTTACCTCTCCCAAATTCAGTTCTAACCGGGTGGTATCTGGATACTATCACAAGGATTTTGCCTCCAAATCTGCTGCCCGAATACAGCCCAGGTCGAGCCCGGGTCCCTGGCATGCTGAACATGCCTCTTTTCCAAACCGGGAGTTTTCTGACTTCAGAAAATGGCCACCGGAGTACTCCTGGGACCAGGGCTTAACCCAGGCTGTATTCAGGCAGCAGATTCAGTGGCAAAATCCCTGCAATAGTATCTGGATGCTGCCTGAATTAGAATTGAATTCAGGAGAGGTAAGACTCTTTATTTTAGTGGAGTGATAAGCTCCTTAGAAGCAGTCTGATACTGCTTTACCAGAGACTAAGGGCTGATGCAGACCAGCCTAAAGGGCTGGCCTGGGGTGGAGTTGGGGTGGGGTGACCACACGCTGGCCACCCCAACTCCACCCTGATGCTGCCATGATGCTGCGTGCTCAACTGCATGGAGCGCGGTGTCAGGGCACCCCATTGGTGCAGCGTGTACACACGCTGTGCCAAAGGGGTGCAAAAGAGCCATGGTGGTGGCTCTAAGGGGGCTTTTTGCCACCCCAGAAAGGAGCGATATTTGCCAGCTCTTTTTGGAGCACCAAAAAGGAGGATTGGGGCTACGGCATGTGGTTGCCGCGACCCCAATCTGGTGCTCCCAGGGGCGGCATAAAGCCTTACAGGCAGTCTGTATCACCCCTAAATCCCACCAAATATAGAGCAAGTTGTTTCTGAGTATACGTTATATTATAATTTATTTACATGATGAAATATTGACTCTCATTGGGTCAATATTGGTGTTGTTTGGCCTCAATATTGGTCAGCAAGATGTCTTGGGATGACATTGTTCCTACTGTGCATCGTTATATACTATGTCTACCACTATGTCTACCAGTGAGTATGAGTATGAATTTTACTTTTATTATGGGTAGCATTCAGTGCCTCTTAGTTTCTATCTTCTGCCTCTAAAGACAGTAGACATCTAATAAAAAATGCTAGCTATTTTTTTCCTTCTCCTTTTTCTTTGCCCTATATCTTTATCAGATGTACAATGGAACCCTCAAAAGAGAAGGCACAGAGAACAAGCGCTACAGTTCATACAGCCAAATGGATAGCTGGGGTGGAAGGAACTACAACAAGATCTGCAGTCCTACCAGTCCTGGCAGTGATTACTGCTTTGTGCAGAATATGAAGAGCAGTCGGAGTGAGCCAGATCTCTACTGTGACCCTCCACGGGGCACACTAAGGAGAAACCAGAGTGGAAGCCGTGTGAGTCACAAAGCAAGTCTGAATCGTCACAGCCTCTACAGCAATACATGCAACAGCCAGGGGATTACAACCACTACAAGGACAAGCAAGAGAATTCCAGTCCGAAGTTCCTCTTACACTTCTGCTAACAAGCAAGATGTGGTCTATGCTCAGCCTGTAGCTAGCAAACCAGATGTGATCTACGGACAGCCTCCTTCCAATTCAAAGTAAGTTTCCATGCCAATCATCTCTGCTTATGCAACCATATGTATACATACCTGCCAAGTTAGGATAACACTTCATTCAACTAACAAAATGGATTCTAGTCTATCCCATGAAGGCTGAGACTGTGGTGTGAACTGTGCAGTCAGCCTATAGTGCTTGGAGAGGGGTTCTTCTGGACATTTAACAACTTGTGTGGTCCTTGGGGTGTTCATGAACTTTTCAAAGGCCCTGGCACTCTTTCCAAAATAGCTAACCTTCAAAGAAAAAGAAGACTAAAGGTAATGCGCATCACCAAAATGGTGGACAATGGTGCCCCAGAACTCCAAAATAGGCAAAAACAAGACAGTGCAGCTATCCAGACTTTATACCATGTCCACCTGTTGGCTTAGGGGCTCTGCAGACCAGCCCAAAGGGCTGGCCTGGAAGCAGAGATGGAGCAGGGCAGCCATACACTGGCTGCCCCAACTCCACACCAATGCCATCCTGATGCTGTGCGCTGTTATGCACAGCACGCAGCATCAGGACGCCCTTCTGGCACAGCGTTCAAACAAGCTGCACTGGAAAGGGTGCTGAAGAGCCGTGTGTTGGCTCTTAGGGCAGCCGTGTGTTGGTTCTTTCAGGGACAGCAAAAGGAAGGATCGGGGCCACGGCGTGTGGTTGCCACGGCCCTGATCCGCAGCTAGCAGGCGCAGCCCAGAGCCACCCATTAGCATAGCCCCTTAGTCTATAATAAACTTGATAGTTAATGTCCCACTTTTCTGCAAGAACCCTCACTGGAGCATAAAACTGGCTAGTCTTCCAAACTACTCCCTAAGAAAGGCCTGGTTATTGTAGAAAAGATTATTATATATCCAGCCTCATCTTTTAAAATAATGGCTGTAACATCATTCCCAGAACAATCGTTGTGTGGGAAACACTTTCTTCTGCCAAACATCTCACGGGAGTGGTCTCCTTTATAGCACCCTTTCTGATAGGGTGGATCACCTTGTAGAACAAGTTTAAGTTTGGGAGTTGTCTGTCTTGAAACACTGTGGCTGATTGGTGAATCTTCCTTCCAGCAGAACTAGTTCTGTTTGGGGAGTTGTCTCATTTCTAGAATTGAGACTTTTTGCATGCTTCTGCACAACTGTGAAACTGGAATTTCATCCACTTGATTTTTTAAAAAAATGTTTGCATTAATGTATAAAGTTCTTCACCCCAGAATTGGTTCAGTTTACATGAAGACATTTTTTGTTTTAACAACCATTAGTTTTAAGTGTTCTTTCACATGGAAATAAAATAATGCTTGGAGATATGTGCCTACCACAGACATTGAACTCTGACAGATGGCTTAAATCAGTAGAACTCATTTGTGTTATTTCCCACATCATTAAAAATAGTTTTAACTTTGAACTGTCTCCTCTAATAGATCTGTTTAGAATAGATGCTTTCCCCTTGAAATTGTCGGTGGCAAAAATTCAATCTAAACTAGAAGAGAGACTGAATGTTCAAGTCTTAACTTAGGGTGCGTATTTGGAAAAAATTACTAGACACTTCACATAATTCTGACAGGTTAGAGAAAAAACAAGGAACCACTTTATATGAAATAAAAACGTTGGCCTATCAATCTGCATACATTCTGCACAGGTCAGCCAGGGCTTTCTAGGGTTTCAAACAGATGTCTTCCTCAGCCCCACTTAGGACGTTATCACATGGGGTCTAAAGCAGTCCCATCCCTGCGCCATCCCTGCGCCATTGCGGGTTTTTTTCCGTGTTTCCACACGACATCGCAGACAAACCCCGCCCATCCCTGCGCCATCCCTGCACCATCGCGGATTCTTGTCCCATGTTTCCACACGACGTCGCAGAGAAACCTCGCCCATCCCTGCGCCATCCCTGCACCATTCCGGCATCACCCGGCATCATCCCCGTTCTTTTGAATGCCGGGTTCTTTTGGGAATTACTTTGCTGATGCCGGAATGATGCAGCTTTCTATACCGCAAGGGAAAAGGAACCACGGTGGCCCAGGGATGGCGCAGGGATGGGACTGCTTTAGACCCCCGTGTGATAACGCCCTTAGAAATGCCTATTGATGGAACCTGGGCCCTTATTTCTGAGTTGGACATTTGTAACACCTACTGCTGTTTACTTGGCTTTAATCAAATTTTCCACAACCAGCTGAGTCAGCTAAAAATTGAGAAAGTCTGTGGAAATCTGCATCTTACTTTCAGGGTTTTTCAGAGAACCTCCTTCTTTTTTTCATCATCTATTTCTGAAAATAACTAATTTTGGTCAGTTAATTTGTGCCTTAAAGGCACAAATAAGATAAACTCTACCAATAACTTCACAAATTGTTTTTAGGGGAGTGGAGCCAATGCAGTTATTGGATCATCAGGGAGTAGGTCTTTCTTTCTGTATTTCCCTTGGTTGTTGATCTTACTATGGAGAGTAGTTATAGAACTAGTTTTGAGTAATAGGGCTTGATAGTGGGTGTGTCAACATTAGTACTTTGTATGGAATAGTTAAGTACACTGACTTTGGGGCTCTGCAGACATCTCAAAGCGTCGTCTTGGAGCCAGGGAAGGGGAGGAGCAGCTGGACGCCAGACACCCCAACCCCTTCCTGAGGACGTCATCAGAGCACGTGCCATTGCACATGGTGAGCACTATGATGACGTCCTCCCAGTGCAGCATCCGGACATGCTGTGCCAGAAGAGGCACAAAAGAGCCGCATGGTGGGTCTTCAGCACCCTTTTCGCCACTTGGGAAAGAAGTGCTATTTTGGCACTCCTTTCCCAGGTGCCAAAAGGGAGGATTGGGGCCTAGGCATGGGGTAGCCTCGGCCCCAATCCTCTGCTTCTCAGGGCAGCCTATGGCTGCCCATCTGCATCCCCCCTTAGCTTCATAACCCCATTGCCCAGCCTCCCTGTGTGATATGCACCAAGGTGAAGCTCAAAGCTGGAGCTAAAGAATCTAATCACTGGTGCAATCATATTCCCTTGCTTGCATGAAAGAGTAATGTCAGTTCTTGGTCATGTACAACTTCATCCTCATCACTGCAAGTGTGGACATGGCCAAATGTAAATATCTTTTAGAAGTTGCTCCTTTGTTATACTTACAATATATATTTGTTGTAGTCATAATAAAGGAAACGAAGTGGGCAAATAGTTTAGAAAGTCTTGCCAAACAGAGTTTGTTAGAAAATATATCTTGTACTTGGAAAAAGGATCATAGGCTGCATCTGCACTGGAGAACAAATACAGTTTGATACTACTTTCAATGTCATAGCTCAGTGATATGGAATTCTGGTTCTGTAGTTTTGTGACATATGTTGAATTTTCTCTGTCAGAGAGCTCTGGTGCTACATCAAACTATAAATCCCATGATTCTATAGTATTGAACCATAAGAGTTAGATCAGTGTCAAATTGCATTAATTTTGCACAAACTGCAGAAGTAATAAATTGGTTGTGTTTTATTATGAAACACTACAAAACCTGTGAAGCAAAGACCTGGTGGAATGTTCAATTGATCAGTGTTTTAGCATCTTTTGCATGGTGTTCTAATAGGTGTTCACTATGATTCTGTTGTACCGAAAGTCTATGTGTTCTAAATAGCACATTGTATGATATAGATCTGTACATAGCTATGGCCCTATAAAACTGGAGCTGGTTGGAATTTTTGGGGAAGAATTTACATTTGAGACTTGAAAATAGGTTTAACTGTGGATGTAAAGTGTTCCAGGATGAGATGCTACACTAGGGGTAGGCAACCTTTCCCCTTTAAGGGCCGAGGGACTTCAGCTCCCAGAAGCCTCAGCCATGTTGGCCAATAGTCCCATGTTGGCCAATAGCTCCTGGGATTCTGGGAGCTGAAGTCCCTCGGCCCTTAAAGGGGAAAGGTTGCCTACCCCTGTGCTACACACTCAGCGTATCTAATGTTTTTGCACTTTCTCTGATAGTTCTGTCCCATCAATTAACTTACTTTCAGAAAATGTTTGTACTTAGCAGGTTTTTATAAAGACTCAACAAATCTTTTTTATTTTTTGGTTTTTCAAAGTCACCCCTGTAAACTTGCCTAAGAGTAAGTAGAGGATGAGGGGCAGAAGAGAAATAGTTGAAACACAAATATTGAAAGTAGAAAAGCTTCTATATTTATAGCTACTTCCAGATGTAAGATTTCTCTGAAGAGAAGCTTCCAGGAGAATATGGGGCTGATCAGAAGCATGATGTTAATTGTAAATGGAACTCAGTGTTAATCATTTTAAAACATTTTAAAACATTCTCATTCACTGCTGACCATAGTGTATCATGTACTAAGCCTCATTACAGGGCTTAGCCAACTGTTATCTAGATTGAAATGAGAGCAGAAACATTGTTACATATTTACATTGTTATTATTGTATGGTTCACTACCAGGGATGAGGAGAGATACTTGTGGGACTTTCTGCCTCATATCCAAATTACCTTGACTGTCTTTCCTTAGGTGGATCATGGGGGACAACATTTGTTGCTCTGCCTCAGACATTAAATTGTCCACCATCCTAGTCACCTATAGAGCACCTCTCTGCACTTGAAAATTTCTTCATAGGTATCAACGATAAGCAAATTCAGTCCTCACACTCAGGACTAAAGATGTCTTTTTCACATACGAAAATCTCAGATATTCAGGATGTTGGATTCTTTGTCCAGTACTTAACTGTGTGCATTTTATGTGCTGCAGCTGAATTGTGGAATAATTGGTGTTCCTGGCAATATAATTTTCCCCATTTTTAAAATAAGGAATGGAGCAATATACATGTTCCTGGATTGTAATGAGGATTAGCAAGTCACAACAGTGGAGACTTGACAAAAATGAATTCATTATGGCTAGAACATAAAGGGTATGCAAAAGTTATGCGCATTTCAATGTATTCTAAATATAGCAATAGAGAGATATCTTTTTGCTGATCCATCAAATTCAGTCTTTGACTATTAGTGTTTGTGAAAGACAGATGCTTCCATATGGAGATAGTCTATATGACAGTATATAGGGCTAAAGCCAACAACAAGTCCTAACTAGAGTAGATCTTTAGAAATGAATGTGATTGTCAATGTATGGATTTAATCCATTTATTCATTCCTGAGATCATTGCAGTGGCAAATGTCTTAAAAGTGTAATGGCTTTAAGTTTATTGGAATTGTTTTAATATTGGGTTGTATTGGGTTAGGGGAACCCAAGGATGGGGTTGGGAAGCCTTGGGGATGAAACCAGTCCTCCTGAGTTTCCCAGATGGCTGCTTCCTGTTACTTAATGCCTTTCTCTAATTTTAAAAAAGTTCAAATGCTTCTTTTTAAGCTTAGTTACTGGCAGTAAAAGCTTTAACCTAAAAGATACCGGTATTTTTGGTCTCAGCCTTTGACCTTGCCCACCATTGGAATGTAGCCCTGAGAAAATTTCAGCCTTCATGCTAAGATTTCTTACCCTTAACTTAGCATTTTCTTTTAAATTATACCTATGATTTTTTAAAATAAGCCCAATAAGGTATTTTTGGTTTTTTGTGCTCAGAATTAAAGATATTTGTGCAATTCTCTCAAACTAAACTTAGAAATTAACTTCAATGCTTTATAAAGCTCTCCTCAAAAACAGGAGCAAGCTTGGTAAGTCCCAAAATTTCTATCCAGCTCAAAGATTTCTCATAATTAGTTGGGTGGATCAAAATAGATAAGGATAGTACTTATGAAATGTAGATTCCTTTCATATTGATAACAAAAAGTATTCTGGCAGAGGAAGTATATAGAATCAATTGATACTTGGCAGAAAGATCTGATGCATATTAATTTTATTGAGCAAATTTAATAATCAGCAGACAACTTGTATAGTATTATATTTAATGGTTTATTTTATCCCACCTTTTCCCAAAGCTGTGGCTCAAGCTGACCTACAAAATAAAAAGAAATATAAAAAAATAGATAAAAACATCAAAAAGTTATATTTAAATTGCTGTTACACTATTGATATAATTAAAGCCATTTAAAACATATCCATTTAAAACAAAAGATAATGATAGGACAGTATACCAAAGAAAGGCATTTTTCTTGTAAAATAGTTCCCAAAACCTGTTGAAACAAAACATTCTTCATCTCCTCATGAAGGGAAAGCAAGGAGGGGTTAGTACAGTTTTGTTAAGAATGGATTTCCAGTGCTAGAAGTTAATCTCTCTCCCTTTGAAACTTTCTGGTTTATTTCATGCAAAGTTCACCGTAAGGCTAGCACTTTCTGTAATAATAAATATCATATGAGGATAGTTCTTACTCTCATCTGTATAGATCCAGGGAGCATAATTTTGGAATATTGTTCTATCCTTCAGATTGAGACTGAAACACGCCCAAGTCACTTAATACACACTGATTAAATAACCCCTAGTTGTCCTCTGTAGAATCCTTGAAGAATTCTCAATTACATAAATAATTATTTTAAAAGGAATTACATTGTGGTTATGTTACATTGATTCATATATGCTGTTGCATTTGCATGTAAAAGTTATGAATACATTTGTATAAGTACATAGTACTCTGTGCTACAGCTGTAGGACAAAGCCTCACCAGAAAAATTTAGCTGTATTATTTTACACTAGATCATATATAAATATATGATGGACTTGTGCCCCACAGGTCTTGATTTTTGTGGTCGTATGCTGTTGTGTTCTTTCGAATGGACTCTGATTTATGGTTACTGTAAGGCGAACCTATCACAGGTTATTTTTTGCCAGGATTGTTCAAAGAGGATTTGACTTTGTCCTCCTCAGAGGCTGAGAAAATATGACTTGCCCAAGGTCACCCAATGGATTTCCATGGCTAAATGGGGATTTGAACTATGGTCCCCAGAGTCATAGTCCAATGCTCAACCACTACACCACATTGGCCTACATCCAGTTGTTAGTCCCAATTAAAGTAGACCTATTGAATCAATGGAAATATGGTAATCAACACTTCCCTAGGGTTCTATGGGTCTTCTTTAATAGATCAATGGCTCTTATTTAATTTCCTTGTTTCAATAGAGTACACAGGTGTACTCCAGTTGAGACTAACAACTTTGTGTCCTTGTACCATTTGGAAATAAAAAGGCTGCATACATTTCTATTCTACTTGACTTAATTATACACTTACCTTCTGTGTAATTAATTACCCACATTACACAGATATCCCTATTCCATTCAACTTAAACTGGGTGTGTATTTCATTATAGCTAGGAAATAAAGGAAAGCTAATCAAAGTGCTCACCAGATCATCCTTTCTTTCTTTACTGAACTTACTGGTAATTATGTAGCTCCTGTATAAGGGAGATAGTCTGAAAGGATGTTTCAGGTGGTACATTTAGCTGCTTGATTGCAATCTTACCTAGGTGGATGGATGTACATATTAGAACAAATGAGGATTTCATGCAAAAAAAAAAAATGGGGATTAAAGATCAAATTGGTTTTAAGAAAGATGAGGCTGAGTTAAACATTTGTTGTGGTCCATCCATTGGAGGAATAAATTGGACAATTTGTTCATGGGGGAAGGGGGGCATGTATAGGGGCCTCTATGATAGTAGTGCATCAATGTGTTATTGAGTACACCAATGCACCATATGGGTGGTCAATCACTTGTGTGATTGAGTGGGTGGTTGCATGGCCAGTTATGCAGGGTGTCAAATGGGCGGGCAGGTGGGCAAGATGAGAAATGAAATTGGTGGCTACTAGGAATGTGTCTGTGCACATGTGTGCATGTGTTGGTATGGAAGAGAAAAAAATAATGGCATGGTGCAGTTTGTATCCACAAACATTTTTGGCAGGTCTGTCCTTGAGGATGAAGGGCCTGGTGTGGATTGCCTGTTGTTGTTCAGTGCATTGTGGGAGCTGGTGTGGTTAGTGGGTTCTTCCTGCGAATTGGGAAATCCCGGCGGTAAGCCCATTTCCCCCCTACATCTGCTCTGTCCCAGACATCATATTTAAAACATAACTACCAACAGCTGTCAGATATTCAGCAAGTAGAGAAATAGCTAGAGGGAATTTACATTAATCACAAAAAGCCATTTTTTGCTTCGTCCATCATTCTTCAACTTCTGTGTTGGTGTCTTTGTTCCTATATATAAAATCCCAAATGTGAGATAGTTATAACTCAGTTATAGTTCTGATCCTACCTTGATATTAAACTACCAGGATTCCAGGTTCCTTACTTACTCCTTTACGTATTATTGACAATATTTATATGTCAGTTGTTAGCTAGAGTTCTTTGGTTGCGTTACTCCAAAGACAATAAAATGTAAAGCAAAGCATTAAAATACAAAAACAACATAATATCAGGCAGCAGATAATATAATTAATCAAAGCAGCAGGATTCTTAATCAGAGCAAGAAAAACTTAAAAGCATTAGTTAAAAATAATAGTCTCTTAATACCCTTTAACCTTCACAAGTCCTTTAAAGGTCTTTTTAAAATACTAGGTTAAATAACAAGGATTTTTAAAACCCTGAGAGTGAAAAAAAAAAGTGTTCACCTGTTGGATGCCAGGAAAATCTCACCAGGGAAAGCACTGGTGATGCCTTGGTGCTAATCCCTAATACCATGTCTCACTTAGTGAGGAAACCCAATTCATCACAGTCATTTTGACAAAAGATTACCAGAGCACTAGTAAAGCTGTTTCTACACAGCTAGAATCACAGGTGAATTCTAAGCCTAGCCTGATAAAAGGCACTCTGACAGATAAGAGGCCTCCTATGCTTCTAATTAAACTGTTGAATCAATTAGTACTTTAGTAGACAGACAGCATCACCATCTTGCTTGAACGGAGTCTATTTAAATCCACATATAGTTCATTACTATGTTCAGAAACAAGTTCAGAATACCCAGTTGTATCTCCTGGATTTGATGAATAAAATAGAGCTGACTATCATCAAATAGTGCTGACACTTCAGCCCATATCTCAATATGATATCATTCAGTGGTTTTCAGATAGCTGTTAAACAGCATGAGGAAAAGAGTAGAACCTTACAGGACCATTACAGTGTCCCAGCAATGATCTCCCTGCATCAAACTGTAGACTCCATGGTAAATGTAGGGCTTGACCTTTACCAAGAACGTGTACTGATCACATTTTGCTGGAAATGAAAAGGCTATGCATTTATTGGTTACAGTTGTATTAATTTGGCTCACAGCATATGCATCAGTTAATGGTCCTACTGGCTGATGGAAACCCATTCTCCTGGCCTGCCTGCTAGTTAGTGCTGTAAAGAAATATGCAGGAGTTCCCTTGGTTGGAAATCACTGTGTGATTACCCTGCCACCTGGAAGTGAGGCATTGCCCATTGGGTGTGACCTAGTTGTCTCTATTTCCAGGGTCCCTTAAGGAGACCCTTCATACCAGGTATGGTGCACATACAAGCCCTGTTTCTCTCCACTAAGATCTGCCATCTGTGGAGAGAAGGTAGAGTTGGGCCAGCTGAACAGCCAAACAGTCCAGAAGCCAGAGACTGTAAGGGAAAAGTCCAGTAGTGAGGGACTTAGTTCGAGTATAGCACTTCAAGTGAGGGAGTTGCTGGTATTTGATATCCTGCAGGATATAGTTAGCCTGAGGGCTAGTACAGAAATAAGGTTGAAAGGTTCAAAATCGTCCTTAAAAAATCAACTGCCAGGAATGTCTGGGGAATGCCTTGGGGACTCCCAGTGGCATCAGTGCCATTCTCCCATGCAGTAAAATGTGTTTTTGCTCCGTTCCATTCCCTTCCCTTCCGTTCTGTTCCTGTTCTTTAAGTGCTGTGAGATAAGCTTAAAAGTGTAACAAGAACAAGTGAATACAACATTGTCACAAGTGAAACATTGTTAACCATCGTTCAAATAAAGTTTTGTTGTTATTTAATTACAAGCTGGTCTGAAGCGGGATTGAATTTCCACACTACTAAGAGGTACATAAAGTGAAAGTTACATTCCTAAGTTGGGGTTTCACAAGGAAACGGCTTTAAAAAGAAACACGATTTAAGAAACCACATAGGCAGAATACTTGGAGTGGCTTAGGACTGCCAGAATAAGAGAAAATGAGAAGTCCCTGTTACAAAACTGGTGGCAGTGGTGGGATAGTAAAATCCATTGTGCTGTCACTTGAAGAAAAGGGATGGGTGAGTGGGACTCACCATAACTCCATCTAATGGCAAAACTGCCCAAAGCTGTGACAATGTTTTCCATATGATACCACCAGCAAAACATTAATTTATACACCTCCTCCCCAATGAAGGAGGGTGGGTAGGGCTGAAACTGACTCACTGTTCTCATGTGGAGGGGGGATATGTGTATATAGGGGCTAAGGGTGGACCTCAGTGAATTTTCTGCTTGCTCCTAAGCCCTGATTGTTGCTAGTCCACCAGGCAACCTCTGACTCAGTAGCTTTCCTGTTCAGTACAAGAGCCAACGTGGTGTAGTGGTTTTAGTGTTGGCCTGCAACTCTGGAGATCAGAGTTTGCTGCCTCACTTGGCCATGAAACTCACTGGGGGATTTTGGACAAGTCACATGATGCCAGCCTAAGGAGAAAGCAAATGACAAACCACCTCTGAACAAATCTTGCCAAGAAAATCCCATGATAGGTTTGCCTTAGGTCGCCATGAATCAGAAATGACTTGAAGGAACACAACAGTGACAAGAACAACAGTGACAATGATAACAACAACAACAACAACAACAACAAAAACAAAAACAGCCTGGAAAACTCTGTAGGTTTCTGGAGAACTTAAAGAGTTCTGGTGCCTGGAACTTAGCATCTGTTCTCACTTCATCTGCAGCCACGATCTGTAAACTAGTGTTCCCAGTAAATCAGGGGGTAGACTTCTCAAAGTTAATAGCGAGTGGCCAACTCAAACAGCCTATTCATAGTTAATGATAGTGAAAGCTGCTGAAAGATCTAAGAATCAACAGGGCCATACATCTGATGAATATGTCTTTTGGTCTTTACATGTTTAGAATTACTCATGATGAGATGGATTATGGAGCGATGACCATCCAGAAAGCCATTCAGTTCCTGTGTTCCTCAGATGAGAAATACCAGGCCATGGGTGCATACTACCTCCAGCACACCTGCTTTCAAGATGAATCTGCAAAACAAGAGGTAAAATTGTTCCTCATCATGATCCTTCAGCTTTATGTGGTTTTGTGGACAGATACTTAAATATGTGGAATTATGTCAGAACTCATGTTTCCTGTAGCTTCAACAGAAAGAAGAGGGGGTCAGATTGGGAAGAGGAATCTTGTCCATTCAACATAAAGAGGTAATATAATACTAGGGGGTGTAGCCATAAATACATTGGCTGGACCAATAACTTGGAATTGGCACAGAGTCACATTATTAGGCACAAATTTCTCCTTGACTGTAAATTATAGATATCTGAATATCCAGACTTATACCTCTTAGAAACATCAACCTCTTAGTAGATTAAAATATGGTTATTTGAATTAAGCCAAATGCATTTCATATACATTTGGAAGATTAGATTTTTGGCTATAACTCAGAAAATAATAAAATACAATTATTTTTTTTAAAAAAAATATTATGAATTTAAGAAATATGTTTCAATTACAAATTAAAGTATCTTTTCTGGACATAGAAATATATTATCTGAGTGGCAGTAAAACAGAACAGCCCTTGGTCTGTAGTTTCTGTGTACTCTGATGCTGTGCAGAAAAAACTGTTTTCAAATTAGTTTTTAAAAACAACAAAAACAAAGAAATGATCTAGTGATGCTCATTATTATCCTTCAAGAGGTATGGTGATGATAGGATTTGCAAGACAGTAGGGAAATGGTGTAGTGGCTTGAACATTGCATAGAGATCAGTATTCAATTCCTGCTCAGGAAAACCACTTGGGGCAAGTCATGATAGATTCATCTTTGGGTCACCATAAGTCAGAAATGACTTGAAGGCCCACAACAACAATAAGAAAATGCTAGGGAAAATGCTTGGCCTGATTGAACCCTTGACAGTTTATAGTGTCATGAAGTATAGAATTGTTTGCATGCAGCGCTTACACTGTGGATGAGCGAAGACTGCTCTATAAACCTAGAACATCCTAGCTGTTATCTTTAAATATTCAAACAAACATATAAAAATAGGGAGCAAAAGATCACAAATTTCCAAAGGAAATAAACGGTAAAAATTTGTAGTAAAAATGTGCCATGCCTACAACTGATGTAGTGGGGGTTTTTTTCGGGGGGGGGGGGGGGGTAGGGGTGGTGTGAGAATTTTAAGCACAGAAAACATCATTTAATAATAATAATAATAATAATAATAATAATAATAAATTTCTTATATCCTGCCTTTTGCCTAAGCAATCAAGGCAGCTTACAAATATAAGATACAGATTAAAAACATACATTACAGCAATAACAGTAATACAATACCCCTCCCTTAAAAGAATAAATACAATATTAAAATAAACATAATAAGATTAAAACAGCACGCATTCTGCCTCCTCTCCCTCCAGATGATGTATAAGTACCATAATGATAGAATCATAGAATCATAGAGTTGGAAGAGACCACAAGGGCCATCCAGTCCAACCAATGCAGGAACTCAAAATCAAAGCATCCCCGATAGATGGCCATCCAGCCTCTGTTTAAAGACCTCCAAAGAAGGAGACTCCACCATACTCCGAGGGAGTGTGTTCCACTGTCAAAAAGCTCTCACTGTCAGGAAATGCTTCCTAATGTTGAGATGGAATCTCTTTTCCCGTAGCTTGCATCTATTGTTCCAGGTCCTGTTCTCTGGGACAGCAAAAAACAAGCTAGAGCCCTCCTCAATATGACATTCCTTCAAATATTTAAACAGGGCTATCATATCAACTCTTCTTAATCATCTCTTCTCCAGGCTAAACATTCCCAGTTCCCTAAGTCGTTCCTCATAGGGCATGGTTTCCAGACCCCTCACCATTTTAGTCACCCTCCTCTGGACACGCTCCAGTTTTTCAACATACTTTTTGAATTGTGATGCCCAGAACTGGACACAGTATTCCAAAAAGCCCTTTTTATTGTTCTTAACTCCTCTAGTAAGCCTGAGCTCATTCTGTGCTTTGGCTTTCCTGACTTTACTCCTACACATGCTAGCTATTTATTTGAATTCCTCTTTAGTGATTTTGCCCTTTTTCCATTTCTTATACGTCTCCCATTTAAAACTTAAGTTCAGTTGAAAGTTCTTTAGTCATCCAACCCAGTTTCTTGAGACATCTCCCATTTTTTCCTTCTCATTGGAACAGTTTGAGATTGTGCCTTCAGTATCTCCCTTTTGAGAAACTCCCATCCATCCTGAACTCCCTTCTCCTGTACTATTCCTGACCATGGGAGACAGTTCTATAAATTTGTAGAATATCCTGTAATAGTCTTATGCTTTACTTTCATTTATAAAGCCTGATGCTTCTTGTTTGTAGAAGAACTGAGGTTTAAACACAGTTTTGGTCTTTGGGCTTTTTTGTTAGGTCTACCGACTTGGTGGTATTTCCAAGCTCATTGAACTTCTCCGTAGTCCTGATGAAAATGTGCAGCAGGCTTCAGCTGGAGCCCTCCGAAACTTAGTCTTCAGAAACCCAACAAACAAGTTAGAAACCCGACGGCAGAATGGAATTCGAGGGTGTGTGAGCCTTCTCAGGAGGACTGGAAACACAGAAATACAGAAACAGCTGACAGGTACCTTTACACCTTGTCAAAGAATACTGAAACAACTGGGGGGATAAATCACTGAATGTAAATCAGTACGTGAATGATATTTGGGCCATCTGAAGATATAGCCTTTAAAGACAGGAGGCTAATTATTAGGGCTGTCAACTGATTAAAGGATTGTTGAATTGTGTAATCATATGCCTTTCTGAAGATCAGTCAGTTATATTTGCATATTATGAGCAAACAGCAATATGCTTTTGCATGTATTGAAGCAAGTGAATGATAACTTCAATTGATGAGTTAGTTCTTCTTATAATTAAGAAAAGTCATAGCAGCTGACTTCAAAATTCTCTTCCCATTAGCCTTTTCTTTTTCCTTCTCTTTTTCCTTCTCCTCCTCTAGCTCCTTTTTGAAATGTAGGAACCAATTCTCTGATACCAAATTTTCTGTTTAAAAAGTAATATCTAAGAACACATCTACTTTATTAATGGAGGGATATTGTATCTTTTCAACACACTAGAATTAATTCAAAGACTGAGCTCTCTTAGGAGCTTATCACACAGTTAATTAAATAACCTTACCTGATCTGGCTTAAATTTTAAATCAGGCTGCATCCAGAGCCTATCATAAGGATTTATCTGCTGAAATTACCACCTGGGTCCATCCCCACTCCCAGGGCTACTCCGGCGGCCATTTTTTCAAGCCAGAAAACTCTTGGCTTCCAAAAAAACTGCACTGAGAACCCCTGGGAGTGGGGATGGACCTGGGTAACAATTTTGGTGGCTAAATGCTGGTGATAGGCTCCGTATGCAGCCCAATTTAAAATTTAAGCCAGATCAGATAAGGTGATTTAATTAACTGTGTGATAGTCTGGAAAATCAGTATGCAAAGGGATCTTGTAGCACCTTAGAGACTAACTGAAAGGGGAGGGGGAAGCTGGTAGTATAAGCTTTCATAGACTTGAGACTACTTCCTCAGATGCATAAGGAAGTAGGCTCAAGTTTATGAAAGCTCATGCTAACAGCATTTTTCTTTCAGATAGTCTCAGAGGTACTACAAGATCCCTTTACAATGGAATTAAAATACTCGGACTCAAATTTAGAATAATAAGGAATAGAGGCTGTCAATATCAGCTTAACTTAAAGGTATGCAAGAAGTTATTTCTTTCATTACATATTTAGAGACTGACTTTCATTGTTTTTTATTGTTTCCTGTATCTTGATTTCCAATGAGACTGGCAGGAATCTGCAGCAATTTGCCTTTTGTATGTCCTTTCTAGGTTTGCTCTGGAACCTGTCATCCACTGATGAACTGAAAGAAGATTTGATACATGATGCCCTCCCTGTTCTGACTGATCATGTGATTATTCCTTTTTCTGGTTGGTCTGATGGCATTAGTAACAGATCAAGAGAAATTATTGACCCAGAAGTTTTCTTCAATGCCACTGGCTGTTTGAGGTAGATCAGCAGATATTTTATTCTGAAAACATTGCTTATCTTCAAAAAGATGTTCTTATGTTTTATTTATTTAAACGTTTATGGCTTATCTTTTATATTTTATTTCAAGGTGGATTGTAGAAATAAAACAGGTAAAGGCTAGGAACACAATAAACAGTACATGAAAGCCCATAAGAGTTAGTGACCAGTTTTAAAAATACATTGAACATTGCAAATGTTTTGAAAAGCATATGTGACTATAGACATTTTGCCTGGCACCAAAGGACAACATGGTTAGAGCTAGGTAGACCACTCTTGGTAAGGCATTCCAAGAGTAGTCTACACCACATCCACAAGCTTATTAAAAAAGTGAAGAAACATTTAGCAAATACAATACAAACATTTTAAGTTAATTACAAAGGCAAGAATGTTGATATAAGCATTTTTGCAAGCTTCAAAAATGAAATTCACGTATGCAAAATGAATGTTGCACCCATGTACTAAATATTAGGCAAGATGTTCAACACCAGCTAAATTAAGACCACACCACAACTTTATTATTATTTTAGAAAAGAGGTCAGTAGCATATCCTGGACTCCTACGTAGACTAGTTATGGGTAAAATGAGGAGCCATCTAGTAAACTGGAGCCCGGCAGGATTCACGTGTCATCTGCTGAGCTACAAATTCATCCATATTGGGACATAATACTTTTCTATCTAAAAACACAGTCTTTAGTCTATGAAATAAGGAGCAGTATTCCCTTCAAATCAGTGATATGTGAATCTGTAGAATTCATTGAATTCAACATTTTCCCAGTCACTATTCTCAAAATTGCTCTAGAATCTTCATCTTCATATTTGGCTTTTAAAGAAAAATCATACCAACAGGTGACTTTTATTTTGTGTGGATATATTTTGTGGGGTTGTTCTATGATATACTGTGTGCTCTCTCTGTATAGACAGACTTTACCCTGAGATTCTTATAACGGTCCATAGATATATCTAGCTGAATTCAGAAAAATAATCACTTTGCTGGTCTGTTTATTCCTCTTTCTGATTTATAAAATGGCTCATAGAAACCTGAGTTCTGCAGATGTTGGACGCCAAACCATGAGAAACTACCCTGGACTGATTGACTCTGTAATGACTTATTCCCAGAACTGTGTGGCTGCCAATCGACCAGATGATAAGGTACCAGGCAGTCGCAGAACGATACAACATTGGTTGATGTTGCCAGAATAGTAAACTCACTTTAAATTTTTTAATAGCAATAGGTTGTATTCAGTTCAAATGTTGTTACATGAGTTTATGTACAGTAACTATTTTTTCCTGTTCCATTCTGATTGCTGCAGCCCTTTGCACTCAATAAAAACACATTCCAGAGGGCTGGAAGACACTATTGAGCATTATGTGTAATTCATATGGGTCTCCATTGTGATGGGAGAAATCAACAGAAATTGGTGGATGGATTGTATCCCAAAGGGAGTGATTCTACTATTGCATTTCTGAAAATTTCCCTTCTCCTACTATAACCCTATATGATAAAAGTACATAATGTCTGGTGTGTTTCTTTGACCTTTCAGAGATGGTTTTATGGGATGGGTATGTGGGATGCACAAGAGAGGGAAGGTTAAGATTGTTGAGAGAACTGCCTTCCACACATGCAATCACTGGATACAATCCAGTGCCCTCAATAGTTTCAACAGTTATTGAAGTCTTACATAGCTATGGGTCACAAATCTCCTTAAACACAATTTACAATTAGTCAACACAGCTATTAAGGCTAGCTAAAAGGTCACAGGATAATAAGCAAGTTTTCAATTTCTGAATAACTCTTCTTTAGGCTGGATCACATATTTTATTGACAAAGTAGACATATAGTATAGTCTAGTCTAGTATAGTATAGTATAGTCT
Source organism: Phrynosoma blainvillii (assembly GCA_026167975.1). Classification (NCBI taxonomy): domain Eukaryota; kingdom Metazoa; phylum Chordata; class Lepidosauria; order Squamata; family Phrynosomatidae; genus Phrynosoma; species Phrynosoma blainvillii. Next base: position 266,759,459 of record JANUYF010000004.1, read on the forward strand.
ATAGTATAGACTATAGTATAGTCTAGCTTGAATTTTATTAATTTGAAACAGCATGTTGTGGAGAAGTTGATGATGTTATTCTTCAGAATCAGAAGAACGGATTTTCCTGAGATGCATCAAGTTTAACGGGTGTAAAAATATAGACTTCAAAGGGAATGTCCATTAGGATTAAATTCCATGATTATTAGCATCTTCCATTGTGCCATTTAGAATAAAGGCTTAGTGCTAAACAGTATTAGTATTAGGCTTAGTGCTAAATACATATCACTTATATACTTTATGCACCTGAAAACATGATCATATGTAGTCTCAGAACTGGAATACAGTTTCTTTGGTTGGAGTGGAGTGCTTTAGTCTTCTTGCTAGAATACCTCCCTCTCATTTGGTGCTGCCTTTTCATATGGAAATTACATGAAGCTTTCACTGCAAATCTTTTATGACAAATTCCAACTGTTTGGGACATCTTCAGAAATAGCAATACTAAAGTACTTCTCCCTCTCTGAAACATCAGCATTCATTTGCCCCATGGAGTGCATGTATGCATGTATTAATTGTTAGTTAATATAAATCTGGCATTCATACTGATATATCTGAGAACTGATTGTTGCATTTTATTCTAGTCTGTGGAAAACTGTATCTGTATCCTGCACAATCTGTCTTACCGTCTGGATGCCGAGGTGCCTAATAAATACACACAACTTAACCACATGGTCAGGAGCACTTACACAGACAAAAGCTTGACAGGCTGCTTCAACAACAGAGGAGGAAAAATGGAGGTAAGGTCCAATACACAGAACTATTTTATTCACAGATTCAGGATATTGTATTCAAGAGTAGACTCCCTTCCCAGCTTCTTGCTACGTTATCAAGTCTTATAATTAAAGATACATTTGTGTGTGCGTGTGTGTATGTTTTCAAGTTGCCTGTCAATGTAAAGTGACCCCATGAATTTCATAGGGTTATCGTAGGCAAGAAATACTCAGAGGTGGTTTTGCTAGTTACTTCCTCTGTAATATAGCCTACAACACTTGGTATTAATTGACGGTCTCCCATCCAAGTACTAACCAGGGCTGACCCTGCATAGCTTTGAAGATCAGAAGGATCTGGTGCCTTTAGAGTATTTTGAACCCATAGCCCAGCATAATAATTAAAACAGTAGGGACATCTAGGCATGCATAGCTAGGCAATATGTGTAAATAAAAAAGTTCCCAGGATATACAAAAAGTGCCAATACATATCTCAAAACACTGGAATATATATCTGCCATGTATATATCTTTGCATTCCATATGTTTGCACCATTAGGGCACAAGCATACAGACTGTTTTAATATCTTGTTTAATCAACAAAGGGGGCTGGGCTTATTTTGTAAACCCTCTGCGTCTAAGATTTTCCCTCCTATTTATGCTTAGTATGATGAATATGATCTACCTCTACCTGAAGAAGACTATAAGCCCAGAGGGTCCAGCTGGTTGTACCACTCAGATGCCATTCGCACATATTTGTCTCTAATGGATCAGAGCAAGAAAGATGCCACCCTGGAGGCTTGTGCTGGAGCACTGCAAAATCTGACTGCAAGCAGAGGACTGGTAAACAATGTTTTTCTTTCCACATTGGTTATATGTCAGTGAAAACAAACTTATTTTTCCCCAGAGGAAAAAAGGAGAAGAATGTATGGCTAACAGCTGGAGTGTGATACAAACTGAAGGAAAATGTGAACGACATGTTGGCCTTAACATCAGTTCAGTTGACATGTTGATGGAAATTTAGATATTTACTAATTTTGACTCAGACATATTGCAAAAACAATATTGTAGAAAGAATATTACAAAAATAATAGTCTACCTGCCCCGTACACGGGCTTGCCATATGCAGACTTAAGGTCACACGGACGGCAAGCCCCGGGGGGGGAAATGGTGTGCACGCCCACAGTGTACATGCAACAGCGCATGTGGAAGCGCATTGCCATTAGAATCAACAGGACATGAGATCCCACCTTTTTTCCATATGTGGGGTGTCCAGAACCTGTGAATACAATGGGCCCACTGTATATCAGCCAAATAGTCCATTGATGATTTCCATTATGGAAACCATGACAAGCATGGGCCTATCCCAATTGGTGGACGGGCCCACACATTGTGCTGGCCATACACTCGATGGGGTCTTTAGTACTGATCAGGAGTATCCGTGGGCGGAGGTCACAACAGCCTCCGCATTGTCATGGACGGATCACTTTCTGGTCAAGATTGAGCTAAAGGCCACTATAGTCCCCCCCGGGGGTGGTGGACCCTTGAGAATGGTCCGCCCTCGAAGGCACATGGAACCAATTGGTTTCCAGAAGGCCTTGGAGGGTTTAATGGTTGGTAACGCCGGTGATTCTGTCGAAGCCCTGGTGAATACTTGGAACATCGATCTGACCAGGGCTATTGACACAATCGCTCCCAAGCGTCCTTTCCAGCCCGCTTCGAATCGTAAGCCCTGGTATACCGAGGAGCTTGGGAGGATGAAGCGAGCTGGACAACGACTAGAGTGCGAATGGCGGAAGTCTCGTCTCCCATCCGACAGAACTCGCCTTAGGAAGCATCTTGACTCCTACAGGGAGGCTTTGCGTGCAGCGCGGAAATCCTTCTGTTCTGCACGCATTGCGTCTGCAGAGTCCCGTCCGACAGAGCTGTTTAGGGTGGTGGGGGAGTTGACAAAGGTTCCTCCAGCATCAGGTCCCCTGCTTAACCCTACGATAGCCTGCTGTGACGCATTTAATACCTACTTTGCAGATAAAATCTCTCGGATAAGAGCCGACTTGGATGCCATTGTTTTGTCAGAAACAGTAGACGAGGTGTCCAGCAACTCTGTTGATGGAAATTTACTGGATCATTTTCAGTCTGTGAGTACTGATGACGTGGACAAGCTTCTTGGTAAGATAAGGAAGACGACTTGCCCTCTCGATCCCTGTCCATCTTGGCTGGTCGTCCAGGGGGGGGACGCGTTGAGAGTTTTCCTTCGGGATACAATCAATGCATCCTTCAGGGAAGGTATGGTACCATCTTGTCTGAAGGAAGCGGCCGTTAAGCCACTCCTGAAGAAGCCTTCCCTGGACCCCCTGGATAGAAATAATTACAGACCAGTCTCTTTGCTTCCTTTTTTAAGCAAAGTGATCGAGAGGGCTGTTGTTTCCCAACTCCAAGAGATCTTGGATGATACTGATTATCTTGATCCATTTCAAACCGGCTTCAGGACAGGTTATGGAGTGGAGACTGCCATGGTTGCTCTGACTGATGACCTCCGCTTGAGTATTGACAGGGGTAGTGTGACCCTGTTAGTGCTCTTGGATCTCTCAGCGGCCTTTGATACTATTGATCATGCCATCCTCTTGGATCGCCTGAGAGAGTTGGGAATTGGAGGCACTGCATTGCAGTGGTTCCGTTCCTTCCTCTCGGGCAGATCCCAGAGGGTGAGGCTCGGGGACAGTTGCTCATCCAAAATTGAGCTTAATTGTGGCGTCCCTCAGGGTGCCATCCTGTCCCCGATGCTGTTTAATATCTATATGAAGCCGCTGGGGGAGATCATTCGGAGGCATGGAGCTCGGTGCCATCAGTACGCTGATGACACCCAGATATATCTCTCCATGACCAGATCATCAGCTCAGACTTCAGATGGCGTCTCTCCTCTTAACGCCTGTCTCAGAGCGGTAATGGATTGGATGAGGAAAAATAGACTGAAACTGAATCCAGACAAAACAGAGGTACTGACAGTGACGGGCCCGAAACCTGATTTGGGAATACAGTCTCCAGTCCTGGATGGAGTCACACTCTCCTCCAAGGACTGTGTTCGCAGTCTGGGGGTGCTCCTAGATTCATCGCTTCACATGACTAGTCAGGTGAATGCGGTGGTCAGGAGCGCCTGCTATCAGCTTCGGCTGATACGCCAACTGCGCCCTTATCTGGATAGAAGGGACCTGGAAACCGTGGTACATGCTCTGGTAACCTCACGTCTAGATTTCTGTAACGCACTCTACATGGGGCTACCCTTGTGCTTAACTCGGAAACTGCAATTAGTCCAAAATATGGCAGCCAGGTTGATTACTGGAACATCGAGGAGGGAGCATATAACACCTGTGCTAAAATCCCTCCACTGGCTGCCAATTAGTTTCCGGGCGCAGTACAAGGTGTTGGTTTTAACCTTTAAAGCCCTACATGGCTTGGGTCCATCTTATCTTAGGGACCGCCTCTGCCCGTACAATCCCCCCCGCGCCCTGCGGTCCTCTGGGAGGAACCTGTTGCAGCCGATAAAGACCAGGCTTTCACAGACCTCCCAGAGGGCCTTCTCCGCGACCGCTCCCAGGCTTTGGAATGGCCTGCCGGACGAGATCCGTCTTATTACTACTCTTACTGCCTTTAAAAAGGCAGTAAAGACGGATCTCTTTCGGCAGGCCTTCCTGGAATAACTGCCCGGCTCGGTGAAGACTTAATGCTGAAACTGTTGTCAGTTGGAATCTTTTTAGCAGGTGATCCTCAAACATCACTATCCAACTAGCTACCTGGCTGGATAGATTTAATTGTTTGTATTTTATCTCGGCTTTATTTTTAACTTGTTAATGGTTTAATTTTGTTTTAAGGGGTGGGTGGGTGGGTGGGTGGGAGGTGGGGGGGCAGGAATTGTTTTACCTATTGTATTTTTAAATTGATGTACGCCGCCCCGATTGCCGAGCAGAGGGGCGGGTTATAAATAAAACTTATTATTATTATTATTATTATTATTATTATTATTATGTGGTTTTTTTTAAAGTTTCTTTTATTTCCTAGAGTATATACTGTACATAGTATGTATACATGTAAGAAAAGATAACATGGCTAATATAGATATGATTTCCTAATTCATAAGGAAATGCTAAATATTCTGTGCTTTGTCCTTATTCAAGATGAGACATGTCTTCACTGTTTTATCATTTTGTTGTATCAAAAACAAAAACTTCAGAAATTTTAATAAGTACCACATCATTTTGTCCTCTAGATGTCAAATGCAATGAGTCAGCTGATTGCTTTAAAGGAAAAAGGTTTGCCCCGCATAGCACGGCTCCTCCAATCCACCAATTCTGATGTTGTCCGATCTGGAACATCTTTGTTGAGCAATATGTCCCGACACCCCATTCTCCACAAAACTATGGGTATGCACTCCTTAGTATTACATGGCTTTATCTTTTTTTTTTTTTTGTCCTTTTCTTTCTTTTTTATCTTTCTCCTTTTTTTTTCTTCACACATACACACTTTTTTCCATAATAATTTTAAAAGTGTAACAATGGTGTTTACAAGCCCCTAGAATATTTTTAGTTGTCAATCTTATTGGCCCTTTTCTCCTTACTTTTTTTTTAAGCACCTGTCAGTTCAAAAGCAGCTGTGCTGTCCAGTGCTCTGAAATGCAACAGAAAATAATTGAAGCATTAGTTACCTATGTCTGGATCATGCTATCTTGATTCACATAAAATGTTGCTGCCTGCTTTTTGGAGAGTTCAGACATAAAGTATGTCTCACAATTTGTCTGGCTTTATTTTCCTTGGAAAAGTTGCATGTTCTTTATCACTGTTTCTGAGGCATTTTCAACATGATCACTTTGCCATACAGCAAAAGTGGGTTCTGTTCTTACAACTCTGAGGATGGTTAATATTTGCCATAGGAGTTGACTCTAGACTTTATTTAGTTTCAGTCACAACTTTTCATTCCTGTTTCTCATTTTAGCTCACCAGGTGCTCCCAGATGTGACTCGTCTTCTAGCCCTCCTGTCTCCCAGTTCCAGCAACTATGGAGAAACTATGACATCTGCTTGCTACACCCTGAGGAACCTAATGATAGCTAACCCCCAGATGGCCAAGCCCTACTTGACAGGCAGCTTGATAAATAACGTAGTGGGCCTGTGCCGAAATGGGTGAGTAATGGTGAAGAAGAATGAACACGAGAGAGGCTTGATGCCATATTTTTTTAGCATACCCAGCCCTGTTTATATAATGTATGCATATTCTTGGCATAGCACTTTCAAATTTAAAATATGCTGCAGATCAGTAATACATCAAAATAAGCATGTTTAAATGAGTACCCAATTGTTGGGGGGCAATGAGCTTACAGTTGTAAACTGCTTAGACATCCCATAGCGCGATATGAAGTGGTATATAAATGAAGCTGCTTTGCTTTGCTTTGCTTTGCTTTAAATCTGTGATCACAATGATTGCACAGTTTTGAAGTAGTGTCCCTACTAATTTGTTTGGAGATTTATGAATAACATGAAGACTTTTCATGAGAAAACCATCAAATGGTGACTGCTGATTTTTGTTAGAGTACTTTACAGTATCAATGAGTCCTAGACTCTGGCTTTCCATGGGTTTTGGACTTGAGCTCCCAGAATCCTAGACCATTGGCCAAGATGGATGAGGCTTCTGGGAACTGAAATTCAAAACACGTGGAGGACCAGAGTTTGGGAATCACTGCAGTAGGCTATTGGGAAATCTTGTAAACTAAATTCATATTCCAAGGTGTTGCAAACTGCATCCACACCCTGTCATAATACTAGATTTAGGCATATGCACTGTGGATGGGGAAAAGAGACTGCAATTCCTCCCCCAGTAGCACTTCTGATGTTAGAGAAATGTTACACAGGAAACTTGGGAGATATTCAATCAATCAATTCTTTATTATGATCATTTGGCCAGCACACTTGGGAGATATTGCTAAAAAGAAGAGACTGTGATGGAGGCTGAAGGGGGTGATCTTCCAATGTTCATTGAATCTGAGAAATTGGTAGTGTTAACAAAGGAGAGACCATCCAAGCTCTGTTTTGAAGAATTTAATGAAATCTTACAGTTTGCATGGTGTGCAGTGTTAATGCTTTCTGATCTTTTTTACTGAAATTTATATGCCTTTATTGTTTCCAGATCCTATCCCAAAGCAGCGGAAGCTGCTCGCTTGCTACTGTCTGACCTGTGGTCAAACAGGGAGCTTCAGTCTATACTAAAACAGGTGAGAGAACAATGTGTTAGCTTTTCCTTGTTTCAATAAAACAACATGGTAGTTGGATAACAGCAAACACTTTTTTAAAAAAAAGATACTAATAAAAATTTGATTAATGGAAATGACAATGATATAGAAAAGAGGGAGTGATTGTTGGAACGTGGAAGGAAAATGCTGTTATGATGTTTTTCTATATAGAATGTTTGCTTTGTGGACATTTATTTTTGATATTGATTTTAATACTTCCTTGGAATTACCAGTATTCATTTTATGTCTAATATATTGCATTAGACACTGTTGCAATATATTGCGTGATTTGTATACTCAGTGAGATGTATCATCTTTTAGTGGAGAAGTGTGTTTAACACAGTACCTTTTCTTGAACCATGTATGCTAAGCTTCTTTTAATTGCAGATGGACTAAAAAGGGGTGTTTCTTTTGATAAGGAGCTCAGGAGGTCTGGGACAGCCAGTATGGAAATAAAGATTTTTAAGAATTCTATGTTCCCTGAACTCCACAGAGAGAAAACTGAAATATAATTCTAGCAACAAGTGAAAGAATAATTTAAAAGCTCTGCGAGTTCAAAAGATTCACAAAGGGATTATGCATTTAGATATGAGATGTGCAGTGGAGCAGCTAGAAAGATTTTGATTCAAACTATGAATGTATCAAATGGCATAGTTGTTAAATTCATTCTCATGCTTCACCTTTTCCCCAATACTGGGACTCAAGGCAGCTTACAAAAGTACAGATTAAAATACATGTAAAAACTTCAGTAAAAGTATATAAGTAAACATATGAAGGTTATTGTAATATTCAGTTAAACAATCTATAAAATTAAAACATGCATCTGAAGAAGTAGGATCAAGTCTAGGAAATCTCATTCTACCAGCTTCTTTATTTCAGTTAGTTTCAAAGGTGCTACAAGATCCCTTTGCATAAAAAATTAAAACAGTTTCAAATTGTTTTAAAATCCATTAAAAGACATAAGGTAAAAAGCAACAAAACAGCACACCATTTAAAGCTCATTCAGGTCAATTCCTAAAAACTTATTGCAACAGAAAAGTTCTATTGCAGCAAGTACAGAAAAGAGAGAGCCACTTCAGCCTTCCTAGAGAAGTAGTTCCAAAGCCTGGGAGCAACCACCAGTATGAAAAACAGAGAGGAAAATATATATCGTTTGTGAATCCATCCAATTATTTAATTTCCTGGGAAACAGTTGACTCCTCTTAATTATATTTTTTTTTACTTGATCCCTCTTTATCTGCCTCCTGTTGCTGGTACCTCCCACAGCAAGGATATGACAAGAACATGATGGGATCCTTAACAGGAAGCACATTCAGGACCTTGTCTTCCAGATTCTAAGGAAGCATCTCCATTGCATATTTGGATTGCAGGTAAATAACTGAATCAGAATTAAACCTGGTGGGGGAAGCTCAATCACAATTATATCTGCTTCAAACCATAGTTGAGACCAGGGTTCAACTCTCTGCTCAGTTATGGAAACCCACTGGGTGACTTTGGGCAAGTCACACACACTCAGCCTCAGAGGAAGGCAAGGGCAATCCCCTCTGAACAAATCTTGTCAAGAAAACCCTTAAGGTTTGCCTTAAGGTTGCCACAGGTTGGAAATGATTTGAAGGCACACAACAACAAAGAAAACTCCAATAATCTTGTGCTGCTGATCCCCCTAGCACAGGGGACAACCTCACATGAATAGGCGCACAGTGACATTTCTTGATGTAAACTGAACTTTGCACTTTGAAGTGATTAATTTTGCAAAGATTCTCCTTTTCTTTCAGAGTTTGTAACTGGTTCCTGTCTGGAGACTCCAATCTTCAAGGAATTAGTTAAGACATTAAAAGACATGCACAGTGTTTTCAGAGTTAACGTCATTGTAAAACTAGGTATGGAAACTGTATACCTGATTATAGGTACCTTAAAATGTTATAACTGATTTTGATTTCTTTTGGGGAAGGTTGGGTTGTGTTTGACAGTCTGAGGTTAATGTTGTTTGATGACTGTTTTTATTCTTGTAAAAAAGGGATTTATAATTTTGAGACGTATGGCAACTATAGGCATTGATTTCTCCTCCTAGTATCAGACTCTTGTCTTAGGAAATTTTGAGAGGGATAGTACTTTCTTCTAAATGTTTTGATATAGTCAGCATATGCAAGGGACAGGCTTCCCAAACCTTGCATTCCCAGATTTTGTTGAACTGTGGTCCAAAACACACTGCAGAAATAATCCAGTTTAAGACCACTTTAACTCTGGCTCAGTTCTAGGGGATTCTGGGAATTGTAGTTTTGTGAGGTGTTTAGCCTTCTCTGTCAGAGAGCTCTGGTGCCACAATAAACTACAATTCCCAGGATTCCCTAGCACTGATTCAGGGCAGTTAAAGCGGTCTCAAAATGGATTGTTTCTGCAATAGTTGCATGGGGATAACAGAAGTTTTAGTTCAGCATCCTTGGGGGACCCAATGTTGAAAGAGTTTGATGTAGGCAAGGAGAATCAGAATTCCAATGTCTTTGGGTGCCAAATGTGTATCTGCAAGTTCAGTCCATTTACTTGGAAATAAATCCCATTGGATTCAGTGGGCTTTACACATCTGCGTGTGTGTACAGTAGTAGAAGCCTATGGCTGCAGTGCTATGCACACTAATCTGCAAGTAAGTCCTATTGAATACAGTGAGGCTTGCATCTGAATAAATATATATAATCATGTGCTTTAAGTTCTTTTCATTCCTCATTTTCAAGCAATTGTATAAAATTACTAACATTCTAGGGGCTGTTTCATTGTCAGTGGCCATTATACAAAAATATTTAGCATACTGTTCTTATTTTAGGTTACTGAGATTTCTGCCCCACTAAACATTATTGGTGCCATGGTTTTCTTTCTGCATTCATTTCTTCATAAGGTCTACTTTCTTATTCCACTTTATTGCTAAGCATTTTTGTTATAGATTTTAGTTTCTAAATCCCCAAGAAGCAAATTCATGTCAAGGAAATATCTCTTGAATAGGTTCTTGATAATTTTTTAAAAAAAACTTTATTTTTTTACTATATATAAGAAATTGATTGTGTGGAACATAGGGACTCCTAAAGTAAGGTTTTATTAAGAATGTAAACTATCAAAGGGTTCTACATCACTCTAAAAAAAAGTTCTTAAAAGTTGCTATCATATATATATCTCACAGCTGGACAACTCTATCATCATAAGCTCAGAATGAAGATAAATGGGCATAACCTATTTTTTCTATTTTTTAGTGTCTTTTTCTAAAGGTTATCAGTAGGAACCATAATGAAATAGTATTAACAAGGAACTAAAAGAATAGAGGTAGTTATTGTTGAATAATTTTAAATGCTTGCTACATAACAAGATTTATTTCACTTTATTTTGACCCATAAATGGGAGAAAAGGGCAGGTGACTTTTTCAACCAATCAGTTTCTTCTTGAGCTGTTAAAACTTACTTGCCCTAATGCTTTCCAAATACCATGTCAGCCTTTATTCCTCATGTCACATTTAAATATATATATATATAATCCAGTGGCATGTAATGATTCTCTTATGGTTGATATGGCATTTTTGCATAGGAGTTATTATTTGGATAAAAGATGTGCCTTTTAAAATGCAAATGTTGTTGTTGTTGTTGTGTTAAAAAAGAATGGTTTTAATAATAGATTAGGCAGGTGTGTGGTTGAAATTCAAAATAAAAGTCCAGGACTTGGATACATAGTAGATAGCTTAACTTCGCATTTCTTTTTTTATTATTAGATAAACACACAGGCCTAATGCAGATTTGGACCACTGCAAGACAGTAAGGGGGCTTTAAACCTTCTCTCATTGTAGCCTAAATCCAATTGCTAATCTGAACTAGATAAGACCCATTGAATTAGGTGATTATGATGATGATGATGATTCGTATCCCACTTTCCCCCCAAAACTGGGACTCAGAGTGTCTTACAATTTAAAAGAATGTAAAGGTGAGGCATTAAAATAGAATTAAATTATTACAATATTAAAACAGATTACTCATTAAAAGAATAAAATGCCATTTAAAAGATAAAAGTGTTTAAAGACAGCACACTTTAAAACAATACAACATCCCAGCCTGTTCTTTAAAAACTTTGTTTTTAAGCCTGATAAGTGAACACTTATTTATTTCCCATTAATTCAGGAGGTCTAGTCTAGTGTGGACTAGCAATTGGATTTTGGCCACATTATTTCTCATAGGGCCTTTGCAGACTGCCAGAAATAGTGCAAATTGAGTCCAATTTAAGGGTTAGGGTTAGTGCTAGGGAATCATGGGAATTGTTTTGTTTTTTTCTGAGACATCTAGCCTTCTCTGTCAGAGAGCTCTGGTGCCATAATAAAATACAGTTCCCATGATTCCCTAACCCTAACCCTTAAAGTGGACTCAATTTGCACTATTTCTAGCAATCTGCAAAGGCCCATAGTAAACCAGTCAGTGATTTAATGTAGATAAGGTTAAGGAAGGAAAGGAGCTCATCCTCTTCTTTCCCTTGGCAACCATTTATGTCATCTGGAGACACTTCTCAGGGAGGTTGGGGACATTCTTCTGAAGAATGTAAGGTGGGGCACAGAAGGTTGCTGGGGAAGTAGGAATTGGCCCATATCAGACATACCAGAGTAAATATACCCTGAATAAGCAGAGAGTGACTAAGTAGGTGACTAGGAAAGGAATAGCTATGCACTTGAAAAAGCACAAACCTTGGAAAGCACTTGGGTATGAGAAAAGGGTGGAGCAGGGAGAGGTCCAGAATAAGGAGGAGTTGAGAAAGATGAGTCTGAGAGGTAAAAGGAGAGGGAGAGAGGATGGATGGCTAAGCAGGAGAGTTGTACATTGCCAAAAACCATAAAAGTGAAGAAAAATGAAATTTATATATTGATTTAAAGTAATCAGCCAAAGCTTTTGAAAGTAGGTGTCCCAACTCCAGCTCCTAATTAGATAAATCTATCTAATTTAGTCCTACGTTTTATTGTAATAAACAAGGCTGGCAAAAATGCCTTCTGAAGTCCCATTCCTTAGTTCACTGGGGTTGGAGTGTAACTTTCAGAACAGCAGAAGCTCTCAAATGGTACTGCCATAGTAAATCCTCACAATACCCCCAGTGTAAATATCATTCTGCAGCATTTTTGGAAGTTGCCTGGAGGTGGATGAGAGCAGTAAGTGATAAGGTTTTCTAAAGACAGGAGGGCTAGCCCAAGGGTAGTCATCGGTGCCAGGGAAGTGGGACTCAGATAACTGCCTGAGAATTCTATTTTGTGATACCAGGTGTGGTAATAATTAATATATTTAACAAGAGATGCTTCATAATAAGAAGGTGATAATAGTCCTATTGGCATAATCTTATGTATTAACATGTGTATCCACATACATTGTATTGTTGACAAAATTCTTAGGTATAACAATGGTGTCAAATATATCTTTAACTCGCTAAATTAATAGCAGGCTTTGGTGCAACTAGTCAATTATCAAATAATCAAGATCCACCATATATACTTCCCTTCTATAATCCAGTTTCATAAATGTTTGGTATTTAGCAAGGGCACCAACTACAGCTGCGCTATTTAGAATATCAGTGGGTTTTGAAGAATTACAATATATACAAGCAATTATGCCAAAGGCTCTATGATGGTACATGTTCTCTGATAATCTCATTAAGTCCTTTTCTTACACATTCAGATAAGAAATAGACCTAGTTTATATACCATTTGCCAATGTGTATTGGATGGACAGGATGTGTCAGTCTGGAATACTATTTGGAAGGATGGGCTAAACTTGTCTTTGAGCTCTGCCATACAAGAAGCAAACTGGAAGAACAGTGATATTATGTAGGACATGACTCATGTAAATAAATGGTACAGCTAATTGTGATCACAGCAAAAGCATTTATAAAATACTAGTAAAAAGATGTCATGTGTGTCCAGTATATCATTTCAGAAGACTCACAAGCAGAATAAAAAGAATAAACTTTTGCCAGCTTTAATCTTCTGTTGCATTACTTACTACCTTTTTATTACCACCATAGCCACTAATCCTTTTATGCAGTTATATAAAGTATTCTATAAGATATATGTGTGAGAATCCCATGTCAGCATTGTTTTTCCTGTACTGTATGTGTATTTGCTTCATTGGAATATCTAAAATCAATAAAGTGCTGGAAGCTCTTTCAAGTTTTCACCTTGGCTATTTGTGGTTTCTTTGTTTCTGAAATAAAGCTTATTGCTTAATTAATTCAATTTTCTCCTTCAAGAGTCATTTTTAATGTAAACAGCATCAAGTGCCAGATAAAAACCTAATAAAAATAAAGTTATATACTGGTTCATATGTAAAGTCAATAAGTAAGTAAAGTATATTGTTAAGAAATGTTTATATTTATATATATATATTATATGCATAGTATGCATAGAAGGAAAACTTTTTAATTGTTCTGTAGTGACAAGACTTAACTGTCCTATTTTGGACATATCATGAGAAGGCATGACTCAATGGAAAAGATAATAAGGTTAGGAAAGGTGGAGGGAAGTAGAAAGAGAGGAAGGCCACATGCTAGATGGATGGAGTTTATTAAAGAGACCACGAACATGAATTTGCAGGAGATGGGTAGAGCAGTAGAGGACAGGGGGGCCTGGACATATCTCATCCATAGAGTCACCATGGGTCAAGACCGATGCGAACAGCAACACGATTCCATTTATGGTCTGCTCCTGTGACAAATAGGTATACTGAATCTTTCAGTTCTGGCTCTCAGATAAGCTACAACTCAGTCCTATAATAATGATTATGAATCATGATACTATATACTTATGAACCATCTTAAATGAAGATCTTGTAGGGCCTTTACAGACGGCCTGTTTGGGGAGGCTCTAGCGGCAGATCAGGGCCACAGCAACCACCATGCCATGGCCCCAATCCTCCCTTTTGCTGCCCCCAAAAGAGCGGCAAAACGCCGCTCCTTTTAGGGGTGGCAAAAGGCCGCCCTAAAAGCCGGTGCCATGGCTCTTCCATGCCCTTTTGGTGCAGTGTATCTACACACTGTGCTGGGAGGGCATCCTGATGCCATGTGCCATGCAGACAGGTGTGCAGCGTTAGGACAGCGTCAAGACAGTGGCTGGATGGAGTTGGGGCAGCTGGTGTGCGGCTGTCCTGCCCCAACTCCATCCCAGGCTGGCCCTTTAGGCCGATCTGAAATACCCTGTAGTTTCCCTAGATCAAGATAATAGTTCTGCACACTCCCTTTAGTTTAAAGTCACTCTTTCTGCAGTGTTAACTAGTCAGTTATTCACAAATGGCACTCCAAATGAAACCACACAAATTCTAGGAGAAACTAGTGATTCCAATGAGAACAGGGAAACAAAACAGTCCAGTAGTAATGGTTTCCTCTGTTCCTTACAGTTTTGCACAACATTTTGAAAAGAAGGGGGGAATTGCTACAAACTCAGAAGATTTAGCCTCTGTTATTACCCCATGAGTGAACTGGGCCTATGCATGGGTGCAGGTGGCTTCATTATTAATTACCCTGAACGTAATTATTAATTGAATGCTGCTGCTGATATCATCTGCCATTGTCCAGATAGCCAGTTAGGGTTCCATAGGTCATGAGCTTTAGCCCTAAGGAACAGCCTGAGCTGTGCAATTGGGCTTAAGACAGAACAGCTCAAACTGTCCCCCTTCATTTGTGGTTCCACACTTAAAGTTACGTCAATAGAGTAGCAAGCAAGCATGGTTCAAGTTTCTATGCATGGAATTAAAATAGCAACCACCATATGCTATTTAAAAATTATTATTTTTTGGTTCCCAGCCTGGACCATTTTCTTATAAGCAGCAGATTTTTCTTGAACTTGGCTTCATCAAAGATATGGAGGGACAGGTTTGTACTCTTAGGCCACTCAAGGGAAACCTAAATAATAATCTTGGGGAATAACAGGTAGTAGTTTGTACCTCAGCTTGCAATTCTTTTGGTTAACATTGGTTGCCTGGGGGTTGCCTCAACAAACAAGCAATTAATTTGCCATGAAATATACTAGTGAAGAGGAACACAGAGTACCTTCTATGCATTTCTATGCATTATATTGCCCACCCACCATTCGTCTTTGTCTGCTGTAGAACAAACAAATGCCTCTTATTGCAGAAGGAGGGCCAACAAAACTCAGTGAGGATGATATATTCACAGATATCTCATTACACACTTGATATGTGCACTTGTTCCTCCAAGTTGCAATATGTCAGCCATAGCCAGCAGAATGCCTCACATTTCAAGAAGCTGTCTGGTGATATGGTGTGTCTGGTGATGACAGGAGGCAATTAATTCCTGCCACAGTGTGAACTTTAAACACAGTTTTAGTAGCACTGCTGGGACTATTAAGTTGAAGAACTATCCTGTGACGCATAGCAGCTGCTCAGAGAAAGGGAAAATTCTACATACAAATAACTTCTAAATGTTAAGCATTCATATTCATTTGAGCAGGGAGTGGTGGAAAGAATTCAGATATGCTGCAATAAGAAATTGTAGCATCAGCATCTTTTGGAAAGGCTTCTTCTTCTTCTTCTTCTTCTCCTTCTTCTCAAACTGGCTTACAGACACCAGCTGCTTGTGGAAACATGTCCAGGTGAAACAATGGCATATGAAAACATTTCATTAGTGTAAGAAATGAAGAGTTCTCAGTTCCTATTGGCTGTCTTGCTTGTGCTCCAGATTGCATCTGGTTTCAGTCGAAGGACAGGAGGAGATAATAGGGCTGATGCTACACCAAAGCTTGGAACCTGTAGCTGCATGCCCATTGTACTAACGGCTGATGCCATGAGGATATCCTAAGCTGAGAGGATGGCATAAGTGTGTAACCACAGCACAAAATACCTGGGAGCCAGGTTTTGATTCACACCTGATCTAACCACTCTTTCTTAGTCTTCCCTCTTAATAATAATTGAGCTCCTCTTCCATGTTGTTCTCTCATTCTCTGTGGAGCAGTTAAAAGATATTTGCTGATGAATCCATAGCTGTTTGCAGGCCTATTGTTCTGTGGATACAATCCAATAAGCAATTTCTCCCTCCCTGTGCAGGGAAGTCCCAAATTAACCCTGTGGTCCCCCCCTAGACCATGTTTCTAATTTATTTATTATTATTATTATTATTATTATTATTATTATTATTATTATTATTATTATTCCGCCCCTCTGTCCTATTGATGCCCAAAAACCTTGAAACAGGGATGCAGCTTCAGTGGGCTAAGTCCCTGAGTTCTCCAATACATTGGTTATGGAAGTACCAGTCTTTGGTACCATGTCAACTGTTCCTCAAGAGCTACCAACAATCAAAAATCTAATTTGTTACCACTACCCTGTGTGCTTGTGTCTTTCTGAGATGGAGGGGCAAGCAGGAGATTGGAGCACTGGTAGGGCCCTCTCTAAAGTTAGCACTGAGACTGGTGCTAACATTACATCTTCCTTCAATTATGGGGGAAGGTAAAATAACTAGGGAGGACATATAGCTGGAACACTTTTCAGAGGCATTTCACTTGTCATCCTCAGCTGGGATGGGAGTTCTAAACTCTTGTATCAGAAGTAAGAGAGTAAATAACTCCTAAGTGCATCTATACACATACATCTATATATCTGCATCCACTTAAATGTGTGTTCACACACACACTTGTACATTGAACCGCCACTGATGCAACATTGTTGTTGCTGTTTTTGGAGGAGTAAACCAAAGGCAGCAGCCATTGAAAGCCTATGCCAGAAATTTCTTTCTCTCAGTCTCAAAGAAGTTGCAGGATTTATTCAGGTCTTTGTATGCTGATACAGACTAATATCGCTATGTCTTTGAATACAGCCAAAATTCTGAATTAGCATAAAAGTACAAATATCTACAAAAGAAAATGGAATGTTGGAGGTGGGGTGTACTGCTAATACTCAGTACAAAAGCCAAAGAGGGCCTATCCCAAGGGAGTCTGTAACCAGGGCTCAGACTGCAGTTTGAAAACCAGGTCTATGCACTCAAGTGGCCTGCTTGGGCCCAATGGAACCTATAAGACCTCTTTGAGCCAGATGGGCCTATGAGGCCTGTGGAAGCCTGACTGGGGTCTACAAGGCTTGTGAAGACCTATGGAGGTGGATTTATGAGGTCAGTGTAAGTCTAATAGCCTACAAGGCCTATGAAGCCCATGGCAGCTTAACAGAGCCTGTAAGACCTGCAGAGACCTACTCGGGGCTGAAGTGGCCTGTGGGCCCAGTTCTACACAGCTACCAAAATAGGGTCTAGGAGTCCAACTGCCACTCCAGAGGTTCAAAGGAAAGGTCACACCCACACTTGCCCCAACTACTACAGACTACAGGCCTCCCCAATAAATTTTAAAAAATTAAGAATATGGATAAGCCCGTCCCACTGCAATCCCAGCATTCACTTTCTTGTTCTCTATATCAATAGTTGGATCCAAAAAGGATGTGGAGGGAATAGACAAAGCTTAATAAATCCTGTAGTTCTACCCCTTCATACTTAGGGGCAGTGATGCTTTTACTAGGTCTCCTCCACTTGGGCCCAACAAAATCCAATTCCTCTTCTAAGTGCTAAGTACCGGAGTTCTAGAACTGTCTTATTGCTGCATAGCAGTCACTCCTACTAGAAATTACAAATCTCTGCTGCTGTATATTTGAAATTAAAGGACTACATGTTTTTAAATTGTTTCAAGGTAGCCAAAAGCACATTTTTGAATACTCTGTGTGGTTTCCCAGGAAAGTATCAGTGGACTGAAGCTTTCATATTTTGGAAAGGACTGGTTTCCATTTAAAGGATTGCTGCGAAATCTCCAAAAAGTGATTGAAAAACTGGAATCAAAATATTCAAGCAGAAAATATTCAGACTGGGCAGAGATTGCTGTGAAGTTTTTCCTGCTAGCAACATCTTATGTGTAGGATAACTATTTCACCAAAGAGAATGTCATCCCCTTTCTTCTTAATCTTGCTGGTGTATTTGTCACTGATAAAGCATAAATCTGAACAGTGCTGGCTGCTGGCTCACATTTCCGTAGGACAATGAATCCATGCTAGTTTTAGAGCTATCCAAGGTAGTTTTTTGTGGGTTTTTCCGGGCTGTGTGGCCATGTTCTAGAAGAGTTTATTTCTGAAGTTTCGCCAGCATCTGTGGCTGGCATCTATGACTGTCCAAGGTACTTTGAATCTATTTTGGTGATAGGGTTCAGCACCTTAGACTGCTCCCTTGATATCTGAAATAAAGCCTAATCCAGAGTTACTATCAGCCTGAAATGAAAGCCACCAGCTACCATTGAGCTTGAAACTGGGCCTTTGAATTTTCCTCTGTGCTGCAGTTGGAGATGATGTGCTGTTAGGGAATAAAGATATAAAGATATAAAGATAGGGAATAAAGATATAAAGATATGCAGCTACATTGAGGTAGCCCAACATCAAATAGGACAACTATATAGAAAATTTTACCATATTAAAATATTAAGTGCCTAGAGGGCAGCCATGTAAATAAGACTGTGCTGGGATTTTTGCAAACTGCTGACATGTAGGCAAAGATTGCCAATCTTGGGCTGAAAAAATAACACATTAGCAGTAGATCTTGCCAGCATTGCTGGGAGATGTTAAATGCTTCAAGGTGCATAGTGACTAATACAACACATCTTACCAGACCAGCTTTAGCAAATAAACCAGTAGGGTGATTGTCTTTTCAGCACTCAAGGACCTGTTGTAGAACAATTCCCAGCAAATGCATTCACAGTTGCAGAGTTTCCTATGAAAAGAGGGTGGATCTGAAGTAAGAGGATATGTAAGTGAGTCCCTTTGCTTGGTCAGCTGCAAACGGGCCACACACATGCTGCCTGGGGGTAAAGAGCCCCTAGGAATACCAGAAATAAAATGTTAAGGTTACATGGTTTTTACACCTTAATTATTTTTAATTTAATTTTTATTATATTTTTATTTATTTCATTTCTATGCTGCCTTTCTCCCAAAAAGAGACCCAAGACAACTCACAAATAAAAACATTTTAAAAATTTACAATAAAAAATTAAAAACAATTAAAATCAACTAACTAAAAAAATTATAAAATTACATAAAGAGACAAAAGTTAAAACATAACTAAAATACACACCCCATATAAAAGTGTTTTTATCCTGTAAGCCACCTTGAGTGCCTTTCTGGGAGAAAGGTGGCATAAAAATGAAATAAATAAATAAGTAAATAAAATTGTTGTATAATAATATAAAAGCCTCCCTGACACAGTTTTCCAGTAGTGTACACAATGAGAAGAAATGTGTTATGCAGTTTCCTCTGAGGTGTATAATAGACACATTAAATACTCATATCAGTGCAGGTGTGTGCATCATAAATACTAAGCAGTATGTTTGCATACAAACTTCACTGATTTGTTTGTATAGTTTATAAACCTATTGGTTTATGTTTTGGCACAGAAAGTAATATACCAATTACTACGGGAACTTTTACTTTTTTTACTTGTGCTTTGAAGAAGAGCAAAGATGATCTCTTCAAATTTTTACAACTGTGAAACTTTTTTTAAAAGCCTAATGCCTAAGAAAATTAATACCTTAATTACAGACTCAATCCATTGTAAAGTTTGGGTCAAACAGAAATAGAGATGAAGAGGAACCACACACAAACAGTATATTCCTAATGCTGTCCAATCAGTCTAATCCCTATTCCCAATCTGAATCAGGCCATTTGTAACCAGTTTGTACTAAGTCTAGATCAAATTAAATTGACTCAGTCCAGGTACAGTCTAGAACAACACAGTCCAAAGAGATTCAGAAGGCTCCAGTGATATGAACATAAAAAAAAAAAAAAAAGAATGGAAAAGCCACACCATGGTCTTGCCTTGTTGAACAACCTCTGCCTCTCTTGTTAATCCTATTGCTAGTCCTAACTAGAGTAGAGTCACTGAATTAATTACTGGATGGGAAATTCTCACATAAGTAAAATCAAACTGATTCAGTGGGTCTACTCTGGCTAGGACTAGCAATTGGGGTTAGACCCATATGTCTAATATATTGCTTCCAAATGTAAATAGCTGAGAGATCCCAATTGCACTGAAGCCACCGACACCTGTACTCAGCCTCACATATAGTCAGCTAGGTACAGAGTACAGTATATAAGACAAACACCAAGGTGATGTGATGCAGATGAGGAGGAGGGAAGCAGAGCTTTGCTCATTAACAGTTTTGATGTATAACCTGGAGCAAGAATCTCACTGCCACTTACCAGTAGCAATACTTGTGCGGAGGAATTATGTGAGCTCAATAAAGTTATATCCTAATTGATTTCTTACCCCTCTCCTTCATTTAGCTGATAACAGTGAATTGTTGAAAGAATTGTTGTGAGGGTTTTGATTATTGTTGATTGTTTTCTGAGCTTGGTCGCTCTGAATGTTAGCCTTTTCAATTCCTGACCTCTTGCCTTGTTGAACAACCTCTGCCTCTCTTGTTAATTTGTTAATTTGAAGTGTAATCTAATGTGAGCAAGCTTTTGTGCATTTTAGGTAGTGGCATTTATCCTTCTTCTACCAACCCATTTAGTACTAGATATTGTTAGATGGCTGATTTGCTTTTTACCATGAATCTTTTTTTAAAAAAATCTCTCTAGTTCTCTCTGTTTGCAGTTTTACACTCACCCAGTCTGCTAACAAGAACATTTGTTTTATTTCCAAAGCATATATATTGTTATATTACACATTAAATCCATATTTTGAGGCAAAGCAACACTCTTAATGTCCATTTCATGCATGCGTGCAGTGAGCAAGCAATCCACTCAATTAAATTTCCACCATTTCATCAGTGAAATGTATGTATCAATCAGTTCTGATTGTTTTCTAAAATCATCATGAGGCTTATTTGCAACTGTAATACAGATCCACATGGTGCCTCTAAGGCCAGAGGGAGGCAGATTAATTTGCCTCACCTTAGACTTATTTAGCCCAGTAATTTTGGTGGTAGTGGAAACAAACAAGCTTCATCCCCAGTGAGGACGTTATCACACGGGGCCTAAAGCAGAAAGAATCCACACCCAATCCCATCCTATTGCATTTTTTTCCCATGTGTTCACACGACGTCGCACAGAACCCTGTCCCAACCCCGTCCCAATGCGGCATCATCCCCGTTCTTTTGAATGCCGGTTTCTTGGGGAATTACAATTGTGCGACCAGAATGATACCGCAATAATACCGCTTTCGCCATATGTCTGATCACAAGATACGTATTGTGGAGCATTTCCCCAACATGACCCATGGTTCCCCGTGCTATTTCCCATGGATCTGTGAGGAAGCATCTTATAACATGTACTTCCTGTTTTGATCGGGCAGCAAGAACATCCTTGCTGGGTTCTGGAAGGGATCTTCTCACTTGTGTGTGAACGGCAGATACAGTTCCCAGGAGCGCATCTATCGCGGTTTCGTTAATTGCGCAATGATGCTAGTTGTGTCTGATAGCCATTTCCGTCTTGTGGGGTCTATACCGGTATAGTTCTGGATTGATTCCATACCGCTTTCTTGCCGCTTTGAGACCCGTGTGTGATAACGTCCTGAGACTTGCAAGGACTTGTGGAGAGGGGGATGATAGCTGGAGCAGTGTTAGCTGTATTTTGTTTTAGACATCCTGTAAACCATTTTAAATCACGTGTTGAGTTAATGCTACCTTATGAATAAAAAAGAAATTAAAATGACATGAAATAAAGTATCTGTTTGCACTATTATCCATGTTAGGCTTCAGATAAGAGACAACTACCACCACCATGACAGAGGAAACCACTGAGATGGAAGGCAGGCAGGCAGAGTCAGCAGAGAAAAGACAGAGCATTGCCTAGGACAACTTTGAGGGAGGAGCAGATCCCTGTTTGTGGTATCTGCTCTCACTGTAGGGAGCAAGTGATCATCCCCAGGGCTCAGTATTGAACTGCTCCACTGAAGAGTTGTGTTTTAATTTGGATTTTATCTTGTAAGCTGCCTTGAGTCATATCTTTGGGGAAAAGGTAGGATACAAAAACAGTGTGAGGTAAGATGGTAAGATAGATAGACCATCTAATTATTCAGGGCTAACATCAAAACATTTGGTGACTGCTTGACATTAAAAATCCCATCTTGTTGTCTCATATTTGCACCACCCAGTCTCATCCATGATGTTGGATGGTATGGTGCTATAATACACTTGTAATCTATCCCTGTTCGTTTGGTGCCTACATAAGATCTGATTCAACAAGGCTTTTAATCACAAGGTTGTATGTTCCAAGCTAGATGGATTGTGCAGCCAGGATGGGGAATCTTAGGCATGCCAAATATTTGGGGCAATAGCTTCCATAATCCCTTATTGTTGGACATAGTAACTAGGACTGATTTTTAGCATGACTATTGGCTTTTTCTGCATTGGCAGCAGCTCTTCCAATAAAGTTCAGGTCTCAGAGGCACTTTGACCTCCTTCCCAAAAAGCAGTGACCTTTCTATCCTAGTGTAACAGTGAAACATTTAATCAGGATGTTTATTGCCAGTCATGTATATGTGCATGATATATATTTTTTTTCAAGGTATGACTTATCTAGGTTGATGTGATTGCAAAATGACACACAAATTGCAAAATAATTTTTAATACAGTGTGGAATTGGGAGAAAAAGAAGGGTTAAGGAACTGCCCTGGGTGGAACAAATGATTATTACACGCCCTAAAGCTATGACATCATGGGGCGGGGTGTTGCAGAACAAATGACACACCCATGTGGTTTTATGTCCCTGAAACTAGTCCTGTAGGAACTCTTAGAAGAAACTTTCATGTTCTTGCCATGGTTAACTGGCATGGGAAAAGGAAGGATAAAGAGAGCTCAGCTCACCTCAGCTCTTGGCACAGATCCAGATCTGGAGTGAATCACAGCTACACTTCAATCAAAAAGATTGTGGGAAAATGAGGTACACAGATAAAGCCAGGGCTTCAGCATTTGTTAAGTCAGCATTTACTCATCAGGGATTGTATTTGTTTACACACAGAATTAGAAATTTCCAAAACTGACAATACAAGGATCTCATTGGCATGACAATAGATGGCAGCAGATTTGTTCTTCCAGTTCCTTCTCAGTAATGATGGGATCCTACCAATGCCCAAACATGGTCAGATGACACAAGCACCATTGTTATGGCACAAATACTTCACCTTCTCTATTCTTCTCTTTCTCTTCCCTCTGATTGCCAACACTGAAATTTTAGCTTCTTTTTCTGGTGGTTCTTAGCAATTTGTTAGCCTTCATGGTTTACTTGACAGTACACTTTACATTTACTCTATAATCCTATGATCACTCTACACCTTTAGGATTCTTCACTTCTTCAGCCACCCCTAGATGGTGGAATGACCTGCCAGAAGAGATTTGATAGCTGAATACATTGTCTGAATTTAAAACAACCTTGAAGACTAATATCTTCTGCCAGGCCTGTCCAGATGATTTTTAAAACTGTAAATTTTAAATGATGAATTTTAAATATAGATAGATTTAATACATATGTGTCTTCTTTGTTCTTTTAAATTGATGGATGTTTTAACTGATGTTATGTTCTTAACTGATGTATATTTGTTGGTCTATTGTTATTTCCTGCCTCGGTCCATGTGGAGAGGTGAGTAAAAAATAAATTTATTATTATTATTACACTGTCTATTCATTCATTGACAAGGGGTTGGACTAGATGATGTTCCTTCCAACTCAATAATGCTATTGTTCTGTAATTCTTAAAATCAGCAATTTACACTTGGATGATTCAGGAACCCTGTCATCCTTTCACTAATCTTTATACACTCTCTTTTATTATAAAAACTGTATGGGTGCCTTATTTGGGACTGAATATCTGTTTGGTTAAGGAGAAGTGAAACAGTGGGGAGTGCCACAAATGTTTCTTAGAAGGAGGATTGCATTCTGTTTGACATGTTGTGTTCTATTTGCATTCTGGTTAATGGATTGGCAACGTAACTCATGGTGTAACCCCTCCTCCATTGATCTCCTCCCATACCATACCATACAGAAAAATTTAGTAATGTCTTTTGTACTAATGTTACTCCTAGTTCAGCATTTTTTGGGGGAGCGGTGTTTTTTTTTTTAACATATGCAATTTTATAGTTTTTATTTAATGTTTTTAATTGTTTTAGAACTTTTATTTTAAAGCTTTTAAAATGTTTTTATTTGTGAGCCATCTTGGGTCCATTTCTGGGAGAAAGGCAGCATAAAAATGAAATAAATAAAATAAAAATAAAATAAACATCCAAACTACTCCCCCACACTGGCACAGTTTGTCTTGCCAAACTACAAATCTCAGGATTCCATAGTATGCAGCTATGGCAGTTAAAGTGGAATGATAGTGACATAATTGTATAGTGTGAAAAGGGCTCAGATTCTAATTTCTATAGGCACTTACCAGTCTAATTGCCTGTGCCTAAATCTGAGATCCAGATCACAGGTTCATTTGCAGGTTTTGTTTTTGTTTTAGACAAATATTGTATTTGAAGCAAATTTGGAACATGCTACCACCACTCAGTTGGATCAAGATTTAGGTACAAGCAACTTGAATCAGATTTCTACCTCCTCTCCTCCTTACTGCATGCTCTCCTGCTCTTCAAAACTACTACACTAAGGAGTTTATCACAATAAAAAGCCCCAATTTACCCCTTCCGTTTTACAGTCAATTACAGGATGCAGCCAGGAATTTTCCTGCCTAAAACCCAGCTCCCAGTCATGCTCAGATGGTTGGTTTGCAAAGTCGGGAGCTGGGATTTAGGCAGGATGCAGTCAGGCGGCAGCATCAGTGGCATTTTCCATGCAATAATTCCTGGCTGCATCCCATAATCAACTGTAAAAAGGAAGGGATAAGTTGGGTTTTTTAATGCGACAAACTCCAAAGACTACACAAATACTTAGCAGCAGGGTGTGGCGTGAGAAAAAGGCAAGGAATGCTTGAAAACTGAGTAAAATCAACTTCTTTGAGCAGAGCCATTTTGTTCAAACAAAGAAGATCTTGGATCCAGTTCAGAATTCTGTGTGTGTGTGTAAAGGTGGATTGCCACAGCTTCAGTCTGCAACAATCCATGGGATAGGCATGGTGTTTTACATTGTAAGGGCTGCAGACACTGCACTGTCTCCAAAGAAAGCCCTTTGGCAAAGTAAAACTATAAGATCAGCTCATTACATCAGGCCTGGAAGAAAATGTCACATTCACATGAGCTGAACTAGGTTTTCAATGGAGCCTTCTTTCTTCAGGGCCACATATTCACTACCTGTGTCCCTTAACTTCAACATTAATAAAACATAGCCCCAAAGCTGCACTGAAGCCAAGGAAAGTCTCTGTCTCGCATCACACCAGTGGAAGCAGTGACCAAGCCTTCCCTCTAGTTTTTATAAGAATCTTCAAAGGGCTATTTCAGGCAAGAATTAAGCTGTGTGCCACTTTGCTCAGCACTTAGTCATCTGCTTGAGCTGTGGCTGCTTTAATAGGTTTGTGTTTTTAGAACTCTTTGAAGATGAAAAATGCTAGAAGGATGTGTGAGAAGGATGGTTGCCTCATATGTGTATCTATAATCTCTGGCAAAAATGCCTTTAAACAAAGCAAAATTACGTTCAGCCTCCATTATCCATAGAAAACAGTTGAGCACCAAAGTCCTTGCTCTCTCTGGTTCCCACCCATCTCAGATATAAATTGAAAAAAATGGTTTTGGGGGCTAAAATTTCTAGCCAGTATAATCAGTGTCAGTTGGATGCAGGTGCTGGGAGCTGTAATCCAAAATGATTACTTTTTCAATATCTGTTCTCACCATCAGAATCTGATGACAAATGGATGGATGAAGCATCCTTAACCATCAGGTTAAGGATGCCATTCCAGATACCACTGGAGTACAACTCACATCAACCCTAGCAGGCATAGAAATGATGAGGAAAGTGGCAAAAATAACTGCGTGTGCCTTCAAGCTGTTTCTGACTTATGGCAGACCTATCCAGAAGTGTGCTGCTATCCAGAGGGACAAAGAGGCAGGCTTGGGAGTCCAGGTACATCAAAGTCTCCCCTCCCCCTGAGACCAGATGAGCAATGGGTGATGGACAAAAAGAGAGGCTTCAATGTCATAGCCCAGGATCATCAGGGCCCAACCCAACAAGAAGACCAGAAGGCCACTGATGCCACTGATGGGGACAAAGTGGGAGGCGTGGAGGAGAAGGAGAGGGTGGGGAAAACATCTAGGAGTGTAAAAAGGAAAGGGAAAAGAGAACTGAGGGAGGGAAGAAGGGAATAACTGGCATATAATATAGGAACAGCTGCTAGGCTGTAGCAGAAGTGGTGGGTGATACTGAAGTCAACTCTCCCAGAGAGAACAGAAGTGTCACCATAGCTGACACTTGTTCGATCTGCATGAAAGGAGGAAAAAGGTGTCCCTCCTTGCAAGACCATTTCACCAAGAAAACCCTTTACGTGAGACAGCTCAAAAACCAACAACTGGAGAGAAGGCCAGACAGAAAACATGTCCAATAAAACTAGCATAGCTAGAAGCAACATGTAATTGGAACATGGAACATGAGAAGCATGAGCCAGGGAAAGCTAGACATATTAAAGAAGGAAATGAAGGAAATGGAAATAATAAAGAAGGAAAAAAGGAAATGGAATGCATGAATATATCAATATGAGTGAGTGAGTTAAAATAGACAGGAATGGAACACTTTGACTCAGACAACTATACAATAGTCTATTCAGAAAATGGAAAAAAAACAAGAAGAAATGGGGTGGCTTTCATACTAAGGAAAGATATAGCCAGAGCACTCAAAGGATAGAACTCAAAGTCAGACCGTATATTATCAATAAGGTTTCAGGGTAAACCTATAAACATCCCAATAATACAAGTATATGCACCAACCACAGATGCAGATGAAGAGGAAATTGAGATATTCTATGATGCAGTCCAGGAAGAAATTGACAGTATACCATCACAAGATTTAAAACTAATCATTGGAGACTTCATGCTAAAGTTGGCAACAAAGAAGAATCAAAAACAGTAGGAAGATTTGGATTAGCAACAAGAAATAAAATGGCAGAGCATCTGATAGAATTATGTGAGGCCAATAATCTGTCCATTGCAAATATCTATTTCATACAACCAGATAGGAGACTATACACCTGGCCATCACCGGATGGTAAACACAAAAACCAGATATACTACATAATTGGAAGTAGAAGATGGAGAAACTCTATCTTTGTGGCCAAAACCAGACCAAGAGCTGATTGTGGCACAGACCACAAACTGCTCATAACTAAAATCAAAGTTAAGCTGACGAAGAAAGCAAAAACCATCATTATACCAAAACATGGCCTGAATAACATTTCAGATGAATTCAAGGACAATATAAGAAACAGATTTGAACTATTGAGTATAATTGACTGGGAACCTGAAGAACTGTGGACAGAAGTCAAATACATAATTAAGGACGAATGAAAGAAAACACTAACAGTGGCCAAAAAGAAAGAGAAGAAACAATGGATGACAGATGAAACACTTTGTGCAATAAAAGAAAGAAGAAAAGCAAAAGCAAAGGGAGATAAGAATAAAACCAGAAGTATGAACACAACTGTCCAATGTCTGACACGCAGGGACAAGGAGAAATACTACAATGACCAATGCAGAGAAATAGAAGACAACAACAAAAAGGGAATAATGAGAGACCTCTAACAAAAAAAAATCCAAGAAATTAAAGCATGTTCAAATTGAGGGCAGGGATGCTCTATGAGGGGGAAAAAGAACATAATACAGGAACAAGTAGAAATAAAAAGACACTGGAGGCAATATACAGAAGAGTTATACAAAAGAGATGAGAGAATGAATGATATTTGGAATGAGAAGCCATATGAAGATGAACCTCAAATTCTAAGTGAAGTGGAATTTGCAATAAAGGAAATGGGGAAAAATAAATCACTGGGAACAGATGGTATCCCAATTGAACTGCTACAATGCCTACAGATAGATACAACTTTAGTGCTAACTGAAATATGCCAACAAATATGGAAAACAAAGCAGTGGCCAACAGACTGGAAAAGCTCGATATATATACCAACCCACATGATAGGAGATATAAAAGACTGCAGCAACTATAGGACAATAGCACTAATCTCACATGCAAGCAAAATAATGCTCAAAATTCTGCAGCATAGACTCCAACCATACATGAAGAGAGAAATTCCAGAGGTGCAAGCATGATTCAGAAAAGGAAGGGGCTCTAGGGACCACACTGCAAACATACGATGGCTAATGAAGCACACTAGAGAATTCGAAAAAAGAATCAGCATGTATTTCATAGACTACAGCAAAGCATTTGATTGTATAGATCACAAAAAACTATGGAATGCACTCAAAGACATGGGGGTGCCACTACATCTGATACATCATCAGTTGACCTGATGAGAAATCTGTACCAAGGACAAGAGGCCACCATCAGAACAGAATTTGGGGAAACAGAGTGGTTCCCAAAAGGCAAAGGGGACAGGCAAAGCTGCATAAGAATTAGTAACAGAAAAGGGAGGAGTTAAGATAGGAGGAAGCAACATTAACAACCTAAGATATGCAGATGACTCCATAATATTAGCAGAAGATATTCAGGAATTGGAACAGTTAATAAGGAAAATCAAAGATGAAAGTCCAAAGGCAGGTCTGATGCTGAACATAAAGAGGAAATACACAAATTCAATCTAAAGAATGAGGAAATTGAAATAGTTAAAGAATTCCCATATCTAGGATCAAACATTGACCAGAATGGAGATTGCAGTCCAGAAATAAGAAGAAAACTAGGAATGGGAAGAGCAGCTATGAAAGAACTGGAAAAGATACAGAAGAGCAAAGGCAGACAACTGAGCACTAAAGTAAGAATTGTATTCCCAATTACCATGTATGGATGTGAGAGCTGGACAGTGAAGGAAGCAGACAGAAAGAAAATCAACTCATTTGAAATGTGGTGCTGGAGAAGAGTACGGTACTTAGGATACCATGGACAGCCAAGAAAACAAACAAATGGGTTCTTGAACAGATCAGACCAGGGTTCTCCTTGGAAGCAAAGATGATCAAGTTGAAACTATTGTACTCATTATGGCCACATAATGAGAAGCATGGATGACTAAAAAAAAACAATAATGCTAGGAAAGGTAGAGGGTAGAAGAAAGAGAGGAAGATCACAAACCAGATGGATAGACTCGATCAGGGAACTGCTGCCGTCACCTGCAATACCTGTGGGATGTTTGTATTCTTACCTACAGATGTGGGGAACTACACATGCTCAAAATGCAAGTTGGTAGCCCTGTTGGAGGACAAAGTACAGCAGCTGGAGGCGCGGGTAGCTACACTTCAACATATTAGGGAACAAGAGGCTTTCCTTGAGAGAACAGAACAAACGGTCTTGGATGGGGAACACACAGAGGAAGTCGCTGGGGAAGAGAAGATCACATCACACACACAGGAGGTAGAAAGCTGGAGGAAGGTCACACGCAGAAGTAAGGAGACCAGGGATCGTACTGGGAGCTTGCGGCTACAGAATCGATTTCAAGCTCTTACTCTTAGCAAGGAGGACGCAGAAGAGCAGCATGGACAGATTTCAGAGACAGAGCAGGGGACCCTGTCAGTTCCACCACAGGGAACAGTCGCTGCTAAGCCTCGGAGGAGGCGTGTGGTCGTGGTGGGGGACTCCTTGCTGAGGGGGACAGAAGCAGTGATTTGTGGGCCTGACAAGATGTCTCGAGAGGTGTGTTGTCTTCCTGGGGCAAAGATCAGAGATGTGACAGAGAGGCTGACAAGACTGGTCAGGCCTACCGACCAATACCCCTTCCTTTTGGTCCACGTGGGAACGAACGACACAGCAAGACACAGCCTTCAGAACATCAAAAGGAATTACGAGGCTCTAGGAAAGAAGCTGAAAGAAATGGAGGCACAGATTGTCATCTCGTCTCTTCTGCCAGTTCAAGGGCATGGTCCAGGAAGAGAGAGGAAGATAGCAGATGTCAACAATTGGCTCCGCAGATAGTGTCGTCGAGAACGATTTGGATTCTTGGATCATGGGCTGCGGTTCCATGAGGGCGGACTCCTGGCAAGGGATGGGCTGCATCTCACACCAGTTGGAAGAAATGTTTTTGCCAACGGTCTGAAGAATTTGATCAGGAGGACTTTAAACTGAACTGTGTGGGGAAGGGAGACAACGTCCTGGAAGACAAAAGGACTGGAGAAAATAGTCAAACTGTCATAGAGGAAACAAGGCAAACAGTACAGGGACCCAACAGTGGGAGGCAAAAAAATGTGCACAGGCAGCAAGTAAAGGGGACACATGGTCTTAGATGTCTCTACACTAATGCACAGAGCATGGGAAATAAGCAAGATGAACTTGAACTCCTAGCACAACAAAGCAAATATGATATAATAGGCATCACTGAAACCTGGTGGGATGAGTCTCATGACTGGAATGTAGAAATAAAGGGGTATAACCTTTTCAAGAGAAACAGGACAAACAGGAAAGGAGGAGGAATAGCATTATATGTCAGGGATATTTACACCAGTGAAGAAATCCAGGACATCAATCCTGGAAGCCAAGTGGAGAGCATCTGGATAAAAATTAAAGGGGAAGGAAACAACAGGGATGTTAGTGTGGGAGTCTACTACAGACCCCCAACTCAAGCAGAAGAATTGGATGAAGCCTTTCTAGAACAGATGACCACACACTCAGAAAGGAGAAATATAGTAGTGATGGGTGACTTCAACTATCCGGATATTTGCTGGAAGTCAAACTCGGCAAAATCCTCAAGGTCTAGCAAATTCCTCACTTGCCTCGAAGACAATTTCATTGTTCAAAAGGTGGAAGAGGCAACGAGGGAGTCAGCTATTTTGGATCTGATCCTAACTAACAGGGAAGACCTAGTTAATGGGGTGCAAGTGGTTGGATCCTTAGGCGGGAGTGATCATGTCCTCCTGGAGTTTATTATACAGTGGAAAGGAGAAGCCAGGCATAGTCAGACACGCATTCTAGACTTTAGGAAAGCTGATTTTACTAAACTTAGAGAAATACTGAGGGTGATCCCATGGACAGGAATACTAAAAGAGAAGGGAGTTCAAGACGGATGGGAGTTTCTCAAAAGGGAGATACTGAAGGCACAATTTCAAACCATGCCAACGAGGAGGAAGAATGGGAGGTGTCTCAAGAAACCAGGATGGATGACTAAGGAACTTGCAACTGAACTATGTTTTAAACGGAACATGTATAAGAAATGGAAAAATGGGGAAATCACCAAAGAGGAATTCAAACAAATAGCTAGCACGTGTAGGGGTAAAGTCAGAAAAGCTAAAGCGCAGAATGAAATCAGGCTTGCTGGAGAGGTTAAGAACAATAAAAAGGGCTTTTGGGGGTATGTCAGTAGCAAAAGGAAAAAGAAGGAAATGGTAGGGCCACTGTGTGCAGAAGATGGCAAAAAGATAACAGGGGACAGAGAAAAGGCAGAATTACTCAACACCTTCTTTGCTTCAGTCTTCTCAGAAAAGGCAAAGGGTGCTCAACTTGAGGATAATGGAGCAGAGGACAGAATAGGAGAATTTCAGCACAGAATAAGTAAAGAGATAGTACAGAAACATCTGGTTAATCTAGATGAATACAAGTCTCCAGGACCAGATGAATTACATCCAAGGGTATTAAAAGAACTGGCAAATGTAATATCAGAACCATTGGCAATAATCTTTGAGAATTCCTGGAAAACAGGAGAGGTCCCAGCGGACTGGAGGAG
The DNA here is from genome assembly GCA_026167975.1 of Phrynosoma blainvillii. Lineage (NCBI taxonomy): Eukaryota > Metazoa > Chordata > Lepidosauria > Squamata > Phrynosomatidae > Phrynosoma > Phrynosoma blainvillii. The sequence continues at coordinate 266,791,250 of JANUYF010000004.1, forward strand.
GGCAAATGTTGTCCCCATCTTCAAAAAGGGGAAAAAAGAGGATCCCAACAATTATCGTCCAGTTAGTCTGACATCAATACCCGGAAAGATTCTGGAGCAGATCATTAAACAGAGAGTCTGTGAACATCTGGAAGATAATTTCATAATCACAAAAAGTCAACATGGGTTTCAGAGAAACAGGTCATGCCAGACAAATGTGATCTCTTTTTTTGATATAATTACCAGCTTGGTAGATGAAGGGAATGCTGTGGATATAGTATATCTTGATTTCAGTAAGGCCTCTGACAAGGTTCCCCATGACATTCTTGCAAGCAAGTTGGTAAAATGTGGGCTAGACAAAGTAACTGTTACATGGATTTGTAATTGGTTAACTGGTCGAACGGAAAGGGTGCTCAACAATGGCTCCTTTTCAACTTGGAAAGAAGTGACCAGTGGGGTGCCACAGGGCTCTGTTCTGGGCCCAGTGCTATTCAATATCTTTATTAATGACTTGGATGACGGTATTGGGGGCATAGTTATCAAATTTGCAGACGACACCAAATTAGGAGGAGTAGCTAATACCCCAGAGGACAGGATCAAAATTCAAAATGACTTGAACAGACTAGAAAGTTGGGCCAAAGCTAACAAAATGAAATTAAACACAGAGAAATGTAAGGTACTGCACTTAGGGCAGAAAAACGAAAAGTACAAATATACGATGGGGGACACCTGGCTGAATGAGACTACCTGTGAAAGGGATCTAGGAATCCAGGTGGACCACAAGTTGAACATGAGTCAACAGTGCGATGCAGCAGCTAAAAAGGCCAATGCAATTTTAGGCTGCATCAGTAGAAGTATAGTGTCTAGATCAAGAGAAGTAATAGTGCCACTCTATTCTGCTTTGGTCCGGTCTCACCTGGAATACTGTGTCCAGTTCTGGGCACCACAATTCAAAAAGGATGTGGAGAAACTGGAGCGTGTCCAAAGGAGGGCAACTAAAATGGTGAAGGGTCTGGAAACCAAGCCCTACGAGGAACGACTTAGGGAGCTGGGGATGTTTAGCCTGGAGAAGAGAAGGCTGAGAGGTGATATGATAGCCGTGTTTAAATATTTGAAGGGATGTCATATCGAGGAGGGAACAAGCTTGTTTTCTGCTGCTCCAGAGACTAGGACCCGGAACAATGGATGCAAGCTGCAAGAAAAGAGATTCCACCTCAACATTAGGAGGAACTTCCTGACAGTAAGGGCGGTTCGACAGTGGAACACACTCCCTCGGAGAGTAGTGGAGTCTCCTTCCTTGGAGGTCTTTAAGCAGAGGCTGGATGGCCATCTGTCGGGGATGCTTTGATTGGGAGTTCCTGCATGGCAGGGGGTTGGACTGGATGGCCCTTGTGGTCTCTTCCAACTCTATGATTCTATGATTCTATGATTCTATGATTCTATGATTCTATGATTCTATGATTCTATGATTCTATTCTAGGGGGGTTATGGGCAAAGGCTTGCAGGATCTGGGCAGGGCAGTTGAAAAAGGGATTCTTGGAGATGTCTCATCCACACAGTCGCCATGAGTTGGAGCTGACTCATGGGTATCTACCAACAACAACAACAAGGTAGACCTATAATAGGTTTTCCCTGCCCAGATTTGTTAAGAGGAGGTTTGCCATTGCTGGGAGAGTATGACTTGCCGAAGGTCACTTAGTGGGTTTCCATGGCTGAGCAAAGATTGAAATCATGGTCTCCCACAGTCCTAGTCCAACTTGAAACCACTGCACCAACCAAGCTCTGCAACAATATTTACAGGGTTACATATTGCCCACTGTTGGGGTAGAGGGTCCATTGGCAACTCTTAATCTCTGCCACTACATATCCTACTACTTGTCTACTATGTCCAAGATCCCTTGGGCTCACTAGTAGAATGTAAATCTCTACAAGAATATTTACACTGGAATCTGAGAGGAAATTTTCTTTTTGTGTAGACAAGGATAGTTGGACAACACCTGAGTATACATCCATGGTCAGTTAGTGGTTAGAGATGAACCTGAAAAGCTTTGGTGAGGCAAAGGCATTGTGCAGAAAGGTATAGGCACTACCTCCTTGCCCAACACCTTAAAAAGTATTTGTGCTAGAATACCCATGGTTTATGCCAGTGTAAGCTCTCAACAGGATTCTGGGCTTTATTTTGAGCTTACTGGAACAACAGAAAATTAACTGACAGTATGTAGGAAAAATTTGTTGCATGAAGTGCTTTTTCTAGAAGCACATATGGGGAAGAACTCCCACTGTGAGCTGAGAGAGTTTTTCCAAAGATATTACTATATGATTTGTGCACATGGTAGATCATTTCACAGATTCAGCATAGGTTGAAAAGCAAGTTTGTCTGATTTGTGGTGCCATGACTCAGCTAAAAGGAGGCCACTTAATGTGCTATAGTTACAAAGAGACAAAATTAGTATTGAGAAATACACAACTTTTGAAAAAGCTTTTGCTGCATCATAGTGTAATCCAGTCTATATTATACATTGCTCAATGTGTTGTCTGTATTTTAAAAGAAACAAGAGTGAGAGATGGTACAAGCTGAATTTTATCTTTGACTGCAGATATGTTTATGACGTACATAGTCATTCCTTTCCAGAAGTTGCTGATTCCTAGCTTAAATGTACAGAGTCACCTAATTGTGGAATTAAACTTTAGGGAAGCTTCATACCACAACTAGATTTTTCTAGTTTCACTTTTGTTCAATAATACCATCCTTACTGTTGTGTGTAGTATGGTTGTACATCTGTCAATAACAGATTTTGAATAGCAGCTATGATATGAAATCAATGATATCCCATGCCAATTCAAAGAAAGACAGGATTACACTCCCTCTGAAATATTATTTGCAGCTAGGGATGCTTCTGGATTCATTGCTCCAAATGACAACTCATTTAGATGTGATGGCCAGGAGTGCTTACTGTAAGCTTTGGCTGTTATGTCAGCTGAGCCCTCACCTAGAGCAGCAAGACCTAAAGAAGGTAGTGCAAGGTAGTGCATCCAGGAGTGATCATATCACATCAATAATAAAATGACTCAACTGGCTGCCAATTAGTTTCCAGGCAAGGTACACAATATTGGTTATTACCTTTAAAACCCTACATGGCTTGGTTCCAGGTTACCTATGGAATATCCTCATCTCATATAATCTGCCCCATATACTCAGGTCCTCTGGCGGACATTTAGTTCAGTCAGTCAGAACTAGATTGGGAGCTGTCAGCAGGAGAACCTTTTCTTCAACTGCACCTAGACTGTGGAATGGCCTATAATAAGAGATTCAATAGCTGAATACACTGTTTAAATTAAAACAGACTTGAGTCTCTTCCAGGAGGCTGATCCAGATGATTTTTAAATGATTAATTTTAAATTTGCGTTATTTTAATATATGTGTGTCTAATTTGTCTTTTTAAACTGATGTGTTTTTAACTGATGTTATGTATCTGGGGCTTGGGAAAATTACTTTTCTGGATTACACATTCCAAAATCCCCCTTTCTACCATGACTACATGGCCACTAGATATGACAGCTTGTAAAGGTTTTTTGAAGACCAATAAATTTGTTTTCTGTGTTCTGAAGAAAACATACATTTAAGCATTACTATTGCTCTGTGGTATTTCATTTTATTCAGAATGGCTTTATATGTACTTTGTTGTTGTTTGTTGTGCATAGGGGTTCATGTCCATGCAGCAAGGGCCTAAACCTTAGAGGTTACAGCAAAGCATTTGACTGGGTAGCTCATGAGAAATTATGGTTCACTCCAAAAAAAAAAAAAAGGGGGGGGAGTGCTATAACATTTTATTGTCTTGGTGTGTAGTTTATGCTCTGACAAGTGGCCACTGTCAGAACACAATGTAGAGAAACAAAATAATTTCCCATTGGTAAGGAGGTCAGACAAGAGTGCATTTCATAACTCTATCTTTTTAATTTATATGCAGAACTTTCAATACAGAGACCAGGATTAGACTCAAGGGAAGCAGATGTGAAAATCTGGGGAAGGAACTTTAGATTATACCATATTACTTATAAAAAATAGCAAAGGCTTAAAATAACAACTAATGAAAGTTAAGGAAGAAGGTGCAAAAGTAGGATTACTGTTGAATATTAAGAAGACAAGAATAACTACCACAGATGATTTGCATAATATAAATGGAATAGTTTGATTTTGTATACCTTGGCTCATTCATTAATGAAAATAGAGACTGTAGTCAAGACAGCAGAAGAAGACTAAGGGGGCATACAGTCAGCCCCTAAGGGGCGGTTCTGTGCCACCCCTGGGAGCACTGGAACAGGTCCACGGCAACCACACACTGCGGCCCCAATCCGACTTTTTGCTACTCCCAAAAGAGCTGGCAAATCCCACTCCTTTTTGGAGTGGCAAAAAGCTGCCCTTAGTGCTGCCACCATGGCTCTTTTGGCCCCTTTGGTGCAGCGTGTCTACCTGCTGTGGCAACGGAGCACCCTGTCACCATACGGTGGGGTGTGCAGCATGATGGCAGTGTCAGGGTGGCAGGTTTGCAGTTACCCCACCCCAACTCCACCTCCAGGCTGGCCCTTTTGGCCAGGCTGCACAGGTCCTAAGACTTGGAAAGGCAACCATGAAGGAACTAGATAATATAGAGACGTATCATTAAATACCAAAGTCAGAATCATCTAGGCCATAGTATTTCTGATTTCTATGTATAGTTGTGAAAACTGGACTGTGAAGAAAGCTGATAGGAAGAAAGTCAATTCATTTGAAATGTGATGGTGGGGAAGTGATCTGTGGATGCCATGGACTCCCAAAAGGACAAATGAATGGGTTTAAAAGAAATCAAGCCTGAATTCTCATCAGAAGTGAAGATGGCTAAACTGATGCTGTTGTACTTTAAGCATAACACAAGATGATGTGGCTCACTGAAAGAGATTATAATATTTGGTAAAGCTGAAGGCAGTGGGGAAATAGAGAGACTGCATTATAGAAGGCTTGATTCAATTAAGGAATACACAGCTTTGAGTTTACAAGACATGAGCAAGGCTTTTGATGACTGGGGATCTTTAAGCTTGGGCTCTCATTCATAGGGTCGCCATAAGTTGAAGTCAAATTGTCAGTTAATAACAGCAACAAGTATGTGTTTAATTTACTAGAAGCATGATGATGTGCAGACAATTTCTTGAGTAGGCCACTCTGTCTGAGGGATTCTGGGAGTCATAGTCCAAAAAAGTAACATTCAAGCACTGATAATGAGAGCATTTGGTATTTTGCATTTGGTATTGCTATTTGGGAAATGCTTGCTGACTAAAGTTTAGATTTAGAAGATCATTATGACTTTAAAAAATGATAGTAGCAACTCCATTAAGTCCTAGGAGGAGTTAGCAGTGGGTTGGCCCTACCTAATTCCCAGGCTTTGCCTCAAGTCTGCTAGAATTCACACCACACCTTCTTCTGAAACAAAGGATCAAGGTAGACCAGTCTCCTGGTATCTCTTGTCATCCACAATGAAGACTTATGGGAAGATAGACATGACTCAGATACAGCCTAGAGGAACAAGCTGCATTCTCAAGGTTCTTCTTGTGAAGCAGAAGTTTTATTTGCTTTGTACAACTCAGGAACAGGCAAAACGTGCCTCCCATTCATCACAAAGAAATCGCCAACCCTGGTGATTTCATAATGTTCCTTATTTGGATCTTTAATGCACTATTTGTGGCATTTCTGTGGTGGATCCCTGGAGACACATTGCATCTTCCTTCACTCATGAGAGCTTATAGACCCATTCATTCAGAAGATGTATAGAAAGTGACAGTGCATGATTTCTAGGCATATATAAACAACTAGGATTTTACAAACATTATCTATCAGTTGTGTGCAGATATATATTTATTTACAAACTGTATTTATAACCTCCTACCTCAATCCTTATTAAAAGTAGTTGTAACTACTGCGGTTCAGGCTGCTCATTTTCATTCAGAGAAAGTTCCTCTTCCTTTAAGAGCTACATAGATGAAATGTAATAATTAGGTCTTTTTCTAACTTGGAAATGCAGTTGTGGGGAATTACTTACTGGTTTTCTCCTCTGTTGTGCAATTGTTAAAATTAATTAGTTCTGCCAGAAAAAACAGTTGGCAAACCTAAATGATGTGAATGAAAGAATATTCCCATGACCAAACATGTGCACATATACCACAAGCAGAATTATACATGAACTATACAGCCAGTTATTTCTGGCATTATGCTGCTCACTGTGGTATTGACTTCTGTAAAGAATGAATTCTATTCCCATGTGTAGCAATACCTCCAAAACCAGCACCAGTCCACTCATACACTGGTGTTCTCTTGATCTCTTTCTTTGTCTCAAGAAGGATAGGCAGAGAGATACAAAGAGAGAAAGTTGTAACTAGCATTATTCTTGTTCCACCAATGTACCAGGGCAAGACTTTGCACTGAGATGCAAGGTGTATCTCTATTAATGTATACATGTAAAGTAGACAGCGGGCCTTTGCAGACTGCCAGAAATAGTGCAAATTGAGTCCACTTTAACTGCTCTGACTCAGTGCTAGGGAATCATGGGAACTGTAGTTTATTGTGGCACCAGAACTCTCTGACAGAGAAGGCTCAATGTCTCAGAAAAAAATACAATTCCCATGATTCCCTAGCACTGAACCAGGACAGTTAAAGTGGACTCAATTTGCACTATTTCTGGCAGTCTGCAAAGGCCCATCATCTCCCCTCTGTAGGAATCTTCTCCTGAATTTTCAGCTCTTTATAACCACATATGGAATTGTGCCAATCAAAACTTACACACCCAGCCTCTTCAAGTTCAGGCCTGATCCTGAAAGGCCACAGCAATCCAGTGATTCTCATGAAAGAGGAGGCATGAGTTTTATTTGACATCTACCAAAGGAACAAAAAGGTTGTACCTTTATCTGCCTTTTACTTATTTTATTAGTACTATTTATAACATCTCTGGGTTCCACTCTGGCTGTTGGTGTTTAGACAGAAGCACAGTTTTGAACATGATTGTGTCAAGTCTCTGTTGAAAGATGGAGTTTTAGTTCTCAAACTATCATTTCTTCCAAGGTTTTTCCATATTTTAACCTCCCCTCCATCTATGTAAATTTATCTGTCACAGTGCTGTTTCTTTACACATTTTCCCTCCTTTCCTATCACAATGGGCATGGTCCCCTGTGAGATACACCAGAACCATTTTTGGCTGCTGTCTCCATCTCTGGCAAAACTGTCAAGGTCAGGAGAAAAGCTTTGTTCATTTCACTTATCTCATAAAAAGAATAATTTCCCCATTTTTGGGTGTTGGGCACTCTCTACCAGCCATGGAATGACTGTTCGGAGGAACTATTATAGTGCAACAGTGAGTTCTGGGAGTGGTGAATTGGAAGCTGTAGCAGCGTTCCATTTGCAGAATTCTGACACTATGCTGGGAAATGTAAGATCTTTGGCATAATTTGTTAACCAAAGTAACCAAGCACTAAAAACACAGTGGTGAAATTGAGAGGTAAAATTAAGAAGTTTTTCCCAGTTTCAGTATTGTTGTTTCAGAAGAATGAACAAGTAAAAGAACAGCATGCATTTGACATGGTCCTTGACACCCCTTTCCATCCCTTTCCATCTGTTTTACCAGCAGCCAGTTGAATCATAGGGCAGTAGGGCACTAAATGTTGGCCCAAACTGCCTTTTCCTGTTCTGCTTGGAATGTGGTAGTATCTAAAGTTGGAAAATGCAATCTATGGATAGTGATAATATGTGCTAATTAAAGTGGAAGATGATTCTCAAGCATGTGAAAATCCTTTTTTGTGTTCATTCATAAATATGGATAGCAGCTGAGGCAGAGATGGTTGGAGAAGGAGTCAAATGTGTTTATAGCAGCAACATCTTCTTATACAGAGGTTGGAATCATGCAGCCATCAAGATGTTATTGGACTAAAAGTCTAAGCAGGATTAGCTAACATTGCCAATGATAGGGAATACTGGAACTTTCAGGCCAACAATCTCTGAAGGCCATATGACACCCCCACCACCACCCCGTCTAAAGAATAATAGGTGGGTGGTTGTTGTTTTTTAATTTGGTTCACAAGTTATCATTGTGTTGAGTATATATACAGGTGGTTATGTGCATATGCATGTTTGTGTGTGTGTTTCTGAAAGACTAGAAAATGTTACTTTTTGGAGACCATGACTTTGCTGGTTAGGAATTCTAGGGAGTTGGGTAAGGATAAATATGGGTTTTAAAAAAGGGTAAAGGAAAGGGTAAATATGAAATTTTCAAACTGCCAGTAAATCCTGACCCTTGATCTGCCTCTTCTAGGCAATCCTGAGCTAGCCACAAAAACTGCACTTCTTGCATTTAATATGTTTACACAGAACAGTGGCAAGAGACAACAGGCAAAGCATATGACTCAAGAGTTCTGTTCTATTGAGAAACTAATCACTTTTTTCTTTAAAATTGGCTTCAGGAAGGCCCCTTTATTTACATGCCAGTTGGCACTCATTAAACAAGATTAGGAAATACAGCAAAATGTCTGACATAAACAAAAATGTGCATAAATGTACTGAACAACATTACTTATGTTACTGACTGAAGATTACTTAATGAACAAAATTTGTGAACATTTACATGGAGAGCAAATCAAGTAGAAAACAAGGAAGCTTTATGTATGTATCTGTGCAATGCATTGTGCAGGTCACCTTGTATAAGATCAGAGATCTCTGTGTCTCATTTAGCAGATTAAATCTAACTGTTGGTCCCAACTACAGTAGTCCTATTGACTCATTTGAACTCCAGTAAGTCAGCATTCATGCATGCCTCATTGATGTGAGTCTTCTTTAATTGGGACTAACAGTTGGGTTTAGCACAGTTTTGGTGTTCTGTCCCTTCATTTCCGATCCATGATAACCCTAGGGTGAACCTCTCATGGGGTTTTCTTGGCAGGATTTGTTCAGAAGAGGGAGAGGTGCCTTTGCACTGCTAAGGACTACACTAACTCCTAGGCAATGCTCCTAGGTTTGCACAGTCATTCATGTTAGCATCCCAGGGTTTGTACAACTTTTAATAGAATGCTACCTTTGCACAATCTCTGGAAAAGTCCAACCACCCACATAAAGCCACAGCAAGATTTTAGCCATAGTCCCTTTCAAAGCTATAAAAGTTTCCCAAGCTCTGCCTTTAAGACTATAGATATGTTCTAGATGTCCAAGAAAACCTTTTGTCTCTGACAAATAACTGTGTCTCACATGGACTGTGTGAGATACCTTTACCATTTTGCAGCCATTCTTTCTTCTTCTTTCACTATGTTAAATTCTTGATCCTGAATAAGAAGACTGTGTTGGTGATTTGCGAATTGGGAAAAATTTCCTTCAAGAACAAATTCTGTGCCTGATCATCATCGTTTCCTCCTTAGAGAGGAAGGTAGAAGGGAAATCCTCAATGTGAATTAGAGGGCTGTTATCAGGCAAGTATGGCCAGTGCTGGTTTTGAGGTTTGGTAGTTTTGGCTTCTCCACCTGCTGATTCAGCTCTCTGACTCAGCTACACTGGTGGTCTGAAAGGTAGAAAGGAAAATGACAGGTCTCTCTGGCTGAAATAACACCATGAACTTGGTGTGGCTAATAAAATGCAGACATTCAAAAGTAGGGTGTGGTCATGTGGCAAGACAAAGCCAGATGTCAGGGTGCCACCTTCTGTTAAACTAAGGAAAATATACAGCAGTAGATTTTTACCTCTGCATCAACATTCTTGGTTGCGTAAGAAAGGCAACAGCATGGATAGCTATTGGACTCATTGTCAGTCCTTCATTGTTATATTTATTCCATAATTCTATTCCCTGCAAATTATCTTGATGGTTTGCTCATGAGCCTTGAGTCATTCCCCTGGCCTTGCTGTCAGTATTCTTTCAGCAGGTATGAAGTAGGTATGGCCCTAAAGCAGGGGTATCTACTGACTACTGACTTGCAGGGCAGTGAATGTGGTGACTACTGACTTGCAGGGCAGTGAATGTGGTTTGGAAGGCGGTCCAAAATTTAAAGGAACTGTCCAAAGTGCTCAACTCTTATCACCAAAACAGGCTTGGCACTTTGGGTAACTCTTTTTAAAGTTTAGACTAAAACCTGGAATGGGTTTCCCACTCTACTGACATGGAAGCCACCATGTGCCACTACATGCTGATACTGGATGGTAATTCCTATCAGCCCTAGCCAGGAGAGCCAATGGTAAGTGATTGTGGGTGTTGCAGTCCAACATCTGGTCTCCATAGTTGTATTGTAGCATTCACACCTGTAAACAGTGGATGCATCTACACTGTAGAAATAATACCATTTGATACCACTTTAAGTGCTGTAGCTCCATCCTATGGAATCCAGGGATTTGAAGTTTTACAAATCTTTAGCTTTCTCTGCCAAAATGTGCTGACAGAACTACAAATCCCAGGATTCCAAAGGATGGGGACATGGTAGTTAAAGTGGTGTCAAATTGCATTATTTCTACTGATTTTTTGAAAAAAAATTCATCCCTAGATGCATTTTGGCAGAGGCTTTCCAGTTATCTCTAGAAAGTTCAAAATATTTTTGTTTACTTATGAAAGGTTTCCCTGATCTGGTTGCTTCATTTCACATGTGCATATTGTTAATTTCTGGATGGAAATTTGCTGAATCTTGCTGAACTGTTCCTCTTTTTTGTGATATAGGAATCTATAGCTATTCTTTCCATGTTATTTCTTCCTCTGGTACCCTTAAAGAAGTCATAGCCAGGAACACATCTACCTGTTAACTGAGATAACTCACCTCAAATTTCTGGAGGGGTACCATGTTGCAGTGGGCACCTTGGGGAGCTGGCACCATGCTGCTTAAAATTGTGACTGCACGGGGGGGGGGGGGAACTGTCTTGTGAATCCTCCATGTGACTGTACGGGGGGGAGAGGGTCTTGTGAGGCTGGCAGAGAGAGTTGGAGCTGAAATCTCACCCCCAACTCTCAGGAGTTCTCACACAGCTGCCTAGCCTTGTGAGGCTTCCTCAATGGAGGCCCAGCCTTATATAGGCCAACTCCACATAGCTGCTGCCATTTGAGGTCTGGCAGCCAATCGACCCAACCCGCCCATCCTATGCTGTAATTTGTAATCTGCAACCTCGGGTTTCAGCTGGTCACCTTTTCCCATGGTATTGGAGGGACTTTTCCCATGTTATTGGAGCATGGGTTTTTCACTCTCCTTGGGGTTTGTGGAAGGTAGTTTAGCAAGGTGTAATGTTACTAGTTGTGTTTTGCTTATTACCTTTGGCTATCGCATGTATTAGCTGTGTCCAGTGCTAGTTCTTGCTTATTATTGGCTTGTCATATATTAATGTTATGCTGTGTTGCATATTCGGTCACAACTGGTGTTATGTTTTGGACTGGGGTAAGTCATTCAACAGGAATGTAATAAATCATTTATGGGGATTAATCAAATGATTTATGGCCTGTCAAAATGATTTATGATCCCACCTTCAATTATTTATTGATCAAATAGTGATTGATTTATGGAGCAAATTATAATTGATTACTCCTATGATTTATGAGTGATTTATGGCTAGTTATGATTGATTTATGATCATTTTATGATTGATTTATGAGCTGATATGCTTACCTGTTTTACAACTGCTACTTGTTTCCTATGTTCCTCAACTGTTATCTTGTGCTGCTACCTAATTGTGGTTTGTTGATGCTTGACTGTCACCCCTGGATATGCAATAAAGTTGTGGCTTATTTTAACCCAAATGAATGGTGTCCGGCTCATCAGTCCTGCTCCAAATAGCTGTATAGCAAAAGGATAGATGTTTAAGGAAAGCCTACTTTATTTCCACTCAAGCCTGAAAACCAATACTGTTAGGATTTATGGTAGGCAATGAGGCAAAGAAAGTTAGTGTTGTTTCATAATTTGCTTTATTTACAGACACTGTATTGTTAACTTTGGTGACACAGTAATTTCCACACAGCAGCAGTGTGATTTCTCCAAGCCATGAGGGTGCTGCACACACAGCTATAATCATTCTATAGAGTGAGACCTTTGGAAAGTGGCCTGGAGTGAAACATCTAGAACAGTTGATGTATTTCTTCAGGTTGCAGCTACTGGGTAGTTGGATTAAAGGCTGGACAAAGCAGAAATATGCCACTCTGCCTTCTCCACAGGTTAGATGTGAACCATCTCTCACTTCCATCGGCCACCAACCACAGGCTTTCCACGGGTAGCCTTTGAGCTGTTGTGGAAACAAACAAATTAGGTTTTCAGGTGCTGTTGAAGGCAAAACCTTGATTTTTCATGGGGTTGGCATGTGTGTGTGGGGGGGTTAGGGTTTACTTTTGCTTTGCACAAAATCTATGGGGTGCCTCAGCCCAAGGATTATTTTAGATAAGTGAACTCATTCAACAGTACCCCACATAGAGCCTGGTTGCAAGACTAAACTGATTCCTTGATCAACATGGTTATGAAGTAAAATCCACAAGAGAAAAGTAGCAATGCAAATATAGTGTGGATGCCATGCAATACTGTTATATTTTTGGAGCCCAGAAACTGGAAACTGAAACAAACTACATCTTGTACCTTAAAGAAACAGCTACACCATGAATTTGTCTATGTGTGTGTTTCCAAGTTGCCTACTGACCTATGGCAACTCCATGAACTTCATAGGGTTTTTTTAGACAGAGATGGCTAGCCACTGATTTCCTCTGAAATATATAGCTTATATCACCTGGTATTACTTGACAGTCCCCTTTTCAAGTACTAAGAAAGCCTGACCCTGCTTAACTTCTAAGATCGGACAGGATCTGGTGCCTTCAGGGAATTTAGGCTCTTGCACACAACATTTTTACACTGAAATAAGGATGGTTCTTTATTTCCCACCACCCTGGCTTGGGAGCCCTGGAGACTGTAGTTTTGTGAGTAGGGAAAGGTTAGAGAGTTCTTACAGAGAATTCTCAGCATTTTCACCAATCTACACCTCTGTTGTGGGTTTATTGTTAAACTTCTATAAAAACCAATAGGGCTTTGTAGATCTGACTCATCTTATATTAGCTAGAGTAGTCTTGCCATACCTGGTGCCATTCAGATGTTTTGGAGTACAGTTCCAATTAGCTGGTTGAACTTACTGGGACAGGATTATGGGAGTTGTAATCCAACACATCTGAAGGGTGCCTGGTTGGAGAAGACTAGCGAGTAGAAAAATGGCCGATTGAAAATGCAATTCTTCTCATTTTTAGTCTAATTACATTTTAATGTGGGTGTTATGTTCATTCTAGCTATATTGTTGTCTGTTTTAATTTGTTGTCTGTTTTAATTTGTAAGACACCCTGAGTTCTGTTTGGGAGAAAAGGCAGGATAAAAAAATTAAGCAAATAGTAGCAGCCATAGTATTCATTTTAATATTTGTAGCAGTATCGCAGATTCATAGTTGTATAGTGGGCCCTTGGTATCCACTGGGGTTTTCATTCCAGGACACACATCCCCACCCCCCCATGGATACCAAAATTCATGGATGCTCAAGTCTCATTAAATACAATAGCAAAGTGAAATGATGTCCCTTATATAATATGGCAAAAATCAACATTTCCTTTTATGAATTTATATATATTTAAAATATTTTCAAGCTGTAGATATGAAGGGCTGGCTGTACTCTCATAGCTGTTGTAGCTGTGACAACAATAATAATAATTGCCAGAGATTGGGAATATGTGACCCTCCCAACTGATGTTGTAGGACCACCATTTCCATCACCCCTTACCATGTCTAAGGCTAAATGGAGCTGCAACCCAAGAACATCTGGAGGGATGACACATTCCTTGCCCTCATTTTGGGAATGTTTTTGTCCATGTAACTTTTACACTTAGCTTTACTAGGTGTTATGAGAGCCAGCATAGTGTAGTGGTCTGAGCACTGTAGTATGACCATGTAGAGCAGGGTTTGAATCCCTGCCCAGCCAAGGTAACTCAGTAGGTGACCTTGGGCAAGTCACTCTCTCTCATCCCTGCAGGAAGGCAAAGACAAACTCCTCTCTGAGAAAAATTTGCAAAGAAAATCCCATGACATGTTTGCCTTAGGATCGCCATATGTTGGAAATGGCTGAAAGGCACACAACAACAATAACAACAAACTCCTTTATTCCAGCAAGTCCTGCGAGGGGCCTGAAAATTGAGAATGTTGCCTTGGAGGCTGGCCATCTATGTGCCAGTTGGAAAGTATTTCAGAGAACAAGAATGCAGTGTCACTGAAACCAGTGATGTCACTCAGATTTACATTGGCTGAGGCTCTGGTGTCAACTGAAGTCATTGATGAGCCAGCCAGGCAATTTCTAAATATTTCCCTAATTCCCAGCCCATTGTGGCTGCCTAGTGCATCTGCTTCTCAAAAAGGGAAGCAGCTGTTTCTAAATCTGAGGTTGTCTCACTGTCAGGTTAAGGATATTATTTATTGTACGAAGAAGAGACAGAGATTTCCGATGATACCCTCAGCTTTTGGTGTTTGCTTTCAGGGCATAGATAAGAATTTTAGATTGTTCATTTGTATGAGAGTTTTCAAAAATTAACACATCTCTTCATAATTTTTATTGTCTGTCTGTCTGTCTGTCTGTCTGTCTAATTCATCCCCTGTCTTTCTGCTGGTATGGGACCCAACAGATGTTCAATAGAAACAACTTAAGATTTTGTTCTAAAATAAATGAACGTTAGAAAAAGAAATAGACAGATTTGGCCATTCTGGCAGAGAGGACTTAGTTGTTTGTTGTTCTGGGCTTTCAAATTTTCAATGTATGGTGTCCCTAAGATGAATCAGGGTTTTCTTGATAAGATTTGCTCAAATGGGGTGGCCTTTCCCTTCCTCTGAGGCTGAGCATGTGTGACTTACACAAGGTTACCGAGTGGCTTTCCATGGCACAGTGGGGTTTTGAACCCTGGTTTCCAGAGTACAGGTCTTTAAAAAACTGCTTTTGATCTGTGTCTGCAGCCATGTTTTTGTTTCTGATTAGGGTTGCAAATTCTTTTCTTCTGGAAGCTCTAATTGATATTTTAAAAAGGGAGGTACTAGTGATGGAAAGAATATTTGAATATTTGGTCAGCTCCCACCAAAAGAGGGATTTCAATGGCCAGGAAATTCCAACAAGCTAAAGCCTATTGAAGCCCCTTTCTGTCCCCACTCATCTTCAAATAGATTTGAGGATTATGTTACCCCAGCCTAGACTCACCTTTTTTCTGCTTCCCCAACATGGCCTTGTAACAGCCAGCCAGAGAGCACAGAGGCAGCCAAGCAAGCAGAATTGCTGCTAGCTATGTTCCAGAACCTTACATGCAATGATGACATAATCTTCCGAAATCTGGAAATCTTGAGGTATGTCTGCATTGTAAAACACTGGCTTATCAAACCACAAGCAGTGGTGGGTTATCCTCCTCACTAGTCTTCCCTGTCCCCATCCTTCTCCTGCTGGCATAGCGGGGCAGGAAGGGGCAGCCAAGTAAGGATGGCCAGCTATCGTAGCCAGTGATAGATAAGCCCTGCTCATCTGTCCCCTTGTACATATACCCACTGGCCAATACAGAGCTGTGGAAGGGCAGGAAAAGGATAAAATGGGGAACACTTTCTCCCCTTCAAAAATGGCATTCTTTTTGGATATGTTCCTGCAGTGGGGGAAAAACTGTTTAAATTACTTGTTCTCCCATGCAAGAATGAATAATTAAAAGAAGGACATCCTTAGCCCATTGCAACATAGTCCTCTCTGTGCTGAGAACAAAGTTTAGAAAAAATATTTTAAAATTTTTTAAAAGTTTTATTTTAAAAAGTTACTGTTATGGGTACAAGGCCCCCAAAAGTAGCTAATGACCATTATTGTTGCATTTTTGGTTCTCAAAAGTAACCAAAATAACTACATTTAGCCCATTTAAGAACACATCTTAATGATATAAGCCATTGGCATCTTTCTATCCACTGGCTCAGTGCCTCAGTACAAGGAATAGTATAAACCAACACTTGAACCATGTGATATTCTTCCTCCATCATTTGGTTAGGCTGTACAACTGCAAATTATAAATTATTTTAAAAATAACTAAAATTTACAGTTACATTGCAACTGCAATAGGAGTAAAATTACCCCTTGTTGAATTATAATTGTCACGTAGCTTATTTGAGAAAGGAGTTAATTATAAGAAAGTAGTTATTTATAATTTTCTAATTTGAGTTGTACCTATTGAATCTGGCCCATGGAAATGACTGAAAATGTCATTTGGTTCATTTCTAAAAAATAAGAACTTAGTGAAATTCACAAATTTCTTCATAAGTTTGATAAAAGAAGCTTGAGACTTTTTTTACAAGTCGAACATGGAAGAAAACAAGTCTGTCAGATTCATCCATCCTTTTCCTTTTTCATGTTCTCTCTTCCATTACCTTCACCAAACTCTCCCTATCTCCACTAGCTACATGACCTGTCTTCATGCTGATCATTCAAGGTTTAGGTCCTTTACTATTTATGAAGTTCATCCCATGAAATAAAAGCAGAGAATTCAGACAAGTGACTTAAGAGAGAAGCTGCACACAACTAAACACACAAAGTGAAACCAAACAAGAAACTGATCCTAGTTCTCCCATGATGTACCTATGTACTTTTAAATGATTCATCATATAAACACTGCACATTTTTACGAGTGCCCTTAGATCAAGCATCAAATGATCCAAGAGTAGCACAATCTTTTGGTGGTAATTCTGGACCATTTTTAGTTGCTGTTCGAGGTCATGGAGCTCCCATGCCTTTAAAGCAACCCATTGTGCTGCAGAAATAGATGGACTGCTTGTATTAGGGAGTATCAGATACTATCTTATGAAAGCATATATAAATATGTCATCATAATTGGATATTATGCCAGTACAGTGGGCCCACCATATAAGTGGCCTAGCCATCTGCAGCCTTGAGCATCCATGAACTGCCCTGCCTCATTATTGTCAATGGTGCATGTGCATGTGCATGTGGTCAAACATCATCATCCATTGATTACAATGGGGCTTGTGCATGCAGATATTTTCTCATTTACGGGTGCTCCAAACTGAATGTATAAACCCAACAGGATTATGGCCATATTTCTATCTGCACACATAAAATTATGCATGAAAGGGCTGAAAGTCCAAGATATCAGAATCCTGTGAGTTTAAAAAATACCACTCTGACATCTCTGAAATTTCATTGCCACTTGCTAAAGAAAGTATCTCTATTCAGCCTCATCCAGCAGGTTACAGATTAGTTATCTATCTGAATCATGTCATCAGGTGTGCAAAGACATTTCCTCTCTCATTACTCGCACTGCAAACAATCACAGCACACCACTCATATCCTAAAGGGGAAAACATGCTACTCACCCTTTGCTGAAGCAGATAAGGAGAGAACAAAAGAAGAAATAAGATATAAATAGGACATAAAACTCCTGGCTAACCAACAGGTTTGATCTGATGCACATAAATGGTCACTAGGGAGCAGGACCAGCTCTACCATAAGTCAAACTGAAGCAGTCCCCTCAAACAGAAGTTACTGAGAGGAGGAAGGGAGAGAGAGATGTATTGCATTGGTAGCTTAAGGTACCCTGTGTCCTTCAGGTTCAGTGGAAGATGCTCTTCCTATATTGCCAGTCCAGTTGGCTTTTGTACACACAGTGGAAAGGGGGTTTCTACTTTCTACCTAAAGCACAAAATATCTTGGTCTCACTCTGCAAAAGATGGAAACTTCCCAAATGTATGTTGCCTTTTGCTTCTGGACTGGTAAATTGTGAAACAATTTTACCAGAGTAACCACTCTGTGAAACAGCTATACTTTCTCCTGCAATGGACAGAAGCATCCTCCACATAGTGATCAGAACTGTTGTCAAGAGTCCAAGTGAGGTTCCATTCTCTACCCTGAAACAAGCTATGTGTAGAGTATCAAGCAGACTCTTCAGGTTCCTTTTGTCTTTGTTCTCGAAGGAAAAGTCCCTAGAGTTACTCAACAATTAATACAACGAGACAAGTCAAACCCAGAGGAGAGGTGGTGAGACATGGGAAAGGAGACTGGATACTCTGTGTCTCAGTGATGGACTACATTATAGGTAAGAACTGAAGGTCACATTGTTGCAATTGCATCAAAATCCCACAATGGAGTAATGCAGTGAAGAAGTGAGGAAAGTGAAGAACAAAGGTTATAAGGAGATCACAGAGCTTGGAGGAAAATAGATGGGGAAGGGGTGAAAAAGGTATGTAAGTAAACAATGGATTGAAGAAAAACCTGGAACCTGGTGAAAAGTGTAGTTGAAAAAGTTAAATCAAGTTATAATTAAAGAAACAAATAAAGAAAGCACAGGAATAGAAGGAAACAAGAAAAAATGGATTGGGAACGTAATAGGTACATTTGGAGAAAGAGATAGAGTTGGATTCATACTTCCAGGTGGTGGAGATCTGTCAGCATTGCACGAAGTGGGGAAGTGACCTTTGCTGATCCATCCTTCCTTTTGAAACTCCCACCCATGACCCTTGAAATCCTGCTCAAGGGTTGGAGGATTCACCAAAGGAACATGAAAGGCAGCCAATGTTTAAAGGAGGAAGGAAGAAATGGTGAAAAATGTCCTTCCCCCTTTTCTCCACCAAAGATTATTCACTGGATTTATTCAATTCCATTTATGGAAAGAGTTTTCCCACTCACAGAACATCTAGTCTTTATGACTTTTATGAAATGGACAAGCTCTCATATCTAATAAAAAAACAAGGCTATAACAGGTTTTTATAAAGAGCGGAACTCCTGGATCTCATATATGCAAGCAGAAAGTAATGAAAATAGATGTATAGCCTTAGTGGACTAACAATATGTCCTATATTTTTCATTTAGGATATAATTATAGGTATACTCCTTGCATAATATTGTCATAGTGTAATGTATTAGTGATATTGATAATACTTTAATCTGTGATAACCATTTTTTATGTATGATGAAAGTTGCAAAATGGTAGTATTTGATATTATAGGATCCAAATACTTGATGTTGTTTTGTTTTTGTTTTTTTCTAAATTATTTCCAGAACTATGATGGTATAAGAAGTCCACGGTTTATATCTACTGAGAATAGATGATTAGGGCACTATACATAAGATTCTATAGATTGTGATTTGATAAGTATAACTTCGAGAAAGCTGAAGAGTTATCTTTGATTTGTAAAAGTACAGTATTTTCTGGCATATAAGACTATTTTTAACCCAGAAAAATCTTCTCCAAAGTTGGGGGTCATCTTATACGCCGGGTGGAGAAGCAGAAGAAGGGTGGTGCAGCACGAGGCGGGAGGAAGAAGAGAGGAAGTCAGGTTAGAGGGGGGGGGAGGAAGGGGTGGTGTGGTGTGGTGTGAGGCAGGAGGAGGAAGCAGCAGCGGATAAGAGGTGAAGCCCTATCCTGGGGTTTTCTTGGCAAGACTGGTTAAGAGGAGGTTTGCCATTGCCTTCCTCTGAGGCTGAGAGTGTGTGACTTGTTCAAGTTCATCCAGTGGGTTTCGTGGCAGATTGGGGAATCAAACCCAGGTCTCCAGAGTGGTAATCCAACACTCAAACCATTACACCATGCTGGCTCCTAATTCCATGTACTACCTATGAAACAACTGCAGACTTTTTTGTTGTTCTTGTGTGTCTTCAAGTCCTTTCCGACTTATGGCAACCCTAAGGCAATCTTATCATGGGGTTTTCTTGGCATGTTTCTTCAAATGGGGGTTGCCATTACCATCCCCTGAGGGTGAGAGTGTGTGACATGCCCAGGGTCACTTACTTGTCCGCAAACTGTACATACCCCAGAATGCATCACCTAGTATATTGGCAGTCCTTCCCCTCAACACTTTCTCATTTTCCCCATTGGAAGAGGGGTCGTCTTATACGGCGAGTATATCCCAAACTCTGTATTTTAACTGGAAAAGTTGGGGGTTGTCTTATATGCCGGAAAATACGGGTAATATTGATCTTCCTATGCATTGTTCAGGAAAGTTAGTAATAGGGTTGTTATTTGTTCTGTGTACATATGTGACATATATGGTTTTTGTAAAAATGTGATTGTTTGTCAGTTTTAATGCCATTATTATTAATAATTTTAAAAAACAGCTAGTCTGGATTAGGGATATAAACAGCATTCACAGATTTCCTCATCTTTGACTAGAAATGGTGTTTTGATACATCGACGCATTCTATCAAATCAAGTGTTAGCTCCTGCAAGTATTTCCTGCACAAGAGCAAAATGATTAACACTTTTTGGTCTGCAGACGCAAACTTTTTATCTTTTGTTCAAATCCCAGTTATGCAAATAAAGTGCCAAGATGTGAAAATCATCCAAATGTGAAGGATATTTCTCAAAGTCTCCCATACGGACAGAAAACTTTCAAAATGTCTTGATATTGTGTGTAACAATGAAATAACCAAAGATGTACACCCCCCAACTGGATTCAACCCACTAAATAAAACAAGGAAGAAAAATTATTAAAATATATTTTTTAAAAACTGACCAAGCAACAAAAAAGCAGGGGCAAACTAGAACTAGGATAGAAAGAAGAAAAGTGGTGGCAGGATGGGATCTGGGGGGGGGGGGGGAGGAGGAGGCTAAAAGCATTAAATTCATTGATAGCTAGATTTGCTTCAAGATATATGATCACATGATTACCAAGGCACAGGATATGGCAACAAATTGCCATCATGGATCACTGAAGCAGAAAAGAAGGCAAGAAATTAAGAACAGAGGAGGAGAAGTTAGTAATGATGTGGGAAAAGAGGAGAAGAAAAGGAAGAACAGAAAAATCTAGAGACAAAGCAGCACCTACACAGAATTGTAAAGACCCCAGTGGGCAAGTATTTCACGTGCAAGAAAACAAGTGAGGGGAAAGGGGGTGATTGTGGGAGATCTTCTGGATGTATATGATGTCATGAAACACAATAGGATGCTATTTGTCCTAAGTACTTACACCTTTTGATGATCACTAATACGGTTTCGTAGAACATTAATCTGCAAGAGAAATAGATAGGAGATGATGCTTCATGGTGACACTTCATCATGTGGGAAACAGGAGGATTGTGTGTCAAGGCAACAAGGAAGACAAGAAAGAAGATTAAGTGACTATACACAGTAGTCAGCAGAGTATAACTGTAGATGTAAATGATTCCTCTGCTCAGTTGTCTGAAATTCCATTGTTTAGGACTGGGAACCAGAAAGGACAATGGGTTTATTTCTGTATCTCTGTCCTAATCCCTAATCCTTTTTCTTATGTTAAACTCTTGAGTAGATTTTTGCTGCACATGCAGCTCTCTGTCCACATGAAGGCATTCTAAACCAGCTGGTTTTAATTGAATTTGCCATGTTTGGTGGAGGGATGAAAGCAAAGTCTTCTCTCCCTCATTTTGGTGTGTTTTTAGGGTATTTCTCTGATCTGGCCAGGAAATGGATCTTCTATGCCATAGCCATAGTAGCTGCTTGGAAGCAAAGTTGCACTATTTGTGGCATAGTCTTGGACTCCATATTTCTTGAAAAGCATCTCTCTCACTCTAATGCTCACCTGCTCAAACATGATGGAGTGCTGTCTGTTACGTGGCCTATTCATGAAGTTGAAATGTTCATCATTAGAAATACAGTTTTGATGAGTTTTACTGCTGGCTCACTCTTTCTTCTGCTGTAAGAACCAAAAGTGGAGAAGAACTGCTCCAAAAGCACTTCCATTGATTTACCTTTGTCAAAGGGCCTGGCTGAAAACACCCAGTGCCTGGGTGGCCACAGTAAATTGAATCTTAGTTCCAGAAATCATAGCAAGCCAAGCAGGACAGCCATGCAAGATAGCAAAGGTTGAGAAGATATTGACAGCATCCAGACTTTACTGGGACATAAGAAAGCAATATTCCAAGCAAGTATTTTGCATACCTAGTTCCATGCTTCATTGTTTGCAAGGAACAGGCCATACTTACTACTTGCTTAACTCATCACAGCGTGCAGTGAGTATCGAAATCTGATTAGAATTAGAGGAAGGAAAATATTACAGATATGAAGTGGAACACTAACAGAAAGAAAGTGGTGATCATGAGAAAGCAGCTTTCAGTACTAAATATTTCACTGAATAAGGGTCATTATAAAAAATGAGTGTGCCTTATATACCAAGAGTGAGCAACTAATGTTCCTAAGATGTTGCTGAATTTCAACTCTCATCATTCCAATGATAGGGCTGATAAGAGCTGCTGTCCAATAAAATCTGGAAGGACAGAAGTTGCCCACTTAAGCTAAATACAAATTACTCATTCTCTGAGAGCCAGTACTAATATAGTCAAAATGGCACTAACCAAACAAAACTGTTATCAGCAAGCCTGGGGAAAACCTAACATTTGTGAAGGCCATTCAAAGAAAATAAAGAAAAAATAGACCCCAAAAAGAATTATCCCAAGGTGGATTGTGCATGCTCAGTAGTCAAAGAATACAGAGTTGGAGTTGAGGAGAAGTAGTGGGAGAAAGGAATGAAGTAGAGGTGTCTGGAATCATGAACAATAATGTGCCATGGTGCCACATTGTATACTTACATTGATATTTGAAAGTAAACAAGGTAATAAATGGCAAAAAATGCCACTCCTCCATTTGAATTCTAGTAGCAATGTCTGAGGCAAAAGTCCTCACTCATTTAAATACAAGGAATTACAGCTTTACAATTAGGACTGGCTTGTATGATGCAGTGAGCCTATTGACAGGTTTCATCACACCTATAAGGGATGGCTAATGAAGAGAAGCTAAAATGCAGGAGAGCTTGAGTTATCTCTTGATGTCATGATGGTGGATGAGTTAGGAAGGTAGCATTACCTTCAAAGCCTGTTTGTGAGACTAACTGCTGGATCAAAGGAAAATTCTAACAAAGGGCTTTCAGTGAAATCTTTGAAAGAAGACCTCTGTCTCTTGTATTATCTCTGCTTGCCTTTAGAGACTGAATGCTTGAAATTGATGTGATAGCCAAATCTATGTGCTTATAGCCAAGGCAAAACACCCCTACTATTTTATTGCTCTATTAATAGCAAAATGAGTGTAATTTCTACCCATGTGGAGGATTTGATGGGAAGTGGGAATCAAATTACCTGCAGTAATTTGAGAGGTAACATTTCACCCCCTTCTGAATGCTTTGCATATATTTCTGCACTGGGGATTTAGAGAGAAAAGGATGGCCATCATCAAAGTATATGTTGGTGGGTGGATGTTTGCCTTTTTTTTTCCCAGGACAGCTCAGGTAAATGTTCAGTGAGACACTAAGAGGAGACCCACAACTGTTAAAGAGAAAAGAAAGTTGCATCCCAAAGGAAAGATGGTGGTGAATGGTAGCTGCTGTGGTCACCCACTATTCCATAAACTGCCCTGGTTAACTTTTCAATTTTGCTTGCTGAAGAAGCCCCCCCCCACACACACATACACAAATACACCATTTTCATCTACCTTTCCACATACCCCCCAGAATTTCAAGTGAAAGGTTTTTTTCCCCACTTTTGGTTTGGCCTTAGCTTATATGCTATGTTTAGTTAGTGAATAGGAAATTAGCATGGCTACTAAAAGTAACGCTATAGTTTAAGGCAGTTTTAGTGCATATTAATTAAAATGATGTGACAGTGTTTTACTACATTCATCAGTGACTAAACAGGTTGGTGGTTACAAGACAGGCACTTCCAAGCATGGTCTTCTGGATATAGAAATTTTCTGGTCAGGGGTGAATCAAGCCAATCCAGCTTTGACAGAGGCTATTGTGTAGCTTACAGCATGATTTGCTGGGTCCTTCAATGTTTGGCTTGACAAAGATTGAAGCTCGATCTTCACAGGCTTGGACTAATGCTTTTATTGTTCATCCACAAATCTACATTCATTTAATGTGGGAAAGTGTCTGATTCCATTATTTAAGAAACTGTTCACCTCTGACTTCTGAAATAAGATCCAAATATAAAGCTAGGTCCCCATCGAACTGAGACAGGTCAGATTAATCTTCTCCGTCTGTACTTGTTCTGAGCTGGGAGGAAGAAGGGAGTTAACCTTGCAGTGATAATAAGGAAGGAGCCTGGATACAACAAAGGTAGAAATGAATCCATGTCTCACTTAGTTTTGGGGTTGCTTTTAAAAACCCTTTTGAAAAGAGGGAAAATATTTCCTGGAATGATGAGCTAATGATGAGCATGTTCACATTTTTTCTCTGAATCATTTCATTAACATTATTTCTTCACTCTCCTGTTACTTCAGTGCCATTTTTTCTTTTAATTTATGGATCTACTTCCCAATAACTTGAATGATCCCAACCAATCAGGAACTGTATAGCACAATAGCAGGCATGTGTAGAGCATTTTGGCTTGTCTTCATCCTGTGAAGGCCACATCACTCCCATTTTCTGGAAATGTAAATTCCATCACTTCTGATCCATCTTCAGGGTAATTTTGACTGTGGAAGGGGCAAACTGTACCTTCTAAAGTAATTTACAGCTAAAAATTTGGTTTTCAGATGGTTTTATCCTCTGAAATCAGTGTTTTGGAGGGGTCACTGGGAGCCGAAGGGCTGCATGGGAGTCCTCAAGGCAAAGAATCTTCAGTGCAAATGATAATAATCAATCATGTGATTTTTATCAGTCATACAAGTGATTCCAGCCAATCAGGGATCATATAGTGAAAAGGATGGTGACAGTCTGATTGACTCCACTGTCACCTCACTGAGATCAAGCAAAGCAGCTTTCAGAAGTCATTCTCCTCCTCTCACTGAGTGGATTTGTTCATGCTATTTTCTACACAATGTCAAACAGATATCAAACATCTGTTAGCTGCTTTTTTGACATTTCTGCAAAGACTTATGAAAAGTGCCTACCCTATATCAGCTCAGTCTTTGAAGCCATATTCAGCTGTTCACACTGAGAAAACCAGATTTTCAAACAGACATTCAGACTCACCTCATATTTCTGTCTCTTGAACTTTTCCTGCAAGTCGAATTTCTCAGCTTCTAGATCATGGATACTTTGCCACAATTCCTTGGCCTTTTCCCTGATATGAGAACATGAAGCATTAGTCAAGGTGGTAACCTATGTTTACAAATACAGTCAAACATACCTGAAGGATATCAAGCTGGAGCTTATATTCTTCTTGAATATCAAAGGCAGTTGTACATGGATATCAGAAAGATATATATACAACATAGTAGCCATGTGTGTGTGTGTGGTGTGTGTTCCTCCACTGCTTGTACTGCAGCCACTCACTCATAGACCACAAGGTTGCGAGTTCAATACTAGCCAGGGTTCAGGCTAGACTCAGGCCTGCATCCTTCCGAGGTTGCTAAAATGAGTACCCAACTGTTGGGGGGCAATGAGCTTACAATTGTAAACCGCTTAGACATCCCATAGCGCAATATGAAGCGGTATATAAATGAAGCTGCTTTGCTTCTTTATTAGTATGCATGGATTATATATGATCATCAGTGAGAAGTGTGAGTGCACACTGTGAGCATAGTACTTACATACATATATGACAGAATAGGCAATAGATTGTTCAGAGGCCAATTTTCTGGGACCCACTGCAGATTGCCAAAAATGTCACACATTGACTGGCTTCCTGTTAATGACATATACAAGCGTAAGTGCACCTTATGCTTGCATGTGAATTTTTTAGACATTGTGGAGGCTGGTGCACTCTTCCTACCACTGCAATGTCCAAATAACCCCCTCCACAGCTTACAGCAACAGCCCCCTCCTCACAAGGCCATTTATTGCCAGTGGAGAATGGAAGAGCTATATTCCTATAGCCAGACACAGACTACAGGTCTTAGTGAAACATGCCCTTGGTCTTGATTGAGCTATAGGGACATAGCTGGATACATGCCTGATCTTCTCTGATAGAGTATCTTGGGGGAGTGTCTATTTATTGCAAAGCAAAGATGAGACACAACAGGATGGTGGCAAGGGATCCATAGTGGTGTTCCACATGCATAACTCTTACATTATGTTTGACCATTGTGAGCATATTGGGGGGAGGGGGGACTTTGAAATTATTCTAGTTTGGAAAAATAGGATTATTATTTTTAAATAAATAAATAAATAAATAAATAAATAGTGCAGATAGACCCAAAGACATTTAAAAGGGGAATTGTTGCACCTGGAAAGTTCTGCAAGAGTTGGCTCACTCTTTTTGCCAGAAAAAGGGAGCCCATGATTGCCTCGGAGTGTTGGGGAATGCAAAAAACAGCCTAGGAGATCCTTCTTTCCCCAACCCTGAAATATAAACATCTACATGAATAGACTATTAGCACATGTGTGTGTGTGTGTGTGTGTGTGTGTGTGTGTGTGTGTGTGAAGAGTAGGGGACAAACTTGTCACACAACACAATGATAGCACTACATTCCACTTAAATTGCATGGGTACATCCTATGGAATCCTGGGATTGTAGTTTTGTGAGGTATCTGGCAGAAAATTCAAAGTATCTTTTACTAAACTGCAAATCTCAGGATTCCAAAAGATGTTGCCATAGCAGTTAAAGCAGAATCCTAGAGCTATAACTGTGTAATGTGAAAGAGTCCTGGGTGTGAATGAATATTTTCAATGTGAATAAAGATGTGTGATTCAGCCTTTTTTGTGGCCAGGTATACTGTGGAGGGCAACTTTCTGGTGTTACATGGGGTACTGAACCACCTGAGACCCACACTCCCTCCTGCTCTACCACTTGTCACCAAACTGCAGGGATTGTTCTAAAACACATGGTTTCCCAGTAGAATGGTGATCCCAGAAATTTGCTGGGGAGGCAGATCTGCTGAGAAACCAGAAAATACACATCCTACACACATCCCAGCAGAATTTTGAGGGTTTGGCAGTAACTGTAGTGGAAGTACCATCATTGACAGCAAAGGCCCAGATGGGGCTCCAACATGCCAAAGAACATATATAACTGCAGGCTAAATTTTAGCTACCCCATATTTATATATATGATGTGCCAGCATTCTGCAGACTATAACTAGAATGTCTGCAATGTTTTTGAAAGTCCCAAACACCAATTGCTCATCATTCAAACTATTTGTTTCCTTATCTTTAATATTTATCTTTATGTACACCATCTTTAGACTTATGCCAGTTTCACAAGTTTTGCTACTAGAACATGGTCTTTGCCAGAACTGAGCCTAGTGGTGAGTGTGGGAAAACTGAGCAAAAAAGAGACAATATGCTTCAGTATGGAGGTCTGCCTGAGGTTTGCTTGCTACTCAATGTGTTTGTGTGTGTTTATTGCACCCTCTAGCGGTCTACTAGAGCACCCTCTGACATCTCCTTAAGCCTGACTTCTTGTGGGCCTTCAAATCGCTTCCGACTTATGACAATCCTAAGGCGACCCTATCAGAGAGTTTTCTGGGGCTGAGAGTATGTGACTCACCCAAGGTTACCCAATGGGTTTCCATGGTCAAGTGAGGAATCAAACTCTGGTCTCCATAGTTAATAATAATAATAATAATAATAATAATTTATACCCCGCCCCTCTGCATAGCAATCGGGGCGGCTTCCAACATAAAAAAAAAATAC
Source organism: Phrynosoma blainvillii (assembly GCA_026167975.1). NCBI lineage: Eukaryota > Metazoa > Chordata > Lepidosauria > Squamata > Phrynosomatidae > Phrynosoma > Phrynosoma blainvillii. Next base: position 266,818,772 of record JANUYF010000004.1, read on the forward strand.
AATACAGTAAAATCAACCCTCAATACTGTAATACTGTAGTCTCCAGTATTACTGAATACCAGTAATAATACTGTGAATCAAGCAAGATAACTGTATGAACTAACATTATTAAGTAGAACCTTAAATAGAACTTGCAGGGGCCATATATAATACCCTTCTGCTGTCCTTTAAGGCAAACTTGTAAGGCCGGTTACACCCATTCCTTGGGACAGCTGACTTGGCCACAGTGATACATGCTTTGGTAATACAGTCAGCCCTCCATATCCACAGATTTTTTTTTATCCATGGATTCAAGCATCCACAACTTGAAAATATTTAAAATACATATCAGTTCCAATAAGCAAACCTTGATGTTGCCATTTTATATAAGGGAAACCATTTCACTGCTCCATTGTATTTAAAGGGACTTGAGCATCCACGGATTTTGGTATCCACGACAGGTCCTGGAACCAAACTCCAGTGGATACCAAGAGCCCACTGTATCTTGTTTGGATTACTGTAACACACTCTACATGGAGCTGATTTTGGAAACTATTCATAGCCTCCAGCGAGTCAAAAATGCTATGATCAGAATGCTGAGGCTGCTTAAAAGGAACATATAACTCCTTTATTGAAACAGCTTTACTGGCTACCAGTTCATTTCTGAATACAATTCAAAGGGTTGGTTATCGCCTATAAAGCCCTATACAGCTAGGGCCCAGATCACCGCTGCTGTTTGCTATTGTTTGCTATTGGCTGCCTGAGCTGTTGGAGTTGTTTTTAATATGTTAATATGTTTTAATATACAATGTGTTTAATACTTTTTTAAGGGGTGGGTGGGTTCTGGGATTCTTAGGTTTTATGCAATGTTGCAATATATTTGTTGGATTTTAATGTTGTAAGCTGCCTCGATTGCTTGGCAGAGGGGCGAGGTATAAATAAAACATTATTATTATTATTATTATTATTATTATTATTATTATTATTATTATGTCAGACTGTATCTCCCAATATGAGCTTGCCCAAATTTTAAGATCCTCATGGGAGGGCTTTCTCCCAGTCCCACCACCATGACAAGGACATTTCATGAAGTTATGGGAGGAGGCCTTCTTAGTGGCTGTAAGTGGAATTCCCTCCCATGCTAGGAAGCTAGGTTGGCCCCCTCTCTGCTCTCTTTCCACTAGCAGGTAAGTGTTAAGTGTTAACTATATGTTGCAGAAGGTCTTTTATTTGGGCTGTGTTGTATGTGTTTGCATGTTTGTCATTATAATTATATTTTAACTGCCTTTGCTTTAAATTAATATTTTAATGTGATTTTTGTTTATTTATTTTTTAACTTTTGCATTATCCATAATTTTAACTATTTTTTGTTTTAAGTCAAATTGTGAGTTGTCATGGGACCCATATTGGGCGAAAGTTGAGATAAAAATTAAAGAAATAAATATAGAGCCTCTAGTAATGGGCCACATACAGCCAACAGGGCTTCTTCATCAACCCTACTGCCACAGCCTCAAAGCACAGTTGTTGTGGTAAGTTCCCTCATATTTAAAGCACAGCTAATATTTACAGCCAGTGATAAACGATGGGGAAGAGCACATTATTTCCAAGATACCTCTGGTTTGTATTAAATGTTAAGGAGACAACTTTTCTTTTACATTTTGTTCCACAAAAAAGATAGCATGTTGCACAAAACACAATGTTCTTTGTGCAAACATTTTTTAATAAAGACCAGCAATGCCAAAAAATAATTGCAATGTGAAGAAAACACAGCAAGATACCACATCTAGTTAAACATGAGAAAATTCAGGAATATTAGCACATTATAGCTGAGATTCTACAACATACTGGTGGAATATAAGTCTCCAATAGTATGCATATAGGAGCTGGCAAAGACTGCTCCTTCTGTCCATCTGCTTGCCCAGTAAGGCACACTTCATCTCCCTGGCTTATATGTTGCTCTTAAGCATGGAGTAGCTTTTACCCTAGCGTAAGGTTATGACTTCCTCCCTCAGTGAGATATGCTTCCTTTCCATTCTTACTGGCAGTCGAACCTCTGTCAGCTGCCCAGTCTCTCTACCTTCTCACCTCAGTTTGTCTTCATTCAGGTGATCAATATTCAGAGGTTTTCGACGCTCACTGAGGATTTTCTTCTTCTTTTCCCGCTCTGTTTGCTTTTTCCCACTTTTCTTCTCTGTCTAAAGAAACAGTACATAAGTGGCTTAGTGGCTTAGAGTTTAACCTAATCACTATGCCCCACCACAGATGCACACCTGCACAGTGAGTTTGAGAACTCTTTATTGGGGGCAGGAATTATAAAACTCTTATGGCACTTTAATAGGGATGGAAGAGGTAACAACTTTTTAATGCAAACACAGGCATCCTCAAGTACATGGACTGTAGATATAGAATGTTATGAGGAGTCATGGATTAAAACACACACGAAAGGCCACCAAAGGCTTATGGAAGTACAACTTGCACTCCACATAGCTTTACCAGCTTTTCCAAGAGCACAAGGGCTGGCATCCTATGAGAGACATATGCATGCATAATTTTGGGATACAGTGGGAGTTGGCATTCCTCCCTCCTCAGTGCCCAAAGAGCACCCCCCCTGACTTACTGGACTGATTCTGAAGCCCACCTGTATAGTTATTCCATGCTTTGTGGGGAGAAGACAGGATTGCAAAAGTGTCAGGCTATGTCCCCGTAACCAGACACAAAATGATGACATCAGCATAAAGATCCACAAGGGTCCTCTGGGGCTCTCAACATTGTAATCATTTTGTGGCTGGCCATGTGGACATAGCCAGACACTTCTGTAATCCTGCCTGCACCCAATGAAGCAGGGAATGGCTGTGGGAGGGGAGACTTCAGAGACTGTTCAGTCCTAGCATGGGTCCACATGTGGACCTACCACACTATGGTGAGCCACACAGAATTGCAGCCAAGATCTACCTCCCCAAGTGGACTTCAGCAAAACTAGAGCAGAGGCAGGAATTATATAGTTGGGGGCAACATGTAGATCTGGATCTTCCATATGGCCTTTGATACCCTTGTTGGAACCCCTGAGCCCCTTGTTGGAATTTTTCAGCTGAAAACTATGAGTTTTTCAGCTAAAAATGTCCTCAGTTGTAGTTTTGATCCTAAAGGTTGTTTTGGACAACACTTCACCTTGAAACTGCATGAAAAAAAGTGAAAAATAAGGTCTCAAAGTTACTATATGTTGCCAAAAATGTCACTTCCAGATGCTACCAAGCACTCAGCCAAAGGTCCAGAGTAGCTGAAATTGCCTTCTGACTCTTGGCCCCATAGCCACCTTATAGCAGAGTGATAGAGGCCAGAATCCTATTAATAGTCCCAACAAGAATAGATACAATGGAATAAATTGTTGTGTGGTATATGTAAATCCCACTTGTGTAAATCCCACTGATTTAACTGGATTAATTCTAGTTGGGATCATGTGCCATACCAGAGCTGACTCAAGAAATTAAAAGGCTACTTGAAGTGAAGGGCAAAATAGATCCCACATTTCATTTATAGAAACTGTATATATGTACATATGTATAATTTATGTCCAATTTATAAATATTAGAAGACAATCTTCTAACTGAAGTGTAAGCCAAGTTTGCAAAGACTAAAAGCTAGAAGAAGGAAAAGAAAAGGACTTGGAATTGTCCATCAGCACATCAGACACACAGATAACCTTGTCAGTATTCCCCATTATGGTGGGATGCATTGTATTCTATTTTGATTATAATAATTATGATAATTTTAAAATATTCATTTCTGCATACAGATAAGCACATACATTTTCCTGCAAACTTCTCACATTTGCTCTCCTTCCTTTTGGGGGTGTTATGCTTTCTTCTTTGGGGCAATGAATATGAGCAGTCTGTCTCATATTAGGACACTCACATACCTTCTGTAGATAGCCTCCAAAATGAAGCATGTTGGAGAAAGCCTTCTTTTTCCTGGCATCCTCTTCTGCCCTCTTCCTAGCTTCTTCTTCCTCCTTCCGGGCTTTCTCTTCCTGCCAAGGAGAATCACACTAAAGTTTCAGAAAGGCAGAGAAGAAACAATGCCTGCTGGTGGCTTCCACATCAGTGGGGAAATGTGCCCTACCAGAGCTGACCCACAAATTCCCATTCTTGAAAAAGTGGCAGGAGAAGTCTGGGTTGTAGATGGGCTTCCTGGGTGGATACGGGCTGTCTACAGCCTGTGCATGAGTAAATTCGATAAGACCCATTTTTATCTTTTGTCTCTCCCACCGGTTTTTCTGTGTATGATAATCTCCTGAGAAAGGATGATCATAGAATCATCGAATCATAGAGTTGGAAGAGACCACAAGGCCCAGCCAGTCATAGAATCATAGAGTTGGAAGAGACCACAAGGCCCAGCCAGTCCAACCCCCCTGCCATGCACTGAGCGGTGGCTGAAGCAGCATCCTGGGCTGTATGGAGGACTCCTGAGCCCATTGTTAACACCTGAGCCCTATTATTAAGAACCAGGCTATGACAACTCAGCCCCCAGGATTGTCTATCGAGGTCATCTGTGGCTGGGAGGGCAGCGCCGAGGCTGTGGAGACGTTGGGCAGAGCTACGATCTTCCCGCCCCCTTGCATTGTTGGCGAAGGATCGAGCCAGCCTTGACTGCCATGATTACTATCACCTGGCGATCTGAGACAATCATATGAGGTGCAGCTGTGTCTGAGACTGTGGAGGACTGTGAAGGACGGTTTCCAGCCTGGCCTCCAGTCCAAATGTCATCATCTAAGCAGCCTGCGTCTCCTGCAGCTGTGAGGAAGTCGGGAGAAGCATTACGGGGGTAACCCCCCCTCTGAATCTATCCCTCCATCTCTCCCCCGGCAACTACACAGAGGTGTGGTGACGTCTGGTGCTGCGAAGGATTCATTATCATCATCCTTGCCTGCTTAGAACATTATACACCAGGGGTAGGCAACCTTTCCCCTTTAAGGGCCGAGCTCCCAGAATCCCAGGAGCTATTGGCCAACATGGGACTATTGGCCAACATGGCTGAGGCTTCTGGGAGCTGAAGTCTCTCAGCCCTTAAAGGGGAAAGGTTGCCTACCCCTGTTATACACCCTTAGAATGTCATCAGGGGAGAATTTATTTACTCTGAGAGGAAGTTATAGCTGGGGAAAAACCCTTAACCCTCCCCTCTTGTATTTTACTTTTGAAAGACACAGCCACTCATTAAGGGACAGGACCTAGCTGGATTATCCACCTCCCCCTTCACATAATGGAGCCGGTCACAGTCTGGGAGCGGGTATTGAGGTTCTGTGGGGGCAGGGAAGGTATGGCGGCAACAGAGTCAACAGATGTTACAAAAGAAGGAGGATCGATGTTTAATATCTATCCCTCCTTTAGTTCATTCTGTTTCCCAAGATAACTTGGAGAGCGCACCAACCATTCCACAGACCCTTAATCTGCTCCTTTGCAATGCCAGGTCAGTCAAAAATAAGACCCATATCATCCACGATCTTATCGGGAATGAGGAGGCCCACCTGGCATGCTTCACTGAGGCCTGGCTGGGGGATGCCAGCGCCGCGACATGGGCACAGGCCCTCCCAGCCGGGTACTCAGTTAGTGAGCAGGTGAGGGAAAGTGGGCGGGGGGGGCGGCATAGCCTTGGTCCATAGGAACACCTTAACCTTGACCAGAAAGCCTATCCGGAAAACGACCCATATCGAGTGTATATACCTCAGCTTGAAAACCAGGGATAGTTTAGGTATTCTGTTGGTATACCAGCCACCCCGTTGCTTAACAGACTCCCTAACTGAGCTGACCACTCTGGTTTCTGAGTTGTTGTTGGAATCGCCCAGACTTTTGGTTCTGGGTAACTTCAACATTCCACTCGAAACCAGAAAGATCTAACTGGCGCGGCTCGGGAGTTCATGGATACCATGATAAACATGAGCCTATCCCAGTTGGTCGATGGGCCCACGCATTGTGCTGGTCATACCCTCGATGCGGTCTTTAGTACGGAGCAGGAACATCCGTGGGCGGAGGTCAAAAAAACCTCCACATTGTCATGGACTGACCATTTTCTGATCAAGGTGGAACTAAAGGCTATTATCTGCCCTCCTGGGGGCGGCGGACCCATTAGAACAGTCCGCCCTCAAAGGCTAATGGAACCAATTGGTTTCCAGAATGCCTTAGAGGGTTTAATGGTTGGTAACGCCGGTGATTCTGTCGAAGCCTTGGTGGATACTTGGAATACCGATCTCACCAGAGCTATTGACACAATCGCTCCCAAGTGTCCTTTCCGGTCCGCTTCAAACTGTAAGCCCTGGTATACAGAGGAGCTTAGGAGGATGAAGTGGGCCGGACAATGACTAGAGTGCGAATGGCAGAGGACTCGTCTCTTATCTGACAGAACTCGCCTAAGGAAGCATCTTGACTCCTATAGGGAGGCTTTACATGCAGTGCAGAAATCTTTCTGTTCTGCACGTATTGTGTCTGCAGAGTCCCGCCCGGCAGAGCTGTTTAGGGTGGTAGGGGAGCTGACGAAGCTCGCCCCTGCGCCAAACCCCCTACTTAACCCAACAACAGCCTGCTGCGAGACATTTAACATCCAATTTGCAGATAAAATATCTCGGATAAGAGCCGACTTGGACGCCAGTTTTGGCAGAATCCGTAGACGAGGCATCCAGCAACTCTGTTGATGGCACTTTACTGGATCAATTGCAATCTGTGAGTACCGACGATGTGGATAAGCTGCTTGGAAGGATAAGGAAGATGACTTGCCCCCTCGATCCATGTTCATCGTGGCTGGACGTCCGGGGGGGATGCGCTGAAGGCGTTCCTTTGGGACACAATCAATGCATCATTCAGGGAGGGTAGTATACCATCCTGCTTAAAGGAGGCACGCGGTCAGGCCACTCCTGAAAAAAACCCTCCCTGGACCCCCTGGATAGAAACAACTACAGACCAGTCTCCTTGCTACCCTTTTTAAGCAAGGTGATCGAGAGGGCAGTTGCTTCCCAACTTCAAGCAGTCTTGGATGAAACCGATTATCTCGACCCATTTCAAACTGGCCTCAGGACAGGATATGGAGTTGAGACTGCCATGGTTGCTCTGACCGATGACCTCCGCTTGGGCATCGACAGGGGTAGTGTGACTTTTGGATCACCTGAGAGAGTTAGGAATCGGAGGCACTGCTCTGCAGTGGTTCCGTTCCTTCCTCTCGGGCAGTACTCCTGCACATGCACGAATGAGGTGCACCCGCCATTTTGGAAGGCAAAATGGCAGCCAAAATGGCGCCCCGGAGGAGGCCCGTCGCTGCCGAGGGAAGCCTCCCAGGGGGCATCTGCTGTGGCACTGGGCCTCTTGGAGGCCCGTTGCCACCGAGGGAAGCCTCCCAGGGAGCACCCGCAGCAGCGCTGGGTCTCATGGAGGCCCATTGCCACCAAGGGAAGCCTCCCAGGGGGCAGCCGCAGCGGCGCTGGGCCTCTCGGAGGAAGCTCTCCTGGGGCCCGCCGCCGCTGTGCACATGCGCAAGCGGGGTGGCGGTGGTGGCCACCATTTTGTTTTTCAAAATGGCGGCGCACGCCCCAGCGCGCGCGCGGAGGGGTGCGCACGACGGCCCCAAGCGCCATCTCCCCCCCCCAGCCCATCGGCAAAAAATATTGCAGACCCCTGATCTAGATACTATACATCTATTGATGCAGCTTAAAATCGCATTGGCCTTTTTTGCTGCCACATCACACTGTTCACTCATGTTCAACTTGTGGTCTACTAGGACTCCTAGATCCCTTTCACACATAGTCACAATAAGACAGGTGTCCCTCATCCTATATCTATGCATTTCATGATGCAGGTGTGTTAGCATGCATAGTATTTATGTAGGGTCTTTTCCCTTCTTCTGATCAGTTCATCAGATGATTCACTAGGAAAATAAGAATTCCATATTAGGGTTTGTTTGTTTTTGCTTGTTTTTTCTGCACTTGGGAACAGGCAATACTTGGGGGAAATAAGCAACAGCTGGTTTCTGCTTTGACTATAGGCTCAGCAATTGCAGTCTGGTTCTTTTGTCTGATGCACATAAAGCCTTGGACAGTGATGTCACACATTTCCAAGGCTTCTAAGTCACTACAGTAGCACCCAGATTAAAAATTATGGGCTCATGCTTTCTAAGCATAAGCATCAAGGTGAATAGTAGTTGGTGGGAGTGATATCACACATTTCCTCTCAACTATTAAAAGCCTTGAAGTAAATATTCAGTCTGGAATATGGGTTTGGGGTAAACTCACAGCCAAGCGGGCCTGGCGCTCCTTCTCTCGCTCACTACGGATCCGTTGTTGCTCAGCCCGTTCTGCTCGCCTGTGCTCCTATAAGAGGAAATCCCAATGCATCTGTTTAAGAGAGTTCTAGCCTTGCTTTCAACAAATAAGTGTCCTTCTGTTCTGAATTCCAACAATGTGACTTCAGGCTGCTAGGATAGCAACTAAAACACCAGTGCTGTCAAAAGGATTGGCCTAAGACATTTCGACAGGTAAACAAGGAAATCGAAATGGTGCCTCCCAACAGTAAAAACAGAATACTACAACTACAATCCTAAACCTGCTTAGTACATAGTAAATCCTACTGCAGTCAATGGAAGATAAGTATTCATAGAAGTGCAATGTTAATAGGTAACTATGAAGAAGGGCTGAATTATTAGCTTCCATGACCTGAGAAAAGCCAGCCAATCACAGCCTTCAGAATAATGTCTAGGCTGCTATGGGAGAAAATATAAAACCAGAGACCTGTCTGTTAAACAGTCAGATAGGGCCAGTCAGAAATAGAAATGAAGCTGTGGAGCTAAGAACTTCAATTTGACGGAGCCAAGAGTGTGGAAAGAGTTCAGGGATAAGTGTTAAATTTGTTTTAATGAAAGTGCTGTATTGTATGTGTGGAACCAACATAATTCTGGATGTTTAACCTCCTTGTTATACAATAAAGCTTTACTGTTTTATTTACTACATCTCTGACTGAATACATATTCAATTAAAAATTAAAGAGGTTCAGTTTGGTCATACATTACTAAACTGAACCAAACAATGAAGAGTATAGCGGCCACCTTGAGGTCCATAGTACCAGATCCACGAAGGGAGTGTAAGTGTAAAGAGGCAATTTGAGTGATAGGTGTCCAAGAACTGACATGATGGCGTGAAGGTGGGGAGGGGATCCATCACAGCAACTGATCATTTGCTTCTCTTTTGGTGATCCACCCATTTTTACTGCCTGCAAACTTTGTCAAGTGGGAGGACTAGCTCTAGCCATTCATAATTTCTCAGTTCTCACCCCTTAACAGAAACAAAGCAGTATTTGTGGGGCAGATTGATTTGGAAAATAAACATGAAGAGACACAAGATCAAAAAGAAGAGAAGACATTTTTTTCCAGAATTAAAAATCCACAGAAATTATGGTTTTTACACCTGGGTTCAACAAGCATGCCACTTAAACATTCTCCTATTTTCACAAAGTGCATTTTCCTCAATAGACTAGAGAAATCGTGCCAGCGAAGACAAAAGCAATCACTAAAATTCAGATTTATCTGATGCAGAGTATTCAAAATTGTATGCACATTTCTGAAGGGGAAAATTACTTGTCACAATTAAAACACATTGATCAGGACCCAGACTTCTTCATGCTTTGAATAAACCCATTTAATAGGACAAGTAAATCATACTCACACTCCATCAGTTTTATTAAAGCTGCTGCTGCATTGTAAAATTAATGCAGTTTGACACTACGTTAACTCCCATGGCTCAATGCTATGGAATTCTGGGATTTGTAGTTTTGTGAGATATTTAGCCTTCTCTCTCAGAGAGCTGTGGTGCCATAACAAACTATAACTCCTAGTATTTCATAGGATGGAGCCATGACAGTTAAAGCAATGTGAAACCACATGGATTTTTCAGTGTGGCAGCAGCCTGTGTCTATTCTAAGTTTCACAGAATCTGGATTCGACCCACTGTATTTTTGCTTTGACAGAATACAAGCCTTCATGCACATGTACATGAAACAGAGCAATCTTTATATTTTACTACTATTTGTACTACTATAATACACAATTATGTAAATTTTAATTTTATAATGTGTGAAATCAGAAATGAACTCCAATAATCTTTCTTTAAATTTGTTTAGGATTACAGTTTAGAATCACACTACATGAATTTAGAATATATTTAGAAGAGGTTCGCCTTCAAATAGTGAATGATATCCTTGTAACAACATGATTTTCCTCACCTACCCATCAGGATTTAGAGCACTTTGCTTTGTGGTTTGAAGGTAATTGTTAATTCATATTGCTTTTAAATATGTTGTTGGCCACTTGAGTCTCATTACTGGGAGAAAGATAGGCTATATATGGATAAAATCAATCAATCAATCAGTCAGGTAAACACAGGCTTAAATTGAGAGTGACAGCTAAGGCACATATCTCCCAATGGTGGTAGTGATGGAATATATTCATTGCAGAGAAAACACATTCTGATTGATGCCTGATTTCATTCTTAGATTCTAATACTATAACCATAAAATTCATAGAGTCAACTTCCATGATATCTCTGGAATCCAACCTTGACAGTTGTTTTTAAACTATAAACATCAATGGCTGCAAACCTGGCCACAGAACAATTAAACTACTATTTCTTGTAGCAATATACCAGCCTATTAGGGGACTAGACCTATACCCTGATAGGAAAACTAGACCTTGCCATCATAAAAGTGCCTGAGTAAGTGATGTGCAGCAATTTGACATACAATTCTGTCTTTGAGGAATATCAGCTCTTCCTCCTCTTTCTTCCTGTTTTCAAAATGGGCCTCAATCAGGGCTTGTAGTTCATTCAGATCCTTCTCCATTCGCTTGCGGTGAATGTCCTACAAGGCGAAACAAACAAACAAACACATGGCCAAAGTATGGTATTATTGTACAGCATCAAAAGCAAAACAACCTACCTATGAATATGAGCAGGGGTAGGCAACCTAAGGCCCGGGGGCAGGATGCGCCCCCCCCCCGAGGCCTTTGGACCAGCCCCAGGTTGGTTCTGCCGCCACCGCCACCACCAACACCGCCCCCCGCCATGATGATATTGATTATTGTTGCTATTACTTGTTCTTGGGGTTTTCTTGGCAAAATCTCCACAGGGGTTTTGCCATCATGGCTTTTCTGGGGCTGAGACAGTGTGCATGCATCCCTGCTTGTTTGTGGGCCTGCCTTCCAGTCATTTCCATGATGATAATGATTATTGTTGTTATTACTTGTTCTTGGGGTTTTCTTGGCAAAATCTCCACAGGGGTTTTGCCCTGGCTTTTCTGGGGCTGAGAGAGTGTGCATGCATATTTTTTTTATTTTTTTAAAAAAATATTTTTTTATTTTTTTTTTATTTATTTATTTATTTATTGTGCTTCGGCACCCCAATTGTCTGAGGGACAGCAACCCGGCCCCCGGCTCAAAAAGGTTGCCTACCCCTGAATATGAGACAATAAAGATCTGGTTTACTGAGATGGCAGTAGTTAATACTCACATCAAAGTCTACTCTCTCCCCATCAGGGATTTTTGGAGGCACCAGATTTGGCATAAATAGTCTGAAATTAATGAGGAAATAAAAAGGTAACACATCGATATTACAGCACCTAATGTCTGTTTCAGCTCATCTCTTTTTATAAGCCCAAGAGTTGATTGACATTATCTTTGTTTTCACAGCAGACCCATGCACAAAGTCATCCTTAATCCAACTAATTTCCAAAGGGCTTGTTTCTAAGTTTCAGTCCAAAGTGTCCAAGACAATGGCTGGGATCCTGTTCAGCATTCTTGATGCCGTAAGCTAGACTTATGACCTTGTAAATTTTTCTATTCACATTTGCAATTGTGGTGCCACTGCTATGATTGCAAATGCTACTCGGCTCCACCTTAAAAAGGAATTCTGTGGCCCTGGTGAGTTGTGTACTCATACAGCCTCCTAACAATAAGCCATGGTATAAGGAGCAATTGCAACAGGGCTTCTATGTTTTTATTTTGCTTAGCTTAAAAAAAAAATTGAGAGCATTCAGTTACACAGTCTCTCAACTAGAATATCACAGGAACAGTTTTACCATATAATTAGATATCTGTATACGCCAAATCAGAGGAAGCCAGTATATCCATTAGTGGGGGAGCAACAAGTCTCTTGCTTCTGTGGCCATTCCAACCAGGTGCTGGACCATATTTCCATATTTCAGCACTGGGGACAGCTCCTATACAACCTGAAGCAGCTGCAGGAGGAGTCGCTGTAAAACTGGGACTGAATTCACTGCTCCCATGGATTCACTGGTTGCCCCCAGTGAGAGCCTTTGTCTGCAGTTAACACCTGTTCTTTCTAAATAAAGATGGGATCATTTTTAAAAAACAAAAGACAAAACCAAAATTATAATACTAATCTCATGAATTCTTGAATGCCTAGAGTAAACAATTTAACAACAACAACAACATTGACTATATATCCATATAGCCAATGGTCTAATACCTAGATAGCACCATCAAGAGGTCATTATCTCATCCTTTTTAAAAAGTTGTAGCATTAGTGAATGCAATCTTTTTTAGGAAACAGAAGACAATCTATTACATATAACATGAAAAACATACTAAACACAAACACACAAAATAAAAAATAAAAAAATAGCAAGTCTCAAAACTCATGAGGCACATTTTATTTAAACTGGTTCTCAATACGAATGTAGCTCCAAGCCAAGGGAACAATTTATAGCTCATTGGAGGGCGCCATATGGAATGTCATCATGGTCACTGGGCTTTTAACAATGGCCACACCTGTCACTGTGGTCTTATTTTTCTTTACTCAGCTTATATGAGCCACTGAGCAGCTGTAACAACTTCATATCTGGGCATGCTGGAGTGGAAATGTTATGCTTGAGACAGCATCATATCTATTTTCTAGTTCCTACAGCCTGTCATGTTTCCCAGAGTCTCCCTAGTTGCAAGCCGTAAATGTACAGTGTAAATTTTTGCCACCCAGATAGATCCACTGTATTTTAAGATATTTTTGAAGACTGTATAAGCAGTGCAATACTAGCTAGATAGCTAGATAGATAGCTTTGCTCATCCATATATATATGGATGAAGAGCTCTGGAATGCTCATTGTAACCTACTCCCAAGTAATTGCATGCAGCAGGGTTGGAAACCTATGGCTTTCCAGATCTTGTTGTACTCCATATTCCACCAGCCTCAGCCAGCAGGGTCAGAGATGATGAGAACTAGAGTCCATGGACTTCTAGTGGGCCGCAGGTATTCCCCCTCAGCATGTAGAGTTACAGCCTTACAGCACAATTTTGTGTATCTGCTCAGGAGTCTTGTAGAATTCAATGGGGCTTCTTCTCAGGTCAGCTAGTATAGGACTCTCTTTTCATTGTTGTTGCATTATTGCAAGAGATTTTTAAAATACTGGTAAAAAAAACCGTTAACACACAGTAGTTTCAGTGAAATTGTGAAAAAAGTTGAACTGAAAACTGCATTTCAGTAAGCCTATGCTATATTGCACTTTGCCTTCTCCTTAGATTATGGTTACCAAAGTCAGTTTGGTGTGGGAGTTGGGTGTGTTTATGGGAAGCAAAGGCTGATGCATCTGTTCAGCTTTCTGTGTAGCTTTAAGGCAAATCACAATTTCCCATGCTAATCCCACCTTGGGATAAAGGCAGGATACAAATTCAATAAATAAATACATATTTTTTTTCCCTCCCAGAAGAGCTGTGAGACCAACTTTTTGCTTTGGCCTTTTTTTTTTTTTTTTTTTTTTGGCTTGGGAGATAGAATAGTATACTATAACAGTAAGCTTTTTATAGTGATTCTTTTTTTGTAATGAGATCTGAAAATTCATGAGAGATTAGAGTTTAAGTTATAGTCATCTAAGACCCTTTAGACTGAACATGGTACACAGTATAAACAATTGGTGTTTGCAGCTCTACAATCCAGTCCCCCCATCTAGTACCCATTTCTGCCTTTCCCAGAGCCAGACTGACCCTACTGATATATTCGAAACAGGAAGTGATCTGGAAGAACTACTTTCTGTAAACTGGATATTCAGTTTGTGTGTGTGCCTTCAAGTCATTTCTGACTTATGGTAACATAAGACAATGCTATTGTAGGCAATATTTGTTCAGCAGGGATTTTTTCATTGCCTTCCTCTGAGGATAAGAGAGTGTGACTTGCCCAATATCACCAAGTGGTTTCAGAGATTAACAGCCTTTGCAGACGGCCAGAAATAGTGCAGCTTGAGGCCACCTTAACTGTCCTGGCTCAGTGCTAGGGAATCATGGGAATTGTATTTTTTTCTGGGACATTGGGTCTTCTCTGCCAGAGAGCTCTGGTGCCACAATAAACTACAGTTCCCATGATTCCTTAGCACTGAGCTAGGACAGTTAAAGGGCCTAAGCAGACAGCGCAAAGCACCATCTTCGAGGCCAGGAAGGGAAGGGGCAGCCTCATGCTGGGCGCCCCAATCCCTTCCTGAAAATGTCATCAGAACAGCCGGCCCTCCGCACGGCCGGCGCTCCGACGACGCACTTCCGCTGCAGCGTCTGCACACGCTGCAGCAGAAGAGGCACCGAAAGTGCTTCGGACGCCTTTTGCGGTGCACCTTCAGCATCTTGTGGAAGGAGTGCTATTTTAGTGCTTCTTCCTGGGGCTGGGACGCTGCCCCACGGGGCCGAGGTGTGCGGATACCTCGGCCCCGATCCGCAGCTTCCCGGGGCGGCCCCGTGCCGCCCATCTGCTTCCCCCAAAGTGGCCTCAATTTGCACTATTTCTGGTGGTCTGTAAAGGCCCTAAGTGAAGATTCAAACTCTGGTCTCCAGGATACTAGTCCAACACCCAAGCCACTACTCCAGCATTCAAGCCACTACTCCAGTCTGACCCCACTGACCCTCCCTACTGGAGAGAAATAAAAAGACAGATGCCAAAGCTTGATAACTGAGGTTTAAGGCAATTTGATAAATTCTCACTAGAGTTTCTTTAAGTAGGAAATGACTTGAAGACACACAACAACAACATTTGGATTTACCATCTCTGCTTTCCCTTCCTCACAACAATTTGTAACTCAGCCACTATGCTTACATTTTAACATAAAGTCAAAGGTATATATGTATACTTACTTGGGCTTGGGCTTAGACTCTCCTGGAAGAAATCAAAAGAACATTTCAGAAGATAAAGATGTTTCTTTGTTTTCTCTGCAACTAAATTGTAGAGATAGCGCCTCCTACTTTCCCATTGACTCCATTAAAGCCTATCCTGATTTTATGAGGGGAAATGGTTTTGGTTTCTGATTTACAGTGCAGTGTTAAAATTCTTTTTCATAACTTTTGAAGTCAATTGTATAATGCATGCTTCTTTCTTCTGTTTATTATTCATTTTTCCCTTCATGAAAGATACTTCACTGAACAAAGGACAGGATATTCTTTGATGTGGTTCTGGACCAAACTGTGGGCCTTGGCAGACTGCCAGAAATAGTGCAAATTGAGTCCACTTTAACTGTCCTGGCTCAGTGCTAGGGAATCATGGGAATTGTATTTTTTTTTTTTTTTTTTTTTAGACATTGAGCCTTCTCTGTCAGAGAGCTCTGGTGCCACAATAAACTACAGTTCCCATGATTCCCTAGCACTGAGTCAGGGTAGTTAAAGTAGACTCAATTTGCACTATTTCTGGCAGTCTGCAAAGGCCCTGTGTCTCCCAGGTTTCTTAAAGCAATGACATGTGGCTGTGATATGTGGCATCACTAGGGAGGTGCAGTGGGTGCAGACCATTCTGGGTATGTGGAGTGATACCCTGAATGGGACTCACACAGCTGCTGGGCAAGCAAGAAGGGGTGTCTTCTCCCTTTCTCATTTGCCCAGCAGCTACATGAGACCCAAAATAGCTGTCTGGAGCCACACCACTGCCCCTCACAACAGTGGGCACTGTTTGGAATCTGGCACAGCTGCTCCCCTGGCACAGATCCCAAATGGCCATCTGAAGACCATGGGACCACCCCTCACCAGCGGCTGCTACTGGGGGGGGGGGGGCAGTTCCTTCCCTTCAGAGTCTGGCACAGTAGCCATGCTGGACTCTGAAGGGCTGTCAGAGGCCACAGAACTGCACCCTCAGCAGCAGCCACTGCTGGGTGGTTGGGGGTTCTGAAGCCTCCATGGGCCTTTCAGAGCCCAGCATGACAGTCACAATGGGCTCTGAGGGGTCTTGGAAGCCATGGAACTTCCCCCTTCAGAGTCCAACATGGCAGCTGTGCCAGGCTCTGAACGTTCCTCAAAGGCCATGGAATCACCCTCTCAGCCATGGTCCTGAGGCACAGTGGGAAGCTCAGGGTGGGGTCTCTGCACTAGGTAACACTAAAGAGTGTAACACTACAAGACAGAAAGGGAGCTTGTCTGTTCTCTCCTCAACTCTGCCCCCCCCATATACTCTCCCCCCCCCCCATATACTCTCCCAGCACGGCTAGGAAGGGGAATTCAAGTATCTTCTCTACAGTTCCTGCTTCAATTTCTCAAGAATCATAGAATCATAGAGCTGGAAGAGACTACATGGGCCATCTAGTCCAATCCCCTGTCATGCTAGAACTCTCAATCAAAGCATACACGACAGGCTGGATGGCCATCTGTTGGGTATGCTTTGATTGAGAGTTCCTGCATGGCAGGGCTTGGAATGGATGGCCCTTGTGGTCTCTTCCAATGCTATGATTCTAAGAAGGGATTTGAGGTTTCAAGTTAAATCAGATATTCCTGCAACCACTGATAAAACTGAGATGAGTAAAATATTTGTACACCACAATTCAAAAAGGATGTTGAAAAACTGGAGCGTGTCCAGAGAAGGGTGACTAAAATGGTGAAGGGTCTGGAAACTATGCCTTATGAGGAAAGACTTAGGGAGACGGTTAAGAGGGGATATGATAGCCCTGTTTAAATATTTGAAGGGATGTCATATTGAGGAGGGCGCTAGCTTGTTTTTTTTGCTGTCCCAGAGAATAGGACTCGGAACAACGGATCAAGCTACAGGAAAAGAGATTCCACCTTAATATTAAGAGGAACTTCCTGACAGTGAGAGCTGTTCTACAATGGAACAGACTCCCTCAGAGAGTGGTGGAGTCTCCTTCTTTGGAGGTCTTTAAACAGAGGCTGGATGGCCATCTGTTGGGGATGCTTTGATTTTGAGTTCCTGCATGGCAGGGGATTGGACTGGATGGCCCTTGTGGTCTCTTCCAACTCTATGATTCTATGATTCTATGATTCTAACTATTGTATCATTCCTGTGAAATCTCTGTTGACAAACAATATGCTATTCTCTGCTGTAAAGTGTTTCTTTTCTGTAAAATAAGGAGATGTATGTCCCTTTTCAAAGGTGGAGAAACATAAGCATCTCTATCCTCTTTTTCAGCAGCAGTGGCTTACCATCAAAGAACCTTTCCTTATAGAGTGTTTTTTAAATCTTGAGACTGGAATTAGCTAGATAACTTTCCTTGCTGGATTTGAATGGAGGCACATGTGAGCTGTTTTTAAAAGGGTAGAGAGAAGGCCTTTTACCTCCCAACAAGACTCTCCTTATATTTCCATGCATACAATTAATCAACTGTGTTACTTCTGGAGAAGGATCAGTTCTGGAGCAGTTAGATGGGCAGGGATGATTATGATGATGGATGATGATGATGATGATGATCTACAATTAACTCAGTGGTGGCTGTACTGGATAGGGTTGTACTCCAAAAATATCACTGCTTTCAATGGTTACACAAGATAGACATGCTATGCCTATTATAACCTCCAGTTCACAGAGAAAAAATCCCCACTTCAGAAAAAAGCTTTAGGGGTTTGATATCACTGGATCTTCAGATCTGAGATGAGATGATTCTAAGTATATAAATGCTTTCCTAGCAAAGCACAGCCCTTCAGATGGTTTTGAATTGCAACATCCATCAGCTGTAGCCACAAAGTCCATGGAGGGGAATGTTGGTACTTGCTGTTTAGCAACCTCCACTTTGATATAAACCCATGCCTCTGTGTGCAACTACTCTATAATGCTCTGTTCCATGTATATATTCATGCATTTCCAGCCTTTCCAGTAGGGCAAGAATCTGGATTCATTTATTTTAGCAAAATTCACAAATTTCTTCATACTCAAGATGGGAGAGAAAAAAAGAGAAGTTTTTTTAAAAACTCATACGTGGAAGAAAATGAAACTGACAGGTTTCTCCTTGTCCAGCTTTCATTTTCATTCACTAATTGAGGCTGCTAGTGGCAAATAACAAAAATTACTTTTTCTGAATCCTGACATCACTTTTGTCTTCTGCAATGGGCTTATCTGTTGTGCTTTCCAACCAGAACTTGGAGTAATTGCTTTTTTGGACTACAAATTCCAGAATCCCTCAGTCAGCATTGTCACTGTTCATTCCAGTTAAGAGGATTCTGGGAACTGTAGTTTACAAAATATCTCTCCAATAGTATCGCTTTGCAGGCCCACTCCTTTGTGTGATCTACTTGGTCACCCTAATGGTCAAGAATAGAATCAATCCAAAATGATTGTTCATATATTGGCCTTGACAAACATAGCATTCCCTTTTCTTTTACCTTCTTCTGGTTCTTTAGCTTGCTCTTCTTGTTCTATTTTAAAAGAAGTGCAAAGAAATTTGATTAGAGTTTTGCCACGAAGCTGTGTCTAGAATATTTCACTCCCTCCTAATACATTTTATTTCCTCTAAGCTGTATCTGATATCATTCCTAGCATGCTTCATAGTTCACTCATTCATTGCTGGGGAGGTTTACATTACTGTCATTCTGGTATCTGGCAACTAGAGAAAATAGTGTCATAGAATCATAGAATCATAGAGTTGGAAGAGACCACAAGGGCCATCCAGTCCAACCCCCTGCTATGCAGGGACTCCCAATCAAAGCATCCCTGACAGATGGCCATCCAGCCTCTGCTTAAAGACCTCCAAGGAAGAAGACTCCACTACTCTCCGAGGGAGTGTGTTCCACTGTCGAACAGCCCTTACTGTCAGGAAGTTCCTCCTAATGTTGAGGTGGAATCTCTTTTCTTGCAGCTTGCATCCATTGTTCCGGGTCCTAGTCTCTGGAGCAGCAGCAAACAAGCTTGTTCCCTCCTCGATATGACATCCCTTCAAATATTTAAACACGGCTAAATGTTTAAATATTTAGGCCCCCTCTTGATTTTTTTTAACAACACCAGCATCTACAGGATAGAGGATGTTGTGATCACAGGGTTATGAACGCCAGAGCACTTGGCTACACCAAAGGAATGACTTTAATCAGTAAAATCAGCAAGCGTGGGCAGATGATTTTTAAAACATCACCTAATACTTGTTATTCATCAAATACACATTATCTTTGCATACCTCTTAGCCTCCCTATGGCAGTGCTACTACACATTCAGGTAAGATGGAATGAAAGGGAATGCATAGAGGAGTAGGCAGACACATGTAGATGGAAATGTGAGACATGATTGTATAAAAAGTTACTCAAGAAACCTAGGCACTGTACAGATGATAAAGAATATATACTTTTTTCTCATTTGCACTTATTCTCTCCCTCTTATACCAAACAGAACAAAACCTACAACTCTGCCTCTATAACTGCTTGACATAAATAATTTTGTTGTTGAATGTTACAATATACTTTATTTATTGGATACAGAGTCCAACTTTTCCAAGGCCTGTACATTTCTGCATCCCAGAAAAGCCACACCATTATAATATGGCTGGCAACCTTCATTATTTGCAATATTGTAAGCTAGACTTAAAGCTAAAGGTAAAGGTTTCCCTTGACATGAATGTCTAGTCATAACAGACTGTAGAGGGCAGTGCTCATCTTTGTTACTAAGCTGAAGAGCCAGCATTGTCCGAAGACAACTCTGTGGTCATGTGTCCAGCATGACAGCACAGAACATTGTTATCTTCTAACTGAAGTGGTACCTATTTATCTACTTGTATTTGCATGCTTTTGAACTGCTAGGTTGGGAGAAGTTGGGACTAGTGACAGGAGCTCACCCCATCACAGAGCACATGGGCCTCAAACTGCCAACCTTCCAGCCTTATGATCATCAAAATTGGTGTCTTAACCACTAAGCCATCATGTCTTCAAGCCAAACTTACAACCGCATAAATGTTGTAATTCACACTTATACTCATAGTGCCATTGTCATGACTGCAAATGCCACCCCCAAACCGACCTTAGAAGCAAGGCAGCCACACCAAAGAAGAATCTCTGAGGCACTGGCAAGTAGGGTTCTGTAGGATAATGCATCCAGCCCATTCCCACAAGCAAGCTGCAGTGTAACAAGCTGGAGTCTTGTTGTAACTGCTCATCACATCATGGCGTGCTGATGAGGTAGGGCTGGTTGCATCAGTCTTCAGCAAAACACTCACCAGCATCTCAGAACTCCTTCGCTGGTGTGGCTGTCTGGCTTTTCAGGGTTTGGATTTGGGGATGGGTTTAAATGAGGAGATAGTGATAGCTACACCATCATTGCTACATCTCCCATATCTGGTCTTGGCCTATATTTTTATAAGCTACAGCTGGCTCTCTAGAACATCAATACATGCCTTCAGCTGTGACTTCCTCTGCATCTTCCTTGACTTCCTCTGCTTGTTCTTCTTGTTCTATGAGATAAAGTAACATGAAATTAAGATCAGAGGATTTCACTTGTGGGACTAAAAAAACAACACCAAAAACTGAGATCATGAAACTGAGCCATGCTACCCAAAGAAGAGAAGAAGATGGGAGAGATAGAATATAGCCAAAGAATTACAATACTGATTGTTCAGGACAGCCATTTTTAATTGAACACACTATGGTCAGTTTAATTATAGTTAATCATATTTCCAGGTATGCGGGGCTCAGTGGGTGGTCACATTCTGAAATAGGTTCCATCTGTTTTCAATATGACAGATATCAAATATAGAGGCAGGTAACTCCAGGTGCCACTGTTCAGGTCCATTTCAATAGCATTTAAATACAAGTGTTAAGGGTAACAAATAAAAAGGGGAGAAACAGAATGATCTGGATGTTACAGGGCATCCCCACTGGGAAATTGTAAAGCATTGCAGTTTTGTTTGTATGTGGAGAAAATATTTATTTATTTATTTATTTATTTGCTAGCTTACTTATTTCATTTAAGGACACACAGAATACTTGCATTTTTTTCCTCATCCTTGATCTCCATTAAAAAAAAACATGTCAAGGAGCTGGTAAAGGTAGTGCTCTTTTGTCAGTAGAAGCAATAAAGGAAAATGAGTTTGTTGTGCAAACAGGAGGTTTTGTATTGAGAAAAAGCTATGCAAAAATTTTGCCAAAGAAGTCTCAATATTTTAATTTTTAAAAAATGAACAAAATCTCTAACAATCTCATCTAGCAGAAAATTTATAACTCTAGTGGGGAAATCGATAATTTTTTCTACCTCTTTTTAGATACAAGAACTCAGGGTTACCCATAGAAGTTGAAGAAGTATGTTTTCATATACTATTACTGCACAGTTGACTTATCAAATATGAAGGCTACTAGATGAGACAACTTTAAGATGGAATTTAACAAATCATAGTGAAAAACTCTATAAAGATCCATTACCCAAGATGACTCAAAGTGGTCTCCAGAGTCACCATAGTACTACACACCGGTCACTGGGAAGGAATTTAGTGTGCCTCCTTGGGGCTTCTGGCAATGAGAAACAGGATGCTGTACTAAAGACCTCACTGATCTCATGTAGTACATTTTATTTATGCAGGAATATGGTTCCCCTTACATTTGATATACAAAAGCACACAGAATTTCCAGCTTTTACAAAAGGAAAGGTCCTGTCAAATCAATACCAAAAGCAAGACCTTTTCAGCCACAAAAGCTTTTAAGTTTAGGAGTGAAAAATGTTGAATGGGACTGGCAGCTTCAACAATGTTATGAAGATAATGTCTTCCACATATCCTGAGGACAGCAGGCTAGTTTATGGACAGGCTCTGTAGCACACACATCTCTGACTTCCAACAGACAGAAATTACCAGGAAGCTCAAGAGGATTCACTGGGGGCTGCCACTGCTGTCCCACAACATCTGCTACCTGAGATGGTTGTCCCAATTTGCCTAATGATAGGGCCAGACCACAGTTACCATTAAACAAGGCATATGATGCTTAGCTTTCAACATTTCACAGATGAATACTGTGGCATATGTGGGCAAGCAACATCAGAGTGTGGTCAAGATGGCAAAGGGTATTAATGAAGAAGAACAGACAAGCTAGGAGAGATTGCAACAGTTTGTTTTTGCCAGAGTCTACTGGAAAGGGCATGCCTTTGGCCCCTCTTCTGCTCTCTCCCCTGCTGAGTTAATTGAATGCAGACTATTTTTCCACTTTAATCTCAGTTTGTAGACATAGAAATCATCTGAGGGTGAAAGTGGGAGTGGTAGAAGGAGAAAAATAATGGGACATTTTAAAAGCCACTGAAAATGTGGTATGAAAAATGATTAATTGGGACTATCCCTTGCAAATTGGGACAGCTGGAGGGTATGATGATGATGTTTCTTGTTCAAAGAAGCTTGGAAACCATTTTTGTAGCACACTGAGAATGATCTATTAGAGATCCCTAGTTTACCTTCCCAGGATTCTCTTAGAAGAGGGAATAACTTTCAACTTGTGTAGGCTGACATGCAGTACAAATATGAATCTGCTTCTCATGCATGAAAGAGCAATGAATGTTCTAGCTGTGTATCATTGACAAGCAGTGGTAAAGTGAAATGAAAAAAAAATATTCTACTACCGTCTTCCACCTCTATCCATTCTTCTTCTTCTTAACCAGGCCAAACCAGGGGTAGTGAAAGGGAATAAGTAAAGAAGGTTAGCAAGGAATCACATAAAGCTGTGGTGTCAAGCTACTATAGCTACAGATAGCACTGCTTTCTCAGTCAGTGCTGATCTTTAATTCACATTTGTGCACACAGCTAGCTTTCTAGTGCTAAGCATTTGTGAAGCCAAGTATTAGCAAAGGCAGTAAGATATTAAGGCCTGGAGCATTCAAGATCAATCATATCAGAAGTCACTAATTATGTCTTCATTCAAACACATAAGAGAAGTGTGCATTTAAAAATGAAAGACATGCTGGTTGGCTTCTAGCAAATCTATGCAAATAGCACCATTTACTTTTCCATTCCAAACATTCAACTCATGACCCATACTCTCAGGACCTCTGGGGTCCAGACTTATTCTAGTCAGCCAAGGCTAGGTTGGTAACTGTCACCCAGAAGACTTTCTTTAGCCACCCCTACACTGTGGAATGACCTGCCAGAGGAGATTTAACAGCTGAATACACTGTCTGAATTTTTAAAAAAGTCTTAAAGACTTCCAGCAGCCTATCCAGGTGATTTTTAAATTGTGAATTTAAAACTGTAGCTCAGTCCATGGGGAGAGGTGGGTAAGAAATTATTGTTATTGTTGCTGATGCAGACTGGCACAATACACCAGCTTCCCAGTGGTGTGGCAACTTGGCGTACGCACAATGCATGCTCTGACGCTGCCCCAAAGCCAATGTCACACCACCCTGCTGCCCATATGGGGGCAACTTTTTGGTGCTCTGGTGGCCCAACGTTTAGATGCTGAATCTGTGGCAGCAGTGAAAAGGCAGCTTTTTTCTGGTGCAGAAAGGAACAACATTTTTGTGCCGGAAAAGAGCTGCAGTGGGGCTGTAGCATGTCATTGACATGGTGCCCACCCAGCTTTTTTAGGGGCAGTATGACGCCGGCCCTTTGAGGTGGTCTGCTTCGCCCCTTATTTTCCCATGTGCTTTTAAAAAATCAGTTTCCACTGCAATAGTCCACTCAGATGCCTAAAATAATGGTTTAAGCATTCATAGAACATCAAGAACACATTTTATTAGACATTTAGTATATTGAAATGGCATCCTCAAGAAATAAATTTTAATTACTCTTAAAGCTATTTGGGCGAATAAATTTGTATTTTATGTGTCCGAGTTTATTTTTTGTTTTGTTTTGTTTACTTATACTAAAATCTATCATACACTTTTTCCTTCCAAACACTCAGCTCATAACAGTTAACATGCATCATAAAACTACTACTGAAATAACTGTCCAAAAGTCAAATAAAAACAGTGATTAAGCATTTGACACAGCAGGAGGGTCAGGGGCACAGTATAGATTTCTGCAACATAAATGTTTATGCATCCTAACAGACCACAGGTAAAGAAACCTAAACTCATGTGACCAGGAGTTCCCCACCTGGTGCCAATACTTCTCTCTCTTTACAAACAACCACAGCTCACATTGCCCCATTAGATGATGAATTCACTAGTAATTACACTGAATGCAGTGCATAGATACCAACTTGGGAGGTAATTTTTTAAACGGTATGTTCTTCTGGTTGAATAAGACACACCACCAACCCCAGATATTATGGCTCTTACAATAAGCACAGAAGCCTACCTTCTTCAACACAGTCCTCTGCCACAAGCCGGAAAAGAGAAAAAGAAAGAAGACTGTCAGATGTATGATGATTATTTGGATAAACTACTTGAATTGGAACATTTTTGTCTCCTTACCTTCCTGTTCCCTGAAAAGAGAAAACAAAACAGCTTGGTTACAACAATGATAGAATTCAAATATGATTTTAAAACAGAAATGTGTGGTCTGTGGACCCTCCTGTGTATTCTTTTAAGAACAATGCAGCTAGTATCAACTTACATATAGCTGGCATTTGCAAAAGGAAAGGTCCTATCACATCAGTTTCAAAAGCAATACCTTTTCTGCCACAAAAGCATATAGGTATAGGAGTGAAAAATGTTGAATAGAAATGGAATGCTATCCTTGACCCTATCAACAGGCAGGCCAAATGATTTCAGAAGGTAGGGGCCACAACGTTTGATATCACTGGGAAGAGTCCCTTGCCAAAATATTCATTGAAACTGGGTAAAGGCAGCTTCACTGCTCATTGAGCTTCCCTACATAAAAGTGAAGTAGACACAGGTGATGCTTCTGGGTACCACCCGAGTGCCAGCCTAGAAGAGCCAATTGAGGCTGTGGAATAATTAGTCTCTTATCCATTTTCCCTTCTGAGGGGAGAAGCTTCAAGTAGGCAGGTTTCAAAACCCCATGAACTGAGCTAGCCAGACAGGCCCAATTTAGCTCATGGGCCAATACTCCCTATTTCCATAACTTGAAAAAGTAACTTTTTTGGCTATAGCTACAAGAGATTCTGGAAATTGCAGTTCCACCCTTGGTGGAAAGGGCATTATAAACAAACATTACTAGTAGTACTGCACAGGGGATTCTGGAGATTCTATTCCAAAAAATAGCTTTTACACCCTGTTCAGTCCTGAGTTAGTGGTTGCAATGACATAAGATTCTTTTGTTTGATACTCAGTTACAATATTTTTTTTCCTGAAAAGCCAGCATGGCATATCAGTTGGAGTGCTGGACTACAACTCTGGAAGGGTTTGATTCCCAGCTGGGCCATGAAACCCACTGGGTGACCTTGAGCAAGCCATACTCTCTCTGCCTTAGGGGAAGGCAATGGTAAATCTCCTCTTAAAAAAAAAAATCTTGCCAAGAAAGCCCCATGATACGTTCACCTTAGGATTGCCGTAAGTCAGAAATGACTTAAAGGCACCCAAGATTTTTTCCTGATCTGAATCAGTCCAGCAGGTGTCAGTAGTTCTCATACTAAACTGGTCTTTACAAGTCATCAGCAAAGCAGGATGCCTAGATTCCCCAGGATCCTGTCTTCACAGGCCTAATGAACCAACCTCGCCCCTCCCCATCTTCTTGGTGGAGGGTATGGACAACACAGAGCCCAATCCCCAAGTCCGGCACAAACAATCCAGATGACGTCCAACCCATTCAGTCCAAACTCGAGCTATACCCCTTTTGTAACTTTTTTTAAAAGTCCCTGTTTGCTCTGGATCTTCCTGGAAGATCTAGAGCCCTCCATTGTGATGCCAGGTGGCTGTTTAAAATGCATTCTGCTCTGCCTCCCGGCACCACCACCATTGCTGTACATCCCTCACTCAGAACAAGGTGCTCAGCCATGTTGAGTCTGGGTGCCTCGTTCTGACCTGAGCAGCAGAAGCATGGCAGCAGTGGCAGAGCTGGGTAGCAGAGTGGGACACATGTGTGAAGAGCTGCCCAGCATCACAATGGAGGGCCCCAGGGAAAGGAGGAAAGTCAGGGAAGCTCTGGGACTAGGATACTTTGGGCTGCTACCAGCATATCCTGGTCCATGCAGCCACTACCTTACTTGTGCCAGCCCATTCAATCACTAGTTAAAACAAAGTTTTATCAAGTGGAAGAAAATGCCATTCCATCAGCACCAGATGGTAGCTTTACCCCACAATCAGCCTTGTTAGCTGCAGTGGTTATGGTGGAGGAGTGCTTCAGCTCACAATATTGGCAGGAGATTGAATGTCCATAATAATAATCTTGGCTATGAGACGGAGAGTCTATCCTCCCAAAGAATATCCATCTTGACTATGAGGTAGAATATATCCTCTGGGGTGTTTACTTAGAGGCAAAACTGGATGGAGTTTGCAGACATAATTCTTCTTGGGTTGCAGGGGAGTGGGGTGAGCCCTCCCAAACTTTAGGCAGAATGAGTGTGGATGTGAGTGAGGGTGAGGATGAGAGAGAAGTGAGTTTTTAACATGAGGAGAAGTTATCAAGTACCCTTCCTACTACCACCTCCTGTAATTTTGGCTGCATTTAACTATGTTTTTTGTTGTCCTTGGGTGTGTGGCCGTGTTTCTGATAGTCATACCTACACCTACACATACACACACACATACACATGCCACAATCCTTCATTAAGGCCTTTCCAGAATAGATTTCCCAGCTGCAGAAACCCCCTTATCCCACCCTCTCCCAACTTGGTTGTCGCCGCTATTCTGTTTGCTTTATTCTATTTTTGTTGTCTATGTCTTGATTTTATTATATATCATTTTAACTTAGGAGTTTATCACACGGGGGAAATCCCATGAGGAAATGGGGCTTTAAATTAGTAATGATAATAATAAATTTTAATTTATAGCCCGCCCCTCTGCACAGCAATCGAGGCGGGTTACAACATTGTAAAATGTGCGGCTTAAAAACATTCCTATCCCATATCCAACCCTCCCACCCCTTAAAACAGGATTAAACTATTGGAAATTAAAACATAGTACAATATAATAAAATACAACAAAACAATAACACAGTAATAAAGCGGGGCACAGGGAAGGGGCAGGTGGAGCCATCCCCTCAAGCTGGAGGGTTATTCCGGGAAGGCCTGCCAGAAGAGATCCATCTTTACTGCTTTTTTAAAAGCAGCAAGAGTAGTAATATGACGGATCTCATCCGGCAGGCCATTCCAAAGTCTGGGAGCGGTCGCAGAGAAGGCTCTCTGGGAGGTCTGAGACAGACTAGTTTTTATTGGCTGTAGCAGATTCCTCCCAGAGGACTGAAGGGCATGGGGGGGATCATACGGGGAGAGGCGGTCCCTGAGATAAGATGGACCCAAGCCATGTAGGGCTTTAAAGGTTAACACCAACACCTTGTACTGTGCCCGGAAACTAATTGGCAGCCAGTGGAGGGATTTAAGCACTGGTGTTATGTGCTCCCTCCTAGATGTTCCCGTAATTAATCTGGCTGTCATGTTCTGTACCAGTTGCAGTTTCCAGGTTAGGCACAAGGGTAGCCCGATGTAGAGTGTGTTGCAGTAGTCCAGACGTGAGGTTACCAGAGCATGTTCCACAGTTTCCAGGTCCCTCATATCCAGATAAGGGCGCAGTTGGCGTATCAGCCGAAGCTGATAACAGGCACTCCTGACCGTTGCATTCACCTGATTAGTCATGTGAAGTGACGAATCGAGGAGCACCCCCAAACTGTGAACACAGTCCTTAAAGGAAAGTGTGACTCCATCCAGGACTGGAGACTGTATTCCCAAATCTGGTTTTGGGCCTGTGACCATGAGCACCTCCGTTTTGTCTGGATTCAACTTCAATCTGTTTTTCCTCATCCAATCCATTACCGCTCTGAGACAGTCATTGAGAGGAGAGACGCCATCTGAAGTCTGAGTCGATGATCTGGCCATGGAGAGATATATCTGGGTGTCATCAGCGTACTGAAGACACCGTGCTCCATGCCTCGGAATGATCTCACCCAGAGGCTTCATATAAATATTAAATAGCATCGGGGACAGGATGGCACCCTGAGGGACGCCACAATTAAGCTCTATTTTGGAAGAGCAACTGTCCCCGAGCCTCACCCTCTGAGATCTGCCCAAGAGGAAGGACCGGAACCACTGCAAAGCAGTGCCTCCAATTCCTAACTCTCTCAGGCGATCCAAGAGGATGGCATGATCTATTGTGTCAAAAGCCGCTGAGAGATCCAAGAGCACCAACAGGGTCACACTACCCCTGTCGATGCTCGGTCAGAGCGACCAGAGCAAATAATTAAATTAGAAAAAAACCACAAAAGCAGTTAGATTTTCAGGTGATGTTGCTGTTAAATGGAGTTAAAATGAGGTTAATCCAAATGGAAACTCATCAAAAACTGCTTCTTTTTACTTTTGGAAAATCCCGGAAGTAAAAAGAAGCAGTTTTTGATGAGTTTCCATTTGGATTAATCTCATTTTAACTCCATTTTAACAGCGACGTCATCTGAAAATCTAACCACTTTTGCGTTTTTTTTCCAATTTAAAGCCCCATTTCTGCATGGGAATCCCCCGTATGATAAACTCCTTAGATGTTTTAATAGTTCTGGTTTAATACTTTTTTAAGTGGTAATAATAATAATAATAATAATAATTTATATCCCGCCCCTCTGCAGAGCAATCGGGGCGGCTTACAACATTAAAATTACCATACATATATATTAATACAATTTAAATAGAACATAAAAATCCCAATTCCCACCCGTCCTTTAAGGGTTCTTATTCCAGGCCGGATGGTGCTGGGCCTAGTGTCTCTCTCCCAGATGGCATCAGATGGAATGGAGGGAGGGCTCTTCTTCTTATTCCAGGCCGGATGGTGCTGGGCCTAGTGTCTCTCTCCCAGATGAAATCGGATGGAATGGAGGGAGGGCTCTTCTTCTGTGGTGTATGTAATTTTAATTGTATTAAAATTAAAATAAAATTATTGTATGTAATTTTAATTGTTAGCCACCCTGATTGTTCACAGAGGGGCAGGGTACAAATATATTATTATTATTATTATTATTATTATTATTATTATTATTATTATTATTATTTATGAGATGGACAAATATTTCCAGTCAGGAGGAACTACATCCTCTTATCACCTTCTGAAGTCCTGGAGGATGCCCTTATTGTCTTGCATCTAGTCTGACACTTCAGCTGCCCTCCCTAATCTCTACCAACCTTCGAATGGCCATGTTTCTGGGAAGGAAGGAAGATATGGTTTTTGAGGGAGTGAAATTCACTACATGAGGGAGAAATTGAATTCATTCCTCAACAATCAAAAAAGAAAGCTATATCCCAGTGTTACACCATGCATGTACTAAAAGGATTTCACCATTGTCTTAGAGCAGAACTTGATACATACTATACATTCTTACTGCTTCTAAGCTTTTTGAATACAGACCTTGAATACGCATGCTCAGGGGGAATCTGCTCATGCTGACTGAAGGATTCTGGGAATTTTAATCCAAAAACATAAATTCTCTGAGCTCTGTCCCATATTCTTTCAGCCACAGATTACTCTGCAGTTTGGACTCAGGCACTCACCATTAGCTTTCTATTTTGGATCTGGAATTTTAAGTATATATTCCCATTGCCTAGCAAATAGGATTGATACTGCTCTTAATCTGTCTCTTTGTAATAATGGTTCAGTTCTAGGAGAGAAGCAGTAAATTTTACTATATTTAAATTAACTAGCATGCAGATTTAGATTTTCTTGAAGGATGCAATCTTTTTTCCCCTTGGTTTTATTGATTTAAAAAAACATGAAATAAAACATAACTTGAACATACATACATAACATATATAACAAACAACACATACCAAAACATATATACGCCAAACATAAACTAAACATCATGACCTCCTATACCAAACAACTGATTCTGGAATTTTTCCTACTATAAATTTTTTCTCCTGATTCGAGTTAATAACTCCTACTACACAGCAATATAAGTTGAAATATGGATAAAAACCTACTTTATATTACTAAATTTCATTACCTCATAGTTGTATAATGGCCAGAAAAATTTGACTTCTGAATAAGAGTATTCCAGTAGATACTCTTCTTCATAGAATCGTAGAGTTGGAAGAGACCACAAGGGCCATCCAGTCCAACCCCCTGCCATGCAGGAACTCACCATCAAAGCATCCCCGATAGATAGCCATCCAGCTTCTGTTTAAAGACTTCCAAAGAAGGAGACTCCACCACACTCTGAGGGAGTGTGTTCCACTGTCAAACAACTCTTACTGTCAGGAAGGGCCTCCTAATGTTGAGGTGGGATATCTTTTCCTGTAGCATGCATCCATTGTTCCGGGTCCTATTCTCTGGAGCAGCAGAAAACAAGCTAGTGCCCTCCTCAATATGACATCCCTTCAAATATTTAAAGAGGGCTATCATATCCCCTCTTAACCATATCTTCTTCAGGCTAAACATACCCAATTCCCTAAGTCAGGGGTAGGCAACCTTTTTGAGCCGGAGGCCGGGTTGCTGTCCCTCAGACAATTGGGGGGCTGAAGCACCCCAAATAAACAAATAAATAAATAAATAAAAATAAAAATAATTTTTTTAAAAAATTTTTAAAAAAATATGCATGCACACTCTCTCAGCCCCAGAAAAGCCATGGCAAAACCCCTGTGGAAATTTTGCCAAGAAAAACCCAAGAACAAGTAATAACAACAATAATCAATATCATCATGGTGGGCGGCAGCGGCGGTGGCGGCGGCAGGACCGGCCTGGGGCCGGTCCAAAGGCCTCGGGGGGCCGCATCTGGCCCCCGGGCCTTAGGTTGGCTACCCCTGCCCTAAGTCATTCCTCATAGGGCATGGTTTCCAGACCCTTCACCATTTTAGTCACCCTCCTCTGGACACACTCAAGTTTTTTAACATCCTACATCCTTCCTTAATGTCAGTTTTATTTTTCCAAACCTAAAGTCCATTGTTTCCCCATTTCTGTTTTATATACTTAATAAAGGGGTTCCAAACTCTCTAGAACTCCTTAAGTTTTTTTTTTTTTTTCCTGTAAGATATGAGTTAATTTATCACTATCCATTAAATCATAGACTCTCATAATCCAATCATTAATTCCTGGAGTTCTTTTTTGTTTCCATTTCAATGCGTATGTCATTCTGGGTGCAGTGGTCAGATAAAAGATGAGCTCCCATATTTGTTTTCTATTATTTCTTCTTGATTTATGCAGGATCTTTACTTAACTTAAGATTTACAATTGTTTCTATTGCCTTATGAACCTCATCCCAATATACTTTTGCAAATTTGCAGTTCCACCATATGTGATTAAAAAGTGTCCAATTCCTTCTCACATTTCCAGCATTTATTATTTTCATTTTTATTAATTTTAGCCAATTTGAATGGAGTGAGATACCATCTGAATTGCATTTTATAAAAAATTTCTTTTAAGTTGTAGTTCAAAGTATATTTCAGTCTTTTTATCCAAGTTTTTCCCACTGTTCCAAACTTATCGAATACCCAATGGGCCCATTTTATCATTTGGGGTTTAATCACTTTTTCCTCCATATTTAATCTCAGCAATAATTTGTAAAATTTTCTATTTCTATGATTGTCTTCTGATTTTATTATTTGTTTCAAATTCTGGTTCTGCATCCTTAATATTATTTAATTTTACATCTAGGAGGTTGAAGGATGCAATCTATGGACATAGGATGTGGCTTATCAAACATGTTAGCACATGACTTCACATTATACATCAGCTGGAGATGTAACTCAAGTAACTAATGCCAGAACAGAAGGAATGAAGCAGCCTCTGGAAGATTATTTTTCATTAGTCTCTATGGAGTGAGCCTCTAGTGTAGACAAGATCATGTGAGAAGCTGATGAATGGGTGTGGGTGTGGGTGTATAGGAAATTAAGAAAGTATAACAGATAGAGACTAACATGGCATGTAAAAAAGCATGAAGAATTCTTAGGTCTGCAAAAAATAACCAAGTCACAATCAGCTTGTGTTTAGAAGATATTTAGAACTTGTACAGATGTGCAATTTAATTACTACTTTTCTATTTTTTCTTGTATTCCAGATTTTCAGATCACAGTGGCTTGTTATATTTTTGCTGTTGCTGTTTTTGGTTTGGTTTAGGGTGTATTCTAAAGTCTTTACCAAGTATGCCATCTAAAATTATTTCCAGCTTTCTCTGCTTCTATTTTCCAAGTAGCAGAACATGCATGAAATACATTGTGTATTTTGACTGAGGAACATGTGTTTTTATTAGTAAAGCTGAATGATGATGATGATGATGATGATGCTTCAACCACTTCCTGTTTCTCTGTCTCAGCAATTTAAGAGAAGTTTCAGATGCAACCTAAAACCATATCATTACCTGAAGAAAAAAACTAGTTTGTATGTCTGTACTACTTACTTTCCATTTCATCTTCAGATTCTGACAACAGCTTAGAAAAGTTACCTTTTGGACTACCACTCCAAGCAACTAGCAACTATTAAAGTTGCAAAAGAAAAAGGACTTTTTTCAAATTCTGGTACAGACTGAGGACGTTATCACACGTGGGCCAGAAAGCGGAAATAAAAGTGGAAATGAGGCATCCCGAAAATAAACGGGAAATAGCCCTTGTTTCCGCATATGTCATTACCTTCATTGCGCATTTACAGTAAGTGTATCGAACGTCCACATACAAGAGAAAAAACCCGTAAATGTAGCCGAAATGAGCCTCCTGCACATGCGCAGAGAGAGGAATGCTCGCTGGAACCATGGCAACAGCGGGGAAATGCACCACAATACGTATTTGGTTATCAGACCTATGGTAAATGCGAAATGATTCCCGTCGTGCAATTGCAATTCCTGAAGAAACCGAAATTCAAAAGATCTCGGATCATTCTGCTTTCTGTCAGGGTTTTGTCGGGGTTCTGAGCAACGTCATGTGGAAACACAGGAAAATAATACGTATTAGTTCGGGACTTCATTTGGATTCTGTCTGGATTGGGCCCCGTGTGATAACGTCCTATGAGACTTCAGCATCAAATCTGAATCAATTTTTCTTCCCTACCCATTACTCATTCTGATTTTTGTAATGCTGTGCCTGATGAAGAGATCAAGAGCTTTTGGAAGCTGACATGTTTCTGTCACCAGCATGTTAGCTTAATAAATATTATACCAATATGGATTTTTGAATTCTTTTCTTGGTCAGTACAGTCAACTTTTCTTTTTTATGAGCTAAAGGAGTGATCATTAGCACAAATAGTTTCTTTTTCTTTTAAAGAATTGCACAAATTTATACATATTAGCTTTATGTATGTATTAATCATATATGCAGTGATTAAATAAAAATTGAATTTTAATACTTAGAGAAGCAACATCATTTAGCTAAAGTACAAGAGAGACCATTTCAGTGGTATTCAAATACTCCATTATTCTGGACTAATTCGTGGGCTTTACAAACTGCAGAAGCATTCTTCCACCAGTTGTTACCCAGTGCAGGGGGTGGGGCTTCCGGGGGTAGAGCCAAAGGCATGCTTCTTCCCTCCCTTCTGTATGCCATTTTACTTAGAGCACCCTCCCTCCCAGCCGCACACCAGTTTACTCTGGAGTACAATAGCATGTGGGAGGGAGGGAAGATGCCAGAGCACCCTACCTCCCTGCTGTGTGCCAGTTTACTCTGGAGTACAATGGCATGTGGGAAGGAGGGAGGGTGCCCAGAGCACCCTCCCACCCTACCACATGGCAGTTTACCCCAGAGTACAATGGCGTGACGGAAGGACGGAAGGGTGGGAAAGCACCCTCTCTCCCTGCTGTCTGCTGCTTTACTTCAGAATAAATGGGCACACGAAGGGGATGGGGATGTGCTTGGCTGGATATTGCCCCTTCTCTGGAGTGTCACCTGGTGCGGTCCACACTCCCACACACACCCCCGCACTCCCAGTGACACTACTGACAAACCGAGTTGTTATTTTGTAAGATAAATATGGGTATTAAAGCCCAGAAGCCACTTCAAAAACCCTCTTTTGCTAGCCCAGTCTTCTCTAGCTGTTTTTTTTAAGCCAGTAGAAGTGACATTCTTTGAACTATCTAGAACCGAGTCCCATTCAGTTCAATGAAATGTACTCTCAGTTAGAATAGATTTATGGCCCAAACTGGCCAATATGTTAGTAATGCAACCACACGGTGTGTGTCTGACAATTTGACCTAATCTTTTAAAAATGTTCTAGACAAAAAGAAAAAAACAACATATTTCACTCTACCATACAGTACTTCAAACACAGTGCATCTTCAAACATGGGTGGTTATACTAACCAATGGTTGGCATCACCACACAATTGCTTCAACCCTTGCACTAATTAGAGGTCCCACAGCCAGCAACTTGGAGCCTGTTGTTTCTTCTCATTCCTGGTTGCTCACCTGCTCCTTCTGAGCAAGTGGGCTATGACAGGTGGGCAGGGAGAACATACTCTCCTGTCCTGATTTGGTAGGGACAGTCTCAATTAACCCTCTTTTATCCCACTTTTTCAGATGCTTTTAAATAGGCCTAGTTTCTCTCTCCTCCTAACACATTCCCCCTTCATCCTCAGCTGACTTCAGTTGGTGCAAACTGAGTTCAAAGTGCAAAGTATTTTGGACTCAATTAACACAGTGGAAGGAAAGGACGGGTGGAATCTTTTCCTTCTCAGTAGGCTCAGGCAAAAGCAAACTGCTGCAGCCTCTCCTATCATGTGTTTTTCTCCGCATTAATAACTTTCTCTATTTGACTGCATTCTGATGTCCCAGTTTTCATCTATGAAATGTTGAAGTGCATGGAAAAAACTGTCACCCACCTGACCTTCTCTCTGTAGGAAGTAATGTGAATTGGATTTAGTATAAGAGGCAATTGGCCAGCAACAGTAAACAGGAGGAAGTGTGGTATACTTAGTATGTATGTGCAGTGGCATCTGTAGGGTTAGCATTACCCAGTGTGATAACTCATGGTGTCATCTCCCCCCCCCCCACTGATCTCCTCCCATACCACACCATATAGAGTCCTTACTAATTTTTTTGCATTAAATGTACTAATAAATCATAATTCTCATATATCACTTAATGTAATGGTAATAGTTGTGACAGCAAAAGCCAGCAAGATTAAAATTATACCTTTAATTACAATATCATATGCACAGCATAGCTGCATGTGGTTAAAGTGAAAATCTGGTAAGATGTGATTTTTTAGAGAAAATTTTAAAATAAAAAAAATGTAAAACAATTTTATTTAATTGAAAAATTTAAAATTTATTTTTAAAAAACCTTGGAAACTCTCCTTTGTCTTCCCACTGAGCCTTGCCCCATTCACACCATCTCTGCAGCATTTTAAAGGGATGCAGGCAAATGTCACAGCTCGTTTTTGCCAAAAGGCAAATGTTTGGGGAGCAGTGGTGGCACCCCTACTTAGGGTGTCACCTGGTGTGGTCTGAAATCCCTGCACCTCCCTAATGAGTGACACTCCTCAGTGCATAAGAGCTCACTAGGCGCAACTCAATCAGAATTTTTTTTGGGGGGGATAACTCCCACACTTCCTCAACAAACATGGGCACTAGCTTTGTTGGCTGGGGATACTGAAAGTCATCAGTCAAAAAAATAGGTTTTTTGTGCTCTAATCCCTCCTGAAGCCCTTCCCCAAGCTGGAACCAAAACTGTGGCAAAGACATCTCTTCGAGTATGGGTTTGAGAAAGCAAGGTTCACAGAGACTATGAATAATGTCTTCCACAGGGATGTCCACCCTCCTACCATAAGGAATTTGCTATTAATAAACACCCATGTCATTCAGAATGATTTCATGGTAGGATTCCTATCATCCTTGGACCATGTTGTTTAAAGATATGAATGGCATATCTGAGTGATCTCAGAACCACACCCATCAGTTTGAGTGACAGAAAATCAGCAGTGAGATCATCTGTCAGTTGTTTGGATCAGGAACAGAATGAAAAGAAAATTGAACACTTACTCTTCATATTCTTCAATGATCTCTTCAGTGTCTGACATTTTCAGTTATCTGCCATCAAAAACAACAAAAGAGGGTCTGTTAGAAGCTATAACACACCCACAAAACAGTAAAACAGACCAAGAGGCAATTTTGTTTTGTTCCATACTTGCAGTTTTAAAATCTCAAATTATTTCTGTCCTGTCCATAAATTTACAAATTTTAATAAATTCTTCAAAAGCAACCTGCAACAAAAATGTTTCCCAAGTGAACAAGCCACATTTATTTCTTTTATTTATTTTTAATATATATATTCCATGTTATTTTATTTATTTTTAAAATTTACATTTTCTGATATGGGACCCCAAATTCAATAGGTACAGCCATACCCAGCTGTAAACAACTATGTTGTTCCTTACTGTCATAGAGGTGTCAAAGAGTAGTAGCTTCTCAGAAATAAGAGGTGGCTACTGCAGTTCAACACTGACAGTTTGAATTCATATACTTTTACACTTTAAGGCCTAGGGATAGACAGATCTTTTTGTTTAGATTTCTTTCTCATGAAGTTGCAGGGGGGGGGTCTTGTTTTTGTGTTTTGAATCCCTTAACATAGTTTTTAAAATTGCTCTTGTCATTTGCAAATACAATGAACATGGTAAACATGGTAAATTTTTCATTTCAAAAATGGACTGACACAAGCACTTGGCTATGGTGACACATGCCTTGATTTTTTTCCAGTTGGATTATTGTAATGTATTCTATTTGGGACTGTTTGGAAACTTCAGCAAATCCAAATTGCTGTGGCCAGCTTACTGACCAGGGGAAGTTACAGGGAACATATGTGAACCTTGGTGGAAAAAAAATCACTGGCTGTTGGCCCACATCCAGGCAGAATTCATCATGTGGGTTATGACCTATAAAGCCTTGCACAGTTTAGATCCAGACTATTTGCAAGACCAGTCTCCCTGCATGAGCCTGAATGAGCTTTAAGATCTTCAGGGGAGAGCTTTCTGTCAGTCCCACCACCATCATAGGAACATTTGGTGAGGACACATGTTTGTGGTTGCTCCCAGGCTGTGGAACTCCTTTCCACAGGAGGTTTTGGTGCCCCTCTTCTGCTTTCTTTCTGAGAACAGACAAATTTCTTTTATTTAGGTAGGCCTTTGTCTCATGTGGCAGAAGGGTGTTTTAATGTGATACGCTGTGCTTGTATCCTTTTTAGTTAAGTTTTAATTATATTTTAAATTGTGTTATCTATTTGCTTTTAATAGAACTGTTTTGTTCTTTAGAAGTTTTTTTTTAAAAAAAAAAAACAAAACTGTAGAATAAGATGTTTACTATACTTTGTTTAATTTGATGCAAATTGTCTTGGGCCCCATACCAGGAGAAAGACAGGATACAAAATATATAGATAAATAAATAAAATTCTCTTCCAGCTAGATATTCTTACAATATCATCTAAAAGTGCTTTTACCATCAAGAGAGAGAATATCAGGGTGCGTGACATTACAAGACACCGGGAGGCACTGGTCACCTAATGACATTTGCTGAAATGACTAGTGCAGAACTTCCCCAGATCCAGCACTGAGACGGATATACGGTAAGTTAATACATACTTGCCAACATTTGTGAGATAAAAATAGCTACACGTGCTTTACATTAAATAAGAAAATACATCTAGTAGGAAGCTACAGCTACATGCAAGCTGTTGCTACTATGGGATCTATTTACAGACATACCTATTAAGGCAATTCAGCCACTGCCTACACTTCATAGAATCAAAGAGTTGGGTGGGACCCCATAGGCCATCAAATCCAACTCCACACTCAATGCAGTAACTCCTGCAAGAGCATCCCCAGCAGGTAGCTTTCCAGCCTCTTTTTGGAAATGTCCAGAGAAAGATACCCCACCACCTCTTTAGCTAATTGTTTCCACTGCCAAACAGCTTTTACCATCAAAGTATTCTGTCTAATGTTCATTGAAATCTACCCTCCTGTAACGTAAAACCTCATCCTACGCTCTCAGGCAGCAGTGAATAAACCTCTCTGTGATAGCCCTTTAAAGAGTGCATGTCAGGGATGATGGGAGTTGTAGCTCTTCACCTCTGGCTCTAACTCACCACCTTGTTATGCAGCAGAGCTGACCAGCTTTGATCAGTGGTTGATGCTTCTTTCCCAAGCAGCAGAGTTTCAGAGAATAGGCTGAAGACCCTGACAAACTCTCCAAGCCTTCTCTCTCTTCTTCCTGAGATGTCTCCAAACTTCTCCAGGATTCTTCTGGCTCTTGTATCTTCCCTCAAGACACCAGACAACTCAGTAGTCTTATATAAAAGATCTACTTTATTCTACTATATACATAAATACTATATGCCCTACAAATCACAATCTCTACACTTCACACTATCTCCAAAACTACACCACAATGTACATTAGCAAACATTGCAATTTATAGCCATTGTTAGACACCACCCACCAGTCAGTTTCCACCCAGTGGGTGTGTACATACATCTTGATTGGTCCACATAGATCATCCCATACCTAAGACCAACCCAAGTGTTTCATCACTTTACCTTGACCACTTAATGAGTCTCAGGTGTTTGCAATCTATCACAGGTGTTCTCAATATACCTTCTATAACTTTGTCCTTGGCTCTCAAGGCTTCTTAATTATACTATCTTTTTCACCTGTGTATCTTCCTGATTGCTCCTGCTTAGTCACTTTGACATTCACATAAATATTTTTATTTCTATTACTGTATATCCCATGTTGCTTTTTCCTTAACAGTGCAATCATATAAGCCCTCAGTCTTTTCTTCCCCAGGCTGAACATGTCCGGTTCCTTCAACTTTTCCTCATATGTTTTGTTTTCCATATCTCTTATCAAGCTTGTTGCCCTTCTCTGAACTTGCATCAACTTGTCTATACCCTTCCTAAAATGAGGTGCCCAGAACTGAACACAATATTCCAGACTATTCCAGGCCTGACTAAACACAGATGATGGTGGGATTATTACGTTCCATGACTTGCCAACTATGTTTCTACTAATGCAGGCTAAAATATTATCTGCTTTCTTTGCTGCAGAATCACACTGCTGGGTCATGTTCATGTTATGACCTACAATGTCCCTTTCATACTTATTTTTTCTAAGCCATATAGTCCCTATCCTATATCTCTTCATTTGGTTTTTGGTTTTTGTGGCCTAAATGTGGAATTTTGGATTTATCTCTGTTGAATTTTGTTTTATTAATTTAATCCCAATTTTCTAGTTTATTAAGGTCCTTTTGAATTCTATTCAAAGGGGGAGGGAATAATTTTTGGATTTTATGTATTGTATACTGTTTTACTGTTGTAAGCTGCCCTGATTGGGTTTTCCCAAAGGGCGGGATAGAAATAAAATTTTTATTATTATTGTTGTTATTATTATTATTATTATTATTATTATTATTCCTATCTTCCAATGTGTTAGCAGCAGAATGAGAGGTCTGGCCCTCTAGATAGTTGGACTACAACTCCCATAATCCATTACCATTGTTTATGCTGGATAGGGCCATTAGGAATTGTAGGTTTAAAAAATTGAGGGGTTAGAGGTGTAGTTATGGGGGTCATAATGAAAGCATTGCCTCCACTAAGAAAGTTGCCCTTTTCAAATAAAATTTTCCTTCAATCCCCAAATTTCTTGCATTGCAGAGAGTCAGACACTGAAAATCATTCACCTCTAGAACTCTTATATTTGTTGTGTTTTCACTCGATTGATAACTTTGTCTTCCCTTTTTCTTTAGATGCATAGACTCTATTTATAGATACTCAACTGAATTTTTAGGTCACTGCAATGCTAGAAATCTGGGGACTGAAGGAAGTTTTCATTTTAGGAGGATATCATTTTTATTGGCTGGTGGGGGGGGGGCAATGCCCTCATTTCCCACTTACTTCCATAATTATATCCTGAGCTGGGGCTCTGTCCTAGAGGACTCAATTAATATGTTTATGTCACAAATGTGTACATCTAAATGTACATGAAATGTGCTAATACTCAGGCATGGCTTCTGTCCAAATGAACATAAAGCATGTCAACTAGGATGCTCCATGTGATAATTTTTTTTAAAAAAACTCAATTTATCATCACATCCATACCAGATATAGAGCATGCAGAGTTTGACCAAGCCATCCATACAGAACAGCCAGAGTGCCTGGCAGGGATTCTAGCAATGTCAACAACCTGGAAGAGTGCCACCATTGCTGCAAGAATACTAGTAGAGCGGCTATAGCAGGGAATGAGATGGGTTGCATGGTAATCCTCCATTTAATTGTGTCCTGAGGAAGGATTTCCCTGTAATCTCATAGTGATGGTTTTGACATTCAAGTGGGCTGGCTCCTCAAAACTATACATTTGCTAGGCTTCAGTATTTAGTTCAGATCTGCAAAGTTATCTGAGACGAAAAAGGAAAGCTGGTGTTCTGTCAATCAATACAAACCAGCATATTCAGGGAATCTGGGCTAGTTTAAATTCAAAAGCAGTTGATGCATAATGGACAAAGGTCCAAAACATACTGCAAAAAATAATCCACTTTGAGGCAGCTTTAACTGCCCTGGTTCAATGCTAGGGAATTCTGAGAACTGTAGTTTTGTGAGACATTAAGCTTTCTCACTCAGAGAGTTCTGGTGCCACAATAAACTACAGGATTTCCTAGGACTGAGCCAGGGCAGGTAAAGCAGTCTCAAACTGGATTATTTCTGCAGTGTGTTTTGGACCAAAACTAGAGATAAACTGAAATTTCTCAGCAAAGACTATTCGGAAAAATTCACTGAAAAACCTGTTGAGGAACTGCAGAAAACATTTGGTGGAATAAACTCCTTCTAACCTTTCACCTCCCATAAAGAAAATTTCAGGTGTGACTGTGGAGCCAAACCAATTATTGTAATACATCAAAGCCAGTGGAATATATATATCCATTTCATTGACATGATAATGATGGGATAAGCATGATATCACATGGTAATTTTCAGGTGATCACACGATAAGGACAGGAGTGATCCCCTTCGCTCTTGTCTTTTCCCCCATGTGATACTCTTCATTGACTGAATATGCCTCCCTTTGTTTCCAAATGAAGGAGATGCAAGAAACAAAGCATGGCTTAGGACCCAGGTTATCTTGTAGAAAAGCTCCACTTTGTGCTTTTGCCAGGAACCTGATGATATCAGGAATGTCACCACACTTCTTAACTTCAAGCTGTTATTCTTGTTTCACTTGTTCAAAAGGTGAGGCTTGTGAGAGGAAGGAAGCTCTTCATGTACTGCTCTATATACAATTTCTCCATTGTCTATACCATTTCAGACAATGAGATTGCAAAAGGGCCAAGTTATAATTGCTACAGATGAATGCACATTTCAATTTTGCACAAAAAGGATAAAAAGATACCTTTTAAAAAGGTGGGACTTAGCAAACAATCAAGCTATACCAGCAAAGATGTAAATAAACCCAACTGCACAGAAAAATAAGAAACACTTCTAATTACAGGGGCAGAAAGGAGTAGATAATCAGATAGAATTACCTTGTAGGCTAAACAGTGCACCAAAAGATAGTGAGTGAGCTGATACAGAATACAGAAATGTGCATTAAGAACTGGGGACATGGAGCTTTCTGAAAATCAGTTCCAAATTGTGTTTCAGCTGAGCAGTTGATATAGAAAGTATCCAATGTTAGTGCCACCTTTTTCAGTGACAAACATGTAGAAGAGCATTCTCCAATGTGGTACCCCTCAGGTAAGTTGGACTATTGGCACCAACCAATAGTGTAATTTGACTTTTTGATAAGAGTGATGGGAACTGTAGTAAAAGGTCCAATCCACACTGCAGAAATAATCCAGTTTGACACCCCTTTAACTACCTTGGCTTAGTGCTAGGGAATCCTGGGAACTGTAGTGTAATAATAATAATAATAATAATAATAATAATTTTTATTTATATCCCACCCCTCTGCAGAGCAATCGGGGCGGCTTACAACATTACAATTTCCATACATTAAACAGAACATAAAATCCTGAATCCCACCCATCCTTTAAGAAGTAAGGGTTCTTCTTATTCTAGGCCGGGTGGTGCTGGGCTTAGTGTCTCTCCCCCAGATGACATTGGATGGTAATGGAGGGAGGGCTCTTATTATTATTTTAGGCCCGATGGTGCTGGGCCTAGTGTCTCTCCCCCAGATGACATCGGATGGTAATAGTGTATTTTTGGCACCAGAGCTCTCTGACAGCCTAAATGTCTCACAAAACTACAGTTCCCAAAATTCCCTAGCACTGAGCCAGAGCAGTTAAAACAGTGTCAAACTGGATTATTTCTGCAGTGTGGATTGGACCTGAGCCAGCTGGAGGGCACTTGGTTGGAAAAATCTGATGTAGTTACTCAAAGACATCCAAGAGATCCAAGCTAATTCCACAAAATAAATAAATAAAAGCAATTACAAGTGGTGTATTAGTACTTCTATTTTGTCTGCTTTTTCTCATATGTGCCATGTGAAGATTCTCTGTGCTTCTTCCAAAGCACCTTTGTAATAAGCAGTATTAGAAATCAATTCAGAACAATGAGATTTTTAAAGCTCTGAATCTTTTTGGGGGGTGGGGAGAAGGGGAAATCACTGAGTTGGGAAAAAAAACTATACAAGATTAATTTCTCTAAAATCTAGAACAGGAGCATGAGAAACCTCCGGCCCATAGGCTGAATTTTAACATATATCTCATAGCCTATCTCTCCCTGAAGCCTATCCCCTCTAAGACGACAGAAGAATTATTAGAGTAGTTGTGTCATAGTCTCGAGGAGTGGTCTTTGAAGCTAAGCTCCACCATCTTTCCTTCTCTACTTTCTTCCCCAATCAGAAAAGCTAAGGGGGAACAAATTTGGTAGATAATCCAACTAGTACCACCTGCTTCAGGTGCTGAATCTGCTTTGTTTCTTCTTTAACCTCATAGACTAAAGAAGCCACTCTTCCATTTAGCTGCCAAGTCTGCTCCATCCACCTCTTACCATTCTTGGAGCAATGAGAAGTAGGTGAAATGGCTACATACTTAGCTGGTGCTTGGAGAGATTCTTCAGGTGCATCTTGAGCCCCTTTCTCCATTCAGAAAGAAACTCAGCATGATATCTCATTCCTGCAGGTGCACAAACTCTCTCTGCACAGAGAATCAGGATGATGATATTAGGAGGAAGGACATTGTACAGGTCCTGGAAGTGTTCTGAGAGGCAATCCATCTTTCAAGATAAGCATGATTCTGCACCCCGGATCTAACACCTTTTGCCTGGATACTGATATGATGGTCATTTAAGAAATCAGCAAGAGAGAAAGTGTACCTTAATTTTGGCTTAGACCAGGGGTAGGCAACCTTTTTGAGCTGGGGCCCGGGTTGCTGTCCCTCAGACAATTGGGGGGCCAAAACATCAAAATAAATAAATAAATAAAAATAAATATATATTTTTAAAAAAATAAAAAAATAAAAAAAATATGCATGCACACTCTCTCAGCCCCAGAAAAGCCATGGCAAACCCCCTGTGGAAATTTTGCCAAGAAAACTGCAAGAACAAGTAATAACAACAATAATCAATATCATCATGGTGGGGGGCAGCGGCAGTGGGGGGGGGGGGCGGCGGCGACAGGACCGGCCTGGGGCCGGTCCAAAGGCCTCGGGGGGGGGGCGCATCCAGCCCCCGGGCCTTAAGTTACCTACCCCTGGCTTAGAGAGTCATTTATAAAGTGCTTTATAGACCACCACGATGGGAGGGAGGGAGGATTCTGATATAAGCTGGAGATGTTTCTTGGACCTCAGATAGCAGGTTCATTCAGGAACATTCTGTATATATACAATCAATGAGAGGCATATGTTGTCTTTAGAGGCAAGATAAAAGGTGCTGACGAGGAATGAGAGGGTTCTGCTTTTAGAATAACAACACTATTTTGCCTATCTGACACAATGTCTAGCTAGGAGCTGTTGACCTTGGCTTGGAGTCTGAACACACTAGCTTGCTGATATCATGAAGCCTGTTTTTTCTCCCACAGCTCTGTTGTTCAGCAGCATAGTTCTCCTAAAATAGGTGACAGAAGATTAGCAACAGCATCCCAGGCACTGATAACTAAGAACAAGCAGTGATGGCTGATGTGCGGTAGGGCATGGTACATATGCACATTTAGTGGTTTAAAAGAAGATAAGGGACATGCTGAAAGCTGAAAAAGAAATTTTTTTAAAAAATGCTCTGGAGAATAGCTTTTATTTCTCTCTTCATTCTTCTATTGCTCCATCTATGAAGAATGAATACCTTTGCTGCTCTATTCCTCCCAAATGTTTTAAAGGAAAACATTTGTTATAATCTCATAAATACCACCCAGTACAGTGCCTCCCTGCCTGATGTCATCCCGATGTATACGACAACTTCCACTATCTCAACCAGGATGGCCATATGAACAAGATTTAAACTTGCCAACAGTATTTATGCCCTTTTGGAATGGGGAAAGTGGAAACA
Source organism: Phrynosoma blainvillii (assembly GCA_026167975.1). NCBI lineage: Eukaryota > Metazoa > Chordata > Lepidosauria > Squamata > Phrynosomatidae > Phrynosoma > Phrynosoma blainvillii. The sequence goes on from JANUYF010000004.1 coordinate 266,863,399, forward strand.
TCTAGCAATTAAATTGCTCCAGTTATGAAGATGAACAAATGAGGATGTCTAATTAACATTCATCACATCAATTTTACAAAAAAAAAAAAAATGGGGCAGATCTGACAAATTCTGTCAGATCTGAATTGTACAGCTACAGCTGAGATGGTTATCTGTTGTGCATTGTCTAGAGCAGGGGTAGGCAACCTTTTTGAGCCGGGGGCCGGGTTGCTGTCCCTCAGACAATTGGGGGCCGAAGCACCAAGAATAAATAAATAAATAAATAAATAAATAAATAATGTTTTTTAAAAAATTAAAAAAATTAAAAAATATGCATGCACACCCTCTCAGCCCCAGAAAAGCCATGGCAAAACCCTTGTGGAGATTTTGCTAAGAAAACCCCAAGAACAAGTAATAACAACAATAATCAATATCATCATGGCAGGGGGGGGGGGTGGCGGCAGGACCGGCCTGGGGCCGGTCCAAAGGCCTCGGGGGGGCCTCATCTAGCCCCCGGGCCTTAGGTTGCCTACCCCTGGTCTAGAGTTACCAGGTCTCAGGTCCTAGCCTTGAGTCTCAGGCCCTGGAGCCTCTACCCAAGTTCTCGGGACAAACAGAAGGAATCTCAGGGTTACAGTGTTGCCTTGAAGTGTGTATGTGTATGTGTGTGTGTGTGTGTGTGTGTGTATACATGTACATATATATTTATGATATTTTTTTTTAGACTTGGTGGGGGGGGGTTAATGCCATACTCTGTGCAACAATGTTTAATGATTAAGGAATCATGGTCAACAGCATTACTGGGGCTTCCTCCTTTAACAAAACTCTCATAGCATCACCAAGGTTCAGCCCTTTGGCATTGAAAGGGGTTGTGTCTAGGTCTAAGGCTTTGGCTCTGAAATCTCAGAGCCTGCTATAGTCCTGACTGTATCAAAACATTGACAAAACAATAATAGTTTAATAATTCTTATGGTTTTTATACTCTTTATAGTGCTTTATCACACTTGTACTTTATACTGTACCATATTCTAAACCAGGGGTCAGCAACCTATGGCCTGCAGGCTGGGGCTGGCCCCCTGAGGCCTTTGGACCGGCCCCCACCAATCCCTGCTGCTGACGACAACGACCCCCACCGACCCGCCGCCGCCACTCTGCGTGCTGCCGCCGCGCGCATCATGACCTCCATTTTGTTTTTCAAAATGGCTGCCGTGACTCATTTGCACATGCGCAGTACTCCAGCGCATGTGCAAACCATTTCCCCCCACCACCATCGGCCCGTGGAAGAGCCGGGGATCCCTGGACCAGCCCCAGGTAAGGGGAACTTGCTGACCCCTGTTCTATACCTTTTAAATGCATTCTGTATTTTATCTCTGCTGGTCTATGACCAAAGTTAACATTGAATTGAATGGAAAACTTACTGGTGGCAAAGGGAGTTGTAGTACATTACATCTGAAGGACACATATCTAGTAAAGCCTCTGGGAAGCAACACCATGGAGCATGGGAGCTATGAATATCCCCTACCATTTACTCTGGTTTTGAAAAAGAAAAACTAGTCCTGGATGGCCCAAAATGGCCTTTGATTGCACCCCCTAAAACATTTGGGGTAACTGGTAGAAGGGTGTGGGGCCTTGGGAGCTACCTGTGGCCCACAAGTGCATTTTGCCCATCCTGGCCTAATTGTTAACAAGTATCTATCTGTTTGTTTGTTTGCTTGCTTGCTTGTTTAGTTTCCTTTTTTGTCCTGCTTTTCTCCATACTGTGGACCTAGGCAAGTTATAAATTACTGTTTTAATGGAAAAACAAGAAATCCATGTGGTGAGTTAGGGATATTCTTTAGCGATTCCAAGTATAATAACAGATGTAGAAGGATCTAACCAATGAAAAATTATATTAGCCAGAGTCCAACCAAAGTTAAGAGCCTACTTTTCTGTTATATTGCTTTTTCTGTGGGAGAGATTTAAGTTGATGTAACTCTGACATTGTAAAGAAGACCAAAGTGTGAAGAACATTAGCCCAAACATATCCTTTGGATTTCCTCATGATTCAGATATTAGCAGCTAAAGCAATGAGAAACAAATTCATAACTGGGACACAAAATGTGCTATATTGATTTGTTAAAAGCCTGAGAATATCTGTTTAAAAACATGTTTCTGGTACTCATGTACATGATACTCATATCACAAAAAAGTCTGGTAATAATAATCCTGCCAGACTTTTTGTATGTGCTCAGATTTCTTTACACACTGATACAGATTTGGAGCTGGCCTGAACTAACAGATTTGGAGTTGGCCTTACAGTCCAGAATCTCTGACTGCAAATATATGTCCAAATATGTAATTACTAACCCCAAAGCCAGAATCCTGCCAGTGCCTTACACTGATTGCAGATACACCATATAGGTGGTGGCAGAAGCAGTAAAAAATCTTCTGACGCAGAGACTGTGTATGAGGTATGCTGCCATTGCACACATGAAGCATTGCTAGGGGGGTGCAGGGAGTGTGGACCATGCCAGGTTACCCCCCCCCCAGAAGAGGGTGACCACCTCAGTAATGTAGCCTCATTCTCCTCATGAGAACAGTATCATAAGGAGAATGAGGTGGCAGCACTGAGGGAGCTAAGTGCCCCCCCAGCTCAGTGCCATTATCTTGGCACACTATATGGCACATTACTGCCTCACTGCCCTGCCTGTTTTACTCATGTGTAGGGCAGCATGTAGCAGTAAAGTGGGTGGTGCCCTTTTAGTCTGCCCCCTGGAAGCCCTGCCCCCCTACATCAAGTGACCTCCTGGGTGGCAATACCACTGATTGTATAGTCAGCCCTCCACATTTGTTCCTTTGACTTTTGCAGATTTGATTATTCATTGCATTGAGTAATATGCTCTCTCTAGAAATCTCTAGGACCTCCAGAGTGACTGCACCAGAAGGTTGCCATAGGCTCATGGTGGAGGACCTAGAGATTCCTAAAGAAGTTTTTTTTTTCCAGAAAAAAAAATAATTGGTTTTTTTTATTTGCCATTTTCTCACTTTCACAGGGGTCCTGCACCCCTAAACCCAGTGAATGTGAGGGTGCACTGTAATTCATACTTCTGTCATTTCCAAGTACTGTTACATGACTAAAAGTCTCAAAAAATGGAGAGTCATGTGTGTAGAAGCCCACCTTTAAGAAGTCTCTTGCTTCTCTTCCCTTCTAAGAACAGTTTACTAAGCCTGGATTCCAAACTTTGTCCCCAGCTGTCATAAATAGGAACAAGAGGCCTGTATAATCCTCAGGAGGCTCCTGAGCCATTTTCTCTTGGAGTTTCATGTTTAAAGCCAGGTTTTTCCCAGGCTATGCCTTTCCACCTGGCATGATGCATCAGCATGAGCCTTGCACAGACCTTGCCTCTCACCCTTGGCTCCTTGAAACATTCCTGAATTTCAGCAAAAGATTTCAGCAAATCCAGCCTACACATTTCAGGTTGGAAGCAAATCCCCAAAGTAAGTGAAATTGGAGGGATTTGGTAGGGAGAGTCTGCTTAGATCTACAAATAACTCCCATTTGTCACACCATTTGCTTTCTGCCATAGCTCCCAGTTTCTTTTTCGCTTTGGGACAGAGCATCACAAAGTATTTGTTATTCCAGTCATGTCTAACAGCTGTATGACAGCAGAATCAAGAATGCTGTAGATTCAATTCACAAAATTATTAGGAGAAACATAAAGGATGTCCTAAACACACACAGGTAGTCTCATGCATACCCCACATGTCAGAATTTTTAATTTCACGACATTTAATATATTGCTTGAGAGATTATGTGAACTAGTGAGCCTGGAGAAAAGTATGGCTTTATAAATGATACAGTATAAAGTATATAAGTTATGATAAGAGACATTTGAAATGCTAGCTTGTTTACAGATTATTAAAACTTTTCCATAAACCAAACGCTAGGCTGACTTTAACAACAGGGCCATCCTTGCCATTAAGCAGAGTGATCAGGATGCTTCAGGCAACAGATGTCATGAAAGACCAGTAACTACTTTGTGATTGTTCACATTTCTTTGGTCTGTTATACCATTTATTTACCTTGTGATAAAATAAAATTGCCAGCAGTTTACTTAAAATTATTATTGCATTTATTTTACTCCTAATGATGGGGAGAAGTGCTTATTGCTGGATGTTCTGCCTCATGTGTCAGAATAATATTCTTGCTTTGGATACTATTCTCCTTGACTTGTGGCTGTTGGAGAGGGAAGAATTTGCTACTCTGTCTCAGGTATGAAAATGCCTTGGGTCAGCCCTGTTTAATAATAAAGAACCACATTATAAAGCAAGCACTGTACATAGAGCAATGCTGGGAGTCACGTGGAGCCCAGATGCTTTTAGACTGCAAGTCCCAACATCCCTGGCCACCATAGCTGATTGTGAGAAATTCAGAGTTGCAGGGCAACTCTTGTTTATAAAGAGGGAAGAATGCAATCAAGACAGTTATTCAGTGAAGATTATAGTTTGTGGCTCCGGCTGGCACTGAACACCAGGCTCATTCTGAGTCAGAGCTTAATTGCAGAAATTATTATCATTAATTATGGCTCATCTTGGCTTATAACTCTTCAATAGTTCCAAGAATTTGAAACCTAGACAAGTGAAAATTAGCATTAAAGTAAAAAATTCCAGACTGTGTCCAAGGGTTATTTTGTTTGCAAATAGGTTGATTAATAGCAATAGCAGCTTCATTTATATACCTCTTCATACCATGCTATGCAGTCTCTAAGCAGTTTACAACTGTAAGCTAATTGCCCCCAACAAGCTGGGTACTCATTTTAGTGACCTTGGAAGGATGCAAGCCTGAGTCTCTGTTTGTGTAATTCGTATTTGTTTTTTAGTTTTTGTTAAGTTAGAATCATAATTTATTTATATTGTTTTAATTATGATGTTTTAATATATTTTTAGTTTAATACTTTTTAAGGGGTGGGCGGGATTTGGGTTGTGTTGTATACATACTGTATGAAATTTTAACTGTTGTTAGCCACCTTGATTGTTGACAGAGGGGCGGGGTATATTATTATTATTATTATTATTATTATTATTATTATTATTATTATTTACCATGGCCATCCTCTGAGGCTCAGAGACTGTGACTTGCCCAAGGTCACCTAGTGACTAAGAAAATCCTATGAAATTCATGGAGTCATCATAAGTCAACTGGCAACTTGAAGGCACATACATGTAGAGATATTTATACTCTATATTCATACTTTGTGCCAGGACTTTGTAACAGTCAAGTTTTGTTGGATTATGACTCACATCATCCTTTACCATAGGATATGCTGCCTGGGGCTGATGGGAACTGGAGGGTCCCAGGTTGCCCACCCTTGTTGTATTCTGTAATAATTGTAACTCAAGTACTAACAAAGGAATCCAACATGGATTAGGCAGTGCAATCCTATGCATATTTACTTAGATATAGTTTCCTTTGTGCTCAATGGACTTATGCATATATGTTTAGTATTGTACTCTTAAACCATTAGGAATTATTTCCCATAGGTTCACGTACTTGATAAAAATGATCTTTATTGTGAAATGTTTTCATAAAACATCAGATTTCATTATGGACTCAGCTTTTTAACAAACTACTAGAAGCCCACAAATCTTCAAAAGCACTTTAAGGTTATTCCCTACAAATAATTAAATATTCAAATAAATTGAAACCATGAAACATTAGGCAAACAAACATGGAGTCTGCATATACCTATACACACACATACACAAAAAAAAAAACTACAAACTTCAGTTAAGAATTTTTCAGAAGTACAGCAATGTTTCATTGACTTGGAAGACATCAGTTGAGCTCAGAGTAGGAATGGCACACTTCTTAATAAAAACATCTAATTTTGTGCTATTGCAAGAAACATTCCTAGCATGGTTTTGTCCTAAGGAAAGGACTTCATGTAATGCTCTCTGCGTGCTTCATATTGGATATATATTTCTGTAGCTAATGTCTCTTGTTCGAGTTAAGTGCTGAATTTTTTACAAAATTTCATTGGGATAGTTTTTCATAGTCTGGTCTTCAAGCAAGACAAAACAAAATCCTGTCTAGTGATTGTCCTAATGTCACATAAATACTCATCATAATTCTCCCCATCCCCATTGGAGGGGTATAAATATACCATTAGGCAAACAGTTTGCTACAGATCCAGTGCTTTAGCCTATACTCCCCTGTATATTCTGTGCATGATGGAAATATTGTCTCACATTCCTTAACATCACATATACCATGGTACATTTTCCCTGCAAGACTTAGTAGTATTTTCTTTGGGGGTGGGAGTGGAGAGTTCCCATCATTCTGATACAGAGCAAAATATAATCTCTCATCATTTATATATTTGCAATGATTTAAACCCTTCATTGTTAAACCATGATTTACTATAGATTATTTCCAGCTATAGCATATTCCCAACAAAGCCTGAGAGCAAAGGACACAGTTTAAGGTTGGAAGCTTACCTCTTGTGCAGAGAACAGGTGAAAGTCCTTTCAGTGGAAACCAGTGGAGGGTCTGAGAAAGGCAACTTGAAAGAGTGAGGCTTTAACAAGAGCCCTCCACCCCAGCTCACTCCCCTACCCCCCCAGCCCAGGCTAGATGCCTGATTGGAAGAAGCCAGCTGGGAACAGCTTGGAATGCTAAGCTTCACTGCTATTTTGGCAGTGTCAGCCGAAACCTCTTGTGCAATTCTGCTTCTTCCCTGCCTCAGAGCCCCATATAAGACCTTGCTATTGTATGGCTTCAGAGAATTGCTATTTTAAACCCAAGATACCCAAGAGCCCAAGAGTCTGACACAAGCCAGCCACCTGTCACTCTCAAGTGGCCTGGAACTCTGATCTGGAATGCTTTTGCTCTGAGATGGCTCTGGGTTGTAATCTAGAAGGCCAGTAAATGATGCCCAACACATGGCTTTGTTCTCCCCCTGATCGCCCCCACCCCTATCCCTTAATCTGGATCTCTACTGACCCCCTGCTGCCTAACCAGCTGCTTTGGGAAACGGGTCAAGACAACAGTGCAAAGTTAAGTGGGAAATGACATTTTAAAAAAATGGGAGAACTCCTAAAACTGGAGTTTTGAATCAATCCATATGAGCTGTTTCAGTCTTGGACAAGAGATTTGTTAGGGTTATCCCAAGACATTCTACTGCCTCATGCAAAGATCAAAATGGCACTACCCCACCCCACATTCATTTTAAGCAGAAAAGCTGACTGGAATAGTAGTGGAATATTTTTTTTAGTATTCATGATGGGAAAGATAGCATCCTCTGTTGCACCTGAACGTGACAGGTTGGCTTAAAGGGTGCAAAGTGAGCTACATGACAACATCTCTACCTCTGTCTTTGAACATTTTGTTGATAATTCCCACCATCCGCAGCCTGAGATGACTGTCTCAGTTTATCTAATGGTAGGGCTAGCCCTCATTAACTAACATACTCCCATCTATCTCTCTTAAAGTTCACTTCTGTCAAGGACATAACTACACAAGCTTAAATTCATGTCTAAATTTCCACATTGGTCTTCTTGATTTCACTTATCTTTAAAATGTAGACAAGCATGCTTGTTGAGAGCACAGCTGTTCAACTGAAATATTCTTACTCTCTTCTGACCCCCATCTTTGATGAGTTGTTGGATGCTTACTATTGTTTCTCAGATTTCCTACCTTCAAAACAATTTTCACACAGATTTCTCTACTAAGAATCTCCCAGTATTGTAAAGTCGGATCTTCTGAAGCATAATAAGATTGCCTTTCACAACCTACCAGATATACTAGATGTCAACTTGCATGATCTCAAGCTGGCATGGCTAATAAACACCTTTGTTGACCTGCGGTGATAGGAGTTGCTATCCAACATATCCAGAGGGTATGAGGTTGGGAAAACATGTTCCATAGTCAGTTCCAAGATCTCTTGGTTGCCCAATGTAAATACATCCAGCATCTTCCTGGAGCTAAACGTTGGGGGTAGGCAGGGTCTGGAGATTGTGGACAAGCCATCTTTGAGGGAAGCTTGTCTGCCATCATTTACTGATGTTCTCACAGTTCTAGGTAATCTTCCATCATCTTAGCCTACTGCTGGCACCAATCTTCCTTTATGGCCATATGAAGTTTTTCCCCACTAGAGTCAATCATAGATATAGACTCCTATTAAACCTAGTCCTTTGTTATTGTTATATATGTTAATGTTATACTATCATTTCAACATTCTTTCATAGTTTCTTTGCCCACATATCAGGGCTGGTTCTATTATGAGACCCACTGAGGCAATTTAGCCCTGTTTAAATATTTGAAAGGATGTCATACTGAAGATGGAGGAAGTTTGTTTTCTGCAGCTCCAGAGAACAGAACAGGGAGCAATGGATTCATACTACAGGAAAAGAGATTCCACCTCAACATTAGTAGGAACTTTCTGACAGTAATAGCTGTTCGATAGTGGAACACTCTCTCTTGGAAAGTGATGAAATGTCCTTCTTTGGAGGTTTTTAAGGAGAGGCTGGATTACTATTTGTCAGGGGTACTTTGTGTGTTTCTGCAAATCAAGGGGTTGGACAGGTCTCTTCCAACTCTGTGATTCTGTGATTCGATGTGCAGTTGGCCCTCCTTATCCATGGATTCAAACATCCATGGCTTGCAAACATTTTAAAAACATATAAATTCCAAATGACAAACTTTGATTTTGCCATTATATATAAGGGAAACCATTTCACTGTGCCATTGTATTTAATGGGACTTCAACATCCACAGATTTTAGTATCCATTGGGGGGTCCTGGAGCCAAACCCCAATGGATACCAAGGGCTCACTGTAATTGCAATGGTTGGCAGAATCCATGTTTGACACACATACCACCCTATCCAGCTCCACTCAAATCGCCACAGTGAATGGGCAAGTGAACAAGGCCCTTCACCTGCCCACTGACAGAAGTGTGTGCCAAGCACCATGTATACCAATCCTCCTTCGTTCCAATCCAGGACTCTGGAATTCAGGACATTTCTCCCAGTGCTGCTCTTGAATGTGGGTATGGCTTTCTTGGTGGGTAGCTTCAACTGTTCCCTGAGGAACATGGGTCATGAGGGTGGGAGGGCCCCCTTTGTACCTTGCCATTGAAGAAATAAAGAAATTGTTTGCAGTTCTTGGCAATGGAAACAAGCAAAATCGACCAAGTATTAATAAGAAGAGAATTCCCCCTCCTCATGATGCTAAAAAATGTGATAAAAATGCTACAGGTTGACACCAGTCAGACATAGAGTGTCCTGTCTCTCTTTTTAAGATACATGCCACAAGTGACTACAAAGGAGAACCTGAGACATTATATAGCCAATTATATAGGTGTAAAGACAATTGAATCCAATTATGATTACTCTGGAGTAGAGAAATATAAGCAGCATAGAGGTACGGTGTTTGATGTTTGTTATGTACCTTCAGGTCACTTCCAATTTATGGCAACTCTAAGACAAATCTATCACATGGTTTTCTTGGCCAGGTTTGTTCAAAGAGGGGTTTTTGCCTTGGTCTCCTTCTGAAGCTAAAAGAATGGAAGTTGCACAAGGTCACCCAGATGGTTTCCATGGCTGAAGGGGGATTTGAACCCTGGTCTCCCAAAGTACTAATCTCATGCTCAATTTACTACACCACACTTGCTCACAGAGATGTTGTATACAAGTCTAGAGGAAAATCAGGCCCAACTGGCAAAACATCTATCCTTGTTCCACACTCCTAGGCAGATTACCGGTAGTTGTACATCTGCATCTTCCATATATTTTGCAGTACAATGTTCTGGAAGCAAGCCGGAACAATGGATGCAAGGTACAGGAAAAGAGATTCCACCTATAGTCGGTGCTTTTATTGTGAGTTTCATGTCATTCTAGTGTTTGCAATGTGTTGGGCAATGGGCAAAATAATTAATAGGCTGTCTGCTTATCTTAGGGTCCTTTCATACTTGGCAATTACTGTATAGCACTTTGATGCCACTTTAACTTCCATGGCTGCATCTTGTGGAATCCTGGAGTCTGTAGTCTGGGAATTCTTTGGCAGAGAATTTTAAGTACACCTCTGTAAACTGAAAATCCCAGAATTCTATAGGATATTGTCACAGTAGTTAAAGTAGAATCATAATACTTTAATTATGTGGTATGAAAGGATCCTCAAACAATAAACAGAGAGGGGTACTTTCTCACAGAATATGAAGCCAGGAAATGTGTTCCTGCCATGATCCGTCAACCCACGCACTGAAAATTGTTTGCTAAGAGGTCTGAAACAAGAGGTCTGAAACATTAGTGGTAGTAAGCGTGCAAGAAGACTCCAAGATGAAAGTAATCTATACATGGCTGGGAGCTAACTGGCTGACACCACCATTAGGTAAAAATGAAGCAGCTGATTTAGGGCATCACAAGAAGACAGCAAAAAGGCTGTCTTGTTTGTAATGATTCTACTAGGGAAAGGCGCTTGTGGGATTGCCTTTCATATCAAAATAGTTGGAACTGCCTGCATGTTAACAGGGACCTCAGGTAGCAAAATACCTTCAGCCAGCCACTGTATCCACTTCTTGTGAGACTAGTGAAATACCTCTTCCAAGAATCCATTCCCATGATGGGTCATGCATATGGTAGGTACAGAAGGAAAATAGCAGTTAATTTGTAACAAACATGATTTTTTTTCTGCAACTTCCTTTGGAGTTTGGTTTATTACTTCTGAAAACTACAACTCTGTATAATTATCTTGATACTTTAAGCCAAGTGTAAGAGGGAAAACTGGGCTGTTCCAGTAGAAGCTCCTTAAAAGTACATGCAGTATACCAAACAACTGAACAGCCATTTCAGGGAATAACATAAATCTGAATACCAGATGCGGAGACCAAGTAATGTTTTGCTTCATACATATCCTCCCTGGAAGCATTTGGCTAGCCTAGAGGTATGGAAAGATGGTCTTCCAGATACTGTTGAACAACAACTTCCATCAGCCCTAACCAGCATAACCAATGTTGAGGAATGCCCAATAGCATCTGAAGGTCCACTTGTTTCCTATCCCTAGGCAAGTCAATGCTGGAAACAGAGAACTGAGCTGAACTTTTGAGTCTAATCCAGCAAGTTTATAGTTATGATTTCAGCACTCTCAGTAAAGGACAGAGACAAGAAGTAATTGAACAGAAGTGATATTTATTATGAAATACAGTAAGAACCAAATTCACCCCTGAACCTACAGTTAGTTACTTTTAGCCATATACACTAAATAACATATTGTCTGCTAATACTGGGTTGACCTTTAAACCACTGGATTATGTTGCTGTAGGCAGAGTTCAAAGAAGAACCCATGGCCTCAATCCAGCTAAAATTAGGCTGCAATCCTTCATGCACCTACCTGGGAGTAAGCCCTATTGAATTCAATATGGAACTTGCTTCTAAGTAGAAATGCATAGACTTGTGCAGTAAATACTATTTTAATGGGATTTGAAACCCAGAACTACTCCATTGGTTTCAGTAGGTTTAAGCTACAATTTAGCTGAGCTGAAACAGAAAGGTGCATGAGGGGAATATTTCTCACTATTTTAATATACACCCCACCGCTTGGCAATTTTTCAGGGGGCCTGTTTATTTTTACATGTGGGGTTGTTGCAGAGAGAAAACTGTAAATGCAATCTGCACTTTTCTCACCTTCAACAGCGCACCATCCCACTCCCATTATTTACACAGCAGCTTCTTGTGAACCTCTTCACAGCCCTCATCCATTATATATTCTCCCTTCAAACTAGCCTCCTTCATTCTATTGACATCTTTTTGTAGCAAACACCTGACTACATTATATCACTTGGCAAACAAATATCTGCTTTGTACAGCAAGTAACTTCTACTGAGAGGTGCAAGAACTCCACAATGGGCTTTATTATTGCGTCTGTTATGGCAGCGGCACACCCAGTGGAGGACCATACATATTTCATACTTTAATGGCTACTGGTAGAACATAAGGTTTTAATATTTGGGGGCTAGGAGATACAGAATTAGAAAAAGACATAAGAATATTATGGAAATATACCTTCTATTTCATATGTATCAATTTTCCCATTCACCAATCAGAAGCATTTTTTTTATTAAAAACGTAATTGAGAAACCCCATCCTGGAAAGGCACCATAAGCAGGTTGATGGGCAGATATTCTGTCCCAGGCAAATGGCCCTGCAAAAGGGAAAAGTCTGAAACCAAGAGATGCAGAAGAATTTCAAATGGTCCAGGCCACCGATTTAAATGGAGATAAGTTGTCCCCAGAGCAGCTTGTACAGTTACATCTAAAAAATAGAAGATAAGCATTAGGCTAGTGCAGAGTTTTCCACAAGTGGAAAAGAATTTTGGACTAGACTGGACTGGACTATGTGAATGCTCAAAGCTCAAAATCTGCCTGAGCCTGGGGCCTAAATAAACATCACCTCACATAATGCCATGCTAACATTCAGGCTTCTTTAATAATTAGTCCAATAGGAAAAATAACTGAATTTGCTTTCTGTCCAAAGCAATGAGGAACTCTTTACATACTGAGCAAACAATTTCATGTTCTGACTGCCTTCCTTTTGCCCTTACCCTGGTTTTCCTTCAGGAATCATCAGACGGTTTCCCCCACTGACTCCGCTGTGTGGTATTCACAGTTCTCCGGATATCCTGCAGGATGACAAATTATCAGATCTCAAAAGGGCACAGAGTCAAAGTCAATGATATGTTTACTAACTTTGACCATTTTCAGAAGAAATACTCCCACCAGTTGTGAAAAATATCTGTCCTAGCATGTGCATTTCTACTGTTCATACATTCAGTTGATGTGGAAAGGGCTCAGCATGTACATATGTATGTATGCAGATCTCTTCATATATACACATCAATAATTATGTAAAGCTTTTCGCCACCGTGGCTATGTAGACTGCATGGAAATATTTCCATCATGGACTTTAGTGAGTGGTCTGCATCAGCAGTGGGGGTGGGACTCATCCATACAGTCCCATGACTGTCTCCCACATTCTTTCTCAGTTGTTTGCCAACTGGCAATTTCACTAATGTCCAGATGTTATTAGACACTTAGGTATATTGATTCCTCACGATATTACTCAAATCAATGAATTAAATCTGCCTGCATGGTCCACACAGATAGGATGAGTGTATCCACTTAAAGTAAGAATTTGGAATAAAGCTAATATACTCAGGATGAATTTTCAACCACATATATTGTATGTTCTTTGCGATATCTCATTGTACATCCCTCTGGTGTATTTTCAGAAGAGTAATACTGTTCTTAGGACATTTATACAGGGTAAGGGATCCTCACAACCCCATTTTGCACCCAAAAGGCACCAACTGACACTTTTGGAATGTGGATTTAATTTTCAATATTTAACTTTTAAGTTTTATGTGTGTCTTATGTATGATCTGACATATATTTTATGAAGCACACTTCCTGGTTCATAAAGTATGGCCCAATTTAGATACTTTTCCTTGGGCAATCTTAGAATCAACTTATTTAGAGTTCCTTGGATGGACTGCCCTAAGTTCTATTCATTAAAGAAAGAAAGTAATGGTGAGTCCTGTGATTCTGCTACCTGGGAAGCTTGGCATATGATTTCTTGCCAATTACAACAAATTAACCCAAATGGTAATGCTAAACTAACTCTATGCTATAATCCTAAAGTGAGAGTTATGAGACAGTCCTTTTCATGGAAGAAATGTAGGATTTATACTTTTGATCAATTTATAGGCAGATCAAGAATTCTTACCATTTTTAAGATTGAAATCTACTTAACACTTACCCGTCTGTACTACGGCAATATCTAAAAACTTTTGGTGTCTATATACGGACCATCAGCTTTGAGTGTTTAATCCATTCATGTTGGAAGCATTAATTATACCCTCAGAAACAATGAAACTGTCAAGTATAATTTATAAATGTGTTTTGAAAACTACTAACTTTGATTATGTAAAGGGATCTTGTAGCATCTTTGAGACAAACTGGGCAAAAGGAGTTGTAGCATTAGCTTTCATAGACTTAGGGCCTTTGCAGATTGCCAGAAATAGTGCAAACTGAATCCACTTTAAGGGTTAGGGTTAGTGCTAGGGAATCATGGGAATTGTGTTTTTTTCTGAGACATTGAGCTTTCTCTGTCAGAGAGCTCTGGTGCCACAATAAACTACAGTTTCCATGATTCCCTAACCCTTAAAGTGAACTCAATTTGCACTATTTCTAGCAGTCTGCAAAGTCCCTTAGTGTACCTCCTCAGATGCAGACTAAATCTATGAAAGCTTGTGCTACAGCTTCTTTTACTCAGTCTCAAAGATGTCACAAAATTCTCAAAATATTCCAGACTAACACAAATATGTCTTATTAATTTGATGTTAATAAAATTAGAATTGAATGGAATGCAGACTTAGACTATACTATGCAAATCAAGTACAGTTGACCCTCTGTATCCACAGATTTTTTTATCCATAGATTCAAGCATCCACAGCTTGAAAAGATCCAAAAATAATATAAATTCCAAAAGCAAATCTTGTTTTTGCCATTTTATATAGGGGATATCATTTTACTATACCATTGTATTTGATGGCACTTGAGCATCCACAGATGTTGGTATTTACAGAGGGTCCTACAACCAAACCTCAGCAAATACCATGGGCCCACTGTAATGGAAAATAGCTTCAATTTCTTCAATTTCTTTAGATTTAAAATTAGATTTTAAAGGAAGCAATAAGAACAGCTATGTGTAAACAATTTGACTTATGGTAGCAAAAAACCTTTGACTGCTTAGATCATGAAAAGCCATGGCTTGCGCTTGGAGGAATGAGAGTGCCACAATATCTGATTGTCCTGATGCGTAACCTGTACTCAGGACAAAGAGGCTGCTGTCAGAACACAACATGGAGAAAAAGAATGGTTACCAATAGGAAAAGGGGTCAGGCAAAGATGCATTCTATCACCCTGTTTGTTCAATCTGTATGAAGAAAACATTGTATATAAAGCAGGCTTAGATTCAGAGGCAGAAGGAGTGGAGATCAGAGGAAGAAACATTAACAACCCAAGATATGCAGATAACACAATACTACTAGCAGAAGCAAAGACAGACCTCCAGCAATTACTGAAGAAGGTCAAGCAGGAAAGTGCCAACAAAGGCTTAATGCTGAACATTAAAAATGATGATGATGATGATGATAATGATAATGATAATGATAATGATGATGATGATGATAGAATTCATTCTACATAACGGGGGAAATTGAAATAATCAGAGTTCCTATACCTTGGATCAAATATTGATCAGAGTGGAGACTGCAGTCAAGAAATCAGGAGGAGGAAGGGCAGCTATGAAAGAACTGGATAAGTGTAAAGACAGAATTCTGAATACTAAAGTGAGGATTGTTAAAGCCATCATTTTCCCAATCACCATGTATGGATGTGACAGCTGCTCAGTGAAGAAAATTGATAGAAAGAAAATAAACTAATTTGAGATGATGTCCTGGAGAAGAGTGTTGAGAATACTGTGGATGGCCAATAACACAAACAAATGGGTCCTAGAACAGATAAAGCCAGAACTCTTCCTAGAAGGCAAGATGACTAAATTGATGCTGTTGTACTTTGCTGCACCATGAGAAGGAATGAATCATTAGAAAAGACAATGATGCTAGGAAAGGTAAAAGGCAGTAGAAAGAGAGGAAGACTACATGCCAGATGGTTAGACTCAATCAGGAAGGCCACAGGCATGAGCCTGCAGGATCTAAGCAGAGCAGTTGAGGACAAAGAGTCTTGGAGGTGTCTCATCTGCAGAGTCGTTATGAGTTGGGATGAACTTGAAGGCAGTTAACAACAACAACAAAGCAAAAAAACACAAGTGCTTTAGAGTGACACATCAATACTTCTCATACCTTGGTTCCTTCGTCCTTGCCAGGCTCCTGAGTTCGACTGATCCAGAGATTGATGCGAGATGTGACTCCACCTGGGATTTTTAGGCTCTCCTAAATCACAAGGAAATAGAGAGCATAAAACTGCACAGTGGAAGCAAATCATGCTAAAAACTGCAGAGTTGAAACAAATGATGTTTTTTCTATGCTGGCTCATCCTAGTTCCAATGTGACAGGGCGTTTAAAAAAAAAACTGTTCAGAGATGGTAACCAAAAATGAATGCAAAAATCCTCAACTCACCATTATCAGTCCTGCAGAATGGCCACACAAGTGAAACAGAGATATCTGTTTCACTTGAAAAAGAACCACATGGTTTTAGGAAATGTTGCACCCATTAAGCTCTCTTATCTAGGAAACACAGCACTCTCACTACTAATGTTGCCTATACAGAGGGGCGGAATAAAAATATATTGTTGTTGTTGTTGTTGTTGTTGTTGTTGTTGTTATCCCACCCACACCAATTCTTCTGAAAAAATATTTTACTTCTAGAGTAGGGATGGGTAACTGTTGTAGTACCTTGGAGGGCTTGCCCCCTTCTATCCCCACTGCCACTGAAAAGCGTCTTGATTTTTTTTGCCCTCAATGTTAAATGGGGGGGGGGGGTTTCACTACATTTGTGGGCTGTGTTGGGCCAAGCATAGGTCTTTTTCAACAGGAACTAACTTGGGGGGCAAAATTGTGACAAAATTGCTCCTCACACCTTCTAGGGAATATTTTGGAACAAAAATGCTCATAAACATTTTTTGCAAAAAATAAAAAATTGAGGGGTTCTGGGGAAGGCATCAGAATGGCTCTCTGACTTCATGCAATCCAAAGACTATACTTTTTCCATCCCTTTTCTAGGTTAGACTCAAGTATACAAATGGATGGCACAGACTGCATTATCAGTTATTACATGTTGAGAAGGTGTGGGTGGCAGGGCCAAGAAGTGAGGCTGAGGTGATCCTGAACACTTTTATTAAAAGAGGAGTCACCCAGGCCATATAACTACTTTGACACTCAGCAAAAAAAAGTTTAAAGCTGATATGAAAACAGTCTAGATCTTACCTGTCAGCCTGCAGGACTTCCCTACCCTTTGGCTGATCTGCTATGAAGTTTTAGAAATTAAGTCACAGCTGCCAGAATTCCAGAAATGAGCTTAGTGTTAATTGACTGTTTTATATTTAATGTGTAATATCAGTGTAGTGCCAGCTTGAAGCAAACCTAGAGGGTTCCAAGGTGAGGCAGGGGGGAAATGTGAGCTAGAAGGCTGACGGTGAAATATTGGCTAGGAAACATAGCACTCTCGCTACTAAAAAGCAAGAAGTGGTGCCTGGAAAGGGGAGGTGGGTGGGAGCAGGCCTCTTCAAAATAACAAGGGGAAAATTCATTACCAGGCCTGACTGTAGTAATTAGAAGGTGTAAGAAGAAGAAAAATAGCCCACAAGCCTCATTAGAAGCTTTAAAAAATTGGAAATGATAGCTGTCAATATCTGCAGAGATAAAAGGACAGAATAGAAAGGACTGAAGATGACAGATACTCTAGGATAGAGGTAGGCAACTGCAGGGTGGGTATGGTGGTGCCTCCCATCGACACCAACCCCATTCCTCTCCCCCAAGGGCTGCAGAGTCACTCCTACCATGACCAGAAATGATGCAACATCACTTCTGGCCAATTTACTTTGTTTTAAGGGTCAGGTTTTGGTGGAGGTAGTGTGGGGCAAGGTGATTTGTGGTGCTTTGGGCTGGGAAATGTTTTAAAAATTGGGAGGGTTGACTTTGGGGTGCTCCTGAGGGTTCTAGGAGCCACAAAATGGGGACTGGAGGCCACATGCTGCCCATAGGTAGTACTTTCTCCATCTTGATGTAGAATCTAGCTTCCAGTACATTAAAAGAACATAAAAGCATTGGTCAAATGTTACAAAATCTGACAGCATTAAAACACACAAGTTCATTAAAACACATCAGTTCCATAGCCTTTCACATCTTCTAAAAAGAATACCATCCTTTACCTCTGGTATCTATGGCAGAGAGCAGAGAGGAACAAAATGTGACTTTCTAGACTTTTTTACTGTAGCTCCTAGCATTCCTCATTATTGGAGGTGCTAGTTAGTGCTAATAGGTGTTGCAACCCAACAATATCTTGTTGGTTACACGATATTATAAGCCCATTCCTGGCACAGAGGGTCTCCACATAATCCAAAAAACTGAACCATGTGGAGAATCTCCACAAACAGGGAGGACCCACTTTTTCTCAGAAAATACCCCACCATGTATGGCTGATCATGGAACCAATGGCATAAAGTGTGTTTAGGCTTGCTCAGCTAAATAGGGCTGAAGCCTTGCCATTGCTGATTGTTAGGATTACCATTCCTTTAAACAAGGAAAAAGTGCCCAGACTTATCATACAAGTGAGACAGTATCTCTGGGGATATTTTAACTGGGAAAGACTAATTCAGTTGGATAGCTCAGAATGGATGTGGCAGATTTTTGGTCTTTAGATGTTGCTGGACTATTTCTTTCTTTGAATATTTATGTTGTGCCCTATATCATGAGAACTCAGGGTGGCATATAAGTAAAATAAACATTTAAACAGATTAAAACAGCAAAATAAATAAATATACTAAAACTATTTAAGCATGTTAAGTTAAAAATGTTTAAAAGGTTAAACCATTTTAAAACCACATGCATAAACATTTTAGAGTGAATCATTTTGGCCCCAATGTCTTTAATAAACAGCCATGTGTTTACTTGATGCCTAAATGAAGCTAGTATTGGTGCAATTCCAACATCCAAAGGAGGTCGTTCCACAGCTGGAAAAGCCCTCTCCACACTGCATCCCAGCAGATCTTAATCTTTGGGCAGGCATATATAGGGAAAAGCGTTCCCTCACAAGTATCAAGGTCTCCAGCCTAGGCTATGCTGGCTAGGGCTCATGGGAGTTGGGGTCCAATACCACCTGGAGTCCACTGGCTGCCTACTACCATTTTAAGCTATCCAAAAGCTTTTCCAAGTTTATCAAAGCCTTCCCCAACTAAAATCTCCCCAGAGTTATTGCTTGCACTGCTATCATACGTATCTATGCAGAGATAAAAGGACAGAATAGAAAGGACTGAAGATGACAGATATCATGACACTGTGTATCATGATATGGTGCTATGACAGCTTGGAAACTGTATAGATTCCCATAGGATATCTTCCTTCAAAATTTAAAGTTGCAAAACAGGCTCAAGCAACTGTAATAGGTTGCAGCTTCATGGTAGCATCTGCCTACACACACACACACACACATCTCTCTTTCTACTATCGTTCATGGGTTTCTGTCACTCGGAGTCCTTACCTTCCGGACAAGGGTGACAGGCTCGGCCTGGCTAGGAACATTGGCTTCAAAGATGCTTCGTTTGCTGGCCACCCCCTCTGAAAGTGGCTGGAAATTTCTCCGAGCTGATGGAGGCAACTTTATTGATCCTGCTCTCTAAGGGAAAGAAGGCAAGCAGACAATAGGAACAGTTCAGATTTTATAACTGCAAGCAAAGGCAGTTTAACATCTTCTTAATGAATGCCTGGTGGAGAACAGGGATCTCATGCTTCACTTATCTCATTCCCACATAAAGAATGAAAAATGCCAAATGTTTCTCCACACTGAGGAAGATTCTGAAAGACTGTGTATATTTTTTAAAATGAATTATTTACATATTTTGAGATTCTTTGGCAAATATGTCCTAAGGGTTTTTGTGCACAAAAATGTACATCTTTGGTCAGAAATGAAAATGCTTCACAAAATTTTGATTAAAAAAATTCTCCAAATCAGAAAACATCATATTATAGGAGGTGACAGTTATTTGACAGGTGAATTTGACATTTTGAGACACTCTTTCTCACCCAGATTTAGAAAATTTGAAAACATTCTTTACATTCACATTTCAGAAACTACTTTCCCCTCTTGTTTGTTTGTTTGTTTACTGTATTAATTACATTGATATCCCATTATCTTCCCTCCCAATTTATCCTCTGTAAGGTAGGTCAAGCTAATTGAAATTGACAAACCTTTCTCAAAAAGCTCTGATTTTTCTCACACACACACACACACACACACACACGTATACTAATTTTTTCCTTCCATTATATCAGGATGCCTTCCTCACTTCCCCAAAACCACATATATCCCACTTTCAAACCCAATAGTGTAAGGGGGAAGCCCTGAAAACAATTTAAAAGGTGAACTGTTGTCCCTCCTAGTGGCTTCCAGGAAAGTATATCCTCCTCTAGTTTGGCAGATACAACCCTGGTTAACCCTCTGCTGTCCCACTTTCTCATATGCTTTTTAAATGTCTCAGTTTCTTTCTCCTCCTTCCACTCACCTCCTTCATCCTGGACTTCCTTCAATTGCTGCAAACAGAGTTCAAAGTGCCAGAGTTAGAGTCTTGCCTTTCCCAACAGACTCTGGCAAAAGCAAGTTGCTCTGGCCTCTCATAACTTTGGAATAGAATATCCTGTACTGTGTGGTTCCAAATTATTTCTTGAAGCAAGCATAAAGGAATCAATACACCTTGTAAAAATCAGGGGAAGAGAAAAGCCCTGACAGTAAAGAAGGGTTTTCCTTAAAGAGATCCCCTCTGAATTATAGCATCCTTGGAACTGTGCACACATGCACTTATTTTCACCCCTGCAATGTTGGCAGGTATGGGAAAGGCAAATTGTCTTATTGCCAGAGAGAAAAAAAGGAGTCCAGAAAAAAAGAATGGGGGAGGGGGAGCAGCATTTGCTCTGGCATTATGCTGGAAAGACACCATGGGCATCTCTATCTGTCCCATGTTTACCTGCACAGCAGATGTATATTTCTCTAGCTTCTCTTCAAGTTTAGCTGTGCTTGCTGGAAGTCTCATGCTGGCACTAATGAAGCAGAAGCAGAAAAGACAAGAATGTGAACACATTACAGGGGAAAAGAAGTTCCAGGATTATGTGAGTAACAATGATCTTTACAACATGCACAATGAATGGAACTGCTCCATTGAGTGCCTGTATTTCAACATTTACCACTACATCATTGGGGATGAGGATATTTATTGATATCCTGGTTTTCCCCCAGTCCAAGCCTCAGATGGCTTACAAAGGTTAAAAGAGATAAAGTTTTTAAAAATCACATCATACAAATGTTAGAAGTATAGCTAAACAATAAAACTGAAATCCGTTAAAAGCATGACCATTAGAAACAATGACAAACTACTCCGAAAGTCTCTTTCCCCCTGAGCAATCAGCCCTCAAAGTCCTGTTGAAACAAAAAGGTTTCCACCTGCCAAGGGAGATTTGAAAGGAGAACACCAACCTAACTTCTCCAGTAAGGATGTTCAAGCCTGGATGCAGCCATCAAGATGGCCCTCTCCCATGTTCCTACCAGATGTACCTTCAAAGGTGGTGGGACAAAGGGATGGACCTCCCCAGAAGATCTCAAAGCACAGGCAGGCTCATACAGAAGAATATGGTCCTTCAGATAACCTTGACCTGAGCCATAAAGGGCCATATAGGGCTTTATAGGTCACAACCAGCACTTTGAGTTTTGCACAGAAACAGACTGGTAGCTAGCAGGTTTCAATAAAGGCAAGCTGCTGGTGGACTTGAGCTCCCAGATGATCAGGGAATTCAAAGGTATAGCCTCAAAGGGATCTTATAGCACCTTTACACAATGATCAGGGATTCTGGGTGTTGAAGTCCATCAACATCCAAAGCTTCCTTGGTTGAGAACCATTGTTCTCTGGTTCACCATTACCAAATAAACCTTTCTTTAAGCAAAAAAAAAAAAAGGGGGGGGGTTAAGAAACATGTTTAATGTTTTGCCTGTTTCTCCACAGAATGCTGATGTGCAATATATGAAGAACTGAAACACAGAGATAAATGGGCATCCTCCCACAGTTAAGCACATTTCAATCCTCTTGGTTTTAAATGGAGGAGATGAGTGCATGCTTAATCCTCAGATTGAAACCAACATTATCCAGCTTTGGCTGAGCCATAGTCATTTTGAAACCCTGGCTGGATTCTGAATAGTCCACAAAGAGCCTTCATTACCAAATATGAACTGATTCCAAATCACTGTCTTCATATTACTGGCAGATGAGCTACCGTCTGTTTGCAACAATTAAAAAATAAGCAACCAAAGCTACCTTCATGGTAAAAGCAAAAAGAAAACAGCCATTTGTTACCCTTCCCTGCCTCTGTCACTGTTTTCCAGTGAGAGTGAGAGGTTTTATGTGAGTTAAACATTTACAACCTTTATTTAGACCAGTAGTGATTCAAATCACTGGCACTATTTGTTTTCAGTTTCTTCTGTGGCATAACAGCAGAGATAAAGTTTGCCATACATACTGCAGCAAATGCTGCCTCCTGTGGCCAATGTTAGAACTGTACCTTTAAAAAAATACACACACACACACCCCAACCACACACTTCTGTTAAAATGCATTTAAGAAACCAAAATAATTCTGGTAATTACATAACTCTTAAAGGTGAAGAAAAGCAATATAGTTTTATCTCACCCACAAATCTTCCATTTCTTATTACCAATACAATTCAGATCATCATCTTCCCCTTACACAGCATAAAGCAAACAAGGACACAAAAAAAGGTTAATTGGCTTGTCCCAGGCCAATAGAGGATCAGGAGATCCAGAAAAGGTTGTGTGTTTTTTCCCCTGAAGCGTTCCCTCTACCTCATCTAGCACTTTCTACACAGAACTCCAATCTTCATAAAATATCTGAAATGTCTACAATAAAAAACATAAACAAATGAGGTGCCATTATCACCTTAACAGACATAAAGGTGTGCTATTATCCATTTATTATTGATTAATTTGATTTGATTTTCTTTATTTTCTCCCACTTTTCTTGCAGGGTTGGGATGCATGGTGGTTGGGATGCATATTTCAACATAATTTAAAAGGTTCCAATGAAAACATGTTAAATTATATATATTAAAATACTATTCAAACACTAATAAAAATAACATCACCTTAAGAACAATATACTACCTTCTGCTTAATGCATCATCCTGCTTGTTCTTCCTGGAGACCACCTAGAAGCACAAGAAACTGAGATGAGAAACTTGAGCTATTAGAAAGTTACTCTATTAGGGTTGCCAGAAAACACTTTTCTGGTGTAGAAAGTTAAATATGGATACCATCAACCAGGTAAAATGATCCCAAGCAACTGATAAACTCTGATCTGTCTTCAAGAGTTTTGACAACCTGTTTAGAGAGGGGATGTCAAGGTAGTCCTATATTAAATTTAAAATTGATTTTAAAGGGATTATCAATCTATACATAAAGGGTATCATTCGTGAATATTATGGAAGGACAGAAAGAAAACCCAGAGCTCATTGTTCAGGAATTGGGCTCTTTCCTCTTACCCTCAACTTTGTCTCCTTCTCTTTCTCATTCCACCTATTAGTTCTCCACTCAGCTGTTCCCTCCATATCAAAGGTTCTGCTCCGAAGCACAGTGAGGAAGACAATGCAGGCTGATCCTCTTCCACTTTATCAAATTGCCTGGATTGCAACAGCAGGCATTCTTGTCTGACCATCCCAGTGGAAGTTCTGCCCCACTGGCCAACGTTAAAAGGGGCTCTAGTTGGAGGCATCACTAGTCTTGAGTGGTGCTCAGCCAGGTACCCTCCCATTTCCCTGACCACTTGTCATGTAAGCTGCATCTGTGCTGAAATACCTTCTTCTCTTCCCTCTTAAAGACACAGGAGCCTTATCATCTTTTACCTCTGGCTACCCTAATCATCCTGAGTGTCACCTTTTGATACAACTTGTATAACTTTTACGTATACTGCATTGGGTTGTTTGTTTGTTTTAAGGCAGATCAAAGGGTGCAAATCACATCTTTTATTGTCAAAATATTTACAAGATTGGTCTCAATACTTTCATGCTCATTGCTTGCACATATTTAGAGGAATATACGCACAGGATGAAAAGTCATGAAAAATGTAATAAAGCAGCCAAATGATTTGTTGAATATGATTCTTTTTAAAGGAATTGTAGAAGAGAAGGAGACTATCTGTTCAATGATGATACATGACATATATGAAAATAAAGGGTTCCAACCAAAACAAGACTCTTTCTCGGATTGCAGAATGCACAGAATTCTACAAATGATTTGTATAAGCATATCTGGATTCTGGAAGTTTGAACAATAACATATTCAGTCTGTACATATACTGATAGGTAATTCTATCATCAGCTACTTGCCTTCTTTCATAACAGACAAAAGACTTATCAAATTGCCTGGACTGCAACAGCAGGCATTCTTGTCTGACCATCCCAGTGGAAGTTCTGCCCCACTTGCCAACATTAAGAGGGGCTCTAGTTGGAGGCATCACTAGTCTTGAGTGGTGCTACAGTATGAAAGTTTGCAATATCCACTGCTAAAAAGTAGTTGTATCTCCCACAAGTGATGAGGCTGAACTGTTTTATTTCAGATAACTTGCACCTTAAAAAGAACTAACATATATAAGTTCATTGACATTTGCTCATGGCAGGGTAGAGGGAAGGATCCCAAAGCAGGGTGACAAAGTCCAATCACAAAAGAAAAGTTAGGAGGAGACTGCACTGGGATTCTGTGCCCATCAGAAATTGACTCTTTGCAAGTGGATTTGAAAGATATCTAAAATGAGCACACCTCAGTCAGAATGGACTTAGGAAGCTTCCTGCCATGTCTAAATACCATAAAGGCACCCAGTCCTGTCTGATCTTGGAAGCTAAGCAGAGTCAGCCCTGGTTAATACTTGGATGAGAGATTGTCAACAAATCCCAGGTGCTGTAGACTGAGGAAGGAATGGGAAAAACTACCTCTGAGTATTCCTGGCCTATGAAATACATGGTGTTGCCATAAGTCAACAGACAGGTTTAAGGCAAATACACACAAAGACACCATTTCTCTAACTTGAAAAGATTTAAGTCCTTCATTATGCATTGATCCCTTTGTCTCTTCCTAGTACTGCTGCCCCAACATCCACATCTGCATTTTAGAAGCCCATGCACATACCACTGTAACGGTGTAGGCTTCCATGCAGTAGAAACCATAATTATCCAAATTTTCAAATAATATGGAATTGGACACCCAGGCAGGCTTCACCAATGCACGTTTCCTTGTTTAACATCTGTGGCCCCTTCTATGAACAGAGCCTCCTACACATAAATACTGCAGGAATTGATTATTTTGTACTTTTCAAATTAAGATTCTTTTCCTATTTGGACAGTTGATGCTTACCCGGAATGAGATTGTTCTTGGAGTGATCCGTTTGAATGAGCTACTGTAGGTAATCAGTGGCTGAGAGCCTAGTAAGGGAACATCAGATCCAGCTTGCCCAGAGACAGAGCTTTCAGCCTCATTACCCAATTTCGGATTACTTCTTTCTGTGGCCTAGAAGACAAATATGAATTAGGGAAAAACAGGGCAGGATAGAGTGAGTTTTGTTTTGTTGCACACAATACATTGATATACATTTATGCACACTAAAGATAAAAGTTTTCCCTTTGATATGATTGTCTAGTCATGTCTGACTGTATGGGGTGGAGTTTGTCTACATTACTAAGCCGAGGGAGCCAGCATTGTCAGAGATGACTCTGTGGTCATGTGGCCAGCATGACTCCACAGAATGCTGTTACCTTCCCACCAAAATGATACCTATTCATCTACTTTCATTTGCATGCATTCAAACTGCTAGGCTGGCAGAAGCTAGGACTAGTGATGGGACCTCATTCTGTCAGGCAGCTCTTGGGTCTTGAACTCCTGATCTGCTGACCTTGTGACAGTCAGAGTCAGTGTCTTAACTGCTGAGCCACCGCATATACATAATAATGTATATAATGTGTATGTGTGTGTATAATACACACACACACATATATATAGTATACATTATATACCAGGGGTAGGCAACCTTTCCCCTTTAAGGGCCGAGGGACTTCAGCTCCCAAAAGCCTCAGCCAAGTTGGCCAATAGTCCCATGTTGGCCAATAGCTCCTGGGATTCTGGGAGCTGAAGTCCCTCGGCCCTTAAAGGGGAAAGGTTGCCTACCCCTGTTATATACATTTCCATTTGTTTCACACAATACATTTATAGCACTTTAATACATCTTTCACTGTCATGGGTTCACACTATGGAATCCTGGGTTCTGTAATGTTTGGAGAGGCATTTAGAATTCTCTGTCAGAGAGCTCTTGTGCCTTGCCAAACTACAAATCCCAAAATTCTATGAGATGCAGCCATGGCAGTTACTGAGGTATTAACATGCTATAATTGTGTGGTGGGAAGTACACCTAAACTAATAGTGCAATATACACTTTAATCATGTCAAGAATTCCTAGACTGCAATTCAAGCCAATTTACTCACAGGTAAATTCCATTAATTCAATGAGATTTACTTCTGTGTAGAAATGAATTGGGTTGCACTGTATATGTGGCAAGTTCTGTCTGGTTAAACTGTCTAATTTCTGAGCATTTGTACACATTACATCTAGGGTGGCCAGAGGCACAAAAGAAAAGTGTGGCCAACTTGGTTGGGCCATTCAACATTGCATTTTCCAATGCTATAACAATTTACTCAGATTTATTCATAGTAGAGTGATGACATGATGGGATGCTGCCATAGTGGCATGGCAGTCCCAACATAACTCACTGCATTTATGTCCCCACCACCAGCAGCACCTTCACCACCAGCATTACAGGCATGATCCACTGAAAGCAGGACATACATTAAAAAGCAGAAGTCAAAAACAGGTTTTAAATATTATGAATCAAATGCTGAAATGGGATTGTTTCAATATGGTAGAAGTACAGAACAGAACAATGGCTGCTCCTAAATATTGAAGTTAAACACTATGTGGTAGTGGAATGAAATCATGGGAAGACAGATGCAATGCAAGATGTTTTAATAACTGGTCGGGGAAACTCTGGACCCACCAAAGTAACAAAAGTAGCAAAAGTATGAGGGGGCCTAAGCAGACTGCCAGAAATAGTGCACATTAAATTGAGGCACTGCCCTGGCTCAGTGCTAGGGAATCATGGGAACTGTAATTTATTGTGGCACCAGAGCTCTCTGACAGAGAAGGCTCAATGTCCCAGAAAAAAATACAGTTCCCATGATTCCCTAGCACTGAGCCAGGGCAGTGCCTCAATTTAATGTGCACTATTTCTGGCAGTCTGCAAAGGCCCAGGGATTGTCAAAGTACTGTTTTCTATATAATGGCACTTGGCCATTTTGTCTCTCCATGTTTGTTCTCTCCTGCCCTTCTGTTGATTTGTAATTTCCCCATTCTTTTGTCCAAGGATGCCTTTACCTCTTCATAAGCAGGAAATGGGTGAAGGAGAAGGTGGAGGAAGGTGTTGCACTGAGCAAGAGGACAACAATTGGGGTGGGAAGAAGGTAGGAGATATTTATTGGAGAGTGGGGAAGTCATCAAGCAGTGTTGATTGTCAAATAGCAGGATCTTTGGCTGCATCATCTACACTGGCAGCTGAATCTGGGGCCACTCCAGAGCATTATGTCTTGGACTAGCCCTGGACCAACCATGATGGTTACCACACACACCAGGTCGGATGAGGTGTGACACTATGTTGCTGTGCACATGGGTCAGCCAGGCCAACACTGCATCAGCCCCTCTGGTCTATCCCCTTGTCCCCAGTGCTGCTGCCACTGCTGCACCACCACCCAAGCAAGAGTCTGGCTGGCACCGTTGTTTTTGCTGAGGTTAGAATGGGGCACCCAGACATATGGTGAACAAGAAGGGCATCACTCTACTCCCTCCTTTTGGACATCATGGGTGATCCATTCAGACCTCAGAGGAAGTTAAGGCTCCAGTCAGGCTCTTGTAGGGATCTGCTTGGCTGGTGAGGTGGCAGGGTAAAGGAGACGGCACTGTGTTTGCTTTCTGGACAAATGGATCAGGTTGAATCAGTGCCAAAGTACACCATTGGTTCTCTTAAAATAGATTAAACAGCTTAAAAACAGTGATTTTGCTGTGGATGTGGCCATACATCATCTGGTCAGATCACACTGGGCAGGAATGAGTCTGGTATATATCCTTAGTGTAGGCAAGCTCTTTGTCTCCACCTGTTTGGAATGCAATGTCTGAAAGAAGCTCTTGCTCATATTTATTTATTTATTTATTTATTTATTTATTTTATATGCTGCCTTTCTCCTGGAAAGGGACCCAAGGCAGCTCACAGATAAAATAGTTTTAAAACTTTACAATATTGTTTTAAAACAATTAAAATTATCATACTAGCTAAGCCATATAAAATAACATAAAACATACAAAAGTTGAAAACTTATATAAGTTTAGGAAGTTTAGGAAGTTACAAGATATGTGTGTTTTGTTATATGTATATGTATTTGTTTGTAACTATATGTTTGTAGGTAGTTTCTGTTTAATGTTTAGGTACATCTGTTTATGTATGTACAATGTGTTTTTAAAGATAATAAACTTTAATTTTAAAAAAAAGTTGAAAACATAAATAGGGCACACACCCTGTATAAAAACCTCTCTGACAACAATTATATATTAAAAGCTTGCTTGAATAAAAGGGTCTTTGCCTGCATGCAAAAGGAAAGCAGGGAGGGAGTCAGCCTAGCTTCCTATGCAAAGGAGTTCCTGAGGGTGGGAGCAGCCACTGAGACGGCCCTCTCTTGTGTCCTCACCAAGGAAGCCTGTGATGGTGGCAGGACTCTGGACGTTTTCACACTTGGGGTCTAAAGCCGCATGGAAGCAATGAAAGAATCATACCGGAATGGATCCTGCAACTTCAGATTGGTGACAGCAGCATCATTCCGGTATGATTCTGGCCACAGCAGATGCAATTCCTTTTAAAAAGAGGAATTGCAAAGAATGGGGCTGATGCCGGGGATGGGGCGGGGTGGGGCGGGGCTTGCTGCGACGTCGTTTGAACACGCGGAGAAAGGACCCGGAATGATGCCGGGAATGGCACTGGATGCTGGGGATGGCACTGCGACGTCGTTTGAACACACTGGCAAAGGAGCCGGCATGGGGCCGGAGTGAGGTAGGATTGCTTCTGCCTTAAACCCAGTGTGAAAATGTCCTTGGAGAAAGCCTTCCCCTGTAGATCTTAGGACTCTTGCAGGTTGGTATGGGGAGATACCATCTTTCAGATAGTCTGGACCTAAGACATATAGGCCTTTATAGGTCATGACCAGCACTTTGAATTGTGCCTGGAAACAAGCCAGTGAAACTATTTCAACAAGGGAATTATATGCTTCCTATAACTAGCATTCTGGCCACCGTGTTTTGAACCTGTAAACTACAGGCAACACAGTAACAACTGTCCACCCCCTCCCCTCCCACCCAAAAAAATTTGGTTTCCCCCTGAGCTTTTCAGCCCTTTCCTGCTAAAACAACTCTGTTTTCATAGCTGAGATATGCTGCCATCTTTGAAGAGTGGAACAGATCATAACTCCATCTCTTCTCTTCACCTTACCCCAAGCTTGCCCCACCTCATGCTTGTCTGAACATGATTTTTTCCCCTCTTAGCACCCTTCTCCCCTCTAAACTACCAAAACTGAGCACCGGGTACCTGCGGTCCAGAGGCAGAAGTAGTTACAGAAGCTTCAATGAAATTCCTCACTCTTGGTTGAATTTTCACCTCAAGCCGGCTGATGCTCTTACGCTCCCAGGAAGCTCGCTGAGG
This sequence comes from Phrynosoma blainvillii, assembly GCA_026167975.1. Classification (NCBI taxonomy): domain Eukaryota; kingdom Metazoa; phylum Chordata; class Lepidosauria; order Squamata; family Phrynosomatidae; genus Phrynosoma; species Phrynosoma blainvillii. The sequence goes on from JANUYF010000004.1 coordinate 266,892,986, forward strand.
CTGCTTTGTAGCCACCTCATTCTGGAATGAAGCTAGTCTCGGAGACACATGTGAATTCAAAGTTTTCTGCTCCTCTCTAAATACTTCATCCTTGCCTATATGGGATTCCTTCTCTTCCTGATCCAAGTTTTCCTGTTTCTCCAAAACTGTGTCTTCTTCCTGATCCAGGTTTTTATGCACCTCCAAAGTTGTCCCTTTTTTTTCCTGAGCTATGTTTTGCTTCATTTCTTCTAAAGTGTCTTTTTGTTGAATGTGGCTTTCACATTTCTCCACTATTGGACATTTCTGCTCTTGGATTGACTCTGAAGAAGGCTTTACTTTCAGCTCAGTAGTTTTCTTTTCTAACTTCTTAACACTCACTGTCTCCTTCTTGTCCTGATTTGCATTATTGAACATTTCTACTCTCCTCCTTACCCTATTGTCTTCTTGTTTATTTATCACATCTATCAGTGTCCTGTCATTTTCCAACTTTGAGCTCCGCAGCTTTAATGGCTTTGTCTCCAGTGAATTACAGAATCTAGAGTAAAAAGAGAAGATGGTGATCTTCCAATGTGGTAGTCTTCTGCAGGCTAAGCAGAGCAAATATGCTACATAGGAGAAACAGTCCCTATACCATTGTAGAGATCATCCTTAGAAGGATCAAAATATTCTTGTTTACTTAAGCAAGTCTTCCCTGACCAGGTTGTTTCATTTCACATGTACATATTATTTAGTTTTGAATAAAATGTTTGCTAAAACATGGTGAACTGCTCTTCTTTATGTAGTGTAGAAACCTATCCCTATTTTTTCCATATGCACAGGAACCTTGTAGCAACTTTGAGACTAGCTAATATTCTAGATTAATACAGCTATATCTCTGAATTCTATTTTTCCCATGCTATTTTTGCCTCTGGAACCAAATTTTCTGTTAAAGAAATAAAGCCCAGGAACACATCTACTTTGTTAATTCAGATGTCCCTGTAGAGTCAACTGCACAACTACACAAGATTTTGTATATTCCTCCATTCCACAAAAAATTCACATATACCTGTTTGGTGTTTGACTGATTGAATTCTGGTCCTTCACTGCTTGCACCGTGTTGGTCATTTCCTCCTTTACTTCAGAGACAGAGCTTAGCTGCCTATGTCTTCGCCTGCGTTCCCTCTCTTGTTCTTCCTCATCTTCAGCACTCCATTGCTGGGCTAGGCTGGAGCAGAAAGCATGCAAGAAACAGAAATACATTTTGGTTTTTATCTAAACTTTGGTTTTGGAATAATGAAGGCCACAAGAACAAAATTCTTTCACCATACTACAATATAGGCAATCCATTGCCTGCCCAATATTTTAGACCAAAATTCTCAAAACAGAATGGCCAGTGGTAAGGGGTTGTGGAGGTTGTCATCCAAAACCTCTGGAGGGAAACATTTTTCCTGCCTTTTGTTTGTGACCAGTATAACGCTAAACTTGTCTGACATGAACATCATATTCTGAGGCATTTCTTTAGCTTGCACAAGTACCTGATGTATGATGGATGGTGGTTTAAGGCAGGACCATTTCAGCAGCAGTACCCCATCATCCAATTAAAAAAAAAAATTAAAAAATGCAGCCACCCTGAGCCAAAGCACACCTTGCCTCTGAAATCTGCACATTGTTGAGGCTTGTGGTGGGGTTTTATTTTTGTTTTTGTTTTGTTTTGGAGAATTAAACTATACACAGACCATGCATACATATATTTTTAAAATGCAGATAGCTAAAATATGCATACAACTGAGTAACAGAGATGAATATATTATAATAAGTCACAGAAATGTGTACAAAAAGGCATGCATATATCAATGCAAAAACACACCATTTCTCTTGCAAGAACCCCTCCCACACACACACACAAAGTCTTCCAATCTGGTATGAACAAATAATGGGAGGAGAATGCAGGTTTGATTCAGAGAAACACAGTAAGAGAGTTGTTCACATCCATATCTGCAATACCTTATCGGCATTCAGTGCTACAGTTACAGGAAGGATTCAATAGCCAAATCTACTTGGTGTTTGTTTGTTTTTTATTGTGAGACAAAACCAGTCAAAAAGACCAGAGCCACAAAGAACTAAGTACGAAAGTATAAATGGTCTATTTATCTCGAGACTGTTCATTACATGATGCATCAGTAACACCCTATTCAGAATTCCTGATTCCTGACTACTGCTAGATTATCCAACCATAGCAAGTGCTTATTTATTTATTCAAAGAGGCCCACCCAGATCCTAGTCTCAGAAGTATCTTTAGGTATACTCCCATATGACAGTTTTCTATATGTGGAGATGTCCCTGGGCCTCATAATACAGGTGTGTCTTTACAAGCATTTCCTGCTCTCCTTGTTTGTTGATTAGCACACAAACCAGTCAAGTTGTAAAAAGCCAATCCTAGGGAAACTGCAACATGATGTGACACAGAATATCTCACAGCAACATGGTGCCTCCTTGCAGCACTGGGCACTGCCCTTATTTCCAGACACTTGCAAAGGGCCAAGAGGAAGCAGAGAAGGACATCATGTGCCTTAAGAAGCATAATTGAAGCCTATGGAAAACCCTGTGTGAAAGAATCCTCAGGTTTTAATCCATCCCAGTAACTCCATAAGCACTCTTTTGACTGCTGGGGTTCCAGCTAGAGAATGAAGCATTGAAGGTGCCCAGTCTTCTGACATTCATGAACATTGCCACTCTACTAAGTGGGTCCTGGTTAATCATTATTATGACATGGATTTCATTGCATTTTTCCTTTCACTTTAAAAAAAGTTAAGCTATGCTGTTTTGAACTAAGAGAGGACCGTGTGAGCAGAGGAGAAAAACAACACAAAAGACTAAAGGGGGGGGGGGAAACAAGGGGAAAGCATGTGGAAAAACTTTTGTAGTTAACTTTTAAATCATCTTGGAGCAAGCAACTACTTGTAGCCAGCAGTGAACTAAGAAATAGCATGAGGCTTGTTAAATGATGAGCTTCTGTACCATTCATGATTCACAGCCTTTTCCCTTTCGATTCCAGCAAAGCAGTGCCACCTGCTTCTATAGTGATCTGAGTTTTTTTAAAAAAATAATAATAATCCTGCAGTGCCTGCAACATAATAGTATTTTAAATGGACTTTAAAATTATAATGAGCTGAATCTCATGATGATTGAACAACAGAGGTTGGTCAATGTTTATCTTTCCAACCATGAAAATTAAGAGCCTTATTGCATGAGAAAACAATAAGGAGCCGAAGAGTAGCAGCTTTCTCCGTGCCTTACTACATGATGTCGTAGCACTTCAGTTCTTTTCCTGTGGGAGATAGTTTTAAAAGTATGTCTTTTTTCTAACTGCAAAAATCTATTTGACATCCATTCAGATGCCTCTGAGGAAATAGACTCAAGTCTATGAACACTCATGCTACTAATTTCTATCTTTCAGTTAGTCTCAAAAGTGCTACAATATTCTTTTGCATATTTCTGTTGTATTCAGTTACACAAAACTAGCTTCACATTGTTCCTACATGTACATCCTAGTATCCAAACTCCTCTTTCCTTAGCATCCATCCCTTGGATGATGAGAAACCCTGCAAACATCAGGCCCATGTTGAAAACCCCGGCCAAACAGCTACATAAAAGAAACCTGTTATGTTAATAATACCAATGGGGAGTCCAAATGAGAAATCAAGGATGAACAGATAACACAGTAGTGTTACATCAGTTCAGTTTGTTTACAGTCAAGCAGTGTGATGCAGCCCATTTAGTGTTATATCACTGGTTATTTTATTGGCTGAAATTTACACTGTTAACCATCAGACCACTCCTCCTCCTGTAAGACTACGCTTACTGATTTTAGAATTGCATGCTATTTTGTTTTTTGTTTGTGTGGTAGCTGAGGAGGTTTGGGAGTGCCCCAGCATGAGCAACACACATTGAACTTCACATTCTAGCTTCTAAGTGGCATTCCTAGTGAATTACATTGGCCTCTTGGTGTCTGCTGGGATTTGGTTCCAGGCCCGCCAATGGTGGAAAGCAAAATTCATGGATGCTCGAGTCCTATTATATCCAGTGGCATAGCAATATGATATATAAAATGGCAAAATCAAGGTTTTTTTAAAAAAAAAATAAAGCCATGGATGGTTGAATTGATAGATGTAGAAGCTGTGGAAATGGACAGTCGACTGTTCCATATCCTCCAACATTTCTCACAGGTGAAACCAGGACATGTAACCAAACAACATCAGAATATGGTCAACATAACAAAAGTTATTAATGAGGGTAAAAAACAGGCTAGAAAAAGCTGCAGCAGTTTGCTTTTGCCTGAGCCTGTTGGAAAGAGCAAAATTTTTCACTCTTGAATGAGAGAACTCCAAGTCACCCTAACCTCAACAGCTCTGATCAGGTCTTGCAGACTCAGGGTTGCAGTTTCTTTGACTGAGGGCCGATGCAGATGGCTCCTAAGGGGTGGCTCTGTGCCACCCCTGGGAGCACCAGATCGGGGCCACAGCAACCACACACCACAGCCCTGATCTGGCTTTTTGCTGCTCTGAAAAGAGCTGGCAAATGCCATTGCTTTTGGGGGTGGCAAAAAAGCGCCCTTAGGGCCACCACTGTGGCTCTTTTATGCCCCTTTGGTGCACTGTGCCAATGGGGCACCCTGACGCCATGCGCCATGCGGTCAGGCACATGGCGTGACGGCAGCGTCGGGGCAGAGTCAGAACAGCCGGCGTGTGGTCACCCCATCCCAATTCCACCCCCAGGCTAGTCTTCCTCTTTTCCTACTGCCTTCTACTTTACCAAGCATTATCTAATGAGATATGACTTCTCATAATGCATCTTAAGCATGACATTCAGAGGACATTTTCACACTACCCTCCCTAAAGCCAGGTGGAGCCATTCCGGAACGGGTCGTGCCGCCGATTCCGGAATGGCTCCGCCGCCGGCAGGCTAATTCCTTTTGACACCCGGAATTACCTTTAAGCCGCAGAAGCCGGAGTTACAGGTCTTTTGGCTGGAGTGAGGCCGGACTTACGGCTCCGTGCGTCTGAACACACGGAGCAAGAAGCCGGACGGACGCAGGGATGGCACCGGAAGGGGCGGGGTTTGCCGCCGCGCGTGTGTGAACACGCTGGAATTGGAGCCGGAGTGGGGCCGGACGGAGGTAGAATTGAGTCCTCCTAAAGCCCCGTGTGAAAACGTCCTCAGTTTAATCATCTTGGCTTCTAAGAAGAGTTCAAGTTTAACTTCCTCTAGGACCTATTTGTCTTTTTAGCAGGACCTGTAGAACTCTTCTCTGACACCACATTTCAACTGAATCAATAGGAACCTGGTAAGTCAAAATGTATGTAAATTCAATTGATTCAACAGATCAATCAGTTAGACAAGACTAGCAACTATGAATTTATGCCAAAGGTGTTTGTGCAGATCAGTTCCACCAGACTCCACTCTTCTTAATGGGTGGAATATTTTCTCACAAATAGTTCACAATGAATAGCTTTCTTGATAATTATTGCAAAACTTTATTATTTATAAACATCAAAATGTATTAAAATAAAACCATGAGAACTTCTAGCCCTCCTTATTGCCTAGGCAAATTTGCAAATTGAAACACATTGGGAATCCATGATATCAGAAACAAATAGTTACATAATGAACCATAAACCACAATCCTGTGTGGTCTAAAGATCAAAGACCAATTAAGCTTTGGACTCTCATAGGTGGCCTCAGGCAACTGTATCATCTCTCACCCTCAGCTCCCAGTTTATAATTCTGAAGAAGAGGATTCATGGGACAGAAAAATACAATGGATAATAAGCATAGTTCTTTGATCTGCTGGGGATTGTTTAGCCCTATATATGTGGTGGATTCACAGTTGGCCAGAAGTGATGGAGAAGCAAATGAATGATTCACTAAATGCACAGTACATCTACTAGAAACCACAGGCAGTGTGGCCACTGGCCACACTGGCTGGAGTATTCTTCAAACTAATACAAATAAGTAACTTTTCAAATCTCTGAGCAGGAATATGGCCCACTCTAGGAGAAAGGCCAGGTGATGGCATTTTTGGAGAGAGTAAAGAAACAGCTCTCTTTGATGCCATTCATCTTAAAATTGCAGAGCCTTTTGAAGCACACCAATTCTTATTGGTTCCTTACAAAGGAAGACGTGGGAAAGAAGTGCAGACTGAGATTGCCATGGAACCACAGCAGTCAGGACACACAGCAGAGAATATGATGGATGATTACTCCTAAAAATCTGTCTTCATTGAACCATTGATTTGTAGAGCAGCCGTGTATGTATCACGAAATACAGAAACATGTCACCAAAAACAGGAGAAAATAAGTCACAATTTGCATGTGCAGATCTACATGAATTACTATAATGTAAAGAGAGAAATATTTCATCCTATTGGGGTAGACTCATGATGAGTGTGTGTGCTCTGTCCACATACAAATTGTTCAGGTCTCCTGACACTCTCCCTTCTTTGTCTTTGAACTGTCTACTTTAAAGAGTGCCTTGGACTGGTCTGTCCTTCAAAGAATGATGTGTCTCCTGTTTTTGAGAAACATATCTCCAACCCAATGACATTTTCTTTCTGTCTCCTTCACCATGTACTTTCTAACTTTACTGTTCAACATAGAACTGGAAAATCAAATATACTTAAACATACCTGGAGGAAACCCAATAAAATCAATGAGACTTAACTTCTAACGCTAAGGTGAGCCTATCATGGAGTCTTCTTGGCAAAATTAGTTCAAAGGGAGTTTGCTTTTACCTTCCTCTAAGACTGAGAGAGTGTGACCAAGGTTACTCAGTGGGCTTCCATGTTTGAACAGGGATTTGAACTCTGGTCTCCAGAGTCATAGTCCAGTGCTCATACCACTACCCCATGCTCGCTCCAACCTACCTAAAAATATTATTGGGTGGGTACATAAATTGATGTTTATCTCCATGAATACCTGCATTTAAAAAATTTTTTTTAAAAAGAGTAGGAAAGCATTTTGTATACTAAGAATTACATATAAATGAATGATATGATTTGTATGGTGGGGGGAAAAAGTACTTTTGTTGGGGAAATATTTGCCTACATAGATGTGAACCAGAGATCTTCTGCAGGCAAATTGCAAATTTCATAAGAGTGTCTTAAGAGAAAAATCTTTGGTGTACAAGCCAATCTTCAAATATTTGATAAGGACTTTGCTGTTGCACAAATGTATTAATTAAAAAACAAAAAGATTATCAGTCTGATGTGACTAATATCAGAACTGGATGGGCAGGAAACCAGCAATTTACTATTTCAATTGGAGTGATTCATCTGAGCTAGTAAGAATGGAAGATCTATAGAAGGGCCTTCCTCTTAAAAATGTGTTTGAGATCTGTTGTCAAAACAAGATTTCACAGGAAAACAAGATGCAACAGGAAAACACACACACACACACACACACACACACACACAACTCCAAGCACAGGACGAGTCTTCCAAAATATCTCCACTTCTTCCTGTTTTGAAAAGAGACAATGCATAGCTTTTCCTTTCCTTTCTCATAAATGTAAAAGGAAGGAAGCTGAAGTTGAGCTGTCTCTGTTAAGGGGTTCACATAGTAAATGGGGTACCCTTTTTATGTTACAGCTATTATCAGCCAGCCTCTTTTCTGTGGCTTCATCACAGAATGGTTTTATTTAGGTCAAATATTTGCATTACTGGAAGGGTGGTGTTCATAATCCCTAGTGGACTCAGAAACTTAATTTTGAGAAAGCAGTTTTCAGACTTTCCTGGTCATTATTACCACAGCTCATGCTGGCTGGGAGACTCTGGATATTGTACTCCAAAAAGTAACTTTTCCAGTCTCCTATTCCTCCTTGCCCTTGCAGCTATCCCTGTGCACCACCTGAAGAGCTGCCGTAGTTGTTTGGGGGTCTCTCTGGTACACCTAGAGATACTGTATTTTCTGGTGTACAAGACGACTGGACGTATAAGACGACCCCCAAATTTTCCAGTTAAAATATAGTTTGTGATATATTCGCCATATAAGACAACCCCTCTTCCAACGTACACCAAATAAAAATTTAAAAAAATCAGATTTGATTTCAATATGGTAATTTTAATTTAAATGTTTATGACATGCAGATACTTAGCAGGAAAACTGTCACTTATAAACACAACAAACTACAGCTCCCATTTATTTCTGCAGTGTGTTTTGGACCTTACTTTTTTAAAAATAGTCCAGATTTATAATATAATAATAATAATAATAATAATAATAATAATAATAATAATATTTATTTAATACCCCGCCCCTCTGAGAGCAATCGGGGCGGCTTACATCATAAAAATCATCACAACAATTAAGAACAATTCCCCCTTCCCCCCCTTAAAAAAACATTAAACCAATTACAATTAAAACAAATTATGAAAAGGTACATTTCATCATAAAATCACATAATAACCCGTGACAAGGAAAGAGTACAGGCGGGAGTAAATAAGGCTCTTAAGAAGACCTAGTCATAAAGGTCTTAAAAGGTCATATGGCCATAGAAGAAGATGGTGGGGGGAGGATCATCAAAGGAACTGGAGCCTGAGCCGGTGGTTATTCCGGGAACGCCTGCCGGAAGAGATCCGTCTTGACAGCCTTCTTGAAGCTGTCAAGCGATGTCAATTGACGGATCTCCTCCGGCAGGCCATTCCACAATTTGGGGGCAACAACAGAGAAGACCCTCTGGGAGGTAGTCACCAGTCTCGTTTTTTGAGACTGTAACAGATTCCTCCCAGAGGACCGGAGGGTGCGGGGAGGATTGTATGGGAGGAGGCGGTCCTTAAGATAGCCTGGACCCAAGCCATTTAGGGCTTTAAAGGTAATAACCAACACCTTGTACTGGGCTCGGAAACAAACAGGCAGCCAGTGTAGGGACCTTAATACCGGGGTAATATGGTCCCCCCTAGATGTTCCAGATATTAATCTGGCTGCCATATTTTGGACCAATTGCAGTTTCCGAACCAAGCACGAGGGTAGCCCCATGTAGAGCGCATTACAGAAGTCAAGGCATGAGGTTACCAACGCGTGCACAACAGTCTCAAGGTCCCCTACTTCCAGAAAAGGGCGCAGCTGGCGTATCAGCTGAAGCTGATAACAGGCGCTCCTGACCGTCGCGTTGATCTGATTCGTCATCTGAAGCGACGAGTCAAGGAGCACCCCCAAGCTGCGAACACAGTCACTGGAGGAGAGCGTGACCCCATCCAGGACTGGAGGTTGCAACCCAATTCCTGGTTTTGGGGCCGCTACCGTGAGCACCTCCGTCTTGTCTGGATTCAGCTTCAATCTGTTTTTCCTCATCCAGCCCATTACCGCCCCAAGACATTCATTGAGAGAAGAGATGCCATTGGAATTCGTGACCGACGAACGAGATACGGAGAAATAGATTTGGGTGTCATCAGCATACTGATAACACCCAGCACCATAACTCCGTATGATCTCACCCAGTGGCTTCATATAGATGTTAAATAACATCGGGGACAAAATAGCTCCCTGAGGGAGCCCACAAGTGAGGTCCCTCTTACTGGAGCTACAGTCCCCGAGCAGCACCCTCTGGGACCGACCCGAGAGGAAGGACCGGAACCACTGCAAAGCAGTGCCTCCGATACCTAACCCCCTCAGGCGGTCCAAGAGGATGCCATGATCTATTGTATCGAAAGCTGCTGAGAGGTCTAAGAGCACCAACAGGGTCACGCTACCCCTGTCGATGCTCAGACGCAGATCATCGGTCAGGGCAACCATGGCAGTCTCAACCCCAAAGCCTGTCCTGAAGCCGGTTTGAAATGGGTCTAGATAATCGGTTTCATCCAAGACTGCCTGGAGCTGAAGAGCAACTGCCCTCTCGATCACCTTGCTCAAAAATGGCAGCAATGACACAGGCCTATAGTTCTTCATGTTCAGGGGGTCCAGGGAAGGTTTTTTCAGAAGCAGCCTAACCGCCGCTTCCTTTAAACATGATGGAACATGTCCTTCCCTAAAGGATGCATTGATGATATCCGTAAGGAATCTCATCAATGCATCCCCCTCCCCGGATGGCCAGCCATGATGGGCAAGGGTCGAGAGGGCAAGTTGTCTTCCTCACCTTACCAAGCAGCTTGTCCACGTCCTCGGTACCCACAGATTGCCACTGATCCAGTAAAATTACATCGGCGGAGTCGGTGGACGCCTCGCCTATAGACTCTGTCCCAATAGGCTCTTATCTGAGAGATTTTGTCTGCAAAGTAGTTGTTAAAAGCGTCACAGCAGGCCGTTGTCAGGTTAAGCAAGGGATTTGGCGCAGGAGGCACCTGCGTCATCTCCCTTACCACCCTAAATGCTGCTTTAAAAATTATTTCCATCTCTCAGCTATGAGATGGTTGGGGGGAAATGCGAAAGTGTTAGGGGGAAGGACTGCCAAAATGCTAGGTGATGCATTCTGGGGTATGTACAATTTGTGGCCAAGTAAGTGACCCTGGGCATGTCACAAACTCTCAGCCTCAGAGGATGGTAATGGCAACCCCCATTTCAAGAAACGTGCCAAGAAAACCTCATGAGAAGGTTGCCTTAGGGTCGCCATAAGTCAGAAAGGACTTGAAGACACACACGAACAACAAAAAAGTCTGCAATTGTTTCATAGGTATTGTTTCATGGGAATAGGAGCCAACATGGTGTAGTGGTTTGAATGTTAGACTACCACTCTGGAGACCTGGGTTTGATTCCCCAGTTTGCCATGAAACCCACTGGGTGAACTTGGACAAGTCACACGCTCTCAGTCTCAGGGGAAGGCAATGGCAAACCTCCTCTGAATCAATCTTGCCAAGAAAACCCCAGGAGAGGATCACTTTAGGGTTCTCGTCCTCCTCCTCCTGCCTCACCACCCCTGTCCTCCTTCTCCTCATCCTCTCTCCTGGCTTTTTCTTGCCTCGCCACCCCCGTCCTCCTTGTCCTCCACGTGCTCTTGCCTGGCTTCTTCCCTCCTTTCTCCTGGCTTCTTCCTTCTTCTCTCCTGGCTTCTTCCTGCCTCGCCAACCCCATCTCCTTGTTGTCCCCGTCCTCCTCCTCTTGCCTGGCTTCTTCCCTCCTCTCGCCTCTGTCCTTCTCCTCATTTTTATACCCGGTGGTTTAAACGTTGTCTTATATGCCGGAAAATATGGCACTATATGAAGGGAAGGAGAGATCATCAAATCATGCTTCTCTGCTCTCTGTCTACTTTAAAGAGTGCCTGTGTCTTTAAGGAATGTCCTCAGAATCTCAGTGCTTCTGTGAATACAGGGAGTCCATCAGAGAAACTTAACATGTGCATGTCCCATTGAAGCAGGGCTGGGAAATGTTATTTTTGGATAACGCCTCCCAAAATCCCCCAGCCAGCATAACATCTCCTAGCTCTACACTGAAAATATGCTTACTTCTGTGTTTTTAGTTTCATCATTGTTGATTTGGAAAAGAGAGGCTTCATACAATCATGTCATTTTCTTAAAACAAAAGAACATCTAGTTTTTTTAGAGATGCTAAGCCTGAATAGGTGCATAGTCATGTACCTGGTCACCTGGCTGCAGGTGTTGTCATATATGTCTAGTAGTCCCCTTTGCTCAGAAAAAGGTCAGCTTGACTATACTAACACTCTTATTCTCAGTCCATTCTGCCCCCCATGGGATAGAAGCATAAGCTGTTCCTCTTATACCTTAATTCCCTTCTTCCACTGTCCTCTTTATTCTGTTTGGTGTAAAAAAAAAAAAAAGACCAATAATGTTATTAAGGGGGGAAGAAAACAGGCCAATGCCACTTTATCTCCTCTTTACATCATTCTGCCTGGGATTCTCACTTATCCCGTAAGTCCCACACATCATATTACCCTGCTGTATTGCAGATTAACACAAACCTTGTAATTATAACAGGTGCAATGACTTAATGGGGGGGGGGGGGTCTGGGCCATCTCTTGATTTAAATTGTACAGTGTTCCCTGTTACATCATTCTGTCATTTCACCACCAATAAGAAAGAAAAAGGTGTGGAACTACAGGGACATAGGGCTTCGCAGATGCCAACCTTAAAACAGTGACAGCTGGAGGCTCCCAGGTTAGTGCAGTAATGAATCTCCTCTGAGCTTCAGTCTATTTTAGTGATAATGTTCAGTACTTTGGATATCTCCTCTAAAGTCTGTAACCTAGAACAGATTCACTGCCCTCCTGACAGGAAGGCCATCACTGACTTCATGCAGTCACATCCATCCTGATTGTTCATATGGGTTGTAAGTTGTGGCAAGCAGCAAGAAGAGGTTAAATACACTCATTTCCTCCAGACTACAGCAAAAGAAAAAAATGTAACTGGATTGCGCTCCAGCTCATTTTCTCCACCATCACACCTTAGGTACACTGGTTGTAGAGAAAAACATAATCTGGAAGTAGATTTAAAATCTTGACACAAAAAAAAAATGTGAATGTTTTCAACATGGGCAGTTTAGCCAAAATTAAACACTACAAGTCCACAGAAAATCAGCAAGGTAAGCACTCCACCAGCTTGCTAATTCTTATTAAGAAAACACATTAATTACCAATTGACATTTTCTAACAGCTGGTTGACATTTTCAGCATGCAATTGAATTTTATACATGCATATTAATTTTCTATCCTTTTGGTCTGATCTTTCTTATAAAGCCTCTCTCTCAACTAAAGGAGAAGAGTTTTTGGAATGGCAGAATTGTTCTTCCCAGGATGCAAACATATTTGTGAATACTTAAAAACTAAATGCTGGACAGAAAATCATAGAATCAGAGGTAATATCCTGTTTACAAGTGGCATGCTTGTTACAATTCCACCCATGTTCTCAATCAAGAAATTTACTAACCAAATTGGGATATCACATCTCACTCACCTGGCCACTGGGGAGCACCATACTTATTGTTCTCTCAGTCATTGATGGTGGAACTGTGTTAACTACAGAATAAATGTGCATATCTGATTCTTGTACATGGTTTGTGCCAAAAACTCATCAGATTACACTGGACCTTTGTCCCAGCTGTTTATCAAATAACTCGCCATGCTCTAGACCAGTAGTTTTCAATATTTGATCCTCCAGATGTTTTGGACTTCACCTCCCAGAATTCCTGAGCATTGGCCATACTGTCTGGAACTTCTGCAAGATGAAGTCCAAAGGTTGAGAACCACTGCATAAGGCCAAATAAATGACACACGAACAACACTGGACTGGGGAGGTTGTTACATGATGACAGTTTCTCTCCATCTTGATCCCTTCAGACATTTGACTTCCAAGCACAAAATAAGAGCCAATTATTTATCCACTATCCATATCAGCACTTGACTTTTATCTTGCAAGTGAGATATTAGTTTTATAGGAAATATCATGCTGCAGGCACAGAGACCAAATCTGGGTGTGAAATTCAGTTTTGTCCTGGAAATCTCAACTACTTGAATTCAGATGATTATTAATGGCTGAGAGCCAGTGTGATGTAGGGTTCAATTTTCTGCTCAGCTATAGAAACACACTGGGTGACCTTGGGCAAGTCACAAACTCTCAGCCCTAGGAAAACCCATGATAGGTTCGCTTTAGGGTTGCCATAAATTTGAAATTACTTGAAGGCACACAACAACAAACAATAACAGCAGTTTGCTACTCTCATGCCAGTTTCTCAGAAAGAACTTTTGTATCACATGCTGATGCTTTATCTTCACCAGCACATCATATTTACTGAAAGACACACCTTTGCAGAAATCCCATATTCCCCGAGACAACGGAGCAAAGCAGGTTCTACTATGTTCATAATCTAGTATTACACCTTAGTCCTATAACAAATATTTTATGAGTTTCACTTCACATCCTGTCCTAAGTTACACTTGCACAGTATTTCTGAAATGTGGAATGTAGTCAAGGAGAGAATAAGACATTGTCCAAACAGGGTAGAAAAGAACTATGATTCAAGTGGTGTTGATAGTGTCATCCATTTTCATGACAGTCCTTAGCAGGTCTGCATTAATCATTGCAATTATCAGGATAATGAAATGACTTCCTTAAGAACTGGTTTAAAAACATAGGTTTTTAATTAGATTTTAATCATAGCTGTTTCATTCAAAAGGGTGTTCAGTGCCATTGACTTTAGCCTCAATTCAGAATAGACACAATGACTCAATGGGAATCTGGTAAGTAAGAATTTACACACAGTCCATTAATCCAGTGAATCTAGTCTAGTTGGGTGAGAGCCAGCGTAGTCTAGTGGTTTGAGCATTGGACTACAACTCTAGAGACCAAAGTTTGAATCCCCAGTCAGCCATGGAAACCCACTGGCTGACCTTAGGCAAGTCATATACCACCTTTCAGGAAAGCAAAGGAAAGCCCCCTCTGAACAAATCTTGCCAGGAAACCATGCACCCCCTACTCATGATAGGTTTGCCTTAGAGTCATCAAAAGTCAAAAATGACTTCAAGACACACAACAACAGTCTAGTTGGGATTAGCAATTGGATTAGGCCATTATTGTGAACAACATGTATCTGGGATAAGCAAATTACATTACCTTGAGGTCCAAAATAAGTTAAAATAGAACTAGTAAAGGGTTCTGAAAATCCATTGTCTGCAAGAGGAATGGGCTACTGCTTCCTGCCTCTTGAAAGTAATGTGTTACTCCAGCAGTATTACTTGGCAGTATCATTGGCAGTACTGCCTGGGTGTGACAGAGGTTCTAGATTAGATTAAATTTTGGCCTGATGCAGCCAGGCTGCTCCCAGAAAAGAGGGACTAAAACAGTCAAAAGTAGACTATGCCTGTCTGTAACTTGCCTAAATGTTTATTTGTTTTGTATACTTATTTGTTTATTTGATTTTTATGCCATTGTTTAGGCCAATATTTTATATTTCTATACCATCTTTTATATAAAACAAATATAAATAAAATATAAAATGTAACATATTGTTGTTGCTGCTGCTGTTATTGTGTGCCTTCAAGCCATTTCCGACTTATGGTGATCATAAGGGTCACTCTACAGCTCACCATAAGTATCATGGGGTTTTCTGGGCAAGATTTTTTTCAGAGGTAGTTTGCCTTTGCTTTCCTCTGAAACTGAGATAGTGGAACTTGCCCAAGGTCACCCAGTGGGTTTCCATAGCCAAGTGGGGTTTTGAACCCTGGTCCAACACTCAAACCACTACACCACACTGTCTCTCATAACACAGAAATTGCAATAAGATATTCAGCGAAATAAAATAATTTAAGACAGTAATTTAAAACATTTTGCAAATTCACCAACGCATACATATTTAATTAATATGAACAGAGAAAAACATTTAAATGCAGCAGCATTTAAATAAATACTTAGAGACACAGTTGAGAGGAGATCAACTTAAATGTGTTTTCAAGGTCAGTTTAAAACCAAATGTGATGGAACCAGCTATGTCTTGCTTGAAATTACAAGATGATTTTATTTAAAGAGTACACCATGATTATTTGTAGTATTCAGTCACAAAAATGATGAATCTTCCTCACATAATCTGAAGTTGTCACATGTACTGAGATACTCTCATATTCATTATGGCTGAACTACCAATTAAAACCAAGATTGCTAACTACTTGAACACCCATGATCATTGGATGCAAAAAAAAAAAACCCACCCCTATGATCAGTGCACACTACTTTCAAAACTGTTGATTTATTCCAAACAAAACTTGGAAATTTTACTGTTTTGGACTACAGCTCCCATAAGTTCTTAGTCAACATTGCCAGTGTCCATGGTCATAGTCCAAAAAAGTAATTTTTCCAAGCTCTGTGCCAAAGCATAGTTTCTGAGAGCCGCCATGACCCAGTGAAAAAGACAATCCATCAGAGTGCTGGACTTAGCCCAAAAAAGTCGATAGTATCAAGTCATGCTTTGACAATGATTTCACCAAGGGTGTGTCAGCTGTGAGGTGCTTTCCTTGGGAATCAGTTCTGCTCATTCATTGCCTTTGAACACCATTGGAGAGTTGTGGGTGGAAACTGAGCCAGAATAAGGTCTACTGTCTGCACAGTTCACAGTATGATTTTAACAATTGCTTATCCCATCATATTACACTTTACTGCTGTGGGGCGGTATTCTCCCAAGCTTCTAGCCTAGTGAAAATGCTGAAGACAGGAAAATACAAAACACCCCTTTGCAGATATGCCTTGAGGTGACTATAAACAAGTTGCTATTTCTCTGCCTCACTTCTCAACCAACACAATGGGAAAAGGAGCAAGGAGGGCTGAAAAGAGCCAGCAGAAGGGAACTAAGAAGGATGCCACATTAGCATCCTTTGCTTGATTGCAAGTGTTTCTCAGATGCACATCTGTGGTTGTTTGCTGCATCCCTGGCCTCCTTGTGTCAAAAGTTGAATGGCTACTTTTTAAACAACATGATCACTCAAAGGTTTGTGCAGCACTGGATAAGACATTCAAACAAAAGTCCATCAGTGATACCTTTATTGGCCAACCAAAATGCACAGTATACTTGTTGCAAGCTTTTGAAGCTCCATGGGCTTCTTCCTCAGGCAAGATGTTACAAACCAAACAGGAGAAAAACAATTGCAGATGTTAGTCAGATGCCTACATGTTGTTTCAGTCTTTAGTTAAAATGGTATATGGTGGGGAGGAATTTTTTTATTTTATATTTATTTATTTATTTATTTATTTATTTATTGCAGGCAAGCTCCTCCTTCTGGTCCTGTGGCTATAGGGAGATTTACAAAGTCCAGGAAATTTAAAATCCATTTGCATCTCAACAGGGACCCCTCTTTTGCAATCCAATAGGTCTCCATTCCAGTGAGGCTACAGGCCTCTTTGCAGCAGAGAACGATGGATTCCTCAAGAAATCTCATGTGTTTGCATCAGGATTATCCATCAAAATATTCCTGATGCAAACACATGGAGACTTCTTGAGGAATTGTTTTTCTCCTGTTTGGTTTGTAACATCTTGCCTGATGAAGAAGGCCATGGAGCTTTGAAAGCTTGCAACAAGTATACTGTGCATTTTGATTGGCCGATAAAGGTATCACTGATGGATGTTTGTTTGAATTTGCTAAATGGCCAACACCAGAATGTTTTCTGGATAAGACATGGTTCACACAGGGATGATTATCACTTGTTGACTGTAGGACCAACAAGTGATGTGTTGAACATGTAAACGAGCCATCACAGATATTAACACCAGACATCACTTTCATGTCAACCCATAATATAATGTTTTTAAATCCAGTTGGTTTGTACATTCAATTAGCTATTAAGGATGATAATCACTTGGCAGTTGCAACATCAAGTGAAGGCTTTTATAGAATATCAGAGTTGGAAAGGACAATAAGGGCTATCCAATCCAACTCCTTAACATGAGGGAACTAAAATACGCAACTGAAGCCCTCCCGAAAAATGTCCATCCATCTATCTGAAGACCTGCTTAAAAGATTACTCTCCAAGACAATCTATTCCACAGTTGAACAGCTATTATAAGGAGGAGGAGGAGGATTCTCTTTCCTTGTACACTGAATCTATGTAATACATACTACTAGAAGAAAACATCACAGATGTCCTCCTGCAGAGGAACGTCAAAGATGAAAGTGCAAAGGCAGGCCTAATGCTGAACATAAAGAAAAATAATGACATGGGGAAAATACATGATTTCAACCTAGACAATGAGGAAACTGAAATAGTTAAAGAGTCCCCATACCTTGGATCAAATATTAATCAGAATGGAGAGTGCAGTCAAGAAATCAGAAGAAGACTAGGAATGGGAAGGGCAGCTATGAAGGAACTAGATAGGATCCTAAAGAGTAAAGATATACAAATGAACACTAAAATTAGAATCATCCAAGCCATTGTATTCACCATGACCATCTAGGGGTACAAAAGCTGTGAAGAAAGCAGATAAGAAGAACATCACCTCGTTTGACATGTGGTGCTGGAGAAGAATGCTGATGATAGGGATGAGACAAACACATCTCCTTGGAAGCCAAGATGATCAAACTGAGGCTGTTGTACTTTGGCCACATCATAAGAAAGCACAGTTCACTAGGAAAGGCAGTGATGCTGGGAAAGGTGGAGGGATGTAAAAAGAGAGGAAGGCCACAAACCAGATGGATAGACTCAATCAGAGAGGTCACGGACCTGAATTTGCAGGACCTAAGCAGAGAAATGAAGGACAGGGGGTCTTGGAGATGTCTCATCCATAGGGTTGCCATGAATCAGGGTCAGCATGAGGGCAGTTAACAACAACAACAACAACATTCTGGATGATGGGTTAAGTGGGCCATGAGAGAGATATAAAACTGCACACAGAACTTTCAGATATCTTCACATCACTTCAGACTAGGACAGCCACCTAAAAAAAAGAAATCTTGAACTATCCACCCTGTGAGCTTCAGGCTGCTATCCTGAGAGTCAGCTCCACTTGGAGTCAATGTGAGTACACTGCATGGTCACTTAATTGGTCACTGAAACCTGAATCCATTTGAGGAATGACATCATTCTAAAAGGCTGGAAGAAAGTGGACCTTTTCACCTGGCCTCCTCCCAGGAATTACACACTCTCTACCCATGGCTTAGAAAAAATTCTTGTTGTGGGCCTTCAAGTCGTTTCCAACTTAGGGCAACCCTAATGCAAAGCTATCATGGGGGTTTCTTGGGGGGAAGGATGCCACTGTCCCCCTCTGAGGTTGAGAGAGTGTGACTTGTCCACAGTCACCCAGTGGGTTTCCATGGATTTGAACCCTGGTTTTCAGATTCCTAGCCCAATGCTCAAACCACTACTTATTGTATAGGACTGCGCTTCCCAGAATCTCCCACCCAGCATACTGGCTGGAGGATTCTGGGAATTATAATCTCAAAAGTGACTTTCTTGAAGTCTTCAAAGATATAGCCATGTTAGTCTGTAGAACCAGCATGTAGAGAGATCTTGTAGCACCTAACTGAAAGAAAACAGTTGGCAGCATGAGCTTTCGTAGACTAAAGTCTACAAATGCATCTGAGGAAGTAGACTTAAAAGTCTACGAAATTTCTTGCGGCCAACTTCTTTCTTTCAGTTAGTCTCAAAGTTGCTACAATATCTACATGCTTTCTCAAAGTCTGTTCCTGACAAGTCAGGGAAAGAAAATGCCTCACCTGCCCACTTGAACTTTTTAATAAGGTTTCCCCATCCCTCCCAAAAAATACTCCCGGTTTAAGTAGAAGCACAGCTGTAATCAACAGATTTGTTTTAAATAATCCGTTATTCTGCTCCACAGGGCAGCTCTCCTTCATCGATAAGAAGGATGATGATGATGATATTTATTACCAACTACAGTTCCCAGAATTCCATAGCATGGAGCCAGGACAGTGTAAAGCGGTGTCAAAAGCCGGGATCATTGCTGCAGTGCGGCTGCAGCCCCGGTTGTGCCCGCTCTGGATGTTTTGGACCACAACCCCCATCCACCGCCCACAGCCAGGGATGATGGGGTATTTAGTCCTCCCTGGAAAACTCTGGGTAAGGAGGCATCTCTATCCTCGCATTCAGCAGACAGGACCCACCTGGACAGCGCCGACCAGCTCTTGCGACTGAGAGCCATGCTGGGCGATCTCTCTTTCTCTCCTCCCTGGCTTTGGAAGTTCCCTCCTTCTTCTCCTTCTTCTCTTTCTCCTTCTCCTTCTCCTTTTCCTTCTTCAAGGCGCTGGGCAAACTTGGCAGGGCATGAAGGGAGGCATGGGGGGATCCGTGGCAAAGGCGGAGAAAGGGAGATCCGTGGCAGAAGTGGAGATTAGTGCCAAAGGCAGAGAGGAGGAGAGGAGGGGCAAAGGCAGAAAGTGGAAGATCCGTGGCAAAAGTTGAGGGGGGAGATCGGTGGGAAACGGAGAGATGCGAAGACAGAGAGGAGGACGAGATGCGTGGCAAAGGCAGGGAGTGGGGGGGGAGATCCGTAGGAAAAGTGGATGGGTCAGAGAGGAGGAATTCCGTGGCAAAGAGAGAGAGAGAAGGAGATCCGTGGCAAAGTCGGAGGGGGAGATCCGTGGCAAAGAGAGAGAAGGAGATCCGTGGCAAAGTCAGAGAGGAGGAATTCCGTGGCAAAGAGAGAGAGAGAAGGAGATCCGTGGCAAAGTCAGAGAGGGGGAGATCCGTGGCAAAGAGAGAGAGAGAAGGAGATCTGTGGCAAAGTCAGAGAAGGGGAGATCCGTGGCAAAAAGAGAGGAGATCCGTGGCAAAGTCAGAGGGGGGAGATCTGTGGCAAAGTCAGAGAGGAGGAAATCCGTGGCAAAGTCAGAGGGGGGATCCGTGACAAAGGTAGATGGAAAAACCCGTGGCAAAGTCAGAGAGGGGGAGATGCGTGTCGGTTCCCGTTCGGCCGCGGAGGAGCCCCAGCCCGGTTCCCTGGCCAAAGGTGGACCCGGCAAAGGCGGGGCGGGACCCAACCTCCGCGCCCAGGCCGCCGTCCCTTGCCTTGCCTTGCCTGCCTTGCCTTGCCTTGCCCCGGCTGGGGGTGGGATTTGAATTCAGCTCCTGGGGAGCCAAGGCGGCCAGGGTTTGGCGGGGACAACTCCCTGCTCCCAAACCTGTTTTTCCTGCCTCGCCTTCGCTGCCGCTGTGCAGAAAACAGGAGGAGGTGGCGAGGAGGAGAAGCGTGGTCAGGTTGCCTCCACACTGCAGACATCATCCGGTTTGAGACCGCTTTGACTGCCTGGGCTCCATGCGATGGCGTTCTGGGAATGCGCATTTGCTGCGGCACCAGAGCTCCGCTCTGAATGCCGTCGCGTGGAGCCCCGGCAGTTAAAGCGGTCTCAAACCGGATGATGTCTGCAGTGTGGAGGCAGCCGAAGAGGGAATGAGGGAAACCAAGGAGGAGGAGGAGGAGGAAGGGACGACTTCCCCATCCCTGCCTTTTGGGTCCTTTTAGAGCTGGGTGCCCAGATGTCTTGCCTCCAAAAGTGTACAAGATCCCAGCAACATGGAGGACACTGGAGGACAAATGAAATAGAGAAAAATACAAATATATTTATAAATATGTTACCAAATAAAGTCTCAAATGACACATATTATATGGAGATTATCAGACGGGAAGGGGGGAAAGTCGGGAGTAAAAGGCATACTCCCGGCATAATAGGGGATAGTGCTGAAGTTGTTCAGACCACTCGTTCGTCCAGGATTTATCCCGTGAAGATCCAGGAATGCTCCAGCAACAGACCGTTCCTGGGGAAGTCCCAGGAATGAATTAGTTGCAGGAGCATTGCTGGATCTTCACGGGATAAATCCTGGATGAGCGCCATGTGTCTAAAAATCTTCAGCACGAGAGTATGCCTTTTGCTCACAGCTTTTTCCCCCTTCTGATAATCTCCATAGACATATGAATCCATGCTTCTCAGTCCTGCTCCAAAGGGAGGTTGGTTTGGAATTGCTCCTGGACAGAAGGTGGAAATGGAGGACAAGTCCTGGAAAAGGAATGTGTGGCTGGCCACCTTGGCCATGACCAAATAAAACTCTTAGAAACTCTCATATAAAGATAAATGTGTTTCTTCTCATGCTCAGCATGGAGGACATTTGGGGAATTCCTCCTGGACAGAAGGTGGAAATGGAGGACAGGTCCTGGAAAAGGAGGACTTGTCCTGTCATCCTGGCCATGACCAAATAAAAGCTCATATGGCAAAATCTCATGGAAAGTTAAATGTGTGCGTATTTGTCATGCTCAGCATGGAGGACATTTGGGGAATTCCTCCTGGACAGAAGGTGGAGATGGAGGACAGGTCCTGGAAAAGGAGGGTATGCCTGGTCACCTTGGCCATGACCAAATAAAACTCTTAGAAACTCTCATATGAAGATAAGTGTGTGCCTCTTCCTCATGCTCAACATGGAGGACAGTTGGGGAATTCCTCCTGGGCAGAAGGTGGAAATGGAGGACAGGTCCTGGAAAAAGAGGGCATATCTGGTCACATTGGGCATGAATAATTAAAACTCTTAGAATTTCTCATGTAAAGATAAATGTGTGCATCTTCCTCATGCTCAATATGGAGGACATTTGGGGAATTCCTCCTGGGCAGAAGGTGGAAATGGAGGACAGGTCCTGGAAAAGGAGGGTATGCCTGGTCACCTTGGCCATGACCAAATAAAACTCTTAGAAACTCTCATATGAAGATAAGTGTGTGCGTCTTCCTCATGCTCAATATGGAGGACATTTGGGGAATTCCTCCTGGGCAGAAGGTGGAAATGGAGGACAGGTCCTGGAAAAGGAGGGTATGCCTGGTCACCTTGGCCATGACCAAATAAAACTCTTAGAAACTCTCATATGAAGATAAGTGTGTGCCTCTTCCTCATGCTCAACATGGAGGACAGTTGGGGAATTCCTCCTGGGCAGAAGGTGGAAATGGAGGACAGGTCCTGGAAAAAGAGGGCATATCTGGTCACATTGGGCATGAATAATTAAAACTCTTAGAATTTCTCATGTAAAAATAAATGTGTGCGTCTTCCTCATGCTCAATATGGAGGACATTTGGGGAATTCCTCCTGGGCAGAAGGTGGAAAAGGAGGGCATGTCTGGTCATCCTGGCCACGACCAAATAAAAGCTCATATGGCAAAATCTCATGGAAAGTTACATGTGTGCGTATTTGTCATGCTCAGCATGGAGGACACTTGGGGAATTCCTCTTGGACAGAAGGTAGAAATGGAGCACAGGTCCTGGAAAAGGAGGGTATGCCTGGTCACCCTGCTTTAGGGTCACCCTCCCTGCTAAAAGAGAGAAATGGGGCCTCTGCATGAGGCTGGCAACCTCTGGAAATTGTCCATAAGTGCACACACGCACACACCCTCGTTGCTACTGTCTGAGATTTAGGGCAATGGCTGGTTCCCAAGGCGTGAGTCAGGAGGAGGACCTCCTCTGGTTAAGCAAGCTCTGATGCCAGTCTTGTGCAGTTGGGAGGGTGCTGGCCAAGGCGGGAGCCTCCCCTGCGCAACACCCACAAAATTGCAGAAGCAGACGCCTGTGTTCCAAGCCAAGGGAGGCTGGGAGGAGCAAACCACATGTCGCAATTGCAACTTCCTTGCAGGACAAATTGAGGAACAAAAAACTTAGGCCTGGAGCAAAAAATCGGCTTTGTTCAGGAGGCACAGCCTTCCCCAGACAGGCATTTTTCAAGGGTTGGGGTGCAATACCCATTCTCCTCACACTGCCTGGGGATGATAGGATGTGCACGTCTGGAGGACACTGGGTTGCAGGAGATTGTGAAGTCGTAGGCTTTCATGGCCGGCATCCATAGTTTTTTGTGGGTTTTTCAGGCTGTGTGGCCATGTTCTAGAAGAGTTTCTTTCTGACATTTTGCCAGCATCTGTGGCTGGCATCTTCAGAGAAAGATACCAGCCACAGATGCTGGTGAACCATCAGAAAGAAACTCTTCTAGAACATGGCCACACAGCCTGAAAAACCCACAAAAAACTATTGCAGGAGATTGATTTAGGGCTCTAAAAGCACAGAATATTGGCATACTCACAGGTCCATATTCATCAATGACTGTGGCATCAATGATTTGCACTTGGGGAACTAGCGGTGGTGGTCTACAAACCATTTCCAACTTATGACAACTCTTATGACACTTCCAACAAGACAACTCTATCATGGGATTTTCTTGGCAAGTTTTGTTCAGAGAGAGTTTGCCATTGCCTTCCACAATGTGACTTGCTCAGGGTAGTGGGTTTACATGGCTGAACAGGGATTTGAACCCTGGTCTCCCAGATTCCCAGTCCAATGCCCAAACCACTACACCAACACACTAGGGAACAGTTTCCTCAGATCAAAGATGAGGAATCTCCAGACTGAGGGCCTGATGCCCAAGAGTTCTCCATCTGCCTGCAAACTCCTCCTACTCATATCGGTGATCAGTGATTGGAGATTGGAGATATTTAAAACTGGGAAAGCCATTGCATGGACCCAAATGAGGGTTTCCCAAATTGGAATTAGGATGCAGGCCAAAAAAATATCCTGCCCCATCCCAGATCAAGCACAGGGCACTTTTGCATACTGGCTTCCTCTTTGCCAAGCATGACCAATTATTCTACATTTCACAAGGTACCCTAAGGCAGTCTTCGGTCCCACTTCTTATATCGTGGCAACTTTAGTTTAGGGCAATGGACTACAGCTCTTTAGCAGAGGAGTCAAAATCTCTCACTATACTACAGGAACCTCTAGGATGGCATCATGACATTCTAACTGGTAGCAAATCATATATGTCTTTATGATACATCTTTAATCACAAAGGTTTTAAGAGGAACTGCATAAATAGTTGTGCTCAATTGCTCACCAAGTGGTAAAACAGCACTCTCTGAAGTTCTGGCCAACGAATACGAAAGCACTTGAATAACTAACAGCTGACTTTGAGGATTTACTATTCATTTATTATTTTATTTAGAGTAACCATATCCAATATCCAAAGGGCATAATTCAGAACCATGGGCAATGGAATATGGGTCCCTTTCATAATTATAGCACTATGGCTCCACTTTAACTGTGATAGTAACATCCTATGTTAGCCCTGGTGGCTCAGTGGTTAAATGCCTGTACTGCAGCCACTCACTCATAAACCACAAGGTTGCGAGTTCAATACCAGCCAAGGCTGAGGCTCGACTCAGGCCTGCATCCTTCCGAGGTCGCTAAAATGAGTACCCAACTGTTGGGGGGCAATCAGCTCACAGTTGTAAACCGCTTAGACATCCCATAGCATGATATGAAGCGGTATATAAATGAAGCTGCTTTGCTATGGAATCCTGGGATTTGTTGTAGAGAGGGGTATTAACAGTTTTCAGCCAGAGAGCTTTAGGGCCTTTGCAGACTGCCAGAAATAGTGCAAATTGAGTCCACTTTAACTGCCCTCAGTGCTAGGGAATCATGGGAACTGTAGTTTATTGTGGCACCAGAGCTCTCTGATAGAGAAGGCTCAATGTCTCAGAAAAAAAACTACAATTCCCATGATTCCCTATCATTGAGCCAGGATAGTTAAAGTGGACTCAATTTGCACTATTTCTAGCAGTCTGCAAAGGCCCATAGTGTCTCATAGACTACGATGAAAAGAGATTCCACCTAAATATTAGGAAGAACATCCTGACAGTAAGAGCTGTTAGACAATGGAACATACTGCCTTGGAGAATGGTAGAGTCTCTTTCTTTGGAGGTTTTTAAATGGAAACTGGATGGCCATCTGTCAGAAGTGCTTTGATTGTGTTTTCCTGGATGGCAAGGGGTTGGACTCGGTGGCCCTTGGGGTCTCCTCCAACTCTAGGATTCTATGATTCTACTATAGTCCCAAGATTTCATAGGATGCAGGCCCATTGATTCTGCTCCCAGGATTCTTTAAGATGCAGCCATAGCAGTTAACATAGAATCATAGTGCTATAATTGTGTAGCATGAAAGGGTCTCTGGAGGGAAGGGCTCTCACCAGTCACTAGATCCTAGGCATGATAGAGGTGTACCTTGCTGCTCTTTTTCTCCATCAGAGGCCAGAGCAATGTGAGTTAGAATAAACTATTTTAGCTTTTATTTATTTATTTTTTTAAAAAATGTAGTTCTCTATTATTAAATTGAATTACATACAATTTAAATCTTTAAGTCATCTTGGATCTAGCTTTCTTCTGTTTCATACAAAAGTACAGTTCTGGTGCCCATCTCCCAAGGTTACTCTTAATCACACCTGCTAGGAAATGCATCACAACTGGTTTGATTCTTTTACAGGCAGCTCTGTCTTGGATCCCTCATATCACTCCAGCAGCCACTCCTGTGTTGCTGTGTGTTGCTTTTCTTAGCTGCTATTTGTGATCAAGCGCCAAGGGGGAATGGGAAAGGCCTTGGACTTTTTGTTTTTTACTACTATGAGAATCCAGAAGGCTCCCACCACAAAAAAACATTGTCTCCAACATTGTCATAGCTGATTAGAGAGAAACATTTGTCACAAACTTTCTATGCTCATTAACAAAAAATAACTGAAAAGGCTCCTATCTCTCACTGAAAACTGTACGATTATGATTTATCAAGACAGGCAGACAACAATAACAAGGAATGTCCTTGGCAAATAGTAGGGATATATGAAATGCAATAAGTCTAAGCTAAGAACCTGCCTTATAGTGAGCCAGAGCATTGCCCCATGTAGAGTCAGACAAAAATTGTCAACTCTGCTCTCCAGGATTTCAGATGGGATTCTTTCCTAACCTTACCTGTAGGTCCATGATGTTCACTGACAGTCCCCCATCCAGATGTTAACCAGGCGTGGCCTTGCTTAGCTTCCAAAACTGAACAAATTAGGTGTGTTCAAAGTGGTATGGTGTCACATACCACAAGCTTTTTAAATACAACTCTTTTCAAAAACTAAAGCAAGTGACAAATACTTGTACATACCTGCACTATGACAGAACTGATTCAAAAGATTCTAATGCCTCACTTTTTACTAAGGAAACCACTGCTTTGAAAACTGCAATGGTACCATGGACAGAGTGTTTTGCATTTCCACAATTTCCAGGCCTTGTTTCAGACCATGTTATGGTGATTCAAGCTGTGTTAGGAAAAGCATATATTGGATGCACAATGTATCCTAGATATTCATTTACTTATTTGGGTTATCTCCCATATGTTCCCCCAAATGAGGACTCAATATGGTTTTCTGCTTAGAGGAAATGTGCACAACATATTTCATATGTAAGGTAGATTTTCACATGTAATTTTGAACGATTGCATGATGGAAGGCAAAAATACTTTCATAAATTGCAAGGCAGAAAAGAACAGAAAGATATCCTCATCTTGTTCCCTCTGTGCAAAATTCAAATAATATTAATTTGTTTTTCATTATTAATTAACTTCTTCATATTTTTATAATTAATATCTTCTTAATAATCATATCTTCTTATTTAAATGTGTTAATGTGCTAGAGTTTTCATACATTTGAAATGAAATGAAATTATAATGATGATATCACAACAATGTTTGCTTCATATGTCTATGGGGCTTAGCGCATTGCAAAATAAAGCTACTTACCCCTGCTGAATTACAATCGATTTCGGTATACACTTGGGAATTATCATGGGAAGCTCCTGTTTTCAAACATTGGCCATCTGCGTGCAGCTGAGAGCTGAGATTTAGCCGGGATCCAGTGGATTCGGCAGCATTTTTAATGTGATAATTCCCAAGTGCATCCTGAAATCGATTGTAATTCAGCAGGGGTAAGTATTTTTATTTTGCAATGTGATAAGCCCCATGAGGGCCTGGATTCCTGGAATTCTATACACTCGCAGTGCAATTCAAATTAATGTTTAACACACTACAAAATGAAATGTTATTAAATGGGGGAGGGTGGAAGAGCCTGATCATATCTCACTCAAGATGTCCAGTTCCATGTGCAGAGATTTTAGTAAATGTAAGTCTATGGATGTTCCAAAAGCCAGCATAGTTTGCCTTAGGTTTGCCAGAAATTGGAAATAACTTAAAGGTGCACAGCAACAAAATGCATGTTCCACACATGTGCACATTGTTCTCAAGAGTGTGGTTAAACTTTATCATGTTTCAGCTAAACTTGCTCAAGCTCCCACTTTTTTCTTTTTGAAACAGTTCTTCTAGTTTTTATTACCAGTGAGAGGAAAAGTGCTGCTTTACCACAGGATATACAGGATATAAACCAAAGATAGATAGATAGATAGATAGATAGATAGATAGATAGATAGTTGTTCAACATACTGGAAAAGGCAAGAAGAAAAATATCACTTAATCAATGCTATCAGGGGGAGTCAGATGCTGCTTGGCCACAAATGTCCCAGTTTTCATTCTGAAATGTTAGGAGGTATGTCATTAATATATTTACCCTAGTTCAGGAGTGCAGAAAGTGCAGCCTTTGGGTTGCGTGTGCTCCCCGAACTCCACTTTTATGGCCACTAAAGCCTCAAAGCCCCTTTAAATCCCCCATTTTTAAACAAATTTGACATGATTTTCTTGAGAAAATATCTGAAAGTCACACTTAAAGCCCCCAATCGAGGCAAACACTGAAAAAACACATCTCCAATCCCCCACAAAATACCCTTAGACCCCCATCAAATACTTTCACCCTTCCATTTCTCTTTCAAAATGGTAACAGCAAGTGATGCAATGTCACTTCTGGTTGCCATTTTGAAGGACAAATGGAGGGAAAACTGGTTGTATTGGCATGCTTAGGAGGAGGTGCTCCTTGTGGGGAGTTGGGAGTGGAAAACTGTCCCTCCCTTCTGTGGAGCTGCCCCTTCTTCTTTGGTCCCACTCTGGTTGGACCTAACAACTGGATTTAGGTCAACAAAAGTGCAGTCACTAATGGGGGTCTGGTTCATGTGCTCTTGTGAACATTGCAGATTTGCCTTTCGCAATCCCTTCCTTGCAGTTGCCTCCCTCATTTTTATTCCTTGTGTTTATTATTTTTTTATCCAATAAACCTGAGTGACTGGTTGGTTTGCAAACAATCTCTCATCCTGCAGGCAAAAAGGGAGGGGGATTTTCTTGGGGTTTTTGACAGCTGAATGCAGACTATTAACATAGCATTATTTTAATGAATGGTTCTTGACTACAATTATCCTTTGAACTGATAAATCTGTCAGAAATCCTTCTTTTCCATTTTTAACAAAACGTTTTCTTTGCAACCTGCTCTTCTTGAGCAATGTTTATGTGCATAGAAAATTGGGTCCAATGGAAGAAATCCTTCAATACTGTCATCCTGTTCCTTACAAAGGAGAGAGTTGGCAATCATAACCCCATATCTCATTAGCAACAGTGAAGTAGCAGACCTCTGGTTAATACACCCAAATAGAAATAAGCTGGAGAAGACATTGCCGTAGGACATTGTTGAAGTGAAAAACTTAGCAGATCTTCCAAAAGGATTAGGCATTTATATGGACAACAGGAGCGCCTGCACTTAGGTGTTCAAGTTGCTTCACACATAGCATAGGCATTTCTAAAGGACAAAAAGCTTTGTGCTTTTTGGATTTGCTTTAATAACAGCAGTTCCAAATTTAAGCAACTTAATAAGAAAACGGATGTCAATTTCTTTGGTTTATAGCATGCATTGATCTATCTATTTCCCCATATATGTGTGTATGTGTGTATATATATATATATATATATATATATATGTATCATTACAATTTTAGCATTTGTGCTGCTGAAGATAGCATATTGATCAACATATATTAAGAACCTTTTTAAAGTTCTCCATAAGTGTGCATTGCTGCTGTTATCTGTGTCCACTTCTTCCAAATTTGTGTTATATTCCTTTGGAACTGAATGTTGACAGAACTGAATGGCAGATGTGGGGCAGCACTCTGGATCAGGAGCATAGCATGGCAGTTAGGGTCTTTGAGCCTTTAACCCCCACCTCCACTGTAGTCTTAATTTAGATCAGTATCATCTTTCTCTACTCTTGAAAGTAGAGGTTACTGTTTACTTTTATAAATCCATTCTCACAGTGAGACTGCATTTCAGTTCCCACTTCAACTACGTCACTGTGGGTCAGCCACTGTCTTACATTTTAAACTGTTAGGCAGAAGACAAACACAGGAACAGGTGACACCATACAAACTGATGTCATCAGAGCCTTGGAGAAAGAGTGAGATATGAATGCAGTCAATATAAATATAATTAAGTTTCTGTCTATGTGGTTGTAGGGTCATACCATATCAAATAAAAACAGTTAGATGAATTAGCAGATTTGGAAGCCATATTCAGGATGGTCTGATGGATAATTGCTATACAAGAGATTCACATTGGAGACTCTGAGGGCACCATTTTTTTCATTCATTCATATGGAGCAGTATGCCATTTGAAAGATTTATGTTAAAGATGTCAATGGAGTTCAAAAAGTAACTTTTTGAAATTTGGCCATAACTATATAAATACAATAAAACCTTGGTCCATTTGTTACCAGATCACAAATAAATGGCTGGACAGATTTTCACCAAATTTAGAAGGGATTTTGGGTTGCTCTAATTTAATTTAGGATTTGTGGTGTACATGAAATTCACTGGGGTGGGCAGGGGGCATATTATTATTATTATTATTATTATTATTATTATTCATACAGAACGGTTTGTCTGATGGCCAATCAAAAGAGGCACATTCTCTCAAGGGCACTTGGGATTGATGTACAATTTGACTGATGTAAGGAACGTTTAAGCAACCAAAGAGATAAGCATACATCCCCTAAAAGAGCTGAAAATGAGAATTATTGATGATGGCTACCGATTCATCGAATGTTGCTGGGTACTACAGTAAATAAGAAAGCAAACAAATAAAACATTTATGATTTATGGTTTATTGCATAACACAGATGAGAAACAAATAAATGCATAATACAAAGGGCCTTTTGTCAATATTCAGGAAACAAATGTGGGCAAAGTTTCATTTGAGTAATTAAAGAGCCAAGCATATTACTGTTTCTTTCACATAATGCTTTTCTGTGATTTTCTTATGCATTATTAAAATAACCCTATAAATCAAATGTTACAACTGGGTGAATCCAAGAGTGTGCTGATATCTTTAATGGTAGAAATTAATTAGGACTACTCTTGCCTTAGTTTGTCTTTGTGCAACATTATAGTTGAGTCCCTGGACTGAACACAGATAGGCTAATATCTGGTCTCACACAACACTGTTCTCACCCCACAACTTCTCTGCCCCCCTCCCCACTCTTCTATCAACTGATCTTAGCCAGTAGAGCTTTTTTTGCCAGCAGATTGTTCTCTTCAAAGACCTCTGAGATCAACCAGCGCAAAGACATTTCTGCCAGCTATAGAAACATCTGCCTGATACCAACATCCTGCAGCTGGTATATAGAAGGACACTCGTTCCTCCACATTCACTGAGGTTAGGGGCACAGGGCCCCCCATGAATGTGGAAAAAACGGAAATAACAAAAATGCTATGTTTTTACCTGGGAATCTCTAGGTCCTCCAGTGCAACTCTGTGGTCAACATCTGCCAGACACTGACCATAAAATTGCATTGGAGGAGCTACAAATGCCTAGTAGAGTGTTCCCTCTAGGAATCTCTAGGTCCTTCAGTACAGCTTTTGGTTAAAGTTGACCATAGAGTTGCACTGGAGGACCTACATATTCCTAGAGATAACATGTTGATAAAATCTGTGAATAATCAAATCTGCAAAAGTCAAAGTCATGAATGTGGAGGGATGAGTATATAGTGCTCAACAATTATCACAGAAATGCAATTACTGGAATCACTCAAGAAGTTCTATGATCCTTACCGAGGCAGGGCACTTTACAAATGTTTGACCTTCCCTCATAATACTAAAAAAATTACATTGATTACTTGCATCTGAACTATGGATTAGAAAGTACTGCTTCATATTATGTAGTATTGTCCCATCTGTAACTAGAGAGATCATTTTTATATCTCAGAGGGTCAATAACCTGTCATATCAATGTAATGGTTCCATATTCATGCTTAATTGTACTGTTTGGCAGCATGGAACTTGGGAAGGTCCATAGCTCATTGATAGAGCACATGCATTGCTGATGGTGATGGTAATATTTATATCCTAGCTTTTCGCTGAATAGGTATAAGGTGATTTACAAAAGGTAAAACAAATACAATTATAACAATTATAAAAATAAAGGTAAACCAAATAAAATGATATTATTAAAATGCAATTAAACAATGCCTCAAATTAATATCCTTTAAAGCAAAGTCATTTAAAAAAAACAAAAAAGAAGTCAGAAGAACATACCATAAACAACACACCTTATAGTCAGTTCCTAAGAGACTTGTTGTAACAGAAAAGTTTTCACTTGCTGACAGAATGACAACAAGGAGCAAGACATCTTAGACACCTTAGAGAGGGAATTCTGAAGTCCAGGAGCAGCCACCAAGAAAGCCCTCTCTTGCATTGTCAACAAACCTAAGAATATGGTGGGGCTGAGAAAAAGGCCTCCATTAAAGATCTGAGAGCCTAATCGTATTCATATAGAGAAATACAGTCTGTTAGCTAGCCTGGACCTGAGCTGCATATGGCTTTATAGGTCATTCAATGTTCTTGGTTCAGTTTCTTCAGCTTAATGACCACTTAGACTTAGAGGATGATGGGAAAGACCTCAGCTGGCTGCCCTGAAGAGTTGCTGCCAGTCAGAGTAGATACCAAAGATTCACTTAACCCATCAATTTCAGCCACAACTTTAATTCCCAGAATGTTTTAGCCAGCATGGTCACTGACCTCAAACTGGTTGGGAAATTCTAGAAACTGTAGTTTTTAAAAAAGAAGAAGAAAAAGGTAATTGTTCTATGCTCTGCTTCATCCCAGACTACTGCCATAATATTTTAAGCACACAAGGAGGGTCAAGCATACATGTCATTATTATGACTTCATTGTAGATTTGAGACCATGATTTTGTAAAAAGTGCCTATGGTTGGTCTTACCCATGGGGCTTCAGGTCTTTAAGCATCACATCAGTTCCATAGGATGTACCCATGGAGAGTTAACCACTTAAAGGGTACTCTACAGTTTTGACAATGAATACCAGAGTTAAGAATAAAAGGAGGCAGACACTACGATTTTGGATAGATTTCACAAACATGTACTGGATGCAAATTGGATAAAACTGTCATATTGCCTGTCACAGACATTCTCCCTACACTGTTCAAAAGCTATTACTTAAACATTAAAGCTGTGTTTTGTCAAGGGTGCAATGATAACTAGTTAGTGCTCTGGACAAATGCCAAAATCCCGCCTCTGCTTACATTTCCCTGGTGGCATAAGGTGCTTTCCAGCATGCTGATGCTTTGTCATCCTAGTCTTGGTTCATTTTGTTGCATACTAGCATCTGACTTCCATCTCAGCTAATTGTAATTGTAACATTCAGATGGCTCACACTTATATCACAGAGACAATGAACTTATTATATAGCACCAGCAAGTGAGACTTATTTTGTTGCCTTGAAAGATTTATTTTTCCAGCCTTGTCTTCCTAGAAACAAGGAGCGCCCAATGTTTCCCAACTAGCAATTATTCTAATCTCCAGTTAATCTGATGGAGGGGAGGGTTTATGACTAGCTTTGTGCCATAAACACCATTTTATCTACAACACTTTTACTTTCCCTTCATGGCAGATAATATCCATGAGCCTCCTAGTGCAGCAGCATTTCAAACCTATTCTGCATTGTATGAACTAAAGCATCAAACTCATAAGATGTGCTCTTATACTGAGTCAGTCCAGACATCCATCCATCCACCCTACTACTTTCAGCCAGTGGCATCACTAGACTTGGTGTCACTCAGTGCAGTAACTCACCTCCTCCCATAAAGGAGGACATTTGTTACATAAAGAACTAGCAAAAGTAAAATCGTACCTTTAATTTACAATATCATACACACAGTCTAAATGTATTGTTTTATGTGGAAGTGAAAATTTGGTAAGATGTGATATTTTGTTTTAAAGAAATAAAAGAATAGCTGTGCTGTCCCTCCTCTTTGCTTTTCTCCTATTCTCTCATCCCTTTATTACTGACGCTTCTTGCTCACCAAGTGCGCCCAAGTGCTGGTCTCTGTGGAGAAAAACTTTTTTTTTCTTTTTCTTTTTTTGCAGGAGAAACTCCCCCTGTTTTCTGCTCAGAAAATGGTTTTCCTGCATAGAAAACAGGTTTTCTGCACAAAAAGTGATGTTTTTCTCTGGTGAATAATTTCTTCACAATACTTTTGGACATTCAAATACAGCATTTTTACAGTGGTGCCTCTATGTGAGTGCCCCTGCCATCCATTGCCAACAGTGAAAACCAGTGGTTCAGCCAGTTGCTTTTTTGACTACAGGCCATTCTGTCTAGGACAGTGCAATTTTCATCTTAAATTGTAACTTTACCCAACTGTAGGGCTAATGTACAGTAACCCTACAGAGGATCATACAGTCTGTGGTATGGTTGTTTTTACATGTGAGACCAGGATGTCTTGTTCTTTATTTATTTTATTTTTTGTTCTCAATCTGTCCTAAAAAAAAAAAAAGTTCTCTCTGAATTCTGCCTTGTTTGTTTGTGTGAGGAAACAAGGTTTAATCAGCAAGCCACTTACCTGTTCCAATGAGAGCATCTACTAGCTCCGTGGGGGGCAGAGAGAAGCTAATGTTTAACTTTATCTTTGCTCTGCTCTGGTACTTTAGCCTAGCAATAAGCAATGAAAAACAGCTCTGCTGTTTCTTTCTTTCTTTCTTTCTTTCTTTTTAAAAGACAAGCTGTATTTCTGACCTAAGCAAAATTGGAGGACACCTAACCTTCACTTTTACCCTCTTATCCACTTCCCCAAGAAGCACTACTGATTGGATGGTTTTGACCGAGAATGATGCATCCCCAGATTATTTTAAAGTATGATGGGGGAGCATATGGGAGGAAATGCTCCTAAAGACAGTTTAACCTCAGGTCATTTGGGGGTTTTCAAGGCCAATATCATCACTGTAAAGTGAAACTCATACAGCTTCTCAAGGACAGTGTTCCATTTAATGGTCTGCCTTGCCCACAGGGACCTGTCCACACTCTGTTTTCCCATTCTGCTACCTAAGACGTCATCTGGGGGAGAGATGCAGGCCCGTCTCCATCGGGCCTAGCCTAAGTAGAAGAGCCCTCCCTCCACTCCATCCGACGTCATCTGGGGGAGAGATGCAGGCCCATCTCCATTGGGCCTAGCCTAAGTAGAAGAGCCCTCACTTTTTAAGGGGCGGGTGGGTTTCTGAATTTTTAGGTTTTGTTTACAGTGTATTAACATATATGTATGGAGATTTTAATGTTGTAAGCCACCCCGATTGCTCTGCAGAGGGGCGGGATATAAATAAATAACTAAATAAAATAAGACCCTGCTCTGGATCCCAGCAACCACCCAAAGTAAGTGAGTTATGGCCAGAGATGTGATGCAACTGCTGCACTGCCAATTCAGCCAAAGAACACAACCAATGGAATAGCCTCATCAGAAAGGTTTCATGGGCAGCAACTGAAACACCATTCCAGTGCCCAACATTCCTGCATGGAGCATGAAATGGTCTGTTTTTACTATTGCTTTATTCCTTGTGCTTCATTGTTTTTTCTTGCTTTTCTTGTTTTGTTCTAACTGTGATTTTATCTTATTTTCAATGTATGCCACCCTCACAGTTTTAATGAAGGGGATAAGCACTAGCAATTTCTTAAATGGATTCTGCTTTCTTCTTGTAAAAGATGGGATATGAAACCTGCCTATGTAATGCAGAAGTGATGTGCTATTCACCAAGCCTCTTCTTCACAGTCATTACCTTGCCCTCTCATGTTTCATTATTAAAGCCTCTCTCCCTGTTGCACATATATATCCTTGATTATTTTTTAATCATTGCATCACTGCATACCATTCTACCACATTTCTTTTTGTGTAAGCTTGTATTTGAAATCCCTTGTCTAGTGGGTTCTTTTCCATTCCCCTCCCATCTTCATCCACACTCACATCCAGTTCTTCACACATCATATCCAGTGCATCAAGATCTGAGATAGGAACAGGCCTGGCCCCATCAGTTGGTAATAAAATAACTGCCTCAGATAGCAAACACTACAGCTCCCTCACTTTTCTTCCCGAGCCCCTGGCCATTTCCCTCTCTGTTCCAGACAGCCTATCCCACACACTCTAAACCAGTCTGCTGCCTCTAGGTGTGGTGGAGGCCAGGCTTGTTCTGTTGCAAGTGTTAAGATAAGGGTGAACTGCCAGTTCAGTCAGCATGGAGGTGAATGTCATTTTCTCCTTGAATCAGAATGTCTGGATAGGGGAAAGAAACTGATTGTGCACCATCTTTTACTAAAATGATCTAGAACAAAGATAGAGTTGTGCCACATCATTTTGCTGCTTGGAGCAGAGCAGTAAATGGAACTTCCCACTTCCAAAGTCAATATGCATAGCATCCTAGGCCAGTCAAGTTATTTTGGTACGTGAGGCTAAAAACCTCACAAGTGCCTGTCTCTCTTCCAAAAAGATAAAGATACCATCATAATAAATAATAAATGATTTGCTGCTGAAATCTGCTGCTTGAGGCAGCCATGACATGCTGTCTGGCTCTGATAAAAGAGCAGCAACAGAAAACTCATCCAGGATACATTGAAATTTATGTAAGTATCACACTGGAGTGGATGAAATAAAATCCAGATCTTCATCACTTATTGGCCTTGCATGTATAAACTAAGACTAATCAGCATATGTTTTATGGACTATAGTAAAGCCTTCAACTGCATAGATCATGAAAAGTTATAGAACACTTTAAAGATATAGGAGTGCCACCATATCTGATACTCCCAATGAGAAACCTCTACTTAGGACAAAAGGCAACTGTTAGAACAGAATATGAAGAAATAGAATGGTTCCCAATTGGCAAAGCAGTCAGGCATGGCTGCCTTCTATCTCCCTATTTGTTCATGTATATGCGGAAAATATAATACAAAGAGCAAGCTTAGACTTGGAAAAAAAGAGGAATAAAAATAGGAGGGAAGACAATCAACAATAACAATAAGATATGTGGATGACACCATACTACTAGCAGAAAACATAATGGACTTGGAGAAATTACTCAGGAAGGTTAAAGAAAAAAATGCAAAGGCAGGCTTAATGCTGAACATAAAGAAAACAAAAATAATGACCATGAAGGGCCTGCATACATTCAGTCTAGACAATGAGGAAATTAAAATAGTAAAAGAATTCCCATAATTTGGATCAAACATTGATCAGGAAGGAGACTGCAGTCAGGAAATTAGAAAAAGACTAGGAATGGGAAGGGTGCTATGAAAGAACTAGAAAAGAACCTAAAGTGTAAAAATATACAACTGAGCACTAAAGTTAGAATTGTAAAAGCCATTACTATGTACAGATGCAAGAGTTAGACTGTAAAGAAAGCCGATAAGAAGAAAATCAATTCATTTGAGATGTGGTGCTGGAGAAGAGTGCTGAGGATACTGTGGATGGCCAAAAGGACAAACAATTGAGTCCTAGAACAGATCAAGCCTGAAATCTCCCTGGAAGCCAAGATGGTTGAATTAAGGCTGTCATATTTTGGCCACATTATGATGAGAAAAGACAATAGTGCTAGGAAAAAGAGAGGGTAGAAGAAAGACAGGAAGACTGCACACTAGATGAATAGACTCTATTAGGGAGATCACAGGTATGAATTTGCAGGATCTAAACAGAGCAGCAGAACATAGGAAGCCTTGGAGTTGCCTCATCCCTATGGTCACCATGTGTTGGGATCCTATTATTCATCTTTGCAATTCACTAATAGAGTCTCTTGGACCCTCTGCTACACAGCTAAGTATGTGTAAAGTTACATGATGTACACCATGATAGAGGATTTGAGCCATTTAAAAATTAAAATAAAATTATAACATTTACAGGTTGTAGTATAACATTTTCAGCTTCTAAAATGTGTAGGATTTACTAAACCTATACATTTTAGAAGCTGGAAATTTTATACCATAACCAGTGAATGTTATGTTTTTATTATTTTTAAAATGGCTCAAATCTTCTATCATGGTGTACATTATGTAACTTTACACATACTTAGCTGTGTAGTAAAGGAGCTAGGGAAATCTGTTAGTGAATTGTAAAGATGAGTAATAGGACACTGGCAAGAATCAGTCTGAATTGGCACTCCTCAGCCAGCATCCAAGTGCACAACAGGAGTGATGCACAGGGGGGACAATGTGTATCTTTGCTGTTATGCATCAGTCCCATTGTGTATCATTTTCATTGTGCATTGGTCACTTTGCTGGCTCCTATATGTAGTAATGTAAAAGCAGCCCTATATTGGATATGGACATTACAGAACTGTCCGATTCTAATTCCTGCTGACACAAATTCATTTACAGCCACCATGGCCAGATAGTGAATTAGTCAGTCTCCTTTATTTCTAAAATCAGTTACAGGGGACCTGCAGGCTAAATAATAGATTCCTTTCACTTTGACTGATTGGTTATGGTGTGTCAAGAGAGAGGGAGCATTTTCATTTGTATATAAAAAAGATATTCAAATGTTAGTACGAACACCCCAAGATGGACACGTCGATAGTCTTATGCTGTATTCTTTCAAGTTCCTCAAATCTTTTGTTCTATTGCCTGTTTATAATTAAATTGCATCTGAACTAGATTGTGTCTTGTCCTGAAAAGTCCTGCTATAAATGTGAAGAAAAGGAAGCTTCTGGGGTTCATGGCTACAGGGAAAATCTTAAATCACCATGTACTGGTATTGGCTACCAGTTGAGCATCTTTAACATGGACTGGCAGCTTCAGTTACATTATTGGTTGATTACATAGAATCATAGAATCATCGAGTTGGAAGATACCTCAAGGACCATCCAGTCCAACCCCGTCATGCAGGAACTCAAAATCAAAGCATCCCCGACAGATGGCCATCCAGCCTCTGTTTGAAGACCTCCAAAGAAGGAGACTCCACCACACTCCAAAGGAGTGTGTTCCACTCTCGAACAGCTCTCACTGTCAGGAAGTGGCTCCTAATGTTGAGGTGGGATCTCTTTTCCTGTAGCTTGCATCCGTTGTTCCAGGTCCTGTTCTCTGGAGCAGCAG
Organism: Phrynosoma blainvillii; assembly: GCA_026167975.1. Lineage (NCBI taxonomy): Eukaryota > Metazoa > Chordata > Lepidosauria > Squamata > Phrynosomatidae > Phrynosoma > Phrynosoma blainvillii. The sequence continues at coordinate 266,931,497 of JANUYF010000004.1, forward strand.
AAAACAAGCTAGCACCCTCCTCAATATGACTTGCATAATTCGATATGTTTGTTCCAGTGCTCAAAAAAATCTCTGGCTTGGCTACATACTCACTGACTCATGCTCCATCTGCACTGCAGAAATAATTCAGTTTGACCTCACTAACTCCCACAGCTCAATGCTATAGAATTCTGGAAATTTTAATTTGGAATTCTGGTTATTGTAGCTCTACTCTAGTGCCTCAATAAACGACACTAACCAGAATTCCATATTATTGAGCCATGGCAGTTAAAGCAGTCTGAAACTAGATTATTTCTGCAATGTGTTCTGGACTTCACCCAGCCCCAGATGGAATTAAACACAGCATAGGATAATGCATAATATCCACACTGCTTAAATGCATAATTTGCTATAGTTAATCTTTGAAACTACAAACCTACTCCCTCAGCAGCATTATCATCACCATGACCATCATGGCCAGGGAATTCTAGAAGGTGTAATCCAAAAAGTCTAAATACATATCCTCCAATGTTTCACAGATGAAAACTGGGTCACATTTGGCCAAACCACATCAAAATGTGGTCAAAAGGGTATGGTCAGCCAAAAAGAGGCAAAAAGTTATTGAAACAGTTGCTATTTGGAGCAGAGGAGCCCTGGAATTTATGTACAGTCAGCCCTCCGTACATTCTGGACTCCCCCCCCCCCCCATGCAAATGGAGATTCAGCAATATTCAAGCCCCATAGGCTTGAATGGGGCTTCTATTTGATTCTAAGCAGTCTATACTTCAGCTGATTTCAGCTGTACCTGAACTGATTTTCATGGAGATCACCCCTCTGTGAATTTGCAAAACCGTGGACTTTAAGTCTGCAAGAAAGGAGGGGTGACTGTACTGAGTTTAGGAGGGGGAAAATCTCTCCTGCTTCTCTCCTCTTGTTCCTGGTGAGTTAACTGAGTGCAAACTACTTTTGTACTTTGAACAAGTACAAGTTGAAGTAAGCTGAGGACAAAGAGGAAAGTGGGAGGGAGGGAGAGAAACAGAGACATTTTAAAGGCAACTGAGAAAGTGGGATAACAGAGAATTAATTGGGTCTGTTTGTGCCAAATTGGGAGAGTAGGCAGCAGAAGAGGGATCAAGTGTGTGGCCCTGAACAGATGCAGTATCTTGACCTTTTGGAGCTTAAGTGAGCATAGAAAACTCCTAACACAACATGTCAAAGCAAAAGTGTGTTGTTCTGTAATTGTACAGGTGGAAAGCCCATCAGGACAAAGTCTATCCTCTTGCCCTCTGTAGAGGACTATGAAATTGAGGGCACAACAACAACAACTAGTAGTAGTAATAGTGGCAGCAACAGAAGCAGCAGTATAGTATCTAGTGTGTTTAGTTAGGAATGCAGCTTCATAAAGGTTAGAGGTACAACCTGCCCCTCCAGCTGTATAGTAGAATGGCTACTGGCACATCTAATACCTGCATTCCTTCTGTATGAGGTGGAAACATTTTTCTACAATACACAAAGAACTCAGTGAACTTGGTTACTGGTAAACTGCAATTGAGCAGGCAGTGTGCTGATCTGCTGTGGTTTGTGGCAACATGCCCAGCTGACTAATAATGTGCCCAACTGAGGTACAGACTACTTAGAATCAAATAGAAGAAAATTTTATCCCAAGGAAAGCCTGTTACAGACACAGAATGATGCACCTTGGTAAGAGGGACCTTTTTAATCACTAAAAAGGAAAGCCAGTACTGGAAGGAGAAGGATTTGACAGAACTTAAATTGCCCCTTCCTGAGGATACAATGAAACCAAAAGTTGAGCGATACAATCCCAAACAAAGGAAAACTGATAAATTACAATGGATGATTTTATTGATCCACTAAAAAGAGTCTGAGATTGGAAAAACAGTCAGTCAATTAATCAATCAATCCCACATTGTTGTTCCTGTTTTCCATTATGTTATATTAGGAAAGGCAGAAAGTATTGTGACATTTTACCACTGAACCAGTTTATTCAGATTGTACTTTCTCATTTTTTACTGGATTTTGTAAGCAAAGGTGTAAGTTGTCACACACTATATCCTGTGAAGCTTCTGTTTCATTTTAATTTGGATTGCAAAGAGTCAGGACTGGGCCTGTAATTCAAGCTCCAATCAAACCAGGTGACTGAATTATACTTGACCTAGAGGGAAGGGGTCTGTTTAAAAGAAAAAAGAAAAACAAAGCAGGGCAGGGCACTGGGAAAGCAGGGGGATTAAACCCCACCTCTAAAAATATATAAATTAAATGTAATTTGATTAATGTTGCCAGGGAAAAGATAGGCATAATGTGGCTTCTACCCACCATTACCCTGTAACACCCATTGGAGGTAAAGGGAAGATAGGTGATTGGGAAAACAATACAAGGGAAAGGCAATTCTTCATGTAATACTGTTGTTTACAGCTTTTTTCCACCATCCTATTTCCTCATCAGTGCATAGACCTTAAAGTTGCAAAATGTTGAGAGGTCTACTTGGATGGGAATACCGGATGCTGTAGGCTTGGCACTTTGGGAAAGCTATTTCCTGCTGAGCCCGCTGGCGTTACTTCCAATAAAGCTCTCTTTCCTTCAGATTCCAATGGTCTCTTTGTCCCATTTCTCCTATTACAATTTAACCACAGAATTCCCATGTGTTCTATGTAGTTTCCCTTTTCTTTCTGCTACTGTCATATAAATTAAGTTTGGAGAAATATGCTTTTACCTTTTTGCCATCTTTGATTATTAGTGTTTGTTAGCTATGACCTTATGCAGATTACTTCACATAGGATTAGAAGAGGTGTGGCAGACACAAATTTTTTATCCATGGTTCAGGTTTTTTGTAGGATTCCCCTTCCCACTGCAGGATCATAGGTTTTGGAAAATCTGACGGAGCATTTTGGGAGATAGCAGGAGAATCCACAAAAACACGCTCCAGTGTGAAATAAATGTGGATTAACTTGGGCAAACTTCTTTGCTTATTCATGAGTGTAGAAAGCCTCTACTAAAAGCTCTCTAAAGTATGAGATTGACAAAAGTCTAAATGTTTCTTGAGAGATCTTGAGATCTGTTACCCAGAATGTCTCCCATTTTTAATATCAAGAAATAGGGTGAGATTCACCCCTCCATGACCCTGAATGTATCTACCATGGCTTCCAAGCAAGGGGGTCATGTCGGATAGTTTGGGAGTTGCCAGTGGAGCTGTGATTCACTCACACCTCAGGGAAAGCAAGGGAATCCTAACAAGGAGCAACACATTAGTCTCTGTGCAATATTTATTCCTGTCTACCAGGTCCTGCAGATTATCTAAAGCAGGAATCTGTTCATTTACACTCTAATTCTCACCTTGGAAGTCCCCGCCCTAGGTGGTTACCTCATACAATTTGGACCATTGGTCATTGACCTGGATTTTTGCCCCAGGTGGATTTTGCCCTATAAAACCCCCAAATTTCCATTGTTCAGTAGACTAGTTGGTTCACAAGCAGACACTCTGTCATTCTGAACCCCACTAGCCCCGGTTCGTTGTTACCACTCTGAGGGCTCAGGAACGGCTGAGTCCCACATCCCATCTCCCAAATCGCATCTACTGGAGCAACTATGCTTCTGGTAAATATCACTGTTAGTGAAGCCTCATATCTATTCCAACCTAGCTCCTTTGATTCTTAGCTTCTTGTGTGCTTGTATGAGAGTGTGTGAATTCTCTCTGTGTATTTAATTCATTTTCATTGAAGAATCCTGCCTTTGCAGTTCTTAGCCTCTGAAACTCCATAAACATAGAGACAATATCCCAGGCTGTTGTATCCAGCCATAATTTGAGCTAATTTAATATTCCCCTAGACTTCATAGTTACAGATCTGAAATTCTCAAACAGAAAATCAAGTTTGAAATCATGCATTTAAAGACATATGTCCACCACATAACTCCTTCACCTTAGCTAATCTCCCGATGTGATCCCCTCAAAACTCACCTTGTAAAAAGAACACACACAAACATGGCCATTTCCATGTTGTTGGAGGATAAGAGGATGTGTGTGGATGTGTCGCACTATTTTCCTGTAAGTGGGTGCATTATGACAGGCATCTGCAAAGTCCTTCAGTGGTGTTCAAGATGTTTCTGCAGAGTATTCCAGCTACAGAAAAATAGTTGGCTTTGTCCCCACTCATCTCCTGGATTTGGCCAACTCAGAACTGGCCATGTGGGGAGTTTGCACTGCTTACAAGAAAGATTTTTGAGCAGATTTTGGTCATTGTATGGTCTGAACAGATTTCCAACCTTTGCAATGACCAAAAAAGTTAGTTGTGATGACATAAGTCCAACCTATGCCATCAAATTCATGAATAAGATGCTAGTCCAAAAAGTTCTGACAAAGGATTGTAAACCTGTCTAGAGGGGAACTGCTCTGTTAAGCGAACATTATCTAAATCTTACAAGAGATATGTCCCAAGTACTATTACAGTTCAAGAGCTTGATACAGTGGACAATGCCATCTGCTGGTGATAGATGGGCATGTTATTCCCTAAGATGACAAACTTTGTTAAAATGACAAATGGTATAAAGGCCATGACCCTAATGTATTTCTCAGAACAGTGGGAAATGATTGTGGGATGGCAAGTGGTCTCCCCCCAGAAGAGAAATGGAATGGGTTGTACCTAAAAGATAAAATGATAGAAACTGTACAAATATTTTTTTTCTAACTGAAGTGGCCACCTCAAGCAGCATATGGAGGGATGTAGTCATGGAGGTGGCTTTCAAAGACAGAGCTTTGTATGTCACTTGGGATGTGGCAGAAGCAGTTCTTGGGAAGATGCTTTTTAGACTATAACTCCCAGTATTCCCTAGCCAGCATGACCAGTATTCACATTGGTCCGCCCAAATGGTCCACCCTCGGAGACTAATGGAGCCAACTGGATTCCAGAAAGCCTTGGAAGGTTTAATGGTTGGAAATGCCGGCGCCCCTGTCGAAGCCTTGGTGAATACTTGGAACACCGATTTCACCACAGCCATTGACACGATCGCTCCCAAGTGTCCTTGCCATCCCGCTTCAAACCGTAAGCCATGGTATACACCTGAGCTCAGGAAAATGAAGCGGTTTGGACAACGACTAGAGCGCAAGTGGCGGAAGACTCGACTCTTATCTGACAGAACTCGCCATAGGAACTTTCTTTGGTCCTATTGGGAGGCAATGCGTGCAGCGCCGAGATCCTTCTCCTCTGCATATATTGCATCTGCAGAGTCTAGTCCGGCAGAGCTGTAAGGGAACTGACGCAGGTGTCCCCTGTGCCAAATCCCTTGCTTAACCCGACGACAGTCTGTTGCGATGCGTTTAAGAACTTCTTTGCAGATAAAATCTCTCAGATAAGAGCCGATTTAAATACCAGTCTTATAACAGAAATTGTAGACGAGGTGTCCAGCGACTCCATCAATGAAGTTATTTTGGATCAGCTTCAATCTGTGAATACTGATGACATGGACAAGCTCCTTGGTAGTGTGAGGAAAACAACTTGCCCTCTCGACCCTTGCCCATCATGGCTGGCCGTCCGGGGGGGGATGCATTGAGGAAGGTCCTTGCGGACATCATCAATGAGTCCTTCAGGGAAGGATATATTCCACCCTGTTTGAAGGAAGCGGCTGTTAGGCCGCTTCTGAAAAAACCTTCCCTGGACCCCCTGGATATGAAGAACTATAGGTCAGTCTCTTTGTTACCATTCTTGAGCAAGGTGATCGAGATGGCGGTTGCTCTTCAACTCCAAGCTGTCTTGGATGAAACCGATTATCTAGACCCATTTCAAACTGGCTTCAGGATAGGCTTTGGGGTTGAGACTGTCATGGTTGCCTTGACCGACGATCTGCGTCTCAGCATCGACAGGGGTAGTGTGACCCTGTTGGTGCTCTTAGACCTCTCAGTGGCTTTTGATACGATAGATCACGGCATCCTCTTGGACCGCCTGAGAGGGTTAGGTATCGGAGGTACTGCATTGCAGTGGCTCCGGTCCTTCCTCTCGGGCAGGTCTCAGAGGGTGCTGCTCGGGGACAGTAGCTCCAGTAAAAGAGAGCTCACCTGTGGGGTTCCACAGGGTGCTATTCTGTCCCTGATGTTATTTAACATCTATATGAAGCCGCTGGGTGAGATTATACGGAGTTATGGAGCTGGGTGTTATCAGTACGCTGATGACACCCAAATCTATTTCTCCGTATCTCGTTCATCAGCCTCGAATTCCAATGGCGTCTCTTCTCTCAATGAATGTCTTTGGGCGGTAATGGGCTGGATGAGAAAAAATAGATTGAAGCTGAATCCAGACAAGGCAGAGGTGCTCACGGTAGTGGCCCTGAAGAATTGGGCTGCAACCTCCAGTCCTGGATGGGGTCCAGTGTTCGCAACTTGGGGGTGCTCCTTGACTCGTTGCTCCTGATGACGAATCAGGTGAATGTGACAGTCAAGAGCGCCTGTTATCAGCTTCGGCTGATACGCCAGCTGAGCACTTTTCTGGAAGTTAGGGACCTTGAGACTGTTGTGCACGTGCTGGTAACCTCACGTCTAGATTTCTGCAATGCACTCTACATGGGGCTACCCTTGTGCTTGATTCGGAAACTGCAGTTAGTTCAGAATATGCCGGCCAGAATAGTGTCAGGAACATCTAGGAGGGACCATATTACTCTGGTACTCAGGTCCCTCCACTGGCTGCCTATTAGTTTCTGGGCCCAGTACAAGGTGTTGGTTATCACCTTTAAAGCCCTAAATGGCTTGGGTCCAAACTATCTCAGGGACCGCCTTCTCCCCTATAATCTTCCCATGAACTCCAGTCTTCTGGGAGGAATCTGCTGCAGCCTCAAAGAACTAGGCTTTCGGCTACCTCCCAGAGGACTTTCTCTGCTGTTGCCCCCAGATTGTGGAATGACCCGCCGGAAGAGATCCATCAATTGACATCTTTAGACAGCTTTAAAAAGGCTATCGACAGATATCTTCCAGCAGGCCTTCCCAGAATAATTAATCCCTGCCTCAGGACCCCCCCCCCAGAGAAGTTCTCAAGTCCCCCCTTGAAAATCTAATGAGAGCTACAGCTGCCATTTTATATTGTTGCACATTTATTGATGTGTTTTAATTGTTAATTTTTTAAAAAATTTAATTTGTAATTGGTTTAATAACTTTTTAAGGGGGGGAGGGAATTTGATTGTGTTGTATTTTATCTTGTATTTTTATTGCTGTTAGCCCCCCCGATTGATCTCAAAGGGGCGGGATATAATTATTATTATTATTATTATTATTGATTGAGAAATTCTGGGAATTGTAATCCAAACATTCCATCACCAGTGTTTATATAAGAGTCATCTGTTAATCCAATAGCATCTGTATATGAAATGTGTAGAGGAGATTGCTTTGTCTTTCATCTTAGGACTTTATCACACAGGAGGCAAAATGCCTATATCCCGTGAATAAATGGTGATTAAATCCCTTGAATATCCCACAACAACAGTCACAGGTGGCAAACGAAGGGGGACAAAGTGGGGCATGTGCCCATAGCGTACACCCGCGAGCACCCACAGGCGCGCACCACTATTCAAGACTATGGGGCTTCAATATTTGCAGTTTTCTGTTTTCCTGGGAGGGGGAATCTGGAATGGATCCCCTGCAAAAATGGAGGGGTGACTGTAGTTCACTCCCATGGCTTTAGCCATCTGGTGGGGAATGTTTAACCAAGAGCAACTAATGGAAATCTGTGTTAGTCTATATCAGGATAGAAATATGCTGATATTTTTAGCACCTTTGAGACAGAGAGAAAGAGAAATGTAAAGCTTTTGTGGACCCAGCATCACATGAAATCAAATGGAGTCTAAGGAAACATATTAGAAATTTATTTCATTTAGTCTCAAGGATTTCTTTATATGCATTTATAGTGGAAAACTGTTACTGGGAGCTCTGGTGCACTGCCATTGAAAGGCTGACCATATTCCCAAACAACTGAGGGCAATTTCCCCTATCAACCAGCATATAGTGTCCAGAGTGAAGGAAACAATAGTGCCATTCTATTCTGCTTTGGTTGGAACTAACATGGAATACAGTGGCCAGTTCTGGGAACCACAGTTCAAGAACGATATTGACAAGTTGGAATGTGTCCAGAGAAGGATAACCAAAATGACCAAAGGTCTGGAAACCAAGCCTTATGAGGATTGACTTAGGGGCTGTACAGATGGCCCCTAAGGGGTGGCTCCATGCTGCCCCTGGGAGCGCTGGATTGGGGCCGCGGCAACCACACGCCACGGCCCCAATCTAGCTCTTTGCCACTCCAGAAAGAGCTGACAAATGCCGCTCCTTTTTGGAGCAGGAAAGAGCCACCCTTACTGCCATGGCTCTTCTGCACCTCTTTGGGTCTCCATGCTGTGCCAAGGGAGCGCCCTGATGCCACGTGCCATGTGGTGGGGTGCGCAGCATGATGGCAGAGTCGGGCCTTCCCCGAATAGAATAGACCTTATTTAATTTATGCCTCTCACTCTTTTATACTCTTATAATTTTATCTTTTTATATTTGTTATATCTTTTATATTTTCCTGGTGTTATTGCAATTATTTAAAACTTCAGTTGAACATTTAGAAATATAATTTATGCATTCAAAGCAGGGCAGACAAAGTTAGCAAGGGAATGCAAACACAGCAAATTTAAGAATTCTATGTGTGAAAATTTTTCAATGTTTTCAATGTTTCACTGTTTACAATGCTAGAAATCATGGGAGTGAAGGGAAATTCAATTGGGGGGCAGAATTCTTATTTGTACAGGCAATAACCTCATCATTCCCCCCCCCCCATAGCTACATCCTTGATCTGCTGGATTTTTCTTGAATTATCACCTCCTGAAAACTAGAGAATCCCCAGCTCAGCTGTAAAGTACATGTAAAGCAAATGCATAATGTTTGTGGATCAATCCACATATTTACTTAAGGGCTTCCATATAACACAGCTGAGAAAGATCCTTTACTTATCTGGAGAGTACTGGGATAGATGGCTTGTTGGTGTGACTTGGGATAATTATATTCCTGATGAATGTCACCTTTAGCATTAACCTATCATGCTGCAGAGATAAAGCTGAAGCCAAAAGAAAAAGAATTTGACATCAAATTAATATAGCTACAAGGAGAACTAAAGTATCAAAATAGTAAAGGAGCAGATATAAATCACTATAAAACCTTGTGATATCAGCAGCAGCACAGTCCACCCACCATGGTGTACATTGTATAGCATTTAAGAGAATTGGAAAGAAATACAGGTTCAGTGCATTTGTTTTTGATGCTGCTGAATTTTTGTTTTTGTTTTTGTTTAATGAACATAGAGATACAGTGGCTGCATCTCCCAAACTGTACATAGAAGAACTGGTGCAGAGAATGCAGAAGGACTTTCTGAATGAGAAGAGAAGGCCACCAAAGCTTCCATGAGAAGATCCGAAGATCCTCAATTACGTTCAACCAGTAGACTATAGGAGTCACAACTACTTTACTGTATGGCAAAGGAAGTGGCAGGATAATCATTTATGGTAAAGTGTCATCTTTCTCCTGGCACTTTTAACAGGTTTGTCATCAGAACTACTACACCCTCAGTACAGCTGAAATGGCCTTGAGGGAAATGCTGTATTGCAAGATAGTTGCATTGTTCACTGAATCGGTTTATGTTAACAAGAGACTGAGTGTTTCCACTTCTTATTTAATGGGCCCATGAAGGGCTGCAGAATCATAGCAACCTTTTAACAATGCCCATAAATATGGCGACTCTACAGCTAATGCATGGAGTTGTGTGGCAAAAGGGAGCAATCACCAAGGGGCAAAAAAGAGGGAAGAAATGGACACAGGCACTGTGGGAAAGGTTCTCCATCTTTCCATGCAGGACCTGAAATAAAGAGACACAGAAACAAAGGAAAAGTATGGTTAAATTGGAACTGTCTGGTGGATGGACCCTGCAATGATAAAACAGAGACTACCATGCTTGATATGAGCAAAAACCCCACGTTGTGAGATGTATATGTGGCACATAGGTATATCTCTATGGGGCAACCCACAGCACTACCGTTCCTCAGAGCCTACCCTTTAAGTAATGCAGCCTCTACAACATGTCCATTTCCATTTCTTTGGAAAGCAAGGGGATCAGTAGAGATGTCTCCAACTATTTTCTTTGAGATAGACATGCTACAGAAGGATCCAAAGAGACCTCTGAGGATCTTCGGGTGATCTCTTCAATGATCACGTGGCTGGGGCTGCACTGTTTAAAAGATGGGTTCTTGGGGGTGAGATTTTTGAGGTCATTGTAAAGTTGGTAAAGAATTCTAACCAGAAAATGATGGAGTTACAATGACCTGAGAAAATAGGAGTTACAATGGAGTAAGTCTGACCTACACCACTGTAAATCCTCAGTGAGATTCCAGCCAAAGTCACTTACATAAGGAACAATGCTTAATAACGAAATATCCAAGGATGTTCTCAGAATAAAATAATCTAAGGAGCTAAATAAAATAAAATAGGCTGTCATTGTTGGAATGAGCGAATAAGGAAGTAGAGATTAGAAAGTTACTTTTAAGACAAATGGATATTCATTACATTCAACTAAGTACTGCAAGCATCAGTCAGGAATCATGACTCCACTGCGACTGAGGCCTCATAAACAAAATTGCTACAGACTAATGATTAAATAAGAGCCTGTGTGGCATAGCAGTTTGAGTGCTGAACTATGACTCTGGAGACCAGAGCTCTATTCCCACTTGGCCATTAATCCCACTGAGTAACCTTGGGCAAGTCACACACTCTCAGCCTCAGGGGAAGGCAATGGCAAACCTCCTCTGAACAACTCTTGCCAAGAAAACCCCATGATAGATACACCTTAGTGTTGCCATAAGTCAGAAACAACTTGAAGGCACACAACAACAACAACAACAACAACAACAACAACAACAACAACCTGGAAAATTCTTAGGCCTCTGGGGAACTTAAAACAGTCCTTGTGCCTGGAACATGGCATCTGTTCTCACTTCACCTGCAGTCATCATCTATAAACTAGTGTTCCCAGGGTTGCCATAAGCTGGGAATGACTTAAAGGCACACAATACACACACAGTGATTAAATATGTCAGAAGACATATAAACACTGCAGTACCTTTCATTGCCCTGTTGGAGATTTGGCAGCATCAAACATCTTCTTTCTGCCCTCCATTCCTGACATGGCCTCCACATTCTTACGCCAGTCACCCACTTCTACAGGACGTTCCTGTGGGGAAGACCAGAAAATTAAACCATGCATTAGTACACAATGCACAGCCAGACAAAGGCATGCATTGCATAATTCTATATAGCCAACATCCAAGCTCAGACTGTGCCCAGAATTCATGAATCTTGAAACTTGCTTTCATTCCAAACTTTCTAGTTCTTGTGGATATGAAGATGAAATTGAAAAGGAGTGGATCTAGTCTGGTGAAATTTCAGAATTCACAAAGAAATTACCAGAGTTTGGAAAAGTTGCCTTTTTAGACTCCCACAATATCACATTATACTTGCCATGGGAGTTGCAGTCTGGAAATGAATGAGATTAATTTCCAGTGGCCAGCTGTTGAAAAGTTTCTGTATCTCACATTACATCAATCCTTTCTCCAACAGCTTGGAGAAATAAATTGTGCAAATTGACTTGGTTTCCATATGTACATATTATGAAATGTGTTCCATTCTCTTTTCTTTATGCACTATGAACCCTTAGGCTGGTATCAAACTGCTGCTTGTGTCTAATTCTAGCCCAGTAGCAACCTATCACAAGCAGCTAATATAACATACAAGGCTGAAGTTCTGCATTTCATTGCAAATGTCCTAAGATGTATTTACATAGATGCATATAGAAAGTCTGAGCCAGGGTTTTTCCTTATAAAACATGTTTGGTGTATCCCATTGATAACATAATATAAACCTACAATTCATTGCATAATTACTCCTGATTTTCATGTGATTTTGTTAGAAGGAAAACAGAACAGACTATTATATGTGATCTGTCCTGTTTTGACTATCAGTTTTCTCAATATCAGACATTAATAGCAAATATTTCATAATAAGGAAACAGTGAAAATTGCTTCAAAAAGTAACATCAGACATGACTGAATGAAGGGGTGGGGTGGGATTTCTAACCACCAACCTTCTCCGTGTCCTCCTTCTTCACAGATTTGAGGTTGGCTCTCAGGTCCATGGAAACTTTGTGCTTAGAACCCAGCAGAGCCCTTAGCATGGCATCTGCAGAGACACGGACACGCCGCAAGGGAGGACGCTTGAACTTTCCTCGGAGGTCCAGCACTTTCAGTTTCAGGTCTTTAATCTGCAGAAGATGATAGAGGCCACATATGCTCATAATCCATTCAAAGCCCAATATCAGGAGGGTAGTAGCCTTGTTATTTTTATGTAGGAAAAGTTAGCCTCAGACTGACCATCTTGCTCCACCAGAGGGAGGAATGCTTTGGAAATGCCCTTTTGCTGAAAGATATTCTGAGTACAGGACATTCCTAGTAGCATCTGGCTCTTGCTGGAAGTGGAGAAAGGGGGAATAAGCACAGCATGCCTGAAGAGAACTGCATGCCTAAAGGGGCCAGTAGGGCTGGAATCAAAGAACTGGGGCTACTTAGAAGTTCTCTCTTGTTAATCTTAGGACAAAGAAGGACAATACCAACTGTAATGAATGTCCATTAAGAAAATAACAGAAATCCACTTCTTCTGTGAACAGTTGGTATTTTAAAAATATTAAACAATACAACCTTTGTATTGTTTGTAAAACCTTTCTAAAAGGTGACTCATTACCTCTGGAGGTTTCCAATAGAAATGATTAGCCTTCATTTTGGCCAGGAAATCTGAAGAATCTGGAGAGAAAGATGGCTCCAGGGCCTCACCTTTCCTATCCTGTCTTAGGACCTTATCAAACGCTGGCCATGAAGCGAAAAGTAACAGAAAAGTAACCGAAGTGAGAATAAATTCAGTTCTATACCGAAACGAACTGAATTTCGCCCTGGCGGCCATAGCGCAATGAATACGAAGGCTCCAAAGGGGATTTAGCGATCAGGCGCCGCGGGATGCGGTTCACGTGGGAAGAAGGAAAAAACACACACACACACACACATTTTCTTCTCTCTCTCTCTCTATCTCTCTCCCTTCCCGCCACCCAAAAAGCCAGCATCGTAGAAGGCGCTTCTGTGGATGGCAAGGATGGGATGAAGGAGTCGGGAGGAAAGGCAGCCAAGGGGACCGAGGAGGAGGAGGAGGGCTGGAGGACTGGAGGAGGGAAGGGGTGTTGGTGGGGAAAAATGCGAGAGAGATGGAGAGAGAGAGATCGCCTCCCTCTTCCCTCCTCCTCTCCTTCTCCTCCTCTTTCTCAATCCGGTTTGCCTTTCGCCAATCCCTTCCCCTCGCCGGGATTTTCTGCTTGGGAGAGCTCTCCCTGCTTCCCTGCCCCGCCCACCATTGCGCAATGAATACGAAGGCTCCGCTTGTACTTCCCCAACAAACCGAATGTCAAAATCTCCCTACTCGCTACGGATTAGCTTCGGGTTCTGTGGAGTTTCGGGGCAGCGTCGTGTGTACACGCGGGGAAACAATACAGATTAGCTCTGTGTTCTAGGACAGCGTCGTGTGTAAACACGGGGAAATAATATGTATTAGCTGCAGGTACCCTTTGGATTAGCTCTGCTCTAGACCCCATGTGATAAGGTCCTTAGGGTGATTAATCTTCTGTGTCTGCTCCATACTGCACTTCCAGCTCCCTATTATCATCACCACTACTATTATTGTTATAACCCACCTTTTTCACAATTCAGTACACAGAATGGCTTATAACAGCTAAAAAAAATCACATCATAGTAGTGTTTAAAGGCAAATTACACTATCAATAGAATTAAAAGAAGTTAAAAGTGTGACCATTATAATGAAAAACAAACAAACATAGGCAATATAGCACATTATGAAAAGCCCTTCCTAAGTAATTACATTTCAAAGTCTTGCTGAAGCAGAAAGGTCTTCAGCTGCCTATGGAAGGATAGCAAGGAGAGCACCAGTCTATTCTCTCTAGGAGTGTATCTACACTGGCCCCTTAATCTGGGGGCAGTCCAGAGCACTGTGCCCTGGCCCAGCCCCAGGCCAATTGTAATGGTGACCATGTGCATAAGGCTGAATCCGGTGTGATGCCATGTCATTATTCACATGGGGCAGCTGGGCTGGCACTGCAATAGCCCCACTTCCCCATCACTGTTTTCAGAGCTGCCACCACCATTTCTACATGGGCGGATCTGTGTAATCATATGATCAACAAGGAGTTTCTATTTTCAGCAAAAGTGACAGCACATGCAACAGGCTTTACACAGAGCTCCTGCCCACAAAGAAGCAATGATGGCTCCAAAAACAGGCCATGCCCTTTCACTGCGTGGCTGTGTGGGGAGAGGGGATGGCACAGGTTTTGTTACATGGACAAGTGGATTGGGCCAGCTGCCTGCACACTAAAAGAAGCCAAGGTCACCCAAAATTTTCTCAGAAACAGAGAGATTTTCCCCAACCTGGAGTAAAGTTGGGTTAAGGGCAAAAAAACATGGATCATTCCCAGAATAAGCCAAATGATATCAGGACTGCCAGCACCAGCTTTAGGGTGAGTACAGCATTTTCACCATTGTAGACAAGTCATAGGAAGGGAATTCCAGAGCCTGGAAGCAGACACTGAGAAGACCCTCCTTCTTCACATTTTCACAGCTTTAGTTGTGTGATTTACATCAGTGTGATTTTGAATGGAAGAGGAAAAATGTTTTATATCAGTGACAAGAAACTGAAAGATACATGCACACTTTTTTTTTTTACTATTTCATACACCACAAACTGGATAAATTTGCTAAAATATATCAGTAATCAATCAGTATTTCCCATCTAAAATAGCAGAACAATTAATACAAATTTACTATTACAGAGATTTCAGAAACCATCACTTTGCCTTCTTCTTACCTCCCGTGTGTTATGGTTACATTTTGCTTCAATGTCATATCTCTCTTCATCCACAATGTCTACCTTCTCATGAAGCTCCCTGCAGAGATCCTAGACAATTAAAACAGAAAACTGGACAGTAGGTATCTTCTCCATGCTTTCTTTTTCTTTCTCTGGGGCAAATATTGAGGAATTATCTATTGATCAAACTGAGGTGAGGCAAAACTGTCAGCATAAGAAGTAGTGTTAATGCTCCTCACTAAGTGCATTGGCAAAGTGCTTTCATATCTTGAATTGTGTGATGTGGTCTAGATTTCAATGGATAAATAAACAATAGAAAGATAACCTCTATATCTTACATTAGCAATAGCCAACATTTATATTTTGATGAGTCAGGGTGTACTTCTTGGAGTTCTGAAGTGTTTTATTGCCAAGTGATTTGATCATTCTCTGTGCAAAAGCATAACATAGTGTCTGGGGGCCAGGAGCCAACAGAAGTGGTGGTAACTCTTTGCTCTACAGCAGGGGTAGGCAACCTTTCCCCTTTAAGGGCCAAGGGATTTCAACTCCCAGAATCCCAGGAGCTATTGGCCAACATGGCTGAGGCTTCTGGGAGCTGAAGTCCCTCGGCCCTTAAAGGGGAAAGGTTGCCTACCTCTGCTCTACAGTTTCCAAGGGATGTGAGGGATTCACCTGATCCTGCTGGAATGGAGGAGGTAGAAGGGTGGCACTCTGGGGTGGAGGGAGATCAGTACTCAGGGAGGATTCACATCAGGAACTGTGGCAAAGTTGCCAGACGTTCATAGGAGGAACAGTGCTGGCACAGGAGAAGGTCTGGAAGCAATGTGGGTCTCTGCCCTACTCAGTCCACTGTAGCTACATCCCTGCCTTCATGAGAGGTCATACTCCATAATCAATAAAGGTTTCATGACAATAAAGGTTTCCATATGCAACTATGGTGCACATGAATCCAGATACAACATTAGCATTTACCTTTTTTATATGGTCATACACACATTTGAAACGAGAAAAGTAATATTTAGTTATAGAACCAAAGAAGCATAGAATCATAGAGTTGGGTCTCCAGCTAAGTAGTTACTCTGGGTGTCTTCAAAAAGGGGCTACACTGGAAAGTTGTCAGTGTACCCTCTTTTTATAGACATCCAGAGAAGGAGACCCACCACCTCTCTAAGCAATTGGTTCTATTGCCATATTATGAGCCACCTTGGATCCCATTTGGAGGAAGGACAGAATATAAATTAAACAAACAAACAAACATGTCAATGCATTGTTGAATCCATTTTGGGTTTTAATCTGAACTTTAAAAGAGATATTGATGTGCTAAACCTATTTTGCAGTAAACGTTGGATAATATTCTATTCCAAAAAGCCAGTGTGGACTCACTACTGCACTAATGTGGAAGCTGCCAGCCACCGTTACCTCTAAAGTCTAGATTAGGTAAGAATCTCACAAATATTAATGATTAAACTTCTTGCCTTCCTCTTGAAGCAAAGGGGGAAAGTGTGTTGGAGTTTGGAACAAAACTACCTAATTTAGGGGGGTTGCAGACTGCTAGAAATAGTGCAAATTGAGTCCACTTTAAGGGTGAGGGTTAGTGCTAGGGAATAATGGGAATTGTAGTTTTTTTCTGAGACATTGAGCCTTCTCTGTCAGAGAGCTCTGGTGCCACAATAAAGTACAGTTCCCATGATTCCCTACCCCTAATCCTAACCCTAAAAGTGGACTCAATTTGCACTATTTCTGGCAGTCTGCAACCCCCCTTAGCTCATTAGATTTATGTAATGCTCAAAAAGTCATCAGAAGCCATGTAAACATTGATACTCTTCTCCAAACTAAGTATCTACCTGAAGTTGGGCAAATGAAAGTCCACTGGTTCGCAAAGGCGTGATCCTCTCTGCCAAGTATCTCTCCTTCTCTCCTTGCTTGTCCACTTGCTCTTGTTCCCACTGTTCTTTGGCTTTAGCCAGCATCAAACTCTGAAATCAAGAAGTGAAAAGATTTAAAACCCATCCACAAGCCGGCAAATTGTTAGCATTATTGCCATATTTTAGCATCTACATCTTGTCATCAGGGTCAGCTGGGGCTGTCCAGGTCCTGTACCAGCTCTTGGATACTGTCATAAGGCTGAATACAGTAAAATTCAATAGGAACTGGTGGTTCTTGGATCTAATAATTGGACAAACCACCTGCCTTGAATGGAATTGTATTTCCTTTCAGAGAAAAATGTGTAACTTGGGAGTATCCCACTTTAGGAGAGAAGTAGGAGAAATAAATAAATAAATAAATAATATCCCTATATCTATTTCTATCACTGATGTCCCAGGCAAATTACATGGCTTGGATTGCCTGGGGCATACTTTGGCTGGTCTGGGAATACACTTCATGGGGCTGCCCTTGAATGTTACTCAGATGCTACAACTGCAAAATACAACAACAGACTGCTGACTACAACATCATATAGAAACCATTGTTGTTGTTGTTATGTGCCTTCAAATCATTTCTAATTTATGGCAACCCTAAGGTGACCCTATAACAGGGTTTTCTGGGGCTGAGCATGTAATTCACCCAAGGTCACACAGTGGAGTTTCCATGTCCAAGTGGGGAATCAAACCCTGATCTCCAGAGTCATAGGCCAATGCTCAAACCACTACACCATATAACGTAAGTATTCAATGTACGCCGCCCCGATTGCCGAGCAGAGGGGCGGGTTACAAATAAAAATTTATTATTATTATTATTATTATTATTATTATTATTATTATTATTCAAGGAACTGGTGATAATTTTTTTTCCAAATTGGTGATAATAACTGGTGATAATATTTAAAGTCTATATCTTGGGAACTCAGCACTTGAAAGAGTGTCTCTCGTTATATATGGCCTGCACACAGATTGGGCTCCAAAAGAGGGACACAAAGGAGTCCACTTTTAGGGTTAGGGTTAGTGCTAGGGAATCATGGGAATTGTTTTTGTTCTGAGACATTGAGCCTTCTCTGTCAGAGAGCTCTGGTGCCACAATAAAATACAGTACCCATGATTCCCTAACCCTAACCCTAAAAGTGGACTCAATTTGCACTATTTCTGGCAGTCTGCAACCCCCCTCAGTCAGGGAAGTCATGGGCCTGAATCTGCAGACCTACACAGAGTAGTGGAGGACAAGGGATCTTGGATTAAAACAAATTCCCAGCTATATTCTGAGATCCCTGGATATAGGACATGGTACAAATATTTTAATAGCATAAATACATAAATATTTTTTTGTCTGATATCTGAAAGGTTAATGCTTACAGGTCACTCCTACAGCAAAGAAGGCAGAAATACTTTAAAAGTGTGAACAAAAGAGGTTTTTTTTGTACTAAAGAGCCTTTATGGCAGCTCATTTAAACTGTCAAATGACAACGGATTCATTCCCTCTATTTAGACAAATCTGAGAGGAGTTGGAAATGCAGCATGACTCACCTTCAGAAGGAGTTTCCGTGAGGCTGTGATCTTAGATTTCCTCTGAGATGCAAAGATAGATAGATCAAAGAACACATTTTAGAAACAAATTTATTATAAATTGCATAACCATAATGAAAAGAGAAAAGAATCCAGTAGCTGTTCTTACCTCCCTGTGGAAATTCATTTGGAGGAAGGAATTTAAAAAAAATGGAGAAAATGAAAATGGACAGCATGAAAATGCAAAATATAGTTCTGTATTCAAGAGCCAGTAAAAGTGAAATTAAATTGATGCACTATCAAAGAATGAACACATTATACCCCACCTGTACTTTGTATTGATATTGATATTCTATATCTAATCATTGTTCTTAATCTCCCTACTTGGCCCACTACAGAGACACAACACCCCAATGCCACAGCAACCAGACACTAGTAGATAATGTGACCTCTAAACCATTTCTTTCTTTGGCCCTTAAACTTTCCATCCATCTTTTCTCCTTGTTAATTTGTCTGGGTGGTTTGCTAGTGCTCAGCTACAGATTCCCTAGACATGGTCCAGACTTCACAGAATAGCCTGGCTTTTTCCTTCTAGAAGATGATATTGTTCCTATGAATGCATTCTCTCCTTTGCTACCTGGTCTCTGGCTCTCTACCCTTCACTATCAACATCAGAGCACATTCTTGGTATCAGCCTGTGCCTATCATAGTGACCTTTAGAGATCCACTTCCATTCTCAGTAGCTGCCAGTGGTGAGGACTATGACAGGCACTATGATTTGTGATGGTGTTAGCTGTATACCATTGCAATTATCCTCAGTGCTGTAGGCCAAATATTCCATATATTTAAAATAAAAAGATGATTTTCTAGTTGCTCAGTACTGCCATTTGGTGAATTAGGACACTAGAATGTTAGCAGAAGGTTGAGCCTAAAGTAGGCATAAGCACAAGGGAACTCTGCCTGGGTACTTAGACATCAGCAACTGTCTGAGGACCCCAGTTCCTAATGCACAGTAAATCCATCCTATTGTATGTCATTAGCTGAAGTGGCAAGAGGATGTTTAGATATTATATCTACTAACATGCAGCGGTGTGTGTGTGTGTGTGTGTGTTATACTTTCCAGAATCCTCCAGTGAGTAGAATTTGTCCAAGTTCTGCAGTCAATGTATAGGGTGTGATTCCATGGGTTGTCCATTTAATCATAACAATTAATAGAGACCACAATTCCAGGAGAAGGAGACTAATATATATAGCAAATGTATGAAGATGTGAGTGGAAGGGGAAGTGAAATACCACAAGACTACTGTTTTCTGACCTTATTTGAGGAATGCAAATATTGTGTTTACCTTTAACTATATGTACCTGAATGTTCAATTTTTCCCTGAATTTTTACTAATTTTTGAGCTAAAACTTCACACTGGATCACCTTAAGATATTTTGCTGTCTGGGGTGAAGAACAATTCAATATCCTCTCCCAATCCAAATACAAAAAATTCAAAGCTGAACCTTACTTCAGTCCTGGCTAGAGAGAGGAGGCTAGTTGAAGGGGAGAGGAGGCTAGTTGAAGGGACATGCTACAAGGCATGTGGTTTAGAGCATTCTCCTCCAACATTTAGCTGTCATTCCCCCCCCCCCCCCGCATCTGCTGCTTGAGATGAATCACACTGCCTAATCATAGTGCTAGTACTGACATCATACATTCTCATAGGACTTTTCATAAAAGGGCAGCATTATTCAGATTCTGAATGCTGGAATTCAGACTTCAGTGTTGACATTGATTTTTGCAATTAATCTCAAACCCCAGTGATTCTACATTATGACCACATTTACAGTGGGAGCACAGATGAGCAGTTGATCCCTGAGCTGCCAGTAGTCCAGCATTGGTGATAATGCCACCCACAAAACAAGTGTGCGATGGGGTCCTTGTCTCCTTTCCAGAGAAAAGGCCAGAGATAAGACTAGTTTCTTTTAGCAAATCCCCATGGTAAAAATTTCAGAAGTGCGTTTTTACAGAGTTTAGAAAAGCTACTTGTTTGCATTGCATTGGGTGGGCCATTTGTGTGTCTGTGCTAAAATAAATAGGGTCCACTCTGCCATCTGATGGCTGGTTTGTGGAACTGGGTTGTGACTCTAAAAGCTGAAACCAATTTGTTCTCAAAATTTTCTTTTCAGAATTCTCCTTCATGAATATTGCTGTCTGACCTCCAGAGACTCTGAGAATATTAGGCGTTTGCCTAATGATAAATGAATTCAACTTTTCATAACTGATTGTTATTATTTAATGGGGTTTGTTGTTAGTTAACATGCAATTTTACACTTGATAGTATTGATAGCTGATATGCTTCATATTGTTGTGTGCCTTCAAGTCATTTCTGATTTATGGTGACCCTAAAGCAGGGGCCAGCAACCTACGGTCCATGAGCTGGTTCTGGCCCAGGTCCCTGCACTTACCGGCCCAGGCGGACCCCTGCCGCCGCCGCTGCCGCATGTTTTGGCTGCCATGCGGCCGCTTGCACCACAACCGTCATTTTGATTTCCAAAATGGTGGCTGCTATGTGTTTGCGCATGCGCAGGAGTACTGCGCATGCGCAAACAAGTCACAGCTGCCATTTTGGTGAACAAAATGGCGGCCGCGACATGCGCGGAGGTGGCTGCGGCAGCGCGCGCAGCGGCAGCGCACACAGAGGGGTTGCGCGTGGTGGTGGGGGTGCATGCACGCTCATGAGCGCACGCGCCACCATTCCCCCCCCAGCTCGGCAGAAGGGACAACTTCGGGGGACTGGACCCTGGCTCAAAAAGGTTGCCTACCCCTGCCCTAAAGCAAAACTATCAAAAGGTTTTCTTGACAAGATTTGTTCAGAGGGATTTTGCCTTGCTTTTCTCTTAGGCTGAGAGAGTGTAATTTGCCCAAGGTCATCCAGTGGTTTTCCATGGCCAAGCTGGAATTCAAACCCTGGTCTTCAGAGTCATAGCTCAAACCACTACACCATGCTGGCTGATATGCAGTGTCATAGAAAAGGCATTTGTGAACTTTCTGCAACCAGGGAATACTTTCCACTTCAGCATGCCTATAGCAGAACTTCTGCACATTACAAACTACCAGAGCTTAGAAAATCTACTTTTTCTGATTACCACTCCCAAAATCCCCATTTAGCATGGCCAGTGGCTAGTAACCTTTCTGAGCTCTGACAATGGCCAATGGTGAAACAGCAAAAGAGATTCCACCTCAACATTAGGAAGAATTTTATGACAGTAAGAGCTGTTCGACAGTGGCACACACTCCCTTGGAGAGTGGTGGTGTCTCCTTGTTTGAAGGTCTTTAAACAGAGAGTGGATGGCCATCTGTTGGGAGTGCTTTGATTGTGTATTTCTGCATGACAGGAGGTTGGACTGGATGGCCCTTGTGGTCTCTTCCAACTCTATGATGCTATGATTCTATGAAACAATGAGGACAGGCAGCAGTGAATATAAACTGAATATTCCTCTATGATATTCTACAGATCTGGTGAGGATGCTGGGTAGGGGATTCTGAGTGTCTCAGTCCAAATAAATAAATAAATGCCAAGATCTGTGCATACTTTATAGGAATGTTCAGTTCCCTGTTTGGCTTCACTATTGCCTTTTGTTGGAGTTTGGAAACATTGCTTTTTGAACTACAAACAAAAAAGCATATTTTTCCCAATCTCTGTGTCATATAATGTAAGAGTGTATCCTAAAACATATCTCAGAGGCTGTTCATTTTAGAGGAAGCTCAAGAGTATAAACTCAGATAGTGAAGCCAGATCTTCACATGATCTGGCCTGAAACTTCTTAGTTCTTGAAACTATAAAATGAAAATAGCAATCCTGTATCAAGTTCACCTATTTACCTTGTAATGTTTTGATATGCAATTTCTTTGGGTTTGGCAGTCCCTGGCATCAACACACAATGAAATGGAGTCACGGAAAACATTCAACATAGTAATGTTATCATACAGCAGCCATGAAAAACCTGTGACCCTCCAGATGTTGTTGAAGTAGAACTCCAGCCAGGCCTTACCATTGGCCAGGCTGGTTGTCATTGGTGGATGTTGGAATCCAACACCATCTGCACAGCTTTTCCACTTCTGTGACACAAGATCAGGGACAGGAATCATGTAGACCTCCAGACAGATTTCTGGGTTGTAATTACCAATATTCCTCACAATGGGCTGCTGGCTAAGCTGGCCAGAGTGGCTGGGATTTGCAGTGCAACCACATCTGGCAGGCTACATGATCCTCTCATCTGAGGGAGATGTATCCATGGGAGGAGAGGGGAAAGGGAGAAGTCAGCATAGGGCTGTCATTTTCAGCAACATCCCTGTGACAAGTCTCACAACTAGTTCTACTGGATGCCATTCATGAGGTCAGTGGGGCAAAATTCAGAAGCTTAATCTAAGAATCATGCTGATTAAACCTATAGTGTTCTTAGAAGACAACTTATCAAAAGGAAAAGGCAAAAAAAATGCAAAAGAAGAATCTCCTACTTACGGTTCAGGCATTGTGCAAAGAAAGGGTGTGCCTATAAGTTGAAACAAAAATAATCATCAGCAAGGACCTTTCAATGTTAAATGTTTTTAAAACAATGTAAACTAAAAGTTAAATATTTCATATTTAGAAAAAGCAAGAACTGGAATAATCATATCTTTTTATCCAACAACAAAGCACCTAATATGGTTTTTTAAAGCAAAAGTTTGCAGTCCTGTTGCAATAAAGATTATTGAATACATTGCTCATAAGCTACCTTAAATGATTGTTGTGATGACAGTGAACTTGATAATTATATCTCTTCTCTGAGACTAAGGGGATGAATTTTTTTTAAATTAAAACCAAATAAATACGTTACCATCACTCTTTCAACCATGTGCTGTAAACAGTACCAATTATGCACTTACTAACTGAAACCCTTTTCAGATTAATCCATTTCAACCCATGTCAGACATCCTCTGGGTGTCTTTTGATTTTTATAAGTATACCTCAGTGGTAGCTTCCATATCAATAGATCCAGTAGATCTATACTGTGTCTTAGTCCAAAATTAAAGGAGCTTTATAAGGTGATAGACCCTATTTCCTCCCCCTCCCTCCAGCAAAGGTCTGTCACCTTTGAAAGTTCCTTTAAATTTTGCACTAAAACACAGAGCAAATTGACAGGTTCCCAGATATGGAAGCTACCATAGCTACAGCTGTTGTCTATATGATGCAGGGAGTAAGTCACACTAAATTTAGTTAGACATATTTTCTAATATACATGCATAAGATAGGATAGCTTGTCTGTTTCAAATAGCTTTGCATCTGTCTAGCCTGATCTGCCTCATGCTATTGGTTTTGGATGTCACTGCATATGGGTTTTATAATTTCATAGGACCTATATTATTACATTTGTATGACTATATCGTTTTGGTCCTGCCTTTTAAATAGTAGATTTTGTACTCTCTTCATATGGCAAATCCATGGAACAGTATTCTTGATTTGGTTAATTCTTGGCCTTAACATTCAATTAGTTCTACCATGCTCTGAAAAGATGGCAAGAAATTACCGGATGGATTGCTCTGGCTCTTTTTAAATTTTTAGCCTGCTGTACCAAGCTGAATCATCCAGGTACATGGTTGACGGGGGGGGGGGAGGAGGTACATGATTACCAACATGAGATCCAGGTGGATCATTATCTTGTCTCTACCAACATACTTCTTTCTATTCTATCTCTATAAATGCTGCTACCCTAGAAAAAAGGCCTGTTACAATTTTAAAAAACAAAAATGTAGCCACTAGGGTGAGTAATTCCATACATATTAATAATTCAGCCACCTGACCTCAAGAATTCAGCCTTATGCCAAATGCAGATTGCCTACAATTGCTTTTGGATCCTCAGTTTTCACATTCAACTTCTTGTATTTCTGTTGACACTTTTGGATCAGAATCTTTTCCTAAGAGGAATACAATATTGCTAAAATACCTTCTCCCCCAATATATGGCCTGAAGGAGCTTTTAACTAAATGTTTAAATACTCTACAGCTATTGGGAGCCAAGGGGCACTATAAGGGCATATGTAAGGACTTTATCACATGGGAAACAAGCATCCTTCTCCTGTCCTTAAGATGGCATTAAATCCCGTCATTATCCTGCAATAATGGGATGATTTTCAGACAACGTCCCCTGATGTCACCATTATCCCACAATTATCCTGAGAATAATGCCACTTTATTCACATGATAATTGCGGGATAATGGCGACATCAGGGGATATTGTCTGAAAATCATCCCATTATTGTGGGATAATGACAGGATTTAATGCCGGTTTAATGATGGGAGGACGCTTGCCTCCCATGTGATAAAGTCCTAAGACAGATGGAGATTGCCCTGCTGGTTGCTGGAAGGTAAAGAACTTGGTTCATTTTCTTCTAGAATGTCCATCTTATTCAGACTGAATAATTAGATATATTGGCTTGTACTGTAGGAGCTAAAGGTCATATTCTTTTAAACAAAATGGTATTTTTATTGCCTAACTAAGGGACGTACTGGGCTAACAAAGTTAAAGTAGACTTAGGAAAAAGGAAAATTTGTATTCCTCCTGGTATACAATTTTGGAAAAGTTGTAAATAATAACTACTTAATTAAATAATTAACATCTGTAGCATTTAATTTGCTTTGTACAACTAGTTTACCTCATTTCCTTTTTAATTGTTAGCTTTAAACTGTTACTGTGTTTGGTTTGGGTCTATATGAAAAAATGAAGATTGGCTATTGAGTGATAAACTGAGGACTGGGTACTAATCTATCCAAGTGTTAATATACAAATGTTAAATGAACAAAAACATTCCAATTTCAGATGTATATTTGAAACAAAAATAATTAGGTTTCCAATAAAAGTTGAGCTTTTCATTCCTGATTTGCTCAGGCTCTCAATTTAGATTACATTTTGCAGCTTTCCAGTCTATATTAAATTGCTTCTCCCCATGATTCAAGGTGGGGGGCATAGTCATGGTGAAATAATATAGTCATGATTAATTGCAGTCTCTCTTATTTTAATGAGTCTGGTGGATTCAACCCTGTAATTCCGCATCCATAACGCTTAGTGGACCAAATGCAAAAAATCTAATTTTCATTTCAGTTTCTTAAGGAACTGATTTATTTTTCTATATTAGTTTAAATGTTATTTCTTTTTACAGTTGTGGTTAGATGCTAGAAAAGTTTTCCACAAATAAAACACAATTCCAAAAGGATGCAGAATTTAGAAAATAATTATTATAGGCTTGGAGTTATTTTAGGTTTTTCAAATGAATTCTGTGAATACTGAGGATATCACTGTGGAATACATTCAGAAATACACAGTTCCTCCAACTCTATTTCTAGTAAGTAAATTCTCCTCACATAGGCAAGTTTCTCCTAAAGACTTGGGAAAACAGCAAATTTGCTTGGCTCCACTATGTCACAAAGTTATGAAAATGAAAGTATAATCAAAAACACAAAGACAGCAAATTCAGTATAGCATATATGTCCAAATTAAAATGACACAGAAAATATGATTAATGTAATTATTATATCTGTGCAGCTATGAAAAAGCTGAGATTTGATGTGGGAGAAAATCAATGTATTTTTTAGACATGTCATTTTTCCAAGAGCCTACTGCATACTTGTGTACAGTATGCTCACTCACCTTATACATTCTCTTTTCCATTACAGTTCTCATAGTTACCATGTATTCCAGGAAGTTCTCATGAGCATTTCTCTTCAGATCTAATGATTCAAAGCTGAAACCTATTCTTAAGCTTCTCCCTTATCTGTGCGTCTGGTTTTTGCAAGGTTCTTGAGGGAATACTATTAATAATCATTTATTATACAATCACAACAACATCAACAATAAAGTGTTCATCTTAACATTCCCATGACTGTATTTGTGCTTACATGGCAACGGCACTACATTTAATTTAATTAGTTTAAGTTGCCAGGGTATATCTGCCACCAGGTTCTGACTGAGCCAGCTGAGCTCCAGCTACCTAGAGCAAAATTAAGCAATAACTCCATTCCCCAGACTCCAGCTTATAAATAATCACTGTTCCTTCATTACCTGGTTACCCCAAAGCAAATTTCTTGATGAAATACTTTACCTAGTGAAGTCCAAGCAGAAGAGAGGTGATGGCTGCGGGATGGAAGTGTTCAGACTGTGAAGGGATGGGGAAAGGATGATGAGAGTATTAAGCTGACGCCAGACTGCAACTGGTCAGTAAAAATAGAATGGATACAGATACCCTTCTGTACACATGAATTCAGAGGACAAGAGGCTATGTCCACCACAAGTAAAACACCCACCCACACTGTGTACATTTTGTAGGCATCATGCTTCACATTCTAGATATATTGCACCCTCAACAGATGTTAAGGGAAGTTTAAAAAATGGTTACAACTCCCAGAGTTTGAGACTGCAAATCCCACTGGCAATTATGGCTGGGGACATTCCTCACAATGGTAGACCAGAAGAGAATTTTTTCAAGCTCTGAGCCTTACACAACTTGTGCTTTCATATATGCACACAAGACATACATATATTCTGTGCACATATGCTATCAAACAAGAACTAGATCTTTCTAACAGGGCCTCATTTATCTGTTTTAGTAAAATGAGAAAAGCTGTGGCTTATACTGGTGTGCTTAAACAGAATCCTACTCTTGGTGGGAGTGCACCCTTCTGCATTTTTCTGACACATGTTGGAATCATCATCGTAGTTGTTTTTACCAAGAAGTGCCTGTAATGATTAGACATATGCAACATGAATTAAACGTCACACTTTGGCCCTTAGGACAACAATCTTAAAAAAAAAAAGTCTCTGATTTCTGTGGGTCAGAAAGACTCATGGGATGCTACCCAAGATAACTATATGGGCCCCTATCCCCTCTATGTTCAGCCTAAAAACACCAAGGCTAAAGCAATGAGAAGGCAGGGACCAGGTTCTACCAATAACCAAAGGAGATGCCAGTAGAGGACTCATACTAACATTGGAAGTGTAGTTCCTGGCCTTTAAGTCATGGATTCAGGAATCTGGGCTCATATAGTTGGTCCATTCACTTCAGTCTGCTGTCAAGGTCCTAACTGATGTTCAGCTTCAAGGCTGCTGCTCTCCTTTTTCCTGATTTTTTAATCTTTACCAGATTTACCAGACTTGGACTGGATCACCCTTTAAATTTATGTGGCTTCAAATCAACTCCAACTTATACCAATCCTATCACAGAAATTTCTTGGCAAGATTTATTCAGAGGGGGTTTGTGATTGCCATCTTCTGAGGCTGGAACAGTGTGACTTGCTCAAGGTGTATTTCATGGGCTGAGCAGGGATTTGAACCCTTGTCTCTTGGACTCACAGTCCAACACCCAAACCAATACACCACACTGGCTCTTGCCCTTGAAATAGAAGACACTTGTAAATAGAGGACTTCTCTCTATAAAGTAGGCTACATGATCACCCTGACATATGGGGACCTTGCCAACTGAGGCTGTAGTTTCCATACAGGTGTTCTTTTCCCATATGGCAAATCTATTTCTTGAAGGAAGGGTAATACTTCTCCTTCCATTTAAAAAGAATGTAAGATGTAGGAAATATCTGGGCTGAAACTGGGATGGGCTACAAGTACAACGAGACTCTGGACATCAACACAGTTCATGAGTTGACTGAAAGCACTGGGGAGTTGACTATCCTGATGCTTCTTTTATCATTGATCCATGTAGAGGTCAATGACAAAGATCCCAGTAATGATTGACAGTGGCAGCCTTTGTTAAGCATAACCTGAGCCCCTTTCTGAGTACCTCATGCTTTTGTCTTTGAAAAGGGTGGGTTTGAGGGACCTCAGAGGGTGGAGGCAGCCCACTGAGCTGGCTTTGCACCTGTTTCCCTGCGTATTTTTAGTGCAGATACTATGAGAACACAATTCTATAGTCCAACAAGGACAATGCCTGGTATTTTAATCTGTTCTGCTATTATGGGGTGCATAGACAACACAGGAAGGCAATACGACTGCAATGACTGACAGGAGTGATTGACACAGAACTTCTCCTCCTCACCCTGCCCTGTGGGGTTAGCAGAAACCAGAAGCACAAGGAACCAGAACTTAGAAAACTTGCCTTTTGGGGACTACAAGACTCAGAAATACTCCTTCCCAGCATGTTGAATGCTGCCAGGGGATTCCTGGGAGTTGTAGCCAAGAGAAGGGAGGAGCCAATTTCATTCTGAACTATTTATATTTATTATATTTTATAGTAACCATCCTCCAATGATTTCAGGAGAATGTAGATGTATTCCTCTGCCCTAGGTCATCTCACAACAACCATGTTAAGCAAGTTAGGTTAAGGCAGACTATCAGCCCCAGACAATCTGATATTCCCCAAAAATACAGGGCTACTAGAGCCAGCAAGGCATAGTGCAGTGATGGCGAACCTTTTAGGGGCCGAGTGCTCTAACTAAAAGGCCTTCCAGCGCTGAATGTTACTCGGTGCCTCTGGGGCAGGACTTCTCTTCCCCACCACCACTACCCTTCCAGACCTTCAGCTGCCTCTCCAGAGACAGCTGAAGCCTGGAGGGGGGGTCAAAAGAGGAAAAAGACGAACAAGCATGTGCCACTGCCACCTCCTCCACCCACCCACCCCCCGTGCCATCCCCAGCCTTCAGCTACCTCCGGAGAGGCATCTGAAGGCCTGAGATGGCCAGGTAGGAGGAGGAACTGGCATGTGCCTCTTCCTCCTTCTCCCCTCCCTCCATGTACCAGGGAAATGGCTTCGCATGTCATCTCTGGCATACATGCCATAGGTTCGCCATCATGGGCATAGCGATTCCATGCTGATATTCCCCAAATGTCTGATATTCTCCAAAAGTACAGGGCAGCTAGAGCCAGCATAGCATAGTGGCTCCAGAATATGGCTCTGGAGACCTGGCTCCAAACCCCCTCTTGGCTATGAAACCCACTGGGTAATCCTGGACAAGTCACACTCTCTCAGCCTCCTGGGAAAGCAATGACAAACCTCCTCTGAACAAATCTTACCAAGAAAACTCCACGATAGATTTGACTTATGGTCACCATAAGTTGGAAATCATTTGACGGCACACAACAACAAACCAGGCTCCCACATTACTCCAAGTGACATGCTGGTTTGGGATGATGAGAATTTTGGTATAACATTCCCAGGGGACAATAGGTTGGGGAAGGCATGAAATTGAGCATTGATTTGAATCCAGATTTCCTGACCTTAACCTAATAATCTTAATTACTATTACATTAGACTGAATTTGGATACACCCATCACTAATTCTGTAATTTTCAGGCTCACTGCAATCCTACTTGATGCCAAAACATAATTCTTCAGGGAAAGAAACTTTAAGTAGAATTGCTCCCTCCTTATCTTTATACCATGACAGATAGCACCAAGTTAAGATGCTAACATGTTGGAAGAACATGTTGACATGGTTGGATTTTGGCAAGGGTCTGTCATATCCTTCAGTCATATGTTTCCTTTGGTTTCATTTCTTCAAGCTGTTCATTTCAGGGAAACAGACACTTTTGTGGTGGACTCTGGCCTGGAACCACCTAAAAATACTGGGCCACACCTCTGGCACCAGTAAGAAACAGAGGGTCCCACCCCAGGTCATTTACTTTTTCATGATTTCAAAAGTTGATGACATTGCTCAAGCAAACTCAGTCATACAATGGCTGGTGATGGTGGCAGAAATAGATAGGCAGGTTACATGACATACAGATCCAGAAAATAAAGAAAATAAAGAAAAAGAGCAGCAAGGGTAAGGAAGTTATTTAAAAAGTTATGATTGCCAGGTAAGGGAATATAGAAGACAGGGGTGATGTTGGATCGATCAATATGTGAGGAAACAGAGATTTTATAGAGCAGGAGCAGTACTATCATTAGGGTTGCCATCACTCAGTGTGGTAATACATGGTGTCACCTCCCCATTGACCTCCTCCTATGCCACACCATATAGAATCCTTAGTAATGTTTTTTTTTTGTGTACTAATGTTACTCAGAAATCATAATTCCCGTATATCTTTGAATATAATGGCAATAGTTGTGCCATAAACAACTAGTAAAATTGCAATTATACCATTAAACTATAATATCATATGCACAGCCTAAATGTATTTACATGGACATAGTTGTATGTGGTTAAAATGAAAATTTGTTAAGATGTGATGCTTTTAAAGAAAATTTTAAAAGAATAAAATTAAAAATAAAGCCCTGAGGCTTCTCCTTTCTCCTCCCACTGAGCCTCACCCCACTCACACTATCTCTTCAGCATTTTAAAGGGATGCAGGTGAATGCCACAGCCCATTTCTGCCAAAAGGAAGATGTCTGGGGAGCAGTCCCTTTCAGGTATCACTTGTTGCAGCCTGTACCCCACTAGTGATGTTAGAGCAGGAGAGAGAATCACAGAGCCATCCAGATATTGGACTGTAACAACCATGATTTTACAAGGTCTTTAGCCTTCTCTTCCAAAGAGTGCTGGTACATCACAAAACTACAAATCCCAGGATTCTGTAAGATGGAGCCATGGAAGTTAAAGTGATGTCAAACTACATTGTTTCTACAGTGCAGATGCACCCACAGTCTCCTACTCCTATATTACTTGTAATACCTGTAAATGACTGTTGTCATGTTTCCTGGTAGTGATAGCCTTGAAGGATTGAAGGATTGTCCCACCAAGGCTCTGAACTGGCTGATTCAGGATAAATCGTGATTGGCTGAAGACCGTGTACAACCTTTAGAGATTGAATTAAATGTTCCAGTCTTCCCATTCTTTGTATATCGTAGCAAGGTTTGCTTCTAGTAACTTAATGAGAATAGAGCTCAATAATGATAGGTTTCTTCCCTAGCTGATCCTAAGTCTTAGTTCAGCCAACTTCATCACTCCCAAGCCAAAACATTATTTTAGAACTGAGTTGGGCAACTGTGGCCCTCCAGAGGTTTTTGGGCTATAACTCTCGTAATCTCTTTGGCTGTGCTAACAAAAACTGATGGAAGATGTTGACCAGAAGACACCTGGAAGGCCACAGTTGCTCACCCATTCTGGACTCATACCTCAAAAACACCAGTGCAAGTGAGCCCCATGGTAACATCTACATTTCCTAAAGTGCTATGAGCTTAATAATAATTAAAATGATTTAAAATAAACAATTCTTTTTACAACAGGTTGGGGCAAGAAGAGGATACCTGGTGAGAACAGATTTTTTAAACAGTTGTCTGAATAGTTAATTTCAGTTATAGAGAAATTATTATTTGAATTTCCTGAATGGGTTAGGTTCCTTAGAACATCATGCAATAAAGATATGTTTTATAGGCTCAGTATAAAGCTTAGTTTTATCACTTTCAGCGGAGAGTTTGGAAATGCTGGGTGATTTAAGAATAGAAACAACGTGTCTTAGAAATTGTACATGAGAGATTATAGTTTCCCTTGATGAGAAAGGAGATCTGTTCCATTACTGGGATTTCCCAGATGTTAGACTATCCCAGATTGGCTTCTTCCACCTATCTATAGCCCTCCACATTTACAAGTTTGACCTTTGTGGATTTGATTATTCACAGTTTATTTGCTATTGCCTCTGCATTTTTAATCATGAGTGCAAACCTCACAAGACATCCATGGTGGGTTCAATCTGTGGTTTGTATATATATATATATATATATATATATATATATATAATGCATTAAACATGGTTTCGGGGGGCTGAGCCCGAAATGATTTTGGGGGCTAATCATTTTCCCACTTTTGTGAAGGTCCTACATCCCTAATCGCAGTGAATGTGTAGGGCTGGTATATCAGGAGGCTCTTTGTCTCTTAGCTCTCTCCTTACTTCAAGTATTTGGTCTCAGTCAGATATCCCGGAAGTCCTGTGGTTAGGTCTAGATGGCATTCTGACATATTTAAGAACTCCCTGTAACATACAATATTAGTAGATTAAAGACTTATTACTAAATCACAGTTTGATACCACATGGGCTCACACCATTCCCTTCCCTCTGTGTTCCCCCTTCCTTCCCTCATAGCCCTTTTTCATCTGAGACAAACTATACTTTGCAATTACATTTTAACAGAAAACTGTGATGTGTATGTGCCCTTCAAATCAGAAGGGCAAACCATGATTAAAATGCCAAAGAAAGCTTAATCTATTTGATTTCTGCTAGGCTGCTGCAGGCTGGAGAAGAGTAGGATAACAGACTGCCAGAAATAATGTAGCTTGAGTCCACTTTAACTGTCTTGGCTCAGTGTTAGGGAATCATGGGAACTGTAGTTTTTTCTGAGGCATTGAGCCTTCTGTCAGAGAGCACTTGTGCCACAATAAACTACAGTTCCCATGATTTCCTAGCACTTAGCCAGAGCAGTTAAAGTGGACTCAAGCTGCATTATTTCTGGCAGTCTATAAAGGCCCTATGTATCTGATTTTAATTTCCTATGTTTGATGGCCCAAGCTCAGTTTAAATATCAAGAACCAATAGAAGGGAGATTGGGGTCCTTGAAAATGCCCATCAACTGCACCTGAGTTGACACACAGGTCACTAACTCAAAGTTTATCTCACTACAGTACGGGGTATTGTGTCTTTGTTTAAATTATAATTGTTAGATTAGGATAGTCTATACATTTAGAGATTGAACATATGCAAATTTTATGCAAACTGGTGTCCTCTTTTATTCTTTTGAGTTATTTTGGGTGAGGGTGATTTGTAATTGCTACCCTAGCCAAAAGAAAGCCAGTGTGATGTAGTGGTTTGAGCATTGTACCAGGACTGTGAAGAACACAGTTCGAATCCCTGCTTGGCCATAGGAAACCAGTGGGTGACCTTGATCAAGTCACATACTGTTAGCCTCAGAGGAAGGCAAAGGCAAACCCCTTCTGAACAAAAGTTGCCAAGAAACCTCAAGAGAGATTTTTTTTGCCTTAGGGTCACCTTAAATCAGAAATGACTTGAAGGCACACTACAACAAGAAGTAGCATGGAGGGGGAGATATAAAACTATCTGAATTGAATCAACAATTAGGGGGAAATGTAAATTGGAATTCTCTAGTTAAAATACTTGTGTGTGTGTTTATGTGTTTGCATTAGGATATGTGAAACTAATTCTGCAAGAATCTACAATCTAACAAGTACAAACAGAACATTTAGAGCTTTGAAGTTTCCTCTTTTTTAAAACAAAGAAAATGCTCTTCATTAACATGAAAGAGTCAGCAGCCGAACTTGTTTTTTCACTGAATTCCCAACCCAATCCTTGTACAGGAAGACAGAATATTAATTAGTCTGGCTGGAAGCTTTATACAGTGAAGAGCTTGAGTGATCATATGTCAGCCTGTCTCAACCTGACGTCCTCCAGAGATGTTGGACCACAACTCCCATGTTCCCCCCTATAGGCTGTTCTGTGCATTCATCTGTTGGCCTGGTGTCAGAACCCTGGTGCTGATGCTGACCTAGTAGTTGGTTTTCAGGGCAGAAGTCAGTCTCTGGCTTATGGGTCACTGATGGAGAGGACAAGAACAAGCAGATCAAAGGTCTTACTTATCCTGATTTTAAGTTAAACAATGGCTATTTTATGTCTAGGTTCTGGACTCCTCTATTGTTCAACTTCCAAATTCAAGGGATGGTAGAAAGAATGAGTGAAAGCTGTGATAATGAAGGAGCAAAGAAATATAACAATGAACTAGAGAGTGAAAAAATTACTTTCCGGGATTCTAAGGGAGTTCTAGGAACTCATCTAATCTCACTGCTATCACTGAGCAGTGAATGAGACAAGAGCAGTGTTTTCTCAAACCTTTGAGCACAAAGGTCTTCTCAGGTCACTTCATTCCAAACTTGCCAACTATGTAAGAAGACCTAATAAATGTTTTATGGGGATAATGAATGAAGAATGGATTGCAATTCTCTACTGAAAAGGATATTTTCATATTATGGAAGAAGGTAGTGCTGAAACATGCAGCTTGGATTAAAACTCCCTGCTGGCTTTGTTTTTCCTCTGACAGAGTTCCTGTGCATTTAATGGTTGCAGGTTAGTTTCTGAGAAAACAACCAAGGTCATAGGTTTTTGCACCAGAGTTTGGGGAGCCTCATGAAAAAAAGTATAAGAATATTCATGGAGTTACACTGAAGGAAAGGTTTTGCTGAGATGTAAAATATATTTTAAGTTGTTAGTGATTTTAAGTTAAACATCTACAAAGCATCCTGAACCATCTCCTTCACCACCTTGATCTGTTCTGCTGATAAGATAACTGCTAGAACATTCAAAGAAAAACTGTGGCATACATAGTTTGGAAATAGCATTTGCTCCTTATTCTTGGATTTGTATGACTGTCATAGCCCTTTGTTGCTCAGTTGCTGCCACTACAAGACTTTGTAAATAAATTGCTACATATCGGATGTTATCACACGTGGCGGCAAGAAAGCGGCATGGAATCAATCCAGAACCATACCGGAATAGACCCCATAGCTTCAGACAAGAAAGCAGCATCATTCCGGTATGGTTCTGGTCGCGGCAGATGTAGTTCCTCAAAAAAAGAGGAATTGCAAAGAATGGGGATGATGCAGCAATGCGCCGGGGATGGCACTGGATGGGGCGGGGTTTGCTGCAACATCATTTGAACACAGGGGCAAAGGATCCAGAATGGGATGGGGATGCGCCGGGGATGGGACTGCTTTAGACCCCGGTGATAACACCCTCTGTCTATTACCAGACTCCATTTATGAACCTTAAAGGATTAAATGTTTCCCCTTCAAAACAAGGACTGAATGATAATCCTTATATATTTCCCTATACATGTATGATTGAAACTAAGGCCCACGAGTTCAAGGCAACTTCTCTCAGGTAAGAATAACTTACACATTTTTATCCCATTCTTCTGTGAAACTCAGGGAGGTGGGCATAGATCTCCTCTCTCCTCCAGTTTTAACCTTGTAAGGCTTGTTAGTCTGAAGGAAGGAGGGTGGTCCAAACACCCCTATATGTTTTGTGCCTGAGAGGGAATTTGAATCTAGGATTCCTTGGTCCTGCTCTGACACTGTGTTATACCACACCGTTTGGGTTCAGAAATATCTCTTAATTTGTTTCTTCTCAGCCACTGTTAACCAGATCAGATAAGGGTTTAGAGATGTGTATTATTCACAGAGAAGGGTGTGTCTCTGGTTTTCTTAAAAGAGGAGGCTAGAAAACTCTCACTTTGTATGAAAAGTCCTATCTGCAGCATTTTCTAGAAAGGCCTGGGTTGTTCTCTCTTATAGTTAAATAAATATATATGTAAATTACAGTATGGCTACTTGGGCGATAAGGACATTAGTCCCTTCCCTAATTGTCTATCTCTAAGAGTGGAATCTACATTTTTCGCAAGAAACACAATATAGGAGTTTTTCACACAGCTAAAAAATGTGATTTACCTTGCCCAGTTTGAATCCTCTTCTAGAATGCAGCCAGGTTCTATCACTTTGCAAATCCACCAGTTGAGGGCAGATTCCCAGCTGGGTTTTAGGCAAGATGCAGCCGGGAGGTGGCATCAGTGACAAAATATGAGTGATAGAACCCAGCTGCATCCTGGAAGAGGATTCAAACTGGGCAAGGTAAGTTGCATTTATTTAGCTGTGTGAAAAACTCCATAGTATCTCTTATGTTCACTCACAAGTACAGGCAGGTCTGTGGAGTCCATCAGAAAATTTCCAGTGCTGTCATGGAAACTGATTCTAATCTCCAGAAGTCATTAACACTCTCTTACTTTAAACTCAGTCACACCCTTCCCTGCACCCACCAAAGCAACACCCAACATCAACAACTTTGCCTGAGAGATTTGTTGCTGTTGTAGGCTAACAAGTACAATCCACTTTCAGTCATTGCTTAATCCCCTTTCTGTTTTCACTTAGCTGCTGCTTCTCTTTCTCTCTCTTCCTCTATCTCCCATGTAGTAGTTCTATTTTTATCTTCTACTTCAGTATCATGAGTATGGGGAGAACACCATAAGGATGTTTGACATGTTCCCTATTATAATTTTCCCTATTATGATTTGTGATCCCCAGTTCATCACCACTGCTTGTTGCATGTTGATGGAAATAATAGTCCCACTACGGTATATTCTGCCCTAATCAGGCCTCATCTGGGGTATTCTGTTCTGGGCACCTCATTTTAAGAAAAATATAGACAAGATGAAACAGGTTCAGAGAAGGGTAACAACAATGATAAGAGGTATAGAGAATGAAACATATGAGGAAAGGTTGAAGGAGCTGAGTTTGTTCAGCTTGGAGAAGAGAAGACTGATGGTGACATACTTGCACTCTTTAAATACCTCTATCACAGAGAAGAGGGAGCAGGCCTGTTCTCTGCTGCCCCAGAGATTAGGGCTAGGTCTAGTGGTTTTAAGTTTCTGTACAATGGATTTCAATTGAACATTAGAAGGAATGTCTTGACAGTAAAATTGGTTTGGCAATGGAACCAATTGCCTAGAGAAATGGTGGAGTCTCCTTCTTTGGATGTCTTCAGAAAGAACTGAACAGCTAATAATAATAATAATAATAAGTTTTATTTATAGCCCGCCCCTCTGCTAGGCAATCGGGGCGGGTTACAGCATTTTAAAACAGCACAGTTAAAAACATTCTCTCCAAACATAATCCCTCCACCCACCCCTTAAAACAAGATTAAACCAAAAAATAATTAAAACAACACAAGAATAAATTAAAAACTCAATCCGGAGTCAGTGGTCAATGAGCAAGTTGTCCCTCTCCATGGACAGATATTATTCTGGGAAGGCCTGCCGGAAGAGATCCGTCTTTACTGCCTTCTTAAAGGCAGCAAGGGTGGTTATCAGACGGATCTCATCCGGCAGGCCATTCCACAGTCTGGGAGCGGTAGCGGAGAAGGCCCTCTGGGAGGTCCGGGACAGCCTAGTTTTTATTGGCTGTAACAGATTCCTCCCAGAGGACCGCAGGGCGCGGGGGGGATCATACGGGGAGAGGCGGTCTCTAAGATAAGATGGACCCAAGCCATGTAGGGCTTTAAAGGTCAAAACCAACACCTTGTACTGTGCCCGGAAACTAATCGGCAGCCAGTGGAGGGATTTAAGCACCGGTGTTATGTGCTCCCTCCTTGATGTTCCCGTGATTACCCTGGCTGCCATATTCTGTACTAATTGAAGTTTCCGGGTTAGGCACAAGGGTAGCCCCATGTAGAGTGCATTGCAGAAATCCAGACGTGAGGTTACCAGGGCGTGTACCACAGTTTCCAGATCCCTCATATCCAGATAAGGGCGCAGTTGGCGTATCAGCCGAAGCTGATAACAGGCACTCCTGACCACCGCATTCACCTGACTAGTCATGTGAAGCGATGAGTCAAGGAGCACCCCCAAACTGCGAACACAGTCCTTTACGGGGAGTGTGACCCCGCCCAGGACTGGAGGCTGTATTCCCAGACCTGGTTTCGGGCCTGTGATTGCGAGTACCTCCGTTTTGTCTGGATTCAACTTCAATCTGTTTTTCCTCATCCAACCCATTACCGCTCTTAGACAGTCATTAAGAGGTGAGACGCCATCTGAAGTCTGAGACGATGATCTGGACATGGAGAGATATATCTGGGTGTCGTCAGCGTACTGAAGACACCGCGCTCCATGCCTCCGAATGATCTCCCCCAGCGGTTTCATATAAATATTAAACAGCATCGGGGACAGGATGGCGCCCTGAGGGACGCCACAATTAAGCTCAATTTTGGATGAGCAACTGTCCCCGAGCCTCACCCTCTGAGATCTGCCCGAGAGGAAGGAACGGAACCACTGCAGAGCAGTGCCTCCAATTCCTAACTCTCTCAGGCGATCTAAGAGGATGGCATGATCTATAGTGTCAAAGGCTGCAGAGAGATCCAAGAGCACTAGCAGGGTCACACTACCCCTGTCAATACTCAGGCGGAGGTCATCGGTCAGAGCAACCATGGCAGTCTCAACCCCAAATCCTGTCCTGAAGCCGGTTTGAAATGGGTCAAGATAATCGGTTTCATCCAAGACTGCCTGGAGCTGGGAAGCAACTGCCCTCTCGATCACCTTACTCAAAAAAGGGAGTAAGGAGACTGGTCTATAGTTGTTTCTGTCCAGGGGGTCCAGGGAAGGCTTCTTCAGGAGTGGCTTAACCGCCGCCTCCTTTAGACAAGATGGTACTTTGCCTTCTCTGAATGATGCATTGATTGTGTCCCGAAGGAACCCCTTCAACGCATCTCCCCCCTGGACGACCAGCCAAGATGGACATGGATCGAGGGGGCAGGTCGTCTTCCTCACCATTCCAAGCAACTTGTCCACGTCATCGGTACTCACAGATTGTAATTGATCCAGTGAAATGTCATCAACGGAGTTCCTGGATGCCTCATCTACGGATTCTGCCAAAACAATGGTGTCTAAGTCGGCTCTTATCCGAGAGATTTTATCTGCAAAGTAGATATTAAAGGCCTCACAGCAGGCTGTCGTCGGGTTCAGTAGGGGATTCGGCGCAGGAGGAACCCTTGTCAGCTCCCCCACCACCCTAAACAGCTCTGCCGGGCGAGACTCTGCAGACGCAATGCGTGCAGAACTGAAAGATTTCCGCGCTGCACGCAAAGCCTCCCTATAGGAATCAAGATGTTTCCTAAGGCGAGTTCTGTCGGATGAGAGACGGCTCTTCCGCCATTCGCACTCTAGTCGTTGTCCAGCTCGCTTCATCCTCCTAAGCTCCTCGGTATACCAGGGCTTACGATTAGGAGCGGGCTGGAAAGGACGCTTGGGAGCGATCGTGTCGATAGCCTTGGTGAGATCGATGTTCCAGGTGTCCACCAAGGCCTCGACAGAATCACCGGCGTTACCAACCATTAAACCCTCTAAGGCTTTCTGGAAACCAATTGGTTCCATTAGCCTTCGAGGGCGGACCATTCTAATTGGTCCACCACCCCCGGGAGGGTGGGTAATAGCCTTTAGTTCTGCCTTGATCAGAAAATGATCCGTCCATGACAGTGCGGAGATAGTAGTAACCTCCGCCCACGGATATTCCTGCTCCGTACTAAAGACCGCATCGAGGGTATGACCAGCACAATGCGTGGGCCCGTTGACCAACTGGGATAGGCCCATGTTAGTCATGGTATCCATGAACTCCCGAGCCGTGCCAGTTAAATCTTGCAAACTGGTTTCAAGAGGGATGTTGAAATCACCCAGAACCAAGAGTCTGGGCGACTCCAACAGCAGCTCGGAAACCAGGGCAGTCAGCTCGGTCAGGGAGTCTGTTAAGCAACGGGGTGGCCGGTATACCAACAGAATCCCCAAACTATCCCTGGTCTTCAGGCTAAGGTACATACACTCGATGTGTGTCGTTTTCCGGATAGGCTTTCTGATCACGGTTAAAGTGTTCTTATAGACCAAGGCTATGCCACCCCCCCGCCCACTTTCCCTCACCTGCTCAGAAACTGAGTACCCAGCTGGGAGAGCCTGCGCCCAGGTCGCTGAGCTGGCGTCCCCCAGCCAGGTCTCAGTGAAGCATGCCAGGTCGGCTGCCTCATCCACCAAGAGGTCGTGGATGATGTGTGTTTTGTTTTTAACCGACCTGGCATTGCAGAGGAGCAGATTGAGGGTCAGTGGAATGGTTGGTACATTCTCCAAGTTATCCCGAGAAACAGAGCCAACTGAAGGAGGGATAGATATCAAGCATCGATCCCTCCTTCTTTTGTAACATTTGTTGGATCTGCAACCGCCATACCTCCCCCTCCCCCACACCACCTGAATGCCCGCTCCCAGACTATGGTCAGCTTCCACATGTAGAGAGAGAGATGAGTGTCCAGCTGACTCCAGTCTTTAAATTGGTCAGCCACTGCCCACACGGCAGGGAAGATATGGGGGAGGAATGGACCATCAAGGCCATCCAGCCTGCCATAGGGGAGGGGAGAGACAAAGCACAAAGGCCTTGAGAGCGCAGGTGGTTCCTCCCTCCTCCTCCTCCTCCGCGCTGGCAAGGGCGCTGGGGCCGAGGGCGGCTCAGATGGAGTCCTGCGCCTGCTGCCAGTGCTGCTGGGAAGGCGAGGGGCTCTGAAGGGCCTTAAGAGGCCAGATGGTTCCTCCCTCCTCCTCCTCCTCCGCGCTGGCAAGGGCGCTGGGGCCGAGGACGGCTCAGATGGAGTCCTGCGCCTGCTGCCAGTGCTGCTGGGAAGGCGAGGGGCTCTGAAGGGCCTTAAGAGGCCAGATGGTTCCTCCCTCCTCCTCCTCCTCCGCGCTGGCAAGGGCGCTGGGGCCGAGGACGGCTCAGATGGAGTCCTGCGCCTGCTGCCAGTGCTGCTGGGAAGGCGAGGGGCTCTGAAGGGCCTTAAGAGGCCAGATGGTTCCTCCCTCCTCCTCCTCCTCCGCGCTGGCAAGGGCGCTGGGGCCGAGGACGGCTCAGATGGAGTCCTGCGCCTGCTGCCAGTGCTGCTGGGAAGGCGAGGGGCTCTGAAGGGCCTTAAGAGGCCAGATGGTTCCTCCCTCCTCCTCCTCCTCCGCGCTGGCAAGGGCGCTGGGGCCGAGGACGGCTCAGATGGAGTCCTGCGCCTGCTGCCAGTGCTGCTGGGAAGGCGAGGGGCTCTGAAGGGCCTTAAGAGGCCAGATGGTTCCTCCCTCCTCCTCCTCCTCCGCGCTGGCAAGGGCGCTGGGGCCGAGGACGGCTCAGATGGAGTCCTGCGCCTGCTGCCAGTGCTGCTGGGAAGGCGAGGGGCTCTGAAGGGCCTTAAGAGGCCAGATGGTTCCTCCCTCCTCCTCCTCCTCCGCGCTGGCAAGGGCGCTGGGGCC
The DNA here is from genome assembly GCA_026167975.1 of Phrynosoma blainvillii. Lineage (NCBI taxonomy): Eukaryota > Metazoa > Chordata > Lepidosauria > Squamata > Phrynosomatidae > Phrynosoma > Phrynosoma blainvillii. Next base: position 266,972,678 of record JANUYF010000004.1, read on the forward strand.
GAGGACGGCTCAGACGGCTCATTGCAGGATGTCCAGCTAAGCTACCTGTTGGGGGTGCTTAGCTGGACATCCTGCAATGACCAGGTTGTGATGGCCCATGAGACCCCTTCCAACTCTATGGTTCTATGGGAAAAAGTTGTGCTTTAAGGGATTGTTCAGTATTAGCTCAAGCTGCATTTTTATCTCAAGGACTTAGAAGAGGGTGGACCAAAAAAGAGAAGCTTGCCCTGTTTGTTTATTTTTATTATTATTATTGTGCTCATCTACAGTTTTTCTCCTGGAGTTTCAAAGAACTATTCCCAGTCATGCAGTGAATAATTTCAGATTGTTCCTAGTCCTTCCATCACACAATAAAAAGACTTCCAGTAAAGACACAATTAAGTTCCTGAGAAAAAGTATACCAAGTTTTTGTAGTTCAGCTAAAAGCCTTGGCCTATATGAGATTTTAGAACCATGACTCTAAATGTCTTAGTAACCCAACACATGATAATATGGGGGGCACTAAGCTATTATTATTATTATTATTATTATTATTATTATTATTATTATGATGATGATGCCACCTTTCTCCTGGAGTGGGACCCAAGGAGGCTCACAGAAGAAATTGTAACAATACAATTTTACAAACAATTAAAATAGTCTCATTTAAAAAAGTATACAATTATTTTTAAAATGATACAAAAGTTTTTTAAAAAATAAATACACACCACAATAAGAAGCCTCCCTGAGAGGAGTTCATAGTTTTAAAAAAACCTGTGTAAACAAAAAGGGTTATGCCTGTTGCCAAAAGGTAAGCAAGGAGGGGGCCAGCCTAGCCTCCCATGGATAGGAGCTCCAGAGAATGGGAGCAACCACTGAGAAGAGTCTCCTCATGTCTTCGCCAAGTGCACATGTGATGGTGGTGGGATCAAGAGGAAGCCTTCCCCTGAAGATCTAAGGACACTTTCTTCTTCTTTTTTCCTTTTTTCAATTTTTTAAATTTATTGAATAAAATATCATGTTGTTGTTGTTAACTGTCTTCACATCGATCTCAACCCAGGGTGACCCTATGGATGAGACATCACCAGGCCCTCCTGTCCTCTACTGCTCTGCCCAGTTCCTGCAAACTCATATTTGTGGACTCTTTAATAAAGTCCATCCATCTAGCATGTGGCCTTCCTCTCTTTCTACTTCCCTCCACCTTTCCTAACATTATTGTATTTTTCAACAATTCATGCCTTCTCATGATGGGTCCAAAGTACGACAATCTAAGTCAGGGGTTGGCAACCTACAGCCCGCAGGCCGGGTGCGGCTTGCGGAGGCCTTTGGACCGGCCCGTGGCCGGTCCCTCCGCGGCTGCCTCACCGCACGTGCCACTGCCCCATGCACGAGTGCAGGCGCATGCACACGTGAGCTCAGGTGCCATTTTCCAAGGCCCCACAGCGGCTGCACCATGCGAATTCGCATGGCGCAGCCACCATAGGGCCTTCAGAAGGCCCCACCGCGGCCCAGGGAAGGCCCCACCGCAGCTGTGCTGCGCACATTCGCACAGCGCAGTCATGGTGGGGCCTTCCAAAATGGCGCCCATGTCGTGCATGCATGCGCATGATGGCAGGCGTCGTGCGCATGTGCGCGCAGGGGGTCAAGCGCGCACACACACAACGCAAGCACCCACCCAGCCCCCGCACCATTTCCCCCCCCCCCCCGGGGCCCCAGCAACAAAGGTTGCCAACCCATGATCTAAGTCAGGGGTAGGCAACGTTTCCCCTTTAAGGGCCGAGGGACTTCAGCTCCCAGAAGCCTCAGCCATGTTGGCCAATAGTCCCATGTTGGCCAATAGCTCCTGGGATTCTGGGAGCTGAAGTCCCTCGGCCCTTAAAGGGGAAAGGTTGCCTACCCCTGATCTAAGTGTTGTCATCTTGGGTTCTAGGGATATCTCTGGCTTGATTTGTTCTAGGATGCATTTGTTTGTCATTTTGGCTGTCCATGGAATCCTCAGCACTCTTCTCCACCACCACATCTCAAATGCGTTGGTTTTCCTCCTATCTTCTTTCTTGACTGTCCAGCTCTTACATCCATACATGGTAACAGGAAATATGTTGGCTTGTATGATTGTATTTTAGTGCTCCTTTCCCAGGCAGCGAAAGGGAGGATCGGGGCCGAGGTGTGGGGCGGCCCGTGGCCACCTGTCTGCATCCCCCCTTAATCTTCTCCAGATTTTCTGGATGCAGTCCCCGTTCCAATCAATGTTGGATCCCAGATATGAGAACTCTTTTATTATTTGTATTTCCTCATAGTCTAGTTTGAATGTGAGTAAGTTTTCTGTGGTTATTATTTTTGTTTTCTTTATGTTCAACATTAAGCCTGCCTTTGCACTTTCTTCTTTGATCTTCCTTAGTAATTGTTCCAGGTCTGTGAGGTTTTCTGCTAGTATTATGATGTCGTCAGCATATCTCGGATTGTTGATATGTCTTTCTCCTATTTTCACTCCTCCTTCTCCCATGTCCAAGCCTGCTTTCCTTACAATATATTCTGTATATAAATTGAATAGGTAGGATGATAAATTGAATAGGTAGGATGATTTATATATTCTGTATATAAATTGAATAGGTAGGATGATAGAATGCAGCCTTGTCTGACTCCTTTGCCAATTAGGAACCATTCTGTGTCCCCATGTTCTGTCCTGACTATAGCCTCTTATCCTGAGTACAGATTCCCCATGAGGACTATCAGATGTGCTGGCACTCCTGTGTCTTTAAGGGCGTTCCATAGCTTTTCATGATCTATGCAATCAAACGCTTTCCTATTGTCTATAAAGCACATGCTGATTTTCTTTTGGAATTCCCTGCTACGCTCCATTGCCATTGTATGTTTGTAATGTGGTCCCTTGTGCCCCTTCCTTTCCTGAACTCTGCTTGGACGTCTGGGATTCCTCTCTCCATGTGTGGTTGGAGTCTATTGGCCTTTGCAGACTGCTAGAAATAGTGCAAATTGAGTCCACTTTAAGGGTTAGGGTTAGGGTTAGGGAATCATGGGAACTGTATTTTATTGTGGCACCAGAGCTCTCTGACAGAGAAGGCTCAATTCCCATGATTCCCTACCAGTAACCCTAACCCTTAAAGTGGATTCAATTTGCAATATTTCTGGCAGTCTGCAAAGGCCCTATGTTGCAGTATTTTGAGCATAATTTTGCTTGCATGGGAAATTCGTGCTATGGTCCTATAGTTGCTGCAGTCTCCTATTTTGTGTCTCCTTTTTTGTGGATGGGAATGTATATTGATCACTTCCAATCTGTTGGCCATCATTTTGTTTTCCAAATATGTTGACATATGTTGGTTAGCACTAGAGTTGACTCTGTCAGTATGGATTGCAACAGTTCTATTTGTATATCATCTGTTCCTGAAGTCTTGGTTTTTGCCATTCCTTTTATTGCAGCATCCTCCTCAGTTTTTAGAATTTGGGGTCATCTTCATATGGCTCTTCATTCTATGTGTCCTTCATTTTGTCATCTCTTTTGTATAGTTCTTCTCTGTATTGCATGCAATGTCTTTTTATTCCTTCCTGATCTTGAATTATGTTATTTTTATTGTGTTAGAGTTTCCTGGACCTTGGTTTGAACTTTTCCTTGATTTCTCGAATCTTGTGGAATAAGTCTCTCATTCTTCCTTTTTTGTTGTTGTCTTCTGTTTCTCTACATTTGCCATTGTAATAATTTTCCTTATCTTTGCTCACTAGCCATTGTACTGTTGTGCTCATGGTTCTTAGTTTATTACTATATCCTTTTTGTTTTGTTTCTCTTTTTTCCTTTATTGCTTGTATATGTCATTTTATATGTCATCCATGGTTTCTTCACTTCCTTTTGTCTGTTGGAAATGTCTTTTATTATGTCCCTGGCTTCAGACCAAAGCTCTTCTGGTTCACAATCTATTGTACTTAGTAGTGCAAATCTGTTCCTTATATTGTCAATGAATTCTGTGGAAATATTGTTTAAATCATATTTTGGTATGATGACTGGTTTTGTTCTCTTCTTGAGTTTTACTTTTATTTTTGAAATGAGTAGCTTGTGATCTGTGCCACAATCAGCACCTGGTCTACTCTTGGCCACCAGTATGGAGCTTCACCATCTTTTACTTCCAATTATGTAATCTATATTATTATTATTGTTGTTGTTGTTGTTGTTATTATGTAATCTCAGCTTCCACCCCACCCCACCCCCACTCTCGAGGGAGGACAGGAGAAAACAGAGTGGATGGGAAAGGAAAATCAAACAAGGACCAGTAGACAAATGAAAGACTAAAATAAAGAAGGACATGATGGGAGAAGGGAAAAGGAGGGAGGAGAAGAGAAGGGAAACAATCAATTCAACAATAATGGGAGGAGGGAGAATGACATAGGGAAACAACTACTGGGCAGCAGCAGTAGTGGTGGGTGTCACTAAAGAGAAGAATAGCAGTTAGCACTGCACACAGGGAGGTGTAGGTGGTCCTTGTGTAAATCCCCAACTAGAAAATCCTATGAGGAGACACTGAAAGTGTCACACAGGCAGGACAAGAGCACTAACAGAGAGATAAATAGAAACTAAAGGAAAACACACTTGCAAGAGCAGCTAACGACAGTCAAAATGACAAAGCAAGTAGGAAACACTCTCAAAAAGACAAACACCATCAGAAGCAGCACCATGGAATGTGAGAAGCATGAGCCAAGGGAAGCTAGACATAGTGAAAATGGAAATGCACCTACCTTTCTTCTTCTTCACTTACTTCCCCTCCTTCCCTTCTACTAATTTCACTTCCCAATTTCCTTCTATATTTCAGTCCTTCCTCTCCACTCTCTCTCCCTTATACTTTCTTTTCATTCTTCTCCTCTTACCTCTTCTTTCTACCTTCTTAGACCCTCTCCTCTCTACCTTCTAATTCACTTACTCTAACCCTCTACACTTTCTTCAACTCTCATTCTATCTTCCTTCCTATCAGTTATCAGTTTATTTCATTACTCTTTTTTTTACTTTCCATTACTGTTTTTTTCTGTTGAAACCTATTCTGTCTTTACTTCTTTTTAACTTTTTCAATTAAATTATATTCCAGTTTACTCTATTTACTACTCCTTATCTTATTATTTCAATGACTTATTTTATGTTTCATTATCATATTTGTTTTTGTTATTTTGTGTTGCCATACCTTTCATACATTTCCCCTTCTTGAACCAGCCAAAAAAGAAATGTCCACTTGTATATATCTACATGTTTGCCTAATATACATACACATATACACATGTGTATGTGTGTATGCATGCACATATTTTGCTTGTTTAAGAAGAAAAGGTTATCGTTGTGATGTTTCCCCATATTTTTTTTCTAAATACTTAATCACCAGATCCCACTCCTCCTTCATTTTCTCTGATATATTGTATTTTAACATTTGGGTTAATTTGTCCATCTCCATTGCATCATATAATTTTATCAACCATTCTTTTATACTAGGAATATAATAATCTTGGGGCCTTTGCAGACTGCCAGAAATAGTGCAAATTGAATCTACTATAATAATAATAATAATAATAATAATAATAATAACAATAACAATAAATAAATAAATAATTTTATTTATATCCCGCCCCTCTGTCACGCAATCGAGTTGGCTCACAACAATTTAAAAACATCATACAATATTAAAATACCATTAAATCCCACAGCCCCCCCTCAGTGCTAGGGAATCATGGGAACTGTAGTTTATTGTGGCAGCAGAGCTCTCTGACAGAGAAGGCTCAATGTTTCAGAGAAAAATACAATTCCCATAATTCCCTAGCACTGAGCCAGGGCAGTTAAGGTGGACTCAATTTGCACTATTTATAGCAGCCTGCAAAGGCCCTCGCTTCTGTGGTCATGTAATAGCAATTTTTTCCATATTTTCTCTCTATTTCTCCTTCAAACATACTTAATAAATAAAATTCTGGATTCATTTGGAATTTAATGTTCAAGATTTTGCCTATTGTTTCATTTAATTTTTTTTCTTTTTTCTTTTTTTTTTTCTTTTTCTTTCTTACTTGATCACCAGCAATGATAAAAAGTTCCAGGTTCTTCCTTGCACTTCCATCATAAATTGTTGGTGTTTTTGTATATTTTTGAGATTTTTACAGGTGTAATATACCAACAAAGATGCATTTTATAAATGTTTTCCCTCAAATTTTGTGATATTGTATATTGAAATTTTTATCCAGATATTTTTCCATTTTTTAAACTCTATTGTATGACCCATATTCTGCATCCACCGGATCATTTCCTCTTTGATTGTTTCTTCCTCTAAATCTAAATTCAACAGAATTTTATAAAAATTTCCAATCATCTTGTCTTGGTCTTCACATAATTTTTTATCAAAATTTGTTTCTTTATCTTTGAACCCATATAATTTATTATCCATTTTGTAGCATTCTCTAATTTGGATATATGTAAACCAATGTCTCATATCCTTCTTTTCTTAAATCTTCTTGGGATTTCAAATGGAATTTATTTTCCTGTTTTTTAAGTAGTATTCTATATATGAGCCATTTATTTTCTGTTGTTATTTCTCTTCTGTGAAATGCTTCCTGGGGTAAAATCCATTGGAGAGTTCTTCTATAAATTTTCTCCTTATATTTTTTTTCCCAATGAGTAATAATGTTCTTCTTACACAATGGACATTAAAATTTATATTAGCCTTTTTCTTTCCATAATGTAGGTAAGCATGCCAACCAATTTTCAAATTGTCTCCCTCTAGTTCTAGTAATCTACTATCCCTCAAGGTTACCCATTCTTTTATCCATGTGAGAATGCATGTTTCGAAGTACAATTTCAAATTCAGAACTCCCAACCCTCCCTTTTTTCTTGAATCTTGTAATGTTTTAAATCTTACCCTTGGTTTTTTCCCCATTCCAGATGAACTTGGAAATGAGATCTAAGGACTCTTTTGAGTGATCGGTGCTGGCTGCCTTGGTCCGACTTCAGAGTGAGGAACTTGCCCAAGTTCTGGCTGGTTGGCACAGTGGGATATGTGTGCAGTCAGTCACCTAGCATCACAGCAGAAAGCCCAAGGTAACAAAAGGACATTGGGGCAGCATTGGGGCAAGAATATTCTAGGTGTAATCCTAGGTGTTAGTCTTTAGGATTTTTACAGGAGCTTTCCAAGGTGCTGAGCATTATTACCAAAACAGGTCCAGCATCTTGTACACCTCCTCTAAATTTTGTGCTAAAATGCAAAATGGAGTCACTAACCCACTGGCACATGAGCCACTAGCTGCCACTCCCACATGCAATGGACTTTGTGAATTTTGTTAGAAAAGTAAATTTTTATAAAATGAAAATGGTAATTTTTAATTTGCCTTTTTCAACAAAATGTGACTTCATCACACCCTCATTACAAAAGTAATTCATTAATGATAACTCTGTTACATGTAACCTGATACTTCCATGTTCTGATCTCAACATAGATTACCACACGAAGCAGTAGTGATGGAACTGAAATGGAATTACAATCTATGATTCCTCTCCTTTTCTCATGACATCATCACTCATTTGTTGCTGATCCATTGCTGATCTGTCATTATATTGTTATTAGTGCACAATTTTGCAATAATGAGAGATACCTGTCAATGTGAAATTGCATGATAATAACAGTATAATAATGGATCAGCAACAGATGAGTGATGACATTGTGCAAAAAATGAGAAGAATCATAGGCTGTAATTCCACTTCAATTCAATCATTAGCACCTTGTGTGGTAATGTCCATAGTTAGCCACCCAGGAGTTAGTCACTCAGACCAATCTTCAACAAAGCAATGCCAGAGCTGTGTGTGTGTGTGCCCTTTCCATTGCTAATCCTTGCAAACAAAGGGATCATTTGGCCATCCCTCCCCAATGACCTTTTAAAAGGTAATAGCTACCAAAGTGAGGACTGTGTGGGACATCTTTAGAAACAACAGCTGAGCTTTTTGTTGACTTTAAAGATAGCTTTCTGGAGATAATTCCTCAAATATGTCCAACCCCCCCCCCCTGCAAATGATAGGCTGCTGCTATTTTACTCTGCCAGCTCCAAAATGTCAAGAGATACTGGAATGCAGCCCAGACCGACAGCAGCTGCTGCCCAAAAAACAGGCCATTGTGGCAAAGGAAGAGACATTTTCTCAATAAGCTTCTGAACAAAGAGAGTGCATTACCAGACCTTTGTTTGAAGCAAATGTCACATTACCTACCCACAAACTGACTGGGAAAGTGTTGTTGTTGTTTGTTTGTAACAGATCCCACACTTGTAGAATTAATTCTCTGAGCATACAGAGGGTGCTATCTCTTTGTCTCACACTTTTTTCTCAGTCTCTCTCCCCTTTAAATCTCTCTTTACTTCTAAGGCCACTTTTCCCATCCAGTTCCTCTTACAGCACTGCAGTGTTATGAGTGCCTGTGTGTGTTTAGGTTACCTGTTGGGGGCAAGTCTTGTCTACTGCTGCTCCTAGGAAAAAAGAACTTTAGAAGGATCCATCCTATCCCCATATTTGCAGTGAAAACAGGGGAACAAAAAACAAAGGGGAACAGCAAATGTGATGTTACTCAATGTGCTTCTTAGTCATGCTCAAAATGGTGGATATTTTTGAATTCCTCCTGGACAAAATGTTGAAATGTAGGACACATCCTGGAAAAGGAGGATGTCTGGTCACCCTGCCTGTGACTTATGGTGACCCGATGAATTTCATAGGGTTTTCTTAGTCAAGGAATACTTAGAGGTAGTTTTGCCAGTTCCTTCCTCTGAAATATAGCCTACAACACCTGGTATATGTTGGCAGTCTCCCATTCAAATAGTAACCAAGGCTGACCCTCCTTAGCTTCCAAGATCAGATGGGATCTAGTGCTTTTAGAGAATTTAGGTTCCTTCCTACGGATGTCTACCCAGACTTAAATCCCTATGTGCTAAGACAGATTCATTCCTATGGTAAACAATCTATTTCTGATCTGCTAATGGTATTTATATTTTTTAAATATTTCACATGCCATTCTTAGCTATTCCTTTTTGGGAGAGGGGAAATGGGGTATACATTTCTGAAATAGATAAATGATAATATATCATGGATCGGCAACTGGCCACTCTAGGAAGGCTTCAGCCTGATCTCATACAATCCCTCAGCATCCCTCTACAAGCTGATGATTCAGACTTCTAGCAAAAATGACAATTCCTTCCTCTCCTTATCATCTCAGCAGCCTGTTGGGTGGGATGAAATACTTTTCTTCCATGCACCATTTACTACCATTATAGCTTCAGCATCAAAAGAATTCTTTTGGCATCAAAAGAATTCTGAATTGTCCAAAATGCCCTAAACCCTCTATGTTGGTCATTCCCTTGAACCCCTACCCCAGCCCCTTAAAAAGGTCCAAAACAAATGTAGAAAATTTGCCAAAATGTTTTCTAGAAGTGATCTGACAGCTGAAACCATGAGGAGATCAAGGGGTGAAATGTTGTTCTGTACAGTTGATCATCCCTGACAAAATAGTACCTCCCATTATCAGACCTCTTCCCCTTTACCTTTAGAGTAGGTATACAACACCTGAGATGGGGGATCTTATTTTGGCTTTAGAGGCATGATATAGTAGCCCTGTGGTGCAGTTCAGGGGTAAGCAAACTGTCCCCTTTAAGGGCCGAGGGACTTCAGCTCCCAGAATCTCAGACTATTGGCCAACATCCCAGACCAGGGGCAGGCAACCTTTCCCCTTTAAGGGCCGAGGGACTTCAGCTCCCAGAAGCCTCAGCCATGTTGGCCAATAGTCCCATGTTGGCCAATAGCTCCTGGCATTCTGGGAGCTGAAGTCCCTCGGCCCTTAAAAGGAAAAGGTTGCCTACCCCTGTCCCAGACTATTGGCCAACATGGCTGAGGCTTCTGGGAGCTGGAGTCCCCCGACCCTTAAAGGGGACAGTTTGCCTACCCCTGGGTTAAATGCTGGTACTGCAGCCATTAACAGCCACAAGGTTGTGAGTTTGATCCCAGGCAGGTCTCCAGGGTCCACTCAGCCTTGCATCCATAGGTTGCTAAAATGGGTGCCCAACTTGTTGGGGGCAATTAGCTTACGTATTAGCTTACATGCCTAGGGAATGCTTAAGTGCACTGATAAGTGGTACAGAAATGTATTTGCTATTGTTTTGCTATGATATACTCAAGGTGAAATATAGGTAGGTCTCAATTTACTTTGGGATTGTGTTTCTGGACTTGCAGTGTAAACTGAGACTGACATAAATGCAGGTACCCAGTTCCATAGGGAATCATTGGAGATCAGAGAACCAAATTCCCTGTAGGGGATATGGAAGACATTTCCACCTTTTTTAAGTCCCTGGAGTCAAAAACAATGTTTGTCTAATTTCCCCCTCCCAAAAAAGGCTTTTTTGCCCTAGAATGGTGCAAAATGCCCAGTAGGGAATGTAGGATGCATTCCCACCACATTTTGCAGGCCCTCTGGGCCAATTTAGTCCCAGGAGACGTCTTTTTTGAAATCTAAAACATGGTGAAAATGCCCCCATACCTCTTAGAAGAGTTTAAGGAGTTTTGTTTTGTTTTGTTTTGTTTTGTTTTTTTCTTGCAGAAGCAGTTGCAACCATTCAAGGTCTCTCAGGGGGATAATGCGGCCCTCTCCTTTCCCACATTTACACACCCCTGAGCTAGGATGTGGTTATGACATATACCAGTGTAATCCCCAGTCATGCCAGCATATGCATTGTTTGAGTGCTGGGGAAGATGGTATCCAGAACCTCCTTCCACAACAGTCTCACCCTGAGCACATAACAGCTCTTTCTTCCCAGATCTGCAAGCCAAGCAGTGGATGAGGAGGTGGAGCTCACCAGGGACTTCCCTGGCTGCTGGGTATCTCTGCCCCTACCCACACCTACTCCCATAACTGGCATAAGCATGCAGGTGGAGATTTACAACCCTCCAGCCTCCCAATTAGATCTCAGCCAGTGTTGTCAGTACTGAACTAGACTGAACTAGTCTCACTCCCTGTAAAGCACCTTCTTATGTTTCTTTTTTCATCCTCTGTCATCTTTTTGTCCTCTTTTCAGCCCCAGATATCAGCTCTGGTGCTGCTTTCATGAAACTGTGTTTGTTTCACCTCTAATTAGTGGGGAAAATTGGAAAGCAGGGTCTTCTAAATGTCACATCTGAAAGTTTTGGCTCTATGGCCACACACCCTGTTTGCCAAGGACCTCGTGCATTATCAGTTTAAGAACCCAACAAACCAGCACAAGTTGATGCTCACGCTCAGCATAAACGAAAGAAATAGAAGTAATCCACTTGCCTCTAGAGGTCAGTGCAGAGCAGCTAACAGAGCCTTTGGGCAACCAGCCAGCTTGGGATGCTGTCCAGAAAATGTCCCTTGTTGGGGCACATAGTGTTCTGATCCAAAAGGAACAGAGACAGCTGCAGTGTTCTTGACCCAAAGCCAAGGAAAGTAAACAGGCTTTGTTTTCTTACGCTGGAGTTCTCTGCAGCTTCATCCATGCCCATGAGGGATTGTTTCTGAAAGTCTGACTTGCCTTGCCATCTAGGCTAGGTGATCCTCTTTCCTCCAGCTTTAACTGGCCTACTAATTTCTGGATACTCTATCACTGTCTTTTTCTTACTGCCATTATGTGGCCCTGGCCCATAGAACAGAATAGCAGCAGCAGAAAAAGTGAGATCATCTGAAACAGAATGCAATATAGATTATGGTGATCGTTTATTGGATTGATTGATCAATTGATTCAATTTATACTCTCCTCTTTATGCCAAGGAGCTCAAGGCAGCAGAGACAGCTCTCTTCCTCATCCTCTTTTATAGTGACTAGACCCATGTGAACTTCAGGGCTCTGGAGAGATTTCAATTTGGTATTCCCAGCCCTTGTCTGGATTTAGTTACTACCACACACTGCCTCTCAGATGGTGGCATTTACTTAATATTGTTGTTCTTTCCATTTCATCAAACTCCAGCCATCTAGATCTCAAATCAGGGGTGGGCTGCTGCTTCCAGTCTTTAGCCCCTGGGAACCTCTGGGGACTGCCAAAAACAACAACAAGAATAGCCCAAACCACTAGTGGTAGAATATCAGACAATGCAGGGGGTCCCTGCAACTCATGTAAAAGATGAATCCTGGGTGCTTCTGAGAGTAGCAATTCACCCACATTTTTGCTAGGGAAAAAAAAAGGATGGTTTGGGGAATCTGGAGAGAATAAGCTGCAAAAACACCCTTGGGGACCACATGTGGCCCTAGGGCTGCACTTTGACCAACCTGACAAATAGTGTGGTATTAATGCAGTTAGCCTCCAGGCCAGCCCTAACATTAGACTAGGAGTGGGGAAAGAGCAACCCATGGGCTGCATGCAGGTAAAGTGGCAGGCCACCATTCCCCAGCTCAGGAGAAACTGCTGGCTGTAGCCAAAACTCCTTCTGATTAAAAAGTTCCTCATGGGCATGTGTTTGCACATGGGTGCCTTGTTATGAGGAGGATTTCTTCCATAAGCCTTTGGTCAACTACAGCTGAATCTTGGAGGAGGAGCTGTATATAGACAACTCCTATGTAAAAGCCCTAGTTAAAGGTTGGGAATAAAACAATAGAACAATGTCTCTGCACCAAGTTTGGAGCCAGCATGCTTCACATTTGCCTACCTAGTGCTGCCTTGCATGGGACGCTAATATCTAAGTATGGATTTCCTCTGATCACACCTGGAGGCTTTCATGTCAGTGGGATGAGGAATCTACTCCAGGTTTCTGACAAAACTTTAAAGAAGCCATCCAAGGTGCTGCACCCTTTCTCCAAAACAGATCCAGCATTTTGGATCACTCCTTTCAAGTTCAGATTAAAACCTGGAACAGACTCATCACCACAATGACATGGGAACTACCACCACCCCTATGTTTGCTACTGCCCTGTGGGACTTTTCTGGCTTTGATCCCTGATAGCATTGAGAGTCCACTGCTGGACTCTGAGAAATCTGATGGATTTGATCTCCAATAACCATTTACCACTTGAGAAAGTGCCAAGCTTATCTGCCCTCCTGAAAACAGAACAAAACCCTGCTCACAAGATATACCAAATAGCATCCTAATGTTAAACACATTTCTGGAGCTTAGGTGTGTACATATTTATGGTTTTTCTGTGCTGCTTAATGTAATCAAATCCCAAAGAAAGTACAGTTTAAAGCATATATAATGTGTATTTTAAAAATGCAAAATTAACAGCAATTTGAATACAGTTTCTTGTTGTTGTGTGCCTTCAAGTCATTTCTTACTTATGGTAACTGTAAAGCAAAACTATCATGAGGTTTTCTTGACAAGATTTGTTCAGAAAAGGTTTACCATTGCCTTCTCTTGAGGCTGAAAACATGTGACTTGCCCAAGGTCACCCAGTGGGTTTCATGGCTGAGCTGGGAATCAAACCAACCCTGGTCTCTAAAGTCATAGTCCAACCTTCAAGCCACTATACCACACTGGTTCTCTTGAAAACAATACATCTATTTAATTTGCTTTGTTTTCGTTTTTTTGTTTTCTTTTTGTTTTTTGCTTTTTTAAAAAAAAATACATCAGTACAGTGGACTTTTGGTATCCACTGAGGTTAGGTTCCAGGATACCCCATGGATACCAAAATCCATGGATACTCATTATATACAATGGCACAGTATGATGGTGTCCCATGTGCAAAATGGCAAAATCAAGAATTGCTTTTTGGAATTTATCTATTTTTAAAATATTTTCAAACTGTGGGTGCTTAAACCCATGGATAAAAAAAATCCATGGATATGGAGGGCTGACTGTATACAGTGAGGTAAATAACTGAAGGAAAATAACAGTTACTAGCCAGGGAAGGCCAATATATATAAGTAAGTCTTTTGGAGGTTTTTAATTAGTAATTTGGGAGCCTCTGAGATTACTTAGTGGATAGCATTCCAATGAGGAGTTCATCACCATGAAGTCTTGCCTTCACAATGTGAATGGTTGTTATTCTCTTCACTGTGGGACTAGCAATAGTGTGTCTCTGGTTATTATTTCAGTGACAAAACTTAATTTCTGTGAAGGTACACTTGGGACTTTCTACTTAAAGATATGTTCACATATACTTCTTAAAGGTAGGAGTGATTAAAGTTGACTCTGATCCCATCCAAATTTCTTATTAACAAGTTTGTATCTGTGCTGCCCAGTTATATCTCTCATAAGCAGTGCTGTCATTTCCTTTCTCCATTTCCCCCTCTCCAAACCTTCACCCATCCCACTCCACCCACCCACTACAGTGGGTTAAGGATTGGGAACAAAAGAAAACCAATTTGCTTGAAAGAACACTTGCTTGTACAGAAACCTGCACAAACCTGCCAGGGCTAGGGAACATTAAGCTCTAAATATAACTATGCCTACTAACAATACAAGGGCTAGTGTTAACCTGATGAATAAAAGAGAGAGATGTGGAGACAATATATATATTTGTGGTTGTTCATATTTTCTGGAAGAAGCTGGCTTTGGGAACCAGAGGGTGGTTTATACGATGACACAAGGATGCAGTTCTAAATGGCTCCCTAGAGCAGCTCTCTCCATGAAGGGGCTTGTTTTGATAGATAACAGCATGTGGCTGCATCCAGCGAGTTGCTTCATGCCATTCTTGAAAAGTTAGAAGAAAAATGTCCCCTAATTGGATGCCAAATCTGTTTGATCAACATAGTAGACATAGACAACAAAGACTTTAGTAAGCCTTTCTTGTTCACATTGTCATGATGCAGCAGCCAACTGCTTCACAGTTAGCAGATGATGGTCAGAAGAGATGAAAAGGGTATTTTATCAAAGCCCTTCTTAACGAAAACATTTTCTGTGAAGTCTTTGGCAAAATGTTTGATTTTCATGGCCCTTGGGGACAGGAAGGAGAGGCTTAGAGATATAGAAAAGCTGTTTAATTGGTCGATCAGGGTTTTCTGCACCTGCCTTCTCATGCCTATTGACATCCAGATGTGTTGCACTATGATGCCCACCACCCACAGTCAGAGATTAGTGGCCATGCTACTTGGGGATGATGAGTTTATAGCTCAAAACATCTGGAGGGTACCAGGTTAGTCTTCACTAACAGGCAGCAGCTCTTCAAGATTTGAGATATCTTACATACAGGGATAAATGGGAAATTAAACCTTGGACCTTTTGCATTAAAGCATGTTCTCTTCCTCTGAGCTAAGCTGGTGCACTTGAGAGGCAGGTGCTCATTGTAATCCATTATTTCCTTTACTTCTCCCTTTCTACCTCTTTCTCTGTTGTTCATGGCTCTTTTCCACCCCATTCTTTGTTGCAACCTTAATCGTGAATTCTCAGTTTTTAATCCTTTTTGGTTCTGTTGTTCTACAAAGTGCTGCTCACACTGTTATTGCATTATTATCACTGATACATTATTTACAACAATAGCAACACCAACATTTTACCCAAAGACAAATTGAGTTAATGATTTAATATGTTTTTAAGGGGGGATTCGTTGTTGACTGTATGGGTGTTATTCTTTTTAACTTGTAAGCCGCCTTAACAGCCTCGGCTAAAGGCAGGGTATAAATAAAGTTATTATTATTATTATTATTATTATTATTATTATTATTATGTAGGATATGCTATTACAATGAAAATTTTCTTGAGTGCTTTCAATGATTGGAGAGAACAGCATAAGAAAGTAACATCATTACAGCTTGAGATATTTATTCCTATCAGGTTTGATCAGCACAAAGTGCATGCATGTTGTTGATGTTGTTTTGTGCCTTCAAATAATTTCTGACTTATAGCAACCCTAACACAAACCTAGCACAGCATTTTCTTCACAAAGTTTGTTTAGAATCAGAGGTGGGTTGCCTTTGCCTTCCTCTGAGGCTGAGAGAGCATGACTTGCCCAAGGTCAATCAGTCTATTTTCATGACTAAGCGGGAATTTCAGCTCTGTTCTCCAGAGTTGTAGCCCAACACTGAAATCAGTACATCACACTGGCTCTTATACATAATGTCAGCCTTCCATTTTTTTCGGGGGATCTGTTCAAGACTAACCCCCCCATGAAAATGGAAACTCGCTGATATTCAAGCTCATTGGCTTGAATGACAGCACGCGCCCCCTCCATTTCCCGCCACAGATAGGCACAGGACGCAGATTTGGCATTCGCAAAAAATGAGGGACGACTGTATTATACTATGGAAATATTATCATAATAGTTACTTTTTAAAAATCTGATGTGTTCTAATTGACCACAAGAGGTCACTATTGATTTTTATCACAGAGATCAGCAAGCAGATAGACAACATGGAAAATAACACCACTGCATTATCATGGAATAATAAAATGATGTCAATAAAGTAAGCTGTCATAATTATACAGCAACATTTAGAAAGTTTTGCTACAACAGTTTATTGGAGGACATTCCTTTGGAATATTCACAGAGGTAATAATAATGCATCTCTGCTTGCCTGCAAAACTGTCTCCCTGAACTGTCAAATCATCAAACAGTTGTATTTAAAAAAAAAAACTACTATACAACAAAGAAACATAAACTGGGTGACCTATATGTGAATTCAAAATGCAGAATTTTTAACCTTATCTGTCTACCTACCTATCTAGATTTTTATTCCTTCAGAACTCTTAATCAAGTGTCAAAATACAAAGGGAGGAGAAGATACATTCAAATGCTTTTCTAGTTAAGGTAAAGGTAAAGGTATTCCCCATTGACAAGGTTGTCAAGTTGTGTTTGACAGTCAGGGTGGTGCTCATCTCCATTCCTAAGCCAAAGAGCCAGCGTTGTCAGAGACTACTCTGTGATCATGTGGCAGCATGACTGCACAGAACACTGTTTACCTTCCCACGAAAGTGGTCCCTATTTATCTACTTGCATTTGCATGCTTTCAGACTACTAGATTGGCAGAAGCTGTGACTAGTGACAGGAGCTCACCCCATCATGCAGCAGCCGGGCCACGAACAGCCAACCTGCCAATCTTGCAATCAACTGAGTCAGCATCTTAACCACTTGGGAATCTTCAAGTACTACTGTTCTCATATAAAACCCATATGGTTCACTAGTGGCATACAAACATGTGTGGATTTGACCACAGATAGATATAAAGAATAAAACATGAATATAATCAAATTGGAAAGTAGGTTTATTTTTTAAAAAATGCCATATCCCATAGTATACAAAGAACAACAAAAAATAAGAGTTTAAAATATAGCAGAGAGACAAACATGTCCTGAAAGATTAAAGCAAGGGTAGGAATTGTGCAGCCCTCCACATGTTGTTGTACTACAGATCCCATGTCCTCTCACCATAAGTGACCCTGGCTGGGAATGATGAAGGATGCTGTCCAAAAATGCCTGAGGACTACTTGCAAAAGGATCATACATTTGAAATTACAGGATTCTAGGGAGTTAAATGTCCATTTCTGAAACCATGATCTAAGTTCTTACCTATTCATATAATCTGGTCACAGGACATGTACTTCAGAAGAAAATAAACCATACAACTCTCCCTGTGTATCAGATGAAACACCTGTTCATGCATTGACACTGATGTGAAAATGTGGACTAGATAGATAGATAGATAGATATCCATAACACACGAGTAATACATTATAGATGATCTAAAAGACAGGTAGGCCAGATGTTTTTAACTCCAGAATGCCAACCAGAACAGCCAACAGTAAGAAGTTATGAGAGTTGTATCCAAAACATATGGAGAGCCAAAGATTCACAGGACTTCACTGAGTAGGGGAAGCATCATATGGATTTTTTTTTCTTTGAGTTTAAGTAACTACCAGGTCGTCATAGGTCAGAAATGACACAACAACAATGTATTTTATAACTTTGGTGAAAAATATTGTTAACTATGCAGTTCAAAAGGATGATGAGCCTGAGGAATTTAGGTCACAAGAAGGGAGTTATGAGAATACAGTGGCCATAGGTTCACCTCCATTGATATTTTATGCCAATGATAATGACAGTGTCTACATTCAGTTCAAGGTCATGGAAGTGGAGTTGTACATGTGGTACCACTGTGCATGCAGAGCCACATTCTCTGATGACCATCTGCCCCTCCTGAAATTGGTACTAGCACTCCTTCATTTGTGAATTCTGTTGTCCATTAGCTTGCACATCTAGTCGCCTGTTGAACTGCACAACATTGGTCAGTTTTTATGGGATCACTTTAAGTTATTGAGGCCTAATGATGTGGACAAGAGACTTGAAGCTGTTCATCCCACTACAGGTTGTCCTTGTCCTTCTTGGCTAATAAAATCTAGCAGGGGTGGACTGAACAGGTAGATCCAGGGGGTGGTAAATGCCTCCCTATGGACCTGCTGCCTTGGAAGAAGGCAGTAGTGCACCCTATCTGAAGAGGACCTCCCAGCACCCAGAGGTATATGGAGACTACTTGTTTCCTCCAAGAATGCCTGAAGTTGCCCAATGTGTGGTGGCTGGGTAACTTCAGGCATTTCTGAAGGAAACATATTATCGGGCTCATTTCAGTCTGGTTTCAGGCCAGGATATGGCAGTGAAATTGCCTTAATTGATGACCACTCCAGGGAAAGACATAAGGAGTGCTACCCCATTGATCTTCGTGGATCTCTCAGTGGCTTTTGATACCACTGATCATGGTATCTTAATGGACTGGCTCTGTGGGATGAGAGTAGTCACTGTTTTACAGTAGCTCTGCTCCTACCTGGAGGACTGGTTCCAGAGAGTAATACTGGGGAATTCCTTTTCAGCTCCATAGTGATTAAGCTCCAGGGTGCTATAGGATTCCATCTTATCCCCCATGTTCAATATCTACATGTAGCCACTGGGGAGGTCATAAAGGGGCTTGGGGTGGGTTGCCATCTGTATGCTGATGACACTGAGCTCTATTTCCCTTGTCATCAGAGTCAGATGGAACTGTACATGTGCTGGACCTAGATATAGCCTAGATCAGGGGTAGGCAGCCTAAGGCCTGGATGCAGCCCCCCAAGGCCTTTGGACCAGCCCCAGGCCAGTCCTGCCGCCGCCGCCGCCGCCGCCCACAATGATGATATTGATTATTGTTATTACTACTTGTTCTTGGGGTTTTCTTGGCAAAATCTCCACAGAGGTTTTGCCATGGCTTTTCTGGGGCTGAGAGAGTGTGCATGCATATTTTTTTTATTTTTTATTTTTTAAAAAATATTATTTTTATTTTTATTTATTTGTTTATTTGTTTGTTTTTGGTGCTTCGGCCCCCCAATTGTCTGAGGGACAGGAACCCGGCCCCCAGCCCAAAAAGGTTGCCTACCCCTGGCCTAGATACTATAATGGCTTGGATGAGGGTTTACTCAGGGCCTTTACAGACTGCCAGAAATAGTGCAAATTGAGTCCACTTTAACTGCCCTGATTCAGTGCTAAGGAATCATGGGAACTGTAGTTTATTGTGGCACCAGAAGTCTCTGGCAGAGAAGGCTTAATGTCTCAGAAAAAAAATCCCACTATTTCTAGCAGTCTGCAAAGGCCCTCAGTCAGTAAACTGAAGCTGAATCCCGATAAGACAGAGGCTCTGTGGGCTGGTAGTTCTGGGGTCTGTGAACTGGGTAAACAGGCTGTTCCAGATGGAGTTGCACTTTCCCTGAAAGAGCAGATAGACATTTTGGGAGTGCTCCTAGATCCAGCAGATATTAATCCTTGAGCAGGTACATATGGGGAGAGATCTTCTCAGCCATGTATCTTCTCGGGTATTGAAGTCCCAAGCCTGTTAGGACTTTAAATGCTGAATTCAAGTGGGGTATAAATATTTTAATAAGTATATAAATAAATAAAATTTAACTCAAGGTTCAAGCAGCATAATAAACACATAACTTCTTTTACTCAGATTCAGGCTACTTAATTCTGATGCTGGATTTTGGCCAATATGTTACATGACACTTTAATCGTGAAGACAGAAATTTTAATATTCCTGTTTTTAATGTTCCACATGTGAAAAATATTTCCAAATGTATTCATGTGGAGTCAGTTAAATGTTTTCTTACAGCATGTAAAAACCTATATGGGGTGGAGGTTTATCACAAGTCAACATCTTGTTGAGTTCTTCCAAAAATGATTATAAAATCTTTCTGAAGAAAATCAAATTTCATTCTTATCCTTCATTTGGGATTAGCATGTTCCTCTACTTTGTTATGATATTGCAGAAACCTTTCAGAAGTGGAATATTTTGCCAGCTCCTTCCCCCTTTGGCATTTCCGTAATAACATTCTGTCCTTTCTTTCAAAAGATTTTCCTGGTTTGATATATTATTCACAAACAGGTCTTTGGTTAATTTATTGATCCTTTTGTAATCACAGACAAGTTTTAACATTTCCCTGAGAGTTTTCCATCTTAGGTGTTTATTTACAGATCTTTAAACATCGGGCTCACCTGGTGGGAATACAGTTGGCTGACAACAGAAAGACAATACTGGAACTTGGTGCCACTCAATGAATGTGATTGATAATAGTATCAGGATATTTAGGATATCTTCACAGTTCACAAAACATATAAATAACTTGTGGAATTCATTACCACAAGTTTTGGTGATGCTGGCCCAAACTTAGATAGTGTCTTTAAAAATGGAATTAGACAATTTTATAAAGGTTGCTGTACATTTTCTGAGGGCTATTAGCCGTGATTCATTTTATTTAATGTATGCTTCATTTCCTTGTGGCTGAAGGAGTCCTGGAGAAATTGAAAGAAAAAAAGCATACTAAAATCCATAACAACAAGCAAAAACATAAACAATATAATCACAACCGATATAAAAAGTAATTCAGCTATACATAAACAGTTAACAAAATGCTCTTTAGTGCAGGAGTGGGAATCATGCAGCAATTTCCAGCAGCCCTAGCCAGCATAGTCAGTGGTGAAGAATGTTGGAAGTTAAAGTCTAACAATATCTGGAGGGCCACATGATTCCCAACCCAACTTTAAAACAACAACATTTAAAATAACATCCGGATGTTCAGAGATGACAGATTGGTAGATGGTAAGGACAAGGATGAGCTGGTCATTTGACTATGTTATATTTGGCTAGGCTATGGAATTCCATGCCTCAAAGGGCCCATTTGACCCAATCCCAATGAGTCAAGATGGTATTCTTTTATATGTCCTTTGTTTGAGGGGCCACCATTAATGCCACAGACATTGTTGCCCCAGGAAATCTGCCTAACTCATTGTAGACTTTCAGAGTCTCCTAGTTCTGGTGCTTCTCATGATCTTTGTGGTTGCTGTTGATTCACTTGTACTCTCCAAACATACAAGAGAAAGAAAGAGAAGGAGCTGCAATTTCCCTTTGCCTAGCCTTGTCATGTGGTTCATGGTATGGACTACTAGGCCCTTGGGGAAAAGGAAATGGAATAGGCAATAGTGGCAGTATCAAGTAGGGAAGGGGCCTTTCGGGAAGAATACACTGAGAACATACCCTCCCAGCAATATTTATATTAAATATTTATATTGAAGCAATCACCAGATCCATGATCCACCCATTTAGAATATCTGTGCTTCATTGTGATTACGATTTCCTTGTCTGCTTGTTCAGTTTTGAAATGAATTAATGGTAATCTTTGAATGCATTTTGATAGACTAGTAATGATAAAATATATAGATCTAAATAAAACCATTTTAAAAAATTCATTTGTGCCCTCCTTGTGATCTTCTCACAGGCATCCCTGCAGTGCAGACAGAATACTTGAATTGAGTGAATGGGTTGAACTGCACTGAATGGCTTTGAACTGAGTTGAATGCCTTGAATTGAGGTGAACTAGAAAAGATCTTCTTATGTCTTAAAGAAACATCAGAAACCATTGCTCAAAATATTGGCCAAGCGCAGATAGTCCTATTGCTAGAGAGAGTGGCACAAGTGTCCTAATAACAGATGCTGGGAGATAATGGTGACAGCCCCTGGGGTATGCTTTCTGGGTTGTCCAGGTGGTGTCTTCCATTGGAATACCAAGCAGTGTATGCCACATGGTCTATTCTGAATCATCTAAGCTAGTCTTTTGCCTCAAGTCCATTAGAACCAACTGCAAGTCCAGTCAGCTTCTGCATGTGGAGTGGGGTGGCACCTTGCCCTTTGCCTCAAGCAACAAAAATGTCGTGGGTGAGTCCTCTTTGGTATCCTCATAAAGCAAAGATTTTATTTTGCAATGACTGCTTTGTTGACCTTCCCAGCTGAAAGATCCCTTCAATTATCTCTTTGGGCTTACTCACAGGTTCTTTTTTAGGGAGCAGAAGATGTGTCTATCTTGCATACTATGTTGGTTCCCACTCCAGTCATCTGTGCCACCTCTAGCGAAGTATTTCAGGGACCACTGTCTCTATAACAGGGGTAGGCAACCTTTTTAAGCCCAGGGCCGGGTTGCTGTCCCTCAGACAATTGGGGGGCCGAAGCACCAAAATTAAATAAATAAATAAATATTTTTAATTTAAAAAATATTTAAAAATATGCATGCACACTCTCTTAGCCCCAGAAAAACCATGGCAAAACCCCTGTGGAGATTTTGCCAAGAAAACCCCAAGAACAAGTAATAACAACAATAATCAATATCATTATGGCGGGCGGCGGCGGCAGGGGGGGCGGCGGCAGGACCAGCCTGGGGCCGGTCCAAAGGCCTTGGGGGGCCGCATCCGGCCCCCGGGCCTTAGGTTGCCTACCCCTGCTCTATAATGTTCCCACTTTAGCTCCTGAGTAATTAGCAATCTGTATCATACAGAAATTTGCTTACCAATATTTTGGGAATTGGAAAGGAATATAGCAACCCAAAGAATGTGGCTATCGCAATGCAGTGGTCATATCCTATGTTACGGACCCAGTTTTTACACCAACACCCTGTTTTCACACCCTGCTATGTTAGGGACACAGTTTTTACACCCCCACCTCACAACTGTTCTGCCTCAGAACTACAGGAAATTTATATGTTTCTACAATTATCATTTCTCAAAATTGTAGTTTATCCATGAAAGGCTTTTGTGAACTGAGCTTCAAACACCCAGCCATAGAGATGGCTGCCTACTGTACCTCTGCATGACTCCCTGGACTTTTTTCCAATCAATAATTTCTGCAGAAGCCAAGTATTCTTATTGCATTCCTCTGTGAGATGTGATTAGCTCATTCACCTCCCATGCAGGCACTGCCCACCCTCAGTGGTAGCCCTACTGTTTGGGGGCATGGATCCTTCCAGCTGGGAGACACGAGTGTGAGGGTAGGAGATTCTTAATATTTAACATTCTAGGGCCAGTTCAAATGTGGTGGGAAGCCAAAGATCCCTGCTATGAGAATTACTCATCATAGCAAGCTTGAGACATTCCTCCTCTTTTCTTGTTTTGTGGGCCTGAGGGTGAGACAGAAAGCATCTTCTTTTGGTTTTAAACTAAACCCACTTTCCAATGCCCTGAATATGAGGAACAATGGTTTGGTTTAAATCATGTTTGGGAGGAGTGTAGATGGGGATTTAAAAGGTAAATCTCTCGGTGATTTGCAGCAAATTTCAGTGGGACATGTGAGCCATGTAGTGGACCTCTCAAGTAAAGGAATCAAATTGTCAAGGCAGACGCTGAACAACAATCAGTCTCACATCCACCCATTTACTTGCCCATAGAATCTAGCTGAGAAATATAAACTTGTCTTTTTTGTGTGGGAATGTATATTTTTTACAATTTTTTGTTGTTGTTGTGTGCCTTCAAGTCATTTCTGACATATGGCAACCCTAAAGTGAACCTATCATGGAATTTCTTGGGTTCAGAGGAGGTTTGCCATTGCCTTCTCCTGAATCTGAGAGCATATAATTTGTCCAAGGTCACCCAGTTCATAATAAAATATATGTCTGATGGAGGAGAGAAAACTGAGAAAATAGCTGCAGAAGTGAGGCAAGAAGAGAGAAGGTGTGGAATAGAAATAAATAAGAAATCTTCAAACATGCAAACAAGTACAGTAATTACTGAGTATGCACATAAACATTACAAGATTGGCAATAAATTGCTGACCCCTGGGTACCTAACAACACCAATGAGTATGCGCCCCCCCCCAAAAAAAAAGTAGGTCGCTAAAAATGTTTGTGAAAACACAAGTGTATTTCTCTGAGAAAGAATGACTGAACTTGGTTGTCAAGTGGATCATGTAGTACCTTTGAGAGAAACAAAGAGATGAAAGTTGTGGCATGAGCTTTCCTAGACTTGAGGAAATAGGGTCAAATCTATGAAAGCTCGTGTTACCAACATTTATCTTTCAAGGTGCTGCAAAATCCCTATGCATACTGATTTACCAGTCCAACACAGCTGTCTTTGAATTCTGAATTTGGTTTTGGTACTAATCACAGGTTCCTGGGCTAACCAAGTGTTCATAGATCCCTGAATTTTTAGCATAGATCCATCAGCCTGATCTGCTATTTTACAAAGTAAACCCTACAAGCCTCAATTCTGCCCATCATTGGTTTAAAACATGGTTGTTGAGAAAAGGCTAGGACCTGGAGACATAGCTCTGGAATGTTCCCACTGTCCACCATTGAAACAAAAGCTTGTTCCTGTGTTTGAAAACTGTAGTTTTACAGCACTCCACTGGAGGTAGAGTTTATATCTTCTCTTCTGGTGTGCAAAGGAGAAGTAGGGAGTACCATAGTGCAAAACTGCAACACTTCCCACAGCTGTAGTGGGAAACCATGACATTACATTACATCTAAACAAAGCCTATATAAAATAAATCTGTTCAGCCATAAGAAAGAAGTGAGCATCCAGTACAGAAAAGAGTCTTGCTTCCGCTCAGAATCCTCAAAGTGCTTGAGTGAAGTTTCTTCCAGCCATTCAAACTACCCCTGTGCCATTTTGGGTTCATCTTACACAATTTCCATCTGATCATTTTCAGGCCATTGGCACAACATATTGAAAGGTCAGTGGGAAGGATTTATCCTTCAAAATACAAAGACAAAATGAGTCAGAGTTCCTTTTGCAAAACAGAACATCCTTTTCTCTCCCAAACAACTTACAGTTCCAGAAATTATACAACACTGCTGTCTTGCTATTTTACCCTCCCACTCTAATATGCACGTTCCTCACCCAAGGATACCCATCCCTCCTGCAGAAATCTGGCATGAGCCCGGACCTGTCATCTGGACTGACTCCAATGCACAGATCCTAATTTTCTGTGCTACCATAAGGCCCTTGCACCTTTCACATGTACTGAAAATCAAAGGAAAGGGCATCACTGATTTTTTTTTTCTTCTGTAACACTAGGTTCAAATCTATGAGCCTGACAGCAAGAGGCATGGTACATGAATCTGTTTGGGTGAGAGATTTACAATCTAACAGATGAATTAGGAATAGATTTCTTCAGGAAGGAGGGAAGAGAAGAGGGAGTGTGTCTATTTGTGCATATATGTGTATGTGTGGTGTGGCAGGAAAGATTCCTTCAGGGAGGCAAAAGTTTATCCTTGTTTTCCTTGGGCAGAATCCCAGAAGCCCTACAGCAAAGTTATTAAAATAATAAATAATACTGGAATACTCTGGTTCCAGAACAAAGACAGTGGCTTCAATTCAACTTCAGTGAGTTATTTGCTCAAGCACACTCTATATTACAAGTAAAAGTTCTGCGGCACCTGAAAAACTAACCATGAATTAGATCCTGCTTAATTAAATATAGTTGATTAAACAGGTTCTGCCTCCCTAAAAGCTTAGATCACAATAAATAATACAATGATTATAAAATACATAAAGGAATGCAGTAGCACCTATGAACTATGTGCAAAGATTAAATTCACCTGACAAAGTGAACAGTGTTCACATAAACCTATGCTTGAAATTTCTTCTTCCAGTGGATCTCACAGATGTTACTGGATTCATGTCTCTTTGGCTGCAGCTGCAGCTGCACTGCAAAAATAATCCAGTTTGACACCACTTTGACTACCATGGCTCAATGCTATAGAATTCTGGGAACTTTAGTTTTGTGAAACTTTTAGCCTTCTCTGTCAGAGAGCTCTGGTGCCACAACAAGCTACAATTCCCAGAATTCCAAAGCATTGAATTTGAGGGGCAAAGTGGTGTCAAACTGGATTATTTCTGCAATGCAGATCCAGCTTTAATAGTAAAACAGACTCGTATAACTATCTCTTTGAATATTACTTCAGATATGATAGGATGGGAGCAGGAATTAATCATCAGAAGCTCAGATTAGTACTGTACATTTCAAAAAGAATGACTACTGTTACTGTTCTGATACATAAAGACTTTTATATCACCAGTTACTCTCTGCAATGGATCCAGAACAATTGATTCAAATGACAAGAAATGTCATGCTGACTAAACATGAGAAATATTGTCCTCCTGGTAAAAGAGCTATTTTGATAGTAATATGGCTTGCCTCAGGGGATGGTAAACTCTCCTTCACTGGAGGTTTTGAAACACAGGATAGGATTCCTCCTCTTGAGTTGCTTAAACAATAGATTCCTTCAAGGCAAGGGGTGGGAGTAGATGGTCTTGTATTCCCTTCCAGCCCTATGGTTCTATATTATCACTATATGAAGGCCCTGCACCTTTTTATATTGGTGACATAAATATTGGTGACATAAAGTTATGATTTCTTTCAGTTACACAAAACTCTCCAATATCAGGCAAGCTGTTCTGCCTGATGCAATGGTCTGTTACTCAAAAGCCTAGTTTCTTAAATTAGCCTCTTCAACTATCTTTTATCTCCATATTTATGCTTTATTTATATTTTGCAGAGTAGAAATGGCTGTTTTGTGTCTGCATGTGTATGTGCACACAGCTGTGATGGGGGCAGTAAATCTGCTGACTTGATGGCAAAGCCACATGTGCCCAGAAACTAATGTCCTGTTTATTTCCTCTAGCAAGAGGTTCAGTGACTTTGGCCTTTGTTGCTTTAATTTCAAATACAGCCCCTGGAGGCAGAGAGAAAAGTGATATGAACCATCCACCCCCACAGTCTTTCAGTTCATAAGGCATGATGGAAATATGAAACTCCAGTGTCACAGAGAGGGACCCAGAAGAAAGAAACAAGCTCTATATTATAGTCAGAGAGCACTAGGGATGACTCTATATAAGCTTCAGTGTCCCTAGAGAAGCAAGAAGCAGAGGGAACTAGATACCTCTCAAGACCCCACCTTGGAAATATTACTTCTTGGACTGTAGTTCCCACAATTCTCCACCCAGCAAAGATCTGTGACCATGCTGGCTGGGGATTCTGGTAATTATAATTTTAAAAACACAACAAAAAATTCCACTGGATGCCTAAGACTAGCTGAGAAGACTGAACTGCTCCCATCAAGGACATGGAAACAAAAGAGGCAGCAGTATTACTCAATCAAGACTTATTGGTAAAGACCAATTAATCAATATTAATCAAGATTAATTGGTAAAGAGAAAGAAGTGCTGCCCACATTCTCTAGAACTCAGCAACTGACCACCTTGGGGGTTGTCTGCATGGGCAAAATAAAACATCTTCCACCCCCCACCCCCCATCATCTTAGCAGGGGATCCAGATGACACAAGACCCAATCCTCAGTTCTGGTGCAAAGAGTCCAGACAACGTCTGGCCATAGTTTTTTGTGGGTTTTTCGGGCTGTGTGGCCATGTTCTAGAAGAGTTTCTTTCTGACGTTTTGCCAGCATCTGTGCCAGCCAGATGTTGGCAAAACATCAGAAAGAAACTCTTCTTAAAACATGGCCACACAGCCTGAAAAACCCACAAAAAACTATGGATGCTGGCCATGAAAGCCTACAACTTTACAATGTCTGGCCAGTTCAGCACGATTCTATTGCATACTCCCCCCTCCTTAAAATATTTTTAAAAACTCATCTTTAGCTCTGGATCTTCTGTTGGAACCCTAGGTGGCTGTTTAGTGTGTCCTGCCGTGCCATCCAGTGTGGCCACCACTATGGCAAGTTGCTCACTCTGAGGTCAGAATGAAGCACCCAGCTATGTGATT
Organism: Phrynosoma blainvillii; assembly: GCA_026167975.1. Taxonomy (NCBI): domain Eukaryota; kingdom Metazoa; phylum Chordata; class Lepidosauria; order Squamata; family Phrynosomatidae; genus Phrynosoma; species Phrynosoma blainvillii. The sequence goes on from JANUYF010000004.1 coordinate 267,000,592, forward strand.
GATGTTGGTTAGACAGCTAATTCTAACCTCAGAGGGAGAAATGCAATGGGACAGTGACCACAGTGGGTGGCACAGAGGGACACACATGTGAACAGCTGCCCAGCATTGCAACGGAGAGTGCCAGGCAATGGGGGCATGTTGGGGCAGTTCTGGATCCATAATACCTTTGCAGGGGTAGGCAAACTGTCCCCTTTAAGGGCCGAGGGACTTCAGCTCCCAGAAGCCTCAGCCATGTTGGCCAATAGTCTGGGATTCTGGGAGCTGAAGTCCCTCGGCCCTTAAAGGGGACAGTTTGCCTACCCCTGCTTAGGGCAAAGGGACACACTGATGACGTAGCAGGGGCCTCCAGAGACCCTTTTATTTTAGCCTTCCAGATGTTTATTAAATCCCACCCTCTTCAAACCTTACCAATGGCCAGGTTGCCTAGGGCTGGATGGCTATATGTACGGTACCCTGTCCTTGGTTTAAAAGAGATCACAAGGGAAGGGACTAAATTGATTCACACTGCAATATGAAACCACAAGGAAAAGAAGAACTGTTTACATAGGTTCCTTCACTAATACTACTTCTTTTCCTCCTGCCCAACCTCATAGATTACTTGAATGAGATGTGATGCAAACTGGATTAAGAAATAAAAAGTACATTATACCATGCTTACCTAAAATACCTGGGTGTGGGTCATTTTGATCAATACCTAGTCAAATATGTAGCACATCCTCATACTTTGATTGTTGACTGAGCCTTCTAACAGTGAGAGTTTTGACAAAAACTTCCTTTTTGAGTTCATGTGTCTAGATTTATTATATGTTTTTTTTTTAAATAAAGAAATGTCTCCGTGTTATAAACAAATGCCAGACACAACCCTGTAAGTTACAGGATTGAATGTAATTAACATACAGTGATGAACAGAACTAGAAAATAATTATAAAAGCAATTTTATAAAGGCAGTTTTATAAAGACAAACATGTGCATTATTTTCATGAAATGTTAATAATAAAGGATGATTGTAGTGGATTTTCTGCATTAGCAGGAGGTTGAACCAGATGCCTTCAGAGATCCCTTCCAGTTCTACAATACAAAAGCCCTACCTGTAGGTTTGGCACAGAAGTATCTGTGCTGGTTCTGCCCCTATATGCTCTCTCACACACCCCACATTGACACTGCTAGGTTGCCAATATTCTTGTATTGAGTGGGAAAGGATTGAACATTAATTCACTTGAATTAAAATAGAACCCTTTATGTGATCAGGAACCCTATAAAAGCAGAGTTCCTGACTATGCAGAAGCTTCTGTTCTGGTCCACCCAAAGAAGCGTTGCAGAAGTGACTCTCTTTGGAGTCATCTGGCAAGTCTGGAAAGGTCCAAAACAAGGAGAGTGGGATACTGGGATTAAGGATGGCACACATAGCCCCATGATACCTGCACATGTAACTCTGTAATGACCTGTCACTAGGGGTGAATTGTTCTGCTCTCAGAGAGCCTTTTTATTTAAAATAACATGAAATATCTTTTTACTGGAAAGTCTGAGGATAATATTCCCAGTCACATTATTGATGGATGAAGATGCTTCAGCAAAGCACTGAGAATGCCCATCTTCCTATGCCTGCCTCTTTTCCATGCCCCAAAGTTTGTTACTGGGCCTTGGAGTAAGCAAACAGAGAAGAAGTGGCAGTTGTATTCATTGTGTCAAGGTGAGGCAGGGACTACTGCACCTTGACCTAGCTGGGAGGCATTCAAAACTATAAAAATAATTCTAACAACATCCCTGCCTGTAATAACAATATCTAATTCAATGCATTAACACCTGTACACATTTGCATAACATAAGGCACTGGAGTGATTCAGGTTGTCATTCTCCCTGTTCTTTAGATATAAACAGAAGGCCTCAAGGAACAATTATTACAGAGGGAACTCATTTTAGAAAGTCTCAGAACTCCAACATGTCACATGAGCTCCTTGTGAAGGTGCTTAAATTTGTATTCAGTCTATCTAATTAATCCTGCAGGCATATTCCTAATAACACAAGGCTTCTCAGGCAAGGAAACAGGAAGGCAAATGGAATGGTTTACAATTGCCTCTTCCAAGATCACCACTTGGTTCACTATGGAAGGATGTCCTCTTGCAACTACTGTGAGAAGGCATCTTGCATGTTCAGCTCAAACAGTTCTCTTCAATCATCTCACTTCAGTTGCTTCCAACACTGCCCATCCGGCACTAGGCTGGTGGGAGACCCAACAATGGAATGATCCTCTTTATCATACTTGCTGCATCTGTGACTTGATCTATCCCATTAAGTTCACCACAGAAAAGGCCACTGAGGATAGACAGTCAATCTATCTGCCCACAACACTTTGACAGGAGACTTTGCCTGTGCCTTGCCAAGGGATCAAAAGTGGCAGCCCATTTTTTCTATAACTTGCTATCCATGTTTTGTTGGATGCTTCTGGCATCACTTTCTCTTGCATTGCCAATGCCACAGAAGAGAATTAACAGGTCTACATTCAGTTGCAGGTGGAAATTGCCTTCTGTCCATTGGCAGGTGAATTCACAGCCATCAGCTCCTCTACTCTCTCCATGTTCAGCTTAGGATCTGGCTCCTTTGATCCATTCATGAGAACCTGGCTGTTTGGAGCTGCCTCATGTTGCAGTGCTGGGAAAGGAAGGAAAAATCATTAGACCAGAAATGAAATGAAACAGTAACCAGACAATTACAAGCACCAGACACAGAGTTGTGAAAAAGTTCCTATTAAAGTACAAGTGCCCAGTTTTCACAGATTTGTTGCAATTTTGTAAAGCATTTAACATACCAAAAAATGTAACTGTAACACACCAGTAACAATAACAAATATAAACCTTGTAGTGTTTTCATTTGAGCATTTCCTGTCTCCACTTCTTCGGTGTTCTGCAATGTTATATAGTGTAATTTCATCTGAAATTATAAAGCACTCTGGTCTCCAGAGTTGTAGTGCAACACTCAAACTAGTACACCATGGGAGTATCTCCGCTGTAGAAATAATGCAGTTTGACACCACTTTAAGTGCTATAGCTCCATTTTATGGAATCATAGGACCTGTAGTTTTATAGGGTTTTTAGCCTTCTCTGTCAAAGAGTGCTGGTGCCTCACAACACAACAAATCCCGGGATTCTATAGTATTAAGCTACAGCACTTAAAGTGATGTTAAACTGCATTATTTCTACAGTAGAGATGCACCATCAGTTAAAAAGAGGATTTTTTTTAAAAAAGAAACATTGCTTAATTGATTATGGGTGATGTGTATGAATCTGGAGGTTTCAAGAGGCACCTGCCTATTCATCATGACACACAATAGAGATTTGATACATATTAGTCAAGTGTTCTCACTTTATCCTAGCATAAAGTGGTATCTGTGTCATGAGAGCTACTTGGTCACTTTTGTTCAGTGCTACCCCTTTGTATCAGAAAGGTTGGAAGAGCTGCTATATGAAAGTACTTCTGCAAAATGCTACCCAAGAGCGGGGGGGGGGGGGGGGGGGGGCGGAATGGCTAAAGCCATGTAGATTGAGTGGGTTTCCATTCCTCCCTGCCAAGGACTCAGAGCCACCTTGGGTTGCACAGCTCTACTGGAGTGCTCAATTTTTTTAAATTCCTTCCCCCCCCCCCCCCAAATCTTTCTATCAGTCTTGCTGGATGGAACAAGCTATCCCCAATGCACTGGTCTGGGCATGCACTGAACAATAGCCTCACATTCATTACAGTTACTGATTGATGAGGATTTGCAGCATGGCAAGTCAGAGCAGGATAGGAGAAACAAAAACAGGGCAAGAACACCTGAAAGAGGAGGAAGAAAGAGGGAGAAATCACACTGTCTCTGATGGCGAAGTCCAGTAAGTAGGTTTTCCTTTGAGAGATGGACAACACTGGAGACATTTACAAGGCTCGGGCTTAGACCTCACAATAGAAGTTCCTGGTGTTTAAACACCAAATGGCACCATTCCGGGGGGAGGGGGGGGACACACATGTTTTTAAGAACAAATGGGAGATGAAGGCGAGGAGTACTGACTCCACTCTCTGACATTCAGCTTCCTTCCCTACAATTCTACTATCAGGGGCCACATTTACCATTAAACAAACTGTTCCAACAGTGGTAGAATTCAAAGATATAGCCATGTTAGTCTGTAGAATCAGTATGTAGAGAGATCTTGTAGCACCTTTGAGACTAATTGAAAGAAAGAACTTGGCAGCATGAACTTTTGTAGAGTTCAGTCTACTTCCAGCAGCTTCAGGCAACAGAGGTGGGGAGTCAGCATTCCTGCCTCCCATGCCCTTCCTAATTCCCCTCATCGCTCTACTCTTCTGGAGAACAGGGCTGTACCTGCCTGTCCTGCACCCCCTAAACTATCATGTTGCCCTCAGGTGTGGTGGTAACTCCCATCTCCAGAGTTCAAGTAAGATCCATCTGCCAGTTCAGTTAGCCTTCCTACATGAAATGGGGATGGGGTGCCCTCTTGTTCTGAGAATGAAGACTCTTGAAAAGGCAGCATGTACAAAATCTTAGGACTGAAATAGTGCAAGCTGTAGGGTGGAAGCCACAACTTGGCAATGTAACTTTGTGGACTAAAGGTAAAGGTTGACAAGATTGTCAAGTCATGTCCAAGTGCACGGGGAGGTGCTCATCTCTGTTACTAAGCCAAAGAGCCAGCATTGTCAAAGATAACTCCTTGGTCATGTGGCCAACATGACTGCACAGAATGCTGTTACCTTCCCACCAAAGTGGTACCTATTTATCTACTTTCACTTTTACATGCTTTTGAATTGCTAGGGACTAGTGATGAGAATTCACTCTGTCACGTGGTACCTGGGCCTCAAACTGCTGACCTGCCAATCTTGCAACCATCAGAGTCAGCATCTTAACTTCTGAGCCATCACATCCCTATTTTGTGGACTACAATTCCAAATATCCTCCAGCTAGAATAGTCACCACGTTGGTTTGGGGATGGTCTATCCCATTGCCAGGATTTAAGTAAGGTCCATCAACTAGTTCAGTCCCCATGCTTATATTATTTTAATGTTGTGAACCGCCCGGATTGGGTCACCAATGAGCGGTATAAAAATAACATTTATTATTATTATTATTATTATTATTATTACCGTATTTTTCGCCCTATAACACGCACTTTTTCTTCCCCTAAATGTGCGTGGGGAAGTGAGTGCGCCCTATAGGGCGAAAGGCCGAGGCCGCGGGGAGAAGGAGGGCTCCTTCTCCCCGCGGCCTCAGTCTTGGAATCGGCTGGTGCCGGGATCGAAGCGATCCCGGCGCCAGCCGATTGAAAGACTGAGGCCACGGGGAGAAGGAGCCCTCCTTCTCCCCGCGGCCTCAGTCTTGGAATCGGCTGGTGCCGCGATCGAAGCGATCCCGGCGCCAGCCGATTGAAAGACTGAGGCCGGGGGGAGAAGGAGCCCTCCTCCCCCCCCCCCCCCCCCGGCCTCAGTCTTGGAATCGGCTGGTGCCGGGATCGAAGCGATCCCGGCACCAGCCGATTGAAAGACTGAGGCCGGGGGGAGAAGGAGCCCTCCTTCCCCCCCCCCCCGGCCTCAGTCTTGGAATCGGCTGGTGCCGGGATCGAAGCGATCCCGGCACCAGCCCATTCCAAGACTGAGTCCGGGGGGGAAGGAGGGCTCCTTCTCCCCGCAACCTCAGTCTTTCAATGGGCTGGCGCCGGGATCGCTTCGATCCCAGCACCAGCCCATTCAAAGACTGAGGGCGCGGGGGGAAGGAGCCCTCCTTCCCCCCGCGACCTCAGTTCAATGGGCTGGTGCTGGGATCGGAGAAGTTGTCCGATCCCCGCACCAGCCCATTGAACAACTGGCCTCTGGCTAAAAGGGAGGAATCCTTTTTTCTTGGATTTTCTTCCTTTAAAATTGGGTGCGCCTAATATGCCGGAGCGCCTTATATGGCGAAAAATACATTGTTGTTGTTATTATTATTATTATTATTATTATTATATGGAATGGAGAGGAAGTGACCTCTTGTTCATTCCTCAGGCAGCACAAGGTCTTGGGGTCAGTCTCTGCCCTCTGTCCAAATGTTTTGCTCCAAGTGCAATTCTCAACACAAATGAGGGAAAACATTAGCTCCTCTTTAAGCTTTTCCTTCTGCTTGATTGGACCAACTCAATGTTTAAACACACACAAAATATGTCATCAAATCTCATTTGGCTATCAGGGATCTCTAGGCTAGCAAATTATAGTTTAACAGTAATGGGTAAATTAATTGTTGAACAGGGGGCAACTATGATTTATAATAACATTCAACAACAGATAACGGCCATTTTTGACTGACTGGCTATGTCAATCCAAAGTGAACGTTATCAAAGCAAAAGAAGATGTATTTACTATTCTTTCACCAACCTTTTGTCAGACATTTTTAATCCACATTTAAATATTACTTAAAGGAGTAAGATAACTTTGAGTCATGAGTGAAACTTCCTTTGCAATGAGTGTGCAGCATCACTCAAACTAGTTAAACATTACGAAAATATGAAAATAATGTTCTACACTTTCTTTTTTGTGTGTGTGTTATTACTTATGGTGCCCTAATCCTTCCTTTAAAAACATTCTCTATTCTTGACCCCAAAACCATAAAAAGAGCAATGAAGAAGCCATAAAGTATTTGACCATTTTGCATTCCTTCACTGAGGCTGATAAAACTGCATATAATTCTACAAATATGAGACTACTTCACCTATTTGCTAAACAATGAGAATTTGCCACCATGTCTTTGCCGAAGAAACCTTTATGAAATTCATGGGGTCACCATAAGTAGACAGGCAACCTGAAGGCACCACACTTCTTGCTAGGTGAAGGAGGAAGCAGGAGGAAGGAAATCCATTCACATGCAGAGAGGAAAAACATTCTTTTGCTATTGTTCAGTCAGTTCAGTGTTACCTTTTTGGACTACAACTCCCAGAACTTTCTCAGACACTGGCCACACTGACAATGAATCTGGACGTTATGATCCCCAAAGTAACATTTCCAAGAGAGTACAGTATTCCTCATGTCCCAAGACTGAACGAACATATTCACACACTTTTAGATATAGCCATATTAGTCTGTGAAATCAGTATGTGAAGAGATCTTGCAGCACCTTTGAGACTAAGGGCCTTTGCAGACTGCCAGAAATATTGCAAATTGAGTCCACTTTAAGGACTACGGTTAGTGCTAGGGAATCATGGAAATTGTGTTTTGTTTTTCTGAGACATTGAGCTTCTCTGTCAGAGAGCTCTGGTGCCACAATAAAATACAGTTCCCATGATTCCCTAACCCTAACCCTTAAAGTGGACTCAATTTGCACTATTTCTAGCAGTGTGCAAAGGCCCTAACTCTAAGAAAAAATTGGCAGCATGAGCTTTCGTAGACTTAAGTCTGCTTCCTCAGATGCATCTACTTAAGTCTACTTCCTCCACTAAATGCATCTGAAGAAGCAGACTTAAGTCTATAAAAGCTCATGCTGCCAATGTCTTTCTTTCAATTAGTCTCAAAGGTGTTACAAGATCTCTTCACATACAGATATTCAGACTCAGGCAGTCTCCATCTGTGGAGCAGCTGTGATGTAAGGGTTGATTCACATTCACCAGGACTTCACGCTAGACTGCCTTTCATATTCAGATTTTAGGTTACCATTACAAAGCAACTAAGCATTCAAAGTTCTAGTTTTCAGATGGGAAGGGGGTGTCATTTGGATCTTTGCCCTGACATGCCCATTTTCTCTTTGGGCCCTCTCTTCCTGCAAGACTGCTGGAATGGTTTTCCATGGCCAAAGATCTTTGTAGGGCTTAAATTCAGGAACTCTAAGGCTTTGTGCTCAACGCAGACCAATTAGCCATCTTCAGTTTGATCTCATGTCTTCACTGTCCAGGATAGTTAAAACAACCTTTGAAAACTGATTTCAATCTGCTTTTAAAGACTTTTTTAATGTAGTTGCTTTGGGACTACTGGTCAGCAAGGAAGTGATAATTATTTTTAATAAATACACGAGAGCCAACATGACGTAATGGTTTGAGTGTTGGACTAGGACTCTGGAGAACAGGGTTCAAATCCCAGCTCGGCCATGGAAACCCAGTGGGTGACTCTCTCAGCCTCAGAGGAAGGCAATGGCAAACTTCCTCTGAACAAATCTTGCCAAGAAAACCCCATGCTAGGTTCCCTCTTAGGGTGGCCATAAGTCAGAAATGACTTGAAGGCCCACAACAACAACAAATTAGCATATTAGTACATTATTTTACCATTTTAGCATTATAGGGTGTGGTGTTTTATCATTCATTTTTGATTGTGTATGTTCTGATGTACTGCCCTATGATGGAAAGGGTGTGGAACTCCCTTCCACAGGAGGTTAGGTTGGCCCCCTCTCTTTTCGCTGGCAGCGGAAGGCAGTTTCATTTAGGCAGGCATTTGGTGAGTGAATTTTACTTGTGTAGTGTGGTGTGCTGTCTTAATGGTTTTACTGGTTTCAACTATGCTATTTCTAACTTATGTTTTAATATTGGTAAGATTTAATTATTTTTTTAAACTTTTGCAATCAGTGTTTTATCTTTTGTGACCCACCTTGAATCCCATTTGTGGGAGAAAGGCAGGATATAAATCCTTGAATTAATTAATTAATTAATTGAACATCGTCGTCATCATCATCATCATTATTGATAGAAAGTGAAAATTGAAAGAAGGTGCCATTGATGGGAGGGAAGATGTTGCACACCATGACATAAATCACAACCCAAATAAAATACTTGAAAAGCAAAGATCAAACACAAGGATAGCTGGTCTGTTGCTCCCTCCTTTATGAAGAAAGCCCTAGGAAATCATATTGCTAGAAGGGTCCACAAGGGGTCATCTAAATGGAACCCATCCTCCCAAGAGGGAAGACACAACTAACACACTCCTGAGAGATGGCCATCTATCCTGTTTTTAAAGACCTCCAAAGCATCACTAGGAATATACCTGATTATTTGTACTGACTATTTTTTTGCATTGCATGTGTGTGTGAGAGAGAGAGATATTTTTATTTTTTAATGTATTTTAGTGTTGTATTTTACATTATTGGAATACCTATAAGTGTTTTATTCTGTAATTGTTAAGTGCCATGTACATGGATGGCACTATATACTCGTTCCTCCACATTTGCGGCTTTGACTTGTGCAGATGTGATTATTCATGGATTTTATTAATATGTCCTCTCTAGCAATATCTAGGTCCTCCAGTGCAACTCTGTGGTTAACTTTAACCAAAAATTGCACTGAAGGACCTAGAGATTCCTAGAGAGAACACTCCACTAGGCATTTGTAGCTCCTCCAGCACAATTCTATGGTCAATGTCTGGCAGATGTTGACCACAGAGTTGCACTGGGGGGCCTAGGGACTCCTAGAGGGGTGTTCTCTCGGGTAAAAACATAGTGGTAGAATTCAAAGATATAGCCGTGTTAGTCTGTAGAATCAGTATGTAGAGAGATCTTGTACCACCTTTGAGACTACTGTAACTGAAAGAAAGCAGTCAAGACGGACCTTTTCCGGCAGGCCTTCCCAGAATAACCCATTGCAGGGATAATATATGGGGATTACTCGCCCCTTATCCCCCCTCTGAGTGGCCATTTGTTATATTTAGTTGTTATTGTTGTTGGTTGTTATTTTTATTAGATACATGTGTGATTTTAAATCCAATCAGTTTAATTCTATTTTAAGGGTGTGGGTTGTGGGTGGGGGGCTGTAGGAACTGGGAATGTTTTAATTATTGTATTTTTAATCTGCTGTAAGCCGCCCCGATTGCTTTGCAGAGGGGCGGGTTATAAATAAAATTTTATTATTATTATTATTATTTGTCCTTTTGGCTGTCCATGAGATCCTGAGCACTCTTCTCCAGCACCTCATTCTCTCAAATGCACCGATTTTCTTCCTATCATCTTTCTTAACTGTCCAACTCTCACATCCATACATGGTAATAGGGAATATGATGGCTTGTATGATTCTAACTTTTGTACTGAGTTGTATTATATCTTTGCATTTTAGAATCTTTTCTAGTTCTTTCATAGCCTCCCCATTCTTAGTCTGTGCCCCTAACCCCAGCGAATGTGGAAGGATGAGTGTATAAATAAACAAATAAATGATTATGAGGCCCCACCTGGAATACTGTGTCCAGTTCTGGGCACCACAATTCAAAAAGGATGTTGAAAAACTGGAGTGTGTCCAGACGAGGGCAACTAAAATGGTGAAGGGTCTGGAAACCAAGCCCTACGAGGAACGACTTAGGGAACTGGGTATGTTTAGCCTAGAGAAGAGATGGTTAAGAGGTGATATGATAGCCTTGTTTAAATATTTGAAGGGATGTCATATTGAGCTTGTTTTCTGCTGGGGCTTGTTTTCTGCTGCCCCAGAGAATAGGACCTGGAATAATGGATTCAAGCTGCAGGAAAAGAGATTCCACCTCAACATTAGAAGGCACTTCCTGACAGTGAGAGCTGTTCGAGAGTGGAACACACTCCCTTGGAGAGTAGTGGAGTCTCCTTCCTTGGAGGTCTTTAAACAGAGGCTGGATGGCCATCTGTCACAAGGGGTGCTTTGATTGTGAGTTCCTGTATGGCAGGATGAGGCTGGACTGGATGTCCTTTGTGGTGTCTTCCAGCTCTATGATGATGACGGGAACGTAGGCCCTGTCCTCCCAAAGGAGGCCCTGTGGTGCCTGGCCCTGGCCTGGGCGTTCTGCTCCGGAGGTGAGCTTACCTGTCCTGGTGCAGGTGTGCCTGGCGCGGACGAGCTGGAGGGCCTGCTGGTTCTTGAAGCGGACGAGGGCGAGGGCGATGTCTGCGTTCCAGGGGGGCTCCTCCTGGGGGCACCGGAAGTCGATCTCGGCGCCCTGCTGGGTGACCAGCGTGAAGTAGACGTGGCCGCGCTTGCCCTCCACGCACTCCACGGCCTTGACGCCGGCGAAGGGCAGCTCCTTGCAGCGGCTGGAGCCCCGCGGGCCGGCCTCGAAGAGCCTCAGTCCCCGCTCGCTCAGGAGGCAGCGCTTGCGCTTCCACAGCTGGAGCAGACCCCCGCTCCGCTTCTCCAGCAGCCCTTCCCGCAGCACCTTCTCCGACGCCATGCTCCGGCTTCTGCTGCTCACCGCTCGCAGCGCCGGATGGGATGGGATGGGATGGGCCCTCACCTGCCCTCACCTGCCCTGCCCTCGGCGCCGCCCGACCGCCTTCCCTCCCTCCCTCGGCCCACGCCGTTCCTTGCGGCCTCTTCTGCCTCAGCCGCGCCCAGACCAAGGCCCTGCCCTCCGTCCCTCCTTCCCTCCCTCCGGCCCCGACGCCCACGACCCCGACGCCCGCCTGGCCTTGCCTTCTTCGGCTGCCTGGCCCAGGAGAGGCGGCTCAAGGACCACGGCTAACACGCTTCTAGAAATGCTGCCGGTCCAGGCGTCTTGGCCATGCTCCTTTTGGCATTCCTCCTGGTTGAGATGGAGGACATGTCCTGGAAAAGGAGGAGGACCTCTGGTCACCCCTGAGCCCAGGTTGACCAGGTGTCCAAAGCACAAATGGAGGACACGACCAAAGGAAAGCTCAATACACTTTCTAGAAATCTCGGTCGAGGTTTCCTGGACATGCTCCATTTGGCATTCCTCCTGCTTGAAATGGAGGACATGTCCTGGAAAAGGAGGAGGACCTCTGGTCACCCTGGACCCAGGTTGACCACATGTCAGAAGCACAAATGGAGGAGATGATAAGAAAAGTTCAAAACACTTCCTACTAGAAATGTTGATCCAGGCTTCTTGGCCATGCTTGTTTTGGCATTCCTCCTGGTTGAAATGGAGGACATGTCCTGGAAAAGGAAGAGCACCTCTGATCACCCCAAGCCCAGGTTGACCAGATGTCAGAGGCACAAATGGAAAAACACGACCAAAGGAAAGCTCAATACATTTCCTAGAAATGTCGATCCAGGCTTCATGGCCCTGCTTGTTTTGGCATTCCTCCTGGATGAGATGGAGGACGTGTCCTGGAAAAGGAGGAGGACCTCTGGTCTCCCTGGGCCCAGGTTGACCAGATGGCAGAAGAACAAATGGAGGACACGACCAAAGGAAAGCTCCGTACACTTTCTAGAAATCTCGATCGAGGTTTCCTGGACATGCTCCATTTGGCATTCCTCCTGGTTGAGATGGAGGACATGTCCTGGAAAAGGAGGAGGACCTCTGGTCTCCCTGGACCCAGGTTGACCAGATGGCAGAAGAACAAATGGAGGACACAACCAAAGGAGAGCTCAAAGCTCTTCCTAGATGTATCAGTCCATGCTTCTTAGACATGCTCAAAAGGGAGGATATATTGGCATTCCTCTTGGTTTAAATGTAAGAAATGTCCTGGAAAAGGAGTAGGACCTCTGGTCAGCCTGAGCCCTAATTGACCAGATGTCAGAAGCACAAATGGAGGACACCGCCAAAGGAGAGCTCAAAACAGTTCCTAGAAATGTCGATATATGCTTCTTGGCCATGCTCATTTTGGCATTCCTCCTGGATGAAATGTAGGACATGTCCTGGAATAGGAGGAGGACCTCCGGTCACCCTGAGCCCAGGTTGACCAGATGTCAGAACCACAGAGATGGACAAGGCACCACAAAAAGGAGGAATTTTGAGGACAAATGGAGGACACAACCAAAGGAAAGCTCAAAATGCTTCCTAGAAATGTCGACCCATGCTTCTTGGCCATGCTCAAAAGGGAAGATGTTTTGGAATTCCTCCTGTTTTAAATGTTGGGCATGTTATGGAAAAGGGGAAGGACCTCTGGTCACCCTGAGCCTAGGGTGGTCAGATGTCAGAACCACAAAAGGAAGAGCTTAGAGGACAAATGGAGGACATGACCAAAGGACAAAACACTTCCTAAAAATGTTGATTCATGCTTGTTAGACATGCTCAAAAGGGAGGTCATTTTGGCATTCCTCCTAGTTGTAATGGAGGACATGTCCTGGGAAAGGAGGCCATCCCTTTAGCCCAGGGTGACCGGATGTCAGAACCACAAAGGGGGTGACAAGGCACCACAAAATGTAGGACCTTTGAGGACAAATGGAGGAGACAACCAAAGAAAAGCTCAAAATATTTAGAAATATAAATTCATGCTTCTTGGCCATTGCTCAAAATGGAGGACACTCTGGCATTCCTTCTGGACAGAAGGCTGAAATGTAGGACATGCCCTGGAAAAGGAGGGCATATGGTCACCCTGGGGCTAGGGCCATTGGGCTGCCCATGGAGGTCGGGTAAGCGGGGCTGGTGCCAACTAGCCTGCTCCTCTTGGAGTTTTCCACTAAGTCTTGGAGGTGCACACCTGGAAGCCGCCTTTCAGACATGAACACGAGTCCTACACACAGGAATGCAAATGGCCCTCCCTAAACTGAAAATCCCAAGGTTCCATGGGATGGGACGCAGCTTTCTTATCTTCTCCTGTTCAGATTTTGAAAGTCGTAGTCTGGAGTGGGGATTACTATAGACAGGACAGCTGCGACTACCATTCAATGTACATCCTCACCATTGGTTATTCTGGCAAGAGCTGCTGGGAATTGCTGTCCATCAACATCTCATGGGCTGTGCAGTCCTCACACCGTGCCAATGAGGAGGAAGAATGGGAGGTGTCTCAAGAAACCAGGACGGATGACTAAGGAACTTGCAACTGAACTATGTTTTAAACGGAACATGTATAAGAAATGGAAAAATGGGGAAATCACCAAAGAGGAATTCAAACAAATAGCTAGCACGTGTAGGGTTAAAGTCAGAAAAGCTAAAGCGCAGAATGAAATCAGGCTTGCTGGAGCGGTTAAGAACAATAAAAAGGGCTTTTGGGGGTATGTCAGTAGCAAAAGGAAAAAGAAGGAAATGGTAGGGCCACTGTGTGGAGAAGATGGCAAAAAGTTAACAGGGGACAGAGAAAAGGCAGAATTACTCAACACCTTCTTTGCTTCAGTCTTCTCAGAAAAGGCAAAGGGTGCTCAACTTGAGGATAATGGAGCAGAGGACAGAATAGGAGAATTTCATCACAGAATAAGTAAAGAGATAGTACAGAAACATCTAGTTAATCTAGATGAATATAAGTCTCCAGGACCAGATGAATTACATCCAAGGGTATTAAAAGAACTGGCAAATGTAATATCAGAACCATTGGCAATAATCTTTGAGAATTCCTGGAAAACAGGAGAGGTCCCAGCGGACTGGAGGAGGGCAAATGTTGTCCCCATCTTCAAAAAGGGGAAAAAAGAGGATCCCAACAATTATCGTCCAGTTAGTCTGACATCAATACCCGGAAAGATTCTGGAGCAGATCATTAAACAGAGAGTCTGTGAACATCTGGAAGATAATTTCATAATCACAAAAAGTCAACATGGGTTTCAGAGAAACAGGTCATGCCAGACAAATCTGATCTCTTTTTTTGATAAAATTACCAGCTTGGTAGATGAAGGGAATGCTGTGGATATAGTATATCTTGATTTCAGTAAGGCCTTTGACAAGGTTCCCCATGACATTCTTGCAAGCAAGTTGGTAAAATGTGGGCTAGACAAAGTAACTGTTACATGGATTTGTAATTGGTTATCTGGTCGAACACAAAGGGTGCTCAACAATGGCTCCTTTTCAACCTGGAAAGAAGTGACCAGTGGGGTGCCACAGGGCTCTGTCCTGGGCCCAGTGCTATTCAATATCTTTATTAATGACTTGGATGACGGTATTGGGGGCATAGTTATCAAATTTGCAGACGACACCAAATTAGGAGGAGTAGCTAATACCCCAGAGGACAGGATCAAAATTCAAAATGACTTGAGCAGACTAGAAAGTTGGGCCAAAGCTAACAAAATGAAATTCAACACAGAGAAATGTAAGGTACTGCACTTAGGGCGGAAAAACGAAAAGTACAGATATACGATAGGGGACACTTGGCTGAATGAGACTACGTGTGAAAGGGATCTAGGAATCCAGGTGGACCACAAGTTGAACATGAGTCAACAGTGCGATGCAGCAGCTAAAAAGGCCAATGCAATTTTAGGCTGCATCAGTAGAAGTATAGTGTCTAGATCAAGAGAAGTAATAGTGCCACTATATTCTGCTTTGGTCCGGCCTCACCTGGAATACTGTGTCCAGTTCTGGGCACCACAATTCAAAAAGGATGTGGAGAAACTGGAGCGTGTCCAAAGGAGGGCAACTAAAATGGTGAAGGGTCTGGAAAGCAAGCCCTATGAGGAACGACTTAGGGAGCTGGGGATGTTTAGCCTGGAGAAGAGAAGGCTGAGAGGTGATATGATAGCCGTGTTTAAATATTTGAAGGGATGTCATATCGAGGAGGGAACAAGCTTGTTTTCTGCTGCTCCAGAGACTAGGACCCGAAACAATGGATGCAAGCTGCAAGAAAAGAGATTCCACCTCAACATTAGGAGGAACTTCCTGACAGTAAGGGCGGTTCGGCAGTGGAACACACTCCCTCGGATAGTAGTGGAGTCTCCTTCCTTGGAGGTCTTTAAGCAGAGGCTGGATGGCCATCTGTCGGGGATGCTTTGATTGGGAGTTCCTGCATGGCAGGGGGTTGGACTGGATGGCCCTTGTGGTCTCTTCCAACTCTATGATTCTATGATTCTATGATTCTATGATCTTTTCTAATTCCTGATAGATTTTTTTTTTTATTGCTTGCATGCAAAATATAAAGATATTATTGTTACCTTAGTTTCCATTATGGCCTGTTCCTCTGGTTTACTTCTTTTATTCTTCTCTGTGCATGCCCTTTACCTTGAATTTACCATTCAATGTACATTCCAAAATGCACATTAGTATAATGTATAATACCTTTAGTATAATACCTGTATGAACCCAATGAAAAGGTCACAAAATTGTGTGCATGCTTCTGAAATCATCATATCTCTTTATCAGGCAAGATATTACAAAAGGAAACTCTGGAGTATGGAATAGGAAAGGAACAGCCTCAGTCCTGAGCTAGTGACGTTGAGTGCTGGACTTGGATTTCAGGAGGTCAGGGTACAAATCCCCACTTGGTCATGGAAATCCGCTGGGTGACCTTGGGCAAGTTATGCTCTCTTAGGCAACAGCAAATGTCCTCTGAATAAATCTTACCAAGAAATCCCTATGATAGGCTCAGAGAAAGTTAGAGTTGATTTGAAGGCACATAACAAGTCTAAGGGGGGTTGCAGACTGCCAGAAATAGTGTGAATTCAGTCCACTTTTAGGGTTAGGGTTAGTGCTAGGGAGTCATGGGAACTGTTATTTTTCTGAGACATTGAGCCTTCTCTGTCAGACAACTCTGATGCCACAATAAAATACAGTTCCCATGGTTCCCTAACTCTAACCCTAACCCTAAAAGTGGACTGAATTCACACTATTTCTGACAGTCTGCAACCCCCCTAAGTCGTAGATTGGAAGAGGGAAGGGAATGCTACAGACATTCAAATGTGACTCAAATAGTGATATTATTAGGGTTCACCTGGAGTATTTTCTAGGAATGACAGAAACAAAAAAGCCAGAAAGTTTTCTCTTGAAAATATAAAGAACCAACTGAATGGAGACCATGCAGACAGTATGACTTTTCCTCATTTCCCCCCCCCCCCCCACACACACACACAACTTTTTCTAACATCTTGCCTGATTAAGGGTTATGGAAACCTCAAATAGTTGCCTGTGTCCTTTTAGCTGGCTCAATAATTGTACAACATAAATGTGGATTTGTAATTTATTTTTAATGGATAACATGGATTGTCAAGGGAAATTTTCTTCTCTTCCCCCCCCCCCCCATTCATTCATTTCTATGTGTGCTGCTGAGGAAGTCATTTGTCTTTCAAGAAGAAACTTTGGCTCTTTAACTTAAGGAAGATCTAAAGGCAAGCCACAACTATGGAACCTGGAAAACAGGCAAATCTTGCAAATGCCTCTTAAGAAGAATCAACTGAGACTCCTGGGGGAAAGTTAGCTGGGGAAACAGTGAGTCAGAACATGTATGTTTTCTATAATAAAGGGGTGTTAATGTTATGGTTGTCATATTATTGCTAGTCTAGAAACTGTCTGAGTATCTTAAAGAAAGACAAGATTAAATCTTAGAATATAAAATAGATGCAAATTGTTATGCCTGTACTCTGAAGTTATAATAGAGCTCCAGCAAGTTATCTTGGACCCATCTTTGTAGCTTGAGTAGAAATTGGATGGTTAATTAGTTCTGGTTGGGATTGCTTTAGTGTCATCAATTATGTTGTTTCTTCAGTCTGGACCGTCATTTGTGTACTCTGTACATATGGTTATACTGTCTTTGAAGATCCAGTTTTACAATTGAATTGTACTCATGAATTCAGTTGGATGCCCGGTTACCAGTGCCAGGAGTGTTTTTGCACAGCTGAGACTAGTGTACCAACTGTACCAATATGTAGTGATGTCTAATCTGGCCAGGCTGAAGCCTGTTGCATGCTATCTGGAGTATTGTAACTAGTATGTTGTAGTAGTTTGAGTATTGGACTATGACTCTGGAAACCAGGGTTGGATTCTCCACTTGGCCATGAAACCCACTGGGTGAGCTTAGGCAAGTCACATGCTCCCAGTCACAGGGGAAGGCAATGGCAAACCTATCTGAACAAATCTTGCCAAGAAAACCCCATGACAGGTTTCCCTTAGGGTCCATCTTAAATTGGAAATTACCTAAAGGCACACAATAAGAAAATTTGCTCTACATGGCAGTCCCCTTTCAAATATATTTTGAAAATTCAGCTGGTCCTGAATGTGGTAGCCAGTATGTTGTTATTACAGGGAATGAATGTGCAAATCCCTTATTATACCAGCTTCTATGGCTGTTGTTGTTAGTGTGGTTACGCAGCGTGTGATGATCCACGTCAATGTGCAGCACCAGTGTCACCACCTTCTCAGATGCAGGCAGTAGCTTGTGAGCTGAAGGAGTACCTCTCCCCTTCCAGAAAGAGTAAAGAGACTCTACAGATAGATGACTCTCTGATGTGGCTTTAATCTTGGTTCCTCTATGTACAAGGCTATATACACGATCCATAGCAACAACTCCAATGACATCAACAACCCACACTAGCAACAACCAACACATGTGTCCTGAGGCAACTCCCTTATATACCCAGGGTTCCATGTGGCCTTCTGGCCCTGCCTCTTCTTTTGGACACCTGTCACTCATCCATTGTGACTTTGCAGTTCTGCAGCCATTTTGGTGCTTGCCAGCACCTTGTGACCATCAGCCAATGTCACTTCCTATGACATGGCACCTGATGGAAAGTGCTGTGTCATTATGGCTGCCAGTGACCCTTTCATGCCTGGTCACTTGTGTATTAACCCACATTGGACATTTTCCTTGAGACACTGTCTCCACAGTTGTTATTTTCCTAACACTGGTTCAAAGTGCTGTTTCTGACTTCTGCTTATAAAGCCCTCAGGATGAAGGACTACATTATTCCATAGGAGCCTGGCCAGCCTTTGAGGCCTTCAGGAAAGACTCTTTTCTTGGTTCTCACCACTTTCAGTGGTATGCTTTGAACATGTTTGTGTGGCATCTTGGTAATTGCTTCTGGACTTTGGGACACCCTGCTAGGTGTTGGGAAACCAAGACCTAATTTTGGGGAATTTATAATTAGCTCAAATGAGAGGAAAGTGCCCAACTTTGCTTCTAGGACCTTATTCAATTGTCTACAGGAGATGTAAGAGGTTTTGGCTGGGAAGATACTGAAATGGACCAAGCTCCAATTAAAGTCTAAAATATTTATTTGGCAACAATAAGCAATCATCCAAATGAAGCGTGCGCACACACACACACACACACACACACACTAGAGGAATAAGCGGGGAAGAAAGAGAGCGGGGAAGGCAAAGAGGGAAACCAGAGGGAGATATACTCACACCTGAGCGACTCCTCTGGGCTTTGGCGGCGTATGAAGATGAGTTCAGTGGAAGGGGCATGACTGGCAAGAGGGGGGTCGCGGGAACTATCTCAGGGCACAGACTGACAGAGTTTCAGCATGCACTTCCAAGATAGCACGATGTCTGCTAAAATCCAGGGGTTTTTAAGGGCGATTTCTGCCTTCCAGCCATGGGCTGGAAAATAGGTGGACAAAGGCTTGAGTGGTTTACTATTGTTTACTTAAGTCTGGGCATAGTTTAAACAATGCATGTGGTATCAAAGCAATCAAGGAAAGCAAGCTAGAGAAAGAAGGTGCTATCAAATCTAATCACTGTCTCATCAAGTGTGAGACTGAGACAAACACTTTTAGGTATCTTTTCCAACATAATGGGATATTCCCAAGGGCAACTCCCAAAACCTGCCTGTCCAGGAAATCTTTAGTGGTCTTAAGCAATTTTAGCTTGCTTACCTGACCTCACATCTAGGGGATTATGGCTGCCATCTCCCAAGGGTCAGGCTGGGGTCATAGGGAACTCCACATGGCTAAAATATATAATAAAAATGGAGGACGTCTGCTAACATAGGTGGGCTCACTTGTTGTCTTTATATAGGCAACAATCTTATTATTCAGACAAACCTTTAGCAATTATGCCAGGTTGCTACAGCAGAAGAGCCTTTTGACCATCTGGGTTCAATTTTCCTTTTTATGGATGTTTTAAAATTGCTTTAATATTTCTGTGTTAAGTAGTCTATTTTAATTGTACATCTTATAATCTTTTCATAGTACGTCCGGTATTTGATGTTATTAGCTGCCTTGAGTTAATTTTGGGTGAGAAAAGTTGGGTGCAAATCTCATGTGCATACAAATATACATTCACGCTTGAAGGCTAATAAGTTGCCCAGTAAAGAACTCTGTTGTAATAGCACTTGCCGCATGGAGGTATATTAGTGCTGTGTGAGGAGCCAATTTTCCTTCATCTTTTCAGATCACAAAGTAGAATAACATGGATTGTGAAAGACATCTTCCACAAGGAGCAACTGCTAATCAAAGTAATTTTCAGTTGACCAGACAGAGAAAGAATTGTTTGGGAATAAAGTGGTTTTCTATATTAAAATAGGAAGGACAGCTTGGGAAGGAGCTGAAACCCACCATGGCTGAAAGATAGGAATAGAATATATGCAAAGAATAGTAAAACAGGGACAGGAGGGAAGAGCAAATGTGCTCAAGGTAAAGACTGTGAGCAGCATTGTGTAGGCAGACCAACTAAAAAAAAAGGCAGAAAGTCATAATGCTTAAACCTTATAAATGATGCGTGATAGAAGTACAGACTTGGGGAAATGGTTCAAGGACAAAAAGGATTTATGTTGTTGCCAGGAGAGACATGGATAAGCAAGGGGGATTTGGAAGCTGAAAGGATCCAAGAGAGCTTGTGGTGTACAAAATCAAGCCCTCAGAGTATTTTTGTAAGAGTTGCATTGAGGTGTAAATCCCAGTAAATGCATCTTCTTCAGTCATTACAGGACCTAAGTAGGAAAAGCTTTCCATTGTTTTATGCATTCTTGAGATGTTCAGGTCTCCTTACTGTCTGGAAACATAAAAATAGCAATGCTTAAGAGGCCAACACATCAGTCATACAAGTACAAACTGATATGAGCAGACTTGCTCATCACACAAAAGAGTTAAATCCAGATTGAAATCATTCCAAGCAATGAAGACTGCTGTTTCCCATATCAACATGGTGATGAATGTGCCCTGAATTATAATCCAGATTTTAAAGGGCCTAAACCAAAGTGCTGAACCTATTTTGGAAATATGATTCACTAGCTTGTTCCTTAAAAATTGCGACGAAAACACAGAGTAGATTTACTGCCATATAAGCAGTTAAATACTACTGACTCCTTCAACAAAGCACAAGAAATTTAAATCTGCTGATGCAATGATCACGAGGGGCTCGTGGTTTTTCTGCCCCTTCCTCCAAGCAGGAATAATGTTCTTACTAGGTGAGTTCAGAAAGAGAGGGAGAGCTGGCAATGGAGAGGAATTGCAGTTGCCAGTGATAAGGAGTAAGCCCTTTCATTTTGAATAAAGTGATAGTATTTTCAGTTGTGTATTTAGGAGGGAACAAAGGACTAAATTCCTTGTTGTGTGTGTGTGTGTTTATATACATTTATTTTCTACTCTGCCTTTATCTCAGCATTTGCTTTTATTTATTTTTTAATTTTCATAGGATAGGAAGTGACCGCTTTTAAATCACACTGACCAAGGGAGCATAGAAGGATAAACAAGACAGGCAATCAAGGCAGTTCTTTATCTACTCCCAATGATCATACAGACAAAAATTGATGCAAACTTCACTTCCAACACGTGCTAGTCTCTGGAGCAGCAGAAAATAGGCTTGCTCCATCCTTAATATGGCATCCCTTCAAATATTTCAGTATCATGTTACCTCTTAACCTTCTCTTCCCCAGGCTAAACTTACTCTGTTCTCTAAGCTGCCCCTCATAGGACATGGTTTCCAGACCTTTCACCAATTTAGTCACCCTCCTCTGGATATGCTCCAAGTTGACAATATCCCTTTTGAATTGTGGTGCCCAGAAGTGGACACAGTGTTCCAAGTGAGGTCTGACCAAAACAAAATAGAGTGGTACTATTACTTTATTTGAGCTAGACACTACATTCCTATTGATGCAGCCTAGGATCATATTTGCTTTTTTAGCTGCTGCATCACATTGTTAACTTATGTTCAGCTTGTGATCTAAGACTTCCAGATCCCTTTTGCATGTACTGCTGTAAATTCAGGTGTCTCCCATCCTATACTTGACTCTTTTTTTCCCCCTGCCTAAGTGGAGTACCTGTAGTACATTTCTCCCTGTTGAAATTCATGCTGTTAGTTTTGGCTCAACTCTTATCTGTTAAGGTCATTTTGCATTCTGATCCTGTGCTCTGGGATATTAGCTACCCCTCCTAATCAATCCATATTCAATTATAATTGGCCCCATAGAACCTGAGAGTGGTGCAGTGAAAAATAATACCTAAAGAAATAGCAGAGGCATCCACCCATTCCTCCCTCTAGGTGATACACCAAAAAGCAATGCAATTTATGGCCATAGGTTTATGTAGAGGCAGGCTGATAACAGGCCAGAGATCAAAGAGGAAAACCTAGAATGAGATTGGGAGACATTCAGCTCACCAGATGTTGGGCTTGTTAGGTAGGATCTAATTAGGGGAATTTATAATTAGCTCAAATATGCAAGAGTGGGGTCCTAACAACACCCCACAGGACCGGGTACCATTATGTATACCAGAGGACTAAGGAATCCCACAATGGATGACACTGAGGCAGGCGTCTCCAATTAAAGTCTAAATATTTATTATGAGGGGAAACCTACACACACACAAATATATCACACACACACTTCACACTTAGGAATAAAGGAGTGAAAGCGGGGATAGCTTGAGATGTGTGAGACTGAGAGAGCTACTCACTTTCGAAGGCTTCTCCGGAATCCACTGTGGATGTTGATAGTCATGATGATGAAACACGGCCGCCCAAATTGGGGGGGGGGGGGTAAGATGGCTGAGGGAGCTATGATCAGAGTTCAGACTGACATGGAGTCAGCATGCACTCTCAAGATAGCACACGGAGCCTAGAAATCCAAGGGTTCTTATAGGAAATTGCTGCCTTCTGGCTATAAGCTTAATGGCTTAGCCTGAGTTTGAACAAAGGCATTGATAGTCTTAGCTTTGTTCACCTAGGTTTGAGCATAGTCTAAACAATGCATTTGGTTTCGAGACTATCAAGGAAGGGAGGCTACAGAAAAGGGCGCAGTCAAATCTGATCACTGCCCCATGAAGTGTGTCTTTTCCAGTATAATTGTTTTTCCCTTTTGGCAACTCCCAAACCTGTGTGGTAGGGAATTTCCTATCTGTTCTGGGCAGATCTCTCAGTGCCTACATGACCTGCCATCTAGGGGATTATGGCTGACATCCCTCAGAGGTCAGTCTGGGGTCATAGAGGGAACTTCACATGTGTCCAAAATTTTATGAAAAATCACATATGCTAACAGGCTCCAACTCCCTGCATTCTTCATTGTAGCTTATGCTGCTGAGAGGTGCAGCTCAGCAAATCTGAAGGATAACATGATTCCCACCTCTAGAAAGAAACAGAAAATGTAGCATGAGAGATACACAGAAAAATTGCTAGCAAATAAAAAAACAAAGTAGCTATAAAAAGATTTTAAAACTATTAAGTGTTTTAAAAATCTGAATTGGGTGATACCTACATTAGGATCATGAGACATTACAAAGTTACCACTTATGAAACTTTCTTCAATTTTTAGTGGTCCTAACAAAAGTATTGCCCAACTCTGATAGAGACATTTACTTTATAGAACAAGCTATTGAAGATGAGACATTCATATAGAACTTGACATGATTATTTGCTTACTTAAATTATAGCATCTTTCTAGAATCTTTCTAGTATATAATTTACCTAGCTACCTTCTTGTCCAAAAGGAATGGACCACAAGCATGCTTAGGAATGATAGCATAGAGCCACCTGGTGAGAATAATGTGGAATTGTCCAAAAGTAATTTTAAAAAGCACTTTGGGGCCATAATGTGTTTTTCTGTATTAGCAATATTAGTTCAAGACAGATGCTTCTGAGCCTAATCACCACTTGCACCCTCTCTCACACCTTCATTGTGATTTCTAAATAGTTTTATCATATATAATTTTAGCCCAAAGAGACACAAAGGTAGCTCACAATTGCAAGCCAACAACACAATAAAACAATATATTTTTAAATGTAGAATAGAGAAAGAGATTGAGAAATGAAAAGAGAGTTAAGAACCAGAGCAAACTAAATTAGCATGGGAATAAAGCCTTTATTCCTATCTGTGAGTCTTGGCCTCTGGACTTAATTAACTTCTATCTGCTGATAGACTAATTGTCACACAGCTCAGGATATTCAGGTTTTGCCTTATTCATTAGGTAGAGGAATGGTGCTGCCTTAGGCAGCAAATATTGAGGGGTGGGGAGTGGCAGTGTTGGAGGACAAGAGTTGTGTGTCCTGTGCCCCATAAGCCTCCTTCCCTCAAAATGAAGATAGGAACTGAATTCAAAAGAATTTTGATAAACTAGAAAAAATGTCTTTATCTTTCCGCACAAGCCATTGTACTGTTGCATTCATAATTCTTAGCTTGTTCCTATCTCCCTTTTGTTTTTCTTCTCTTCTTTTCTTTATTGTTTGTAGTGTTTTTTTTCTGTCATCTATGGTTTTTTAACTTTCTTTTTGTTTATTGAAAGTGTCTGTCCCTGGCTTCAGACCATAGTTCCTCTGGTTCTCTGTCTGTTATGCTTAGTAATGCAAATTTGTCCCTACACTTTAAAAAAGTAAAGGTTTCCCATTTGGCAACATTGTCAAGTTGTGTCCATCCATAGGAGGTGGTGTTCATCTCTATTACTAAGCCAAAGAGCCAGCATTATCAAAGATGACTCTGTGGTCATGTGGCCAACATGACTGCACAAAATGCTGTTACCTTCCCACCAAAGTGGTACCTATTTATCTACTTGGACTTTTACATGTTTTCAAACTGCTAGGTTGGCAGAAGCTGGGACTAGTGATAGGAGCTCACTCCAACACACAACACGTGCATCTCAACATCCCACCTGTCGATCTTACAATCGTCAGAGTCAGCATCTTAACCCACTGGTTCGAAAGCATGTAAAAGCCAGCGTGTGCCTACACTTTGAAGCAGGAAAAAAATCCTTCATGGATTGCTACTTTTGATGTTACAACTTCAATAAAGGATCTGTCTGTAGAAAACTGTCAATGGTACAGCCATCATTTTGGAGAACTGTAATTTACACTGCTTCTGTAGTTTGTTGGTTTTTTTAAATCCTGCATTTTTGCTTGTTTTTACTGTGAATTTGAATATTGGCATTGAATATTGAATGTTGGTAAGAATGATTTTGACCATAGTTTCCTTTCCCCTCCCGCAGGCAGGTGATCTGACCCTTGTGGTCTCTTCCAACTCTATGATTCTATGATCTGCACATTCAATAAATAGACACAGATGTCACCCAGTCCTCAGTGAAATGAGATCTGAAATCTCAATGAATGGATTTTGCAACTACTCATTCCCCTGCCTGCATTACATTCCTTTTGTTGTGATGGTTTTGCTTTGACATTCTTTCGGTTTATATAACAGTGGCCTACTGCTGATAGGAATAACTCCCATCACTCTGAAGAGCTTTAATATTTTCATTAATTCAGGAAGGTCTTGTTGCTATGCTGAACACAGAATATCATGTTCGTTAGTTTAAACTTAGTACTTTATCCCATTCTTTGTTAATCTCCCATTCTTCTCCCCCGAGCACATTTTCTTCCCTCTCTGCAAAACTTTTCTCAGAAATTTTCTCTTTATATCCTTTGCTTTTGTACCCTGTAGTATAATACACGCTTTCCAATGCTACAAGTCTGCAACTTCCTTTTTTGTTGTTGTTGTTGCTATTTTTCAAGTTGCAGACCAACTTGATGGGTTCCCCCACACCTTTGTCTTCCTTCTTTGTGTTTGTGTGTACATACATGTACACTCCCTATAGTTGCTTTAGTAGTGTTTAAAAAGTCATCCTGCTTCATGTTAAATTGATGTGGATATTCACATTACATCTCAGAAAATGCCCTTTTTTGGGCTCTAATCTTTTGTATACTTTTCCGCTTTGTATTGGTTACCTCAACTCCTAGTGGGAGTGGTTGAGGGTGAGACTAATCCTGTATGATGGCCTTAGGTGTGTGCCCACTCCATTCCAAATCATCATAACATGCAAGCTGTATGATGTTTTACTAGCCTGATGTCTGTCAGATGTGGCTAGGAGGCAGGACTTTGCTAATGAGGCAGAATGTTACCAATATGGGATAGACGCAAAAGGAGCAGGATGGTAAAACATAGGCCTCAAAGAAACAATGTGAGGTCACTTCATATTTAAATTGTTCCTTTTATCACACAAAGGAAAAGGTGTTGCTGGTAGTACATCATATGAATTGCAAATTTCAATGCCATATCAGTATATTCTCAGGCACAGATACTGTTAACTTTCACCTCTTTTGGATTCCTCCTGTCTCTCCATTACACATTATCTGAGGTCCTTGGTGAGTATGGCAACAAATATTGGCTTCCAGTTGCACAAATCTGTCCTAGAGAAATAGTCAGAAGACTGTTGCATGTAAATGGAATTTGACTAAACACAACTTGAAGCAAACTTTGGGAATCTTTATTTTGCAGAGTACTTATCTTCAACCTGCATCCCCCCCCCCCAATAATCCAATGAATAAATTTACCAAGTTCTGTTTAAAGTACTTATCATTCTTCATAACACACTGGTGGTTTGCTAGTTCTGCCAGGATAAGGTCTGGAGAATTAAGGCTGATTTTTTTGTAAGTTTCCTTCCAAATGGAAGGAAATGATAACAAATCTGGCACTCAAACTTCACAGCTTTATATTGCTAAATACTAGGAGTCCCAATAGGCCTGCGGTGAAGAACTGTTCGATGCCATAATGTTCAGAACACTGCCAGTAGAGGTCAGCAGACATTTTGCATACTCAGATTGTAGACAGAACAAGATCAAGAGCATGATGTTGTAATTTAGTTCATCTGCATGGAGGTTTCTCTCATTCCCGCTTCAGCACTCCAACATGAAATCAAGACATTTTTGGCATCAATTTCCATGCAGCGAGATAATCCTTCCCCAAAAACTTGGTTGTGAGAATCCCTTCTCACCATGAAAACTGAATAAATGGAAGATATGGATGGATAGGGCTGATTGAGAGCTGGTGTAGTAGTTTGAGTGTTGGACTGTGACTCTGGAAAACAGGGTGCAATTACCAGCTTAGCCATGAAACCCACTTATGTTTCTGACTTATGGCAACCCTGAGGCAACTCTGTCATAGGGTTTTCTTGACAAGATTTGTTCAGAGGTTTGCCATTGCCTTCCCCTGAGGCTGAAAGCATGTGACTTGCCCAAGGTCACTACCTCAATATTTTCAGGTCTGAGAGCAGCTTTAGCAGCCCATTGCTTACCGAAGGAAAGTGTGGAAATACATAATGTTTACAAGAAAGTAGTATGAGGGAGGATGTATAGACTGTCATGTCACTGTGTTGTACATGTAAACAACCACATATATCGTTTTGGACAGCTAGAAGATTCCCTGCTCACGGTGGAACTATATGTGGGAGATTGGATCACCAGTTACAAAAATGCCAACTCTATGAGAATGAGCTCACCTTATGCAAATATGTATCAGGAAGCTAATGAAAGTTGGAAATGGTTTTAGTTTCCAACTGATATAGGCAGAGAAACTGACTCACCATTGATCTACAGCAGGGGTTGGCAACCTTCGGCCCGTGGGCTGCACCTGGCCTGCCGACCCCCGCCACGGCCGCCATTTTGTTTGCCAAAATGGCGGCCGCGACTTGTTTGCGCATGTGCAGTCGTAGCCGCCATTTTGGCAAACAAAATGCTGACCACGCACGCGCCGCCATCCCCCCCCCAGCCTGGCGGAAGACCTGGGGACCAGCGACCGGCCCCAGGTATGTTAACGTTGCCAACCCCTGATCTACAGCATTAATACCTGTAAGGTTTCTCCTCTTGGCAGATGTCAAATATTCCCTGAAACCATGTCTAAACTCCCTGTATGGCCCAATCAGATTTTACTAGATTTTCCAGGTAGAATTCACCTGCAAGTTAAACTGGGGAGATAAAAGATATGTCTGGTCCTCCACTACTCTTGCCTTAGATCTAGGAGTCCTAGTGGACCACAAATTGAACATGAGTCAAGAGTGTGATGCCACAGCTAAAAAGGTCAATGCCATTTTAGGCTGCATTAGTAGAAGTATAGTATCTAGATCAAGGGAAGTAATAATGCCACTGTATTCTGCTTTGGTCAGGCCCCACATGGAATACCACAATTCAAAAACTGTGGGTACCACAATTCAAAAAGGATGTTGAAAAACTGGAGCGTGTCCAAAGGAGGGCAACTAAAATGGTAAAGGGTCTGGAAACCATGACCTATGAGGAACAACTTAGGGAACTGGGTATGTTTAGCCTAGAGAAGAGATGGTTAAGAGGGGATATGATAGCCCTGTTTAAATATTGGAAGGGATGTTATATTGAGGAGGGTGCTAGCTTGTTTTCTGCTGCCACAGAGAACAGGACCCAAAACAATGGATGCAAGCTGCAGGAAAAGAGATTCCACCTCAATATTAGGAGGAACTTCTTGAGAGTGAGAGCTGTTCGACAGTGGAACACATTCCCACGGAGAGTGGTGGAGTCTCCTTCTTTGGAGGTCTTTAAACAGAGGCTGGATGGCCATCTGTCAGGGATGCTTTGATTTTGAGTTTCTGCATGGCAGAGGGTTAGACTGGATGGCCCTTGTGGTCTCTTCCAAGTCTACGATTCTATGATTCTAACTCTAGAGCAAGGATGGGCAATTTGCAATCCACAGGCTTGTTTTTTCAGCAGCTCTCTGCAAATGATCAGTTCAGACCTCTGGCAAGAGCTATCTGGTGCTGTCCCAGTAGCCTGTTGGGTAAGGAGGAGGATAAGGTTGGAGAGAAAAACAGGCGGCAGATGGCATAATGAGAGGGAAAAGGCTTTGGCCTGGGTACTTTGGGCTCAGGTCCTACTAGCCAGTGGCTTCAACTCTGCTTATCACTAGAAAGCATCTCCTGACATAATTCTGCCCCCACCCCAAAAGATTTCCTAACTTTCTTCTAGAGAATACAAATACATATACTTTCCCACACAAACAGGTTTACAGCTGGTACTTTTAGTTTATTACCAAATCAGACACATGTATTCCTTTTGACAGCTTTATTAAAGCATAGAAAATGTCTATGAACACAGATCTTGTATGTACTAAACATTGCAAAATGTTATTACTACATTCTCTCTCACATGCTTGTTAACAGGTGTGTATAGAACAAGGAAATTTAATGCAATTCCATTCTAATCATCTACAAAGCAGACTAAAACATTGTTCAGGCTGTATCCTAAAGGAAGAGATATGGATGTTTAACTATATTGGTGTAAGATGGCCCTACTAAACTGGCAAACATAGAGTTTTAAAAACCCACTGAAAGCTCATAATTTGAACTCTTAGCTTTACAAAAGGAAGAAGTAAGTGTCAACTTTATGTTCTATATTTGGATCTCTATGGGACTTACCACTTCAGTGGTTGAAAAGGAAGATTTAAATCCAGTTTACTAATGGTAATTATACTAATGACTTCTTTATATAAAAACAGGCATGGAAATCATCTGGCCCTCCCAGTGTTGTTGAGAGGCAGTTCCTATCATTCCTCACCATTAGCTATCTTGTTAAGTGTTCCTAGGACTTAACAGCCTAATAACACTTGGATGGCTATATGTTACCACTCCTCCATTAAGAACCTGCTTGAAGTGCTTTGAATATGGTGGATCTTGTTTGAATGCTTGGTTTTGACAAAGATACTCAGGATTTCTCCTATAGAAATAGGACTTCTTTGGAATTTTCTATACTGTACTAAAACATATGATGGAGCGATAGACTCAGAAGTGGAAACAACCTCATCCAGTTCTTCCTTTATTCAAGGAGAAAGTGATACAGAGTGGAATGACAACAACAAGCAACAGAGGCATGCTGGATTTTTAGACCTTCTGCTTTCGTTGGTCTCAGTTGTTGTACATACTGGAATTAATAAAAGATGGGGTCAAGGAACGCTGTTGCATCTTTTAGGAATGATAGAAGTGCTGACCAGTATTACTAGAACACCCAGTTATGTATCAACCTCTGAAAGCTTATTTGTATACAATACAATTACAGTAGCCCCTCCTAATTTGCAGATCCGTTCCGGACCCCTTTGCGAAAATGGCAACTCAGACATATTCGAGTCCCATAGGAAATAATGGGGAGCACACCCATGGCGTGTGTGTGTGGCAGTGCGCAGGCGCATGCTGCCATTATAACAATAGGTGCTTGTCCCTTCCATGAAGATCAAGACCACGGATTCCAAGTCCACAAAAAGGGAGGGACAACTGTATATGTAAATATATGAAAAGATGTCTGAATCAGTGGTCACTGCTGAATATATTAAACTATGAGTAATTCTACTGATAATGAAAAATCTGTTTAAATTTAGGAGAACTAAGACATTGCTCCATAAGCCCTCTTAAAAATTAGGAATGTGGTTTATTTACACACTGTACATGTTTACAAATTCCTTCTCCTTCTTTACAGCCTGTATGTCTCAGTAGGTTCCATCTCTTTGTATTTGTAATCAATTCACAATCACTTTGCTATTTTGTATGCCAAGATTTTATATCACAATGTATGACCTGTTTTCATAAAAATAACCTAGCCAATTCAGGGGAGAAGTGCTGAAGAAAATGGTGTTTCAATGTATACAGAAATAAGTATGCTCTCTGCTTGCTGTAGTTTCAATTATGACTGAAAGCATGTGTGTGTATTAATGGATGCCATTATGTTAATGTGAGCCTTGGCATGTTACCCACAGCAAATACATGGGAATTTTTAGTGTCTTTAAGGACCTCTGGAATAGGGCTGTGGTTGGCTGCCCAGCTAGCAAGCAAGTGATACACCAGTAAGCATCTGATTTTGTTACTGTGTTATTAATACTTTTACAAGAATTGGTGAAGTGGCCTTATTCTTTGAGGGTCACGCTGGATGAGCTCAGCATTGGCATTCAGTGTTGGAAACGAGACCTCAAAGCATGCTTCACTGGGAATGGACCAGTGCTCCAGCTCCTTGCCCAAAGCCAAAGCCCTTGGGTCCAAAGTTCTTGGCATAGCAGCCTGCAAGAAAGGATAGGACAAGAAAAACCATTATAGCAAATAACTCAAAGAAGATAGGTTATCTAGAGTTTTGATCTAGGAGGGAATCAAAAACAGTCTAGAGACTTGCTGAGCAAATTGTAAGGGCTCAGTCAGTTTTTGAAAGTCACTTTCTGGACTATAAATCCCATCATCTCTAACTATTGTGGCTGCTGGCCATGCTGGCTAAAGAGTTCTAGGGGCTGAAATCCATAAAAGAACTTTTCCTAACTGTGGTTTCAAATAGTAATAATGTTACACTAAGGTCAGGCTTCATGGTCACATGCTGAGTCAAAGGCAATTCTCCCACCCTAATATTTTCTTTTTCCAAAATTGAGCAACAGAGGCAGTGATCTGAATCATTTAGTTGTGGGTGAGAGAAATTTAGTTGAAAACACACCAGCAGCAAAATGATAAGCTTCTTCCCACTCCCACCATCCCAGTATTCTGTGTCTGATTTTGTAAAAACAAATAACAACAAAGATCATTGTCAGGGGGAAAAACTGCATGGGGCAGAGCTTCAAATGTGATTTGGCTGTCAGCATGTCTGGTGAAAAGCAGATATGAAAACAATTTACAAGCAGACAGTTATCATTAGAAATGATCTGTATTTAGGCAACAAACTAAGGCAGAAAAAGGAAGGTGGGGAGGAATCTAGGTTCTCTACTTACAGCTGTACATAATTCCTAAATGATGGTATTTTGCAATAATCTTGCAGAGCTTATGTTTCAGACTACAACACTTGTTAAGCACCCCACACTGTATTTTGGGGGTCCTCCTATTTTCATATCTCCTATCTAGAAATAGCATGTTTTTGAAAAATCGATGACCTTTCAGGAACACTAGGTCAGATCTCGGGGGGGGGGGGGGGGACTTTTTCCCCAAGGCATGTGAACATCCCAGTAAACAAAACCATCACATCTAAAGAGCGCCTTCCTTTCCCCAAGTAATCAGCATTTTGTCTTGAAACTTGTGACAAAGGACCTCTTTGCACCTAAACCCATTCTCTCTGCCTATCCCCTTAGCCAAACTTCTCCATCCATTTATCTCACAGCTATCCCAATGTGATCACTGATTTTGTCACATTAATTAAAACTATCAACCACTCCAGAATATCCCATTGTTGATTCCTAGGAAAAGACGTTCAGTCTTTGTTGTCAGACAGCCCATTGCTTGTGGTTAGTTTTAAGGTATAAATATGGTTTCAAAACCTAACCTCTGCACACACAGCTGCCACACACACACTCTCTCTGTGTATGTTCTGTGTTGTCCTCAGACTTTCCAATCTGAGCCACTCCAGTTTTCCATGGTCTCATTGGACAGGTAATTATAATCTCACTGCAAACTCCTGAAAACTACGCTATCCCCTCTCCATATTTCCATTTTGGTTAGCTCTGTATGCTGTATCTGTCTGAATTTGCTATCTTGTGTATGTAACTGCACTCCACATTTTTCTAAATAAAACCTTAATTCACCCAAGACCTGGAGTCCTCCTCAGTTTGTACTTGTATAGATTCAAAGGTTACCCGAGCCTCTTGCATAAGCTAATTTCTGCAACATTTGAAGTAATGCTGACAGTTGGTGGAGACCCCCCAATCCCTCCCACTTGTTGTTTGGGTAACACTGCAACTTGAAACATATTCCCATAACCTATCTATCAGTAATAGCTGAACCAATGAAAACAGTACAATCAGAACTTTGCTTCTTATGCAACAATGGAAATATTTCTGACATTTTTATTCATTGGTGATCATTTTATAAGTCTTACAAGAGCTTACAAGTTGCCTTTTGAACTACAGCTCACAGAATCTCCAAACAGCATGGCTACTGGCCATGCATACTGTGAGATTCTTGGAGCTGTAGTACAAAAAATATTTTTTTCCAAACTGCAATTGTATGTTTTAGCTATCCAAGACCATTTGGAGAAAGATAAAACACTCTGGTAAGAACCATTGTGGTGCAGTGGTTTGAACATTGGACTACAACTCTGAAGGTAAGAGGTCAAATCCCTGCTTGCCCATGGAAACCCACTGGGTAGCCTTGGGCAAATCACACTTTCTTAGCCTCAGAGGAAGGCAAAGTTAAACCCCCCCTCTGAACAAATCAGTTCAAGAAAACCCTTAATTGATTGGCAACTCTAACCATCAAACGCCACTAACTACCCAGCATACATGAGACATTCTCAAATAGCTCCTTACCTTTGCAGTAGATTTCGCCATCTTTATCAGCCAAAGTAGTAGACTCTAGGCCTTTGCCACATTTTGCACATCGGAAACAGGATTTGTGCCATGACTGAGGAAAACACAAGCCAGATTATGAGAGCCCAGCAAAAAGGGACACATGAGTCTTTGATGTTAGATTATTCTCAGGTACTTAGTTTTACTAGGACAAAATTTTCAATGGCAATACATAAACTAGCAGCTCAGCTTCCAATTCCCAAAACTGATCTGTAATTTAGAGTACTGTGATACTCCAAATATGAGTATTAACTTCTCAGAAAAGAAGAGTTTAATACTTTAGTCTGTACATATTCACTGTATTGAGAAAATTTTCCCTGTGGGTAAAAAATCTGTGGATAAATTACAATGGCATGTGCCAGTCACAAATGGTTACTTTCAGGTTGTGGCTCAGTTCCACTCCCTAGTTCATGCTGGAGCTGTACAAGACCCTCTCCAACGAGGAGGAGGAGGAGGAGGAGGAAAAAGAGGGAGGAAGAGCCGGAGAAGGGACTCCCTACCACAGTGCAGGCCCTCGGTTGCTTTGGGAAAATCAGCTCTCCACCATCCTCCTCCTCTGTTCAGACCCTGTGTGCTGGCTGCGCAGAGCACAGAGAGGATCTCCTTGTGCATCTCCCTTTTCTCATGGACTTGAGGTGCTGGTAAAGAAAGTCCACCGGGAAGGAAGAGGAGAAGGAGGAGGAGGAGGAGGAGATGGGAAGCTCCTTGCTGGCTTCACTGGACCCCTGAGGTGGGCAAGGAGTTTGCCCCAGGTGGTGGAGGGGAGGAAGGGCCCTGGCAAAGGTGAAGTTTTTACGGGGTTTTCTTAGCAAAGTTGGTTCAGAGTGGGGCTTGCCTTTGGTTCCCCCTGAGGCTGTGAGTGTGTGCTCATCAGGGCAGGGCAAGCACTCCCCGCCACACCGAGTGGTTTGCCCAGCCCTCCTGAGTATGTGTCTGGAGCCATGAGATGGAGGCAGTGGTGGCTGCCCAACAGGTGCTCCTCCTGGGAGGAAGGCTCCACCTTCCTGCTCCTGCCTGGATCCTCCATCACTGGTGATCTGAACCCTCCGTATTCCTCTACCTCAGGAGACTCGGCTGCCAGCAGCTGAGCCCCTTCCTAGTGGGAACTACATGGAATAAGGACAAAATTCGCTTCCATAGTAGGAATTACACATCGGCCTCAATCGACCCCATAACCCCATGTCAGGGCGATTCACAAACCAGTTTAAATGCAAGTGGGAATGAGCCCAAAGATTGTGTCACTGTGTCAATTCATATGGATATTCTGCTATTCTGACAGAAGACAAGCGTGAAAACTTTTTTAAAGTACCATTTGTGGCACAACCATAACTTCCAGGTAACACAACTAGCATAAACTATAATGTATGGTAACTGTGTACTTGTCTATTTACACAAATTATTAGTTGTCTTCAATCTCATCTATAGTTTTTAGTTTACTTCCAAATCAATGTATGACTAAAACTCCAAAGTGTACTTATCGCTATCTGCCAACAACAGGCTCTTACCTTTCCAGCTCCAACCACCTTCTCAGCTGCATACACAGCCTGTCCACAGCGGGGACAACCATCAGCACCTCCTACCTTCTGTGCCATCCTGGAAGCATTGGGATTATTGGTGGGCTGATGGGGCTGAGGCCTGTGGAGTTCAGACAAGAAAAAATGCAATTTTAGAGTTTTACTCCCAGAATCACCCAGTGGCCAGGCTGGCTGGTTGCTCCTGGTGGGTTTATGGGAGTTGTAGTCCAAAAATAATTTTTCCAAGCTCTAATACAGAGAAACATTTTTGAGAAAATCAACTCAGGTTGTGGTTATGGATGGAATGGAGGAGAAAAAAGATGTTCCATCAGTATTTTAGGAACAGATAAGTTTGATAAAGTATTTGCACACAGTCCTGAGAAAACCCTCAGAAGGGATACAAATTAGCAATTTCCTGTTAAAATAGCATATAGCCCTTCCACCTAAATTATAGATCAAAGAATATGTGTACCTGTGTTCAATAAAAAATATTTTAGAACTACAGAGGTTTCCAACTTCTGCTGCTTTGGCAGGCTGTGAAAACACACAGATGTACGTATGGTAGTGCTAAGGAAAAAGGCATCAATATACATAGGAGTTACAATCCTTGACTGCTACCAACAGCATTCTTCTATTTGCTTTCTAGAGGCACAATGAGTCAAACTCACCCTTCATGTTTGATCCCCAGTCCTTCTCCTTTGTCCATACTCAAAGTCCCAGCTCCCTGTCCAAAGCCATAGCCTTTGGGTCCATACTTTTTCCCATAGCATGATTTGCAGTAGATCTCTTCTCCATGCACTGCCACTGTAGTGCTGTCCAAGTTCTTTTTACAAACCACTGCAAAAATTGGAGAGAGGAGGAAAATCCACAAATCAGAAGCTTACATATTCAACCTGGTTTCTAAAAATAGCAACTTGAGCAGCTTTTTGGGGAACTAATTCAATATAATACATAGTTAAGTATGAAACAAGGTATGATGTGGAACAGCTGTAGATAAGTGGTGTCTGCCCTCCAGATGCTTTCACAATCCCTCATCACTGGCATGCTCGCTGGACGTTATGGGACTTGTAGTCTCAGGTGGCTGACTGTCATCTTCTTTGGGTTGTTTTTTTAACTACAATAATAACAAAAACAGCTCTGATGGTGGCTTTGAGGCTACAATTTTTTATTGGTTTTAACTATGCTGTTTTTAACTTATATTTTAATGTTGGTAATATTAAATTATCTTTTAACTT
The DNA here is from genome assembly GCA_026167975.1 of Phrynosoma blainvillii. Lineage (NCBI taxonomy): Eukaryota > Metazoa > Chordata > Lepidosauria > Squamata > Phrynosomatidae > Phrynosoma > Phrynosoma blainvillii. Next base: position 267,036,330 of record JANUYF010000004.1, read on the forward strand.
TTGTAATCAGTGTTTTAGTTCTGTCTTTTAAAATTATTGTAACCTGTCTTGAATCCCATTGTGGGAGAAATCCTTGAAATAAATAAATAAATAAATAAATTCTTGGGAAGAAAATCAGTTTCTTCTCCCATACCATTTCCATAATATCTTACCCCACAGGCTTAGTGGGAGATTTGATTAGGGAAACTACAAAGGAAGAAAAAGGTGCCACAACTCAGTCTTCAAAAAGGAACCATGGAGGTGGTGGTTGGTATTAACTTATTAAAGAAAAATTATTCTGTGGATGAAACCTGTCATGGTTCTTCTGTGCCATATCTAGTTAAAATAACTGGCTCTCGATGATTAATGATTAAGATAATTATTAACCCAAGGAAATGAAGACCAATATGCTCTCTCTGCCCGGCCCCACCCCCAGTTTAGACAAAGAAATGAAGAATTTCAGCAACACTGTTAGTGATTCTGGGCAAGTAATCCACTCTCAACTCAGAGGATGGCAATAGGATGAATAAACTTGCCAAGAAAACTCTTTGATAGGTTCACTTTAGGATCACCACAAGTTGGAAATGACTTGAAGTCACACAACAACAACAATAACAACAACAATCAGAATACAAAACCCCCCAAGGGGCATAGAGGAATCTGTAAAGGAAAGTCCATATTGATCAATTCGCCCGTAGGTGTAATACTCTGTACTAGTACAACCTGAGTCAGACCTCAAACTATGTAACTTGCTTCCAGACTTCCATTCATAAAACCATGTCACAGTATAAGAAGTAAAGAAGAGAGGGAAGTGAAATATTTCTATAACTAGGATAATGGACCTTGATCACCATCAGACATGAACTTTAGAGGAGATTTAGGGCCCACATGAAATCTGGAGATTGAGTTGTGAAGGAGAAATAGCAAACCAATCAAATCATCTTTAAAAGGATTGTTTTTGGCTGGCGAGACCTTGAATTATCTGGTCAATGGTGCCATCACTATCATATCCTTCCATACACACAGTAACTAGAATATCGGTCACCCCAGTCTCAGTTATTAACCTTTGTTTTGGATTCTAATCAAAGAACTGCAGAGGTTGAGGAAGAAAGAAAAATGACAAGGATGGAGGAAAGTAAAGAGTTGAGACTAATTATAGTACTTAACTAGCTAAGAGGAACAATCTAACATTAAACTGCTTCCAGTTTCAAAGGAATTAGACCTTTAAGTCCAATAGTATTCTTAAGGGAGAGACCTTGTTGTGACTGCCAACAACAATCAGCTTGCCTAAAATAAATGGTCTTACTCTCAAAGAATGCAGAAACAAAACCAAACATTCCCCAAGGAATGCCACAGTAGCAACAGTAGCCATAGCTTTTATACCTCACTACTAAATATGGCACTGCAGAACTGGATTCCCCATCCTCATTACCAAATATGGTGCTTTTCTTTCCCAACTGGCTTTGGATGAGTGAAGTTACAGGAAAAAGAGGAGGAGGAGCAAGCACCAGATGTGCAACCATGAAAGGAGGATTGTTAGGAAACTCCTTCTTAGCAAAAATAGCTCATGCTTATGTAACTGGCTTGGAATGGAGTCCTGTGCTTGGCACAGATGACCTACAAATCAATATAATTTTAGGCATAACTGTTTCAGTGTCTTAATTGGACTATTAGGCGAGCACACAACCACCTTCATCTGTTATTATCAGAGATAATTTATTTTGTTTTTCCATATGCCAAAATAAAAGAAAGGCCTTAACATGTTAAAACAGAGAAAAATATAGCTTGTTGGTCCCAAAATAATGTTGAATGCTAAAAATGAGATACAGGCTCTGACCTCTGTGTAGAAAGACAAATTCTTTAACCAAATCAATCCTCTGCCACTGATTATGACAGGAAGGCAACACAGGGTCTCAATAGCAGGAAACAGAAGTATAAATAAGTAGTGGGCTTGAGTTACATTAATACAAACAACAGATTTGTCCTGAAATGTGTGGATACCCTAAACAGCTGCAGTTAGCAAAACAAAACAAAACCCTCACACCAAATCTAGACCTTTTGAACTTTTCTGAGCTCATAGTTTTGGAATCTCCATATCAAAACATTACAGCTGAAAGCTTTATCTCAAAATAATGGATTAGCATTTTAGTAAGGAATTTAGCAATGGTGTCTCAAAGATTTGCACAAACAGCTAGATGAATCATTTATTTTTTACAAAGAGGGAAAGGCGATAATGGAAGGGAAAAGGAAGACACAAATACACTTAGAAAAACAGAAATATAAAAAAATAAAATGTTGATTTGCTTGTTATTGTTTATTTCATTATGTTATCTTATAGTGCTATGCATTTGAACTAGAAAGATATTGTAAAAGGTTTCATAAATAAATGACATGAGAGTTTTGTCTCACACTTCATACTGGTAGCATGGGTTTCCAATACAGCTCAGATAACCTTCCTGTGTAGTCTTTCGCTCTCTATGGCATATATATATATATATATATATGATCTTTGATTCTCCTGCTTTCTGAGTCTGAAACCACTACTCTTAGGGGTAAACAGGTATTTCCATGATATAAGGACACATATCACAGTGTTTGCACCTTATTATAGTTAAAATATCATGCCTGGTTGCTCAGATACCTTTCCATTCACGCTGGCTCACTTTGATGTAAGAACAAAATGTCTATCTTCAGATTATTATACAGTAGCCCTATAGGTATTTTCCCCTCTAAAACTCCCATCAGTCCATGTCTGTTTAGCCAATGACCATGAGAATTGCACTCCAGAAAACATCTAGATCAGTGGTTCTCAAACAGTTGGTGAAGGGACCCATAGATGCTTATGTGTGAGAGAGTTGCTCAAGGGGAGGAAGAGGCAAGAAGGTCCTGATCCCTCTTCCTCCTCCTCTTTCCAAACTTTTTTATGTCTAAAATTTACACATGTGTTGAGTTGAATATTGAATTTACTTAAACAAAACTGTTCTAATTTGAATGATATTTCCTTATAAAATGTTAAAATATGAATATACATGAATGTGCAAATGAAAATATGCACATTAAATAAAATATTCATATATTGTCGAGTGGGTTTGCGACATCCACATGTAGATGTAATGAGGGTCCCAAAGGTAAAAAGTTTGAGTACCATTGATTTAGATCAGGGGTAGGCAACCTAAGGCCTGGGGGCCGGCTGCGGCCCCCTGCGGCCTTTGGACCGGCCCCAGGCTGGTCCTGCCGCCACCGCTGCCACCCGCCATTATGATATTGATTATTGTTGTTATTACTTGTTCTTGGGGTTTTCTTGGCAAAATCTCCACAGGGGTTTTGCCATGGCTTTTCTGGGGCTGAGAGAGTGTGCACGCAAATTTTTTTATTTTTTTATTTTAAATTAAATTGATTGATTGATTGATTGATTGAGCTTCGCCCCCCCAAATTGTCTGAGGGACAGCAACCCGGTCCCCGGGCTCAAAAAGGTTGCCTACCCCTGATTTAGATCATAGTTACTCATGTCAGTTATAAAGCAGGAACATAGAGATAACAACAGATAAGGTTGTCCTGGTCATCTTCTCTTTGTTCCTTAGTTACTGTCTGAGTGGTTAATGTGAACACAAGTACCAGAGTTGAGTATAAATTAAAAACTTGGAATGCACTAAGAGGGCAACGTAACTTACTTTCAGACATCTATGTCTGCACTAAAACCCACAAGCAACAAAACAGCTGTTGCTCTAAGGAGAGAAATTCCATCAGTGCTTTGAGAAATTGGCAAACCACCACAAGCTATCAGTTTTTCCTTTTCTCACTAACTTTGGTTTTAGCTTATTTAAAACAAAAGGAAAGCTTTTCATATATGCGTACTTGTGGTAGTTGTGCTTTGAGAACCACATGTATAGGCAATACAGAATATAAGACACAAGAGATCAGTAGAACTATATTGTATAAACAGAGACAAGATAGCATTAGTAAGTACCACACTGGAGACGGTACTGAGCAATGGACAAGTACAGCACATTTAAAAAGAGAAGTAAAGAAAGGAGGGAAAACTAAGCATCAGCTTGCTTAAGAGGCTGTTAATTTGATTCTCAGTCAACAGATAGGACCTCTGAATGCATCAAGTGTTAAAAGTCACTATAAATTAGATCAGCTGCCAGTATGAAACAATTTCACATAGAACCTCTTAAAACAGGAGTACGGAGTATGTAGCACTTAAAATGTTGTTGGATCAAAACCTGCATCAACCATTAGTCACTGTAGCCAGTTTTGAATTATGTTAGGAAGTAAAGTGGAAAAGTATATGGACACCTACGTTTCCCATCCCTGTTGCAAAAGTCATGACACATATTAGGATCTGTGCACAGTTGTTGACAAGTGTATTTGCTGGTTTGGTTCCAAATATAAATAAGATCCAGCATTGCTTTGGTTATATTCCTAAATAGATTGGACAATGAATTCTATTGAACTCAATCAGACTTCTGAAAAATATCTTAGACTCCTGACATATCACTGATTGCACTGGCTTTGTTTATATACTAACACTAGGGCAGGATAGCCTGTCAAGCTTTTGAGTTACACAGAATATGTATTTCTAGTTGAGTAACGGTTCTATGAAACTTCAAAGTACGTGCCCATAACCTACCAATATAGCTGACCCAATGAAAAGAGTACCATCAGAAAGTTCTTTTATCCTTCTTGAATTCAACAGCCAAAAGGAAACTATTTTACAAGAGCTTGGAAAAGCTACATTTTGGACTACAACTCCCAGAATGTCCAAGCCAGCAGGGAAATACGGAGAATTCTAGTCTAAAAAGTATCCTCCTCCCCCCCCCCCCCCCCCCCCCCCCGCCACTGACTGAGCTTGACTGCAGGATCATTACTGGGGCTCTTAATTTTAGCCATGATCAAAATTTGGAAGAATTGGCAATTTTGATAGCTTGCTTGTGAATTTCACCAAATAAGTACACATTTTTTTCAACTCTGAAGTGCAGCTTTCTATCTTTACTATTTGTTTGTCCATGGGAGTCAGCATTTAAGCTGAGTGAATGATGCTCAGGGTTTCTGCTTTGTACTACATGCCAGAGAACTATCTCAGCAATGTAAAAATATGTATTTTAAATCACACTTCGGCACATCTTCCTTCTTACTACAGAGAGGGTGGGGAGGCTAAGAATGTGAGAGGGTGGTTTGCAGAGGTAAAATTCAAAAGGCAAAAACAGTCAGTACTTTAATTCTTGCATACTATTTATCTGGCTACTTCAGCAAATGGAATCCTTGCCTGGTGAAGTGATTATGGCTGTATCCTACTGCTGTTTGAAAGCACAGGAGATCTGGGAACATACAAATAAATCAGAGTCCTGCAGCATCTTTAAGACTAACATATTTGTTATGACATAATCTTTTATACACTGGATACTACTTCACCAGATGGATAAATATTATTCTAAGTTGTAGGTAGATAAGCAATTTGTGTGTATGTGTCCATGCGCATGTGTGCGTGCACACACCTGCCCACAAGATCTATGTATCAACGTTGCTGTAACTGCCTTCATTAAGCTTTAACACAATTGTTGTTGGTTTTATTTATTTTATTTATGAAATATTTATATCCACCCTATATCAAAAGATTTCCAGATGATACGCAATAAAATTAATTTAAATAAATTTAAACAATTTTAAAACTTCAGAACAATAGAAGGTTGTTTAAAAAGTCAAAACCAACAAGCAGTTTAAAACCATGTACATGAACAAAATGGATAAAATTGTCGGGCCCCAAAAGCTTTATTTTGGGCACTGGAATTAAGCTGACAATAATCAAGCCTGCAAAGGCATTCATAGTGCTATGGGGCATTCCATAGCCATGGTGTTACAGCAGAGAAGGACCTTTGTACTTTTTGTGTTTAATTTTTCTCTTTCATCACACCCTCAACCTCCACAATTTGCAACCTAGGAAAGACGTCATGTATATTATAGCAAAATAAATGTTTTGGTTTTAAGGTGGCAAAAGATTCTGCTCTTTTTTCCTCTGGAAATAGGCACAAATGTTTAAATTTTATGCATATTTAAAGGCTATGCAAATAAGTTATCTATACAAGAAACAAATTAAATTCATCAATGTTTATACTCTCATTCAGTTTCAACCCAAAAGTCATACAACCCATGAATCCTACAATCCAGATATTTCAAGGATTTGGAAGGTAAACTATTGGTTTGGATATATTTTCCCCCAAAATTGCTGTGAAACCTCAAATAATTCTAGAATCTTTCAAGGAGATTGTACTCAGCAAAATCTTTTCCCAGCTTCTCTTCTTTTTGTCCCTTTTACCAAAGGACTTTGCAGGAAGGCAAGAGCTAAGTCAAATTTCATCTTGTTCTCCACAACAGCACCTGCAGAAATTCCAGGATTTATTTACCTTGCTGGCAAGAGTAAGTAAGCCAAGGATTGTATATGTGCTACTATACTCACTGCACAAGAAGCATGATTTGTGGAAACTGTTTCCTTCACACTGCACCTCCTCAGCAAAGTACACTGTTTTCTGGCATACACCACATTTCTTTCCTCCTCCCCAATTCGGCATTCTGTAAAGGGTAAATGGAACAAATGTAATTGCCAGAAGATAAACTAAGACAAGACAGATAACAGAATAACATTGAATCTATGTACCAATTGCTAAATAGACATTCAAAGCACTTGCTAAAGGCCATTAGTCATCATACAATAGCTTGAGGAAATATAAAACTTTGCATGTCTAATTGATTAACCACAAACTTGTATGTTAGAGGTTTGGTATTTGGAGACTAACAGTTCACACTTAAGTTGTTTAAATACCACTGGCCCGCATTCCTTATATATTATTTTGTTTTCTTGTGCCTCTTTATTCCTGTACTGTTTGTTTTGTGCAAAATGAGCACAGGACTAAGAAGGATTTAATGACAGTTCACAACTTATTTTATTAGATATGTTTTAGTGCAATGCATAAGTACTGTTTTGTTGCCTGGATTCTAGGAGTGACCCTAAAAAGGCATTTGGCATGGGGTTGTCACTAGGTTAGCTAACTCTTTGAACTTAAATTACCCTCACTCATTTTGTGTCATTTAGCACTTCAGGAATGCAACCTGACATGTTTGAAGCCAGGAAAGAGGCCAGTTATTCTACAGAAAGCCTATTTACATAAAATGCTTGGCATATGTTGGACAAAAATGTTTGCCAGATTATTGTTAACAATAATCTTGTCTATGAATCAGAGGCACAAAACCTGTGAATTGTATCTGGCCTCAGCTGTGGGTTATGCATTCCCACATCCACTATTACTAGTCCCAGGATCCAGACTGAGGTCACAGAGGATGATCTGTTTAGCTGCAAACAGAAAAAAACAAAAACAAATGCTTATCTACAGCCATGGGCTGTTCTTTGTATCTATTAAAGTTGTTTGACTAAGGCTTGCATCTGAATAAGCATACATAAAATTGAGCTGTGAAATGTGTTCCTAAAATCTGTTATACTAGGGATCACATTTGAACAGCCGTGCTAGAATCTGCAGTATAGATGCATATTTCTTAAGCCTTTCTAGTAGATGGTAGAAGACTCAAAGTACAAGTCCTTTCTGTGCTAGTGATCATCTATGGATGATGGAATATGTAGCTCCTCTCTACTGACATATACCTAAGGAAGCAAGGTGGATAATCCATAGAACCCCAACTAGTACAACTTGTTCCTCTAAAAGAGAAGGAGGAAAGAAGGGAGAGATGGTGGAAGGGAAGAGAGTTCATAAACTGGACCTCTATCTAGAATACCCAGCTCACATATTTTAAGCAAGACAGCATACACCATATAATGTCAGTACTTTTCTGGCTTTTTTTTTTTTTTTTTTTTTTTTTTTTTTTTGCGCAAAACAAAAGAGACCATCTCTCTGCTCTTTCCATCTCCTGGAAAAAGAAAATAGCTTGTTCTGAACATCTTATTTTTGCTAATAAAGCAAATGAGTGAAATACATATTCACTTTTTAGGCTTCCTTTAGTGCAAGATCTTGAGAAAAAGACACAAGATTGTAACCTTCTTGATTCATATCCTGTAATTTCTAGTCAAAAGATTGACAGAAGCAAATACAGAATCTAAATTCTTGCATAAATTCTGTGTAGACAATCCTCATGATGTTTAGAGCAGGTAGTAGCTAGGAGACAGTTCATCATTTTTCTCAACAGGACTCCTGAACTTTTAGCTGCACAAAACATAAGTCAAACAAAGCTTTTTTTCCATTTATGGCCATACTAAGAAAAGGAGATGCATAGCTGTTAAAGGTCAGGTGCTCTTCCAAAACGAAACAAAACAAATATATTTATTTATTTATTTATTTATTTATTTATTTTTGGTGCTTCGGCCCCCCAATTGTCTGAGGGACAGCAACCCGGCCCCCGGCTCAAAAAGGTTGCCTTTACATTTAGTTGGACATTTAGTTTCTAATATATATATATATATATATATATATATATCTGCAAAAACAATTGTGGTAGTACTATACAAATTAATGAAATCAGGTGATCTCAGGTATGGTGATTGGAGACAACAGAAGATAGGATCTTACTGTATGGACAGCTATGCAAACTAGGGAATTTCCATAAGTATAATGTTCCCCAATCCTGCATATCAAGACTTACCTACTGAAACTCCGCCTTCTACACAACTATTATGCTCAAAATCCCCCATCCTAAATGGATAAATCAGCCCAAGAATGAAGTGATTTTCAGATATGAGTTGTATCACTTTTTCAAGCCAGTAGAAATATATATGAAGTAGTACTGTTCCACTAACATTATGTAGAGAGATCTTGTAACACCTTTGAGGCTAACTGAAAGAAAGAAGTTGGCAGCATGAGCTTTCATAGGCTAAAGTCTACTTCCTCAGATGCATTTGCATATTCCACTAACAGGTACATACACATTGCAGAGGAACTAGTGCAAAGCAACAAAATATTGATTTGTAAGACAGCCAGTATGTTATAGTGGTTTGAGAGTTGTAGCAGGACTCTGGATTCAAATCTCCACTGAGCCACGGAAAGTTGGGTGACCTTGGGCAAGTGACATTATCTGCACCTTAGAGCAGGGGTAGGCAACCTTTTTGAGCCGGGGGCCGGGTTGCTGTCCCTCAGACAATTGGGGGGCCGAAGCACCAAAAATAAATAAATAAATAAATAAATATTTTAAAAAAATTAAAAACAATATGCATGCACACTCTCTCAGCCCCAGAAAAGCCATGGCAAAACCCCTGTGGAGATTTTGCCGAGAAAACTCCAAGAACAAGTAATAACAACAATAATCAATATCATCATGGTGGGCAGTGGCAGTGGGGGCGGCGGCGGCGGCGGCAGGACCAGCCTGGGGCCGGTCCAAAGGCCTCGGGGGGGCGCATCCGGCCCCCGGGCCTTAGGTTGCCTACCCCTGCCTTAGAGGAAGACAATGGCAAATCTTCCTTGAATAAATCTTGCCAAGAAAATCCTATGAAAGGTTGCCTTAACTCATAGTCAACTTGAAAGCACACAATAATAATGAATTATACAGTGGCCTTTGCAATGCCTTATTCAAGTAGAAAAAACCCTACTGAATACGACAATTGTGCAAGAATGGAAATGAGGTTTCTATTTGTGGCAGAAACTTTTCAGTAAATGTATGACACTAAAAGGTAAAGGTGAAGGTAGTCCTTTGACATGATGTCTATTCATAACTGACTGTAGGGGGCAGTGCTCATCTCCGTTGCTAAGCCAAAGAACCAGCATTGTCCAAGGACTACTGTGGTGTCATGTGGCAACAGACCGGTCAATGTAAACTGATGCATACTGACTGAGTGTTACGTTATTATTGTCACAGTTAATGCCGCTGTTGAAGGTGGGAACTGCAAGCCTTGCCTGAGCAGATTATTTAGTTTTTTAAAAAAGAAGATTTCAATTCATAATGAATGGCATGGAGTTAATAAAGAACAAGTAGTAAAAAAAAAAAAAAATAGGCAGCAGTTTTGCAGTCAGAGGGATACCTCCCTCTCATTAAATAAATATTTACCTCTGTTGTCTGTTTCAACATAGTCTTTTACCCATGACACCCTGCAAACTAGCCTTCTGTGTTCTCCAGCCCTCCCTCGCAGCCAGCTCATTCCAGCCTGAGGAATGCTTAGATTGCCTTAAAAGGAGATATGGCTCAGACCTTTCATTTCCTTCTGCTAGGGAAGGAGCCCAGTAAGCCGTGCAGGAAGGAGACCAGCCCCAACTTTCATAAAGGACAGCTTCTTTCAGAAGTACAACAACTGTGACTATGAACACATAAAGAATCAACCCAACTGCTGCAGGTAGCAAAGACAGGACCTTTGGTGACCAGGTCAACAAAGAAGGGAAGAGGTCATTTCAGCAGGTGTAGTTTCTCTCATGAAAAGCTGCACCTCCAATATTTCCTGTTTGGGGCTCAATAGGAGTTTCTTGTTGACTAATAACGTGGATCATCTTCTCCAGTGCCTTGCAGAAGTATTCATGCACACACCTTTGACATTGCCACTTTTTTTATGTTACAAACTCGAATGGAAATGGATTTAACTGTCACTGTTACGACCTGATATACACCTAATATACACAAAACACTCAGCACTGTGAAGATGCAAAATACTTTCATTGTTGTGGCACAGATGTTATGTAAACAAAAACAAATCGGTTGCATAAGTATTCACCCCATTTGCTGTAATATGGCTAAACAAGCTCTGATGCAACCCACTGCCTTCAGAAGTCACATAAATAGTTGAACCAAGTCTACTTGGGTGCAACTGCTGTGCCACAAGATTTCTAGATTTGGTAGCCTGTCCACCAAAACCGTGACCAGGAAATGAGGACATGAATCTTAAGTCAATGGTAGCTCTGAAGTAGCTGGAGAACTCTGCCGCTGAAATGGGAAAAATTGTTCATGGAACAACAATCACCTGAATATTTCACAAGCTTGGATTTATGAAAGAGTATGAGAAGAAAGGTATTGCTGAAACAAACCTATCAAATCCCATCTGGATTCTGCAAAAAGTCAGGTGGGAGACACAACAAATGTGTGGACAAAAGTATGATGAGACCAAAACTGAACCTTCTGGCCTTGCTGTAAAACTCTGTGTGGAGCAAAGTAAATAGCCCTCATTGCCCTGAGGAAGAGGGTTGGACCTGATTGCCCTTAAAGTCACTAACTATGGAGAGCTGATAACCAAAGAATGTGCACGTCTGTGATGGGCAAGCACAAAACAGCACACTACAAGTTGAGGCAAAGTTCAGAAGCTTACTTATCCCAGCTTAAATGGGAACAGCCCATCATACAGTTGACCAGGGGCCAACTACAGTCTCTGTCTATTCAGCAAATAATTAGGGAAACCACAGAAAGGCAATACTGTAGAGCTTTCTTTGAATTTAGAGCAAACACTGCCACCTGCCTGCCAGGCAGTTTCCATCACTGACAATCCACTGCATACTATTTTGGGATATTTAGATTTAGTTCAAAGCTCTTGGCCTGTCACTGAAGAGGCTTGATCACATACTAAATCCAACATGATGTCAACAAAAATATTGTTTATGTCTAGAAAGATAGACACAATTCAATAGTATTATTAAAAATGATGATAAAAATAATAGGACATCAAACACCACTGTTTTAGCCCCATATCTGCAAGATGGAAGCCTGTTGGACACTACACTAGCATAATAATAGTGTTGTGTTTTCCAGAGATTACGTAAATGTGGTCCCAAGTGCAGTCAAGCAAACAATAAACATAGCTCTCTCTAACTCACTTTTGAGAGGATGAATAGGGAGCTAATCAACCATGCCCTTGTACAATTGGTGAGCATAAGGCTTTGGCACCTGTTGTACAATTGGCTGTTCAGCTGTGGAATCCAGTATAAAGATGCTGGTTTGTATTCATACTATGTTAACAATGAAGGATCTTACCCTTAGATATTGTGTCCAGCCCCTTCAACCTGGACAGGATATCTAATCAAATAGCTTTATTTCTATCTGGTTAACTTCATTTCCTGATCTTCATGTTTTGATTTTATTTGCAACTATTTTATTAGTCGGTAAAACTCAAAGACCTGATTAGTACTGAATCAGATTGCCTTCCTGGAGAAAAGATGTCAGATTATTCATAAAACTCCATGTCAGTGGATCTTAAGAATTGACCATGGAACATGTTGAGAATCATATGAACACTATGGACCATCTACCCAGAAAAATGTACATAAATCAGTTTTCAAACTAACAGGTAGGAAATTGTAGGAAAAATCAATTTACTTCTGTTTTATGGTCCCCACATTAAGAATCTTTGTTCCATATGCTTGGAAGTTACTAATCAGAACAACTTTTTTTAAAAAATAGACACATTAAGCTGTTCCATACAGCTTCATTTAGGCCATTGTTTATTTTGAGTGACAATGACTTTCTAGGATCTCATACATTGGTCCCATACCACTCACATGCCACTTTTAAAAGGAACATCATTACCTCCTTGTTATGCCCCAAAATAATGCAAGGTGACTTGGTTATTTGTAACACCTTACTAGAAAGCACAGACCCACCATTACTAACCAAAATAGTCACCGATAATGCTATGTGTGGTTGACGGTAGTTGAAGTCCAATATTTCCAGGGCACACCAGTTTGGGGAAGACTAAGTTAATATAGCAAGAGCAAGCAAGAGCTAGTATATTTCTATGCCACTTATCATTGCACATAAGCACTCCCTAAGTGGTTTACAATGTGTAAGCTAACTGCCCCCAACAAGTTCATTTTAGCAACCTCGGAAGGATGCAAGCCTGAGTCAAGCTTGAGTCCTTGGCTGGTATTGAACTCGCAACCTTATGGTTTGCAAGCTGAGTGGCTGCACTACAGGCATTTAACCACTGCGCCACCAGGGTTCCTCTAATAAATGATCGTAATAAATGATCATGGGTTGGATCCAGGCTTAGTAATGCTTAGAAGAGACCCATTAAAATTAGTGATGCAATTTAGTCATCACTAAGTTAACTCTCGAGACCCAGTGTGCTGAGTGTTAGATTATTACTCTGGACACCAGGGTCTGAGTCCTCTATGTGACCTTGGATAAATCACTCTCTCTCAACCTCAGAAAAAGGCAAAGGCAAATCCCCTATGAACAAATCATGTCAAGAAAACTCTTTGATAGAGTTGCATTAAAGTTGCCATAAATCGAAAATGACTTGAGGGCACACAGCAACAAGAAGTTAACTCTGACAAATTTCATTTGATCTCATCCAAGCATGACTAGGTTTGGTGGCAAACCTATAATTTTAAACAAGATTTCATATTGAAAACAAAATGAATGTGGCAAATGCTACACGTTATACATTTAAGAAATATTTGCCTACCCATGGACACAAAATAGTTATTAATAGTCATACAGTTAGTTAATTATACATCATGACTGTTTGCTTACAAACACAATGACACTGTGGAAGGAATTATTTTTCCTTTTCTGATTTTTGTTAATGTTTCTCTCAAGAATTTAGAAAACAATGCAACGGAACAGATTAAAATATATTTCTCAATGATATGACATAACTAGATTTCATGTTTTTTTGGTTGTTAAAAGTTTTTAGAAATGGAAGAAAATTAGAATCATAAAGCTAAGATGAGACTCAACAACTGATGAGTTGATAGTGTAACTGTCAACTGAAAATTTGACCTTTCTACCATATCTAAAATTAATATAAATGCTTATCTTCTCCCACTGCACAGAAGGGACCAAATTTCAGCTGATGGAAGAAGTTGGTAGCAAAAGCTTTCATAGACTAAGCCTACTTCATCAGATGCAACTGAAACAAAGTGATTGTTTCAGTGTTTCTTTTTCTCACATTTAATGCAAACAACAATAACCAGGACACTTAATTTAAAAATGGACACCTCCTGCTTTCGTACATTACTTGGAAATTATTCATTTCAGGCAAGGACAAACGTTTTGTGAAATAATGATAGGAAAATATCTATCTCACTGGGAAATACCCAGAGGGAATTTATCCAATGTTACCAGAAGCATGCTCAAGCTTACTTGATGCAGTGAAGTTCTTTGAAAATCTTTAATTAGCCTGTCGGACTTATGAAGACATCTTAAACTGTCAGACACATCCACTAGGGCTGAATCTGCACTGCAGAAATAATGCAATTTGATACCACCTTAACTGGCATGGCTCCATAGTATGGAATCCTGGGATTTGTAATTTGTTGTGGCACAAGAACTCTCTGACAGAGAAGGTTAAATATAAAACTACAGGTCCCAGAATTCTGCAGCATTGAGCCATGACAATTAAAGTGGTGTCAAACTGCATTATTTCTCCAGTACATATTCAGCCTTTGTCTGTTCTGGTCTGGAATAGTTTTCCAAAAACTTGCAGATAATAATAATAATAATAATAATAATAATAATAATAATTATTATTTATATACCGCCCAATGGTTGTCCAATCCGGGCAGTTTACAGCATAAAACAGTTACAATAAATGAACTGCCCACATCTTATTAACTACAATCTTTTTACTATTGCTCCAAGGATTGAACCTGGAAGTTTCAGTATATAGATAGATAAATAAATAAATAAATATGTTCTGTAATACTAGGTTAGGAAACAGTGTAGCATAGTGGTTTGAGCACTGGACTGATAGTTTGGAGATGATATTTTGGAGACCTGGGCTTAAATCCCTGCTGGGTCATGGGAACCCACTGGGTGACCTTGGGCAAGTCACACATTTTCAGCCTCAGAAAACTTTGTGATAGGTTTGTCTCAGTAAGTCAGAAATGAACACACAGTAAGTCAGAAATGAAAGCATGCAACAACACTAGGTTATGGGGACACCCAATCAAGCTCCCAATCAGGGTGACATGGGTGGATTTTTCACCTATTTTAGTGCACCTGTAAAGACAACATGCAGACTTTACTAATAACAGTATAGACTAGCAAAGGATGTGTATATGTTTTGAATTACTAAGAGCACATATAATGGTGTTCTCTTATATATCAGGTGCATACATATTCTCTAGTTCTCTAATACTATCAGATCCTTCCTTAGCTCATTGACTATTCTGCAGATCAACGTCCTCTCCTAGATGACTGCTGCTGAGCAGTATCCTTGCCCAATTAACATCTGGATCTCTTTTGGTTCTAGTAAAGACCAAGGAAGAAATATAGAAATTTTACCTAAACAGTGAGGAAATCAAAATAATAAAAGAGTTCCCATACCTAGGATCAAACATTGAGAATGGAGATTGCAGTCAGGAAACCAGAAGAAGACTAGGAATGAAAAGGAACAAGACAAGATCCTGAAGTGTAAATATATACAAAGGAACACTAAAAGAAGACTCTTCCAACCCATTGTATTCTCCATCATCATGTACAGATGCAAAAGCTGGAGAGTGAAAAAAGTGGATAGGATGAATACCAACACATTTGACATGTGGTGCCTGAGAAAATGCTGAGGATGCCTTGAACAGCCAAAAACACAAACAAATGTGTCCTTGAACAGATCAAGTCTGAAATCTCCTTGGAAGCCAAGATGACCAAATTGAGGTTGCTGTATTTTGGCCTCACATTGAAAAGGCATGACCCATTAGAAAAGATAATAGTGCTAGGGAAGGTTGAGGGAAGTAGAAAGAGAGGAAGGCCACACACCAGATGGACAGACTCAATCAGAGAGGTCACAGGACTGGATTTGCAGGAACTATACAGAACAGTGGAGGGTAGGGGGTATTGGAGATGTCTCATCCACAAGGTCACCATGAGTCTGGGTCAGCAGGCAAGCAGGCAGTGGATTACAACAACACAATGATATATTGGATCCCATAGTTTTGAAATGTTGTTAATGGTTCTGGTGGATCATTAATGGTCCTCCTGCTTTATATTTGCCAAATCAAGATGACAGAGTGATTCACTTACGCCAAAATCCATTTGGGTTCCATCTAGCTGCTGAAACTACTTGCTCTCATAATGCAGAACTTAATCTACTTTAAAATTATTTAAATATTTCCATTTGCATAGTTATTCATTGTGTTAGTATCAGTTTCATGTTCAGTTTTCTGAAAACTGGTAGCCACAGAGCAAGGAACCACTGAACAAAGGTAAATAAATCCACAGTGAGCAGTGGTTAAACTTACAGTAAACTGTTAATTGGAAAAATCATTTGCAACAGATGGCCCACCCAGGCATGTTTTTTGCCATATGGGCCAGAGAAAGGATTTTCCTTGGAATGTTTGTACTGTAGAATGTGAAAGAAGACCAGAGAATAATTTCCCCAAGTGCTATTCTTTTAAATACCTTGTCAGCTACAACCCAGCAGTCACCTCATTTTTTATATGACTTGTGTCTGTGCAAAATAGAAGGGAAATAATTTGGCAGTGATATGTAGGCAATCACTTTGAAAGAGAGCAATAGAGAAAGGCATTTGGGGCTTATCTGCAATACAGATTATCTCATTCCCTTTTCATGTGTTGTTTGAATCCTCTAATATTTCGTACTTTTTGTGGCAAAAAGCCTTCAAAAAGGGGATTACAATACTAATAAAATACTGTACATAACTCCGGTTGCAGAGGCCTCTCTCTCTCTCTCTCTCTCTCTCACACACACACACACACACGCGTACAGGGGCTTTGGGGGTGTCCTGTGGGGCTTGGGGGAAAAATGGTTTGAGACTACACCCAGTCCCTGGCCGGCACTTTTCTCATGTCTCGTACAATTTATACACAATGAATAGTCAGTTGAAAGGCCAAAATAACAACTCATAAATAAAAACAAAGTGATCAATTATATAAAATGTTTTCCAAAACAGTGTCTTCACAGCAAGCTCAAAAGCAAGAACAGAGCTTGGCAAATTCATGGAGTCAATGCTGAGAAGGCCATCTCTGGTTTCTATCAATTGGAGCCATGAGCTCCAACTCATTTCTAACTGAGATCAGACCATTTATCAACACTGTGGCTTGTACATTAAATTCTCTCAAACAGCTATAAGATCCTCATCATTTTCATCCATTTACCAACCTCCTGAGTCGTTGTGTACACACACAAGCAAAATCTTGCTAGTCTGAGGATCCTGAGGGAGGGCTTTCACTCAGTCCTGCAGCCATCTCAGCCCCAACTGGTGAGGACACCAGTAGCAGCTCTCAGCCAGAGGGATTCACTTCCATGGGAGGTCAGGCTGGACCTTCCTTTGCTCTACTTTTGTCAATAGTAAAGGACCCTTTTGTTCAAATAGGTAACTGATTGTAAGGAGAATTTTTATGGGATTGGTTTACTCTATTTTTAACTTTTGAATGATTTTATACTTTTAAAAAATGTAATGACTTTAATCTGATTTTAAAATTGCACTTTAATTTTCATTGTGTTTTAGCTGATTGTGTGCTTAGGTCCCACAATGCAAGAAAGGAAATAATATAAGACATTTGGGTAGTGTGCTAGACATACAGCCCAAAGAGAGGGAAGTGTATTGACTCAGAGAGGAATAAATGAGTAAAGTGATTGAAAGACTCCTACAAGACAACTTATTAGTATTACTTTTTTATATAACCAGACATCCCTATTAGAGCACTTTTCTTCTTCTTCTTCTTCATTGTTGTTCTTGTTGTTGTGTGTCTTCAAGTTATTTCTTAAGACAAACCTATCACAGGGTTTTCTTGGCAAGATTTGTTCCAAGGGTGCCCGAGGCTGAGAGAATGTGACTTGCCCAAGGTCACTCGGTGGTTTTCCAACAGGGATTTGAACCCTGGTCTACAGAGTTAGTCCAACACTCAAACCACTATACTACAGTGGCTCTTTTTCTTCTTCCTTCTGAATATCCCAAATTGTCCCATACATATTATACAAAGGAATTCTCTCAGTAAGCATAAGATAATGTAATTTGTGGCCCTTGCACACACACAACTTATTATTATTATTATTATTATTATTATTATTAACAATAATAACCCGCCCCTCTGCAAATGCAATTGGGGTGGCTTACAACAATAAAACACTAAAAATATACAATCCAAAAAGCACTATATTTCACTTTAACTGCAATGACTGCACCCTTTGGACTCCTCGGGCTTGTAGTTTGGTGAGGCACTAAAACTCTCTGGCTGAGATGTCTAAATACTCCTTCCTTAACTCCAAATTGCAGGATTCCAGTGAACTGAACTAATGGAGTTACAGTGGAATCATAGCACTCTAACTGTGTGGTGTGAACAGGTCAACTGAAAAACCTGGTCTTGTTTTGCTGGGCTTGAAACTTGTGTCTTGTTTCTCTTTAAATGTTGAGGTGCTACAAGTCAAATGATAATAACTTCCAATAGCAGTGATGAGGTCAGGGATTTCAGTCATGAAAATTGGAGGGGGGAATCTGTTAACCCTGCTCTTCTTAAACTGTAGTTCTAATCTGAATTGAATGTAGCTGATATTAACACTTGTTAAAATGTTTGGAATATTATTTTAGCTTGGTCCTAAAATAAAACAATAGAATTACAAGATTAGCTCTCATCCATATTGTCTATGATGGGGGAAAGGATGCAGTTTTTCATATTATGTGATGGTTATTCACACCATGCAATGGAGCTGAAACAAGGGTCCCTCCCACCCTTGTAATCTAAAGTAGGGAGATTTGTTCTTCTCCATTCAATTGAATATTGTTGTGTGCCTTCAAGTCATTTCTGATTTATGGTGACCCTAAGGGTGAACTGGGTTTTCTTTACAGAATTTGTTCAGAAGGATGTTGCCCTTGTCTTCCTCTGAGGCTGAGAGAGTGTATACCACCATTAAATTACATGCATTTAAATATTTATTATTAGATGTGGGCCTTGAGTGCACTAAAGACTGAAAGCTACACTGCTACTAAAACCATCTTCAACCTGGGTGACAGGACTAGTTTCTCAACAAATTCTGCCCCCCAAAAAGGCCAGTGATAAGGTCTCCATAAGTCAGAAATGATTGTGAGATACATAAGAACAACAACATTCCACAGTCTACAATAAAGTTAGGTAATTGGATTTAACCCAGTTTAGCCCCATTAATGTTAATGAGATTCAGGATGACTGGTCCAAAACACACTGCAAAAATTATCCAGTTTGAGACCGCTTTAACTGCCCTGGCTCAGTGCTAGGGAATCCCGGGAATTGTAGTTTATTGTGGCACCAGAGCTCTTTGACAGAGAAGGCTCAATGTCTCAGGAAAAAAAAAATTCCCATGATTCCCTAGCACTAACCCTAACCCTTAAAGTGGACTCAATTTGCACTATTTCTGGCAGTCTGCAAAGGCCCTTAGCCATGGCAGTTAAAGCAGTTTCAAACTAGATTATTTCTGCAATGTGGTTTGGACCGCTTAGAAGCAAACTGAAAATGAAAATTGAATAATTTATCTCAATGAGGGGGGAAAACTCCAGGGTTTCACAATTGGCATCTCTGAAATAAGTGCTCAACCTCCTTTAAATGTAAATTACAACAAAAGCGACAGCTTTGATGCAACAAGGCTTAGTCATAGTTGTGACCTGGGGTGAAAGCGAAAAAGGAAATGGAAATGCCCTCAAAGTGGGAGTGTTGTAGTAGAACCCAAGCACACAGGACTGAATAGCTGGTAGCTGTTAATTAGCAGAAAGAATGATGTCATTTCCCATTCCTCCACTACCCTCCTTTCAAGTTTGGCAATTCCCTTCTAAGGTTAACTGCAATCCTCACAATTGAAGGTGCGGGGGGGGGGGGGAGGAGATGGATTTTCTCAGCAATAATTCATCATTATGAGCTGTTCCTTTGGTATGATAAAGCAAACATTTGGATGGGAGTGGCTTGGCCCTCAACTGACAATTCAGACTCATGAATTTAACAAATTACCCTTTCTTGGTAGAGATGAAAGGTGCAAGAATTGGTTTGCTGATTTGGAGATACAGGGCCCTTTCACACTGTGTATTGTGTCCCTCAAATCTGGAAACCATGCCTTATGAGGACTGACTTAGGGAGCTGGGGATGTTTAGCCTGGAGAAGAGAAGGTTAAGAGGTGATATGATAGCACTGTTTAACTATTTGAAGGAGTGTCATATTGAGGATAGAGCTAGCTTGTTTTCTGCTGCTCCAGAGCACATAGGATATGGAGCAATGGATTCAAACTACAGGAAAAGAGATTCCACTTCAACATTAGGAAGAACTTCATGACAGGAAGAGCTATAAAACAGTGGAACACACTCCCTCAGACTGTGGTGGAGTCTCCTTCTTTGGAGGTTTTTAAGCAGAGGCTGGATGGCCATCTGTCAGGGGTGCTTTGATTGTATGTTCCTGCATGGCAGGGGGTTGGACTGGATGGCCTTTGAGGTAGCTTCCAACTCTATGATTCTATGATGTCATCTCCAACTTATAGCGAACCTAAGGCAAACCTACCACAGGGTTTTCTTGGCAAGTTTCTTCAGAACATGTAGTTTGTAGTTTATGGAAAGGTATTTAGAATCCTCTACTAGAGAGCTATAGTGACTACCTACTCAACAGGTGCTCCTTTCAGCCAGGGCCTCACCTCAGTTTCACCAGCCTGCTTGCATGTCAAATACTGCTCATGGCCAGGTATGGAACAGCTCTTCTGGGAGCCCTCAGAACTGAACTGATGCACCCAACTAGGAGGACTCCATCTTTGGATGCCTAGCCCTGGCAGATTCCTGGTGTGTCTGAGAACAGTCCTTCCTGTTGCCACTGAGGCTCTTGGGCCATACATGGAAGTGGAGTGAGCAAGGCTACTGCCAACTGGTGTGGACTGCTAGGATCTTCCTCAGTCTCAGAGGTGCCTACCTCAAAGCCATATTTCAGACTTGAACCCAGATCCCACACTTGTTGTTGTTGTATGCCTTCAAGTCATTTCTGACTTATGGCAACCCTACCATGGAGTTTCTTTGGCAACTTTCTTCAGAGAAGATCTGTCATTGCCAATCTCTGAGGCTGAGAGAGTGTGACTTGCCAAAGGTCACCCAGTGAGTTTCCATGGCAGAGTCGGGATTCGAACCCTGGCCTCCAGATTCATAGTCCAGCGCTCAAATCACACCACCACACTGGCTCTCATGCTACACACATAAGTGTAAATGGTCACAACCCTATGTGAATTAAACGTCAGAAGAGCAAAACAAGATATCTCATGCAAAAGCATGTAAATTACCATCAAGTCTGTCATACTACACAATTATTCCACTTTAACTGCCATGGCAACATCCTATGATTCCTGGGATTTGAAATTAAGGATGGGTATTTAGAATTCTCAGCCAGAAATCCATTAAGCTGTTGCCATGGCAGATAAAGTGGAATCATATTGCTATCACTGTATTGTGAAGGGGCCATAGTGTTTTTCTCTAGTGTGAGAAATCCTGTTTGAAAACATGTTGTGTCCCTTTCTTTCCCTTTTTCAATCAAGTCCAAACATGGTAGCCATTACACTACTTTTTACAATTATCCTTGGACACTCTTATGACAAGCAGTGACACTTGAGAATTTACCATTACTCATGAGCAGCTCTAAAGACCTAAAATGGAAAGGTAATTAGGATCTTTTCTCACACCTCTGTAGGGTGGTGAAGGAGGAGGAGAAGAGGTAGTAGTAGTTGTACGAATAATCTGTATTGACAATGTGTGACTGGTACAGTTAGCCTCACAAGTACTGCACTGATAATATTCTGTGTAAGAGCATTGAAACATACTGTCTCCCATTTTTACTGTGGTCCTCTTCACATTTCCCTAATTAGTGTCATGTCACGAATACTCTCATACTATAGAGAAACTGATGCTGAAAGAGAAAAAAAGTAGTAGCTCAATGGCCAAACTGAACTAAGTTTTTATGGATTTATGATCCGGTCTGGGATCACCTTTCCACAGCATCCCAGGCAAAATTGTCCACAGGCAAAGAATTAAATCACTCAATGGACAAAGAAATTACTTTAAGCAAACTCAGCATTTTTTAATTTTTATTTTTACAGTGGTTATGTCAAGATTGCAGAGCTTATGGTCAGTTGTGGTCAGAAAGGTTCCAAGCTTGGTCTTCTAAGGAAGGAATCTAGACATCCATGTAATCATTAGGCCATTGAGTAATAGCATACTTTACTATAAATGGATATTCTTTAGTACTAAAAACCAGTCAAATACTTGAGTAAACAGCTATTCAACCAGACAAAGCAAAATGAACCAGACAAAGCAAATAATGCCACACTGCATACTGTTGACTATTAGTATTTTTCCACAACACACTTAAATCCTAACTGATTTTTCATTTCTCAGAGCAGTTAGGAGAACTTCCAACACAAGGTTTGGCAATTCATGCAAAGGCACTTCCTTAATTAAAGAAATCATTCTTAAATATGTTCTGTTTTTCTGGGTGCAATGAGGTAGTCTTAACAACCAGGAACGCATTATCTCATAATTCCTGTACTGAAATGTGAGTATGATGATGGCTGATAAGATAAACTAGAAAAATCAAGTTAAAATAGGAAAGAAGATTTGCAGACATGCACAGAATATAGTTTATGCTGGTATTCTTCCTTTGCTACTATTAATTAAAAAACAACAACACCCGCCCACCTCACCCCCCACACACGAAGAAGAAAATATCTCTTTCCCCCTCCAACACTACAACCTAAAAGTACAATTCAGCTCCATTAAAATCTAAAGGAGTTTTATGGGTTACTTCATTGGGAGATGGGCACCACGCATAGTGCAAACAGGCCTTGCAGTCAGAGGATTTATTCACAGTCTAACATCAAATGCAACCTCTGCCAGCTGATCACTTTTATTTTTTGCAAAGAAGCCTAGTGCTTAACAGGTACCCAGCTTTGTTCAATGCTTTGAAAGTTTAGCTCCAACTAAGTATAAAGATTCTACTGAAGAATTCACATTCAGGATGCAAATGTCACTGAATAAAACTGACAGCTGGCAATTAACGCTGTAAAAATAATAACCTTAGGGCACTTATCAACACACAGAAGAGCTTCATCTGTTATGCAAACCAGAGACTTACCCAGATTAAGCAAAACACTTAATACCAACAAGATTTTATCAGGTTGCTTCCATCAATATGGAAAATTAGAGCAGCCAATATGCCATGCCAGTTGTTTAGTTATGTCACTATATTACAGTAAACTTAAGTGGACTACTGTACTGTATCCAGTTATGGCTGCTGTGCTTCAACATAACCTTAAGTTACAGGAGGATAAGATTTTGTCTGATATATAAGAAGGACTAGTTTGACAATAGAATTAATTACCTGGGGTGGGAGTTGTCTTTTGTTGGAGCTTGGAAAGAGTTGCATCACTATAAGAACTAAAACAAATTTTAAAAACCAGTTCTCTGAATCCCCTGGCCAGCATGGCTAGTTGCTAAACTGACTGGGGGATTCTGGGAGTTATAATAAAGAGGTAATTTTTGCAAGCTCTGGCTGGACTTCTTTAAAGTAAGTCTAGACAGCCATCTGTTTTGGATTGCTGACTTTCCACCACTGAAAAGAAGATTGGACTAAAGGGTTTATAAAACTCTCTTCAGCTGTGCAGTTCTTGTATGTATGGTATCACGGTTTATGAACAGGGAGGAAGCAAGGCCCATAAAGTTTATCAGCCAAAAAGAACCACACCCATATCCTTTTGGCTGTTCCTTATCACAGTCAAGTTACTGAATTAACCAGAAGTGTGCAGAGCAAACATATTGGCTACAGTTGTACTTCAAAAAAGGGGTGGCACTCACGCCTTTAAGATGTTTGCAGCAAAACCAGATTTCTGGGTGAAGAATTCCACATTAGAACTTGGAAAGTTACTTTTTGGACTACATAGGGCTGTCCTACTGACCTCATATTGAGCTGAAATACTTACCAATACCCAGTTCCCCAATGACACAAATTAGCATGATTACACTTATAATCCAAGCATTGCAAGCATACAGGCCTCCTGCACTCAACAGTTATTGTTTACTTCTATGCCTAAAAGCCCAAATTGGAAACCTTTGGGGACTACTCAAGTTTAGAGGATTCTAGTCCCCCTCTGTAATTTTTCCGAGTTCCAGGAATGTAAAGCTTTGAGAAGTTGGAGCATGTACAGAGTTTGGAACAGTTTCGCCGCAAAGAAAATTGCCTCTTCATTAAAATAACCAATAAACAGATAACTTATCCAGGGGCAGCCATGTTGGCTATGTTTTGTTTATTGTTGTTGTGTGCCAAACACATGGAATACATGTTGCAACTGTGTAAAACTTCACTGGCTTCTTCATCAGGCAGAGCCTGATGGGTGCCCTTGAGCAAGTCACATTGTCTCAGCCTCAGAGGATGGCAATGGCAAAAAACCCTCTGAAGAAACTTCATGGGGTTGCTATAAGTCAACAGTGTAATAGTTTTGAGTGTTGAACTGTGACTCTGGAAAACAGGATTTAAAACCCTGCTCAGCTGTAAAACCCACTATGTGACCTGGGGCAAGTCACACTCTCTCAGCCTCAAAGGATGGCAATGGCAACTCCCTCCCCACCCCACTCCCAAAGAAACTTGCCAAGAAAATTCCATGATAGGGTCGCCATAAGTCGAAAACGACTTGGAGGCACACAACAACAAACAAACAAGGCATGGACAACATTCAAATAACATCCAATACCCACCAAGGGATACCTTTATGGGGCCAACCCAAATGCACAAAATACTGTGACTCTGGAGTACAGGGTCCAAGTCCCCCCTCAGCTGTAAAACCCACTGCGTGACCTGGGGCAAGTCACATTTTCTCAGCCTCAAAGGATGGCAATGACAAACCCCTGGGTTTTTCTGGGCTTTTCAGTGCCATTACTGCAGCCACTCACTCACAGCCACAAGGATGTGAGTTCGATTCCAGCCAGGGGCTCCAGGGTCGACTCAGCCTGGCATCCTTCCAAAGTTACTAAAATGAGTACTCAGCTTGTTGGGGGCAATTAGCTTACAGTTGTAAACTGCTTAGTAGAGACTGTATGTACATATATATGTGTGTGTGTGTATATGTGTGTGTGTGTGTGTGTGTGTGTGTGTATATATATATATATATATATGGCAAACCAGCTCTGAAGGGACTCTAAGGTCCCTATCATGGAGTTTTCTTGGCAAGTTTGTTCAGAGGGGGTTTGCCATTGCCATCCTCTGAGGCTGAGAGTGTGTAACAGAGAGAATGTGACTCATCATCTTGAGGTTGAGAGTGTATGACTCACACAGTGGATTTTACGGCTGAGGAGGGACTTGAACCCTGTTTCCCAGAGTCACATCAGGCAGAGCCTGATGGATAAGCCAGTGGAGCTTCAAAACCTTGCAACATGGCTCTGTAGTTGTCTTCAAAAGTGAGTCTAAAAGACAGCCATGTGTTGTGGATTGCTGCTCATTTGGATTTGGCCCCATAAAAGTATCCCCTGCTGGGTTTTATATGAAGAGATGTGAACCAAGAGGAATATTGTGGCAATATGAAGAAGAGGGACCAAGTTGGGAACCTCTCAAGAGGCAGCAGGGTGTTGGCAACCCTCCCTTGAGGTGGACACAGGCGCTGCCTTAACAGCAACTGAGGCAGGAAAAGTGAGGAGGCCCTTACCTGGCTAATGCTGCAGGTGGTAGTGGTGGTCGCTGCTGCTGCTGCTGCTTTGGTTCTCCCCTCTGGAGTCAGACTCTTCCAGCCGCCCTGCTATCTAGTCAACACTCCAGCTGGCCTGGCCCAACTCTGGAGAGGGGGGTTTGTTTTGTTCTCTCCTGAGGAGAAGGCGTGTCGCCCAGCAGCCAGCCCAAAGAGACTGGCCCCGCCAGGGAGGGCTGGGCTCCTTTTTGCGCTCCTTCCTTCCCTTCACAACCCCCACAAGTAACAACACAAAAGGGCTGATGTCATGTTTCCTGAGAAAGCCAGCCAGCCAGCCAGCCAGCCAGGCAAAATAAAAAAAATAAAATAAAAAAGGGGGGGGTTGCCTAGGAGGAAGCTTCTTTAAACCCCTAAAAAGCTATAACCTCTAAGAAGCTGCTCTGGACAGCTACAGAGCCAAGAGTTGGGAAAGTGATGATGGGTCTTAGAGTCTCCCTTTGCCAGGGTGACCAGACACATCCTCCTTTTCCAAGGCATGCCCTCCATTTCAGCCTTTCTGTCCAGGAGGAGTTCCAAAATGTTCTCCATTTTGAGCAGGATTAAGAAGCATGGCTGGTTTACATTTCTTTGAGGCAGGGCTAGGCAACCTTTCCCCTTTAAGGGCCAAGGGACTTCAGCTCCCAGAAGCCTCAGCCATGTTGGCCAATAGTCCCATGCTGGCCAATAGCTCCTGGGATTCTGGGAGCTGAAGTCCCTCGGCCCTTAAAGGGGAAAGGGTGCCTAACCCTGCTTTGAGGGTTTTGAGACTTTCTGTGGTCATGTCCTACCTTTTTCTGGAATCTCCTACGTTTTGCTGTGCCTTGTTGTCCCCCTTTGTGTTTCTGGCATCTGGTCAACCTGGGCTGAGGGTGACCAGAGGTCATCCTCCATTTTCAAGCAGGAGGAATGCCCAAACGTCATAGAATCATAAGAGACCACAAGGGCCATCCAGTTCAACCCCCCTGCCATGCAGAAAATCTCAATCTAACCATTCCCAACAGATGGCCATCCAGTATTCCCTTTTGAGCATGGCCTTTGCAGTTAGGACATTTGGTCACCCTGCCCTTAATCCAGGGGGCAGGGGGTTGGACTGGATGGCCCTTGTAGTCTTTTCCACCTCTATAATTCTGTGATCAGGTGTCCTCACTGCAAAGGAGGACAAGGGACCACAAATGTAAGACTTTCAAGTAAAATCAAATTGCATCAAAAATCCACCAAACAGTGATGCCTTTATCGGCCCAACCAAAATGCACAGTATACATGTTGCAAGCTTTCGAAACTTCATAATAATAATAATAATGCAAGTAGGTAAGTAGGTACCACTTCAGTGGGAAGGTAAACAGCATTCTGTGCAATCATGCTGGCCACAGGATCACAGAGTAGTCTCTGACAACGCTGGTTCTTCGGCTTAGTAACGGAGATGAGCACCGCCTCCTATGGTCGAACATGACAACCTTGTCAATGGGGAATACCTTTACCTTTACCTAAAAACAGGGTGACCAGAGGTCCTCCTTTTCAGCCTTCTCTCAGGGAGGAATTTCCAGAAGGTCCTCTCTTTTGAGCAGGACTAGATGCAGTGGCTCAAGGGGTTAAGATGCTGACTCTGTTGATTGCAAAATTGGCAGGTTGGCAGTTCGAGGCCCAGATGCTGCATGATGGGTGAGCTCCTGTCACTAGTCCCAGGTTCGGCTAACTTAGCAGTTTGAAAGCATGCAAATACAAGTAGACAAATAGGGACCACTGCAGAGGGAAGGTAAACAGCATTCTGTGCAATCATGCTGGCCACATGATCACAGAGTATTATTATTATTATTATTATTATTATTATTATTTATATATTATATTACATTTATACCCCCCTCTTCAGCCAAAAGGCTATCAGAGCGGCTTACAAATGGTTAATTAGACATTTCTCTGCCCTCAGGCTTACAATCCAGTCTCTTGACAACGCTGGCTCATTGGCTTGGGGGGGGGGGTTGCAGACTGCCAGAAATAGTGCAAATTGAGTCCACTTTTAGGGTTAGGGTTAGTGCTAGGGAATCATGGGAACTGTATTTTATTGTGGCACCAGAGCTCTCTGACAGAGAAGGCTCAATGTCTCAGAAAAAAAATTCCCATGATTCCCTAGCACTAACCCTAACCCTAAAAGTGGACTCAATTTGCACTATTTCTGGCAGTCTGCAACCCCCCTTAGTAATGGAGATGAGCATCACCCGCTATGGTCCAACACAACTTGACAACCTTGTCAATGGGGAATACCTTTACCTTTATCATTTAAGCTTTCAAAGCTCCACTGGCTTCTTCATCAGGCAAGGTGTTAAAAACAATACAGGGGGGGGGGATGAAAATATTAGTCATAGTGTTTTTGTTCTCAGTTCAGGTGGTATGGAGGGGTATTCTTGCAGGCTTGAGTCTCTTCCTTTTAGCATCCATGTGGCTACAAGGAGATTGAGTCCAGAAATGTAACATCCATTTGCAACACAAAAATATACTTCCTTTGTAATCCAGTATGTTTGCAATCCATACACATACATCAAGAAAAATGTTGTTGTTGTGATACCTTCAAGTCATTTCTGACTTACGGCGTCCAGAGGGCAAACCTATCTTGGGGTTGTTTTCTTGGCAAGTTTCTTCAGAGTGGGTTTGCCATTGCCATCCTCTGAGGCTGAGAGAGTGTGACCTGGCCAAGATCACACAGTGGGTTTCCATGGCTGAGCCTGGAATTGGACCCTGGTCTCCAAAGATATAGTCCAACACTCAAACCACTACACCACACTGGCATGGGAACTTACCTAATAGAAGTTGCTCTAGGTATTTACATTTTAAACTGACATTGTATTTGTAATTTACATTACAAAATTTACATTTAAAGTTAAAAATTTTAAATTTTAAAAGGATTTTTACAATTCTTTTTAAATTTTCTTTTAAAACACTCCATCTTGCCAGATGGAATTTTCACTTTGACCACATGAAACAATTTACATGTGAATACATTTAGGCTGCAGGTATGATACTGCAATTTAAAGGTATACTTTTAATTTTGCTAGCTGTTTATGTCATGACTATTACCATGGCATTCAGTGATATACAGAAACTACAATTTATGAGTGACATTAGTACAAAAACATTACTAAGGATTCTTTATGGTGTGGTATAGGAGGTCAATGAGAGGGGTGACACTATGAGTTGCTGCACTTGGTGGTGCCAGCTCTAGTGACACCACTGCTTCCACTCATGGTGACCCTGTGGATGAGACACCTCCAAGACCCCTATCGTCTAGCACTTTGCTCCAGTCCTACAGGTTCATTCTTGTTACCTCCCTGATTGACACTATCAATCTGGCTTGCAGTCTCTCTCTTTCTGCTGCCTTCTACCTGCCCTGGTGGCACAGTGGTTAAATGCCTGTACTGCAGCCACTCACTCATAGACCACAAGGTTGCGAGTTCAATACTAGCCAGGGCTCAGGCTAGACTCAGGCCTGCATCCTTCCGAGGTCGCTAAAATGAGTACCCAACTGTTGGGGGGCAATGAGCTTACAGTTGTAAACCGCTTAGACATCCCATAGCTTAGTATGAAGCGGTATATAAATGAAGCTGCTTTGCTTTGCTTTACCTCTACTAGCATTACTGTCTTTTCTAATGAGTTGTGCCTTCTCAAGGTGTGGCCAGCTTTGTCATCTTGGCTTCCAGGGAGAGTTCAGGCTTGATCTGTTCAAGGACCCATTTGTTTGTCTTTTTGGCCTTACCCTCAACACTCTTCTCCAGCATCACATCTCAAATGAATTTATTTTCTTTCTGTTGGCTTTCTTCACTGTCCAGCCCTCACATCCTTGCATGGTGATGGGGAATACAGTGGCTTGGATAATTCTGATTTTACTGCTCAATTGTATATCTTTGCATTTTAGGATCTTGTCTAGTTTTTTCATAGTTGCCCTTCCCAATTCCAGTGGTTTACTTATTTCTTGACTGCAATCTCCATTCTGATTAATATTTGATCCAAGGTATGAGAAATCTTTAACTATTTCCTTTAACATACCCACCAACATTTTACAGATGAAAACTGGGAGATGTCTGGTCCAACAGCACCAGTGTGTAGTCAGGATGGGAAGAGTTACTATTGGGGAATGGCAGACCAGCTAGGAGAGGCTGCAGCAATTTTCTTTGAACCTACAAAGAAAGGCAGGATTCTGCCCCCCTCACCCCCCCTCACAGGTAATTCAGTGTGTGCATGTATGTGCATGTGTGTGCATGTGCCCATGACTTTCACAGGTAAGGAATACTCAGGTAAGGAATACTCAGAAGTGGTTTTGAAATATAGCCTACAACACCTGGTATTCAGAGTTGGTGATCTCCCATCCAAGTACTAACCAGGCCTGACCTTTCTTAGCTTCCACACTACTTTTGCGTTTAGAACTCAGTCTGCCTTAATGGAAGTAAGCTGGAGAAAAAGTGGGGAAAGTGGGAAGAAGAGTTAGAAACTGGGACATTTTAAAAGTAGCTGAAAAAGTGGGAGGATTAATTGGGATTGCCTCTGCCAAAATGGGACAGTTGGATGGTATACTTTAATGAAGGTGCCAGTTGTTTATAAATGGGAAGAAATCCAGACACCTCACGTTTGTCTTTGGGATTTCACTCCCATAGATGGAGAAGGGTTTTACCCCCTGTAACAGACACAGAGTAATGGGGCCGTGGCACTCTACAGACAGGACTTAGGTTCAGAAGTCCCAAGTTCCTCTCAGTGCAGCAGAAAGGCCTTAAATTTGCAGCAGGGTTAGCCTAGAGAACATTGTAATAGAAATGAAGCAATATATATCATCATCCAAAGAGTGGGGACACAACACCATTGTGTCCATAATGCCACATTA
Organism: Phrynosoma blainvillii; assembly: GCA_026167975.1. Classification (NCBI taxonomy): domain Eukaryota; kingdom Metazoa; phylum Chordata; class Lepidosauria; order Squamata; family Phrynosomatidae; genus Phrynosoma; species Phrynosoma blainvillii. The sequence goes on from JANUYF010000004.1 coordinate 267,066,742, forward strand.
CCTTCAATTCAATTCCGTTGTCTTTATTTGCAATCAATAGATCATAAAATCTTCAGATTAAAAGACATATTTGATAGAAAAACATACACTACACAATAAAAATCTAAATATTAAAATAGCTTTTAAAAGTTATGCATTAAACATAGTTACCATTGTTCTGCCACTGATGATGCTGTAAAAATTGCCATTTTTTTTTTTTAAGCTACCTGCTCTGTAAACATCTTGTTGAAACCTTTGAGCAAAATAGTTAAGATAGACTGAGGGAAGCAGCCTGGGAAAAGTTGAGTAATTCACACTATGAAGTCTTTCCTAGTCTCTTGATAGAAATCATAATGGAGGAGTAAATGTATGATAGATTCAACTTCAATATTGCTACAAGGGAAGCATCAGTTGTTCAGCAAGGTTTTACTGTACCATTGGACATAGCAGTCTCTTGAAATCAGAAAGAAAAAACATAATGCATGGGTCAAAGCCTATTGCTCCTACCAATCTGAGTAGCCCCATTGAAGCAATGGTAATGCGGTAAATCAACACATGCAGATTACTATGTACTCTAGTTTGAACTAACAGCAGGACTCCCAGAGAATGCTGCCCTCCAAGAACCATTTGTGAATTCAGTTAATTTCAGAACACATTCTTTGTCAAAGAGCTCTGGTGCCACAACAAACTACAATTCACAGAATTCCATAGCACTGAGCCATGGCAGTTGCTGTGGTATCAAACTGGATGCAGTGTGGATGCAGCCATAGAGTCAAGGAAAGAAAAGCTAGTTTTGCCCTCCATCTATACATTTGAATCTTTAGGAAGACTTATAGTATTGTCATTGATTACATTGCATTTTGTGCAAGCCCCTGACTAAAGTGACACTTTTGGTGGTAACAAAATATGAGCAGTTTCTGAAATAAACATCTGTAAAATACAGATCTGCTTGTTCTCTATGTGTGCCTGGCAGTGTGTATATTTCTCATATGAAGGATGGATTGCCTGGGAAATTGGCCAAAAGGTTCAACATCTGAAGCTGCAATTCCATATACTTGGGTATAAGCCCCACTGCACTCAGTGGGATTTTCTTTTAAATAAACATGTATACGATTGCACTCTAAGTGTATTATTCTGCCACTTGTGAACTGATTATGTTTATTTATATCTTAGATTTTCTTCATGTTTTATAAACAGAGGCAGGATATGTTTTCATAAGTAATGCAACCAATGAGTTACCTCTTTGTTCATTGTTTCGAATTTTAATGTGGTTTATTATATTTACCACTGATGTTTATTTTGTTTTCAGACTTGAGTAAAACAAAAGAGAAGCAAAACTAAGGATATAAAATTAGGAAACACATCTCAAATTTCAAGTGCTGTTTAGCTGAAGAAAATGGCATGAAAATCTTTTCTTCTTTTTTCCCCCCTTCTTTTTTGCTAAGATTAATTCTGAGACCGGAGAATCCACAGTTGGACAGTTGCTGTTGTCTTTCTAATTTTGGACAAGTCTCAAAACAGCATCTGCCTCCTTGTGTTTAAACTATGTTATTACAATGAGGAACGGATATTTAAGTATTATGTGTAATCCCATAATCATGAGGCAATTTATCAAGATTCAGACCAGTGAGCTTTGTGGGTGGATGCTCATGTTGTGAGGAATGGTTATCAGAGGCTCTGTTCACAGAGAGATAAAATGAACCTGGCAGGTCTATTTTTTGAAATATATGTTTTTACTTTAAATATTTAAAAGGTCAGTTTCTTTAAATCAGTCAGTGCTATTTGGGTATATATTTTGTAAAAATTAACCAGCTGAAGTCTTGATATTAAAGAAATAAGGGTGTCTGTTTAGATTAAAAAGTAGAACATGTGACAGATAGCAAAATATTAAAGATCAGTATGCAAAGGGATCTTGTAGCACCTTTGAGAGTGACAAAGAAAGAAGCTGGTAGCATGAGCTTTCATAGACTTCAGCTTACTTCCTCAAGTAGGCTCAAGTCTATGAAAGCTCGTGCCAACAGCTCCTTTCTTTCCATTAACCTCAAGGGTGCTACTGGATACCAATTTTGTATTCCGATTTTCTGGACTGACTTTGCTATGTCTTTAAAATGTTAAAGAGTGCAGTTTACCATTTAGTTCTCAGCATGAAGCCACTATGCCAAAACAAGGAAGATAAGCAGAGAACATCCCAACAGGAAAGGTACTAACAAGTGACTGGAGTATAGCAAAACAGCCAAAAAGGTATATGAAAGGTATAACAATGTTGTTCATATCTGACAGAGTCACCTGATGTAAATAGAACTTTCTTATCTGGATAGTTAAGCACCTGTTATAGAAATATAACAGATGCTGAATTGTTTTGTAGTGCCTACATATGCTATCCACAAGAGATATAAGATGTTTGATTTCTTACATGTAATGTAAAAATATAGAAGCTATGGGCCTAGACAATGAGAAGTCATTCCCATGAGAAGTAGTGTGTGTCTGTGTCTTTTTGCCCATTTTAATAAACTAGTCTAAAAGGTCATTAAACTGCCTGCTCATTCTCCCATGTTAAAATATCCTGAGATCCCAAGACTTGTCCTTAAATGGAACATTGATGCTATAAATATGTTTTGACTATATAATTGTTCATGTGTTGGAAGTCCATGTAACCATATATTGATGAGAGGGCTCTCTAAACTGATATAAATTAGTTGAAAAATGTGAAAGAACCATAGGGGTGGAGAGTCACTGTATGTGGACCAGACATCTAGACTAGACTGGGACAGAAAGGGCCATTTACAATCTGGAGAGTCACTTGTTGGAATGCAAGACCAAATGAAAACTGTGCCCCAGCATTGTGTTTCAGGTAGATAGATGGCATGCATTGTGCCATAAGACAAATGTTCTACTAAGACCCATACTGGGCAAACGGCATTGGGAGTAAATAGTGAGTAGTAGTCAGATTGAGTCTGGATAGGTGGTGGTTAACAGATGCCAAAACCGGAGTGAGATCAGCAGGACCAGGGACAGCACCAGTTTTACACAGAAAGGAGAATGCTAAAGTGAATGTTCTCCTTCCTCTGTGATCTGAAATGGGAAATTGAACTTGTGATGGCAATACAGAAAAAGGTTTCAATTCATTATTGGAAAAAGCTGAACCTCTCATCTGTGTTCATCCATTATTGCAATCCAGATATACGCCCTTTTCCTCAACAAGATATCTGAATTCTTTTACTAAGAACTTTGAATTTGGTTGACTTGGAGACACTGAGACCATTTAGGCATTCTTCTGATTTGAGGTTGCTGTCCAAGGTTTAGTTCATGAGAACCCAGAGAATCCAGACTAAAGACTTGGGGCATTTCAAAGCATGAATAATACATAGTCTTTTACACTTTCTTATTCAAAATTCAAAATTCACATGATGCATGCCTAGTTCAATCACTCCATCTAGCATTCCTATTCTAACCAGCACTATTTTCACCCCAGACTCACTCAGTAAATTTAAACTTCTGTGGTCTGGTGCTGTTCTTCTCTGTGCAGATAGATTAACTTCTCGCATGAGCATGCTGTTTCTGGTGTTGTTTTATTAAATGCAGACATGTGGATCTGTCCTCTTTCATTAATTATTTCTTAACTCTTCCATCTTTCTTTTCTCACAAACTTTCCTACCTTTTATTGGATCAATTTCTGGTCTCTAACAAGAACCAGGTGGATTGATTCAATCAGGAAAGCCACAACTGCTTTTACAAGACATAAATAGGGCAATTGATGACTGAGGTTCCGGGGGGACTCTCATACTTAGGGGTGACATATGTTGAAGCTGACTTGACAGCAAATAACATCAATAAACAGAAATCATCCAACATGAGATCAGGGCACTGAAAAGAGCATTATTTTGTACTGGTTGGTACAACTTGTCTTCTTTTGTACTGGTTGGTGTTTCTTAGTTTTAAGTGTCTGCCACCATAGTATAGTATATAGTAGTAGCAGAAAGTGATAAATGGCAGTCCAACCACCCCAACTCAAGGTTTTATATTGTGCTTCAAGTATATGCTTAAGGGAAAGACTGGGACTGATGGCAGCTGTAATTCAAAAAGGTCTAGCTTTCCAAAGTTGCTTTTTTGGACTACAACATCTGAAATTCTCAGATCAACAAGGATTGCATAGCCATGTTTTAGATAAAAAATAGCAAAAACCTTCTTGGTTGTCCAGTGTTCAGGAATGATGGCACTTGTAGTCAAAAAGATCTAACCTAGTAAAGTCATTTACATAAAGTATAAAAGCAAAACATGTATTCTTGTAGTCAAATATTTATGTTGGTGATCAAAACCAGACTCCCCACTTTGAATGAAACAACTATGCTTGCATTTGTTTGCTCTTTAAAGGTGCAACGGCTGTCCCTATACTAGTCTGACAATGCTATTTTTTCTGTGGGTGGTAGAGAGGGAGGAGGAAAGAAGCATTAGTAGAAGGTGGGTTTTAGGATTATCAGCTTTGGAAGAGATGTTAACAAGGCAGGGTTGGAGGAGAGTGAAGAGGTTCATCCTGGTTAAAAAAAAAAGGGTGAGAATAAACTTTTGGACCAACAGTATAAAGACTCTTAGGGGCTCATCACAAAACAAAGGGAAACGTTTTAAGAACATGAACCATAAGTATTCTGGGGAGGGAGCATGGAATGAAACAGATTAAAATGACATGAAGCAGCATGAGGGAAAAACTTCCAGAGGATTGCACAATGCAACCCTTTAAAGACAACAATCTGGTTCCATGAGTAAAAGCATGATGTGACAAAACAAACAAAAGGTTATGTATCAGTGAGGAACCATCTTTCTCCTCTGCCCTCAACCTGTGGTTCCCATCCTTCCTCGCCTTATCGCATTTGCAAAGAAGTAGCATACATTTGGTAATGACTTAAGTATATTTCTTAATTTTACTGAAATGGATTTGCATTGCTTTTGTTACAATTCTGGCTTCTCTTAGATTTTATTGGTTGTCTCCTTGAGCCCTGTTAATAAGAGTTCAGCAACATCTATGGTGTTTTCCTGCCCCAGTTTTCCTTAGCTGTCCATTTGTTCATTTTCTGTCTATTTTTCCTAGGGTTGTTGCTGTTAGCTTTTTGTCTGGGCTGGCCTCATTTTCTTTAGCTACCTTGGCTTTTGTCTTCTTTCCTGTGATCTCTTGCCTGGCAATAGTATGCTGCAGATCTTGGTCTCTGTATGAGTTTCCCTCACATACTCCCTTTTCATTTGCCTTTTCTCTATTCAGCTCTTTATCTTCTTTGTCTATCTTTTGTTCAGGCATTTTCGGGGCCCTTTATTTCATTCCACTGTGACACTCTTCCTAACTTTCCATTACTCAGCTCACTCAAATCATTCCTCCCATTCCCAAGACCTTTTTAAAAATATCCCAGTCAAACTGAGTATTCTCCCTTACTTCACAGAAAATGCTTATAAACATTTCATGACATTAAAATCAGTTTAATTGACTGACAGGGTCAGACAGGCATTAAATTTGGAAACAAATGCCTCTGATTGAAAGCTGAATTGCCCACAAGATGGGGCTAATGAGTAATATGAACACAGAAAGAAGATTTAAGCAGTTCTAGACATCTCAACACCAGCTTTTGGAAAATTACTTTAAAAATGTAATTAGTTAGAGTTATCATTTCAAGGCCCACAAAAATAGCTGATTTTCTCCAATGTATTTAATTTGTTTAGTTAATTGCTTTTAAACTTTTTATCTCTTATTTTAACTGTACATTGTGAACTGCCTTGGGTCCCATGCTGGAGGATAAGGTGGATATAAAAATATGCATAATTAAATGGCTTGAAAAGTTACAATTACATTACAAAAGAAGTGAAGTTATTCCTTATCGAGAGACACTTGTAATGTAACTTAATTATAATTTCAATTGGGAAAAGGTATAATTAGAAGTAACTACTTATTGTATTTTGAATTCTAATTGTAACTTGCTATATGTAGCTAGATATTGCTATATGTATCTAGATAGGTTTTGAAATTCTGCTGTTTCCTATAACATATACTGTAACTTATATATGTATCTAGATATTGCTATATGTATCCAGATATGTGTCTAAAGTCTGCTCAGTTTCCTGTAACATATACTGTAACCTATATATCTAGGTATTGCTATATGTATCTAGATATGGATCTAAATTCATCTCAGTACTCAGTAACCTATACTGAAATGTGTATTGATCCCTTAAGGGAGTACCCACTTCCACCTTCTCATCAATTGTTTTGCTTATATTTTATAGCCACAAACTTCTTTTCCCCTCATCATTTAGTCTCAAAGGTACTACAAAATCTCTCTATATATTAATTCTACAGACTAACACGGCTATATCTTTAAATTCTAATCAGAGGGGGTTTGACAAGGCCATCTTCAGAGGCTGAGAGAGTGTGACTCGCCCAAGGTGACCAATGGGCTTCCATGGTCGAGTCGAGATTCGAACCTTGGTCCCCAAAGTCGTAGTGCCAACGCTCAAACCACTACACCACTCTGGTTCCCATCTTAACTGAAAAGAATAAACCCAGCCGCTTCAAGAGCGTCAGTCTCCCCCCCCCCCCCGCCCCAAACCCCACCCTTTAGCCTCTTAGACCTACATTTCCCAGGATTCCTTGCCAAGGTGCTCTAGTAACTCCCTTCCTTTCCGAGCAAGAACACAAGCCGCCTAGGCCAGTCTTTGCTAGGAGGACGCTCATCCTAGTTTACCCTTTTAGAACTACATTTCCCAGTATGCTTTGAGCCCTGGTCTGCGCAGGCGCCTCCTTTCCCAGCGAGAAAGAACAAGTCTCTGAATGGCCCGCCTCATAATTGAGAACTACATTTCCCGGGATGCTTTGAGCGTGCGCGGGCGCTCCAATAACTGAGGGGGGAAAGCGTTAAAGATGGCGGCGGGGTCGTTACGCTCTCTTCAGGGCCGGAGCGCTCGGGGCGGCAGAGGCGGCTCCTGAGGGAGAGCGAGCGAAGTGCCGGTGGCTGGTTCGGCTTCCACTGCCACCTCCGCCGCCATGTCGGAGCCGGGGCACTTGGGGGTGAAGCGGGCGGAATCGGCTCGGCTGCGTCGAGCGGAGCAGCTGAAGCGCTGGAAGGGCTCCCTGACGGAGCTGGAGCCGGTGACTCCCGTCCGGAGCCGGTACCGCGGCGGGGCCCGGGTCCGCTTCGAGGACGGCGCCGTCTTCCTGGCCGCCTGCGCCAGCGGGGACACCGACGAGGTGAAGCGGCTCCTGGCCCGCGGGGCCCGCCTCAACACGGCTAACGTGGACGGGCTGACAGCGCTGCACCAGGTACCAGCCCTTACGCGCGTCCACACGGAAGGAATACCCCGGGTTCATACCGCTTTGGCGGCCCTTGTGCCAGGCGGTGGCATTCTGGGCATGGTCGTTGGTTGTGGCACCAACGACCATGCCCAGAATGCCACCGCCTGGCGCCAGGGCCGCCAAAACGGTCTCAAACCGGGTTATCCCTACCATGCGGACACAACCCGGGAGGAAGAAGAAGAGGCGCGCCTTCCTCGCCTCACCTTCCCCAGCCCTCCCCAAATTCATCAGCTCAGGTAAAAAGGGAATACAGAATAAAAGAAGGTAGATGCAGGGAAGGCAAGAAGCTTGTTTATTGGTATTATTGGGTTAGGGCCTTTGGGAACGTTGGGGGAGGGAGAGCAAGGCTTTATTTGTTCATTGGTATTATTATTTTAAGTGTGTTTTAAATTGTCATTGTTTAATAGTGTTTTAAGGGGTGGGTGGGATTGTGGGATATGAAATGTATATTTTAATGTTGTAATCCGCCCCAGTTGCGTTACGCAGAGGGGCGGGATAAAAATAAATTTTATTATTTTTATTATTGTCCAGTCCTTCCAGAGGAACCGATGAGGACGTGTTTTTTTGTTTTTTTGGGGCCTTTTGCTGAAGGTCGTGATCTGTAGATAAACCGGGAGATGATTAGGGACAGGGTGACCGTCCATCCTCCTTTTCCAGGACCTGTCCTCCATTCCAGCCTTCTGTCCAGGAGGAATTCCCAGATGCCCTCCATTTTAGGCATGGCTAAGAAGCGTGGCTTTCTGTTTACACCAGTGTTTTGAGCTTTTATATGTTGTAAGGTCCTCCCATTTTTCTCCCAGGTCCTCCATTTTGCGGTGAGTTGTGTCCTCCTTTGCAGTTATGAAATATACACACACTACACACACACACACAGAGTGTATAAACATATTTCCATGCATACACACACACATAGGTATATGTATGCATATATACATTTTCACGGGGGATCTGATCCGGACCCCCCCCAGGTGATAATGGAGATTCGCCAATATTCAAGCTTGAATGGGTCATCCCTCCGTGAATATGCAAAACCGCGGACTTCAAGTCTGCAAGAACGGGGCAGCTGTATACAAACATATATATATATATATATATATATATATACACATACACACACACACACACAGTTGCCCCTTTGTTTTCGCGGACTTCAAGTCCACATCCCTCACCTGTTTGCGGGAGAGAAATGGAGGGGGATAAAATGGGGCATGGGCGGGCACCCCCATTCAATCCTATGGGGCTTGAATAGCTGTGGTTTTCCATTTTTGTGGGATGTGTGTGTCTGGAATGGATCCCCCATGAAAAGAGAGGGGCAACTTTATATATATATATATATATACACACACACACACACACACAGATGTATCCAGAGAGACAGAGAGTTATGGTCATCATGTCCATCCTTCCAGGGCAGTCAAATAAGGTTGTTGAGTGTTAAGGCCTTTGGGTAGATTGGGAGATGGCTAGAGGAGGGAGAGCAAGACATCTGTGAGCCAAGTCTAATCCTGTGACAATCGCACATTGGCAATAAAGATTTTCACACAACATCACGATTAAAGTGTCGTTATCCCAGGAATAACCTGGCAATAAACAACAACAGATTGTTCACGGGGAAATCCCATGAATGATGTGTTGCTGTTTATTCCCTGGTTATTCCTGGAATAATGACTGTTTAATTGCAGTGTGTGTGAAAATCAAATCTCAATCTTAATTCCGAATGTGCGATTTTTACAGGATAATTACAGTTTAAGCTCCCAATTTTCCCCCATGTGATAAACTCCTAAGATGGGGGGAAAGTGTCAGCAATGGCAAATGTCACCAAAGTTCTCCTTCAGTCTCTGTCTTTCTCTTTCTCTCCCCTACTTCTTCACCCCTTCGTTCGTTTTCTGGCTGCTCCCCTTGGATCAATCCATTCACAGTTAGAGAGAGAGAGTCATACTATGGCTCACTGGTGCTTCCCTTTGGGCAGTGACACTGACTATTGTTGTTGTTGTTTCTGACTTATGGCAACCCGAAGGTGAGCCTATCACAGGGTTTTCTTGGCAAGATTTGTTCAGAAGAGGTTTGCCATTGCCTTTCCTTGAGGCTGAGAGCATGTGATGAGCCCAAGGGCACCCAGTGGGCTTCATGGCTGAACTGGGAATTGAGCCCTGGTCTCCAGAGTTTCAGTCCCAACACTCAAACTACTAAGCCACTCTCTGACTCTCTATAAATAGCATGTTTTATGGAGTTTTACAAGAACCCATGATTTGATTCATAGTCTGCAGGATCTCTCTATTTTCCTTATTTCTCCTTGTGTGCCTTCAGGTAATTTCTGACTTGCAGTGACCCTAAGGTGAATCTCTCATGGGGTTTTCTTGGCAAGATTTTTTCAGAGGGGTTTGCCATTGACTTCCTCTGGGACTGAGAAAGTGTGGCTTGCCCAAGGTCACCCAGGAGGTGGTCACCAGGGAGCCCTGGTTGTGCAGCCACCGGATTGTGAGTTTGACCCCAGAAAGGGCTCCAAGGTCCACTCAGCCTTCCATCCTTTCGTAGGTCAGTAAAATGAGTACCCCGCTTGTTGGGGGCAATTAGCTTACACATTATAAGCTGCTTAGTGACTGCTGAGTTTAGTATGAAGTGGTACAGAAATGTCAATGCTATTGCTATTTCATGGCCGAGTGGGGATTCAAACCTTGGTCTCCAGGATCCTATCCAACACCCAAACCTCTATACCATACTGGCTCTCCTGCTTTCCCAACTGCTGCCTCTTTGTGAAGAGCACCTTATCTCTTCCATACCCTTGAGAAGTAACCTAAGTGAACTGACAACGTAATTATATAGATATGGTACACTCACTGTACACTGTAGGACTGAGAACAAGTAGTGTCCTGTGCTGAGTATTCTTGATTGGATTCATGGTAATAGTAATGCAAAAGATACTGGGCATGAAAATAGAACTCATAATCAGCTAATTTTATTTTCTACTTTGATTGAGCTGACTCTTAAAGTCTTGTCATGGTACACATAGGTCATTGCTGTGTGGCCACATCAGGTGAATTGCCTTTCTTTCCGGTGTATCACTATCAGCTTCTTGCATGCTATCAGCACTTGTGTCTTTCCCACATATTCCTTTAAGTAGGTGTTTTCTTAACCAGATAGCAGTTTCTTTCCATACCTCTCATATTGTAGCACAAAATATCACACAAAGAGTATGTTTTTGCTACTCACCACTGCCAAATAATATTTTTATCTTCTGTACCATAAATTCATAAGGCATGGAGCATGTACTAGATTCCACAGAAGTACAGTTGGCCCTCCTTATCCACAGGCTTTTTTTTGCTTATGGTCAAGCATCCACGGCTTGAAAATATTCAGAAAAAGTATAAATTTCAAATAGGAAACCTTGATTTTGCAATTTTATATACAATTTTACTATGCCATGGTATTTAATGGGACTTGAGCATCCACGTATTTCAGTATCCATGGGGAGTCCTAGAACCAAACCCCAGCGGATAACAAGAGCCCACTGTATGTTCATTTAGTCTGACCTGTCGCCTTTCTTCCCCCAAATATATGGGTAAGACACTCTTGACTTTGCTTTGGTGGATCAGGACAAGGTCAAACTAGTTTGGTAAATTTTTTTTGAAGTTTCATGTTTGCAGTTTATTGGTGAATTGCGCAAGGATTTTGACTGAAACTAAGCTAGCTTGATCTGTCTGGACCTACAGGAGAAGCTACAGTTCTAATGGAATAGATTACAGTATAAAAAATATCTGTCATAGCTATTTATTGAGGGAGTTCCTTGTTTTCTGTATGGGACTCTTTGAAAATAAAATAAAATAAAAACCCCAAACACCAGTGTTCAAGTTACTCCTTCAAAATATTTAAAAAAAGACTCCAAGAAAAGCTGTATTTGGAAATAGTTTCAGCTAGAAATATTGGTCAGCTTCTGACATTGATATTTTGGGGTGTTCTGATTGATCTTGGTTCATTTTTGAGGCCTTTACAATTTTGGTAATATCAAGATTGTGTTTTGTCTGCTGACTTTATTTATTTATTGGATTTATTTTAATGTGTCCTGTATAAAAGCTGCTATGATACTTTTGACTTTCAAAACCTTTTCTCTTGGCAGCCTTTATAGAGACCACAAGGTGCCAGAGTCTAAGATAAGCAACACATAATTCTATTAATAGAATTCCTGATGTGCAGCAAACACTAAAAGTATCCTCAAGAGTCTGCTCCTAAAATGACAAAAGTATCAACATTCAGTCCTCTGTTGGTTCATATGTGTGATATTCTTTATATTGCAACAGACAACCTTTTTCTTATTGGGAGACAACTAATGACACATATATGAATCTCTTCTCATTTAAACTAAATTTCACTATAACCCTGTTTATGTGTTTTGTATTGGACTTCACAGAATTTGTTGCCTTGATGTTTCTTTACCAAATCAGCATTTCTCTGAAATGGTAGGAAAAGTTTTGAGTATTGGGAGGAAAACAAAAGCAGGGCTGGATTATATTTTGTTGTTGTGTGCCTTCAAGTCATTCTCATTTATGGCAACCCTAAGGTGACCCTAGCACAGGACTTTCTGGGGCTGAGAGTGTGTGAATTGCCCAGTGGGTTTCCATGGCCAAGCGGGTAACAGGAAACCACAAAAGTCAAAGCTGCAAATGTGGAGGGCTGACTTTATTATCCAGTGGTTAGAGGAAGTTGGAAATCCTGAGTAGTGCAGTTCCCTGAATATGAGATCCTGCAATGTGTAGCTGTTTATACCATTTCTCATGGCAAAAAGGGAGACATAACTGTGTCCAGGGTCCAGGAAATGTATTATTCAGCCGTGTATCTTAGGGCCTTTACAGACTGGCAGAAATAATGCAGCTTGAGGCCACTTTAACTATCCTGGCTCAGTGCTAAGGAATCATGGGAACTGTAGTTTATTGTGGCACCAGAGCGCTTTGACAGAGAAGGCTCAATGTCGCAGAAAAAAATACAGTTCCCATGATTCCCTAGCACTGAGCCAGGGCAGTTAAAGTGGCCTCAAGCTGCATTATTTCTGGCAGTCTGTAAAGGCCCTTCGGTCCAAAACACACTATAGAAATATTCCTGTTTGAGACTGCTTTAACTGCCCTGGCCCAATGCTAGGGAATTCTGGGAACTGTAGTTCTGTGAGACATTTGGCTTTCTCTGTCAGAGAGCTCTGGTGCCACAATAAACTACAATTTCCAGGATTCCCTTATACTGATCCAGGGCAGTTAAAGCGGTGTCAAACTGGATTATTTCTGTAGTGTGTTTTGGACCTTACTTTTCATGATGGTAATCCTTTGTCTGAAACTGTTCATGATCTCTATTTGCATTTAAACCAGGGATAGGCAACCTTTCCCCTTTAAGGGCCGAGGGACTTCAGCTCCCAGGATCCCAGGAGCTATTGGCCAACATGGGACTATTGGCCAACATGGCTGAGGCTTCTGGGAGCTGAAGTCCCTCGGCCCTTAAAGGGGAAAGGTTGCCTACCCCTGATTTAAACACATGGTTTAATTGAAAACAGTGGAACTCTTCAAACCTGCAGGGAAAGTGCCTGATTTTTGCTGTCTACCACACCAAGTTTGAAAGTCCGTGTGATATCTAAGAAGGCATGTGTGCCACTGGAACACTTCCTTATATCATAGAGCTCTAGATGATAACTGATAACCTTCAGTAATGCCTGTGGGCTGCAGAGAAAGTATTCCAACCAGCAAGGGAAAGTGACTGGCATGATGACAACCATCTCCTCAGCTTGGCTTTGCAGTATGATCCTGCTGAGGTAGGCGTAAAGCCTGTGCAGTCTCGAGCACAGCGGAAATAACTCCATTCCATTTCAAGTAAGAGATCTTTGGGCTCTATTACCCTTTGGTCAGCCTAGTAGCATGTAACATATTGTACTCCATGGGCCTAGAGATGTGATGTGTGACTTTTTGATCCTTCTCTGAAGGTCAAAATCAGTCAAAGGCATCATTTGAAAAGTACTTTACCCCCCAAGATCCTACTGTTTTTTCCCCTCTTCATTTCAACCCTCACACTTGTAACGAAGACCTTCACACTACCTGCTCTGCTGTTAGTTTCTCTCTGTTCCCTGCTTTTATACTTATCAGTCCAACATCTCAAATGCTTTGAAGCTGGAATTAGATCTCTCCATGTTCTCTTCTGTTTAGCATTAATTTTGTGTTCCTATGTGTTTTGGAAATTAAAGCGTCTGCCTGTTGTGTCTTCCACAAATAGTGGATAAGTGTCCAAACCTTTATGCTGCAGTCACATGGATAGTTATGCTTCTGAACACTTTCTAAAGCAAGTGGATACTTTCTAATAAGATTTTTTTTAAAAGGAGCTAATGATTGAAGTTCATTTCTCGGTTCAAAGTGATAGTTTTAACCTTGAAAGCCAGTTATTGCTCTAATATTTAAGGACCTTTTCTCTCCACAGATTTTCAGTAGGTGCCTGTGCTACTGAAACTGAGCAATATGGTTATGAGGGAAAGGGCTTAGTCAACGGTGATACCCAAATTGTGAAATACTGTGCCAGAGCCATTCTGTTGATGAGTATGATGAGGATTGTATTCAGTTCATATGGTGGCACCAGGTGGAGGAAAATTGATGTAGATGTTTGCAACTCGTTGATCAATAGTTTCACTCTGGAATGAATGTGCATTATTTGTTAGTAGGCCATATATTGCAAGTAGACCATTCGTAGGCTAATGCATGCTTTACCTTTATATATATGCATGCATGCTGACAGTGCACATGGCACAAAGTATAGTCATGCTGGGGGTGGGGTGGGTAAAAACTGCTAGTGTGAAAATATGAGCTAGGAAATGTTTAGGATCCCACATACATCACTGCCACTGATTTCTGACGTTAAGGAATGAGAAATTACATTCAGTCAGAAATGTGGTCCTGGACCTGCATGACGTACACCATTGCAGTGGAGGGGCCGCGTTTGATGGCTTCCAGGTATGGAGATCAGAGTCCTTTGTGTTAAGTGTAACATGCCTGGGATGCTGTGTGTAAGTGATAAAAGGGCCACCTGCCCCTTCACATACTACTTCCCATGCCTGGTTTCATGGCCCAGTGTCCTGCCCACAGTTCCATGTGAGCCTAGCTGGTTGCTTTGGGGCCAGGTAGGAATTTTCTTCCCTTTGCCTAGGGTTTTTGTTTTTCCCTACCCCACACTGTATCTGGAGGACTTAGACAATTTACTATGGCTGGGGTTGATAAATAAGCTTCCACTTGGCAGGTAATGGGAGAGATTATGAGAGTATCAGTGTACATGTTGGCACCCTTTTTTTATAGGTAGAGCTCTGGAACTGCCTCTAAGGTCCTGTGGTCTGGGGGTGGGACAAGAGTCTACTTTTGAGGCATACCTGGGGTTTTTGCTCTCACTTGTAAAGTACTGCAGCTTGAATGGGAGCCCTCTGGGTTCACCTTCTAGTAAAGGCTAGACAAGAAGCAACCCAGTTATTAGATTGCCTCTGGGGTCAAGTGTTTTGCCTGAGGAAAGGCTGAAGAGGTAGTCAAGGAGTGACACCTGGCCTTCGCTGAACCCGTATCAGATTGCTCCACCCTCTTGCTTCTGCCAGGATTATCACATTGTAAATAGATTCTAGATCAATAAAGTGCCCCCTGTTTAACTCAACTCTCTGTTCTGCTATCATTATTCCATGGTAGGTTTATACTTTTTTGATTGACAGATGAAGTTAATGAAGCTTACCATCTGAGGTAGACCATTACTATTACTATTATTTTATTTTATTTTCATATATCCCGCCTTTTTCCCAGCATAGGGACTCAAAGTGGCTAAGAGCAAATTTAAAAACAATACAATCTAAAACAGTACAACATTAAAATGTATAAATATATATTTTTGAAAAACAATCAAAGAATTTAAAAAGTTAAAACAGTTATGAAATGTAACATGTCAAAAATACATACCTTAAAATTTAAAATGCGCAACATTTAAATCCTAGCCCTTAACATCTTGAAAAGGCCTGACAGCTTAATAATGTCTTAATCTGATGCTGAAAGGATAGCAGGGACAGAGCCATCCTGGCCCTTTAGGGAGAAAGTTCCAAAGTTTGGGAGCAGACACAGAAGGTTCTCTCTCTTGTTCCCAACAAATGAGCCTGAAAGGGTGGTGGGACAGAGAGAAGGACCTCTCCGGATGATCTCAATACTCTAGTGGGCTCGTAAAGGGTGATATGGTCCTTCATATCATCTGGACCCAAATCATATAGGGTTTTATAGGTCAAAATCAGCACTTTGAATTGTGCCTGGGACCGGACCAGCAGCTGATGTAGCTGACACAACAAGGGAGTTACAGTATATGCTCCCTGTAACCAGCTCCATTTAACAACTTGGCTGCAGCTCTTTGAGCCAACTGAACTTTCTGAGCACTTTTGGTGCTATGACAATATAGTATGAAAGGACCATCCATCTCTATATGAAGGGCAATGTTCCTTACCCAGTTCCTTACCCAGGTAGGACAAAGTCTCATAGTTTTCCATCATCTCCTTGGTGTAGAAAAATCTCTGGTTCTGATCCAACAGTTTCCATTCCTCTTCTGTGAAGTACACAGCAGCACCCCCAAAGGTCACCTGTTCCAAGGTCTTCTCTATGCAGTTGCACTGTTGAATTGTAATTATTCTTCAGGTAAAAATCCTGGACTCATAGGACAGTAATTCCATTGAATTTAAAAGGATTCCACATTACACCTGTGTTGAAATCACTTCACTGGCTGCTGATTAGTTTCCAGGCACAGTACAAGGTGTTGGTTATGACCTTTAAAGCCCTAAATGGGTTGGGTCCAACCTATCTCCGGGACTGCCTCCTTCCATACAATCCTCCCGGTGCACTCAGGTCCTATGGAAGGAATCTGTTACAGCCCATTAAAACAAGGCTGTCTGCAACCTTCCAGCGGGCCTTCATTGTTATCACTCCTGTACTATGGAATGGCCTGCTGGATGAGATCCGTCTTATTACCACCTTGAACAGCTTTAAAAAGGCTGTTAAGACGGATCGTTTCTGGCAGGCCTTTCCTGAATAGTTCTCCTAGATTAATCCATCTTCTCCCTTTTTGTGCTGCTGTTGTTATGATTGTTATGTTATTTGTGATTTATGTTATTAAGTCTGTTTTATATCGTTCTTTATTTAATATCTTTTTAAGGGATGGGACGGTTTGGGGGTTTTGTATGTATTTTATCTTGGTTTTAATATTGTAAGCCGCCCCGATTGCGTCGCAGAGGGGCAGGATAAAAATAAATTATTATTATTATTATTCACTATTGGGGCAAACATACTAAAAGCTATTAATAAAAGTCATAGTTGTGGCAATATTAAAACTTACAAGATAAAAATGATATTTCTTTATATCCTGGGTGTGGAATTTCTGTAAGCTAAAATTCTGAAGTTGTGCGTGACACAATGGTGTGGTTAATGTTCTATGCATAAAATGGGTGCATTTTTTTGTAGTCTGATCTAAATAAAATATTTTCAATGTGAAAAATACTGCTATTTAAACAGTTCCTATAGCCATTCCCCCTACTCTTATAATAAAATTTAAAGGACCACACCCAATGCCACTTTCATATATGTACTTGTAATGGAAATGGTTTTGATTCTCATGAAGTTTTCAAAATGTGTAGGCAGGAGCTATCTTCTCCCTTTCTGTAATTCTAGGAAAGACAATGGGCTATTTCCATCAGTTACACCAGAAGATAGGAACTTTGTTAGCTAGTATCCTATTGCTTTGCTTTGTACCCTTGAGTGTGTTGTGGAATAAGAGTACTTCTTCTGGCTCATATCAGCTATTCATCTTCAAAAACTTAAGGTGTATGTTGTTGTTTTTTAAAGTAGAAGTCTCTTGATTGCTCTGATAAGACCTATTTTTTTTTGTTTTTTTAGCCAACTGCTGCCAAAGGAAATAGGGATACGTGATTTAAAAACAAGATATTTGCATTTATAAGTGGCCATTTCAACCAATCCCATCGCTAGTTTGAATAAAAGTGTTGTAGACAGTTACTACGTTGTTATAATTGCTCTATTTAATGGCAAAATGTGATACCTTTGGGACTAGCTTCTCCCATCGTAAAGGATCTAAATTGCAACCATTAATCTTAATTATTAAGATTGCTTTAAATTGCAACCATTAATCTTAATTATTAAGATTGCTTTATAGTGGTCCATTTATGGGTAACCACCACCTTTTGCTTTCTAGTGTTCATCATTAGAATTTGTGAAATCTTTTGCATTAAGAAAGACCATTTGCTGCTAGTCTTCTGTGTGTGACTTTCTTTTCAGGTCCAGTCTAAACTTGGCTCTGGATGCTGTGAACTATTGAATTGATCTGACACAACAACTGTGTACCGTCCATTTCTGGATCATATGAAAAACAGACTTCTATTTATAAAATGTTCGCTTTGATCATACACATAGCTACTGTTATTTCTGCAGTGGCTTTGAACTTTGATTTTATAAACAAAAATCTCAGGAATGACAAACTGAATAATTTCAAAGTAACTTCTGTTGTTTCTAAAACAAAGCTAATGATACTTTCCCATGTCAGATAAGACTAATAGGTCCTTTTTATATGTCTGACCCTGTCCCAATTTGCAACCTTTTAACCTGTCTGATCACTCCTGAGAGTGATCTCGTTGTCAGGCACAAATGTGGACAGGTACCGTTTCTGTTCTCTTTATTGTGCAAGAAGTTCTTACCAGTTTAATTTTATACTGAGGCAGAAGTGGACAAAACTTAACTTGGTTGCCAGCATTATTTTTGGCTGCAGATAACCTCCCTAGGGTCTGTACTGGAATCAGTCTCTCAAATAGTGTTGGGCCTTGGGGGATTTCCAAAGGAGTGCATGTCTCTCTTGTGACCTCCTCTGTGATACAAAGCAAGAGCATTTCCTGAAACATTTGGCACATAACTCTAGTTCCCATTTTCTAGTGTAACTAAGCCTCAGGATATGTAGCTGAAATAATAACCTGTTATGTCCTGTTTCTCCATTGTTATCATATGCCCACATCCACACATGTTATGTTCATGTGTGTATAATTAATACATGCTTCTTCAAAGTGTTTAACTAAAAATAATGCAGGTTATTTATTTATTTATTTATTTATTCATTCCACTTGTATTCTGCATTATCCCCAAAGGGGATCCAAGGTAGTTTTTCCCTGTTTCATCTATTAGCCAAACTATCATCAATTTATAAACAACTTCTCAATTCAAAAGTGCCTTCTTTTTCACTTGTTTCTCTGCCTTATATTCATAACCTTGAGATGTGTTAGATTAAGAATCAAAGCCAAGGAAAGACAAGCTGAAGTAGCTCAGCAGGAGTTCTGTTAGATGATGCAGAAGGTATAAGTGAGGGATGATTGTAGTTGTAGTCAAACAACATCCAGTGGGTCACAAATTGCCCACTGTTACTTTATATATAATCTATTCACAGTCAATACCTTGCTGAGAGTGGCCTCCATATGTGTGTTCATATGTGTATGTAAAGATACATTGATACATTCCTATCAAATACCAAAATAAATAAGATATTTTGTAGAGGAGTAGCCTGGTGGATTGTGACACTGACATGGTGGATAATGCACTCTGCTAGATCACATTGAGGAAACAGGGATAACAACAGCAAGAAAGGTTAACTTCAAAAATTATGTTTCATTTTACTACCAGTGTCTACAGAGAAAAATAATTAATAGAACTATTCCCCAAACCACTAGGCCAGGGGCAGGCAACCTTTTTGAGACCTGGGCCGGTCTCCCGTAGCCCAGGTCTCAGCTGGGCCAAGGTGGGGGGGGGATGGCGGCGCGCGCGCGCACACACCCTCCGCCTCCGTGCGCGACCCCCCCGCGCACCCCGCGGTCTTTGTTACTGGGGGGCCGGGGGAGGGGACAGGGAATGGTGCGGGGGCCGGATTCCCTCGGTGGCTACGGGCCTCCTGGAAGCCCGTCGCCACCGAGGGAGGCCTCCCAAGGGGGATCCTCAGTGGCTACGGGCCTCCTGGAAGCCCGTCGCCACTGAGGGAGGCCTCCCCAGGGGGGTCCTTGGTGGCGACGGGCTTCCAGGAGGCCCGTAGCCACCGAGGGAGGCCTCCCAAGGGGGATCCTCAGTGGCTACGGGCCTCCTGGAAGCCTGTCGCCACTGAGGGAGGCCTCCCCAGGGGGGTCCTTGGTGGCGACGGGCTTCCAGGAGGCCCGTAGCCACCGAGGGAGGCCTCCCAAGGGGGATCCTCAGTGGCTACGGGCCTCCTGGAAGCCCGTCGCCACCGAGGGTCGCCCCAAGGAGGCTTCCCTCGGTGGCTACGGGCCTCCTGGAAGCGCGTCGCCACTGAGGGAGGCCTCCCAAGGGGGGTCCTCGGTGGCGACGGGCTTCCAGGAGGCCCGTAGCCACTGAGGGAGGCCTCCCAAGGGGGATCCTCAGTGGCTACGGGCCTCCTGGAAGCCTGTCGCCACCGAGGGTCGCCCCGAGGAGGCTTCCCTCGGTGGCTACGGGCCTCCTGGAAGCCCGTCGCCACTGAGGGAGGCCTCCCAAGGGGGACCCTCGGTGGCGACGGGCTTCCAGGAGGCCCGTCGCCACCGAGGGAGGCCTCCCAAGGAGGATCCTCAGTGGCTACGGGCTTCCTGGAAGCCCGTCGCCACCAAGGGTCCCCCCTTGGGAGGATTCCCTTGGCAGGGACGGGCCTCCTCAGGGCGACGTGCGCGCTCCCGGCGCCGCGACCGCCATTTTGTTCTCCAAAATGGCGGTCACAACACATTTGCGCATGCGCAGTAATCCTGCGCATGCGCAAACACATTATGGCCGCCATTTTGGGGACCAAAATGGCGGTTGCATTGCGCGCGGCCGGTGGACGGCTGAACCGGGCGGCGGCGGCGGCGGGGGTCCGCCTGGGCCCGTAAGTCCGCCGACCTGGGCCGGAAACGGCCCGCGGGCCGTAGGTTGCCGACTCCTGCACTAGGCTCTTCCCTTAGGGTGGCTAAAATAAGTGACAGAGCAAAAGAAACAAAGCAAATGGAGGGAGGGTGTTATGGTTTTGCAAGTAAGGGTTTGGGTTCTTGAAAAATGTCAAGGTATTATTTGGAGGCCTAAGTGCAGGGGTAGGCAACCTTTCCCCTTTAAGGGCCGAGGAACTTCAGCTCCCAGAATCCCAGGACCTACTGGCCAACATGGGACTATTGACCAACATGGCTGAGGCTTCTGGGAGCTGAAGTCCCTTGGCCCTTAAAGGGGAAAGGTTGCCTACCCCTGCCTAAGTGCAACGAAAGAACTCAAGTTTGAATGACATCAAGTTGGCCCCAATGTATGACAGAAGAGGTAGGTTACAAGTAATGCTAAGGGAAGGAGTGATTGAATGGGTTTTCAGACAAAGAGTAATGCAGAGGGCTCTACATTCTGATTGTTTCTAATCAGTTTGTAATTCACTGAGAATACCCTAGGTCAGTGATGACGAACCTTTTAGAGGCCGAGTGCCCAAACTGCACCCCAAAACCCACTTATTATCGCAAAGTGCTGCATTCCTCTGGCTTTCTAGTAAAAAACTCTGGCGAACTTTGTGCTGGGGCAATGACATATGTGCCCGCAGAGAGGGCTTTGAGTGCCCCCTTTGGCATGTGTGCCATAGGCTTTCCATCACTGCCCTAGGTTTCCTAAATGGAAAATGCTAATACTGTAACCTCATTCTGAATGGAAAGAGAGACCACGGTGTGTACAACAGTCTTTTATCCCAAGGAGATCAGTGTTTATATAGGACTGACAGCAAGCTAAGATGATGTTGGGAAGCCTTGAGCTCTGCCCAGTGTTGAATGCAGTTGCAAAAATAGAATTTGGAATGCAGGGCAGTGAAAAACCTTTCCTTAAACTATGACTAACCTGAGGAAAATAGCGAACCAGCATCAAGCAAGCAATTCTTCACTGCCATACCACTTAATCCTACTACACAGCATGAGTTTCTCTGGAGTCTCAACACTCAAAAGTCTGCAACATTGGAACAGGGGTAGGCAACATTTCCCCTTTAAGGGCTGAGGGACTTCAGCTCCCAGAACCCCAGGAGCTGTTGGCCAACATGGGACTATTGGCCAACATGGCTGAGGCTTCTGGGAGCTGAAGTCCCTCGGCCCTTAAAGGGGAAAGGTTGCCTACCCCTGCATTGGAACTATAGTTATGTGATCATGGTTAGATCCAGGATCTGCTTTCTATTTATGGGTTGCTATGTTTTTTGCTCTGTTTGGAAGGATCTCACCTCATCCTCACATAACAATTCATCTCAGTCTGTCAGGCCCCCTGATCCACCTCATTTTCAGGTTGTTGGACGGATAGGGAACCTCCAACTCACATGTAAATCTGGATCCAACTGTCATCATGGAGTAGAGTTCCTTTCAGTCTCCCAGGCAGTTGGCTGAATTTCCATGAAGTCCTAAAAAAGGATCTGTACTCGGAGGGGTATTATAAGGCACAGACAATGATGACAAAAGAGACAATCAGTTTGGGCGTGTTCAAGCTAGGGATAAAGAAAAGAAGCAATGGCATGGTTCCAGGACTGAATAGATGACTTCCTTTAGACTCCTGGCTTTTGAAATTGAATTTGGGCTGGCTAATTAAGCCTTATAAAAGCCATGCTTCTAAGGGACAAGCTAACAGAAGTTCCCTGAATAAAAGCTGTGTGGTATATGTTGTGTTGATTGTATTTGCTGATCTATCTAGACCAGGGGTAGGCAACCTTTCCCCTTTAAGGGCCAAGGGACTTCAGCTCCTAGTCTCCCAGGAGCTATTGGCCAACATGGGACTATTGGCCAACGTGGCTGAGGCTTCTGGGAGCTGAAGTCCCTCGGCCCTTAAAGGGGAAAGGTTGCCTACCCCTGATCTAGACATAAGGATGTTCAGGATTGGACTATGTTTCCCACCAAAGCTTTAGATTGAGTAATTTAGGCTACCTTTGTGGGTTGTTTGACTAGGGTGGTGACCTGTAAGCCAGGAAACTATTTGCATTTATGTGGAGTTCTTATTGTCTGCATAGCTGCATGACGGCAACACCTATTAATTTCATTACATTATAGGAGACACAGGTCTTGCACTTTAAATACACCAAATCTAACTAATCTGCATTATGACATCAAGATCCCTTTACCATTAGATGTTGAGTGCATTGCTTCCAGAATGGTAAAATACGTATACAAAGCAAGGAGCTAGTTTAATATCAAAAAGTCTCTGTGAAATGCAGTCTAATTTACATAAGGCTGCTATACTTGAAGTGTCAGTCCTTGGACCCTGCTTCCTGGGGAATTCTGGGAGTTCTAGTTCAAGCAAGTAACTTTTCTGAAGCTCTTGTTATTGAACAAATGTAATGTCCTTAACTAAAGTCTATAATACATTGAATCCTGATCCTTATGGTTTCAAAAAGATTGGTTTAGATCCATACTGGTGCTTAGTGGCGTTCTGCTGATAGAAGCGGCTCACTGAAAGGGAGATCATTTTTACTGATTTCTCCTTTTCCCTAAAAAGCTGCTTTGGAGGCTTGGTGACCATCCAGAACAGCAAGGGCATAGTGCTCAGGGCTGAGGGAAGGAAGCAATGAATGGAACAATCCTGTCTCATTTCTGATTTATCCCACTGACTCAGTGCAGAATACCCAGCCCTCAAGATCAGGAAGGTATGCAGTTTCTCTCCAACATTTCTTCTTCTAATTCAGTAAAACTTGTTTTAAAACTTTCCCAGACCCATGTAAGCTTGTATTAAAAATATTACTTGCGTATCACTGTAATTTTGCAAGACCAAATTATGTGTAATTTCTTTCATTTATTGCCTAAACTTAAACCTTAATCTTTCATGGTAACAGGTGCAATAAGTAGGCATGAGTCAGCAGAGAATTGTACAATAACCAATATCGACTCCTCGGTCAATCGTAAATGTCAGCTTTAAAGTTCATAATTGTCTCATTACTCCTCCTGTCTATATACTAAAAAGAGCAATGACGTGTGGGGGCTCGGAAATGACAACAGATACAAAAACACATAGCAAGGAACAGATGGCAAGGACCATTGAATGACACTGACTTACCTTTGCACAGTAAACAGAGATCACTGAATGTAAAACTAAAGGCCTAGTTTCTGCTGAACATTGTGATGAAAAGAGGGAGCAGTTGGAAGTAGTTCTGAGTGTATGCTCCAGTTATTTATTTAAACTATCATTCTTCGTGATGGTAGTGGTGGGGATTCTCTTTACAAATCAGTGAAACACTTGCTAATGGATGATGCCCATTAGCTTTTGCTGAGTCCAGGGCAAATCTGAAAATCTATGTGTTCAGGTTAGAGGACTTTTTTTAAAAAAAAGAAAAATTGTTTTGTTTTTGTAATGGCCCCATCAAAACACAAACAGTTCAGATTTTGTGATTGTGTTTCCATCATTTTATAGTCCTAGGCCTATCAGATGTGTCTGATAGTAACACAACAGGGCTTGCTTATGGGTAAATATGTACAAGCTTGCAATGCTTGTAAGGTACTAACCAGTATTGCATTATGATTGACAGAGGTGTTTATTCTCATCTGTTTTCAAATCTGTCAGCAAATGAAAAGAATTTAAGAGTAGTATTTTCTACTAGACTGACTTCAGACTTGGAAGAGTCCATTGTTCAACTGGTCTAGTGTGTAAAAGTGCATAATTGAAGTTTTATAACCTTTAGGAAACAATCTATGTGAAGCAATCTCTCTTTAAGAAGATAAGCATATTTCTCTATCAAACAACCTTCCATGGGAAGCTAGGCTGGCCCCCTCCCTGCTTGCTTTTCTTCGGCAACCCAAGATGTTTTATTTAAGCAGACATTCAACATATACTGAATATACTCATGTATAAGTCTAGACATTTTAGACAAAAATTGACCCAAAAAAACTGAGTTGACTTATCCACAGGTCGGTGTAAATACTGTAACTCTTACCAAAAAGAACCATTCTCTGGTGAAAGCTAAGAGTGCAATCTGTCCTGAAATCACTGACTCTCCCTCTATTCTCCCGTCCATCCAGCCTTTAGTATAAGCACAAACACTTATGCCTGCTGAAATATTGTAAGTTCTTTAGCATTGTTTTCCTTTACTTTTCTGCCGGAAACTTTGCTTTGTTATATGCCCCAAAGTTTTACTCTTGACTTATCCATGGGACATAATTTTGGCCCTAAATCCTGCCCTTGACTTATACACAAGGTCGACTTATAGTCAAGTATATATAGTAATCATGCCTAGGTGGTTTTTTTAAACTATGGGCCTTTGCAGACTGGTAGAAATAGTGCAAATTGAGTCCACTTTAAGGCTTAGGGTTAGGGTTAGGGAATCATGGGAACTGTATTTTATTGTGGTACCAGAGCTCTCTGACAGAGAAGGCTCAATGTCTCAGAAAAAAAACAACACAATTCCCATGATTCCCTAGCACTAACCCTAATCCTTAAAGTGGACTCAATTTGCACTATTTTTGGCAGTCTGCAAGACCCAATGTGTCTTTTAATTATGCCTTTTAACTTTAGTATATTTTAATGTAATTAAAATGTAATTTTATACTGTTTTTGGATGATTTTAATGTTTTAAATTTTATTGTAATTATTATTATTTTTAATGTTTTTGTTTGTGAGCCACCTTGAGTCCTTTCTGGGAGAAAGGGGGCGTTACAAAATAAATAAATAATAAAATCTATGTTGTTGTTCAGTTCTTTTGGCAGGAACTCCACAGCCCAGCAGACATTAAGTGATCCTCTAAAAATTGCTTAATGGTGGATTTTTGTTTTGATTATGGTCTTTCTTACCTGGAGGCCATGGGTTTCAGGGGGACTATAATTTAGATACAAAATCATTTTTGCCCTTTGACATCCTTTTGTTATTTTGAAGTTTTTCCGGTCATAATGTATTTCAAGGTAAATGTTTAATCTCTTTAAGTATTCATTTTAAATTTCCAGACTGATCTGTGTGAAGGAAATGCATTTCCAATACAGTCAGCCTTCCACATCCACAGATTATGCATCCACGGATTCAACCATCCACAACTTGAAAATTTTCCCTCCCCCCCCCAAAAAAAAAGTCCCAAAAGCAAAGCTTGATTTTGTCATTTTATATAAAGGGCCCCATTTTACTGTGCCATTGTATATAATGGTACTTGAGCATCTATGGATTTGGGTATCCACAATGAATATCAAGTTCTCACTGTACAATATGAAAAAAATTGAATGTGTCTATGTTTGTGCATAGTTTTCTAGGAAAGGGATTCATAGCTTTCACCAGATTCGCTAAGGGCAGACTTCTCAACTAGGATTCCCTGGAATCCTAGGATAGCAGAAAAAATTACTGCAAGAGATCATAAGTGAATTTAAAAAACAAACAAACTATAGACATAATAATTTTAATGCAGGGGTTCCATGAGACCTGAAGGGTTATGCAAGGGTTGCTTCAAATAATTTTCAAGGGTGAAAAGGTTGAGAAAGGCTGCTCTAAGGTGTTCATAGCTTAAGAAAGGTTAAGGATTGCTAATTTCTGAAGTAGCAGAACACTGGAAATACAGCACTTCCTCAGAGATGGAATGCATGAAGAAAAATAAGGACATGTGTTTGGTTATAGTGAGGGTTGGCTAGCTTTTGTAGAGGAAGAACGTTGGAGCAAGCATTTTTATTTTTTTTTAAATTGTTCTTCAATATAAATATTGTCAGACTGCTCATGCTATAAAACCAGTAAAGGTGGGGTGGCTGGCGGGGGGGGGGGAGGGGGAGAGAAAACAATAAAATGCTAAGCAAGTAAGCCAGCTGATTGACTGGTTGGTTTTTCATTGGTTTCTTGTAACTTTACAACTTTTTTTCCCCAATTCTACATGAACATAATCAAGAACAGTGGTGTTGAACCTTTTAGAGACCGAGTGCCCAAATTGCAGCTCCAAATCCACTTATTTATCACAAAGCGCTGCATCCCTTTGACTTTCTAGTAGCAAACTGTGCTGGGGCGACAACACATAGTGCCACCTCTGGCATACACACCATAGATTTGCCACCACTGATCTAAAAGCTCTCTGTGCTCCAGACTTGTCTTACAGCTTGTTCTGTCTACCTCAGTTTTCAATTGAACAGTTATTCTATGTGTTACGTTTATGTGTTGAAGCAGCTTGCAGTATTTAAAAAGTCTGGTTTAAGCTGACATTTTGTCTTGAAGTAATGTAATCTAGACATAAAACCATTTGTGTTCTGCTGTATTCTTGCACAGCAAGTGGTCAGCAACTGCAGAAGCCATTGTCAGTTGAGGAAAATGTTATTCAGTAGTCATATTGGCTTGGCTCAGCAACAGGGCTAGAAGATTAAAGGATACAGAAGTGGCAAATAGTATTAATGATTCCACAGTACACATTTGGGGAAAATATGTAATGAGGAGCTCACTGCTGGAATAAGGCACTTGTATAAGCTGCTAGTAAGATGCTAGATCAGTGAGGGTATCATTTTCTGTCTTAGCAATCAGTGTGAAGTATGAGGCCTAAATCCAGCTGTTGATACAGTGAATCAACATTTATATAAATTCCATTAATTCAGTGAGTCTACTATATTGGGACTAACAGTTGGATTTAGGTCATAATTTTGTGTGGGCAGGTGAAATTACTGTTAAAATGACACCAGCTGAAGCGACTATGTGTAATATTTCTCCTTGACTTTTGCCACCAGTAAGGCTAGAATCATGTGTAAATGCCTGGGAGTGAAGCAAGCTCAGAGGCAGGCAGACTGTGCCTGAGATTCCAATGAGGAGGATTCATTGTGCCACCAAAGAACTGCTTGCTTATAGAGGTTTTGGTTTGGATAGAGATGTGAAGACTTGGAGGGAAACAAAATGGAAAGATTTGGTGAAATCCCCCCCCTTTCCTATTTTTTGGGGGGAGGAAAGGAGATTGGATTTTTTTAAATTTTATAATTGTATAATGTTTATTTTTTTAAAAAAATGTTTAAGAAAGATGAACATCAATCTGCTGCCTCAAAATTATTTTTCAAAACTTTGTATACAGTTAGCCCTCCATTTTCACAGGGGATCCGTTCTGGACCACCACCACCCCGGCAAAAACAGAAATTTGCCAATATACAAACCCTATAGGCTTGAATGGTGACATGTGCCCCATTTAATTCCCCTCTGTTTGTCTCTCGCGTGTAAGCGAGGGATGGATTTGAAGTCCCCAAAAATGGAGGGGTGACTGTATAAGACTATGTACAGTATCCACCAATTATGTTCCTGTTATTGGTTTCATTTTCCCTGTTGTTTTAATGGAAATGGGTGCTTTTACGTCTTCATGACACTATGGAGGACTAGAAGAGACAAAATAATTCTCTTTGTTTTACTAATGTTGATGGTTTCTTCTCTTTTTTATTGTTTTTGCCTATGCCTCATAAACCCAGAAAACCAAAGAGATTCTTTACAGTTCAGAATGCTAGCTCCATTTATAACAAAAAATTAAAAATAAAATAAAAAGTATGTTAAGTTTGTAATTATTGCTGAATAAACATATAATTAGGTGGGTCAGGCCTTATATAATGTGCTAGATTTTCTATCTGTTACTTTATTGTGCTATTTTGTGGGCTTTTAAATGTCCTGTGTTTTTAATTGGTTTTCATTTATTTGATAGTTCAGTCACTTTTTAACTTTTGTGTTTTGGGAATTTTTAACCTTTTTTTTTTTTAAATCTGTGTAAGCTGCCTTGAGTCCCAAAGTAGGAAAGAGTCAGGATCATCATCATCATCATCATCATCATCATCATCACCTAAGCCTGCGGACCTGGGATAGTTTGGGGATTCTGCTAGTATACTGACCACCTCGTTGTCTAGTAGACTCCTTAACCGAGCTGACACAGCTAGAGTTGCTGCTGGAGTCACCCAGACTTTTAGTTTTGGCCGACTTCAACATTCCACTTGAGACCAGTTTGTCAAATCTCACAGGTGCAGCTCGGGAGTTCATGGAATCCATGAGAAACATGGGCCTATCCCAGTTGGTCGTCGGGCTTACGCATTGTGCAGGTCATACCCTCAGTGTGGTCTTCAGTATGGAACAGGAATATCCGTGGTCGGAGGTTATTAAAACCACCGCATTTGTCATGGATGGATCATTTCCTGGTTAAGACCGAGCTAAGAGCCACTATCCATCCCTCCGGGGATGGTGGACCATTAGAATGGTCCACCCTCGAAGGCTAATGGAACCAATCGGATTCCCAAAAGCCTTAGAAGGTCTAATGGTTGGGAATGCCGGTGATTCTGCCGAAGCTTTGGTCGATACTTGGAACACCGATCTCGCCATGGCTTCTAAACGTAAGCCATGGTATACAGAAGGGTTTAGGAAGATGAAGCAGGCTGGACAATGACTAGAGCATATCTGGCGAAAAATTCGACTCTTATTTGACAAGACTCGTCATAGGAACTTTCTTTGGTCCTATTGAGAGGCAATATGTGCAGCTTTGAGTGATCTTGACTTTACTGAAAGAATATAGTAGTTGTAGGGCACAGAAGGGTGTTGTCATATAAATGGTGGTCTAGTATTCATCTCTTTCACATAAATAAATCTCAAAATCTGTTTCTGAGCTCTGTTGCACTATAGTGTAATTTTTAAACTATCCATATCACAGCAGAGCAGATAGGAACTGGTTTTCAGTTCTAAGTGACTCTCAGAAAATTCTGTTAAAAATCCACAAGGACTGAATAGATGGGACACAGTTGAGAAGATGGAAAAATTTGGGGCCAAGCCCTAGTAACTGGGGCAAATGCAACAACACTGGTGTGCCCCGGGTGCTTTCCTTCTCTTTTGATCATAAATGTAATGAGGCAAATTCTTGAGTAGCTGGCATAAAAATGACTATAATTGAGAAAGCAAAATTATATCTTGGAATTCTACTACATCAAAGTGTATTTAGAAAGCTGCCAAGTCTGACCAGATGTGAGGATGCTAGCTTTCACATTTGCAGATTGTGTAGTTTGGGTGAAGTTTGAATTTACTAAAGGAAACATTTAGAGTGGGAAAAATTCCCACTGTATTGAACAAGTTGTCTACTATGTACCGATAAAGCTGAAAATAATCACATTTGAGCCTAATGTTCCATTGGGAATACTGCCATGAAATTATGGAATAATTTTACTTTTGCCCATAACACTTTAATCCAAGGTCATAAGACCAGATAGATCTGTAATCCGTCTTTCTGTCTGGGGAGTGACCATATGTGATTACTTTTCAAAAGGTAGGAATAAACTTCAGTTTGATGGATGTAATAAATAACCTGCTATTCACAAAGGGAAGCAATAAAGAGTGACTAATGGGAAGTCTTTTGGAAAAATACATGCAAGATGATTGTGACCGAAGTGTCAGTTGTGACCTAGCTATTGACCATGCTGGTATTCAGCAGTGATGTTTGGGGCTGATCCTGTCTCCTGAAGAAACAGAGCTGGATAGACTGATAAGAATTGGTGACAACTATTATCTTCTTTATTGGTATGTAAAGATATACCTGAATCCTTTTTGGCAGTGTCACTTTCGATGCATGTCCTGAGTGATGAGCTCTGATCATGGGGCCTGAAGGCAAGGGCATACCTTTCAATGCTGACAATTACTAGTGGTGACAGTTGCACGGCTATTTTTGGGAGTTTTATTTTCTTGTTCTTTGAACTCATGTATCTGCTTCCAAACAGTTAACCCTGTCAGTATTCTGCTGTCAGAGCACTTGCATTTATGTGATGAGTGTCTGCACATTTGCCAGTCGTATTGGAAAAAAACAAAGCCACTTCTTTTTTGACTGAAGCAGAATTAAATGTCGACTTGCAGTGATTTGGGAGCTACTTCCAATCCAAATGGCATGGTGGTATGTGTGTGAATATTAGAATGCATGTATGACTTCAGTTTTGTAGGCTTTCCATCATACTACCTCTTGACTTTTCAAAGAAGATGGCCCATTTGATCAACCTTGCTCAAATATTCATGAAATTTGCACACCTTTGTAGGGAATCACACCATATGGAAACAGCTTCCACAATGCTTTCTGTGTTAGTCCTCTTTCAGTAAACTGGCCATAACATAGTTTTGAAAGTTACTAATGAAATCCAAATTTTACAAAAATAGGTTTCTTTAGTCGTTTAAAGAGAGATGTGATCAGAGCAATGGATGTGGGTAATATGGATTTGAAGTAAATGAAGCAAACTAGATCCATGAGTATTTGATGCCTTTATTAAGTTCAGGTAACATTCCACAAAAGTGCAAGCTTTTGAGTTTTTCATATCTTCATCAGGCTAGACTGTACAAGCATTATGGTGGAGTGAGAGTGCAGGCAGATGCAAAAATTTGGTCAGATGTTTTAGCCACAACTCATGTTTTATCCTCCTTTGTTGTTGTTGTTGTGTGCCTCCAAGTAATTTTTAACTTATGGTGACCCTAAGGCAAACCTATTATAGGTTCTTCTTGGCAAGTTTCTTCAAGAGGGGGTTTGCCATTGTCTGTGGCTGAGAGTGTGTGATTTCTGTGGCCAAGTGGGGATTCAAACCCTGGCCTCCAGAGTCCTAGTCCAACACTCAAATCATTACACCATGCTGGCCCTCAAATCCCCTAGAGGGGGTGTATTCAATTTTTTAAAAATTAAGAGGACCACCTTGTAGGCTGCATCTGACCTATGGGCTGGACTTTGTCCACATCTGCCTTATATTAGAAAAAAGCTCAGGACACATTTGTTTATCAACAAAACTATGTATTGTGGATATACTGAAGAGTAAATGGGAATGTTTTGGATAGCTCAGTGGATCTTTTTGTACTTGCCCCTCCTCCTGTTTTGAGAGTGGTACTAGACATCAATTTGCACAGTGATTTCACTGCTTTAGACTTATCCCCCCCCCCCCCAATCAATTTGAGTGTCTCATTGAACTCTCCTAATGGCAATGAGATGTTGACACAAGTTTTAATAAGCCACAAATTATGAGGCTGAATACCATAGAATTTTTTAGAAACTTAACACTTTTCCTATCTTAAAGCTAACTTATCGTTCCAACAGCTTAAACCTAATACACCTCTCAAAAAATATTTCGAGTTGGAAGTATACTTGCATTTATAGACATAAATACATAAAACATTACATTCTTTTGATGAAATGAAACATTTAAAAATTTAGCAGACTTTCTGTTCAATGGTTTGGGAATTTGTGTTCCCTAAAATAAAAGTAAGGAGATAAAAGAAAGATTTGTCTGATACTTCCACCAGTTGCTGAAAAGGCAACCCATTTTTAAAGATTAAATACGGTAGTATAATTTAGGATAAGAAATAGGATGAAAAAACCCTATTTGTATTGTATGCAGGCTGATTCATTTGACAACTTTGATTCGTTCTGCTTTTATCCATATATCATTTTTTATCTTCAGTGTATCAGTAGTCTTTAAGTATCTACTTGTGTGTTACAAATACAGTAAGGTAGTAAAATATGGAGGCCCATAAGGAACCAGCCAAAAAAGGGTAAATAATAATAATAATAATAATAATAATAATAATAATAATAAATTTTATTTTTAACCCGCCCCTCTGCAAGGCAATCGAGGTGGCATACAAAGTTAAAACAAGACAGCAGTTAAAACAATCCCATCCCCCCAATCCCTAACCCACCCACCCCATAAAAGTCAAATTAAACTAGTAGAATAATTAAAATATCAAATAAATCAACAACAATAATTAAAACATTAGAACAACAGTGGTGGTTCTCACAGTGGTGTGAGGGAGCAGTAACCATCCAAACTCTGATAGGGGCAGGAGAATTATTGACTTAATCTAAACTAAAGAATAACTGACTTAATCTAAAAAATTCTTTGTCTGTAACCAAATGATTAGAATAATGGGTTAAGGTTCCTCTCGTTTGAATAGCTTTACATAACATATTTTCTTCCATGTAGAAAAAAATTGTCATTTTTTTCAATTTATCCAAGCTTATTATCAATTTATCCAAGATTCGTATCATTTTTTTTTCAATTTATCCAAGTGCTCAGCAGTTATGTACATATGTAATGTGTGCATTGAAAGGAATTCAACAGGAATTTAATATTTCACTTTAGTTTCAGTTCATTTGACACTTCAGTGTTAATTTATATTGGACCGGATCTTGATGCATTTTACACATTTAATAAATATTCAGCTCTGGTTTAGTTCTGCTCGACTACCAGTAAAATATTGATTAAAAATGTGCAGTGTTGTATAAGAATTTTTGTATATAAATGAAGGTCTAATAATACATCACTCCTTGAAAAGCTTAGATACCACCATTAAAAAAAATCAATCCTTTTAGAGCAGTGTTTTTCAGCCTTCAACCCTCCAGGTTCAAACCTCCATGCTGACTGGGACTTCTGGTATCTGGAGTCAGAAACACCTTGGAGTAGTAGTGGTTAGGAATGTATGGTTTAGCTCATAGAAAGACTACTGTTCTGCTTAGCATTTGACACCACTCTATAAATCCTTCACTACCAGCAAAAATCAAGTTACTATACTGTAGATTCATTGCAGGAACAGGTGTAGATTTATGACGTTTGTCTTCCCTCCAGTTTCCATTCCTTAGGAATCAAATGAGATATCGACTAGTAATGACCAATGCAGTAAGGAATCTGGCCTTTTATTTATTTTTATTTTTTGGATATAGTAACCTTTCTTAGACTCCAGTTAATCCAGTAATTTATTGGGAGAGGAACCCTTACGGCTCCTTTGGCTGATGAGCGATTATAATATGGTATAACAAATATAGTTCCATTTGTTCTGTGATATGACAGTCGTTTGAATATATATGTTGATGGGTGACCATGGAAATAAGGTCCATAGGCAAAATAAGTGTTGGTATAATGAATTATAAACAGTTACACAAACATCATTTCCAACAATGTATCTGAAGATGTGTTGCATCATGTAAAACATGAAACCTGATCCAGGCTGTAGCATGCATGTGACACATTTGGACATGTGGCCTGTTGTAGGGAGATGAATGAGGGACATGTTTCAGAGATGTTTGTATGGCAAAGCATGGAAATGTATGCAAGTCTCCATTGGAAAGCTCTTCAGAGAGGAAGCTATATGTGGCATAGCCTTTGAGACTTGTTTTGCAATGTGGAATTTCAGCTGTTGAAGTGTGTTTTGCAAATATGTAAGCCTTATGCAGCATGACAGCCAGTGTGGTGTAGTAGTTTGAATGTTTGATTATGATTTTGGACACCAGGGTTCGAATCCCCACTTACCGTTGAAAACCCACTAGGTCACCTGAGGCAAGTCGCGCTCTCTCAGCTTCAGAGGGAGGCAAAGGCAACTCCTTTCTGAAGAAATCTTGCCAACAAACCTCATGATAGGTTCGTTCGCCTTAAGGTTAGTGTAAGTTAGAAATGTTTTAAAGGTCCACGTTATCATCATCAACAGCAACAAACAATATAAGAAAATGACATTGTAAATAGATAAAGGTATGAAACAGGAAGAAAACTTTTCAATGCTCTTGCAAAAATGGTCATGCAAAGATTTATGGACATCTCTAGATTTTAGTACACTTTCATACAGCAAAATTTTGTTTTTCTGTGTACAGATACTTTTGGATCTGCAGCTGTAGATATTGGAAGCATAATTTGGTTGTTTCAGCAGAAATATCATGAATCTATATGATGATACCTAATAAATGCATTGTATTGGTTTCAAATTTAATAGTACTTAGTTAACCTACAGAAACCAGTGTAACATGGTTTACTTACCTGAATTTCACTTATTTGAATGGGTGTACTCTAAGTAGGACTAAATTTTGGATCAACCAATGGTGGTTATGAAAAAGCACAAATTCCTGTTTATGTAGATATCATACAATATTTTCTGTATACAAAATATATAAAATAAACTTTAGCCAAAAATCCTGTTTGAAAAACCATAGTTATTTTTTTACTCAAAAGGAGTGAATACTTAAGTGCTTTTTGTTTGAATGAGCCTGAGGATTTACTTTTGCATGGAACATGAGTAATTTACTTGATCAGACTGTAGTCCACCTAACTCAATTTTCTTTGTGAGGATCTGAACAGCTGGAAAGGTTAGGTAGCGCTGAAGCAAATGGCCAGAAAGGAGCAGCCAGATGCCACTCTCACTCTGATTGCCTCGGGGCCATGCTGAACATATATCGCAACCCGCTTCTGCTGCAGCCCCAAATAGGAGCAGAAAAAAAACCTGCTCCTTTTGGGGCCAGATTTGGGCTGCCTTAGGCGGCCCTGGGGCAGCTTCCAGGGGCATGCTTCATGTAAACGGCATGCTCCTGGAGCAGTCGGAAGCTCCCCCCATCTGTCTGTTTTGGGCCATAATCTATTAAAATCATACAGCTGTTGACTGGTGGACCATAATCTCTCTTCCATTTACTACTGCTTTAAAGCTTTGTAGAAATGTGAGGTAGGCAACCTCCAGGAGATGGGGATTGCACTGGCTCTCCCTGAGACCCACTTTGCCCCATCCCTTAGTTCTTTTGAACATTTTTGTGATTTGAAGGAGTAAATACTAACACACTTATGAAAAGGGCAATTTTACCTTGCACTTGCTCCCTCCCTTTGATTTCTGTTAGGCTCAGAAGAGGCCTATTTTGACCAGGAAATAAACTTTCCAATTGACTTTGTTTTTTTAAAAAGATTTCTCCTGTGTCTAAAAGTCCAGGAATAGGGAATGGAGCAAAATTGCTTCTTTTATCCCCTAGGTCAGGGGTGGACAATTTGTGGAGACTAGAGGGCTGCATTTGCCCCCCCCCCCCCCGAACTGTCCGGCCAAAAAAGAAAAGAAAAGAAAAGAAAACCACTTTGCCCTTGTCAAAAGCCTTCTAGGAGATATGAGGACATATTTTTGCTCCTTCATGGGCCGGGCCCCCAGAGTGTATTTTGAGGAAAAAACATGTTTGGGAACTTTTTTGAGGAATATTATTTTGACCCCTATGGGTCCAAACATGGAGTGGGCTCCAAACATAGTGGAAATGTCCTTCATGCCCCCTAACGATACTTATTTTAGCTTTATCAAGCAAACATTTTTTAAGAAATGCCTTGACCTCTTGGGACCCTTGGCATGACCCTATGGGCCACACATTATAACTTTGGCCTGGGAAATGTGTGGGAATTTTATTAGGGTTGTTTGTTTTGGATGTTTTTGAGTGCTTGACGTCTCGGAACAAACCCTAGGACAGTGATGGTGAACCTTTTAGGGGCTGAGTGCCCAAACTAAAAGGCCTTCCGGCACTGGGTGTTACCCGGTGCCGGAAGCGGGACTTCCACTCTCTGGGGATGGGACCTCTGGGGTGGGTCTTCTTCCCCCCACCCTTCCAGGTCTTCAGGTCACATTTTGCTCAACTTAGCCATGCTGAAGCAAACATTAATTTGTTGAAGATGAAACCTCTCCTGTAAATCAAATTAAGAGCATAGAGCTACATAAATTGTCCTACCTTTGTTTTCACTGGCATTCTTTGATGATGGGAATATGTTGACTTTCCCAGCTATTACTAAACACTAAACAACAAATCTATAGCTATTGAAATATTTGCAGACTCTCAGAAATCCAAACAATATACAGTAAAAGTATCTAGAACAATATAGGCTAAAACAGGTTTTGGTTTTTTTGGTTTTGGTTTTTTTTAAAAAAAATGTAATAATTGATAAATTTTTGAAGACAATGACTTAAATGCAGTTTAAGTAATAAAAACAAATTATTGAAGAACTTTAAATGTGGTTTGCATCCAAGCAATATGCAAAGGAAGCAAAGTGGTTCTATCTGATCTGGGCAGTGTCTCCCTCCCACTTCTGTCCCATACCCTGTGCTGTTCAAGAGGGTCCCTAGACCCTGTGTGTATATAAGGAACACCTGCAGGATTTTGGAGCAGTAATGAGGAGACAGAAAACATTGTTAGGATGAAACCTGTTATCTTTTATTCATTCTTTTAAAAGGCCTGACATTTTAGTTACAATATATATTTTAAAAATAATCTTTTAAAGATTGAAAACTAAATTTATTACAAGTATGATTTGCACACATTCTCATACTAGTGAATCATGGTCATATACCGTCTGCTTAGGGCTGCTTTTCTACAATGCAAATAATCATGAAGAAAAACATGACTTTACGAAATATGGGCTTTTCACTTAAATAACAAATCTTCATATGCTGTTAGGATCCAGGAGGTGGGATCTAACAGCTCACATGGTCCTATGTTGATTGCCATACTTAATGAGAAGCTGTTGTGCTTTAATTGTCAGAATTATTTTATATTTTTATTTTATGCCTTCTACCTGATCTCTGTAATATGTTCATTTTCAGAATTAAAAATATTGGATCTGCTAACCAGTTTGTCTTTTGATGACAAGCCCTTTATTATGGAATGTTCAAGATATTTATTGTCCAGTCTTGTGCATGCATACTCTTAAGAAAATCCCACAAAGAGATGTGCTTTTTTTATTATGAGTAAGCATACATTCTTTTGTGGGATTTACTTTCTGATATATATTCAGCTATAGCATCTGAGCCTATGATTTTGCCTAGTATCCTTGCATGTGTACAGAGTATGAAACAGAAATTTGCTTCTTCACAGATTTAGTATGCGTGTTCAATTTATCTTTATTATGGTCACAGACCAGCACAATTAGTGTGTGCGTGTGTGGCATTTTGAAAGTTTCTGGATTATGTCTTAAATTGAATAAATATTCTACTTAGTGAAAACCACCCTGGTGTAATTGTGTTATCAACTAGCTTTATTCAGAATATATAATAATTTGAAAATACATGAATCAGATTTTAAATCAAGTCTACCAGCTTTAGATCTGTATTAGAAAACTTTGGGGACTTGAAACATTTAAGTCACCATTATCTGAAATGCTTGGGACCAGAATGTTTTGGATTTCGAAGTTTTTTTAAATTTTGGAATATTTGCATATACACAATGAAATATCTTGGAGATGGGACTCAAATGTAAATATGAAATTCATTTATGTTTCATATACACATTATACACGTGGCCTGAAGGTAATTTTATACATAATATTTTTTATAATTTTGTGCATAAAACAAAGTTTGTCACTATCTACCCATGTGGACAATTTTGAATTTTTGAATATTTCAGATTTTGGAATTCCAGATAAGGGATACTCAGTCTGTATTTATGTAACTAAACAGAGACTGTGTCCTACTTTGTATATATCATGAGAAGATATGACTCACTAGAAGAGACAATAATGCTTGATAAGGTAAAAAGCAGTAGGAAAAGAGGAAGACTTTGTTTTACTATGCCATTGTGTTCAAAGGGACTTCCGTATCCATGGATTTTGGTATCTACAGAGATGTCCTGGAACCAAATCCTAGCTCAGTGGTTCCCAACCTTTTTGACTCATGGAGCACTAAGGGCTCCATGGAGCACAGGTTGGGAACCACTTCCCTAGTGGATATCAAGGGCCCACCATAGTTCTATAAACATTTAATATAATGTATCTTAACAAAAATGAGTCACAGGCTGTATCTGCACTGCAGAAATAATTAAGTTTGACACCACTTCAACTGTCATGGCTCAGTGCTGTGGAATTCTGGGAATTGCAGTTTTGGGAGATATCTAGCCTTCTCTGTCAGAGAGTCCTGGTCCACAACAAATTACAGTTCCCAGAATTCCATAACACTGAGCCATGGCAGTTAAAGCAGTGTTAAATTGGATTATTTCTGCAGTTCAGATACAGCCACTGCAATGTATGCTGACTTTGTTCCATACTCTTGGGTATATGTGTGCGTGCACCTTGAAGTCATCTGCCTACTTATAGCAACCCCATGAATTTCATAGGGTTTTGTTAGTTAGCCTCCCACATTTTTTTAGAGAGCTGAGTAAGGATTAAAAAATGGGCTAGCAGCTCTGATTTATCATATTCACTTATAATTTCCCACTGATTGCATGTGCAGTTGTTGGCAGTGAGTTTTCCTTTAGGACAATTCTGCTCTCAGACTGAGATAATCAAACAAAAATGGCTTATCACAAAGTTGTCTCATTTTAGACCTAGAATAGTGTTCAGTATTTAGTTTCCTAGACAAAATTTCTCTTAATAGAAAAGCTAATACATACTCAATTTCCAAAATATTCATGAGCCCAAGGCAAATGAAATTTCTTTCATCTATTATAACCAAAGTTCTCAGGGTAACAAGCCCGGTTAAGATAGGGAAACTAATAAAAATAAGTTATGTTTTATTTTCAGTCAGTTAAATAAGAAGATATTTTTAAGAAAATAAGGATGAAGCACATGGTAAGTTCTCCATTCAAAACCCAACTTCTTCTGTGGTTTCATATACAAGGATAAATATCCAGTGTGTAATTGTACTGATTTGTGTTTGAGTCAAAATTTCCCAGGATTTCATGCTTGGGATTCACTGCTTTGATTCTCACCATATGTCATTCCATTGAGTGTCCTGACACAATCTCTTTCATTGAAGCTTTCCTGGAACGGCATGTTCCAAACCTTGCCTTGTGCTGTGGAATTTGATGCTATTCCTAAAATGAATACCGAAAGATCACTTTACAATCTGTTCAGCCCCCAGTTCATGAGAGGGGGAGGTAAAATCTTATGTAGATGTCAAAGGAAGTTGAAAGATAAACTCAATATGGGAGTAAAGCTCCTGGTATCATTTACAGTTGTTAAAATTGAAAATGATGGTAGTTTGCTAATTTTAACATCCTTGTCTCTCTCTTCCTTCCCCATTTCCCTTCTTTCCTCTAAGGCCTGTATAGATGAGAACCTGGACATGGTAAAGTTTCTGGTAGAATATGGAGCCAATGTAAATCAACAGGATAACGAGGGCTGGACCCCACTTCATGCGGTTGCATCTTGTGGCTATCTGAACATAGCAGAGTGAGTGAGTTTCAGTATGACCTGGATATTCAGTATGACCTGGATATTATTATACATACATATGTAGATACATACACACATTTAATTATTTGTGTATATATAACTATTGATTGATTAGATTCATAATCTGCCTTTCTGCCTGCCTTTCTCCCAGAAATGAGATGCAAGATAGCAAGTTTGACCTTTCCTCAGTTTAAAGGGAAATTGAGAAATTTCTCATATAAAATTATGCACCCAATTAAGTGATTGCAGAAAATCAGCCACAGTGACTGAGTATATATATTTCCTTTTGTGTAGCTAAAGCTGAGAAAGCATGATGTAGATAGTCTTAAGTAATGAAATAGAATTCACTCAGCTTTGCCTACCCAAGCACTCAGTGTAGTCTCAATGCAAACTGGAAAATTGATGACACAGGGAGTTAATGTAGCCCATAAAATTCCCTGTTTCTTACCAAGAAATCTCTTCATTTTGAGGCTAAGCTATGGAAGTGGGTTGTGGCTGTTGCTGGCTACCACCTCACTTGCTGTCCAGCTGTTTCCTGATTGATGTGGCTGAAGTGGCCTCAAATGTGGTGTTGAAAAACTCTAGGACAGTTCTGGAAGCCTTTACCATGCATGCTGAAGCTACTGTTTTGTTTTGTTTTTAAATTATTGTTTAAAAAGTGTTATGATAGTGTTAATAATAAAACAATTGCAGCATGTTTTACCCATAACCCCTACCCCTACATATAATGTTACAAATCTAGAGTTCCACATTTAATGTTAGCTTTAAAAAAAGAAAATCTATGTTTCTTCCAATTACTATGTCTAAGTGGTGTGAAATATTTAAATACAATTAATCATTTCTCTTTATCATATGTTCTAGTTAATCCTGTTTTAAGGGGTGGGAGGGTTAGGGGGGGAGGATGGAATGTTTTTACTTGTTGTATTTTAACTTGTTGTACGCCACCCCGATTGCTGAACAGAGGGGTGGGTTATAAATAATAATAATAATAATAATAATAATAAACTATTAGTGTTTCTCACATTTTTCTTGTTTACTGTTTCCTTTTCCTTAAGAAATTATTTATCAATTAAAGTTTTATATCTAACTTCTAATCCTGCTTATCTTGATTTACACAACCCCAGGTCTTTTCACAATATGCTATAAAAATTTACCAACCTTGTTTATGTGTTTCAGAGGAATCTCCATCAATTGTTCTTGACAGCTTATCCATTTCTATCGCTTCCATCATTTTTAACATTCAGTTATCTATTGAGGGTATTTCTTCTGATTTTCATTTTTGTGCAAGAAGTATTCTTGCCATTGACATCATGCATAAAATTATTTTCCAGTATCCGAGTCTGTCCTTTGTTTGTAGCTTGTGAATCATATTAAGTAAGTACAGCTCCAGGGCAAATTCATAAGATATATTAAGTATTCTACATATTGTGTCATGAAGCAGTCTCCAGAATTTTTAAATTACTGGAAATGTCCACTACATATGGAACCATGAGCCTGGTTCTTCTGACATTTTCTTCTGACATTTTCTTCTGACATGTGGGTTCATGGTTTTTGTAAATTTTTGCGAGCCTAGCTGGAGTTAAGTGCCACCTGATCGCCATCTTATAGTAATTTTCCCTAATATTCTGGCTTTTGTTAAATTCATATGTGTATTGTTTTGCCTGGGACCAATTTTCCAAGTGTACTTCTTTCCCAATATCCTTTGCCCACTTCAGCATATGTTCTTTGATTAGTTCTTGTTCCACCTTCCTTTCTAAAATTATATAACTCTGATGTAGGCTTTGGTTTGTCTTCCATTATTATCTTATCTGTTTCATTCCTCTGTATGTAAAGGCTGCCCGAGCTCACTCCGCTGCTGCTGCTGCTCCATGCTGAAGCTACTGTTAGTGAGTTGATTTAGAACTTGATGACCTTCAGATTGAAGATGACTGGACATGTGCTAGAACTGCTAATTCTGCCCATTGCGTGGTGGTGCAGTATTCACCTGGTCGCCCTTCGCCAGGGAGTGTTGTGGCTTATTTACATTGAACCTACAACCTCAGTGACTCACTGGGTCCAGTTTGCTAGAACTTTGGGTAGGTTATTGTTGAAGCAGGATCTGAAGGACAGACACATCCGAGGAACTATCTGACCCAGCTTTGTCAAATTGATTTCAGCAATTGTGGCTGGAGAATGAGGACAGGTTTCTTGCAGCTTATTCAAACCAAGTGAGTGGAGAATGTTAGGTCCATCCAGGTTGTGGCAAAACACCATTATAAAATATGCTGTCATCTTATATGATCAAATGGCGGTGTGCCTGCTTCTGAATCATCCCACTTTGGACTCAGAGGTTTTAGAGAACTGCTAACCAGTTGTGACTAACCCCCTTTTGGGCAAAGGGCTTGAGAGGGTAGTTGTATTTCAGTTGCAGGCTCCCCTTGAGCAAATAGATTATCCCATACTGGTTTTGGAATTGAACTGGCCTTCATTATCTTGATGGATTATCTTTATGGAGATTGAAATAGGAAATGTACTTTCTTGTTGGCTGCCTTTGATACTATTGTCTATGGTATCTTCCTGGACCATCTCTGAGAAGATTGGAGATGGCTTTTTCTCTTTCTCTGTTTTATCTGATTTAGTTGTAACCTTTTATGTTCTAAACTGGTGCCTAAAAGAATTGGGCTGAGTGAGGACTGTTGAACTGTAACTAAACTACTTACATGGAAGCTCTATCAGTGAGCATTTCTCAGGTCTGCGAGATGATATTCTCCTTGAAGGAGCAGTTTGGGGGGTTCTTGATTCATTTTTGTTACTGGAGATGTAGATGTCCATGGTGGCCAAGAGGATCTTCTACTCCAGCTGAGATAGATTATAGGGAATCAAGCATTAGTAACCTCTAGTCTAGATTGTTGTGTTGCACTCCATGTGAGGCTGCCCTAAGTGATATTTTGGATGTTGTACCTAGTGTGGAATGTAATGGCCAATATGCTTAGTATAAAACTCTAGGTAAAGGTAAAGGTATTCCCTGTTGACAAGGTTGTTGTGTCTGACCATAGGGGGCAGTGCTCATCTCCATTACTAAGCTGAAGAGCCAGCATTGTCAGAAACTACTCTGTGATTTTGTGGCCAGCATGATTGCACAGAACTCTGTTTGCCTTCCCACCAAAGTGGTACCTATTTCTCTACTTGCATTTGCATGTTTTTGAACTGCTAGGTTGGCAGAAGCTGGGACTAGTGACAGGAGCTCACCCCATCATGCAGCACCTGGGCCTCGAACTGCCAATCTGCCAATCTTGCAATCAACAGAGTCAGCGTCTGAAGGAACTGCATTGGTGGTCTATTTCTTATCACACTGAGTTTCTGTTGTAGACTTGTAAGGCCCTGTAAGACTTGTAATTGGACTGTGTGAAGGAATATCTTCTATATAGACCAGCATGAGAGCCAGGGTTTTGTAATGGTTTGAACAATGGACTACAAACTCTGGAGACCAGGGTTCGAATACCTGCTCAGTCATGGGAAACCACTGCATGACCTTGGGCAAGTCACACTCTCTGCCTCAGAGAAAGACCCTCTGAACAAATCTTGTCAAGAAAACCCCCATGATTGATTCACCTTAGGTCACCATAAGTTGGAAATGACTTGAAGGCACACAACAATAACAAATACACCCCACCCCATTCAAGGAAGTTGTTGAAGGAAGGTCTTCAGGTTATGCCACATTTAGCAAAGATATCTGTTTTGGTGACTCAGGCCTTCCCCATGATGGTGCCAGATTGTAGGAGTATCTTTCTGTAGAGATACATAGTACACCTATGCTATAATTGCTCATCCATGTATTCATGTAAGCATTCCTGGGACTAATTTTAGTGAACCTTGGAATCCTTTTTTGCATGCTTTACTGTTGATTTTATTGTGTTGGTTTTGCTTTGTTAAAGTGCCTTTTTAAATTTGAAAACTAAACTAAACTATGGTAAACTAAATATACATTAACTAAAGTTTCTTTGCAATGTGCAGTTAATGACTAAGGGCCTTTGCAGACTGGCAGAAATAGTGCACATTCAACTGAGGCACTGCCCTGGCTCAGTGCTAGGGAGTCATGGGAATTGTATTTTTTTTTCTGGGACATTGAGCCTTCTCTGTCAGAGAGCTCTAGTGCCACAATAAATTACAGTTCCCATGATTCCCTAGCACTGAGCCAGGGCAGTGCCTCAATTTAATGTGCACTATTTCTGCCAGTCTGCAAAGGCCCTAAGTCCCTCTGAGTCACTAATCTGAAACAAAGATGAATAAACTTACTATGTTATATGTGATGGCAAAGGAATGTTGAGTTATTGTGTGGCCTGTCCATTTTTAAATTTTGATGTATAACTTTTGCACCAGCCTGAAGTTGTTACTCCAGAGTATAGTGAACCTGATACGGCTCAGTACTACTTTTTAGATTTGACATTGAAATGATGCTTAATAATGCACAGACAAATCCATAAAGCAACCTTGTCACATGTAATTGTCACCATAAGGATCTGATGGTCATTATGGTGGGGTAGTTTCCTGATGCAAGAATGTTTTTT
Source organism: Phrynosoma blainvillii (assembly GCA_026167975.1). Classification (NCBI taxonomy): domain Eukaryota; kingdom Metazoa; phylum Chordata; class Lepidosauria; order Squamata; family Phrynosomatidae; genus Phrynosoma; species Phrynosoma blainvillii. The sequence goes on from JANUYF010000004.1 coordinate 267,110,471, forward strand.
CATCAGCACTTACTGTTTAAAATATTAGTACCACGTACCTATTGCTACTTGAATGTGCCTCTGGAAGCAAGCTTGTAAGAATAAATATCATGGGAAATCATTTGGGAAGAACTCTCCACTCTTGAATATGGAGCCATGAACTCTTTAATTGGATCTATGAAAACTCTCCATAGACCACAGGGAACTTTCTGTGATAATCTGTCAGTATTCGAAAGTTTCACTTGCTGTGGTGTTCTGATCAGATACTCAGTGTGAGAAACCATATAATAGGGAGAACTGAGAATACTGTAGTATTCCAACTGAGCTATACTCTTGACAACAGGATTCTATTAGATTTGTTTGTTGTTACGTGCCTTCAGGTTGTTTCCAACCTATGGCAACCCTAAAGCAACTTTATCATGGGGTTTTCCTGGCAACATTAGTTCAGAAGAAGCTTGCCTTTGCTGATGCTAAGAGAATGTGACTTGCTTGAAGTAATCCAGTGGATTTCCGTGGATAAGCAGGGATTCTAATCCTGGTCTCCAGAGTCATAGTCCTACTCTGAAACCACTATACCATGTTGTATCTGATCAAAATTAATAAAAAGTTTGTCTAAATCTCAAGTCAGTCATAACAATGCTAGCCTAAATTTAGTTGTTAATTCCAGGTAGAGTAGCCCTGTTGGAACTTACATAAATATTGTAGATCCAATCTCTATGATTTAATAGATGAAATCTAGTTAGGCCTTACAACTGGTATTAAGCACAAGTCTTTGTTTTTTGTCATGGTCTTGCCTCTCCTCAGTGTCTTTTTAAGGGCAAAATATGAGCCTCTAGTCAAAAAGATTTTATCTGATTTCTGACTTTTATGATCAGGCATGAGGAATGCAAATTTTAAATTTCAGCTAATTTCCTTGGAAATTGACTGGCTGAAATCCCAAACATATTTACCTGGAGGTTTGTTCCATTGGACTCATCAGGACTTACATATGAGTTTGTTTTTGTTGTTGTGTGCCTTAAGTCATTTCTGACGTATGGCGACCCTAAGGCAACCCTATCATGGGGTTTAGGCAAGATTTGTTCAGAGGAGATTTGCCATTGCCTTCTCCTGAGGCTCAGAGCATGTGATTTATTCAAGGTTGCCCAGTGGGTTTCATGGCCGAGCTAGGAATTGATCTCTCGTCTTCAGAGTTGTAGTCCAACACTCAAACCACTATGCCATAATGGCTCTCTGCATCTGAGTAGACAGTATTCATCTGAGTAGACAGGCATAAACAGCATAGACAGTATACTGTTACATAATAATTTCCATTATAATTGGCCCTCCTCACTTGCAGCTTCGACTTTTGTCGATTGGATTAATATGTTCTCTCTAGGAATCTCTAGCTCCTCCAGTGTGACTCTGTTGGAAATTGACCATGGAGTTGCACTGGAGGACGTAGAGATTCCTAGAGAAAACCATTCTCTAGGCCAGGGCTCGGCACCCTACGGCCCGCGGGCCAGGTGCGGCCAACGGAGGCCTTGGGACTGGCCCATGGCCGGTGCCGCTGCCGCTGCTACCGCCCCCGCCCCGCGTAAATGCGGACACCATGTTGGCATCCAAAATGGCGCCCGTACTTGTGCACGCATGTGCACGGCGGTGGGCGCCATTTGGAACACCCAACACGCTGGTGCCATTGGGCATTCCAAAATGGGCTTGCCGTTGTGCGCGTGAGCACGGGCACCATTTTGGAAGGCTCCACGGCAGCTGCGCCGTGCAAATTTGCATGGCGCAGGTGCGGGGGAGCCTTCCCGAGGCCCAGGGAAGGCCCCACGGTGGCTGCACCGTGCGAATTTGCACAGCACAGGTGCGGGGGGGCCTTCCTGAGGTCCAGGGAAGGCCCCACAGCAGCTGCGCCATGCGAATTCGCACGCCACAGGCGCAGGGGGGCCTTCCACAATGGCGCCCGCATCGTGCGTGCATGCGTGTGCGATGCGGGGTGCCATTTTGGCATGTGCATGACACCAGGCATTGTGCGCATGCACACACGCAGGGGTAAGCACGTGCGCTCTTCCGGGTCCCCGGCAACAAAAGTTGCCGACCCCTGCTCTAGGCATTTGTCGGTTCCTGAGCACAATTATAATGGTATGCATCTGACAGATGTTGACCATAGAATTGAGCAGGAGGATTTAGGAATTGCTAGAGAGGTGTTTTCTCAGGTAAAAAAATAATAGTTTTTTTATTTGTGTTTTTCCCCACTTTCATGGGAAAAACTGTAGTGAATGTGGTAGGCCCACTACACATTGAAACAAAATGTAGATTTTGATTTCAAGTTTATGAGTATTATCCCTACTGTAGGAACAGGAGGGCAGCTCTTTGAATAGAATTGCCTTTTAGATTTTACAATAAAATAGATCAAAAACTTCTTAAATGTGGGATTATATTGGTTATTTCCAAAACTATAGAGAGTAATTTTGTTCAGAGAATGATATTATGCTTGGCTAAACAAATTAGCTGTAGCAGTTAATTTGCTTGGTCCACTTTCATGATCAGAGAGAAGCTGCACAAATTCTAACTTAAGTGGTGAAAGTTTTACTTTGTTGTTGTTATTGTTGTTGTTGTGGCAGCCTTCAACACTAAAGGAAACTTATTACAGGGTTTTCTTGGCAAGATTGGTTCAGAGGGAGTTTACCTTTGTCTTCCTCTGAAAAGGTGTGTGATTTGCCTATGGTCGCCCAGCAGGTTTCCATGGTTGAGTGGGAATTTGAACCCTGGTCTCCAGAGTCATAATGCAACACTTAAATCACTACACCACTCTGGTCCTCTTGCTATTTAGTAACAAACTTTAATTACAAAGTTAGATATTGCACCTTTGCTCTGAAATTGAGTGTTACTTGGGTCTCATTCATGTAGGTACTTGATAAATCATGGGGCCAATGTAGCTGCTGTGAACAGTGAAGGTGAAGTCCCATCTGACCTTGCAGAGGAAGCAGCCATGAAAGATCTGCTCTTGGAACAAGTAAAGAAACAAGGTGAGATGAATGTGTGGTGTTTTTTTTTTACCTGTTTAGATTTTATACAAAAGCAGAGTGAAAGATAATTCTGTCACAAAATATAGATTAATTTTCTCTTATCCAAAATGCTTGAGACCAGAAGTGTTTTTGATTTTGTAGTTTTTCAGATCTTGGAATATTTGCATATACATAATGCAATAGCTTAGAGATGGGACCCAAATATAAACATGAAATTTATTTATACATTGCGCCCTTGCTATCCGCAGGGGATCCATTCCGAACACCACCACCACCCCCGCAGATAGCAAAATACGCGGGACCTTAAGTCCCGTTCTTTTCAGTGGGTGCACGCTCCTGCTCACGTCACTACGTGCATGTGTGCCTATTGAAAAAGCCTAGGCTTGCTGTCTGCAGACGCTCAAACCACAGATGGCAAGCCAGCGGTGGCACAGGCACACTGTATTTCATACACACATTATACACGTAGCTTGAAGGTGATTTTATATGCAATATTTTTAAAAAAATTGTGCATGAAACAAATTTATGCACATTAGAAAACAAACGTGTCACTATCTCAGTCACCCTTGTGGACAATTTTGGATTCTGGAATTCTGGATAAAGAATAGTACTAGGAATAGTGATGTATGTCGTAAAGTACAGCTAATTGATTTAAAAAGTGTAGAATTTTCTTCTACATAATTTAATTTTGGCCATATACAAAGGAAGTTTAACATTTTCAAAATATGAAAAGGACTGTCTTTCCTATTGTATATATGTTACACTTTCCGGAGGTTTAATCCAGACTGCTTTTGCTTTTGGTTTTGTCTGTGCTAAATGCCAAAATATGATTTGAGACTCTGTCACTTTATTTCTGTTGGCAGTTGCCAATAGGCTTCATCAATAGAACCACCTTTTTAAAGTAAGTTTGAGTGGGGAGGGTTGTAGAATGATTGTGGAGAGACGCTTCATGTATGAAAGAAGCCTAAGAAATACTTCTCTTTGAAGTATTTACACAGTTTAAATGTGTCAAACTGTCATCACCCTATCTTTTTGCTCCCTCTGGTTATTTTTGGCACTGATGTTGTGACTATACCAGCTCAGTCTTTCTATACAGACCTTCTGAATATCTTGTGAAGGAGAGAAGCTAAATTTGCTAATATGCACTTGTAAAAGGATTGATGTGTTGCTTCACTTTTTCTTTAGAACTACATGCTTAATTGTGTACAAATGGCTTGTCCATGGACACTGTATCAAGGGAATTTTCTTAATTGCTTTTTGACAATTTGGTGATCAGCCACTTATAAATTCAGAAATGCAGAAGGTTGCTTAGAAGCCTCTCGGGGAGCTGCTATGGAAAGTGCAGCCCTTTCTGAATGTGTTACTGTGTTCCCTTGGAAACGAAACCAAATTAGGTTTGCCTACACACTTACTGCAAAGCTTAATTGGTGGTATTGGTGTTGTAGGCATCTGTATAGTGGAGTTAATCCATGGTTAAATTGCTTGTAGCATTCAATTACAGTGGGTTGATTTTGTGATACACCTACTGTCTTTGTATTGATTTTGCAAACATTTTTTGTAATTTCAAATGGCTTCAGAAAGTGTCCAAAATATAAGCTCGAGATTTGTTCAGCTCAGTTGTTAATGACTTTCTATGGAGCATTTTCAAAGCTGCCTATAAAATGAATCAGATCAGTGACAGTACTGTGGTAATTTTGCAGAAGCAACAAAATTGCTAGTCTGTCGTCTGTTTCCCCCCCCCCCCCCCCCCCCCGGTTATCTTAATTTTAAAGAACTGTCCTATTCCTCTAGAATTCTTTTAAAAAATTTGGTTATATAAAACATATATTTTAAAAATGTTTTGCATCCCAGACTTTAGTAATTCAATATATATTCATCCCTTGCTGTTAGTAAGCAAACCCAGTCAGTACTCTATCATTGGTTCTAGGGATGACTGCTGGAGTCTGCTACTTAAGTAAAGTGTAGGATGTTATGTTGAGCAGCTCCATTTCTTCAAAGCATCCACTGTAGCACCTTTTAAATATCTTCAGATAGCACTTCCATTCCTGTTGAAAAAGAAACCTGATCAAAGAAGACTATTAGGGGACTATTAGGCAAATTTAGAAACCTTACATAAAATATCTCAATGGGTAATCCCATGTTCAGAATTTGGTTTTATTTTTCAATCTTCACTACACAAATGAATGGGAGAGTCTTTCACTGTCACACTGTGTATTCTCTGGATGACAGGAATGGTAATCCACTCACTAATACATTATTCCCTGCACGCCAGCCCTCAGCGCAGGAGCTCAAAGCCCAAGATTATTTTTTTTACCTTTAACTCCACTCCCTTCGCTGACAGGTGTTTTCTTCTGCCTTGGCATCCAGTAATGTTTTCCCTTCACTCATACACATTCACAAACATCCAAAGGAATCTTGTAGCATGTTTGAGACTAGCTGTGTGAAAGAAGTTGTAGTATAAGCTTTTATAGACTTGGTTCACTCCTTCAGATCCACATCATAGAAAAATGGAGCAGTTTTGCCTTCTGAAGAAAGAAGCGAACTGTACAGGAGACAGTGACTGAGTCAGTCCTTCTGACTAGTTAGAAGATCAGGGGTCGAGACAGTAAGCCAACCCCTTTCAGATGACAGCTGCCCAGTGAGTTTCTGAAACTCCTAATAACACAGCATTAAAAAGAACATTTCTCTGTAACTCTCAGGAGTTTGTGATGTTGACACTGTCAAATTAAATGAGGCAGAAAGGGGTGATCTCAGGACAAGACAGTAAGGGCCTGAACAGATTGCCAGAAATAATCTATCTTGAGACCACTTTAACTGCCCTGGCTCAGTGCTAGGGAATCATGTGGCACCAGATCTCTCTTACAGAGAAGGCTAAATGTCTCAGAAAAAAACTACAGTTCCCATGATTCCCTAGTATTGAGCCAGGACAGTTAAGGTGATCTGAAGCTGGATTATTTCTGGCAGTCTGTTCAGGCCCTAAGTCAGTTTAAAAGGTAAGGAAACATAAATTGTCAATTGAAAGTAATAAACTGGAATTACTATGGGTTTTAGAGCCAGTTTCTCAAAAGAAGATGGCAAAGAGAACTCAGAGCATTGGTTTACGCTGCCCATACAAACCTGCAAGAGCCCTGAGATCTGCAGGAGAAGGCTTTCTCTCAGTCCTGTCAAGATCACAGGCTCACCTGGTGAAGACACGAGAGAGAGCCTTTTTGGTGGCTGCTCCCACCCTCTGGAATGCCCTTCCTTGGGAAGCTAGGCTTGCCTCCTCCCTGCTGGCCTTTCGCTGGCTAGTAAAAACATAGAACATAGAATAATAGAATCATAGAATTACAGAGTTGGAAGAGACCACAAGGGCCATCCAGTCAAACCCCCTGCCATGCAGGAACTCCCAATCAAAGCATCCCCGACAGATGGCCATCCAGCCTCTGCTTAAAGACCTCCAAAGAAGGAGACTCCATCATACTCCGAGGGAGTGTGTTCCACTGTCGAACAGCCCTTACTGTCAAGAAGTTCCTCCTAATGTTGAGGTGGAATCTCTTCTCCTGGAGCTTGCACCCATTGTTCTGGGTCCTAGTTTCTGGAGCAGCAGAAAACAAGCTTGTTCCCTGCTGTTTTTATGTCAGCAGGCTTTTTGTCTATAATGTATAGCAGGGCAATTTTATGGAGCAGGTGAGTTTTTAGTTTGTTTTTCACTTATGTATATTTTATGTGATTTTATATTGTATATAGTCTGTTTTGAATTTTGTAATTTTAAAGGTTTTATTGGTGAACCGCCTTGGGTCCCTCAGGGGAGAACGGCGGGATATAAATAAAATAAATAAATAAATATGTTGGATTTGTGCATTTCAGCCCGGTGGGGCAGAACTGAGAAATGTATGGCCAATAAGCAAATAAAGCAGAAAAAAAACAAGCAGTTGTGGGGCCACAGGAGGTAATTGACTTCTTGGAGAGAGAGAACAAGCCTCAACTGTATAGAGAAGAGACACAATATCCAAGCAGCTAGGAGATGCAACCTTCACTCAGAAAGTTTTAAGAAGCTATGTTAATTGACACACAGGGGGTGGAGCTCTCCAGACTGCTGTTTTACAGAGTATGGGTCAGAGATACAGTAAACAAAGAAATCAATTCCTTATTTAAAAACCAAAATGAAGTGCAAACAAGTGATTTAAGAAGTACTTCAGGCAGTAATGTTATGTGTTACATGAGCGCAAATTTAATGAAATGGTTTAATCAGATAAATTTAATGAATTTAAAGGGAATGAGTTGTTAAAAGTGAATTGGCCAGAATAATATATACAAAAGTGGATCATTCCCAAATATTAATGAATTTGATGGGAAATAGCAATAAGGAAGCAGAGAAAGCAGTTCCAGCACATCATGGGCACCTGAAAGGGAATTTATGACAGAATTTATGACAGACAAGGAGAGGAATAGTGATAGGGCAAGAGTGGAGAGTTGTGAGTAACAAACTAGAATGAAGAAAAGCAGCAGGAAATCTAGACAGGAAAACTAGACAGGAAATCTTGGAAAAAGGGTATTCAGATTCAGAAACAGTTGGGAGAAGATATTGGAGAGAAGAAATTAGAACAGAGTGCAGCAAGGAGCTCTGATGGTGAAAGTTCCTCTGAAAATGAGGCAGGAAAAGAAAATGTTTTCAACAGATGATTTGAGATTAATTATTTCAGGTGTATTCTAAAAATGGTCTTACAGGTTAGCCTTAGATCAAAATGTAGAGACATTGTATAATAAGGAAGGAAACAAAGAACTCAGGTTGACTTCAGTTTTAAAGAAGCCTTCCTCAAAAGAGAAAGAAATTCCATTACCAGATATATTTAAGGAACTGTTGGATTTAGAGTGGGAAGCACCACTCTGTTCAAAAAAATTATTAAGTTACAGCCAAAGGCTTTAACTATATGAAAAGGGTGGATGCAGGTCTTTAAAACATGCATGAAGCCACAGAGCTGACTAAAGAGTGTCCACAATAACTTCTGTATTTGCCAGGGCTGTGGTTCTGTGGGTCCTGGATGTATTTGACATCAAGGTTGTATGTATGAGTATACTATATGCAGTTTATGCAAAATCTGTTCAGAAGGTTTTATAGTATATAGTGGTTGCTGGACATAATGCAGTGGCTCCAAGATTCTTATGATGGCACTACTGGGAGGCAGATCCTACATTCCAGACTAATCTTGTTTATCTGCCATTCGAAGGAGAGTTTTTATTTGGTACTGAAGTTCTGGAAAAACTATTAGCAGTGGTGAAGTATAAGAAACAAGCAATGACCATGTCTTAAAAGAAAAAGAAAAAAAAACATAAAACTTTCCCCCCTGAAATAATTACTCTTCCTTCATTTCTACTTTACTCTTTCTTTCATGTAGAAAGAGGTATGTGTAGACAGACATATTTCAGGGATGGGAGATTCCAGTAGAATAGGTCTAGATATCAGTATGTAATGTAAGGATATCGACAAACAAAAGTGGAGAGGATCAGTCCATCAGGGATGGTCACCAAAAATATTGACAACAAGGAGGTTCCAGTGTGGGAAGGGCTGCTGCTTTTTGGATGGTTATGGACAACAAGTACATTAGATGAATGGGTGAACCAAGCAGTCACACAAAGGTTTCAACATTTATGTTTTCAAGAAAACAAAAAGCAGATGTCTTCTATTAACTATAGCAAATAATAAATTAAACAGGATATAGTTTGCAGGAAAATTGAACACTTTTTGCACATTTGGGCCATAGAGAAGTTTCCAGAACTGCAGAAATTCAAAGGTGTCTATTTAATGTTATTTATGGTGCCAAAATCCAATGAATCTTTCAGGCCAGTTTTAGATCCAAATTATCTGATTTGGCTTATAAGATACCATACATCAAAATAGAGGCATTTCATACAATCAAGGCCAGTTTACAAGAGAAAGGTTGGCTAATTTCATTAGATTTGGAAAAAGCATATTTTCACATTCTGATTTATGCAGGAGGTATTTGAGGTTCCATTATTGTTATAAATACTATCAATTCAGAGCATTCCTGTCTGATCTGGCCTGAGCTCCTAAAGTTTTCACAAAAGTGTTAATTTGATTGATTGCACTTCTGAGATAAAAAGGATTTCAATTTTATCCTTAATTGCATGATATTTTATTGAAAGTGGAGAGCAGAGACAAGATGAAAGATGAAGTAGAAAAAAACAGACATGTTGCAAAAACACAGTTTTTGATAATTTTCAGAAAGAGTCACTTGGATCTAGTGATGACCCTAATTAATTTAGGAGCAGAGGTAAACACCGTTAGAGGTTGTATTTCTCAAGAATGAAAAGCAAAGCTAAAACAAGAAGTCAGGAAGCTACTGTTATTAAACACAGGTGATCTATTTTATCTAGTGAGAATTTTAGTTCTTCTCATTTTGACAATTCAGCTTGTTCTTTGGGCAAGATTTCACACCAGGAATCTGCAACGATTATTGATTCCACATCAGTTAGAAAAGACATTACAGAATAAATCTTCCACAAGATTTGAAACATAAGAGGACAAACACTTAAACCAGGGACCGGCAACCTATGGCCCCCGGGCCGGTTCCGGCCCAGGTCGCCGGACTTAGCTTAGGTTGCCTACCCCTGGTCTAGAGGCATGCTTTAAGTATAAGGAGGCCTGGGTTTATGTACTGGGTTTAAGCTTGTTCAGGGAGAATCAGCTGTTTCTGCAGAAAGAGGTCCTGCATCATCAACCTTTGTGTATCTTTGTGAATGTCAGAAATATGCATAGGGATAACATTTACTTGGATAGATAACATATACTTGGACTTGCAAATATCTTAGCACAAATTCCCTCACCAAAGGTTCCCAGATAAACTTAGGAGGTAAGAGAACTGATTTTTAGATCAGTAGTTTTCTGCACAAAGAAATTGTTTGATTGGAGGCTTCTTGCCTTCATGCTTTGCTTGAAAGCTTCATTGAAACCTCAGCTGGAAATATCTCACTTTCCACTGTGGATGTAGATAGACTGTAGTTTGACTGGCATGGTTGTTATGATCTTGTGCATGTTAAAAAGTAAAGCTAATTTTCTGGTTGAGGAAACCTTTTGAGTGCTGGTGTACTGGGAATTCTACCAAGTATATTTCACTTCAGGTTACTGCCATTGGTTGACTTTAGCACATATGTTCCTTGTGCATGCATGCTGTGGCACTGGATCTGTTAGATCTCTCACACTAGATCTTTCAGATCCCCTCACCCTGGGCCTCTCAGATCCCACCATACTGCCTCTTTGGGATCTCACCGCTTGGCACAAAACATATCATGACCATCGGCTTACACTGGATTCTCCCTTGTCTTAACTTAAATAGTTTGAGGCTTCTCCTTCCTCAGAGCTACCTCTCTAACCCTTGGTCCTTTCACTCACTTAAGTGTCTTCACTATTAAGTGTTTTTAATATTCTTGGTAGCATGTTTAGATGTTATCTATAAATCACTTCAGGCACTCCTTTATGAACAAGAAGAAAATAACTTTTATTTACATACAGAACTTATAATAGTATCTTTCTTGGTAGTTGGTTCTCAAGGCCTGTTGTTAAAATATGTATATATTACTTCAGTTGTTACAAATTGTCTTTGTTCAAGTTCTTTTACTGACTTGTTTCCCACCTGAAGCTGTGTCTTAAATCTCTAAACACCAGCTTCAATAAACTAGCCCTTTATTTCATAAATAAAGTAAAGTAAGTAAACACTCACTGGACTTCCTTTGTCCTTTTCAAATCTTTCTTCCCTTACATAGGAGTTTGAAAACCCCTTAAGGCTAAACTCTTATCTCTAACTGCACCTTTGGCAGATTATGACACACTCCTCAGTGTCACTGGACGTCTTTTGTCTCTTCGAAATCTGTCTAGACTGCATGGGAATCTGAATCCCATTAAGGCGCCTATATATTTCTAACTGCACCTCTGGCAGTTCTGACTGCTCTCAGCAGCTCTTGGCACACTCATACCTCCTAATGGCTCCTCCTGCTTTTATATCTGCTTATCAAGCAGGCCCTCATCTTTTTGCCAGCCTGTTCCTGGTTGGCTGTTCTGAGCATTCCAGTCTGCCAGTGTTTCTCCACACATGCTGTCAGCATTCAAGAGTAATACTGTCCTTCCCCTGCCCTCTTCTTTAATTTTTGTAATCAAAATCACTTCATTGAATCAACCAGATAAAGTTGCAGTCCTGTGCGCATGTTGTTGTTGTTGTTGTGTGCCTTCAAGTTTTTCTATGACTTTGGCAACCCTAAGAGGAACCTATCAAGGGGATTTCTTTGCAAGATTTGCTCAGAGGGGATTCACTTTTGCCTTCCTTTGAGGATGAGGGTATGGCTACCCAAGGTCACTCAGTGGGTTTCTATGGCTGAGCAGGAATTCCGATCCTAATCTCCAGAGTTGTAGTCCAGCTCTCAGACTACTACACCACTCTGCCTCTATGCACATGTACATGGAGGTAATTCAGCTTAACTGTTTCGGCGTGAACAGGGGCATACTGCTTGTGTAGCCTTATCTATCACGAATATAACCACCTTGACAATGTATAACTTAATATATATCACTATTTAGTGTAATGAATGAAATTATAAACTCATAATGTCTCTGGGGGGAAAGCCTGTATTTTCAGAACACAAGATTGGTTTTGTTTTTTTAAAGGTCATCTGGATGCTAATCACCAAGGCTTCTTTTTTGTCCATATGGAATGACGTTCATTTCTGTTTTCTGTATCCTTTTTGTCCTATGCTGCCTTGAAGTTGTTGGAGTTGTTATTCTCATCACATCTTTGGTCTTTTTCTCCAGGGGTGGATCTTGATCAGACCAGAAAAGCAGAAGAGCAACAAATGCTGCAAGATGCAAGGCAGTGGCTAAATAGAGGGAAAATTGAAGATAGAAGACAGCCTCGAACTGGTGCTACTGCTCTCCATGTAGCTGCAGCGAAGGGCTACTATGAGGTCATGAGGTACTGATTCCTTTTCGTTGTTTACTTGGCCCTCTCCCTATTCTTGTAATTGCTGCTGTACTTATTGAGTCTCTACAAGTTTTTGGTTAGGATTTCCAAGAAGTGATGTTCATAGGCAGTGGGCTTTATAATGTTTAATATGATATTGTATTTCTCTTTCTTATTGATGTCAGGTGAGGCTATAGTGCCCTTTGAGCAAGGTAGCCTTGGTGAAATCCCACTATTCAGGAAGAGGCAGCCTACACACACTGAAAGTTCACATTATGCTTTAATTTCTAAGAAAAATAGAAATAAAGAGTGTGTATGTTGGGGTAGAAGGCAATGCTCCAGCTTGCCAGCAAGTCCCAGCAAAGCTCACTGAGGCAGGATCTCAAATTTGAAAGTTCCTTTTTGCTGCTGCTGCTTCCCCTCTAGAGAGAACCAAGCATTCAGTCTGTCCCAAAATGGTGCCACTCTGAGCCACAGAAGTGATGCCCTGCACCCAAGCCTTGCAAGAATTTCCCAACCACCGCCACTACTACTAGCAAAAGACATGGCTAAAGGAGTGAGCTCATGTGGGCAGGCAAAGAATGGGAGACATCACTACACAAAGTGATCAGTGAGGCTGTGAAGAGGTTTTAAGTGACACTGAAAAAAACTTGCATGCAACCCTCATGGTCCTATACACCACTAGTTGCCTGTCTTGTGCACCGATACTTGAAGCTCCCCCCCAGCCCCCCGCTGTCCCTATTTCCCATCACTTCCACCCTGTATCTTTCCACTGCTCCAAGGGAGGGGGGGGTATACTGCCAACTTTGAGAATCACTGCTGTAAACTTAATTTTATTATTTTATTAATTGTGTCACCAGTACTTCTGTTTTAGCAAGCATACTCATGTGTTTTAGGTTTGAATGTTGTCTTGGGGCCTTTATAATTCCAACAGGCTTCCAGTGATAATGGAACTGAAAGATCCCAGTATCTTTTGAATCTGGAGGATTGTGTTTCATATTGAGAGATATTTTTTATTAAGAGATTTTGTGATGATATATGAAGTTAGGATGTTAAAGCAAATCCCATTGTAGTTTCTCATCTATGTGCTGCCTTTTTGCCAGTAAACTCAAGACAAAATACAGTACATTCCTCTTTCCCATTTTATCCCCATAATGATCCTGTGAGGTAGGTTAGACCAGGGGTAGGCAACCTTTCCCCTTTAAGGGCCGAGGGACTTCAGCTCCCAGAATCCCAGGAGCTATTGGCCAACATGGGACTATTGGCCAACATGGCTGAGGCTTCTGGGAGCTGAAGTCCCTCGGCCCTTAAAGGGGAAAGGTTGCCTACCCCTGGGTTAGACTGAAAGAAGAGACTGGCCCAAGGCTACCCAATAGGTTTCATGACTCAGAGGGGACTTCACCATGAAATTCAGCAATTTAACCACTGTACTACTGTTGAAAACAATATATTGGATCCAGAAGAACTTGGTTAAACTTCTGTCCCATTAAAATTATTAGGACACCCTCAACTTCACTTGGTTCCCATTGATATCAATATGATTTAAATTCACTTTACAGTTGATTTTCACTGCAGTCCTGTAGCTTGAATTCATACTCAGAGGGACTTACTGCAAGTGTGTAAATCTGTATAGCATTGGAACTTAAGTCTTAAGCTGAAAGAAAAAAAACTGCTTTTTAAATTTAGATAATTTTTGAACAATTTTTGTCCTTTATTTTCCTATTGACAACTCTCCCAAGCATTTACAGAGGTTTCATTTCTTCTCCAAAATGAAGATTGGGGAGGTGAATGATCCCAAGTTAGAACAGTCTGCTTTTCTCCATAACTGCAATAACATGTAAGTGGAGACGCTGTAGGACTGACAGTCCCTGGTGGATCACAGTAGGGAAGCAGCCTTAATTGCCATTTAAAGCATAACCCAGTGTTTGCCCATGTAGTCCTCCTGTCCTGTCTCTAAAAGTGTTATAAGACACCTCCCTCTCATTCAGATGTATACAACATGTTAGAGAAAAAAGAAATACTATCCTAGAACAATGAAGAGAGATGATGTGAGGGAGAATTTAAACAATTAAACAGCATCAGTTAATATTGCAGTTTTGTTATGTCCAGTGAGAGGGATTTGGTGGCAAACATGTCTCAGATTTAGTTCCCTTGGTGGCAAACGCTTGGTGGCAAACGCTTGGTGGCAAACATGTCTCAGATTTCTAGGCAGAGGAATCTAGAGCATAAGCCTAAATCTTACACTCTAATGTTGGATTAACATTTATTTGCTGAGAGGTTAATGCCACAGCTTCTGCTTTTTCTTCATAGGTTTCCTTCTGTTCAATAGTTTGTTAGAACATAATCTGTGCTTTCGGACTCAGATATCTCCAGTGCTTTGCTTTGCTTTGCAAGGATCCAGTTACTATTACCACTTGTATGATGTAGATTTTTTTAAACTTTTGTCTTAAATCTGACACCTTTTCACTGCCATGAGCTTTCTGCTTTACCACACTAGTTGTGTCTGTTAACAGAGTATCCCCCCCCCCCCAAAGTGTCTGCTCATGATGGCTGTTAGCTTTCAAGATTGAATTGCTGCCATTTTCGCTCACTTGTTTTCCTCAGGCTCTTGATCCAAGCTGGTTTTGATGTGAATGTCCAGGATAATGATGGCTGGACTCCACTCCATGCTGCTGCACATTGGGGAGTAAAGGAAGCTTGCTCTATCCTGGCTGAAGCACTCTGTGACATGGACGTCAGGAACAAGCTGGTTAGTGGGCCTTAGATTAGAAACATAGTATCAGTAACACACACACAAACAAAGGAACCCTCTAACCCCCTTTATGGACAGCTTCCTTTTAGAAATTCTGACTGTGTTTCTTGGCAAGCCAAAAGTACTATATAATTCTTATATCTGATTTTTGCAAACAGCTCAGCTTTATTTAGTAGCCAGGAAGGCTGCATTATGCTCATTTTTTACTTGACAGCAGAACAGTTGAAATGTTTTTGAAATAAGTGTTGTTGAAAATGCAAGTTTGCGTTATTAAGTCCACTTCAGTTTTCACTGTAAAAGACCACTTAGGGCCAAAAATGTAAGCGAAAACAGTTCTCCCCATACTTTCTAACAAAACAGTTTCTTAGTATACTAACAGAACCTGAGAGTATGTGGATGGTCTAGTCATAGATGAAAAATGTAAATACTGGTGTATACTTTTGAGCTGGTCTTAGTACATCGTAGCCCCGTTATTTCTTTTATTTTATTACAGTGGGCCCTTGGTATCTGCTGGGGTTTGGTTTCAGGACCTGCCATGGATACCAAAATCCATGGATGCTCAAGTCCCATTAAATACAGTGGCATAGTAAAATGGTGTCCCTTATATAAAATGGCAAAATCAAGGTTTCCTTTTTGGAATTTATATATTTTAAAAATATTTTCCAGCCATGGATGGTTGAATCCATGGATGAAAAAACCATGAATATGGAGGGCCAACTGTATGTATATGGGCATCATTTTCTTAAATTTAGTATTTTATAGGGAGCATTTTAGTAATCTTAGTAATCCGTGTTTTGGATCAATCAGTGAGGTTTAGATTCCAGCATGTTGCATTGCACTTGCTGTGTAATTTTCCAATGTTAGTTTAACTTGTGGTCTGCTAATTAAAAATTGAAGTGCTGGTCTCCAGTTTTATTTTTCAGTTAGTATTCATCATAGTTTTATGAGAGGTTTTGCTTGAGAAATAGATAATCCACAACTACAAATAGTAGTTTGTGGATTAAGCAGTAGTAAAATGCCTGTAGTGCAGCCACTCACTCATAGACCACAAGGTTGCGAGTTCAGTACTAGCCAGGGCTCAGGCTTGACTCAGGCCTGAATCCCTCCAAGGTCGCTAAAATGAGTACCCAGCTTATTGGGGGCAATGAGCTTACAGATATAAACTGCTTAGACACTGCTTAGCACGGTATGAAGTGGTATATAAATGAAGCTGCTTTGCTTTTGCTTTGCTTAGGGAAACTGGGCTCTTCATTGGCTTAATAATGTCCTCATATGGTAGAGCAAAGAG
This sequence comes from Phrynosoma blainvillii, assembly GCA_026167975.1. NCBI lineage: Eukaryota > Metazoa > Chordata > Lepidosauria > Squamata > Phrynosomatidae > Phrynosoma > Phrynosoma blainvillii. Next base: position 267,126,452 of record JANUYF010000004.1, read on the forward strand.
CAGCACAGCCTCCTTCCCAGAAGTTCACTACCCAATTTATATCTTTTCATTTTTGGGAGTACTTGTGGATGAGAATTCCAGATTCTATGGAAGACAGAGCATTTTTTCCAGCATGTGCTTGAGATAAATTTTTTGGATATGTACCACACTGACTTTTGACTTGGGGGGTGGGGTCACATGAAGGCTATGTTTTGACTTGACTGACAATGTCTTCATATAATAATTGATAGAAGTAATTATATCTCTATGATTCTTTTGAATCTTGCTATAATACTTGATAGAAATTCTGTGTTCATGAAAATTCTGACCATAGATGAAAGATCAGAAGTTGACAAACTTGGAATAACTGTCCCCATTCCCTTTTGCTCTTGAACACTCATTTCCCCTGCCTAGTCCCCAGTGACCTTAACTACCATTAAAGTTTTTTTTCTGCACCAGATCCAACCATGATCAGTTGCAGTCAAGAGACCAAGGGTTTTAAAGTTGGTTTTTCAAGCTCTAATTACGAACGATCTGGTTTTTAGTGTATTGTATAGATGTAGTCTTTGAGAACTAGACATGTGCCTGGATGCAGAGATTTGTTGGATAAGCACCAGAAAACCTGAGCATGAATCCTGACAAGATTTAATTGTTGTGGATATATGGTTCGTAGAACAAGGACATGGATAGGAGGCTTTAAATGGGATAGCATTTTTTTCAGAAGGAACAGATGCATAATTAGGCAGCGCTCCTTGATTCTAACATGCCTTAGATGGCACAGATGGACTTATTGGCAAGGGGTGAATATGCCCACCTGTAGCTGTTCCTAGATTGAGGTAGCATAGCAGGGTAATCCATGGTTCAATAATTTCACAGTTGGAGTGTCATGCTGAGCTGCCTTGAAAGCAGTCCTGATATTGCAACTAATGTAGCTAACCTTCTGTCTGACACAGTGAGGTGAGAGTGTGTCACTCAAATTTTAATAAATTTTCTCTTGTTCCTGGTGTGCCACCAGAGACACATTTTGTTGTTACGATATTGGTTTACAAAACCCTGTATTGCTATGTCCCAAATACCTAAAGTGACACCTTTGCTAATAAATCCCATATTGTGTATTAATCTCTTCAGGATTGACCCAGGTGATGGTGCCATCAACAAATTAAGACCACAGAGTGGCAGTGTTATCAGGACGATTCTTGCTGTGGTTGCTCCCAGTGTTTATTGGCACTCTTACAAATTGTGATCTGTCAATGTTATCCTAATTTTTTTTGTTTTACAAGGCCTTTTATAATTAATCCTTTGGGAAAATATTTTGTAGTTGCTTCTGCTACAATTTTTTTAACTGTACATCTGTGGAGTTTTAATTTTATTTTATGACAGGTGTATAATTATATGATTCTTACTTTTGGTATGAGTTTTCTTGGGCTCCCACTAGGAGGTAAAGCAAAATATAAGAACAATAAACAAACCAACAAACTGTTGAAGTCTGTTTGAACTGGAAAAAAGAAATTAGCAGAAAAAAGGGGAAGAATGGAGTTTTATATTTGTATTGACCACCTCAGTCTGATGTAACAAACACTTTTGTTACTACTGCTTTAACAAATATTTGTAGAAGAACTTAAATTGCTAAATAGTCTATGTTTGAAGTGTGATACAACTTCATCATTTTATTTCCACCTGTAGTTAGTTGATCTAATGATAATTATCAGTCTGTAAACACACACACACACACTGCTCAATTGACAACTAAAAAAAGTTTCCAAAGGAGACTAAGCAGGCTATGAAGTTACCTTTGAGGTTTTTCCAAATACTCGAAAAGGAAATGTTAACTTTGAAATGATATTTCATAAAGTTAAAGGATATGTTTTTTATAATTTGAAATGCTATCATCATGTGAACTGCCTCTGCTTTTTAATTGCTCATGCCATCAGGGTCAGACACCGTTTGATGTTGCTGATGAAGGATTGGTTGAACACTTAGAGATGCTGCAGAAAAAACAAAATATGGTGAGTTGCAAGACATTCCTTTTAACTAGTTGAGATCTGGGGATCTGTTTCCTGCCCTCCCTCGCTGCAAGCATGTCTGGCCGCCCAGCAATTGGAGGATGAGCGAGGAGCTCAGGGGAGCTTGGGGGGGGGGGGCGTGTAAGCATGTTGGTGCTTTAAAAATTTGGCAAATTTTGGAATATTTCAGATTTTAGAATTCCAGATAAGGGAGATTCAACCTGTACTTCCAATAAAGAGAGGGAAAACCCATTGTATGAACTCTGTTCCATTCATGGAAGGAAAGCTGGGATCTAATCCATTTAGTTGAGCTGTCTGAAGTTTCAGATGAAACTCAAATGCTTGTTCAAGTTTATCTAAATTTTTCTAAATGAATGTTTCAAAAATGAGAAGTTGTGGAGGTGAGCTGAGGTAGTTTCTCCAGTAGGGGTAGGCATCATGTGCAACAAAAGACAGTGTGTACTTAAGGCAGGATTGTAAGCCTTCCCTTAATCACCAAAGCCGACCTTTAGAGCTGTTACATATGTTTGTCAAGCCAAAACATTACATCCTTAGGGGGAAAAAGAATGACACAGGATTCCATATGGACTACCTGTAAGGACTGCTGACACTTTTTCTGAAGAGGAAAAAAATTGACCAAATGCTGATTTACAGCTCAATTTGTACTGTTTTTGATACTGAGCAAAGCAAAGCAAAGCAGCTTCATTTATATACCGCTTCATATCACACTATGGGATGTCTAAGCGGTTTACAACTGTAAGCTCATTGCCCCCCAACAGTTGGGTACTCATTTTAGCAACCTCGGAAGGAAGCAGGCCTGAGTCAAGCCTCAGCCCTGGCTGGTATTGAACTCCAACCTTGTGGTTTATGAGTGAGTGGCTGCAGTACAGGCATTTAACCACTGCGCCACCAGGGCTGAGGAAATGTGACTGGCAAGATCCTTGCTTCCTTAGCTCATGCTTGCTGTCATCAGCCTATCCAGCAGGCCTTTGGGAGGTTATGACCTTTCCTGGATAACCCTTGATCCTGCCTTGGCTTGATGAGTGTGATATAAGTGATAGGTCTAGTCTGAAATAGTTGTCTCTCTGGTCTGGCCAGGTGTCCATATCCATGCCTTATTTTTTATATACAAAGTTAAATGCAGATTATAAAATATAATCTAACTCAAGGCTATAAAATAGAATCTAAGTCATGATATGACCAGTTCTGATCAGAAAATGTTGCTTCCAAGTTTTCCCATGTGAATCCCTTAGGTCAGATTGACATTCTGAAGTGGTCTCACACCCTGAAATACTTGTAATACTGTGTTCTTTCCTTCCTACCCAAGCATCCTAAAGATCTGTAGTCCAGATCTGTGGAAGCAGGTAGTCTTTTCCACCCTGGAACATGTCTGCTTTGGAATTCTCAGATTTCAAAAGCAACTTGCCATAAGGTACTAGATTAATATGCACTCTCTATCTGCGTTCCCCCCATCCCACCCCCCGCTGTCTTTGAAAGTGAAAAGGCTGTCAAGGTCTATCAAAAATGGTTCTCTAGCATGTAGCATTATTTTATAAATTTTGTTTATATTTTTGATCATTATCTTAACTGAGAGCTAAGCAGTTAAATATGGTGCAGCTCTACCATTTCTGTTAACTAGATGATAAAACTGTTTACAAGAGCAGTTGCTAGCTCTTCAAAATGGCTTTCCAATTATGTTTTTGACAGCTGCGAAGTGAAGAGACAAGAAACAAGCTAATTGAAGCTAATATGAATGGGAAACTTCAAAGTGGACTCTTCAAAAAGTAAGACTCTCAGCCTCAAAGTAGATGGTATGGATATTTTGTAGGACTTGGTGTGAGTCTCACTGATGCAAACTGTTAGTAATAGTAGTAGTAGTAATAATAATAGTAATAGTAGTAGTAGTAATAAATTTATTTGTACCCCGCCCCTCTGTGCACAATTGGGGTGGCTAACAACAATTAAAAATACATACAATATAAATCCAAAAATCCAAAAAAAAACCAATACCCATCCCCCCTTAAAAAAGTATTAAACCAAACACAATTAAAGCATCTTAGATTAAAATAACATACAATAAAATAAAACCATAAACAGCAAAATATAATAGGACAAGCAGGGTAGTGGCAGCTACTGTTAGGAAACAGAAGTTACCTTTAGCTTCTAAAGGACAGGTGAATAGCTAACATGGTATGAAACAATCTGAACAGTTGTCCAGTATTTTCTTTTACAAATCCTCTTTTGTTGAAGAGTATGTGTTTTCCCCTCCAAACTAGGTGCTGTTTTCAGTCTAGTGTAATCATTTTCACCACTCTACTAACATGATTCCAAAGAAAATGACTAGAATTAACACACTAAAAAAAACAGGCTTTTCTCCCAGCAACTAGACCTTCTTTTTTATAGTTAGAACAGTCTCATATTGGATCCAGGCTAGTGCATTGTAATATTAAAGGGAAAGTTGCTAATATTGCTCTGCAGAAAAGACACTCGGGACAGTATGTCTTATTCTTACATTGTCAGCCTATCAAGTACAGTATTTTAGTCAGCACATCTTTCAACATTTGTACCACAGCAAGGAGAAGATTCTTTATGAGTCAGACACTTTGAAATCTTTGAGAAGAGAAGAGGAAAACAAAGAGTCCAGTAGTTCCAGCTCTGAGGACGAAGAAGAAGCTGAGGAAGATGATGCATCAGAGTCGGATACTGAGAAAGAAACAGGTAATATACAGAACTGATATTCTTGCCTTGTAAAATAGTAAAGACCCTGGAAATTTTATAACTTGACAGAAATACTTGGAAGAAAATTGTAAAGTATAAGACAGTTCATATGGGAACTGAACATTGCTGGTCAAGAATGCAAGTGGGACTGGCAATGAAATGTTGTAGTGTATAGTGCTTTGGTTCAAGTTACTGCAATTCATTGTCGCTGAGCATGTTCTCTCTCCTTAAGGCTTGTTTCAGAGGTTCTTGCCTCTGAAGGGGAGGGTTGGGGTTTGGGGAGGGTTGGGGTTTAGAGTCGATTTTATTTTATTGTATTTTTTTATGTTGGAAGCTGCCCTGATTGCTATGCAGAAGGGTGGGGTACAAATAAATTTTATGATGATGATGATGATGATGATGATGATGATGATGATTAAGAACTGTTTTCCAAAGACTTTTTATGCTTCTACAAACTGTGGAGTTTTAGGTTTGCTGGTACTTCCACATTGTAAATGGATGTTTCTACAAACTGTGGAGTTTTGGGTTTCCTCTATAAGTGATAGATATTGAAAAATTTTGCACTGCTTAATGTCTGACATCATGACAATCCTCCAGATATTTTTTACATCTCTCCTAAAGGTCCCAGTGAACATGGCGCATGGTCTGAGAATTCTGAGAGTTGAAATCCTAAACATCTCTTTAAGATCAAATTCTGAGAATCATTGATTTAGTTCATTTCTTCAGAGACATGTAAAGTCTTTTGTGCAGCCATGCATTTTTAATTATCTGAAAAATTAGTCCTCTACACATCTCAGATTTTTGGAGATCTTGAAAAAGTGTTACATATAGATTTACCCTGCATATTTTTCTGGATTTAGCCTTGGTCACAAGCAAGAAGATACCAGATTCTAAAAACTGAATATAGTCCCAGCATATATTTCTGTGGCACGGAATTAGACCAGTACTTGGTACTATTAATAGCTCCCTCTGAAGTCAAAATTACTCATCAAAGCAAATGTAGTGTTATCTTATCTTGCTTACAATAATTAGTGTTCCCTGTCATAGACTGAATAAAAGAACCCCAGATTGTGGGGACTTTGTTTTCATAGACTGGCCTCTAAACAAGTAGACAAAATAGGCATGTTTATTTAAGCTAGGGAAATCTGTATCTTACTTCCTCAATAAGCCTTAAAACCATCCAAGTTTTTTTCTAACTTCCCACTTACTGTATTTCATGCAGCAGTATATAGCTAGTCTACAAGTCAGGGATGGTATTCCACTTAGTCCAAAAATATAGTTTTATTGATGCATACATGCCAGAACCTCCAACAGTCCTTGATGTGCTGCACTGAAAGGGGCGCCAAAAAGCCATGCAGCAGCTCTTAGGGTACCCTTTTGCTGGCTCTGAAAGGAGTGACATTTTGCTGCTCTTTTCCAGGCTGGCAAAAGGGAGGATTGGGGCCGACATGTACGGCAGCCTCAGCCCTGATCCTCCGTTTCCCAGGGCAGCCCAGGGCCACCTGTCTTCATCCCCCCATAGTATAGGTATTCCATGCTAATATAGTGGGTTAGGTTCCATACCACCACCCATAAAGTGAATCACGGCCCTTTTTCACTTGTCAGTGCATATAAAATGGTAATAATCATAAAAATATACTTACACTGTCATTTATCAAGTGTGCAGAACTGGAAGACCTCAAGATGGTAGTGGATGCACTGGTAACCTCAAGGTTGGACTTCTGCAATATGCTGTACATTGGGTTACCTCTGTACCAAGTTTGGAAACTTCAGTTAGTTCAGAACACGGCAGCCAGATTGATTACTGGGACATCCAGGAGTAATCACATTACACCAATTATTATTATTATTATTATTATTATTTGTATCCCGCTTATTGAAAAAACAATCCAAGCGGCTTACATAAAAAACCCATACAATATAACCCCAAAGACCAACCCCCCCCTTAAAACAGTATTAAACATCTCATAATTAAAATAACAATAGACATAAAAACACATATTAAAATCACTCCACTGTCTACCAGTCAGTTTCCAGGCAAAGTACAAAGTGTTGGTTATTACCTTTAAAGTCCTACATGGTTTAGGTCCAGGTTACCTACAGGATCGTGTCCTCCCATATAATCCGCCTCATACGCTCAAGTCCTCTGGCAGACATCTAGTCCAGTAAGCCAGGACTAGATTGGCAACTGTCAGCCAGAGGACTTTTTCTTCAGCCACCCCTAGACTGTGGAATGATCTGCTGAAAGAGATTTGACAGTTGAATATGCTTTATGAATTTAAAACAGATTTAAAGACCAGTCTCTTCAAGCAGGCTTATCCTGATGATTTTTAAATTTTGAATTTTAAATATTGAATTTTAGATGTGTATTGTTTTAAAATGTGTACATTTTATTTGTTCTTTTAAATTGATGTTTGTTTTAACTGATGTTGTTTGTTAATTGCTGCTGTCCTCCACCTTGATCCATGGGGAGAGGTGGGTAAAAAATAAATATTGTTATTATTAGGCCTCAAAAAGATGCAAAAGTAAAAATAACAAATTAAAAAATTGCTGGAATACAATACAATAATGAAATGCACAAATGTTTTAAACAGATTGAGTGAGGGTAACAAAATGGCACTGAACTGTATAATTGAAAAGTGCCATATTAGTGAAGCACTCTAAAACAAACCATCTTAAAGCAAGTTGTGCCTGTATTATTTTAGCACTTGGCCTCTAGCACCTGATATTAACTAAAGGGCTGATCCTGATGTCTGATCAGAACTGGTTTAGTAGATAAATTATACTTTATTCTGGAATTTAAAATGATACTTGCAAAGTGAAGATGAGATTCTCTTGTCATGGTCATAACAACTGTTTCCAAAATCACTCACAGCCTACATTGAGAGAGTTTGTAGGGATGTGCTTAAATTTGGGTTAAGAGCTCTAATTTTTTCAGTGAGTTAATTCAGTAACCAGCAGAACTTATCTTTCTCAGTTCTTATCAAAATACTGTTAGGAAATATAGTGCTACTGAGAAGATCCCACACAGATATTCATTCTAGGTAGGCTGTGACATTTTTTCATAATGTGGAAAGTGACATTGTGGGTATGTATATCATAGAGGGGTTGCAGACTGCCAGAAATAGTGCAAATTGAGTCCACTTTTAGGGTTAGGGTTAGGGTTAGGGTTAGCAAATCATGGGAACTGTAGTTTATTGTGGCACCAGAGCTCTCTGATAGAGAAGGCTCAATGTCTCAGGGAAAAAAAAAATCCCCATGATTCCCTAGTACTAAACCTAACCCTAAAAGTGGACTCAACTTGCACTATTTCTGGCAGTCTGCAACCCCCCATAGTTTTCTTTCATGCTTAAGCCAAATAGGCATACATGTTGATTTTAGTGCATCAAAGAAACTGGAGTTTAAATGTCAGGAGCACATTACCATAAGTAAAACATTGTAGCAAAATATTCACAACTTTTTGACTTTTATTTTTCTTATTTTCTAGAAAGAAAGGAAGAGTCTGTTGCTAACCATTCCAATCCTCAACCCAGAATGCTTATTACAGAAACAGTACCACCACCTGACCATAACTCTTTTACTATGGCTCCTGCCAGAAAAGTAAGTTGAGAATGACTCAGATACATTGTTCTTAATTTTTTGAGGTCTTGGGCACCTTTGAGAATTTGATGAAAGCTGTGGGACCTGAGTTTTCAAGATGTGGGCAGGGCTGTTGATGACCAGAGCTCATGAAGATCTCTCATTTGGTTCACCTTAAGCCAAAGCTGACATGACAGCAAAACAACAACAGCAAATGGACTCCATCGCCATAAAAAGACGCAGAAGTATATACCTGAAGAATTTTCTATACAAGTTATTTTATTCCTATGGAAATTAATTTCTCTTACATAGACAAGTCCGTAATGGAAAAAATACAATGAACACTTGACAAAAACCTAAAATTTTACCTTAAAATTCACTGTGACAGAAATAATTTAAAGTAATAAAAGCAATTATTTTGCACCCACTTCACAGACTCCCTGATGCATAAGGAAGAATTTCTGACTTAAATTAACAAAACTTGAGATTGCAAATGAAAACAGACTAAAGGAGAATAAATTTTATTAAATTCAGTGGATCTTCCATATAAACATTGAAAGGATTGGGCTAACTATCAATTCAATCTGAGCAGTTTTAAAATTCAATGGATGCCAAGAACTTCCTTTGTCCAGAAAGTTGCCATTCTTTCACCAGCAAACTTTGAAGAAGGAGGCAGGCATGAAATTACTGAGTCAAAGGCAGTCAGAGTGCTTGATTCTGTTTGTTTAGGCTTGAATAGAGACAGTGGCATACTATTGTTCCACAGAGACATTAATTAGTAACAAAAAACTAGGTGGATTTTATACTAAGTAGACACTATGCTTATTTAAAGATTTCCATAGAAATGTTACACTATGCTTAATGTGCTTCATGAATGTTTAGCCAAACTGTTTATATTGATATAGGTATTCATGTGTGTGTGCAGACACATGCCTTCCCCTTCTCTGCCAGCTGATGATAGCAGTCTATAGTTGCACAAAACTTTCAGTTTTTAATATTTAATTTTTTAAATAATTTAAATTTTGATATTAATTTAATAAATGCCTGTGTTCATATCACACAGTAGGTTAGAATGAATCATCATAATGGACTAGATTCTTTTGTAGCCTGTGAATCTTCTCTGTCAGTCCCTCAAAGCCCTCAACCCTCAGTTAAAAAGAAAAAGTCAGCATGGTGTTTGGGTGGGTTTCCCCTCTAAACCATGCAGAAAGTCTCCCAAACATTGAAAATATGTGCAACACCTCTACAGTCCTCAGACTCCACCCACCCTATACCTACATTTTTATTGCAGTCCTTTTGAAAATGGTCACCAACATGATGTGATGATCTCTGGAAGAAAGGAAGTATGTATGTACGTATAAATAAATAAATAATTGGGCTGCAGTAGGTAAGGATATTGTTACAATATATTATATTATGTTGTTACAATATATTTGTCACTTTTGTTTCAAGGCATTTGTGTCCAGAAATAATTTGAGAACTGTTTCTCTTTGCAATGAACCTCCAGCATTATATCTTTTAGGTCGAAGAATATGGATTTTGATCTTAATATAAATGAAGATCTGTCCTTTATTTTATAGTCTGGGATAGTTTTTATTACCCATCCCCTTGTCTCTCAACTGTGTTCTGAGCAATGAAGAGCATAAAATTAAGATGGTTGGGAGGAACATTTTGGAACACATCGCAAAAATCCTGGATTTTTGTCTGTTATGAGTTTTGAAATTTAAGAGAGAGGGTTGGTTTCTGACTGGTCCTAGTCTTCTGTTTAACAGAAAAGATGATAGGTGAGCTGACCTGCAAGGCTTCGTGTCAAAGAGTATATACAGTATACTGTATACTGTTCCGGATACCCCCAAGAAAATGGCGGTTTGCAAATATTGAAGCCCCATTGAAAATAATGGCGTGCGCACACCCCATTTTGTCCCCCTCCGTTTGCTGCCCACAAACAGGCGAGGAATATGCACTCCAAGTCCATGAAAACAGGGGCAACTGTATATTCCTCTGCATGTTGTAACCACAATGCCTTTGGCACTGCAGTAGGTACTACGAAAGACATTACAGGTTATGTAATCTTCTCTAGACTTGGTGGGCCATGTATACTAAGATACTACGCAGTGATGGAATTGAGCATGTAAATATTTAGTACTCAGCTTCTTCTTCCTAAGTGAAGTGAAAAGTATCTTTGGAAAGAAATCTTAATTTAACTCCCTTCTGTCTTAAAACATTGTTACTGATTATTAATGTATCATGCCTGTGGAGGCATACTTTTAAATAGGATGGTCAGTGCTAAGTGATTGATTTGAAATTGTATCTTTGAGCCATTTGAGTAAATCTACTTCTGGTACTATCAACATTTTCTTGGTTTATTTGAGTCAATCTCTTACATTTTTTGGAAATGTCTGTTTTGCTAGAGGGATAAAAAGGAGAGGGATTATTGACAGACTTGGGGCAGTTTTCAACTGTATGTTTGCACATGCATAATTAGTATGTAAAAGGTTCCTCTATGGTACAAATAATACATCCACATGCTATGTATCCTTCTAGGGCCTCCAATGCAATCCCAATCCTCATTCTTTTTGGCAAAAAATCCCAAATAGAACCCTCAGTTTTAAATGTTAAATCAAGCTCTAAGGTGGGATTTACTATTTAAATGCTGTTTTGCTCCCTGCTTGTTTTAAGCCTCAAATAGCCTTTTTAAGCCCTACTCCTTAAAACTTTTTCTTGGCTTGAAACAGATACATATAAGTGGGAGGAAATTAAACTAATTTTTAAATGGCATTGATTCTCCAGCTGGATTCCCCCCTCCCCCAGTTTTGGAGGGTTGGAAGGGAAGGTTCTCCTGCCAAGATTCAGGGAAGGTAAAAATGTTCTGTGTACCCTCAGAAATTGCTTATCCCTACCCTAATGGGAGTATTCACCAGGAAAATGAAGAGAAAGAAAGATAATCAGGAAGAACCAAGATTCTAGAAATCTTTTAACATTATTATTTTAAATTTTGACTTGCAAGTCCAATACATTATTCCAATACCCCTCCCTCATACAAGATTCTAGTTAGTCCCCTTCTGTCCAGTTTCCACCACTATGAAACAAACTTAATTCAAAACTCTGGTTAAAACTCAGCTATGTGTCATGCTTGGTAGCAAGAAACTTGAACCAGGAAAACATTTTTAAGTGTAAATTCACTATAGCTTTATTCTGGAATCAAGACACTTCGCCACAGCAATTCTTTTAGAAACAACTCTGAGTATTTCCCACCAAACCAGGACTTTAAAACCCTCTGACCAATCCCCTTTCCCCCCTCCCCAGTGGTCCGGTTGTCCATATCAAAGGATCTTTGAAGTTTATTTCTTCCAGGTCCATATCCTTTCATCTCCTGGGATTGGAAGGCAAACTCTCATTCAAGTCATAAACCTGCCTCAGTGTCCCATCTACTATTTACAATGCCAATCTTCCATTCCCTTTGATTCCCCCCCCCCATGCATCACCCCTTGGTGGTCAGATTCCTATGATGAGAAGCATAGAATCCTGACACTATGAAGATAAAAGCAAAACAGGCAAAGAAAAAGAATTGTAAAAGTTAAATGTGCACTTCAGTATTTTAAAATATATTTATAAGAACATAGAGCTTAAACATCCAAATTAAGTTACCTGCTGTAACTAATTTTGTGATTGTTAGGTACTATCTACATAATTTTGTACAAATGGGATAGGATTTAAGTCATAGGATAACGTAAATTTCAATCCCTCCTGCCACATTTTCCCCATTTATTTAATGCAATACTGTAGCCAAAATTTTGTGCCCACTTTATCATGCAGTCTTTAATTGGGTCATCTTCTGTCTCAGACTTCAGAAGTGATTTATTCATTTTGTTGTTTGAGATTGAGTGTCCTTCCTTGCCAGGGAGAAGCTTCTCCCTTTGCATCTGCTCACCTTGGGAGCAGCAACTGAACAGCTGGTCAAGCAGCAATCAAGAAGTCTCTTACTTACAGCAGCCTTTGCAGTTGGGAGGCTTCTTTGGACTGATTGACATTGGATTCCACTTCCTCCTTTGGCTTCTGAACTCCTGACACCCTGCCTGCTAGTGCCACATGAGGACAGCACACTCCCAAAGTGATCAGATCCAAAAGAGCAGTGAAGAGCAGTAGCCAAAAAGCCTCTCTCCTGTGCCAACCATTTCCACAAGAGCAAGAGGTTTCCTGGTCACTGCTCAGTCAGCTGCTCCCAAGGTGACCAGGTGTAAAGGGAACAAGCAGATGGTTGAGTAGCTACTGAAAAGCTTCTTGCCTATGCCAGCCTTTGCCACAAGGCCAACATGAGGAAGAGGTTTCTGTTATTGCAGATTGAGTACGCAGATTAATCACCTGGAAACCTGCTCCTCTGCTCTGCAAGAGGATCTTCAAGCCTTCTGTCTTGAAGCTGTTTCTTGCTGTAAAATGAAATCACCCAGCTCCCCAGAAATGAGCTGTAGACAGGAACTAACTCCAAAGAGGCATTTATTCTTAAGTTGCAGTATAAACAAAGAAAAACTATTTACACTCTCATGTAGAAACAAAGTACAAAGATAGAGAGCAGAAGAGGAAGAAAACACATGCTGTGTGCTCAGATTATTTATAGACACTTTCCATGCGGCTTCAAAACCCAGCCTCTTCCTCTGAATCCTTCCTGTGTCCTGTGTCACATGAACAGTAGTTCCCACCAAACATGATGATCTAATGTGTTTACCACTTGTCTACGTGTTCCCAGACACATCCTGACCTTGAACATCTCCTGTGTTGTTTTGTGTCCCGGCTGCAAAAAAACTTTCCCAGCTAACAAGATGCAGAAGTGACCTGCAGTACCCCATGCCACTTTCCCACATCTGTACATTTACACTAGTTACATTTTCCAACAGTTTCTTGGTCATTGTTCAGTCAGCTGCTTGGTTGCTGCTCCCAGGTTGACCATGTGCAAAGGGAGCAACAATTGAGCAGCTGGTCAAGCAGCTAGCATGTGTGAGAGGCTTCTTGGTCACTGCTCCCTTTGCACCGGGTCACCCTGGGAGCAGCAACTGAGCCAGCTAGCCAGCCAGTCTTCCTTTTGCTGTAAGACTGGTGCAAGCAAGTGGGAGGAGCAGACCTGGGTCACTGACACTGCTGTATTTGCATGTGAGAGATAGAGGCAAAGGAGGCAGAGGTGGTTGCAAATTGAGCACGACTGAGGTAGATGCCTTAGGTTGGCTGGCTGCTGCACAAACAGACCTAATATCAAGAAATAGGCATTGGGGAGCATTAGGGTTGTTACCCAAGATGAAAGGGGGCAGTAGCTTGAAAAGGTTTGGGGGTAAATGTTTGAGACAAAAAATATGATCACAGCATCATGTCAGGACCAATTTTATGATTATAAAATTTTAAAAAGAGTACTCATATACAAATAAGTACATAATAGGGAATATAGAATAATTAGAAGGATAGAGTAATAAGCATTTGTACATTTGTACATGATGTACATTTTAACACTGTTATCTGCCATGTAGCTTGAATTTTTTTTAAATGTATAGTTGTAATGATTTTAAACTATAGGTTATTATCGCAGTGACAAAACAATTAGGTAGCTTAGTTTTTGTGAGATACCTTTTACTCTTCTTCATCATGCTCTTTCCCTTTTACAGTTTATTCCATTACTCAACAAGTCTGAAGAGCAAAAGGATGAATCTCCCTCATCATGGAGGCTAAGTCTGCGAAAAACTAGCAGCCAAAACACACTTAATGAAAGCAGCACTCCTTGTGACACACTGAAGGAGAAAGGCAGCTCAATCTATCGCTCCTCATCAACCCCTAGGATTTCTGCACTATTAGACAACAAAGAGAAGGTGTGGAATGATCTCTGTCTTAGGTAGAAATGTGTGGCATAGAAGCTTGTACAGTGCTAATTAATGCTTCCCCCTTTTTTAAAAGCAAGGGTTTTGTTTTTGTTTTTTGTATTTGGTTTGTTAATCCCAATGTCTGTAGTATATTCTGACCTTAAAATAACAACATAAGAGACTGAATCATGCCAGGATTCAATCCTGCTTCTGACAGTGGCCTGTGGCTTTTGAGATGCCCCGAAATGAACTGTGGTGGCAACAGTCTTCCTTGTTGTCAGGGCACTAGTATATGAGTACACTGTCCCTGAAAAAGGAAGCTTTTTCGGCTGCCATCCCGATAGTATATCATGACCTTTGAATTAGCCATTAGATATGTTATCTGAAACATTTGTCCATCAGTATTCCATACTACAGTCATGATCACAATGGTCATAACTGGAGGGAAGTGACAAAATACTATGATTTGTATGAAGAAAAGTAAAATTTCAATCATGGTGAATAAAAACAGAATTGTCTGTGATAAACATTTTAGAACAAAGCACCCGAGAAGAACTTTTCTTAGTTCATGAACTAGATGTCTTAGAGGTTACTAGAATTTTTGTCTGAAAATGTCACCATCAGTAATATCTTCATTTTGTTTTTTGTTTTTTGTTTATTTCAGCAGGACAAGGACAACAAAGTCTATTTTGCTTCTATAGCTCCTCGAAGGTTAAACAGTACTGGTGACATAGAAGAAAAGGAGAACCGGTAAGATTCTTTGCATGTATGACTCAACTTTTAGGGATGAATATTCATGATTTGAATCTTTGGAAGAGTTTCTCACTCCCTCTTGTTATGTACCTTCAAGTCATTTATAACTTATGGTGACACAGAGGTGAACCTATCATGGGGTTTTCTGATGCTGGGAGTGTGTGACTCACCAAAGGTCACCCAGTGAGTTTCCATGGCCGAGCTGGGAATTGAACCCTGGTCTCCAGAGTCATAGTTTAGTGCTGAAACTGCTACACCACATTGGCCACATTTTTCATGATATTAATTCAGTTATGGATGCTGGAACATCATTAGTGTCAGGCTAAATATGAGGCGTGTATGCTGAACATCATTAGTGTCAGGCTAAATATGTTAAACTAAGCAACAAATTATTTAGCAACACATGGTCCCATTACATGTAAGGTATGGTTGTTTTTGTTTTCCTCTTTTTAAATAATAATGAACACACTGATTTTTTTATTTTTTCTTAGAAATGTTTTTCTTGTTGATCAGTCCTACTTTGGGAATGACATAACATTTGCAGGGAAAGATGCTTAATAGAAAAGTTTAAACATGGAGAATAGGAACCAAATTATACTAGCCATCAGGCTTAGAGCTATGTGCTTCTATGTTGATACACTGTTAATTTTCGATCTCTCCATCACAGATATGAACATACACTTAGTCGAACATTATAATAAAAAATATGTGATCTGTTACACATAATCCTGTTATATAAATTTCATTACATCTCATATTACTGCATCCTTTTTTGGTGATATTTTAATCCTTAGATGTGTTATATATTTTATAATCTGGCCTGGTGGTTTTTCTGTGCCTTCAAATAGTTTTCAGTTTATGGTGATCCTAAGGCAAACCTATCATGGTGTTTTCTGGGCAAGTTTTGTTCAAAGAGGGGTTGCCATTGCTTTCATGTGAGGGTGAGAGAGTGTGACTTGCCCAAGGTCATCTAGTGAATTTTCATGGCCAAGTAGGGATTTGAATCCTAGTCCAGAACTCAAAACAGCTAGTCCTCTCAAAAATAAAGTACAATTAGATTTCCTACATCTGCAGGGTTTATGTGCAGCCCCCTACTAAAGTGGAAAAACCATGAATATAAATAAATATAAATACAAGTAATTAATGCTTTTTAACCTATTTTTTTTCTACCAGAAGTTGACTGTAGAATTGCCCTGGAGAATCTAGAGATTCTTAGAGGAGTGTTATCTCTAGGAATCTCTGTGTCCTCCATGGCGAGTCTTTCTTAGCAATTCAACCTGCAGTAGAATTTGACCTTACAGCCATGCTGGAGGACCTAGAGATTCTTAGAGAGAACATATTAATCTAATCTGAATAATCAGATCTGCAATAGGAAAACCAGCGAACGCTGGGGGCTGTCTGTATGCGCTTTCAAATTACTTGTTGACTTATGATAATGCCATTAATTTCATAGGGTTTTCTTAGGTAATGCATACTCAGATGTGCTTTCCTAATGCTTTCCTCTGAATATAACCGAGGGCACCTGATATTCCTTTTTGGTCTCCTTTCCATGGACTAACCAGGCCTGATCCTGTTTAGCTTCCAAGGTCAAACAGGAACTGATGCCTTCTGGGTATTTAGGCTACCTGACCTGAAGCATTATATATAATTTATGGATGCAAGAGCTGGACAGTTAAGAAAACGGACAAGAAGAAAATAAATTCATTTGAAATGTGGTACTGGAGAAGATTGCTGAGGATATCATGGACAGCCAAGAAGTCAAACAAATAGGTGCTAGTACAGATCAAACTAGAAATCTCTCTGGAAGCCAAGATGACTAAATCGAGGTTGTTGTACTTTGGACATATTATGACAAGGCACAACTCATTGGAGAAAACAATAATTCTAGGAAAGGTGGAGGGAAGCAGAAAGAGAGGAAGGCAGCATGCTAGATGGATAGATTCTATAAAAGAGGTCACTGGTATGAATTTGCATGGAACTGAGCAGGGCAGTGGAGGACAGGGAATCTTGGAGATGTCTCATCTACAGGGTTGCCATGGGTCGAGATCGACTCGAGAGTGGATAACAACAAAATTATATTTTTAATGTTTTTTTGAAATTGATTTAACCATACATTTTCCCATAGAAAGCATGTATTGTCTTTTAAGTAGTGCTGTACTGACTGTTTAGTAGTAACTTGTCAATGAGCATCTTGACTTGACATGTCGTTGGGCCACTGAGGCAGTTTAGAACATCTTTTCAGTCTGAATTCTGTTACATTACAGACTAACCTATTTTCTTATCAGTCTGTGTGACTACTATTGATTGTGGTTTATCAATATATAGAAAACTTCTCTAAACAGATTTCCATTTCTGACTCATTCCCTCTGCCCTGAACTTGCCTTTGTAGGGAATCTGCTGCTAACTTGGTACGAAGTGGTCCTTACAGCCGGCAACAATGGAGAGAGGAGCCAAGGGGAAAGGAATCTCCTGCAACTAGTGCACCTTCCACCTACGTATCTACATACATGAAAAGGTGAGTCAGAGCTCTTGGAGGAGAAGAATAGAAGGCTTTGCCTAAAACCTACAGAGATTATAAGACTCCCATGAGCATGCAATTTTCACTTGTCATTGTATTCACTAGTTTTCTGCAGGGAGAAAAAAAGAAGAAGAAAGAAAGGCATCCTGGGGCAAAATTAGATGCATCCAAAGTGGGCTATAGTCCATGAAAGCTTATGGTGAAATAAACTGTTAGCAGTCTGTTCAAAATATTCCTTTTTAAAAACAAAAACATTTGAAATAGATTAAAATGTTTATCTGAAAATTTCCTACATGGAGAAATGATACTCCATGTATGAAAAGCATCTTTTCTAAGCCAGCAGAAATGATCACTTTTCTTGCTATTTAGGCAGACTCATTGTAAACATGCCTACACTTGGATCCATAAGGCATGTTTTTTTAAGTTAGGTTGTCAAAAAATATGTGTGCGTGTGTGTGTGTGTTTGTAATGGCCAAAGTTGAAGAGAGGAAATATACAAAGTATTATTGTTTATAAGCATTATCATTTATTTGAAACAAACAGTACCAAAGTGTTTAAAAAATACAAATAAACAAAACAGACTAGTTATTTAAATCAACAAGTTATTGTTGACAAGACTGTCTTATAACCCAGCTAATTCTGCTTGAGTACAGGCAAAGAGAGGAATGGTTCAAATAATGGGTGAAAAGAATAATTGATAAGTGTGTCAAATGCATTTCAATCTTATGGTAGTTTTTATTGGTTCAGAAGTAAAATGTACATTAGAGTAGACGATTCATACGTTTGCATTAATCTCAAATCATAGTCTTGAAAGAAGAAAAATTACAGTTCACATATCCATGCTTATAATGTTTTATTGTTTGCCTTCAAGAAATTTCAACCTATGGCAAACCTAAGGCAAACCTATCATAGATTTTTTTGGGGGGCAAGTTTCTTCAGAGGGGAGTTGCCATTGCCATCCTCTGAGGCTGAGAGAGTGTGAGTTGCCCAGTCACCCAGTGGGTTTCCATGGCTGAGCCAAGATTGGAACCCTGGTCTCCGGGTATCCTAGTTCAATGCTTAAACCACTATACCATGCTGGTCCATGTTTACAATACTTTTAACTTTTTGGTTAGAATTTTTAAAACTTCAGTATTGTTTATAACACTTCAGTATTGGTTATAAATGTTTACTACTTCTGTTTATTCTTTTTTGACATTAATGTTGTTTCCAATAGGGTTGTTTCACTGTCTTGGTGTTAGTTACCCATACCAATTCCACAAGAGTGGCCATTTGGATGGCCTTGTAAATAGAAGTTGTTGCTGCTATTTCTAATTGCATACAGTGCTTTATATGGCTTTTTAAGCAATTAGATTTCATGACTTAGAGTATGTGTAGTTTGCCCAAATTATGAGATATAGTAAGCAGTGTGACTGTTCCCAAATCTTGTGTAAACAACATAGTAATTCATTGAAATATAAAATTGTATCTGCATCTCAAAGACATTGAGACTTGAGACTGTTTTTTACTAGTTGCACTTCTGTTGTTATATCCCTTGATTATGAATTGAGCTTTCCATTGGAATGTCTGAAGCATTGATTGAATTAATAAGTACAATTTTGCTTGAGTTTTCAGCAAAAGGAGCAATTTTGAACCTAAAATAGCTTCTTTGCAGGTATCCAGTTTTGGACATTCTATAGAAATTCATCTATGACTATTGACAATAATTGGCATGAACTCTAGCTAATGTTATGCTCCTAGTGCAATCAACTTTATGTTTGTTGTCCATATGTGTTGTTAGTCTAATTAACAAATTGAATCCAATATTCCAATGACAGTCTCATCCTTCATATAAATCTGCTAAATAATGGCAATATCTTTGCTAATGTTGGCATGCATCTTTAAACTTGGCTTCTCTATCCCATCATTATTGGTGAACTGTAAGGAGTTCTATATCTCTCTGTGTTATGCCTTAATTTAATGGAATGTGCTGGTATACATGATCTTCAGGTACTTTTTAGTTGTATTATCCTAGCAATTCTAACACTTGTTAAAATCACTTGACATATCAGTCCATTCATACCTCTTCATAGGAAAAGAATCCTCTCACTATAAAATATGACTATAGAATTGCTTTATTTTAAGCAGTTAAATAATATTTTCCATTTTTCTCAGAAACCTTGCCAAAGTTACATAAAGTTACATAAGCACATAGGGACTTGTTGCATAGGCTGACTCTTTATGAGGAGGTATTTATGATAGTTTTTGGGAAGTGTTACTTTGTTCTATTGAATGCATTGCCTTACTCCAGTTTTCTGGATTGGTTCAGATTTGGCTTATGGTTAATCAGAGGACTGTTAATCAGAAATGAATAACTTGCCTGTAGGTCACACTTTGATTTTTTCCTTGAGCCTGCTTTCAAAATCCTGCATTCTTTATTATTTCTAAGCAAAATGGTAACAAAAAAATCGGATAATTTTTTGGCAAGATAGCTTCAGTATTCCATCTATTTTGCTAGTTGGTGAGTTTATGACCCATCAATACTTTGGAAGTACCATGCATGTCTATTTTTAAAATGAATTTTAATGGAAGTTAGTTACATTCTTTGCCTATGCCTGCACACTTTCATACAGGCTTTTTTTTTTATGGCTTTCTTCTTTCAAGTTCTGCTTTTAACTTTTTCTTCATTTGGATATTTATGACCATTTCTTCTTGGCCTGGAGTCTTTCATTCTATTCTTTTACCTAGGAGCATGTTGGTTTAAATACAGCCTATTCAACTCATGTTTTCATTTTTCTCTTTCTTCTCTTACTATTTCTGTTATTTTTACTTCTTCATATTTGATTAAATATCTTTTTGATTTGACTTAGTGTGGGAAATTACAAGAGTACATAAGTCCAAACTGGATTCCTAACAAGATTTATTTCTAGTTTCCACTGCTTTCATTTTTCTAGTAAACATTTTCTTAACAATTATATAGGACCGTCTGTTGGTCTACAGCAATATTTTAGTTCTTCTCTGAAGAAAACGATTTTCTGCTGTTTTACAGTGCTTCATTTTGTAGAAGTAGTGACCTCACCAGTCCCTACATTTCAGCCAATCGTAATGCATCTTCTGCTACCTCACCCACTATCCTTGGTTCATCTACCTCATTGGGCACAGAGTGGCAGCTTGCCTCTTGCCCCACATCTGTCAGTTCTAACACTACAGCATCAGTCCGCCAGTATACCAGGTAAGGGTTCATATGCAGATTCCACTGAAGAGGGTTTAGTTGTGATGTCAAATCAGTGATTCTCTTTGGAATGACATCTGCTTCTGAAACTTCTTCCCAATGGGTTCTGATGGTAGTTGGTAAAATATTCTTTCCAGAGAATGGCTGTCTCATTTTGAAGGCTGTCTCATGTTGGATTTTAACTAGAGCACTGAGCTATGTATCCTTTAAGTAGTTTCTTGAGCGTTATGGAGAGAAATGCAGAGCACACAGACCCATAAAGACTGATTCTTTATGCTCTTAATCTGTGTATTACAGAAATATTTAACCCCTCATGCTTTCTCATAATCTCCCTTACATCATGCCATTAACTTTCAGAACAGCCACCTGTTTCATAGAGGAAGTATTTTACTTTTCTGGCTGATCTCACTGAGATTCTAACTTAGTGTTGGGAAATATGTGGCCCTCCAGCTGTTTCAGGACTCCTATAATCCCTAGTGATTGGACATGCAAGGTGGAACTAATGGGAACTGGAAGTCCACCAGGACATCTGGTTGACTAGAGGTTGCTGACATCTGCACTAAACCATCTTCATCACAGAGATAGTTTTTCATTTTGCACTGAGAACAAACTGTTGTTTTACACTTCAAGTGATAAAGGTTTCTGAATCAACTTATTTTCTTTCCCACCCACCCACCCCACCTTAATAGCCCTTTAAAATTGTGCCTGAGACACTGTTTTCTGTTTTTCAGAACACCTTACAAGCAACAAACTGACTCTACTTTAGAGAAGAGCACAGAGGGCATCTCTTCTAGCATTCCGTTAAGTGTCATAACAAATCTCACTGTACCGAGTAGTGCCAATGGTTTTACAACAACTGCCAATTCTAATTCACTGACTGGAACAGAGTCCTCTGCTGCTGATGCCAGGGATCGAAGAAGGTTAGTGAGCTTTTTGGTGATACTGTTATGAGCTGCGCCTGTGACCCAGTCCATGAATTAATGGAGCCCCTGACAATCTTTCAATTTGCCTTCTCAATGGCTGAGAAACTTTCTTCAGTTTAGTCTTTCATATACATTCCTATAAAGTGATCAGATTGTTCAGTATAACCAGAGTACTGTGTGTGGGCTGAACTATGTTGCAAACATGTTTTAATGTAAAAAAGGACCTCTTTTGAACTTCCCAATATTCATCTAAAACTGCTTGAGATGGTGCATTCATGCATGAATTTTTGCCTTTGCCAAAATGCCTTTGGCATTTACTTCAAATATATTGTTGCTGAAGACTCCCAGTGATGGTTTGTGATTTGGATTAACTTTGGGGATACATGTTCTTATAAGATTCACACTTATAGGCTTTCTCCCCTTTCTTATACGCATTTCATGCAAAAATGAATAAAATATAAGAGCACGTTTGTGATTCACTTATTCTGTTTTGCCTTTCAAAGCATATCATTTCAAGAATATTAGCATTTTCATTTGAATAACAAAGCATTGGATTTTTGCTCAGTTAGGCTGTGTAGAATGTTTTACGAATGCTGTGATTCCACAGATATTTCACTGAAAGAAGTTGTTGAAATTTTCTGCAGTTTTATGCTGATCCAGTTCTACTGAAGCATATGTTAGTTTTGTTTTGGGACTATTAACAATCTGAAAGTTGTTTTTATGGATAAACAAGTTGTTTGTTAGATACCTGGTGCACTATTCTGTGGGGCTTGGAGGGAGTTGCAGTTGACTTCAGAATTACAAATACATGTTTTATTTTTGGATTCACTGGTGACTGAGCTCTGTTCATACCATCTCATTTTAGTAATATTGTTTTATATTTAAATAGTGATCAAGTGGGAATTTAAACTGGATTTCGAGAAATGTACATCACCTAGTTGGAAGACTACTGAATGGAAGCCAGGTAGCTTGAAACGGAAGATGGTAGGCATTTGCCAGTGGGCTTTCAGCATTTAATGGCAGCTGTTACAATAGTGTATTCATCTAATTCACTGTTCCCAAAGCTGCAAGTTTCTCTTAGCAACAACAACATAAACTCCTAGCCTAATATTAGATCATTAGGATGTCTCTATAACAGGCAGCCTCAGCTTGCCTATTTGAAGCTACTGGATTAAAACTGAAATGCATTGCTGGGTTTGGGAAGAGAGAGTAAGCTGTCTGGAATGTCCTTTCCTTCAGAAGGATGCTGGTTTGCAGACTTAACAGACTGATTCATTACTGAGTGAGTTCCCTGCATGTATTATGTCTTAAATACAAAAACTCAAAGCCCCATATATGCACAACCTCCTATTCAGACCTGATCGACACTTTCCCACAATGTGTGGGAGCTGCTTCCATGTGATTCAATACTATACTGCTCCACTAACAAGCAGGAGGAGAAACCACATGACCATGAATGTTATTTTATTCAGTCAAGTAGGTTTATTTTTACAGACATTACCAAAGCAGTGTAGAATTGAACAAAAGTGAACTGTCACCTAAGTAGTAGAGTTTAAAGATATAGCTGTTTTAGTCTGTAGAATTAATATGTATAGAGATTTTGTAGCACCTTTGATACTAATGAACAAAAGAACAAAAAAAGGTTTGTAGCATGAGCTTTCATAGACTTTAGTCTACTTCTTCAGAAGCTTATGGTGGATTGAAAGCTAGGGACAGACAGGGATGCAAGAGTTTAGGAACGACATCCCGTTGTTCGCACTTGTCACCTAAGTAGTTGTGATGATATGATATGAAATGAGCCTAAGAATAAACTCAGCTTCTATCATGAATAAATGTTTTGCTTTTAAAAGTCTAAATTAAACTAATAGCATATCTGCCATAGAAGACTACATATATTTAAATGGAACTCACCATCATACTTCACTTTTGTTTACAACATCAGCTATGGAAGCCTGGCAGTTAACAGCATGATCCCTTGGTTACTGATGTATATTTTTTGTCCTAAATTACTTTGCTGTATTATATGAGTGTTGTACTGAATCTGCTAAGGTCTTGTCTGTGCTCTCTGCTGACTTAAACGGTTTAGATTTGAATAGTAGAATATGCATATTTCTAGCCTATGCATAAACACATTCTTGACTTTGCCATTGTTTGTTCACTATTTGTACTAAACACAATAACTAAAATAATAGCTTACAAATCTACTCTGAAAATATATCTGATTTAACAAATTGCAGAAATGATTGTATAGGCAAATGATATATGTAAAATCAACTATTGTGAATCAACAGTTGAGATTAACAAATCTGAATGTGACTTCTGTGTGTTGTATTCTGTAAAAAATGTGTACTACTGCGGCTCTGTGATACTTATAATATACCAAGGCCCTAGCCTCTCTGGATCAGTGTGATGGAAAGTGTCATCAACACAGTTTGTGGAATTTGAAGAACTTCCTCTTTTTCAAGATTGATCCAAGCTATGAAGCAGGTTGGAACAAGAAATGGCACGTATATCAAATAAACATAATATTAAAAAAAGGTGAGAATACACTACCATGGCTAGTACATGGGAGCGTTGTTATGGAAGGCTTACTTCTCTGCCACCATTGTGTCCTTAAATTGTATCCTCAAATTGTACCCAGTTTTTTTTGCTGGCTGTGGCATGCACAATTGGTGGAATTCTTTTGTAGCTCTGTACCCTCAGAATACATCCAACAGTTTTGAAAGGCACTTCACAGACAAAGTTGTTTGCATTTGGGCTAGATTTGACCTTTGAATTGTTACAAGTCTGACGGAGACATCTTGAGCACTGTCAAGAACTATTATTTGGAATCTCTTTCAGTTGTTGTGGCCTGGTGATGTCCTTGTGGCGCACACTACTGCCACCTTTCTCCTTTTTTCTAGCTGGCAGTCCTGTGGGAACTTGTTATCCCCACCCTTGCCACCTAATTAAGTATAAGGTACCCACACTGTCTTTTGTATGATGTCCCACCTCCAAAACGTCAAGCTATTAGTAGCGTGGTTTGTGATGAAAACGTAGGCCAAGCGATGTTGGAACAAGAAGAAAAGTTTATTTTAAAACAGCATGTAATAAATGTAACTTGCATCAGAACTTGCTACTATAGTTTTTCCTGGTTACAAAATTATAACGTTTAATTCACTCACAGTACTTCAGCCACACTGGCTAGCAATATCTATGTGGAGAGAACACTACAGCAGCTCTCTTCTTTATTGTCTCTCCTGTCTAAACTCTAACTCTCCAAAGTACAGTTCCCTCAGGAACACCCTAAAACACAGCCCTCTCTCTGGCTTAACTTTCTCAACCCTCTCTTCATCTCAACACTAACTCTTAACTGTCCACCAACTGTCAGCCTGGGCTTTTTAAATGCTCACAGCTGGAATCCCATTGGCTGGCTCTCAGCTTCCTCCTGATTGGCCATCTGAACATTCTGTTCACCACAGTCCTTAAAAGTGTTTGGCCTGTTGTATGAAGGAATTCTGAAAAGTTCTTGGCCCCACCCACTTCCCAAAATGTGGGCATAATTTTGTCACTGTAGCTTGAAAGAGTATCTTTTTGCATTGTAAAATGCCAGTTTACAGGATGATAGCTCTAATTTCTGAATTTTTCCAGATCATTGGTAAAACCATGTCAACGAAATGTGTGGAATTTTCAAACGCTGAACTACAGGTCATCATTAAGTTCCTGTTCCTGCAAAGGAAAACTCCAAAGGAAATCCATGAGTGTATGATGCAAACATTGAGTGGCAATGTGCCAGTCATACTAAACTGTGAAGAAGTGATGTGCCAACTTTCAATGTGGAGATTTTGAGACTGAAGATGCAACAAGTCTGGGAGGCCTTCAACAGTGTCAACTCCTGACATTGTTGGTCATGTTCATAACCTTCTTTTGGCAGATTGGTGAATCTCAGTCAAAACAATTGCTAGGACACTGGAGATACTTTGGGAACACATTGGTTTTATAATTCATGAGCAGGTTTCTGTGCAGAAGCTTTCAGCCAAGTGGGTGTCGAAATGTTTGAATGTTGACCAGAAATGAAATCAAGTGGGTACCTCTGAATTGATTTTGCAGCATTTTGAGTGATATTATTATTATTATTATTATTTATAGCCCGCCCCTCTGCGCTGCAATCGGGGCGGGTTACAGCATATTAAAACAAACAGAATTAAAACATTCCCTCATCCCACAATCTAACCCTCCCATCCCCTTAAAACAGAATTAAACTTTAAGGACTTAAAACACACAATGCAATAAAACAATAATAATTATAATTTTGGAATTGCTTGTCACTGGTGATGAAACATGGTTACATCACTATGATCCAGAGACCAAACAATAGTCTTTGTAGTGGATTCTCCCTGGCTGAAGTAATTCAAGATTCAAGATTCAAAGGTCAGCAAGAAAGGTCATAGCCACAGTTTTGGTTGTTGTTGGAGGTTTTTTTGGAATAAGAAAGGTATTTTGATGGTTGACTGTCTTTAGAAGGGCCAAACAGTTAATGCACAATACCTACTCTAACTTGCTGTGCTGATTAAAAATGATATTGAAGGAAAAACAGCACGGGACACTACAGAAAGGTGTTCTTTTTTTGCAGGCCAGTGCACCTGTTCACAGGACTGGCAAGCTAATGTTTTGAAGAATTTGGGTCTGAGTGCCTAGAGTCTAGACCAGGGGTAGGCAACCTTTCCCCTTTAAGGGCCAAGGGACTTCAGCTTCCAGAAGCCTCAGCCATGTTGGCCAATAGTCCCATGATGGCCAATAGCTCCTGGGATTCTGGGAGCTGAAGTCCCTTGGCCCTTAAAGGGGAAAGGTTGCCTACCCCTGGTCTAGACCATCCACCCTACTCTCCAGATCTTGCTCTATTTGACTATTTCTGGTTTCCAAACCTTAAAAAGAGTTTGAAAGGAAGGAAATTTTTGAATGATTCAGAGGTAATAGAAGCAGCAAAGCATTATCATCATCATCATCATGGAAGAGTTAAAGAAATGAGAAACAATGTGTCAAGTGTGTTGAACTTCATGGTGGGTATGTGGAATAGCATGTAAGTTTCATGGTTCTAGGCCATTCCCTTCTTGGTTGGGCCAAGAACTTTTCAGTACCCCCTCATATGTACCCTTGACAGTTTCGGCTGGTAAAAAGTAGTCAGAGGAAAGTGTCTAGATGGATTTAGAGAGTGAATGCTTCTTTGCAGTAGGTACCAGACATCATGAAATGGAGAGTAATTAATCTTCTCTTTTAGGTGACTGGACTTAAAAATGTGTGATGACTAAAATCCAGTTGCAGATTTCCCTTCTAGAGGCAAAGTAGTATAGAATGTGGTTGACCAGTTTTGAAGAACCTGGTTATTTAATCCTTTTCAATATAGTTTCATGGTTGGTTTTGGAACAAGCTTTATTTGTCCCTATTGATTATTTGTATTGGTAGCAAGACAAGGTGAGTGCTACCTTGTTGTTCTCCCTGGTCTATTGATACTGTTAAGTTGACAGTTGAGCATGGTAGCCTTGTAAACAAGCTCTATTAGTGAAAAAATGTAAGTATGGTATTACAGTGGCATTTGCTCAATCCTCCAGGGCAGAAGTAGTGATCAGGACTTCTGAAAGAGTCACTCCTCTAAACTTCTATGCTAATAGCCCTTTAATGGCAATGCAGGATGATCTCTGCAAAGGCTCTGGAATAATATATGATATGTGAATGCTTTCTGTATTCAGCTACATTCCCCACTGTCTCTGTACTAAATTGCTACCCGTTTCTAGTCTTTGCAGTGATTAGTTATGGTTTATCAAAATAGGAACACAAGAAATAAGTATTCATTTCTAGTTAGTAACAGTGTTTCTCTGTGAGTATTGTACTTAATGTTTGAAAGGTGCTTCTGAAATATCTGTTGAGTGGCACTCTATGCTCTCGGGCACCACCTACTGTTGGAAGATTGTTTCTGCATCGTGTATGTAAGGCTGCAAATGCATTTATCATATATTGTGCATAAATCCAGGTAATATTAGAATCATAGTTTGTAAGATCAAACATATGTCCTTCTAAGTAGATTTAGTCTTTCACTTTTTTATTTGTAAAAAGAGGTGGGTTGTTCCACTTCTAGTGGACAAATAACATAATAGTATGGCTGTGGTATTCCCTCATGCAAGGTGCATTTATGAGTCTAGGAGAACCATAAGTATCCAGAAATGGGTGACATGAGAGAGGAACTTAGCATGGGGCAAGAGGGGGCAGGCGGTATATATGGGGAAATTGTGGAAGTGGCAAAAGATTGGTAGCATGTTTGTGTAGGATGAATTAAAGGAGGAGGGAAATAGATGGGTGACAGAGTGGGTCTGCTTTAATGTGAGAAGAGGAAGAAATTCTATTCCAATTTATGCAGAGTTTTGTGGAGGAATGTGTATAATAAAATTTACTAACCAAACAGTTGAACTGTACCTCTCTTTTTAAAAAAGGTGTGGGATGGTTCTCTGCTGTTCTGGAGAGCTCCTTTTTCTCTCTTTCCTTCATGAAGACTTAAATCCAGTTTGCCCATCTGAATAGGCAAACAGTAGCATCTGTGGGCAATGATTCTTGCATGAAGTTAAAATAGTTGTACTTATCTCTTCAGTGAGTATTTCATAGAGTTTATACTTATCTGACTTATTCTGTTAAACAGGCTACTTTGTCATAACTTAAGTTTCTTAGCAGCAGAGGATACTTACTCACTAGAAAAGAATGAAAATTAGCATGAAATCAGATTCATATTGGATTGATATATTGCCACATATAGGATATATGCTGTAGAGTTACTTCATCTCGTTGGCTTAATTTGGTACTCTGTACAGTTTAAAATCATTTCTATTGTCTGGGCCTAGCCAGGAATCTGCTTTTGGTTCCCTAATTTTGATACAAGCATTTGCGAGTCTCTCCATGCTGTTTCTTTATCTTACCTTGCTTATCAGTGTCATCTGAGGGAGAGACACTAGGCCCAGCACCATCGGGCCTAGTGTAAGAAGAAGAGCCCTCCCTCCATTCCATCCAGTGTCATCTGAGGGAGAGACACTAGGCCCAGCACCTTCGGGCCTAGTGTAAGAAGAAGAGCTCTCCCTCCATTCCATCCAGTGTCATCTGGGGGAGAGGACACTAGGCCCAGCACCATCGGGCCTAGTGTAAGAAGAAGAGCCCTCCCTCCATTCCATCCAGTGTCATCTGAGGGAGAGACACTAGGCCCAGCACCTTCGGGCATAGTGTAAGAAGAAGAGCCCTCCCTCCATTCCATCCAGTGTCATCTGGGGGAGAGGACACTAGGCCCAGCACCATCGGGCCTAGTGTAAGAAGAAGAGCCCTCCCTCCATTCCATCCAGTGTCATCTGAGGGAGAGACACTAGGCCCAGCACCTTCGGGCCTAGTGTAAGAAGAAGAGCCCTCCCTCCATTCCATCCAGTGTCATCTGGGGGAGAGACACTAGGCCCAGCACCTTCGGGCCTAGTGTAAGAAGAAGAGCCCTCCCTCCATTCCATCCAGTGTCATCTGAGGGAGAGACACTAGGCCCAGCACCTTCGGGCCTAGTGTAAGAAGAAGAGCCCTCCCTCCATTCCATCCAGTGTCATCTGAGGGAGAGACACTAGGCCCAGCACCTTCGGGCCTAGTGTAAGAAGAAGAGCCCTCCCTCCATTCCATCCAGTGTCATCTGGGGGAGAGGACACTAGGCCCAGCACCATCGGGTCTAGTGTAAGAAGAAGAGCCTTCCCTCCATTACCATCTGATATCATCTGGGGGAGAGGACACTAGGCCCAGCACCATCGGGCCTAGTGTAAGAAGAAGAGCCCTCCCTCCATTCCATCCAGTGTCATCTGAGGGAGAGACACTAGGCCCAGCACCTTCGGGCCTAGTGTAAGAAGAAAAGCCCTCCCTCCATTCCATCCAGTGTCATCTGAGGGAGAGACACTAGGCCCAGCACCTTCGGGCCTAGTGTAAGAAGAAGAGCCCTCCCTCCATTCCATCCAGTGTCATCTGGGGGAGAGGACACTAGGCCCAGCACCATCGGGCCTAGTGTAAGAAGAAGAGCCCTCCCTCCATTCCATCCAGTGTCATCTGAGGGAGAGACACTAGGCCCAGCACCTTCGGGCCTAGTGTAAGAAGAAGAGCCCTCCCTCCATTCCATCCAGTGTCATCTGAGGGAGAGACACTAGGCCCAGCACCTTCGGGCCTAGTGTAAGAAGAAGAGCCCTCCCTCCATTCCATCCAGTGTCATCTGAGGGAGAGACACTAGGCCCAGCACCATCGGGCCTAGTGTAAGAAGAAGAGCCCTCCCTCCATTCCATCCAGTGTCATCTGAGGGAGAGACACTAGGCCCAGCACCTTCGGGCCTAGTGTAAGAAGAAGAGCCCTCCCTCCATTCCATCCAGTGTCATCTGGGGGAGAGGACACTAGGCCCAGCACCATCAGGTCTAGTGTAAGAAGAAGAGCCCTCCCTCCATTCCATCCAGTGTCATCTGAGGGAGAGACACTAGGCCCAGCACCTTCGGGCCTAGTGTAAGAAGAAAAGCCCTCCCTCCATTCCATCCAGTGTCATCTGAGGGAGAGACACTAGGCCCAGCACCTTCGGGCCTAGTGTAAGAAGAAGAGCCCTCCCTCCATTCCATCCAGTGTCATCTGAGGGAGAGACACTAGGCCCAGCACCTTCGGGCCTAGTGTAAGAAGAAGAGCCCTCCCTCCATTCCATCCACTGTCATCTGGGGGAGAGACACTAGGCCCAGCACCTTCGGGCCTAGTGTAAGAAGAAGAGCCCTCCCTCCATTCCATCCAGTGTCATCTGGGGGAGAGGACACTAGGCCCAGCACCATCGGGCCTAGTGTAAGAAGAAGAGCCCTCCCTCCATTCCATCCAGTGTCATCTGAGGGAGAGACACTAGGCCCAGCACCATCGGGCCTAGTGTAAGAAGAAGAGCCCTCCCTCCATTCCATCCAGTGTCATCTGAGGGAGAGACACTAGGCCCAGCACCTTCGGGCCTAGTGTAAGAAGAAGAGCCTTCCCTCCATTACCATCTGATATCATCTGAGGGAGAGACACTAGGCCCAGCACCTTCGGGCCTAGTGTAAGAAGAAGAGCCCTCCCTCCATTCCATCCAGTGTCATCTGAGGGAGAGACACTAGGCCCAGCACCTTCGGGCCTAGTGTAAGAAGAAGAGCCCTCCCTCCATTCCATCCAGTGTCATCTGAGGGAGAGACACTAGGCCCAGCACCTTTGGGCCTAGTGTAAGAAGAAGAGCCCTCCCTCCATTCCATCCAGTGTCATCTGAGGGAGAGACACAAGGCCCAGCACCTTTGGGCCTAGTGTAAGAAGAAGAGCCTTCCCTCCATTACCATCCAGTGTCATCTGAGGGAGAGACACTAGGCCCAGCACCTTCGGGCCTAGTGTAAGAAGAAGAGCCTTCCCTCCATTACCATCCAGTGTCATCTGAGGGAGAGACACTAGGCCCAGCACCTTCGGGCCTAGTGTAAGAAGAAGAGCCTTCCCTCCATTACCATCCAGTGTCATCTGAGGGAGAGACACTAGGCCCAGCACCTTCGGGCCTAGTGTAAGAAGAAGAGCCTTCCCTCCATTACCATCTGATATCATCTGAGGGAGAGACACTAGGCCCAGCACCTTCGGGCCTAGTGTAAGAAGAAGAGCCCTCCCTCCATTCCATCCAGTGTCATCTGAGGGAGAGACACTAGGCCCAGCACCTTCGGGCCTAGTGTAAGAAGAAGAGCCCTCCCTCCATTCCATCCAGTGTCATCTGAGGGAGAGACACTAGGCCCAGCACCTTCGGGCCTAGTGTAAGAAGAAGAGCCCTCCCTCCATTCCATCCAGTGTCATCTGGGGGAGAGGACACTAGGCCCAGCACCATCGCGCCTGGAATAAGAACAAGAGCCCTCCCTCCATTACCATCTGATGTCATCTGGGGGAGAGACACTAGGCCAAGCACCACCCAGCCTAGAATAGGAAGGAGGGATGGGATTCGAATGTATCTGCTTTAATGTTTGTTTTGATGTTTTGAAATGCTGTACGCCGCCCCGATTGCCTAGCAGAGGGGCGGGATATAAATAAATAAATTATTATTATTATTATTATTATTATTATTATTAATCTTACCCTCTTCCTTGGTGCCTGCCTGACACAGTCCAGTTTTTCCTCATTTCATTTGGTTTTTGTACTATGCTTTCCAGGTTATGGTGCAATTCATTTTATTTGGAGTAGAAATTACAACAAAGGAAAATAACTTTCTGAAAGCATTGGGCTTTGATACTCTGGGCTTTCGGGGGGGGGGGGACCCTTAAAATTGGGTGTAGGCAACGTGTGGCCCTCCAGATCTTATCAGGCTGCAATTCCATGTCAGCCCTACTCAGCGTAGACAGTAGTGGTGAGTGATGGGAGTTTCAGTCCAATCACATCATAGAATCATAGAGTGGGAAGAGACCAAAAGGGCCATCCAGTCCAACCCCCTGCCATGCAGGAATACACAGTGAAAACACGCCCAACAGATGGCCATCCAGCTTCTGATTAAAAAACCTCCAAAGAAGGAAACTCCACCACTCTCAGAGGGAGTGTGTTCCGCTGTTGAACAGCTCTCACTGTCAGGAAGTTCCTCCTAATATTGCGGTGGAATCTTGTTTCCTGTAGTTTGAATCCATTGCTCTGGGTCCTATTCTCTTGGAGCAGCAGAAAACAGACATCAGGAGGACCATTCCATCCCGCTTTAAAATTTTATACTTTAACTAAGCACTAATGTACGAGTGTTTTTTCTTTCCTCCTACAATATTTTCAATTTGTATAGGATCTTTCAGATTGTAAACCTGATTGCTGGGTCTGTCTTAACATTATTGATTTTTGTAAACCACAATGGCAAGGGTTTTTGGGGGGGCTGCAGAGTAGGGTAAAACATATAACAAATAATAAACCAAGCCTTCTTAAAGTAGTATGTATACATCAATGTGTATCTCAAATGTGCTGCTGTTGTTACTGATGTTAGATTAGATTGCATAGTTCAGTTCCTAGCTTTTATGGGATACTGATGGTGTAGTAGATAAGATGTTTCTTGTTAGAGTTATGAGGCAGTGTAATAGTTTTTAAGATTTACAAATAGTAAAACTGAAAATCTTAGATCACTTTATAAGTATGTGTGCCCTGATTTACCATTATTACTTGTCCTGTCTCTGATCAAAAAGCCTAGGTATTTCAGAGTGCAGCACTTCCTTTGCCAAAACTAAGAGTTTGAACAGATTCCTACATGAATAGAGTATTTAATGTATTGTCTGTGTGGGACAAGGGGTCAGTTTCTCCTCTATGTTACATACTTAGTGTTCTGTTAGGAAAGGACAGCAAAGGGCTTCCATCACTTAAAGAAGCAAGCAGTCATCCAACACCTGCTGCTGAAAGCACTTATCAGCCATGCTTTTGTAGTTAATCTCTTTGCGATAAAGTTGTCCTTGTATAAAAAGAGCTCCCAGTGCTTGTGCTATGATGTAGGAGGGGCAGGAATTCTGCCTGCTGCTTGATTTTCCATGTTCGGAAGAGGAAAGGTTGCTGTTGCTTTATCAGACACAGGCTGCATTTTTATGTGCAAGAGGTCAGGGTGCAGACTTTTGTCTTACTGTTGAAAGTCATTCTTCCTGTGAAGTAACTGAGCAGGTATGTGTGTGTGCAAGGGTTTCAGTTCCTGGACAGACCTATGGGAGATGTTCAAGGTGGGAACTCTCCCTGACGCAGAGTGCAACATATTTTTTCTGAGTGAAAAAAATCTGGATTGGTGGATTGGCATTCTTTTTGACTTCATAATGACTTGTAGGCTTTAAGAGAAATGCCCAAGAGAATGACTTTGTCTTAGGAATGTCTTAGAAGTACATAATGGCTGACACATTAGGTAAAACTGCATGCCTTATACTGTCTCCATTTTATTTTGTTCTTGTCTCATAAAATGTTAATTAAATGAATTTCTGCGCTTGCTGATTTTGGTTTCAAGTAGATATTTGAACATCTTTAACTGTGCCCTTAGTATTCTGTACCTTGTATATATTTTCACTGCTGATTAATAGATCATTTTTTAAATGTTTCTTAGCTTCCTTGGTTGTTGATGGACTGGGCTGTGAAGGGAGTAGTCTGAATGGGGTTTTGTTCTGTTATTTCAGCATTCACTGTAGTAAAACGAAACCGATTTAGTGACTAAATATCTGTACAGTTATCCCTCCTCATTCGCAGACTTCGAGTCCGTGGTCTCGCTCTTTGCGGGAGTGACAAGCAAGGAGGAATAAAATAGCGGCACGCGCCTGCATGCACACTATGAGCACATGTGCCATTATTTTCAATGGGCTCGATTATTTGTGAGCCACCATTTTCATGGGGTGGGTGGGTTCCAGAACGGATCCCCTGTGAATTGGGAGGGGCTACTGTAATGTGTAGCAGACATTCTACAAATGAATTGGAAAACTCATAAGTGTAACAATTTATAAAAATCTGGACCCTTCCAGATGTTTTAACCCCACAAGGTGGCAGCAGATAATTTGCTGTCCTGTTTTTAATTTCCATGAATGGAGATTAACAATTGTTTACACATGTTTTAAAAGTTTATAGCTGTATCCTTTGCTTGACCTGTATTAAGAGCTTGTGAGTGTCCTGCAGGCATCGGTTTGGACACTATGAGAACAGAATGCTGGAGTAGATGTATGTTTCAACAAGGTTGTTCTTAAGTTCATACTCCGTCATTTGCAAAATGCTTCAGTCCTAAAAATTTTAAATATAATTGTGCATAGTCACAAACTGAATTTTATGTAGTTCCAGAATGAAATTGTTTTACCCCTGTTTTAGACTTTATCAGTACTGACTTATTTGAACTGGAAAGCAAATTCTTAGGACAGAAAGCAGGTTTTGAGTTTTGACACAGACTGTTTGGGCAGGTGAGGCCTTCTATGGTGATTCTAGCTTATTAGATATGGTAGGCAATAATAGTTGCTATGATTATCCCAGATGACTAGAGTGAGGGAGCCTTGATGAAAAAAGTGAACCACAACTGAGATAAAATAAAGTATTTTCTGTGCTTATTTAGATTCCTTCTGATTCAAATAATTCTTCAGTCCAAATAACTGCTTCATCTAATTCCTCTACATGATGAATATGAATAATTTAACAAAAAAGTTTATGTGCAGTCATGCTGTTTATTCACCTGAGTAGCTAAAAGAACACAGTCCAATAAAAAGGCTGTGCTGCTGGGCAAAACATACTTGGATATTTGGAAAATTAAATCAACACAGCTAGAAGACATCAGTTTGAAAAGGTTTTCTATTCATATAATACTTAACTATACTTGTAAATCAGATTAGATTCAGAGTTGATTTGTTTATTGTACTTTTCCTGTTAATGTAGTATGATTGTAAATCCCATATACTTTTGAAATAGAAATATATTCAATGTGAAACAAAATTACATTTCCCAATTGCCAGATGTATTCTTAAGAATGAGATATATGACTTGTTAAGACGGGCTACTTCAAGGAAGTTATAGCACACTTAAGCTAGTTGCTTGATCTCTTTTGTTCCTTTTGTCTGCAGCTTATTAAAACATTGAACGTTGTTGGATGATATTGTTCCATGTTCCTTATCTAAAGTGCTTATAAAAATCTGACATTTCAGCTGCTTCATGTTGCTTTTCAGATGTCCATTTGTATGAACATTATCAGAGAAACTTTATATTCAGTTATTTAATCCTTCTTTATACTGAAACACAAATATTTGAGAGTATTATATGTATGGTTAAATTGGTTAATCCAAAGAGCAGGATCTGGTGCATATAAGTACAGCCAGAAGGGTATTTTCCCCCCACTTGGATGTGTAGCTTAATACAGATGTAAAACTACATCTTTCTAATGTACAAATCACTCTTACTCCACCCAACTAGTATTGTAGCTGGATGTGTGCATTCATCTATTCTGCCTTTCACTGGATGGTCCTATTGATTGTTGATGCAGCAAGGGATAGAAGTGAAGGAGACAGCAAAATCAGCTGCTCATTTGAGTTACATATAAATGCTTGGTTCCTATGGCAGGGAAAAACAAATCCTTTCTGCTTTTTGCTCCTTTTGTTTTTGTTTTTAAGAATCATATTTCAGTCAGGCAACTTCTGGCAAGGGATGGGTTGCACCTCACAGCAGTTGGCAAGAAATTTTTGCTGAGAGTCTGAAAAATGTGATCAGGAAGACCTTAAACTGAGTTATGTGTGGGGGTTCAACAAATGCTGGAGATAATAGCCCAAAATTTATACAGAAAACAAGGCAAATAACAAAAGAACTCAACAGTGGGAGGAAAAAACACTTTAAATGCAGATAGAGGGAATGGCCAGTGGTCTTAGATGTCTCTATACTAATGCACAGAGCCTGGGAAATAAACGGGACGAACTTGAAGTCTTAGCACAGACAAGCAAATATGATATAGTAGACATCACTGAAAGCTGATGGGATGAGCCTCATGACCGGAATGTAGTAATAGAGATATAACCTATTTCAGAAAATAGAACAAACAGGAAGGGAGGTGGAGTAGCATTATACATAAAGGTTGTATACACCTGTGTACACCAGTGGGACATAGTGGTTTGCATGTTGGACTATGAATTTGGAGAGCAAGATTCAAGTCCTCACTTGGCCATGAAAACCCACTGGGTGACCTTGGACAAGTCACAGATTCTCAGCTTCAGAGGAAGGCAATAGCCACCCCCCTCTGAAGAAACTTGCCAAGAAAGGGTTGCCATAAGTCTCCCTTTAATTCATTGTTATTGATCTTTGTTTGTTTTAATCTGTCTGGTTTTAATCTTTGTCGGTTTAATACTTTTTTAAGGGGGGGTATAGGAGTTTGAATGTATTTGTACTTTTATTACTTGTGAGCCGCCCCGATTGAGCTCAGAGGGGCGGGGTATTATTATTATTATTATTATTATTATTAGTCAGAAACCACTTGAAGGCAAACAACACACACCCACACACCTGTGTACAGATCTATGACTTAAATCCTGGATAGTCCTTGTGGTTTCTTCCAACTCTATGATCTTTAAGAAAACATAATGTGGCAGTTAGAAATATTTGTATCTATATGTATTTGAAAATTCCCTGGTAAACAAGAATGAGTTAGTGGTAAGGTGAGTGGGATTGATTTTACATCTAGAATTACAACTAGATTGCACAAAGACATCAGCTGGCAACTTCAATAACAGTCTGTCTGACAGGTATCCAAAGACTGATGAAAATTGTTGCAGAAGTGGGAGGGGGGGTCTATTGTAGCAGCGACCATGTGGAAGGATCCTCCCAACTGCAATCAGATAGAATCTTTGTGTGCCAATTGATCCTGCCACTAACTGAAGATTTATTATTTGCCAGGTAGTTTCCTGATCACTAACATTTTTAGTTAGTCATGGAGATTGTGATGATTTTAATTATCTTAATTATAACTGGAATACATGTTGTATACTCTGCTTACAGAACTACCCTTACCTATAGCAAAGGAAAGCAGACAGATTGATCAGGAGGGGATAGCTGCTAACTCCAAGCAGCCTATTTGTCTGAAGTCTGCCTTCTGGCAGAGTCCTTACAGCCAGATATACTGGGAAAGCTTGCTTGGAGAACCACTGGTCTTATTACAGAGGCAATTATCCAAGCCAGACTTCTTAGAGCACTGAGGCTCCAAGGACTGCCTCATCCATGCCATCCTCTCAACAAACATCTTAGAAATAAGCTATTCCAAACCATCAGCCTTTCCCTCTTGGTCATGACAACGTTGTTTACTTTGCTTCACTGCTGCATCTATGGTCTTTTCCCTCTTGCAGTCACCGTGCTGCAGTCATCTATGTCACCATATTTACACTGGTGTAGTTTCCTAACAAGTTCTTGGTCAAAATATTTTATTATTTAATGAGTGTTTTATTATTTTAAGAATTGAGTTTTCATTATATTGTCTTGGTTTTTAATATAGGGAAGCTCTTTTGGATTTTTTAAAACTGAAAAGCAGAAGAAAACTGTCATAAGTAAATAAACAGTGTGCTTTGTTTGGTGCCTTATTGATCTTAGTCTAACTACAGTTATTTGAGATTATCTGAAAGTTCCTCAGCTACACTATTGCTCTTGGGAGTGTAGAGTTACATACATTTTAGTACATTTTGCATATTTTAAAACTTTAGTTATGAATGAAATATGTTATTTCTCTTTATGTTTTCTTAAGGTAAGACAAAAATATATAATTGTGCAACACCAGTGTTATAAAATGGTAGTCATTTTAAAATTACATAGTATTATATAATCCTAAAATAAGACCTACTTACATATTGTTTCTGTACATGAGCATAGGAAGCTAGGGACAAATACTCCAGCCGTGCCCATTCCACTCTAACTTCCCCATGTTTTTGAAAAATGTGCAAGTGTCTCATCAAGTTTTCTAATTCTGTAGAATTCTGTAATCATTTTCTGAAAAATTGTATGTCCTCCAATGATATACAGAAAGGAATACCTGACTAGAACTATTATGCTACATTTGCTTACATAGTAGTACTAAAGGGGACTAAGGGCCTGTACAGACTGGTCAAAAGGGCCAGCCTGGGGGTGAAGTCGGGGTATGGTGACCGCACACTGGCCGCCCCGACTCTGCCCCCATGTTGTCCTCATGCCGGCCTCCCAACAGATGGTGGACAGTGTCAGGGCGCTCCCATGGCACAGCATTTAGACACGCTGTGCCAAAGGAGCACAGAAGAGTCGCCGCCGCAGTGGCAAGGGCAGCTTTTTGCCGCTCCAAAAAGGAGCGGCATTTGTCAGCTCTTTTTGGAGCAGTAAAGTGCCATCTGTACAGCCCCTAGGTTTCCCATGCAAATGTGATAAATTTGAAAAAAATATATAATTAAATATTTTTGTCACTTGAGCAAAGCTGCCACCTATTTGAAAAGGCATAAATTCATATTTGCCAGATTTTAAAACAAGGTCTTATTTCTCTTCCCCCCCCCCCCCATTTTGTTTTGTTTTTAGGTCATACCTGACTCCAGTAAGAGATGAAGAAGCAGAATCCCTAAGAAAGGCACGATCCAGACAAGCTCGCCAGACTCGCAGGTCCACACAGGTGAAGAAAATTATTCCCTATTGTCGTCATCATAATCATCCTATCTTTTTTCCCAGATACATCATGTAAAAGTTAAAAATATAATTAAACTATTAATAAATTAAAAAGCAGTAAAAGCATCATGTAAAAGTTAAAAATTAAACTATTAATAAATTAAAAAGCTGTAAAATAACAGTTTTTTAAAAGAACAACAAAAAAACAACTTGGCACATGAAAGGTGCTTTCCACTAGAGTCAGTCTTCAAAGACCTACTGAAACAAAAAGTTCTTCCCCTGCCTATAGAGGGATAACAAGGAGAATGCCAGTCTAATTTCTCTAGAAAGGAGTCCCAAAGCCTGGGAACAGTCACCAAGCAGGCCCTCTCCTGTGTTCCCACCAGATGTACTGTGAGGGTAGTGGGACAGAAACAATAACCTACCCAGAAAATCTTAAGACACAGTCATGCTCATATAGGTGATGGACCATAGTATTTATTTTAAACAAATTAGAAATTAGGATTTAAAATGAAGAAATTCTTACTCAGCCTTGATCACTAAAGGAACATTTTGAATAGTAATTATTTTACTTCCAGGAAATACCAAGGTTCAGTCACTGTGCATCACCAAAGACAGACATTGCTTAACTACTATATATGTGGGAATTAGTATTTTGATTTTTAAGAGCTGATTGTAACAGATCTGTTCTTTTCTTCATAGATGAATGCACGATAGCCGTTGGCTTGGTGCAAGTAAGATTTGATTTGACAATAAATGTGTTTTCTTGGGAAACAAACATTCACATGGATGTTACATGGAAATGTTACTGTGCTGTGGAATAAAAACCTGTTTTCAGAATTATCTGTGTAATGACATCATCAAATAATGATTATTATGACTTCATATTTAGCATTTCTTACTCATTTAAATAAAGTACCTTGTTTAAACCATATAAGCTGAACAATATATTAATGATTGCTAACTTTAATTTAATTTACAGTTGGGCCTCATTATACTAAGTCATTCTTGAAAGGGCACCCTAATTTGTACTGGGGCACAGGTTCAATATGGGAAATGTTACATTAATAAATGCATGTATAATAGATATAGCATCCTCCTGTTTCCCAGGGTGTAACACTTACAGATCTTCAGGAGGCAGAGAAAACCTTCAGCCAATCTCGGGCAGATTGGCAAACTCAGGAACAGACAAGTGAAAAGGTAGAAAGGACTGAAGCAACAGAGAAAAGGAGTGAGAGACAAGAAGACACTGCAGCAAGTGAACCCAGGGAAACCCGCTCACGATGGAGTAGAAACTTGGATGAAGAGGTGGGTGAAAACAGCCATTTGTTATGGCTTGAAATGAACAATAAATTTTCTTTGAATGTACTAGAATAGTATTGGATCCATTTAGCACATATAACTTATTTTTCAGATATTGCTTTGCTTTCCCCTTCACTTTTTAGATTTTTGCCTAAAAATATGGCAGTCATGAAAACATGTAATACAATACATACTCTAATGATAGCTTATTTTCTCTTCAAAGTTAATTTAAGGTTCTCACCAGCTTAACTAATCAGAATGTAATTAGTCAGATGAAACATTTATTCATAGTGCTCCCATTTTATTTTACACTTAGCAAACATATCTGCAAACCAGAACTTGGCATATGGCTTTTAAAACGTCACTTGCACATGATGTAAGGAATGGTTATTATAATCTAAAAATATTTTTTTAAATCTGTGCTGCATCATATAAAGGTACTAAAAGTCCCTAGTCCAACATCCTGTACTTCCATTTGTCAGAAAGATGACAATAGGAAGCTTAGAAGGTAGGGCATGAGTGCAATACAGGTTGAGAATCCCTTAAGGTTTGTGTACATTGAATCATCAAAAAGCAAAGGTGTCCCTATCTCAGCTACCCATGAAAAAAAGTTTTGGATTTTGAGCATTTCGGATTTCAGGTAAGGGATACTCACCCTGTAGCCCTCTTCCACACGTTATCCAGTAACGGGTTGAAAGACATATATTTTGTTACACATGATGATTCATAGCCATTGAACACCTTATCCTCTGTGAAGTTGACTTATTCCCTTTTAAAGCTACCCAAGTTAGTGTTTTATGGAAGCTCTGTAGTATCCTTTTTGCTCTGCTGTGACTAAAATTAATCATATTTTAAGTCTATTATATTCACCACATTTGTACAGAGGCATTCTAATACTATATGTTCTGGCCTTGACAGACATTGTGTTTAGCTGCATGCCTGTGCAGACAATCAACTTAGATCCAACCACTGATGTAAATAAAAACTGAATTTTATTGTAAAAGCTTAATAATAGTAACTAAAAAGGGAAATAAAGACTGCAAGGATGAGTGTCAGAATCAGCGGAAGGATGAGTGGTACAATGAAATAAAAATGAAATGTAAGACAAGACCCTTCAGGCAATAAAAAATTAAAACTAAGAGCAACACCAGAGGGAGAAGATATGTGAGTGACAACCAATAAAACACAAATACAAGAAATTAGGACTGATCAGTTGACAACACTTCTATATAGAACAAGCTTACAATTACAGTTAGATCAACAGACCATAACAGAAATGCCCTGTTGGGACAGAACACTCCCACCTGGTAGATTCAACTACCCATATAATTTTAATGGTGTTAACTGAGTATTAACTAATGGCATTTTGTATGTTGGTGCTTCATCACAGGACAGGAGCAGGTTTAGCTCAACAGAAGGCCTAATAAATGTTTTTACTGTCTCTTGTTTTGAGGTTTTGACTTCAATCTTCCAGACCTTTCCATCTCCACTGGAGATGATCCTGGTAATGAATCTGATAAGCCAGTTTTTGTGAAGGACTTGATTGTACTTGAGCAAAACAGTGTCACCCTCCATGTTTAAAGTGCTGGCCTGCCTTTTGGACCAACTTTGCACAGTCTTGGTAGAAAGCAGTTCTGTGGTTGTCACTGCTGCACTCCTTACATTCAGTAGCCATCTTACAGTCTCTAGAGATGTGATTGATAGAAGAACAGCATCTGAAACTATTACCAAAGGCTTTGAGTGGGTTTTTACATTTCTCTAGTGGTTTCTGTCTTAAGCCAAAACATTTATTTAGACAATGAGGTGGGTGGGTATAGGAGGGATGGGATTTCAAGTTGATTTGCTGTTTGTAATTTTGTAATGCTGTACGCCGCCCCGATTGCTTGGCAGAGGGGCGGGATATAAATAAAAATTATTATTATTATTATTATTATTATTATTATGTAGGGGACACTGTTTCTCTGGGGCCTCTAGCTTTTTAGGCTTAGATACAGAAGAAATTACATCCGTTTTATGGATGTTTTGTGGACTGACACAGGTGCTCTATTAGCCAGGTCTGGTAGTCATCTTCTCATTCTTGATGTAGATTATATTGGACATATTGACTGTTCCAGAGGCACAGTTTGGTCATTCTTGGCTTTGGCTGTGTCATGAATGAAGTTTGAGAAAAATGAGAAAGGTGGGAGAACACTGTTGTTCTCTTCTTTACATTTTTATTTTTATTAAAATATTTATACCCTGTCCTATATCAAGAGATCTCAGGGTGGCTTACAATAGCACTAAACCAGGTTAAACCAGGCTGAAAACTGAAAGATTAAGTTAATTAAGCTAAAACACATTAACAAGATAATGAGTCAAAAACAGATTTTAAAAATTTAAGTTTTTAAAACAATAAATAACAGGCTTTGGGTTGAAGTAATGTTTTAATGTTTTAATTTGGTACCTAAATGACAAGAATGTTGATGCCAGTTGGACCTCCAGGGTGAGAGCATTCCACAATTGGGGCCCCATGGCTGAGAAATCCCTCTTCCATGTTCCAACAAGAACCCATCCCCAGCAGATCTTAGTCCTCAGGTAGCCACATACAGGAAGAGATGCTCTCTCAAGTATTAAAGTTCCAAGCTGATTAGGGCTTTAAATGTCATTACAAGCACCTTGAATTCAGGCTGGAAACTTATTGGTGGCCTGTGCAATTCTTTTCATACTGGCATTACATGCTGTTTACATGATACTCCATTCAGCAGTTGAGCTGCTGCATTTTGCAGTAGCTGCCATTTTGAAGTCTTCTGCAAGGGCAGCCCCATGTAGAGCACATTACAGTAGTTTAGTTGAGAGGTTATCAGTGCATTGACTACTGTGGGTAGGTTAACTCTGTACAGGAAAGGCTGTAGTTGGTGCACCAGTCAAAACTGGAACCAAGCCACAGAGTCGACGTGGACCTCTAGTGACAAGGGTGGAGCCAGAAGCATTCCCAAGCTACATACCTGCTCCTTTAGGGCTGTGCAATCCCATCCATAACATCCTGTTTACCCAATCTTGGACCTAAGAACCACTAGTCCACAGAGACTCTGTCTCCAGTTTCAGTTTATTCTCCCTCATCCAGCTCATTACACACACGTGTAGCCCCAGCTGACTCCAATGACAAGGAGAAATAAAGCTGAGTGTCATCAGCGTACTGATGGGACCCCAGGCCCCTTATGACCTTTCCCAGTGACTTCATTTAGATATTAAACAGCATGGGGATAAAATGGAACCATGTGGCACCCCAGAGCTTAATCACCAGGAGGCTGAACAGAAATCCCCCAATGCTACTGTCTGGGACCAGCATTTTGGGTAGGAGGGGAACCACTGTAGAACAGTGTCTCCTACTCCCATTCCACAGAGCCAGTCCAGTAAGATGCCATGTTCAATGGTATCAAAAGCCGCTTGAGAGATCCAGGAAGATCAGCAGGGTAGCATTCCTCATGTCTTTCCCCTGGAGTAGGTCATTAGTCAGAGAAACTAAGGGGCTATACAGACTGTCAGAAATAATCGAGCTTGAGACCACTTTAACTGTCCTGGCTCTGTGCTAGGGAATCATGGGAATTGTAGTTTTTTTTCTGAGACATTGAGCCTTCTCTGTCAGAGAGCTCTGGTGCCACAATAAACTACATTTCCCATGATTCCTTAGCACTGAGCCAGGACAGTTAAAGTGGTCTCAAGCTGGATTATTTCTGGCAGTCTGTATAGGCCCTAAGGCAGTTTCAGTACCAAACCCTGGTCTGAAACCAGACTGAAATGCTGGCCAGATAATTTGTTTCCTTCAAGAACTCCTGAAGTTGGCCAGCCATCACATGCTAAACATTTTGCCCCAAAAGAGGATATTTGCAATAGGACAGTACAGAAGTTTCCATATACCTCTGGGTCCAGGGAGATTCTCTTCAGGAGAGGGTGTACCACTGCCTCCTTCAAGGCAGCAGGTGACATAATGAGGCATTTACCACTGGACCAACCAGGTAAATCCACCCCTGCTAGATTTTATCAGCTAACATGGGCAAGGGTCAGACTTATATGTGGTAGACTGAATTGCTTCAAGCATTATGTCCACATCATCAGGTCTCAATAACTGAAACTGATTCCATAAAAACAGATCAGAGTCTCCCTAGGCTCTGTAACAAGTGTAGTGTCAAGTTCTGAGCAAATGCAAGCAACTCTAAAGTACCTAGCAAATTTTTCACACCACCTTGGGAGAGCAGATAGCAGTGGTTTGCATATCTGAGCTCTCTGGGCCTGTTCCCCAAAAGACTCCTCACCATTTAGAACAGTCTTATTCGGTGGGAGGTTAAAGATGCGATCCTGGAGGTGTAATATGAATTTTTGGCCCACCTCACTGCTACATAGTAGTAGTAGTAGTAGTAGTAGTAGTAGTGGTTGTTGTTGTTATTACTTCTTACCCGCCTCTCCTCGTGGCTCGAGGTGGGTTACAGCATAGTTAAAAAACACAATTGTTACATAAAATACACATATTGAAATGCATCTCTATACAATATTTATATTAAAATACATAAAACAATGATTAAATATAAAATTCATGTTTAAAATTCATGATTAAAACTGCCTGGGTAGGCCTGCCAGAAGAGATAGGTCTTCAGATGTGTTTTATATTCTGACAGCTGGTCTAGCTGTTGGATCTCTTCCAGCATAACAAAGTCTTTGCTGATTTCTGATCACATTCACTCTTGAGAACTACACCACCTGAAGTCTAGCCACGGTCCAGCCTGCTTCATTGCCTACAGATCTTCTGTAAACCAAGGTGAATTATGGACTCCACAACACTGGATTGGGTGCTTAGAAGCAATTGTATTGAT
This sequence comes from Phrynosoma blainvillii, assembly GCA_026167975.1. Classification (NCBI taxonomy): domain Eukaryota; kingdom Metazoa; phylum Chordata; class Lepidosauria; order Squamata; family Phrynosomatidae; genus Phrynosoma; species Phrynosoma blainvillii. The sequence continues at coordinate 267,171,231 of JANUYF010000004.1, forward strand.
AGCCCTTGCCATCTCTCCATTTCATAGTGAAAACAAGACCTTGATAGAATCACCAGCTCTTTCAGTGGGAAAATCCATTAGAGCATTCAGAAATCCTTCAGATTCCATACATTTCTGGGGACCAATCATCTTAATAGGTCCCCCACCCCTGCAGGAAGAATCTGCTACCATCAAAGCAAACTGGGATTCAAATCCTGGTCTCCAGAGTCATAGTTCAACACTCAAACCACTACACTACACAGGCTCTCACAAGTATGTAGAAAGTGTGTGAGTAGAAAGGATGAGATAAAAAAGAGGTGTCGACAGCATCCTTCAGAGAATAGAAAGCAGTTAAAATTAAAGAGAATTAAGCTGGAGGAAGGAGATGTGTAAGGAACAACCAGTCAAACAGATGCAAGGAATCAGGACTGATTAGATAACCACTCTATATAGAACAAACATAATTACATTTAGGGTAACATATAACAGAAATGCCCTATTGGAACAGAATGCTATACCCTATATTTGTTCAGATATTAAAATAGTGGCAGCTTTATTTTGAATGTCTTTTCTGATGTAATTTGTATTTTTCATGGCAGAAATGCACTGGGCAATATTTTCACTAAACTGTCTACCACAGCATCAAAATTCTTTTTCTAGCCAATTTCCAGAGTTTGGCCAGTCCCCAATCAGCATATAATTGTTTGCCTCAATGTGCATTCTAGATGTTGATCTTAGATTTTCATATCTCCACAACTTCAAGATTAACTATCATACTATTTATCGGACTGTAGAGGAGGGTGTTTTTTTTTTGGGGGGGGGGGTTCTTCAAGGTAATTTCTATGGAGATTTTTATATATTCTAGACTTTTAAATGGTACAAATTGTATTCAAGCTGGAGGCTTAGTTACCGTTAGGCATACATGTAGAACTTTCAAGACTGGTATTATAACATTTGACCATGAAAGCCTATTCTGGCTGCTGTCATGGCATCTGGTTCAAAATATACTGTTTCTGTAACTTGCTAGGTATAAATCATATTCTCTTGATAGTTCTCATCATGTGTGTGTGTGTACCTTCAAGTCACTTGTCAACTCATTGCCATCCAATGAATTTCATTCTTACTAACCTATTTTTCTTCCCATGTTTGTCTTGTAGTGTATTGGTCGTCGATTGAAGTGCTCAGCACAACAAGACAAACCCACAACTCCCACCTCTCCTTCATTAGCTCCTTATCTTTATTCAAGTTCTCACCTGCCTAGAACAAGTAGATCTTCTGACTTGGTGAATCCAGAAGACTTCCAAAGCACATCTGGTGACGATATGGAGAAAAATGGTATTTACTGTTCTAAACCAACTATATTATGTTCTCTCTCTCTCTCTCTCTCTCTCTCTCTCTCTCTCTCTCTCTCTCTCTCGGGAAATACATATCTTAATAGTTTTTTTGCAGTCTTTTGGGGGCATTGAACTTTGAATTTCCATAGTATTAGTAAAGGATTACTAATTAGGATTAGTAAAGGAGTAAAAGAACATCTTTAGGAATCTGAGTAACTTCTGGAAGGCTCATATCAATAAGCTAAACTTTCAGTATTGACCAACATCACAGTAAAATAAATCTGCTGTTTAGAAGATCCATTGGTTTAATCATTTGAATTTAAAAGATGAAATATATGTTGTTAGGCATTCAGAGTAAAAAAAAAAATCTACACAGTTTTCCTGTTTTTGAAAATGATTCAGTGATTTTGATAACTTACTTTATCTGGCTGTTTTTATCTAAAGTTGTGTTTATTTGGGCAGAATATGAAGATCTGGATTTGGATGACAGAACTTCAAACAAACAGTCAGTTAGAGAAAGGAGACGACCAAAAGAAAGGCGAAGAGGCACTGGAATCCCTTTTCTCACAAAGGACGTAAGTAATGCCATTTTTTGGAGATGCAGGAGGATGTAAAATATTAAATCTTTATCTCTAGAAATAGAATGGTGGGAGGTGGTATGTCATCATCCTGAAACAGAGATGCACAACTTGCAGCCTTTCAGGTGTTGCATACCCCTTTCCACAACTGCAAGGTTAAGTTGTATCTGTACTCACGACACTCCCCTTCCAAATTAAGTCTTTTTAAACTTAAATTCTCTGTGTAGTGTGGGGCAGTTTCACCATAGATCTCCCTCATAATCTAAAGCCACTTGCAGTTTAAAAAAAAAGTCCCCTGGACCTACAGTAGTGGTGTGGAGAACTAAAAACCTGGCATCTGAATGCAGACTGTGAAATGGGTTTCAGTTATGAATTTCCATCGAAACTAGTTTGCTTGAATGAGGAAGAGAAATGAAGTAGATAAGAAGAGAGTTTTCAAAAAGTTTTTTATGCTCCTGATCATCCAGATGTTGAACTAGAAGACTGAGAGTGTAACATCTAAAGTGAGTCTACCAATAACATTCTCTGAAGATCTTACTGTTGTAAAAAGGAAACTATTTTCTTAAGAAGCACACCTGTCTTTTATAGTCCACTGAAATTCTTCCCCCCCCTTCTTTGTGACTGAACCAAATATTTATAAAGAGATATATGGTCATCCACACAAATAGTTTCAGGGATTAGAGTATTATCAGCTTTCTAAACTATGTTTCATTTTCTGTCTTGTGATTTCATTAAAAGTAATACTACTGATCTTGATGGATCCCTTTAAACAATTTCTCCAGTTACCTAAAGTTTCCCTATTCTCAGTATCATGGACAGTCATTGTATATTAAATGTTGATGGTATGATGTATATTTTAATTTCCTAGGATGAGGAAATGGATGGCACTGAAGAAGTAAAAGAGGACAGGGTAAGCAGAGGACCCAAAGGTTATACATTCAGTCATTGTTTCTCGGCTCACTGTGGTGTGAATATCACTCTAAGTGCTCTTTGGAATATTTCTTTTTCTTGTACGTGAATGGTATGAACCACATACACATATTATTGTGGGCCTTTACTGTTACCATTAAAAATGGTAATAACACTTATAATCTGGTAGCTTTCTTTAATGTTTTTAGATTGTAGCAGCCCAAATTTGGCATACAATCAGAGTGGTTTAGCACTATGCTGTGTAATGTTTTCCTGGACAACAGCAAGAGAAAACGTGTCTTGGTTGCTATGCCCACACATTTGGGTCACAATTATTATTTTCAATCCATGTGTAACAAGCTTGTGTTGCTGCGCAAATCACTGGTAGTATGGTGACTCTTGAAAGGCAGCTTAAATTTCCAGATTGATTTGTTCATTCCCATTAGTTTGATTGCTAAGCATTTTCCTTTCTTGTTAAAAACCTTAGACTGTGAAAATTTGTATTTTTTCCACCTGATATGAAGTATTTATTCTACCTTTTTTTCAAAGTATTGCAATAATAGTAAGTACTGTATATACTCATCTATAAGTCAAAAAATTTATGGCCTAAAATTGACCCCCAAATCCAAGTCAACTTATTTATGGGTCAGTATGGTAATGTGATAGCAGCACTTTCAGATTTTCCCATGCAGTCAGGAAAGCAGTTTCTTTCTCTCTTGAATCAAGCAGAAAGAGTCCTGAATGACTCATTGCTGTTTGTTTAAGAATCCTTCTCCTACCCATGGCGCCACTGTCTGGGGAGCGAAGACTGAAACGCTGAAGCAAAAAACCTCTTGCCCTGCACATACACACACTGAAGGAGTCTCCACGTTTTACCCTCAACTTATCCACAGGTCATGGCAAAAGCCATAATTTTGGCCCAAAACCTACCCTTGACTTATACATGAAGTTGACTTATAGTTGAGTACAGTTGGCCTTCTTTATCCACAGATGTTTTATCCACGGATTCAAGCACCCATGGCTTGAAAATATTCACAAAAAGTATAAATTCCAAATAGCAACCTTGATTTTGCCATTTTGTATAAGGGACACCATTTTGCTATGCCAGTATATTTAATGGGACTTGAGCACCCATGGATTTTGTTATCCACAGGGGGTCCTAGAACCAAACACCAGTGGATAACAAGGGCCCACTGTATATACAGTAATTCATATACTAACACACAATACAGGTTGTACTCCACTTCTCATCAGGAACATGTTTATTATTTTATATTTTTCTTTGTTTATTTTTGTTACTTGTGATGAAGTCAAATTGTCCCTTTTTAAGAGCCCCAAGTCTTACCAGACATTTATGCCTGCATCTGCCCTGCAGAAATAGTCTGGTTTGACACCACTTCAGTGGCCATGACGCAATACTATGGATTTCTGGGAATTGCAGTTTTGTGAGAAATTTAGCCTTCTCTGTCAATTCCAAAATTCTATAGCATTGAGCCATGGCAGTAAAAGTGGTGTCAAACCAGATTATTTCTGCAGTGCGAATGTAGCCTATAGCACAGAGTGCTTCTGACACTCTTTTTGTCTGCTGATGTTTGGCATCATTTTCCCCCCTCTTTTGCCCTCACACCTTTTGCCCTCACTTGGCTGTGGCCACTAGCCTGACTTTGTTTATGAGCATTCATGATGGCATTGTTTCAAACCTAGCATCATGATATCATCAGCAAAAGTCATACATTCACAACAATCAAGTGGGCTTAGAAGGTATTGTAATGAACAGTTTCAAAGCAATACAAGTGTATTGTATCAAATGTTTAAAAAGGGACAGCATTGTTGAACACTCACACAAAAAAAGTATGAAATTGGACAGGTAGTTTTGGACCTGTCAATTGTGACACAGATTTGATTCTTTATTGCTTCTCATGTGGATATTCATGTGCCAGTGCTTCCCCATAAGCCGTCAACTCCTGGTCCCCAGAGACGTTCCGGGAAAGAAGGAAAAAAAGTAGCCAGTGGGCACAGATATGACAGTTGTCCCTAGCATATTGGGAAAAGGCAGATGCCAGTCTCTGATATCAGATAGCCTAAGAAGTGCTACTTTAGGATGTGACAGAATGACAAGGACATAAAGTAAGATTATCACTAGAGGGAGCACGATCTGCATCTGTTAGAGTCTACAGAGGCAACCAAATGTTTCTGTATGAGACCGATCTGTAAAAGAAATGGTATTCTTAATGGAAGTGGGGGAATGTCTCTTGTGAAAAGCAGATTGAAATAAATGTGCCAATGTTTTCTGATGTTTTGTTGTTGTTAACTGCCCTCAAGTCGATCTCGACCCATGGTGACCCTATGGATGAGACATCTTCAAGACCCTCTATCCTCCACTTCTCTGCTTAATTCCTGCAACCCCATACCCGTGACCTCCTTAATAGAGTCCATCCATCTAGCATGTGGCCTTCCTCTCTTCCTACTTTCCTCCACCTTTCACAGCATTATTGTCTTTTCCAACGAGTCCTCTCTTCTCATGATGTCTTCAGATACATTTGTCAAAGTTTCAGGACTAAAGTAAAGGAGCAACAGTTGGGTGATCTTGCTTAGATGAATTTGTTTGGAGTTTCTTTTTATGTTGTTATTAATACACACACGCATATATAGTTATATTTATTAGCTATAGTAATAAAGCCTGCTGTTGATCTTTTGTTGGCTTCAAAATGGATATACTGTCAGAAATATGCTGGCTTCACAGAAAGCTAAGTGTTAGCGCAACTCTTCCTTACCCCAATTTTGAGGATGCAAAATTAAAGTACTATTTGTCCTTATAGAGGGCAAATCAAAATAAATTGCCTTTGCTGTGATTTTCCCTTCACAAATCACGTAGTCATGGTTGGTTGAAAACATGAGATCTTTTAGGAAGACTATATAGAATGTAGGAAGAGCTTCTTACCCTTATTCTGATTTGGCTTCATGGTGTTAACAGGTAGACATGTAGTAAGCTAATTGTATGGCAGCATACTATCTTTATGTGTTATCACATACTTAGGATGTATCTTGTAGTTGAATTTGCCATTTATTGTATTGTGTGTACTACATTCAGTTCTAAGTTTCCTTTAATCTCTGTTAGTAGATAAGTTGGTAATGATATCAATAGTAGTTGATAAGGATGTTAATTTTAAAAAAATTCAGCTATGATTCTCATGGATGAATGAATAAAATGGGAAAAAGTAGTATGTCTAACATCTAAAGCAGGGGTAGGCAACCTTGTTGAGCCGGGGGCTGGGTTGCTGTCCCTCAGACAATTGGGGGGGGGGGGGGGGGAAGCACCATAAATAAATAAATAAATAAATAAATATTTTAATAAATATTTTAAAAATGTTAAAAAATTAAAAAAATATGCATGCACACTCTCTCAGCCCCAGAAAACCCCAAGAACAAGTATTAACAATAATCAGTATCATCATGGGGGGTGGCAGGGGGTGGCAGCAGTGGTGGGACTGGCCTGGGGCCAGTCCAAAGTCCTTGGGGGGCCGCATTCACTTAGACTTAGGTTGCCTACCCCTGATCTAAAGAGTGAACTAGAAATCCAAACAAACCAGATTCATTTAGAAACCATGTAGCTGGAATTAAATTGCACTGTATATATGAAAAAGGATGTTGATCACCCAATCTTTAGCTTGTTTGAAATCATGGCCTCAAAGATCTTAATGTTCTTTTAGTTCTTTTTATGAACCTGATGAAATGGCAGTACTAACAGGTTAGCTTTTAAAGATGAGGTGCCAACTTTTGCAATATCACACTTCATTTGTGCCAAAAAGTACTGTATCTTTTGTTCCCATGGCACATTTAGTACCCCAGTAAAAGCTCCATTGGTAGCCAAGCAGCCATACTGCTTCTCCTGTGTCTTTTGTGATATCTATCCATTTCTCTATTTTATTACAAGAACCTTGATTGCTGTCCAAGAGTGATGTCTTTGTTAGGTTTAGTTCTGTCTCTGAGAATTTTTTTATTTCTAGTCTTAGCTACCTAATATGGTGAGGTATGTCCCAGTTGCATGATACTCCACTCTTGCGCAATACTCCAAGGAAGTAGAGTTTGTTCAGTGGAAGCATTTAGGTGAGCTTCTAGCAGGCTATTATTGAATAAAGACTTTTTACAATTTAAGCTTTACTTTTCTGCAAATAGCATTGCTTCTGATTGTTTCCTTTTTTGGGAATCCAAAGACCTTTGCCTTGAAGTACATTTTCTGTTTTTGTTTTGTTTCCTAGCACAAATGCTGTGTAACAGTGGGAAAGCTTTCATCCTGGCTTATGCCCAAGCAATGTGGGAGGGAAGAGAATTTTCAGATAATCATGATAATATAAGGCCCTTAATGTTAAATAAATGTGGGGATTTGCCTTTTAAATGCTGGCTGTATAATCAGAGAACCCTGCAGTAATCAAAGAGCACTAAAAATGTAGATTGCAGATCTGTTGTATACATGATCAGCAGGAAATCATACTGCTTAGAAGTAAGGCTTTAAATGGCAGAAAAAAATGTTGATGTTATTAATTTATTGTGGATCTAAACAGAACTATTTCTGTGTGTAGTGAGTTTTTGTCTCATTATCAGCGAGGAAGTTTGAATTTTGGTACACATATTTTACATATTTCACATCTGTATTTTATCCAAGTTTAAATTCTGTGCATTTAATCAGTCAGACTTAACTTGCCATGACTAAATTTTCATATAGTTCTATTCTAAGCTGCAAATAAAGAACTACCTAGCCTGCTGCAATAATCAGTTCAATATGCAAGACTTCCCCAACCCAGAATATGAGGTAATTAATGGGTTAGAGCCAACCATCGCAGTGGGATTGGATACTCCCAGGAAGCAAAAGGATTGCTACTGTTAGCATCTTCCAGATGCTTTTGTTGACAAGCCTTTGTTGAGGAACCAAAGTTCAATGTATCAGACACCTTAACCTGGCAATAGGAAGCTCTTGGACTGCAGAAGTGGTGGAGGGTGACACTGACAAGGGATCTCTTAGAGACAATGATGGTGATACTTGTGAGAAATAAATCTCTGGGAATAGATGACATGCCAATAAAGTTGCTGCAAACTATAGAGATTGAATCCATCAAATTTCTAACAAAAATCTGCCGACAAATATGCAAAACAAAACAACGGCCCTCCTGCTCTATATACAGTCTCTTCCTTAAGAAAGGAGACATCAGAGTAATCATCTAATAATTGAATTAATCGTTCATAAAACCAAAGTGATGCTCAAGATTTTCCAACAAAAGACTTTTACTGGATATGGAGAATTTATTAGTAAATTCTTACAAAATAAATAAATAAATAAATAATGACTTCTTTTGCAGTTTTATCAATAAGCATGTGGAAACCAGTCTCCTTTTTCTGCTGATTCTAATATGTGTTTTTCAGTATTTATTCTTATTCCAGGGAATCAAATGCCAGCTGTTTATGTTGGTTTCAGAAAAGGAAAGGACACATATATTGGCTAATGGAGCACATCAAAGAATTTCAGAAGAAAAACAATATGTTGTAGCAAAACTTTGGATTCTATAGATTACAAAAATCTATGTTTTCCTCTAAAAGAAATAGTTGTGTCACATTTGATTGTCCCAATGCTTAACTTATCCTCTGGCCATTGTCAGAACAAAATTGTTTACATTTGGCAAGGGGTCAGACAAGACTACATTTTATCATTGTCTCTGTTTAATTTATACGCAGAATGTATCATATGATAAAAGAGAAGAGGTTTGGAAGAAGAATGTGTGAAAATTGGGGAAAGGCAACAATTTAAGATATACAGATGTCATCATTTTACTAGCAGAAAATAGAAATGACTTGGAATGGTTACTTATCAAAAGTAAGAAAAAGCAGGGTTATCATTACATATTAAGAGAAAAATGACTACAGATGAATTATATAATTTAAAAGTAGATGGTGAAGAAATAGTTTAAGATTTCTATGGCTCAGTCATAAATCAAAATTGAAATTGTAGTCAAGAAATCAAGACTAGGATCTGGAAGGGCAGGTATGAAGGAAGTATGTAAAATCTTCAAGTTTAAAAGATACATTATTAAATACCAAAGTAATGTTTTGATTAACCATCAAAGCAAATACCAAATAGCAAAATATCATGCCATGGTACTTCTGATTTCAGAGTACACTTGTAAAAGCTGGACAGTGAAGAAAGCTGAGAGGAATAAAATCAACTCATTTGAAATCTGATGCTATAAGAGAGTACTCCACATACCATAGACTACCAGAAAGAAAAATAAATGGATCTGAGAGCAAATCAAGCTTAAACTCTCACTAGAAGCCAAGATGACTGAGACTATTGTATTTAGAGAGATGATGAGGCAGAATAACTGATTTTAAAAAGATGGATTGATTTAATAAAGAAAGCCACAGCCCTGCGTTTTCAAGACCTGAGCAAACTGGAGCTGAGGATGATTGAAGCTCTTGGAGATTTACCATTGATAGGGTCCTCATTAGCTGAAGTGATTCAGTAGCAAATAACCACAAGAAAGTGGGGGAGAGGGATAGGAAGAGAGATTAGAAGGAAGAGGAAAGAAGGTAAGACCAAATAGTTCAAGGGAATATAGTGGAGTGGAAATTAGAATGGCTTAATTAAAGAACAAAAGGCTAAAAGGGAGGTTAGCGTACCAGGTAGCATTGATAGACAAAGGAAATTAGTGAGTCCGGGAACAGAGCAAAAAGGAAGTGATAAAAAGAATTTGGATTATAGTGGAAAAAGTAGAGCTGTGCATTCATTCAGTGCAAGAGAGTGGACAGAAGAAGAGAATGGTGGTGGGACAGATGGGAAGCAAAAGGAAATGTCTTTGGTTTTGTTCTATACAGTTAGATGTTTTGAATTAATCCCTTTTGATCAGTGATAGCCATGCACCATACCATGAATGGAACTTAAATCTTCTTATGGTTTAGATATAAAGCCAACTTGCCAAAGTGTTCTACTGTTTCAACAGATAAGTAGTTTCCTATTTGTCCTGCATCTTCAGTAGTTATGCAGAAGGTGGGGCGGGGGGGGGGAGGGACTTCAGCACTTGTAATTTGCTTGACAGGCTGCAACTGCTGAAATGCAAGAGTTCTATTCTCTTTTGCCTAACACTACTTTTGAAATATACTTTAAAATGAGCTGTTCCAAGTTTGTGTTGAGGCTGGCTACAGTAGTAGAGTGCCAGAAGGAAATATATCTTTGTGACAACACCAAGAACTGAAAAGAGGTGAGATCTGAACCCAGAAATAGCAGGAGCTTAAAGCCCATGGTGAGAGAAGCTAGAAAGGGGTTAACTAGGATAGAGATCAAGGGTGGAGTGTGCAGCTGCTGAATATAAAGAAGCAATTACTGGCTCCCAGGACCCAGGAGAAAGATGTGTAAAGAGTTTGGAGGAGAAAGGGAAAAAAGAATATGTCTAAGGGCTTCAGATTGGGTAGATTGGAGAAGGCATCCATGGGTCGATTAGAGAAGGTACCAAGTCTGCTTTGTAGCCAAGAAACATGGAGAAAGACTCTGGAACTTTCAAAAAGCTAAGGAAATCATGCTGCAGTAACTTACATTGTATAATTATTAACCTTGACCTGCTAATAGTGTTTCTTTTTGTGTAGCCAAAGTAGAAAGTCTGATGCCAAGACATCCCTGGTTGAAATCTTAGCTATGCACTGACTAGTTGGCTTTCACTACCCCCCCCCCCAAAAAAAAAACCCCAAACAAACCCTGCAATAGGCCAGTATTATTACTGCCATATCTTGCAAACTTATGGTAAGTTTTAGAAAGACAGTCTGTGCATAGAGCTTAATAAAACTGCTGTGTTGTTGGAATGGGAATGTCCTGTTTTTTTCTGTTGCAGTAGAGCTGAATAGATGACTTCCATATGAAGAGATGTGCTTCTGAGATGGTCTGGTTTGAGAAAGAAACTGGATCTATCATGTGTGTACTTTAGGACTTATAAATATATTTCTAGGCTGATATCATAAGGTTACATACTCCTTTATAGACCCAATGATTTGCCATAACTGTACAAGTATATCTCAGTTAACAAAGTAGATGTGTTCCTAGGCATTACTTTTTAAACAGAAGCTTTGGTACCAGAAAAAACATGGAAAAATAGGGATAGGTTCCTATACAACAACAACAAAAGAGCAGTTCCATATGTTTCAACAAACTTTTTATACAAAACCAAGAATATGCACATGTGAAATGAAAAAATGGGTCAAGTAAGTCTTGCATAAGGGAACAAAAACTTTATCAGTCTTCTAGAGGCCATTTGAAAGCTTCTTCCAAAATGCATCCAGGGACATTTTATTTTCACCAGCTTCTACCTTTCTTATGATTTAAGTGGCCCAACTTATAAATGTGCTGCTTTTTTTTTAACATACTAAGGAGAGATTGTGAGATAGGGTTATCTGTTCTTCCCCTTTTGCATTCCATACATGATCAATAAGGGATTCTTGAGTGAGCGGCTGTTCACCTTCCCTTTTCCAGGCAGGGACACCCAGATACAGTAGAACTGACTAGAGTGAAATCCTATCTTAAACTTCATTGCATTATTTACTGCAGCCATGCTACTGCAAATTGTATTTTCTAGTCCTCTTTCACCATGTTCCCAATGCTGATGCTGCTAAAAATCTTCCAGTTAAATAGAAGATGAGGGTGAAAGGGTGCTGGGCAGGCATAAAAAGACTTTGTAAAAAGGGCTTCTTTGTTAGAAACTTTGCTAACTGAGATCTGCTTGTGTTTTCCTAGAGAGTGATACAACCAACCCTGTATGAAATTTAAATATTTATTTGCTTACTACTACAAGAACAAGTTTATTTTGAGCTCTAGATCAGCATTCCCCTTACAGTAAATCTTTTCGTGCTCTCTCCATGACTTCAGAAATGTTTATCACAGATGCTTATTATGAAAGAGATATTTAGGCAGGCTGTTCATTTTCAGAACTATTTTTTCATAAATCCATATGAACTGGACATTTGGACAAATAGCTGCCTTGAATCCCAGCTTTGGGAAGAGGGTGAGATATAGATAAAGGAATGGAATGGACAAAGTTATTTGTAAATATGTACTCTAATTACAGAAAGTCATTAGCATCTCAGTATTAGGCTAATGCAGCATTAAGCCTTCCCTTTCACATTACACAGTTAGAACACTATGATTCCACTTTAACTGCCATGGTTCCATTCTGTAGAACCCTGGAATTTGAGGTTTACAGAGCGGTGTTTAGAATTCTCTGCCAGAGAGCTCTAGTACCTAACAAAACTACAAACCCCAGTGGCAGTTAAAATTGAACCATAGTGTAGTATGAAAGAGCCCCTAGGTACTGGATTCAGACTTCCTTGCAGCCAGTTCTACCCAGCTCTTTGTGAGGGATGGTGGTGGTGTTTAGGTTGTAGGGCTGTACTATCACATATATACTGAAGGGGTCTCAGCACAATTAGCTTAAATATCTCCAGACACATTACTTAGTCCAAACAATGATTTGCAAGAGAAGGTCAGTCCAAAACTAGCTATGATACCAAATTGGGTATCATAGCTAGTTTTCACAGGTATACCTAAGGCTGAATTAATGTGATTAGTTTGATTGATGTTGACTAATGATTAAATTTGGATTTGTTCCTATTTTTCCCTTTTAGATTTCTCTCTTTTAGATTAGTAAAATTCAGCACAATCTTGTTCGTATTTACTCTGACATGATAGCCAGTGTGGCATAGTGGTTTGAGTCTTGGACTATGATTCTGGAGACCGGAGTTTGATTCCCAGCTCAGCCATGAAACTACTGGGTAACTTTGGGCAAATCACACACTCTCAGCCTCAGGAGAAGGCAATGGCAAACTTCCTCTGAACAAACCTTTCAAAGAAAATTCCATGATAGGTTTGCTTTAGGGTCACCATAAGTCAGAAACGACTTGAAGGCACACAACAACAAAATTCCTATTGCATTTATTTTGTAGTAAAGAACACATAGCATAATAACCTTAGTAATTTCAATAATTTACGTGATAATTTATGTGATTTTAAATTAGGTTTGTTTTCTGCCTTTTTGGATAAATGTTTTTCCTCCCAGAAAGCAGAAAGTGATGTATTTCTTACCAGGTGACTATCTCAGCTGAATATGTGCCAAAAATTACAGTGTGGGAAAGTATTTTGTGTATGTTCCAGTTCTTGTTTAGTTTGAAGCAATGATTGTTGCAAAATTTAGTCTCAGTTGTTTCACTTGATACTCACTTAATATATTTGAGGTCTTTTGTGGCTATTTTTGTTGTGTGTGTGTCTTCAAGTTTTTTCTGACTTATGATGACTCTATAATGGAATTTTCTTGGCAAGGTTTGTTCAGAGGAGGTTTGCCATTCCCTCCACCTGAGGCTGAGAGAGTATGACTTGCCCAAGGTCACCCAGTGAGTTTTATGGCTGAGCTGGGAATCGAACCCTGGTCTCCAGTTTCTCAGTCCCAACAGTGAAACCACTACGCATGGTGACTGTTTTCATAAGGCAATTAAATTTTGCTTTAACTTTCAGATTTTTCTGAATCTTTGTATATGGCAGGGTTTGGGTGATGTAAGTAGCCTCTAGAGCAGTGCTATTCTAAGTGGTGATTTTGGACTAGTATCAGTCCTTGAAACATCAGCTACCAGTCCCTGGAGATGTAACCAATGACACAAATATAGTGTCACTTTGGCATTGGGAGGGGGGAATTACCAGCCCCCCGTATCAGATTAACTGAGAAAGCACTGCTCTAGAGTACATTCTTGGCTTTAAGTCTAGGAATTTGGGGGTTGTATCCACTTTCCTAGCTTTTAAAAAATAAAAAAAAATCTCAGTGTTTTTAGTGTATGTGCATTCAGTTCCTCTTCAGCTTGTATTTAAATGAATGTGGCTGTTTCTAAAAGCTGGTGTCTTTTTAGCGTGATTAAACTCCTGCAGAAGCCAAGTTCGTGATTTGTGGGGGAATGAATGAAAGTATGTTGTTCCTCTGAATTCCCTTCTCTTGGTGTGTGTCCCCCACCCCACCTTCAGGCTAGTGTTGTGGATAAACTGAGTGAGAGGTATGGTCTGAAACTAACTTCTTAAAAATGTATATAAAATTAGTTTGCTTTATAGTAACCCCATATACATCTAATTTATGCACCAAGGGCAACAGCTTTACTTTAATGATGCACCACTGTATGGCAGTAAAACAAGATCTCTGAACTGACAGGTGAATCCTGTGTGCTAATGTCTCTTTTTTCAAATAGCTGAGAATCTTCTACTTGGTCATGGATTAGCACTGGGTACATTGCAGGCAAAAGACTTTGCTTGGCTTCCTTTTATGGGAAATTATTGCAGTGTTTTTACATCATGTTTAGCACAGCTTAGTGCCAACCCCTCCCAAGCTTTTTAACAGTGCTTACTGTTCATTTAAAGTCTTTCCATTGTACTTACACATTATTTTCAGGGCTTTGTTCCTGTAATCATCCAGAATTCTGCTTCTGACGCTGAACACTGAGCAACAGATTAGTTAGTGAGATTTCAAACAAAAGGTTGCATATGGGATGTCCTTCTTCAGAATGCTGCCCATACCCTGTTCTGGGTTATTTATTCATTTCTTCCTCATTCCCAAAGGTCAGCATTTCATGGCCACACAACCATTCACAGTCCTTCTTAGACTTGTTTTTGCGTGCAGGGGAAGTTCTACCTTTTTTCTTAAAGATTTTTCCAATCCTCCATTTACTTTGGGATACTTTGGCCTGAAGAGTCAGATGCTTGTGTATGAATGGTGAATCTTTTTCTCTCCCCCATCTTCTTCTAGTTCCTCCTCCTCCTCCTCCAGAATTCATACTTGCCTCTGAGTTTTAGAAACAGAGGAAACTATTTCTCCAAGTGAAAACCTAAATAGGTTGATCATTAGACAGTATCGGAATTGGCTAAAGATGTTATTGCTGCTAATTGTCATCTCTGATAAAAAAAACATTGCAATCTTCATTAAATTGTACTCCTCTTGTTTCACTTGGTCGAGTGAAATACACTTATATATTTGACCTGGTCAGCATTTCCATGAAACATGCACTTTCCAACAGGTTTAAGTCAGACCCAAGCACAGAAGCCACAAGAGAAACCTTTCCATTTGCACAAACTCCACATAGTTATATCACCTGCACTATGTCGGGGTGATGTGTCAGGTGGTAGCATAACACAGAAGCAATGCAGAGAAGATATCCCTATATAAAATGTTGAGAAGATTTTGATGCATAAGGAACAAAAGCATTCAAGGATTTATTTCAGTTTTATTGTAAATTTCCAATAACATGATGAAACAGCAATTTCACTTGAAAGGGGTTAAAAGTTTATATTGTAAGCAAATATGAGGGGTGCACATCTTTACTTGCTTTGTTCAAGTAGAAAGCAACTGAAAAGTTTTCTTGCCACTGCATGAGTTATGAGAGTTTTTGCACATTTGGGGATTATTATTATTACTACAGTTTATTTATATAGCACTGTAGATTTACACAGCACTGTACATACAGTCAATAAAATAGATAAAAATAAATAAAAAAGCCTGCCGATGGCGTACATAATAAAATAGATATTAATACAAAGAAAGCAACAAATTAAAAACATCAAATAATCATCATACAATGCCTGCAAACGCTTCCCTGAACAGAATAGTCTTTAACTCAGCTTTGAAGCTGGTTAAAGAAGTGATGTCCCATGCTCATGGGAGAAGGAGGTTCCAGGAATGAGGGGCAGCAGGTGAAAAGGGACGGATCTGGGATGGAGCAGTAAAAATCCTAGGCTGAGACAGCAGACCTTGACTACCAGAACCGAGGGCAAGGGTGGGACGGTAAGGGGAAAGAAGCTCTGATAAATAAGGAGGGGCCGACCCATGCAGGGCTTTAAAAGTCAACAACAGAAGCTTATACTGAATACAGAAAGGGAGGGGGAGCCAGTGAAGGGATGACAATAAAGGAGAAATATGGTCGAAACAGTGAGCAGATGTTAATAATGCGTGCAGCAGAATGCTGACCGAAATTAAAGGACGGAGGTGAGGAAGAGGGAGCCCTACCAGGAGAAGGTTACAATTATCTAGTCGTGAGACCACTAGGGCATATTTCACATTTGAGGACTATGTTGTGAAAATGTATCACAAAATATAATGTATTTTGCGTTAAAAGGACATTATATTTTGAGAATTATTATTATTTCTTATCCGCCTTTCCCCATGGATCGAGGTGGGGAACAATAACAATGAAAAGATTAAAAAAAAACACCAGTTAAAATATGATATCTTTGCACAAAACCACTGTAGTTTTCACTATATACTATGTTTCTGCACGCGCGCGCGCACACACACAGAGGAAGTGAAAAAAATGCTTTTTTGCTTTTGCATGCTGGTGTCAACCATTTTTTCAATAGGATGTCAATGTGTCAGGCCTTCCTTTTTAATCACGAAAACTATGGGCCTATACAGACTGCCAGAAATAATCCAGTTTAAGGCCACTTTAACTATCCTGGCTCTGTGCTAGGGAATCATGGGAATTGTAGTTTTTTCTGAGACATTGAGCCTTCTCTGTCAGAGAGCTCTGGTGCCACAATAAACTACAGTTCCCATGATACCTTAGCACTGATGCAGGACAGTTAAAGTGGTCTCAAACTGGATTATTTCTAGCAGTCTGTATAGGCCCTGTATGATTTTAAAAAACATCATTAGCAAATAGAAGTGACACCTGATTCTTACTCTTAGCGTTAGTCTATATTTTATCTATATCTTGCCACCTGGTTTAAAATGAGTAAGCCAGGCAAAATGAGGCTGATAGTTGAAAGGAATAATCTTACAGAAATACATTTTCCAGTGATATGTTTTTGTAATATTTATTGCATTTGTGTTCAAAATGTATAGCACTGATCTTTATTCTAGGTGAATTTGGTTGTGATAACTAATGCATTCAGCTCAAGTAAGAATTCTTGCCTTAAGAAGTTTGCTATCCTTGGAGACAGTTTGAGAACTAATAGCATTTATGCTCAACAAAATATCCAGTCTTAAATATCAACATATTTCACTGAAATTAATCTCTGAAAGTTGGCATCAGAGATTATTGAAATAACATTTCTGCATTACTCTGTGATGTATTATAATTGTTATATTATTGTGACATCGTGTATTCCTCCTGGTGTCAGGGAAGAGTCAGGGTTCCATTTTGGAAGTAAAACTGGTTTAGAATTTAGATGTAATCATTTATTTGTATATGTTAACTGCAGCTCTGAAATGTAGATACTGTAGAAGAATGAATGGCAAGGTAGTGGCATCCCTAGGGTTGGTGTCACCTGCAGCTGAACTCATGGTGTTACCTCCCCTATTGACATCTTCCTCCTTTTTCACACTCTATAGAATCCTTAGTAATGCTTCTCTCTTTTTTGGCACTAAAGTTACTCATAAATCATAATTCCCATATATACACCACTGAATGTCATGCTCATAGTTGTGACATAAACAACTAGCAAAATTAAAATTAGTCCTTCAAATGACAATATCATACACACAGCCTAAATGTATTGGCATGTACATAGTGGAGATTTGGTTAAAATGTTTTTTAAAAGAAAATGTAAAAAGAATAAAAATCAAAATTCAATTTTTTAAAAAAATAAATTTTGAAATTTTAATTTTAAAAAGTCCTGGGGCCTCTGCTTTCTCCTCCCACAGAGCTTCACCCCACTCCCATCATCTCTTAAAGTATTTTAAAGGGAAGCAGATGAATGTCACAGTCCATTTCTGCCAAAAGGTAGGTGTTTAAGGAGAAGTGGTGTCACACACCCCCTTTAGGGTGTCACAGGGTGCAGTCTGCACCCCCCAAGTAATGCCACTGTGGCAAGGGGAAGGGAATTGAAACAGCCTTGCACATAAACCCCCAAGAGTTACCAGCCTGCTAAAGATTTTACAAGTTTGCTGAAAAGCTGGTAACCTGTGCTTCCTTGCTAAGTGCAAAGAAATGGAAACCGATTTCCTTGCTTAAAGAAAAAGAAAACTTTGCCTTTTATTGAGTGGACTAACAGAAGGGGGGAGACCAGTCTTCTGTAATTCTACTTGGTTTTTAAACTGGCCACAGAGGAAGAAGCTTTTGTTTCTGTTCAGGTAACAGAAAAATAAAATGGTCCAACAGGAAAAGTCAGTGAGATCTTTCTCCCCTCACTGTGGGGGGATGCAGACGGGCAGCCGTGAGCTGCCCTGGGAAGTGGCGGATTGGGGCCGAGGCTGCCCCATGCCTTAGCCCCGATCCTCCCTTTCGCCGCCTGGGAAAGGAGCACTAAAATAGCGCTTCTTCCACAAGCTGCGAAAGGGGCACCCGAAGAGTCGCCATGCAGCTCTTCTGCACCTCTTCTGGCTCAGCGTGTCCAGACGCTGAGCCGGAAGGACGTCATCAGAGTGCTTGTTGTGTGGAAGGGCGGGCGCTCTGATGACGTCCTCTGGAAGTGGATGGGGAACCCAGCGTCCGGCTGCCCCTCCCCTTCCTTGGCTTGAAGATGGTGCAAAGCACCGTCTGCAAAGCCCCTGAGTTGCCTAATCCAGTGGTTCTCAAACAGTGGAGCAAGACTGCTGAGGGGATTTGCTCTAGAGGGGTGCCAGACTTGGAGACCCTGAACCTTCCCCCTTCTCCTCCGCAAACCTTTCCTGTTCTAGAGGGAAAGAGAAAGACACAAGGAGTGTGTGTGAATGAGTAGAAGAAAAAATGAAAGTGTATCTGACTTAGTATCTGAGCATTTGTGTATGTGAGTGTACTGTGTGTGATACAGTATACATGTGCTAAGTACTGAATTTATTTAAATAAAACTGTTCTAATTTGAACAATGTTATTTCCTTATAAATGTTAAAATATGAACATATATGAATGTGCAAACAAAAATATGCACATTAAACAAACAAAATATAGCATGTAAAATATTACCAAAAGAATAGCATAATCAAGACAGAACTTTGATATAGTTTTTTAAAAAGGTTCTGCCTGGTAAATATTAGAAGGTTTTTGTTCTGTTTTTTAAGAATAGTTTTAGAAGAGTTATAAGGGTCACTGGACATTGAAAGTGGCATTGGAGACTTTGCACTAGATAAAAGGTGATACATAGGAAGCTTCTTTTTTATTATTAGAATAACAGGGTTTTTTTATTAAAAAATAAAAAGAATTGGAAGGAAGTGGTAGGCAAGAGTGAGGTAGCCCATCTTCCAGAAATAGTTAAAATGACTCCTTGAACTTACATGAGAAAACTATCAAGATTGGCAGGTGGAATAACTTAAACTGCAAGTCTTAAGGACACTGTAACATTTAATGGAGAGCTGACATGATGTAGTGGTGTGAGCATTGACTAGGGTTGGAATCCCTGCTCAGCCTTGGAAACCCAGATAATCCTTCCTGTCCTTTACCAGAGACATGTCTTCCCCACACAGCTTCAGGTGTCTCCTCCCCCCCCCCCCGCAAACATTGCTGCTTCTACTACCTCTTCTCTCAGCTGTCCGATGAAAGAAAACAGGAGCAAGCACAATAGCTCCAATGTACCAGCCAAGTTCCAGCAAAACTCACAAAGCTTAAGCAGGGTCCCAGATTTAAAAGCTCCTTTTTGCTGCTGCTTCTCCACCCCCACTCCTGCTGCTATGTGCTCTAACTCCTTGCTCCAGTCAGACTGTCCCCAAATGGTGCTGTTCTGACCCATAAAAGTAATGCCCTGCACCCAAGCCTTGCAAATTTTCCAACCACCATTGCCACCACCAATGAAAAACGCAGCTAACGGAGAGAGCTCGTGCAGGCAGACAAAAAGCAGGAGATACCACCATACTAAATGATCACCAAGGCTATGTTATGTTTTTAAGGGACCATGAAAAGTTTCATGAAACCCTCATCTCCACCGTGGTCCTTAAAGGCTGCTGGTTACCCCTGTCTTTCCTGCACACCAGTACTTTGACTGAATGCCATGAAACACTTAGACACAAGGATTTGGTTAGTGCAACCTGATTATATAAAGGTGGCGACGGATACACATATGTCAAGGTAAGGAATATGGTCATCACAGAAACAACAACCGATTACTTAAGTCAAAAACAGGTACATCCTGAGAAATGAAAACTTCATCATTCAGTGTTCCAGTATCTAAACAGAAAATGGGAACCATTTACGATAGATTTGTTTGCAGCTGTTAAAAATACAAAATTAAAGATATTTTTCAATAGATGAAAACAACGAGTCGGAGACACAAGACACATTATAAACACAGTGACCAGTGGGATGTCACTATGCCTTTACACCAGGACAGATAATTTAAAAAGGTTTTTTTAAGCCAGTGTAGTGTTAATAGCGCCTTACTGGCCATGCCAACCTTGGTTTTTGATACTAGTAAAAATGTTCAAAGGCAAATACATAAAGTTGCCATGGAGATCAACCCTACTGCATCAGGCTCCAATTCTATACCCATATCTGCGGTGGCTCAATTTAACGCCCTGAAAATTGAGAGGAATAAAATATTGCAAAGTGGATGTTTTCAGGAGATAGTAGACACTATGTTGGATTCATGTAAAGAATCTACAAAGTCAGTATATTCCAGAAAATGGGAAAACATGTTAGATCAGGCTATATAAACAAAGAACTGTAGTTAGACACTTTGCAGATTAACCATGTCCTTCAGTTTTTTACAGGATGTGTTGGAGTTGTGTCTCAGGCCAAATACTATGAAACGACAGGTTTAGGCATTGGCTGTTGTACTACCATTTCAAGGAATTACCTTATCAGGACATAAACATATAAAAGGATTCCTGAGAGGGACAACTTTAAAATCTGTCCCAACACAGCACAGATTCACAACATAAGATTAAATTTAATGCTTAAACAGGTCAACAAGGTGTCCATTTGAACTATGGGGGGAAGTTACATTAAGAATGATTTCTTACAAAGCAGCATTCCTGATGGATATAACTTCAATGAGAAGAGTGCTTGAATGATCTGCTTTATATATATATCGAAATCTTTGCAAATTAGAGAATGATAAATCTAAAGCATTCAGATGACACACACTTGATGTTAAAATAGCAGTTAAGCTTTATTTGTAAAGTGTGTGTGTGTGTGTGTGTGTGTGTGCGCGCGCATATGTGTGTGAATCTACAATGAAATCTTTGTCCATATCTTTTCATCCAGTAACAATTGGAAATAAAGCATCAGAGTTAGTGATTGCTCGATGCATAAAAGCATGTCTTTGTCTTTGCTTTGATTGGGAAAAGATACATATACATGTATAGACAAGGGTGATGGCTACTGCCAAAGCATAGGCGATATCTTCCTCATTGAGAGGTGTGTGAGGTGGCTGGATGGTCTGAACCATCAATATTTATTCACCACTATAAAATTGATAAAGATCATTCTTCAAAGGCTACATTTGACAGGACTATGTTTCAGTCTCTTGTTTATCAAAATTAGATCCACCCAGAGAAAGGGGCTTGGGTATGCCCCAATCATAATGGATTGCTCCTCTTGCCATACCATGAATGTGAGTTACTGTGAAGATTCATTCAGGGATAGCAGGAGGATCAGTCCACACCCACCCAAGATTAAGTTAAAAGTTAGAGCAGGGGTTGGGCTGGATAATCAAACTGGCTGAGGAGTTCAGGAGTCCAACAGCAATAACTGTCGGAATGATGGTGAGGTGGAGAAAGAAAAAGAACGTGGACTCCTGCAATACCGGCTGACACATGGGGAGGACCTAGTCGTAGTGGATTGATCTTCCTGCCATCTCTGAATGAATCTTCATGGTAAGTCCAATCTCTCAGTCAAACGGAGGAAGATTTGATGAGTAGGGTGGATGGTGTATGCACTCAGATCCCAAATTCTTCAAAACATCCATCACCATCTCTGTGAGCAGGTGCATTGGCCTGCAAAAAGAGAAAACGATTCCTCATAGTTCAACACTTTTTTCTTCAATGCCACCTTTAATCGGCACAGCAATTAGCATTTTGCATTAACTGTTTGGCCACATTATCTCAAATGCATTGATTTTCCTTCTATCTTCTTTCTTGACTGTCCAGCTCTCACATCTATACATGTTAATAGGGAATACGATGGCTTGTATGATTCTGACTTTTGTGCTGAGTTGTATGTCTTTGCATTTTGGGATCTTTTCTAGTTCTTTCATAGCCGCCCTCTCCATTCTTAATCTTCTCCTGATTTCCTGGCTGCAGTCCCTGTTCGGATCAATGTTTGATACCAGCTATTATCTTGCAAATTGGGAATTTACAATCCCAAAGAACACTTTCAAACTGCCTTGACAAAATTATGATCAGATTTTACTAAGTGGGTCAAACGAGAGACTTCTCAGAAGTCCCTCTGGCTCATATATAACTTACAGATAGGTTTCCAGGTCCAGTTCAAAATGCTAGTTTTAACCATAAAGCCTTATACTGGAATCATGTGAATTTCACTACCTGACAGAAAGAAAATCTTCTGACATTAATACTGTATGCTATGATAATCGTCTGAGATGCATCTTAGGTTACCTCCTCTGAGAAATTCAGAATAGTGGCAAGGAAGAGGGGCTTTTCACTTGTGGCTTCAAGTATAGAATGCTCTCACTAAGCAGGAACAGCTGACCCCTATATTATGGTCTTTGTGGGACAATATTAAAACATTTTCTCTTCTAGGAATTTCATGGAATATGATTACCCAAGTCCTATATATCAGCCCTTGGGCAACTGATTATCACTGTAATTTGTTCAGCAGCAAATACTGTTTTATATTGTTTTTATTTTTTAATTTTGTATATTTTAACTGTGAGATACTTAGCATCTTTTTTTAGAAAACTGAAGGGACAAAGTTTAGGAATATAGTAGCTGAATGGCTATAACAAGTGGAATTTCAGAGTAAAAAAGGTTCTTGTAATTTTTACAAGAGATGGTTTAACAAAGATTGAGAAATTCTGGATTGGTGGACAACTCTATTAGTCAGTTCTTTTGCCTCTAAAATATAAATGTTAGCATGCTTGACCTTCAGTTAACAAGTGCAGTAGCCTGAAATTGAGCACTGAATTCAGAGCTGTCTGTGATCTAAACTGTGTCACTCATTAATGTACTTTGTTTTTAAATATGAAGCTCTTTTCCCACTACCCCACCCCAGCTCCTTCTAGCAGAGGCAAGCCGTTACTGATTATGAATCACTTCATTGTTCTTCATATATTGACATAATGTTAGGAGAAAGAAGTTTGTGTGTGTGTGTGTGTGGGAGGGAGGGAGGGCAGGCAAGCAAGCAAGCAAGCAAGCAAGAGATTTAGAGATCATTAACTCCACCTTGATGTTAAGCTGGACTACCTTTAAGTTCTTTGCTGTTCCAATACCACTTTTGTTAATACAATATAAGGTAGACTACTTTATTGCTTAGGAACAAATCCATCATCTAGGAATAAAGCAGGAATACAAGAGATTTGTTCATATTATTTTGTTCAGAAATATGGAACAACTGTGCAAATTGGTCCTTTGAATTGAGCCATCAGATAGTAAAAGGTTAGCAGATGTGCACAAGTTGATTGAAGTATGTCCACATAGATTTCATTTCATTGCAAACATCTCTTACAAAGAAAGTAGGATTTCCAGTCCTAATTTTCCTTCTTGTATTTTTAGCTGACTTGCTATTTGGCAGAAATTGTGTGTATAATAATAGTTGCTCTTCGTCAGTTTGGTCAAAACTATGTCTAAAACTATTTAATTCACTTTATTCATTCCTCCTTTGACTTCAGCTTAATAAAATGTTTTGCTTAAAAAAATCACAGAACCTGATTGTGTGATTTGAAATTTACTGGGTTGGATCCAGATTTAGTCAAAGTTAGACTAGACTCATTGAAATCAGCAAGACTGCAGTAAATATGGACCCAGCCCACTGAGTCTGCACACTCCTTTAAACACTCAGTAATAGTACAAATGTTTGTGAATAATATGTATTATATTTTAATAAACTATTAGAATGTATAAGGAGACATATCTAGAAAACAAAAAAGTAATTACCATGTTGTGATTGTTGACAAACATCCCTCTTGTATATTTTTTCAGCAAACAGTTGTATGAATATGCATTATGCACAGTAATTGCAATGTTAACCTCTTGGGGTTTTGCTCTTTCTTGCATGTGTTTGACCTGAAGATCCTTCTGTGGTCATGAGAACTAAATCCATTGTCTGTTGTAGTTTTGCTTTAACTTGTAAAGACTTACTTTATTTTTATTTATTTACCTTTTTGGCCTTCATTTCAATTCTGTTGGATTCACAAAGTAGAGTACTTCAAAGTACTTTCATTTGAAATAAGTATACTGCACATAACTTAAAGGTATGACACCAAAAACCAATTGAGCAAATATTTTTACAAAAGTGAATTAGCTTTACAACTTGTACTGTTTCGGCTTTGAAGATGTTTGATTCCCAATGATAATTTAGATTCAATTTGACCATACATTCAACATGTGAATCAATGACAAGAGGATTAAAGAGGA
Organism: Phrynosoma blainvillii; assembly: GCA_026167975.1. Classification (NCBI taxonomy): domain Eukaryota; kingdom Metazoa; phylum Chordata; class Lepidosauria; order Squamata; family Phrynosomatidae; genus Phrynosoma; species Phrynosoma blainvillii. Next base: position 267,195,528 of record JANUYF010000004.1, read on the forward strand.
GTCAGCATTTTGTATTTGTTTAACAATGTGTTTCTTTTTAATAAGCTTTAGTTGCTTCTAGTTCTAATTTTAAGGGACTTTTAACTTTCCACTCCATCAGTTTGAACTCTGTTAATGTTGATCTAAAATGTGAATAAGCATTTTAAAAGGAGTAGCAGTTTTACCACTACATAAAAATGCTAGAAAAAATGAGACCTTGCAAAAGTATAGAATTCTGCTCTGTCCTCCACCTTGAAGCCTTCTGGGCTTTTGAATTGTCAACTTGCTTTCTCCTACAAGTAACAGCCCAAATCCCAAGTTGAAAGTGAATCTATGCCTTTGGCCTCCCTCCAGCATTCCTCACTGAGCAAGTAAGGATTTGGAATGTCAGAAAATAGCAAGAGGGGAGGGAAGACAGAAGTGTGTGAAGGCGTTCTTAACTTGGAGGATGGAACAAAACACAGCTTCATCTGGACTGCCCCTTTCTGAAGCAGCATTTGTTCCTTATTTGTACTTTCTCACTAATGATGCAGCTCTCCTCCAGCAATGAAGATCAGTCTCAACAAGGCTGTGGATTAAAAATACTTTTTGTTACAATCTTTCTAACTTGGATAAAGCTTTAGGCTTTGCCATCTTTGTCAATGGATCTCTTGTCTTCTTCGGTTTTGTGGAAATGCTGCATTTGCTTTATGAATATACTGAATAACAGGAAACTTTCTGGAGGATTTTGAGAGAAGTTTCAATTCTGAAGGTGGCACACATTAGTGTTCTGTCCTGGCAACAGAAGCTCCTTGATCTCTTGTTTTGTCCTGGTTAAAGCATTCTGGAGTACAATCCACCGTGACCTTTGTTTCTTCAGTCATCATCCAGGTGCCTATAATTGTATAACTTTGAACAGCAGTTAAAATACTGTAAATTGTCAAACTAGTTTCTTCTTACTTTAGAAGGCACCACCCAGCTGCACATAGTGAGGGAGAGGTGAAGAGCTGGATCTGTTCTTACCAAGAGGTGACCTGTTGCCTTGCACTACCCTGAATAGACCATGTCGTCCTTGTATACCAGGAGTAAGGAGTTTACTCGAAACAGAAAGTCTCAGTCTGATTCTCCCCCATCGTCTCCTTCCCCGATTGCAAAGACACTCAGAGTAAGCAGCCTTTTAATTTCTGTGTTATATTGCAACTTACATAGGGCTGATTATATTTGCAGATTACATGTGCCTTTTCCCACTTTAGCCGTAGTGTACAGCTCTTTTCTCATCTGAATGCGTCTGCATAAAATAAAGTCCTCTTTTGTAGAAGGAACTATCAACAGTATGGAAATGCAAACTTCAGATCTTGGCTGTAGTTACTGTTTGACGGCTTATAGGCAAATCACTTGAATGTGTTTTCCCATTCCTTCACAATGATCAGGAACACGTTTGCTGGATACTTTTACTACAGAATAGGCTTTGAAATGGAAATGAAGCAAAAACTGAACAGCTTGTTAAGCTGTTCTGTGCTTTTCATATGCTGTGTACTTAACTATTGCTAGTGTTTGGAAGTTTGTTGTGTCTTGGCTGTGAAGCACCAATGGAATGTTATGACCTATTGTGCTCTAAAGATCTAAAAAAAAAAAATGCTACTTTGTAAGAGATACTGATGATGTTGATTTGTCCATTGTATCTCATATTATTTCTCCAAATGTCAAGAGTTCCAGTTTGTAAGTTTGTGTTACAAAGCACTTTAGAATGTAGAGTCTTCAGGCATTTCCTGAATTACTCCCAGTACTCCAAAAGGAGCTATGAGTTGATCTAAACATTACTTTTTCTTCAGTTGTAGATTACTTAAAGCAGTGTTCTCAGAATGTCTGATATGAGGGACTAGCAGTTATTATTTTTTCAATATGACAGGGACTGGCACTAAATTTGTACTCATTAGTTGCAATTGTTTCTTTCCTTGAAATTTGCCAGGTACCAGCAGTCAATGGCTCAAGGACCAGCACTAGTCCAGGGACCACCACTTTGAGTAGCACTGACTTAGAGAATCTAGACGAGAAGTTGTAGGAAACAGGTATAGCAGACTGAAGCAGTCATAATGAATGCATTCAGATCCCTTTGTCAAAGATTTCACCCATATTTGGCAGATATGCACTCAGCAAGCACAGAACTAATTTAAGTTACCAACTTTCAACAATTAATGATGAACACTAGTGAATTTCCCCAGTACATATATCTCTCATTTAAATTTGATTAAAGCAGAATAGTTCTAGTTCAGCTTCAGTATTGTCTTCTGAAAATTAATTTTGATCTGCTGTCTAGAAAATCAAACTTGTGGTCCCTGAGGCAGTTTCTTGAGGGGGAGCCTTAAAATATTGTGAATCTTCCTCTCCACCCACAGAGATCTGCTGCTAGAGCTCTTCTTGTGGCAGTGGAAAGAAACCTTTTTTGGCAGTACTGCATGATGAAGAGGGCACACATACTGCGGGTAGTTCCAAGTCCCCTTAGTTGTACCAGGACATCCCCTTGAAGGGGAAAAACCACTCCAGTTTTGGAGTTGATGTTTACATCTGTTGGAACCAGTTGGAAGGAAATTTTGCAAAAAATGCTTAGAATAAAAAGTAGAGAAAGGAAAATGTTACTCCTGCCCTCTTCATTTTATAAGGCTACACCATGCAGGACATTGCAGCTTTCTCTACTGTGGAATCTTCCTCCCCCCTCTCCACACCTTAGGATTGGTCTACTTACATAAAATTTCATAACTACATAAAAACCTATTAGCAGTTATCTTAATGATCATAACTTAATAAACAATTGTACTACTTTCAGATCAAGGAAACCAGTGTGGCCATGTATGGAAATTTAGTGACAGCTGTGTAACGCATCACAGAGAAACTAATGTAGCACACATTTTCTTGTCTTAGTGTTTGATGTATAGCTAAATCATTTTGAGGAAAAGAACAGTTTATTACAAAACATTTTCTTTCGTCAGGAGTTGTGAATGATGTTTTACACAAATTTATTTAAGCATTTAACTCTTGAAAAAAAATGTTAGATTCAGTGAGAGCTAACTTTAAAAGAGACTTCAGTTTACCCATTTAGCAATCCCAGAGGTAATCCCAATCATTACACCCTATCAACTGCACTTTTTGCAGTTGCTAGTGTTCAACTGCACTTTCTGCAGTTGATTGCTTAATGAAGCAATTATCTTCATCTGTCAATTAGGTTCCATTGTTAAGCAATTAACTCAGTCCCTCACACTCTAGAGAGCTCTTGTTATATTGAAGTGGCAAACAAGTTAGTCAGGCTCCCTTCAGTTCTACACACTTTACCCTACTTAGTTCTGTTGCTTTCTGTTTTCTACCCTATGGCAACACAAATATAAGACAGTATGAAATTTCATGTGTGTTCTTTTCATATGCATACAAGACCACTGCAGACAACAGGTATGCTTGGCTAAATAAGTAAACCAATTTGTAAGCACAAAGTAAACCTGTGATTTAAAAAGTCAGTTACATCTATTCTAAAGTTGGTTCAGCTTAGGTAAACTTTTCAGTATGCGTTATGGCTTTCCACGTGACAAAGTCAGTCTCCTGACAAGTCAGCATTGGTATGACTTGTGCCTTGGGGTTGAAAGAAAGCTGGGATTGTGGATGGGTTTTGCTCATGCTCTGACTGCCATATTTGGAGTTGAGTAGGAGATTTCTTCCAGATCAGATTGGCTAATCACTTTAATTTGGATGTTTTTCCTCTAAGGCCTGTGGTATTAGTATGGTATGTTCTGGTAGCATTTCTTTGTTGTGCACTTGCTCATTGTGATTTTAAGGAGTTGGTGGGTGGATAGAGTTTTGTTGTTGTTTTCTTTGTAGCAGCACACTAGGCCATTCAGTTCCTCTTATCCCTGACTCCATGAATAAAACAATAAATGGATATTAAGGGATGATTCTTGAAGTTCTGAGGTTGGAAGAAATAGGCAAGTGTTAGAAAATAATAGTTAAAAAATCAGTGTGGACAATCATAAGACAATATACAAGTTATGTGGATGAGGTTGGAGGGGAAAACCAGATTCTGTAGCTGTAATACAGTTTTGTGAACCTTTGTTGCATCTTAATACATCAGAAGAATGTCACTAAGGGTATCATCCGGTCTAATAGCTCTCTAATACAAAGGGATATATGTTAATGCAGGGGTCGGCAAGTTTAACTTACCTGGGGCCGGTCCGGGAGTCCCCTGGTATTCCGCAGGCCGGTGGTGGTGGTGGTGGTGGGAAATGGCGGCGCGTGCACGCACAGTACACCGAAAGTACTGCGCACACGCACGGAGTACTGTGCATGCGCGAGCGAACCACAGCCGCCATTTTGTTTTCCAAAAGTACTGCGCATGCGCGAGCAATTTGCAGCCACCATTTTGTTTTCCAAAATGGTGGGTGCGGCTCGTTCGCGCATGTGCAGGAGTACTGTGCATGCACAAACGAGTCGCGGCCACCATTTTGGAAAACAAAACGGCGGCGGGGGGCAGTCCAAAGGTTGCCGACCCCTGTGTTAATGTAATGTCTCCAAAACACTAAAGACAAGTTGTGGCAGTATTTATTATCACATGATGTATTTATTTTGCTTCACCACCAGATGTTTATTCTTTTTTCAGACTAAGCACATGTCACAATATGTACACTTTTGGTAATTGACTTTTTTATATTTTTGCTAATGCCTAGAAAAAACAATCGAGTACTGTGGTCAGTTTAAGAAGGATATAGATAAGTTGGAGTGAGTCCAGGGAAGGACACTAAGGATGATAAGAGGTATGGAGAACAAAACATATGAAGAGAGGTTGAAGGAATTGGGCATGTATGTTCAGCTTGGTGAACAGAAGATTGAGGGGTGACAAGTTTTCTCTCTTTAAATACTTCAAGAGCTGTCTCAAAAAAGAAGGTGCTGGCTTGTTCTCTGCTTCCTCAGAAGATAGAACTAGGTCTAATGGTTTTAAGGTACACGGCAATCACTTTCAATTGAACATTATTAGAAGTAACTTCTTGACAATGAGAGTGGTTCAGCGATGAAATCAATTGGCTGCAGTGGTGATGGGATCTCCTTTTCTGGATGTCTTCAAAAAGAGACTGGGCAGCTATCTGCTCTAGCTGGAGCTTCTGCACTGAGTAAAGGGTTGGACCTGATGACCCAGAGGGCCCCTTCCACCTCTATGATTCTATGATTACATTTCCCACAAGTGCATGGTGTTACACTGTTGTTCCAAGTCTGCACAGTATAAGGGATGTTGACCTGCCCTAGAAATAACTTTAAAGTAACATTTTAAAAAAAAACTCCCAAGCATGGCTTATACATTAAGGATGATAGAGGATTAGAGCTTCATAAATGAATATAATGGGTTACAAACTAGAAAAGAAAGGAGCAATTTCATGAAGACTTAAGAAAAATAAAAAGATTCAAGCGGCAATAGCTATTGTGTGCTAATATTTTCTGGTAGCCAGAAGAAGGAACAAGAGGCATTTAAATTAAAACCTTTTTTAACTATAAGCCCAGAGCTTATAGCTATATTAGCTATAACTTTACTACTGTTTTACTGCTAGCTATAATCTATACGTACATTTGTTTAATACCTAATACTGAAACACTGATTGTTGGCTCCTTCCTTGAGAATTTTACTTTGATGCAATCCATATTTTTCACACACACCCTTCTCCAAATGAGTAGTGCATTCTCCTATCATTAAAGCTCCGTTTCTTTCTTGCCACTTGCAACACTTGGAATTATCTCCCAGAATACCTGTGTGATGCTTCTTCTCTTCATTCTATCAAATCATGCCTTTAACACACATCTTTTCCATGGCACCTTTAATTTGGTCCCCTAGTTATTGTACCATACTGAAGGATGTGCGAAAGGTTGATCTGAATATATTCGTAGATGTCTGGGTAATTTGCAGTAGATTGACAAGGATTTCTGATTCACTTCTTCCACCACAGTAGCAATAAAATCATCTCCAACCCTAAAGTATAATTTCAACATGAGTTCACAATGTACCTACCTGTTGTTAGTAACATCTTTCCTGATAAAGAGATATGAAGATCTCAAAAGCATGTACACAACTTTGTGTGTCCTTCTAGTTGGCCTAATAAAGGTATAAGAGCCCTGGTGGCACAGTGGTTAAATGCATGTACTGCAGCCACTCACTCATAGATCACAAGGTTGCAAGTTCAATACTAGCCAGGGCCCAGGCTAGACTCAGGCCTGGATCCTTCCAAGGTTGCTAAAATGAGTACCCAACTGTTGGGGGGCAATGAGCTTACAGTTGTAAACTGCTTAGACATCCCATAATGCAATATGAAGCGGTATATAAATGAAGCTGCTCTTGCTTTGCTTTATTACCATAACAAGGATTTGCTGTGAGGAAGTCTTGGGATAACTGGGAGTGGATTTTTTTAAAGGATGAATATTGATTTCTATACATTTCTAGTACTCAGAACAAATTCAAGGACTTAGAATTCTAAATTTGTGGCTTCTCCATCAGGCTCTGGTTAATGGATCTCAGGGTTCAGAAATGCTAACACATAAAAAAAATATTTTTGGATATTAGTTGACAAGAAGAAATACTGCCTTACATTTGAGTAAGCCTTTCTATTGTTGATCTCCAAAGCAATTTACAATCAAATCTATAATTTTACTTAAAAATCCAAACAAGAAAATGCTCATTAAACTAAGCATTGTTATTGCTGTTGCCATCAAGTCAGCCTCAACCTATGGCAACTATGAATGAGACATCTCCAAGACACTATTCTCCACAGCCTAGTTCAGTTCTTGTAGACTAATGGCCGCAGCTTCAATAATGGAGTGTATCCATCTGTAATGCAATCTGCTGCTGCTGCTCCCTACTTTACCTAACATAATGTATTTTCTAGTTAGGCATGTCTTCTTATGTACAACAGCCTCAATTTAGTCATTTTAGCTTCCAGGGAGGGTTCAGGCTTGATTTGCTCCAGGACCCATTGATTTGTCTTTTTAATAGTCCATGCAGAACTCTTCTCCAGCACCACATCTCAAATAAGTTGATTTTCTTCCTGTCAGCTTTCCTCATCATCTAGCTCTCACATCTATACATTGTGATGGGAAATAATAATGTCATTGACAATTTTAACTGTAGTTTTCAATGAAATACTTTTGCACTTGAAGATGTTGTGTAGTTGTTTCATAGCTACCCTTCAAATTCCTAGTCTTCTGATTGCTGTGTTTGTTCTGATTAGTGTCTGAGCCAAGGTATGGAAAGTAGTAGTATACTATTAGTATGGTGTCATCTGGATATCTCAAATTGTTGATGTTCCTTCCTTCAATTTCCACATCTCCTTCCCCTAAGCCTAATCCTGCTTCGCGTATGATATTTTCAGTGTACAAGTTGCACAGATATGGTGATAGAATTCAGCTTTGCCTGACCTCCTGACCTCCTTTTTGATTGGAAACCATTCTGTTTCTCCATATTCTGTTCTAACTAGCTGTTCTAACTGTTCTTTTCCTGAGTACAGGTTGAGCATCAGGACAGTCAAATGTGGCACACCCATTTATTTAAGAGCAAACCATAGGTTTTCATGATCTATACAATCAGAGGCTTTGCTGTAATCTATAAAGCACAGGGTGATTTTCATTTGCAATTCTTTGGTGCAGTCCATTATCCAACATATGTTTATAGTGTGATCCCTAGTGCCTCTTCCTCCTGAATCCAGGTTGAACATTTAATATTTTTTGCTCCATATATGGTAATGCTGCAGAATTTTGAGCATGACTTTGCTTACATGAGAGGTTAATGCAATGATCCTGTGATTATTCTTTTTATTCTTATGTGCATTCTTTTGTGTCTCCCTTTTTAATGGATTGAAATGTATATTGAGCATTTCCAGTCTATGGGCCATTATTTTGTTTTCCAGATTTGTAGGCAGTTTTTGTTAGAGCTAGAATGGATTCTGTTTCTGTAGCTTGAAGCAGTTCTATTGGTATGCCATCTGTTCCTGGCGAGTTACTTCTCATTAATTCTCTGAGTTAGGTTTTAACTTCACTTTCTAAAATTGAAGGTTTATCTTCATATGGCTCATATACAAATGAATTTTTAATCCTTTCATCTATTTTACATAGTTCTTCCATATATTGTTTCCATTGACTTTTTATTTCATTTTGATCATGTATTGCGTTTATCTGCTGATCGTAGAGCATCCCCACCCTTGGTTTAAATTTCCCTTTGATTTCTCGGATCTTGTGGAAGAGGTCTTTTGCTTTTCCTTTTTTGTTGTCAACTTCTATTTCTTTGCATTGATTATTGAAGTAGTTCTCTTTATCCCTCCATACTAGTCACTGAACAGTTGCATTCAGGATTCTTGTTCTATTTCTGTTATCTTTTGCTTTTGCTTTTCAGCTGTCATTTACTGCATGAAGTGTTTTGTCGGTTATCCATTGAGGTTTCTCTCTCTTTGGCAACAGATAATGTCTTTCTGCATTCCTTCTTGACAGTGTTCCAGACTTCAGTTCATAGCTCATCTGGTTTCTGGTCAATTAATCTTAGCAGTGCAAATCTATTCTTCACATACCGTATATACTTAACTATAAGTTGAAAAATTTATGCAAAAAAACAGACTCCAGAATCCTGGGCTGACTTATATATGGGTCAGTATGGTAATACTTCTCAGAAAGAAGTCCCAACACCCCATTCCCCTTACCTTGGCAGCTGCTGCTCAGCCAAGAAGAGTTTGTGAGTGTCCCTCCTTTCCGAGGGAGCAGGGAAAGAATCCCGGTTGTTTTGCAAGGTGTGTGTGTCTCTGTGTTTAAGTCTTCCTCTTTCCCTTGCACAGGGAAGGATCCCTGGTGGTTTTACAAGGTACGTGTGTGTCTTCGTCTTTCCCTTGCACAGAGAAGGAGACCCAATTGGTTTGCAAGGAGAGAGTGGGGGGAGGGCTTTGTCATTTGCATCCTTTGTTACATGACCCTAAGTTGTACCCTTGACTTATCCATGAGTCATATCAAAATCCAAAATGTTGGCCCCAAAACTTGCCCTCGACTTACAGATGAGGTTGACTTGTACACGAGTATATATGGTAATCTTTAAATTCTACAGAGATGTTCTTCTGGTTGAATTTCAGTAGGATGGTTGATTTAGTGTTCTTCCTTAGCTTTACTCTTAATTTTTGATATTAATAGTTCATGGTCCATGCTGCAATCTGCCCCTAGTCTCATCTTTTGCAGTGAAAATAGAGCATCTCCATCTTCTGCCTCCAGTTACGTAATCTATCTAATTTCTATATTTGCCATCTGGTGATTACCATGTATAACAGTGGTTCCTCAAGATGTTTTGTACTTCAGCTCCCAGAATTCCTGATCATTGGCCAAGTTGGCTAGGACTTCTGGGAAATTAAGTCCAAAAAACCCAGAGGACCAAAGTTTGGGAATCACTGATGTATACAGTCAGCTGTTTGATTGCTTGAAGAATGTGTTTGTGATGAACAGACTGTTCACCTTGTATAAATCTGTAAGTCACTCTTCTGCTTCATTTCTTATTCCTAGGCTAAATTTTGCCACAATCATTGACCTTGCTCTGCTTCCCACTCTTGCGTGCCTGTGATTATCAAGAAATCTTGTTTTGGTCTATGATCAATTTCTTTCTGGACTCCAGCACACAAACTTTCAATTTCTTTTCCTGCTTTTGTGGTTGATGTGTAGACTTGGCTTGGGGTTATATATTTGGGTTCTCCCTGAAGTCTTATTGACATGATTCAGTCAGACTTTGCATTATATCATTTTACTGCTTTAGCTGTATCTCTCCTCACTGTAAATGCCAACCCATTCTTCTTAGATTTTCATTTCTTCAGTCCAATTCCTGTCAATTTTAGCTTGGTCACCCCAAGTATGCAATGATTATGCATCCCACTTTCTGTTTTACAATGTCTAGCTTCTTCTCATCATTCATGCTTCATACATTCCATGTTCCTATAATCTGTGTTGTGCAGCGGCAGGCTTTCCTTTAGCATCTTAGCACATCCACAGCTTGACTTGCTTTTGGTCTGATCTGTTATCTTGTTGCATGCATCCTGTGATTAACTCTTGTTTCATTTTGAATTGTCTGATCATAGGCTTTGTGTGGTGAAATGTTTTCAAGAGGGGGCTCACTCTTGCCTCCCTCTGTGCAGTACTAAGAAGTATTGCCATTGTCTCTGAAAGATCTTCTTTCAGCTTTACTCACCTCTATGGCTGCTGCCTAGTAATTGTTTTGCACTTTTACCTTGATACATCCATCAGAGGTTGTGCTGGATTCAAAAGAAATAGGCATTACCAGACCATTTGCCCTTCCGCATTTGAAGTCCCTCAAGTGTTTTGCTGTACTAAAACAATTAGGCATTACCAGAACATTTCCCTCCCCTGAAGTCCACCATCCTCCCCTGATGTTGCCCATCTTATTAACCACTTAATCTCAAAATTTCAGTCTCTGGACAGATTAACCACCGTTTCCCCCTGCTGCTTCCTCTAGAATCCTTTTGTTTTCCCAACAGCCACCTTTTCTTGCCTTTCCTCCTCCAGCCACCCCTTCTCCATTAGACTCCATCTTGATCTTCTCTTTCCTGGATCGACTTGGCCAGCTGCCTCCTGCTCTCTCCTTCACCAGCAAAGGTTTTCTTTTTCTGCTGCTGCTTCCTTCACAGCCAACTCTGTCATTGCTGCCACCTTGATGGAGTCCATCCCACGGTACTATCATCTTTCCTGCAGCTGCTTTTGCACTCCTCCCTAACCCCCTCGTAGGGTTTGGGTGACGACAATGTGAAACAATATTTAAAAAATTGTAATTGAAATACCTGATAGGATAAGAATGTTCCAGCCTGACTCCAAAAGGTATCAATGTTGGTACCAGCCAAGCTTGCCTAGGGAGAGTATTTAATAAAAGTCCTTTTCTCTGGAAAGCCCCATTTTCCCGTTGTTATCTGCCTGGAAAATTGTTCACAAAACATAGGCAGTTTTTATAGGGGAAATTTAAGGATCAATTTGTGTCACTTAAATATGACAGACTTAAGAGTAAAAGCAGTTATATAAAAAGGAGAAAGGAAAGTGGAGGGGGGAAAAGGAACGTGGCAACACCTTTAAGACTACCAGTAACTGCTTTTTATGTTAGCATGAGCTTTTGTGGATACAAACCAACTTTTCAGAATATTAAAGCCTCAGGTTATAAAGCATATTTATACAGTTGTGGAACAGAATGTAATAGGATCTAAAAAGATGCAAATCATGTCCCTTGCCCTATATTTTCAAAGGACTGGGTGAAGTGTTATATGTCGCTGATTATATTATAGCAGAAGTCAAACAGGTCCAACAGTCCCAGTACACTGTGTACAACAACCATTTTCTTGTTTACTACTTAATTAGGAGGACAATAAAATTATTTCACAGTAAACTGTATATTTAGGATTCAGACAATTTTATCACTGCCAGTTAATAATGAGATCAGTGGCAAGCCTGACTGGATCATATAGAATGTTAACTTCAACTATTTCTGTTAGCACCAAGATGTCAAACTGACTGGTAGTTGCCTTCCAGCAAAGGTACTATTTTGGTGTACTTTTAAACTGATACATGATGGTTAGTACATGGTGCACATGTCCTTTCTCTAGTTTCTTTTCAGAAGATGCCACCCCCACTTCAGTGGGAAAATGAATAATCCTTTATTAAACATATTTAGAGGGAAAGAGGAGTAAGTTCCTGTGCATTATCCCTACCTTTCCATATTCATTCTCAATAGCTTCTGCATCTTGTGATTCAACATGACCACACCTTCACTCCACAGTAATAGCTTTCTCCTGGAATTTGGTATTTTGACACAATTTTAGTCACATATCGCACCATTGGACTTTTCCTTGTAGGTTTCTTCCTTAAATTAGTTTAAGAGAACAACTGTAGCCATTTAAAACTCTAACAGAACTTGACATAAGCCAGGTGGGGAATTTCAGAGACATCAAAGGATAAAAGTTCTATACTGAGCTAAAGAATAACTATTATTATTCAAGTAGTCCACTACAGAAATCTGACATACATTTTCAGGATCTACACAAATGTTTGCTGGAGAGCTGAGGCACAGTAAGCAATGTTAATTAGTAGCAAAATTTTAAGGCTTCCAACTATAAAAACAAATCTGGTTTGGAGCTTTTTAATATAATTATGCATCAGTTATCTTTTTTTTTATTAAAGTGATACGGGGAAAATAGATACTGGCCAAACAAGCACTGAGTGCATAGGGAATCTTGGTGCCCTGAATTGAAACTCCTCCCCACTCCATGCATCTTGTTTCACATTGAATCCAACTTGAAGAATGACTCCCAAGTGTCAACTTTAATCTGGGTATAGTGTGTACTGCAGTTTCCAGCTGCCAAGACTGCATGGCAGAAGGCCCAGCTCTCATGATGTACATAGCTTTCTAATCCAAGAGCTTTTTCTTGTAATCTTGTTTTTAGAAAGACCAGAATTCTCTTGGTACACTATACATATGTAACTATACTAACATATGTGGAGAGATGTTGTAGCACCTTTGAGACTGACTAAAAGAACTTGGCAGCATGAGCTTTCGTAGAAAGTCTACTTCCTCAGATGCATATGCATCTGAGGAAGTAAACGTTAGTCTACGAAAGCTCATGCTGCCAACTTCTGTCTTTCAGTTAGTCTCAAAGGTGCTAGATCATCTTTCCACAAACTGATTCTACAGACTAACACGGCTATATCTTTGGATTCTATACTAGCACAGCCAATACTAGCAAGAGGAAAAGGGCTGTGAACACAGTGGCCATGAAGAAAGTAAGAAAAGGGAGACGTGGGCTGCTTGAAGCTGGCAGCTTAGTATGCTTTCCCTGGCCCTCACTACAGTATTTGACATTTCCTGGCCTGAAGCCTGGCATAGGGTGTCAACTGGACAGCATTTTTACTTTAACATTAAAGTAGTCAAGAACATTACATTTCAGAGTTCTGAACTTTTGTGGAATTAAATGTGATCCCTCTTTATGCTATATGCAGAATTGCTTATCTTCATATTTTTGTGATAATAAAGTGCAGCTGCACAGGAGGAAGCTGGGGAAACTGAGGCAAAAGCTGGAAGTAATAAAGTCTAACAGTACTACAGAGCTTCTGGTTTATTTGGAGATTGAAAACATCTGTTAATCAGATGTAGGCACTGGTTGACTTTACAGAACATCATTCCGATTTAAAATGTTTGGGGTTTTTTCTTGTGAATTAATTTTTTTTCTTTTTTTATTGTGCATACTATAAAGCATCATTCATAACAACTATCCAACAAAAACCAGAATTTTTCTGTCAAGCCCAATGATTCATAGCTTGCAAAAATCATGCTTTGTGTTAGACTTAATGGAATTATTCAAAGCTGGCTGTTACCTTGGTTCTTAATCACATGAATAAGATTGGAGACAAATACTAAAAAAAAAATAAAAAATGAATTCATTGACCTAAGCTCCTCAACATTTGAGTTTCTTAGTCCTCTTATAAGTTCAACCAGCATTTAACAGTAGGTGTAACTTAAAATCTCTGATGTGGCTCCCAGTAATTGTCAGAATGGCCATCATTATTGTTTGACTTTTCTCATTGAATTTAAAAGAGAAAAGAATAGATATGAGCTAGACAAGTATTCTGTTACTGTCTGTAATTACAGAACAGGGGTATTATATATTTTACCAGTAACATCTCAGCATAAACTGCAGCCTGCAGCCCCTTCCACAGGAGAGACAGTGAGCTTTCACAAAGATTTAATGATAAGTTATGCCATCTGCTTCTTAACATGGAAATCTCATAAAAATAACTTCTTGTCCATTCATGCACATTTAAACTCTGCCTTCTATCCTTGAGTAACTAAAATATGTCACTTGTAAATCAATTTCAAGTAGAATGGCATTCTTCCTGCCTAAGACAAGACAATTAATGGTCTGAAGGCCATTGATAATTGCACAGGTTTATATACATAACCCTGTCTTCTCTGTCATTTTTATCCCATCTTTACTCCCTATGCATCTGAGGAAATAGGCTCACATCTATGAAAGCTCATGCTATCAGCTTCTTGCTTTCGGTATGCAGTTAGTATGCAAAGGGATCTAGTCTTAAAAGATGCTACTAGATCCCTTTGCATACTGATTTTCCAGGCTATGTCTTTGAATTCTCCCATTTTTATTGTTACTGCTTCAGTTTTGCCCTACAATAGCAGTCTGTTGTACAAAACCTATCAGTTTCAGTTAGGTTTTAACATGGCATGATAGAAAAAGTGTTGCGTCAGTGGTTCACACAGTCAGCCAGGAGTAAGCGTATTAGGTTGAAGGCATTTCTTCTGTCGGCAAATACTATTCTTATATCAGCCAGTGATGCATATAAGGTCAGAGAGGGAATTAGCTTTACAGACAGTTTTGTGTTTGTTTTAGAGCTTCAGCGGCACTAGAAACTTCAATGTCTACACAATTGTCTGCAGTGAAGTTAGTTTTCCCAACATTAAACTTGAGATAACTTATTACCAGTTCTTGAGAACTAGAAAAAGGCACCTCAGCTGTAGCTATGAATCTAGAGTCTTGTAAATTGTTACTCTTTTCTAGAGTTCAGCTGCATCTGTAGACCAAGTTTGACAAAACATTTTTCCTCTGCCAGTACTGCAGCCACTCACTCACAAGGTACAAAGGTTGTGAGTTCAATTCCAGCCAGGAACTCCAAGGTTGTCTCAGCTTGGCATCCTTCCGAGGTTGCTTAAATGAGTACCCAGCTTGTTGGGAGCAATTAGCTTACATATTGTAAGCTGATTAGGGAGTGCTAGTTCACTGATAAGTGTTATAGAAATGTACTTGCTATTCCTATTGCTGCTCTTCAGGATGATTTCTCAGGGTAACGACAGTGTATAAAAAAGTCAAAATGGGGAGGCAAAGTATGACAGACTATTGCAACACAAGGACCGGTGTAGTGAAAGTGTAGTGAACGACTACCAATATTGAGAACAATTATTGGTGCACTGTTTGCAGTGCATACCAGTGCAAAATAGACTCTGCTGTCCTCAGTCTAAACTAGCTCTTTCTTTTTTTATCTCAACCCACTGGAAGGGATTATATATGTTTGTGAAGATGTTTGTTTGTTTGTGTGAAAAACATATATATTAGAGTTCTTTGAACCCCTTCCTTTTGCTTTCCCTTCCTTTTTGGGGTCAAGTGTTGGCCACAGAAGAAAGCAACTGAAGCCAATTAAGCCAGTTAGTCTTTGGCTGTTTCATGTTCTCTCTCCACCTTTAAGAACTGCATTGTTGTAACGCTTTCTTTAAGGAACATGTTTTTGATTACATTCATGCCATCTGCAGAAGCTTTTGATTTTTAAAAGTAGGGTGTTTAATGTTCCCTAATCCTATACACATCTTCAATCAAAACTGTATGTTTTTCCTGGCTTTTCTGTTGTTCAAGTTCTTCCAATACCTAGCCCTGTTCCTCTTTATTAAAAACAGAAAGTGGAGCACAATATATGTATAGCAACTTGGTTTCATTTGCTGCTTTCTTTTGTTTTCACTATCTGCTGCCACAGGCTCACGGTTGGGTCAGCCAAGCACAGTTTGGTGAAATTCTCTCTGGAGCTCTTTTTGATACAGTGTGCTGAAAGGGCTGCTGCTATTCAAACTGCTTCTTCTGTTTTCATCTTGCCCCTGTTTTCTGCAAGGAGGCAAAATATGCATATGCAGTCATCACCCTCCAGGGTTCAGTGGAAGTTTTCTCAGTGGTCCACAGCTGAAAGATCTAGGAGAACCATTCTCCCTGTCCAACCACTGGTATAGGACATCCACCAAGGCAGCCAAGGCAGTTTCTGTCCCATAACTAGGCCTGAATTCAGATTGGAATGGGTCCAATCCAAAATTATCTGAAGTACTAGAACAGGGGTAGGCAACCTTTCCCCTTTAAGGGCTGAGGAACTTCAGCTCCCAGAATCCCAGGAGCTATTGGTCAACATGGGACTATTGGCCAACATGGCTGAGGCTTCTGGGAGCTGAAGTCCCTCGGCCTTTAAAGGGGAAAGGTTGCCTACCCCTGTACTAGAAGATTTAATAAGTAATTGTATCGACAATAATTTTGCTGGCTATACAACTGTGTGGTTTTAGTTGATTGTATATTTCAATCCATTTATTATTTATTTGGAACCATAATTTTAATTGATTTCCTAATTTTAGCCTATTTCAGGCTAAAGCTTGAGACATATGACTTAAGTCACAGGACTATATCACTTAGAAGATTTAAATCACTGGACTTCAGAACAACCAATAGCAGGAGAGTGAACGATGCAAATCTGTGGCAATACAACTTCAGTGTTCTGATGATATTTTTGCATAATAGCCATTACTTGTTTAAATACAGCCCTAGGCTTTGTAGAAGAAATGTGATCTAATTTCTATTTTTAAAAATATGTTAAATGTACTTTATGAATTGTGCTCTAATTTCTATTCAAACTGTATTCAGATAGCATTTTTATGTCAATGATGTGAGAATGAGATCTTAATACAAGTTGTTTCTTTACAGTGATAGTCACATCAGTTGCTGGTATTTGTTAAATATGACTTTTTTCAAGGAGCAGAAAAGGAGCTCTATTTCTCCCTTTCATTAGGAGTAGAAAATATTAGCCAATCATTTTCTCCCTGTCTCCCTTCTTTCCTCCAAGAATACTTTTAGCCAATTGTTCTAGATTTATGATGGAAACTGCTTTGGAACCGTAATTAAAATGTGGTCATTATAAACAGCTGCAGTAATGTCAAGGGCTGGCTTTTCTTTCTAAATCAATTCATAGCACAGCTGCTCACAGAAAGTTCACTGTTGTCCCAACCTTGGTTTTAATAAACTTAATAATACAGTGTTGGTTTATGTGGGATACAAATAGGCCAACCATATCCAAAGTTTCCAAGTACAGGAAAAAGCTGAAGCTTTCCAAGAAGAAACATCTGAAATTACTTCCTCTAACTTGTTAATTTTTTTATTCACTTGGATGATTTGATAATGCATCAGTTAAAAATCATGCTGTTTCAGCGGAACTTACTTCTAAGAATAGGTGGCTAGAATTATACCATTTGGATTAAGAGTTTGACTGCATTCTGTTTACTAAGACTGTATCTCTTCCTGTATGCATTTTCTTGCTTCCACATGTCTAAACTAGTAGAATGTTTGGCCATCTAATGCTCACAGTGTTCTTTGAATGCTGTAAATTTAGACATAAGTTTTCTGTAAGAATTTGGTTATAAGGCTCTCTGTTTTGTCTTACACGTACC
This sequence comes from Phrynosoma blainvillii, assembly GCA_026167975.1. NCBI lineage: Eukaryota > Metazoa > Chordata > Lepidosauria > Squamata > Phrynosomatidae > Phrynosoma > Phrynosoma blainvillii. Next base: position 267,212,776 of record JANUYF010000004.1, read on the forward strand.
CCAAGAAATTGCAGTTTACACTTTTGTTTTGCAGGAAGTGATTTTCTTTGTGAATTTACAGTAGTCCTATTCAACAGGTTAGGGACCAAAGTGAAATGCAGAATCCATATAAGTGTATATTATATTACTGTATAAACACAAATATAAATATGAATATCTCTATGGTGCTGCATTATAAGGCCACGACAACACCATGCGTGATTTCCACAGTATACAGTACACAGACTGAATAAAAAGATGGTGCTGAGTTGAAAAAAAGTGGTGCAAAAAGCATCGTGCAATGCACCATCTTTTTGTTGAGCCTGTGTTCTCTATGTGTTCTGCATACTGTAGAAATTGTTTGTGGTGTCATTGTGTGCTTATAATACAGCACTGTTAAGTACAAATTTAAGTACTTAAATTTGTGCTTACATGTGTCAAAAGAGCAGACCATGTGTTACATAAATGGGTTCTGATAATAATGTAATAGCACTGAAAGAGCAGATAATAAAAAAGATCCATTGAAAAGCAGGAGACACCTACATGTATGGTGTGCTTGACTGAACATTGTCTGTTACTTATATGCAGTTTTGTCTTTAAAGCTGACAATTTTCTCTTAATAGAAAAACATGTATATCTTTCTAGCATGCATATTGCTTTTTCACCTGTTTACCTCTTAAGACTTCTTTGAGGATGTTTCCTGTTTGAAGAGTTTCTCAGTATTGTAGAACATAAATATTTTGACTGTAAAACTTGGTAATCTTTAAATTAAGCAGATTATCTCCATAAAGCTGATATAGCATGAAAAACTATTATTGAAAGGGATTAGCTCAGGAGTATCTAAAGCACTGTAATGAATTCTAACATCAGCTTGTGTGAATATTTAAATGATTTTTATTTATTTTTTTATCAAGGGAGGTGGAGGTAAATTATTCTTTGGACCACATCATACAGCAAGGGCCAGGGTTTTTCTATTAAGGAATTCTAGGATGCAAAACATGTTAGAGCTGTTCATACAAGAACATCAGAACTTAGAGATTTGGGAAGCTATTTGTTAATCAAAACATAATCTGTAGAAGTGTTGGTAAAACTATGTTTTACTTGTAAACTGTGAATAATTTATGATGAGCTTAAAATCCAACAAGGTTTTGATGCTAAAATATTGATCCTAAATATGACTTATCAAATACAAATTGATTTAAATTACTTTCACAAAGAGATCATGAGCAAGTTGTGTCTGAGCTTCAATTCCTCAATATGCAAAACTGAAAAATAATATTTTTTCAGATTTATTATCTCAATATTTATTTATATTTATATTATTTATTTATATCCCACCTTTCTCCCAGTATATGGACTCAAGGTGACAAGATGAGAATGAATACTTAAGGACTAGCACTAATTTCATATCAAAATGTTATAGATATATTTTAGGGTTAATATATAGCTTCGTGTTTTACATTTGAAAGTTCTCCAAATAAATATACAAAAGTAGAGCTGTTTTTTTAGTTCAGTTTTTCAGCCACATGTTAAGGACTATCATGCCTAAATGGTTACAGTGGACTATATCAATAAATTTTGCCTGTACTGCCACAGGTCACAGTATTTTGACTGTGGTTGTCAAGAAACTAGACCAACCATGATGTACTTTCTTAGAATCCTTCCCTTCCCACATTGTAATGAAATTCTTATGTTGAATGTTTACAGGATTTCACAGGCTACCTAATCCTTCACAGATTTTCATGAATAGTAAACTGATAACTGTGTAGGACGCTCAGAATTAAGCAGGAAGGGAAGGAGAGTTCATTTTAGTTAAATCTCCCTTTGATATTTAAAGCCTCCTATCAGAAGGGCGAGAGTATAATAATTATGATAACAAAAACATTTAGTTTTGCAACCTTAATATTTGGATTTGATGCAGGGTTAATAGCCAAGATAAATGTCTTTACAATCATGCTGACTAGTTTGTAAGCTATATTTCTGTAAATCTGTTGCAGTTCAGAATACTGAATCTCTACAGGTCATGGATAGAAGTGACAGTTTTTGCGCTATCCTGCTTCTATATCTTCTGAGAGATTTCTGAGAACAAGCTTTTTTGGCAAGATTTGGCATTGCATATTACATATTTGAAAGGAATATCCCAGTATATAAATGGAGATGTCCTGTTTCTTCAGTCTATTGAAGGACAGCAACTTGAATAAATATAAATCCATTTACTGCATTTATCCATTTACATTTATATATGCAAGAATGAGAGCATATATTTACAGAAAAAATGTGTGTATGTACTATATATATATATATATATATATATATATATATATATATATATTTCATATGGCTTTTTTGTGTTTTTATGTTTGTATATAATCCCTAATGCATTTGGCCATTGAGTGGTATAAAAATCTTAAATAGATTAATAATCAAAATCATCATAGTATAAACCAGATGTCTTAAATGCATATAACAGGATTTTTGTGTGCTGTATATTTTGAGATTCTTTTTAAAAATTGTTTATTTAGCTTTGTTGTAATTATGCAGAAAACGTTAAATTGACATATCAATTCAAAGTAGTAATAAAGTATCTGAGCAACAAAAAGAAAGGTAAGAAATAGAAAAGATGAGCAGATAGAAGAATATTAAACCATAAAAACTGGAACATTTGTTCTAGGTACATTCAGTCATTTTGAGATGATCAAAATGGATTTTCCAGTATTTAACTTGTAAGGCTGGTGGTCAATAAGGAAATGTTTCTTTGCAAGCAAATAACATATTGGATTAAGGGTACAATAATTTGCCATAAACTTTCGTAATGGCAGACTTTGATGACTATAGTTTTACAATTGAAATGTAAACATTATTTATTTTTGTTTCTAATTCCGTCTTCTTTTGTTTCCCTTTTATAGCATGAAAGACTTTCCAGGTAAGATGTACAGAACTACAGAATGCATGTGTTATTTTTTTTAAAACACAACTTTCTTTTTTTTTTTTAAAAAAAAAATCTTCTCAGTATTTTGAACCATTTCCCCCTTAACTGTATACAGAATTGGATCCAAGATTTCTGATTATCTCTTTCATGACTGGCAGTGATTTAATAGATTGCTTCTTTAATCTGAACTACTTACACATTCCTGGAATCATATTTGTATTACAGTGAGTGGCAAAAGAAGCTAAATGTTGGAGAGGAGGGGTTGGTTTGATCACTCAGGTCAGGCTGAGCAAAACATAAATAATTCCATCATACTTCCCTGCCTACCTGCATTAAAAGGGCATTTTCCCCAAACTGTCTTTGCTTCTTTTTTCTCTGAATGTCAAGTTTACCTAAAAGTCATACCTGAAATTTATAAATGGTCTATAATTCAATGACTTAATTAATACTATGTTTGACTTCAGATTGGATGCAGCAAGTTCAAGCACTGGCACCAGTGATACCTATGGTGATCGATCTTCAGGTCGCAGTAGTGCCTACACCAGAAGAGAGAACCGTTTGGCTGCTGTCAGTAGCAGAGCAGAAGAGGATAGTAGCAAAGATTATAAAAAAGTGGGTAATTGAAATTGAATGCTTCTGTCCCATGCCCTATTTTTCTTTCAGTAACTTAATAAACAACAATTTTAGATATGGAGAAGATGCAAATTATCAGAATTTAAATATATACAGGAAACCAAGATAGTATTGTCCCTCCTAAAGAAGGAAAAATATTTTAAAGACAAACTTTAATTGAAAAAGTAGTTGTTGCAGTCCAAATGAGAACTGTATGTGTAAACTGAATGGGGAGGATTGAAATCATTTATCATTAATTGAATTTGAAACATTTATGTCTCTTCATGTTATGTCCTTCATCGGTTTCCTGAATAACTTTGATCACGTCACCAGTTTTAACTCAGTCCATGTCTATAGAATGGGAAGATTGTTACTATATAAAATCTGAAAGTTAGGAAATAAAAAAAGAAATCACTCTGTTGTCTTTTGGTATAACTGCATGAGATTTAAACATCTGTCACACTTAAGCACACATAATATACTTACAAGGGGGTATTGTAAAGGGTGTGTCATAATTATCACCTTTAAATTTTTTTGATAGAAAGTTTGTTTTGATTTGTTGTTGTTAACTTATCTCTACATAGTCACCATCCAGATTTACACATTTTCCCCAGCATCTCTTTACACTTCGAATACCGTTATTATAGAAGTCTGCATATTGCACCTTAAACCACTCTTCTTCTTCATGAATGATGTCATCTGTGTTGTCAAATTGGCGACCCCGCAAGAGGTTTTTCATTTTTGGGAAAACAAAAAGTCACTTGGTAATGATGGCACTGACAAAATTTCATCAATATACTATAATAACTTCCGGGTGATAATTATTACTTTACGATACCCTCCCTTGTATCACACAAGTTTGTGCACATATAGTGACAGGAATATTATTTTATTTAAAAATAACATCATTAAGAATTTTGAAATATATTAATGTATAAAGATTAAGTTTAAGAAAAAGAAAAAAGTGGAAAAAAGAAAGAGGAGGAGGAGGAGGCGTCTGATCTTCCTTTCAGTGATTATATGTAAATATAATTATTCAGACCTCTCCCTCGTAAATGTTAGAATTGAAGACCTTAAGAATTGCTCAGAGTCCTATCTGTCACTTCAGATTAGGATTCAGCATGCTAACAGGCTAGCAGTTTTTACATTTTCACAGAACCCTTTTGGTATGTACATGTCTGTCTGGAACCTTGGTTTGTGGCCAGAGTTCTGAAGTAGCTGTGGTTCAGGCTGAGCAAAACATAGATGTGAATCCCTGGTACATTTCTAGGTTATTTGCAGTTGATTAGTAGTTTAATTTCAAATTGTTTTATAGGAGCAACAGTAAAGATATTCCCCTCCTGCTGTAAATTACAACGATGAAATCAGAATCTTGTAGTTCTAGTGAAAAATAGTAAAGCCTGAATTCTGCTTACTCTACTCTAGGGAGGTTTGGCTTTCATCTTACATTTATTTTTTTTACTTACTTATTTTACATCCCTCCTTTCTTCAGGATGTAATTCACATGAATGAAAGGGTATGCCCAAGAGCTATAGAGTATTCCTTTACGGTTATGCAAATGTAAGGCTATGCAAAAGTCATTAGTTGTTATGATGGGGACTGTGCATCTGGGGAGCCTTTTTTCTAAAAGACAGGGGGAGCAATGTACAATAATCTTTAAATGGATTGCAAGGGGTTTGTGCTGTTTAACATTTTAGAAGCCTGTTTTTCAAAACCAGAAGTTTTATCCATTTCCATTCCCCCCCCCACGCCATTTTGGCAGCCCATGCAGCTTGCAGAAGCTCCCATAGGAGAATATTAATCCTTTTCCACAGTTGTCCACCCGCTCTTTAGATAAAGTCATGCGATTATTACTGATTTTTAATGGAGGATAAAGCTTCAGAGGTGTCTATCATAGTTCCCTGAAACAGAGTTTAAAAAGTGGGAATGTAACTATGGATTTTGTTTTTTAATCTCTTCCAAATTAAAATTACCTAACAATATTGACTGCTACTTAATACAACTGCAGTAAAATCTGCTAGTTTGAGGGGCTGACAATAGTGGGTAGAGTAGCTATTATCCTCCATTATATAAGTGTTACTGTTTCAGTAGGTGAATTCTTATTTGATACTGACCTTTTTTAATCCCCATTCAGCTTTATGAGAGTGCCCTGTCTGAAAATCAGAAATTGAAATCAAAACTGCAAGATGCCCAGGTGGAACTTTCTGATGTCAAAACAAAGATGGAGAAGATAGCCCAGGTAAAGGGATCCTAGAAATAAGGGTTGTTCTGAAAATGTAACTAGGAATGATAAAATGTCAATGGTTCCACTAAGGGAGAGTTAATGATATCTGAGAAGGACCACCGTTACATCTCAGACAATAAGAATAAAAATGGACGCATTTGGAGAAGTGCTATCATTTCTTAATAAATGTTTACATTTCTTTGCAAATAATTTATTTGTAATATTTCCTGTGTTCCAAAAATATTTTAAATATTTTTTCTTTCAATAGCAGAAGCAGGAAAAAACCTCTGACCGTTCAAGTTTACTAGAAATGGAAAAGAGGGTATGTGTTCTACTTTTCATTGTCTACTTCCTTGTAATCTAGCATTACTTTAGAAGGAATAGAAAGTATGGAAGAGAAATAATGATCGTAAAACACTGACTCTATTCCTAATAGCTCGGGTACCTCAATACTTATATAGTACCTGGTTTCTCATCCAGTTGGCTTCTCAGACTTGTTCATCAGCATTTTTAAAATTATTTATTTATTTATTTATTTATTTATTTATTTATTTGCTCACAGTCAAAGAGTACCTTTCAGCTTTTTAACATGTTCTAAGATTCTTTGTTTTGATAAATGACAACTATTCTGTTCTAGAAAGTACTGTAGTAGTATGGTGGTTGATACTGTACATCATATAGAGAAGTCTTATTCTGCATCTACACTACAGATATGATGCAGTTTGACACTACTTTAACTGCCATGGCTCAGTGATATGGAATTCTATGATTTGTAGTTTTGTGACATATTTAGTCTTCTCTGTAAGAGACCTCCAGTATCACAACAGATGGAGCCATGGCAGTTAAAGTGGTGTAAAAGCGCATTATTTCTGCAGTGCAGTTGCAGCCTTACTAACTGCTTTTTTAGTTTTAAAAACATATGAGGTAAAATATATAATCTTTCATAAATGATTCAGAATTCACTGTGGCAGAACACTAGTGCATTGTATTCAATTTGTTAATTTGAAACAATTTCTTTTGAAGATGCCTGGCAAAATATATTCTAGCATAATTTAGACAAAAAAAGTGAAACATCTAACAAGCTTAACATGTAAGTATGCTATGCTTGTTGTGGGAACCCTCTTTGCCAGGTAACAAAGTTCTCTCGGATATGCAGAGGTGTGTCCCATGGGCCCCATGTGGCCAAGGCTGTTTTTAGACCACCTAAAAATGCTCTCCTCCCCCAAATTGTTGGATTTTATTTATTTATTTATTTATTTATTTATTTTACTCAAAATACCCCAATTTTACCACCTAGTCAATTTATAGTTTACTTCCTGGTTTAATAAAAGATCTCTCCTGAGCCTAAAACAAGGCAGGGATGCAAAAACTACAGTTGGCCCTCCGTTTTCATGGGGGATCTGTTCCAGACCACCACCACCCCACAAAAACAGAGATTCGCAAATATGCAAGCCCATAGGCTTGAATGGGGTGCATCCCATTGATTTAAACAGAGGTCGCCCTGTTTGAATATGCAAAACTGCGGACTTCAAGTCCGCAAGAACAGAGGGGCGACTGTATTACCTACTACTGCTACTACTACCAGCAGCACTACCATATCATTTTTATTCTCAGAATTTGTCCAATATTCTCTTGTTCACGCCAGTAGAATAGTGCTACTGCTGCTGCTTATTATTATTGTTAGTCTTATTCTTATTCCTTTTCTTATTAAAGTACCCCTCCAACTGCAAATCCCCAAAGAGCCTCAAACCCTGAAAACAAAAACACATGTGGAAGACATCTGGCTGATTCCATGTTTAATGACTGAGACCTACTGCAGCATGTAAAAGATAATGGAATCCAAAAATTGGGCTCGAACTTTCCAAAATTCTCTATTCCTGTGGTTAATGTTGGAGAGCTAAGAACCAAGGAAAGAAACAGCAGTAGAAAATGAACAATCAGACCTTGGTGTCCATAGGGGAGGGGTCTGGAACAGATACAAAAATATGAGGGACCTCGAGTCCTGTTGTCCCTAATTACGGCGCATTTGTGGGCATACACTGCCTTTGGGGATGACAGGGCTTGCCATCCGCAGTTGCTTTAATCTGCGGACAGCAATTCCATGGATAATGAGGCCCCACTGTAGTTTGTTCTTCCAAATATAATGCTATGTCTTTTGACAAATGTTTGATGGTGTATATTTCTTCATAAAACTGTCTGTTATTAGTGTTCCCCTCCGTATTGCACAAAAGATTTATAACTGTAACTGTTCTTACATGAACAGGAGAAACGTGCCCTTGAGCGGAAGCTGTCTGAAATGGAAGAGGAAATGAAGGTATAAAGGCTTCCTCCCTTATTTATTTTTTTTCTGTCTAGTAACGCTTTTTAGAGTGGCATATTGGGAACAAAGTTAGTCATACAACCATGTTGTTGAATGAATATTTTAAAATAGTATACAGACACACACCACTGCTGAGTGCCCTTATGTTTTCTATACTACAAGCATTTTCTACACCTTCCCTGAGGACTCCTGTTTTGCAACATTTATTGTGAAACCATTTTGACCTGTGCTATTCTTAAGCTTGTCTTCTGCAAGCCTCAGGGAAGCTTGCTATTAATCCAGTACAAGGCTGATGATTTGGTATGCAAAACAGTTTGTCTGAAGTTCCACCTGTAAAGATCTTCCCATTTACCACTGAAACATACTTCAGTTCTACACTGAATTTTTTCTGGATTCTGTATGTCCTGGGTGGATAGCTCCCAGAGATCTGGGGGCCTCAAGCCTCCTGGTACCTCCAAAGGCTCCACCTGTCCATCTTACCTCTTCAATTTTTTGTGTTTAAATTAGTGTAATGCCCCATAATTTGGGGCTGAGGAACCATAGTGGACCTCAGGAGGACGTTCTTACTCATCCTTCCCTTGGGTGCACTCAGTTGAGTATACTCCTTAAATAGGAAGCCCTTACCACTACTTGGTGGTGTCCTCTATTATGAAACTTGGTTGTGAGATCAATTCAAGTGGAAGGAGACAGTCATCATGGAATAGCTATCTTTGCTACTCCAAAAAGAATAGCACGCTTTCGCATTTCATCAACTTCTGCCCCAACATTTATTTTGTCAGTCTTTACTTTGTAATGAGTGGAGGAGACATCCAGTGTTTGGAAAAAGAGTCCAGGTGCCCTTTAAATATTTTTTTTTATTCTGAGTGTGAACTTTCTTTGAAGTTCCATTTGGATTTCAGTTTTTCTCTTCAAAAGAAAATGTCAGTAGCTGAAATTACAATCCAGTTCCACTGGAGGGCTGTGTCTTCTGAACTAGTGAGGCATCTTGTTAAAATGTAATTAGTAATATGTGAGTAATATGTAAAGAATTCGAAAATGAAAAACACAGTGTCATCTTATTGTCAGATGTCATATCAAAATAGGGAAAATGCGGAATGCAGCCACAGAATGAGAGCTAGAATACTGCTTCATTGTGAAGAATGTTGTAACAAACAAAATTCCTATAGAAAATTATTCATATCAGAATGTAAAAGGAAAAATGTAGCTCAAATATTTTCAAATATAGTAATTATAAACATTTAACTCCATACTAGCGGTTATTGAAATATATAGGTGGTATAAGTATGAAAATCCTATGATCTTATTTATTTTTCCTAGTTGAAATTGTACTTAAAATGAATGCAAGTATCCTTTATAATTCTGTTAAGAGTACATCTGTGAGAGAGGAAGAGAGAATACAGGTCATCTACAGCATGTCTACTTCTCTTGAATGATATCAATTTCATGTATTGTATGCCTTCATCTGTGCACAGCTTCTTAATATAGCCAAAGTCACCTTGAGTTAACCAAGCAAATATGCATGAACTGCTTCATTCTCTCCTACACTATTGTTACATTTTGGCTTATTACTTCTCCAGGAATGTCCTTTTGAATGTCTGTTCTTGTGAGACTGTACAACAATTTTATTTTTATTTTACTTTATTTTTCTGACAGTAATGAACTTGTTAGAAGATGTAGAAAGCTGAACTTGACAGGTGCTGCTAGGCTCTCATGACTGCTTAGTCATTGTGCTTCTTGTTTAACAGACACAAATACCTCAGCTGTATGAGCTTTTAGTCAGCACTTAAAAGCTTTTTAAATTATAGACAGGTGGATTATTATCAGTTACTTTCAGTAACGAAACCAGTGATGAAGCATTGAATTTGCTTTCTGTTGACCCTTTTAATTTTTATGGAATATAATTATTGGGAGCCTCTGAACAACAAAATCAATGCAGCATGGGCCAGGCTCATCATAAGGTTATAAGGATCTCTTTACAATTAAGGCATACTGTGTACTTGAGAGGGTTAGGGAGAAAGAACAAGGTAATCAGTATGTTGTATGTGCCTTGCAAAATGTTACATACTTCATGTCCTTTTACTGGATTTGCATATCAGTCTCATGGGTTTAATATTAAATGCTTTTTTAAAAAAATCACAACTATGTAAGGTGTACCATACATTGCTTAAATCAGTAGATTTGACCCTAAATAAACAATAAAGAAGAGAAGGACTCTAATCTAATGGTTATTTTCTATTTCAGAAGTCATTTGCTTTCCATTAAGTTATAGTGGTTCTATCCACTTTCAGGCCCAGAGACAAAGAACTCTGACATAGTTCCATTGGATTTATATTGTGTTTCCTTCAAATGATTATCACAAAGACATTTTATCTTATTTTGGACCTGAATGTTCAGTTAGGGCCTGAACAGACTGCCAGAAATAATCCAGTTTGAGACCACTTTAACTGCCCTGACTCAGTGCTAGGGAATCCTGGGAACTGTAGTTTATTGTGGCAACAGAGCTCTCTGACAGGGAAGGCTCAATGACTCAGAAAAAAATACAATTCCCATGATTCCCTAGCATTGAGCCAGGACAGTTAAACTGGTCTCAAGCTAGATTATTTCTGGCAGTCTGTTTAGGCCCTTACCTAGTGGTGGGATATTTAATTCTTTAACTATATAGGGAGGGAGGCAGGGGGAGAATGTGCTATATAGAACTATAGGAGACGTTTCCAGTTTTATTCTCCTATTCCCATCCTTCTGCTCTAGCTAAACTTTGTCTTGAATACATGGGTGGGAAAACTTTCTCTTGAAAGTTTAACCTCAGTGATATCTTATGCATTGTATTCTGTTAAATGCTTTTGAAAGTCTTAGAGGATACCTCTTCAGGGGGCAGATTCAGTGACTCAGATATATAATGCTCAGATTAATCAGTTAAGAGCTGCCTGTGTATAGTTTATCTGTATTAAAAGATAAATATATTAAATGTTTCTTGGTTTTGCAAATAGTCTTCTTTGAAAAATATTTCCAAAAGAGAGTAATTTTTCCAAAGGGAAGTAAAATTCTATTATTGCTATAAAATCACTTTTGAAACACAGATTCTCTCTGTGCTTTGCTTTTGCAGTTGATTTACAGGATTTTATTCCTATTTCCTAACAATGACTCAGACCAATACCCAGAAGTGCCCTGATACACTTAATTGTCCTAAATTATTTGAGTCATGGTTTTGAGGGAAAGACAGGGGTATGAATAGAGATGATGATGATGATGATTTGCATAACTTGATTATCAGTTTCCAGATGTACTGCCATACACAAAGTATGTGTTTGTATTTAGAGGAAAGTATTTAAAGATTCGACATAGGTAGTGTTTAGTGCTTGAAGCTTATGAGTTTGCTAAAAGGAGAAACCTAAAGTATAGTGTAAGTACTCATATAGGTTGCATGAGTTGTAATGTTCCTTTATTGTTCAAGAATTCAGAGCATCTCCGATGTGTGCAAACTAATTTCGCTTTTCACTCCAAATACTCCTGTATGCCAAGTACAGGATAATGGGGTTAATGGCAAGCTTTTTTCAACAGCAAACCGCTTTTACTTTACAAAGCCACCTGGATCATGATGTGGTCACATGAAGATATTCATAAAGACACTAAGCTACTTTGTCAGCACCGTTCAGACTAACATGACATCTGTTAGTACTTGCAGTGGAACTGCATACAGGATTGCCATGATGTGGTTTGCCAAAGTTTAACTCGTCCCACTACAGAACAATAATTTCTTATCTTACATTTCATCATTAAATTTGAAAATCAGGCAGGTTCAAGCAGTAAGAGAATAAATGTCTCTTATGGTTTCTTTTTAGTCTTTCCAGTGCTTCAGTGTGTTGTCTGGCTTCTACTGTGCTTTCACAGCTTCTCACCTTTCATTGCTGCTCTTTTTTTTCCTTGCTTGTCGACAAAATTCACGTTTCTGTGCTGTTTTATATTCTCTGTTTTGTCTTTGTCTATCTCCTCCATGTCTCACTTTGCAGAACCTTCACCAGCTCAAACAGATTCACACTTTGAGGCAGATGAATGAGCAGCTGCTGGCCGAAAACAGGGCTTTGACCAGGGTTGTAGCCAGGCTCTCGCAGTCCGCTGAGCCCCCAGAGTCAGAAGAGCTATAGCATCTCCCCCTCCAGTTGATCTCACCTCTCCTTCCACTCTTCCAGGCAGGTCTTTGCTCTTATTGTCTGTCCAAGCCTATCCACAACACTTTCCACATTCTTCCTAACTCTGTCAGATAAGAAGTGTGACACTCAAATAGCAGTATGCAAGTGGCTTCCTACTAGAGCAGTATTGGTTATAAACTTTACGTTTCTAATCCCTATAAGGTACAGTCTTCATCTTGGAGGTACAGTTCTTGATTTACAAAGTCACTTCTCTTCAGGTATGCATTTTCCCTATATAGGTTCTGCATCACACTTTGATCTTTGGCATAATGTTGATTTTATTCAGGCTTTGCCTTTTAAGAGACATTGTTGGATAAGGGCAAATGAAAGAGAGAAAACAAAATGCAAGAATTCATCTGTCTGTCATAAGGTATGTTAGAACAATGCCATTCTGAAGTAGAACATTATAAGATTTTTTAAATACTACCCATATATATATAAGAGACCAGGATTGGAACACATGAATCATTATTAAAGGTGGGTAGCTATTAAATTATTTTATGGCAGGATAATAGTATCTGAAATGAGATACCAGGAATACAGTTCCAAATACAGTTTTGTCATTGAATGCAGGGTTGGACATAGATTAATATTGTAACTATGTGCACTTCTAAATGTTTATTTAGTTGAGGGGATATGATGGGAGACAGTAACTATGTGCTTGTGTCTGTCTGTGTGTGTTGTGTGCCTTCAAGTAGTTTCCAGCTTACATCAACCCTAAGGTGAACCTATCATGGGGTTTTCCTGGTACAATTTTTTCACAGGAGGTTTGCCATTGCTTTCCCTTGGGGCTGGGATCATGTGACTTGCCCAAGTGGATTTCTTGACATTGCTGGGAGTCGAACCCTGAGTTCCAGAGTCATAGTCCAACATTCAAACCACTATGCCACAATGCAAATGATCTTTTATCAAGTGCTGTAGCTTAAATGTTTTCATAAATAGTCATGTACACAAGCATGTATATCCATGTACACTTAATATATTGAAGCAATTTTTATGTAAATTAATAGGTTACCAGAAAAGTTCTTATTCAAGTACTGCAAAAGCTTAAAATACTACATTTTTGTTCTGCTATAACGTAGTGCTGTTTCTTTATCATCAGCATCTGTGTCAGAGACAGCAGGTAATAATGCCAGTCAAGCTCCATGTGGGTCAAGTCTTAACTGTATTGATAGCAAATTTATAGAAACATTAAGAAAGTAATACTTTTCATAGATGAAAATACAAGATGTTAAAGTCTTAACTAAAGAAGAATATGTGAAATGGGAAAAAAGAAATGTCTGAAAAAATATTTTGCCCAGACACTAAGTATGCATCATAACAAATTTAAAGTACAGTAGGCCCTCCGTATCCACGGGCTTGCCATCCATGGATTCCAGCATCTGCAGATGGCAAGCCCATGGGGGGGCGGAGGAGGAGAGGAGGCAGAGGAGGAGGAGGAGGGGGCAAGCCCATGGGGGGGCGGAGGAGGAGAGGAGGCAGAGGAGAGGAGGAGGGAAGAAGACAAAAAGGAAGAGGGGGAAGGAAGTGGCAGTGGTGACCGAGGGGGAAGAGGAGGAGGAGGCAGCCCCCTGCTGTGGTGAGAGGGGCTTCGGGCGGCCAGGGCAGCAAAGTCCAATGGTGGCACAGCCGCGTGGCCACACCACCATTCAGGACAAAGGGACTTGAGCATCTGTGGATTTTGGTATCAGCTGGGGGGATCCAAGATGGATTCTTCCCCCCCCCCCCAAGATACCAAGAGCTGACTATATAGGAAACTCGCTTTTTAAGATTCTTAAAAAGCTATTTTTTCTCTCTTCACAGAGAAGTCACATGATCCCTGTAGCCAGACTCCCCCTTAAAACAACCTGTTTGCAGCATTTTGAACCTGCTGAAGTTTCTAAACAGTTTCCAAAGCCAGCCCCACTTAGAGCATGTTACAGTAGTCCAGGGGTAGGCAACCTTTCCCTTTTAAGGGTCGAGAGACTTCAGCTCCCAGAAGCCTCAGCCATGTTGGCCAAGCTCCTGGGATTCTGGGAGCTGAAGTCCCTCAGCCCTTAAAGGGGAAAGGTTGCCTACCCCTGCAGTAGTCCAAACAGGATGTATTCAAGACATTCAAGATCCTAGCCAGATCTATCTTCTCAAGGAACAGGTGCAGCTGGCATACTAGTTTTATACAGTCCTGGTCACAGCCCAAAACATGGCCTCCAGGATCAGATCTGTGTCCAGGAACCCACCCAAGCTGCAAACCAAAGATTTCAGAGAGTATAATTCCATTCAGCACAAATGGAATCCCTGTTTCCTGGTCAGCATTCCAACTTACCAGGAGTGCCTTTGTCTTGTCTGGATTTCAGCTTGTTGACCCTCATTCACACCCAGATCACTATTGTCCCACCCCACACGGAAAACTAGCTCCAAAGTGTGCCCTGCAACTTGGATGGCACCAGATCCTACTTGTGAGAGACCCACGGTTGTCATGGTATTCATGAAGTCTTGAACTGCTCCTGACAGATAAACCTCTAAATGGATGTTGAAGTCCCCCACCACAACTAGCTGAGGAGACTCCAACATCATTGCCAAGATTAACTCCACCAGCTCAGAAAAGGAGACTGATGAGCAGCAGGGTGGGTACTGTTCTGCAGTGGCTCCCTACCCTCCAGGCCTTGCCTGCTGCTCCATGGAAAATTCAGGTGGACAAAGCTGGGAGGAATTAGCCTCTCCACAAACTTCATCCACCAAGGTCTCCATAATAGAAGCCAGGTTGGTATGATCAACATGATAATGTTCATCAGAATTCCATAGGGTGCCAAAATTTGATGGTTGAACCCTTTTGGGCTCCAGAGTCTACTCACCCTGATCTATGATCTTGCTACTGTTGAAGGTGGGTGACTAAGCAATCTGTCCTGTACTCATTAGTGCAGCAGACTATACAGTCATCCCTCCATTTTCTCAGAGATCCGTTCTGGGACACACACACACACATACACCCGAAAATGAAAAAACACAAATATTTAAGCCTCATTGACTTGAATGGACATGTGCACTCACATGCGGCCCCACACGTGTTTATTTCCCTCTTGGCTTCCTGTCTGTGGAAATTCAGGACCGCGGACTGGAAGTCTGTAAAATAGGACAGACGACTGTAGTTAATATTCTTTGTGTTGATAATCCCTTCCTGCATACTAAAATTAGATAAAGACAAAGTCGGTGTCTTCCTATGGACAACATGAATAAATATTAATATTTTATATTGTGGAGTGTACATCTCTAGCGCATAAGGTAGTGTTACATATTTTCATTCTTCCTGCTCGACTTTGATGAAACTAGGACTACTTTCTGCTATGGTGTAATAGTTGAAGGTGCTTGTGCAATTATAATGATATAGTAACTTATTTGCCCTTGCTTTATGCTTTCCTAAGGGTTATTAAGTTATAAAAGTCCTTTGCTTCATGTGCTTGGTCTCTTTCAGCTTGGCATATTAGCCTTAGTATGTAAAAGTTCAGGGCTCTAGAATAGTCATTTTTTCCTGAAGTTTTTATTCACTAGAGCAACTGCCATGAAGCTGTATTTCCTTTGATGCCATCCTCATTTGGCTGATAGAAATCACTTTAACAGCATGATATATCACTTTGATTCATTGCCTTGTACTTCACAGTAATCTTACTAAATTTACCAGGTATCCATATTTGCTATGTAGTAGTGAAAAGTATTCTGCTAGATATTCACCAGAACACTGCTATGCAAGACTGCTGTGTTCATCCCATTTCAGTTTTTGTGTTTTGCATGAATTCATCGAAAAGAAAATTGTATAGTGAATCCTGAAATAAACACTGGGAGAAACAAGATGTAGATATATTGCTCACCATATTACAAATTAAGCTATTTTATTAATTCTTGTTCAAAACTGCTCAAAATTTAGGGATGTAACTCTTTGTTTTTCCCAATTATGTAAACAAATAATTTCAGTAGTTTTCTTTCCCTCCATGAAAATATATGGGACATTGTGCAGGGTTTTTTGTTTGTTTGTTTGTTTGTTTGTTTTTAGCACTATACATGTTTTGGATTTTTATTGGGAAAAATTCCTGATGGATATGTTGTGTAAAATACACTTTCATGTATAAAAACTTCTTCTGTACAAAAAAATCACATGTATTTTTGTGCAAACAGATTCTCCCAAATGAAGTCTCAAAGTGCAATGAGAGTAGTGTCTCAAATGTTAGGACACCCTTTTTCAGTAAGGATGTAAATATTTTGTATTTGTTACATCCCTATTAACATTTCAGGAGCTGTTTTAATTTGAATAGTTAGTGCTAGTGTTTGGACCTGTTGGTCCATTGTACTTACATGATGAAACTTAATCTCATGTATCCTAGATTTCTTTAATAATCTCACCCCTGTCCTATTTAAAAAAGAAATAATGGTTGTATTTTTTTCAAAGTTAATTGAAGTTTTTGACTGTTGACTGTTTTTGCTGAAAATTCAGTTGTGCAAACACCTCCCCCATGTTTCTGCAGGAAACCAGGGGGAAGGATGTTGCAGGGGCTTTGTTCCAAAATGCAACATATTTCACCACAGATGACCATTTTCTCAAGAGGACCTTGATTTGTAAAGACATCCTTATGTGCCAAGGATAAGAAAATTTCTGAGTATTTTTTACATCGCCAATTTTCACTGGCAATAGTTTCCACATATGTTTATACAACAGTTCTTGATGCGCTGGAAGGGCCGCTAAAGAGCCGTGCGCCAGTTCTTAGGGCTCCCTTTTGCTGGCCCTGAAAGGAGTGGCATTTTGCCGCTCTTTTCTGGGCCAGCAAAAGGGAAGACCGGGGCTGAGGCGTCTGGCAGCCTCGGCAATGATCCTCCGCTTCCCGGGGCCGCCCGTCTGCATCCCCACAAAGTTAACAGAATTGTCTTTTACATGTAAAAAGGCATTGCTGAATGCATTGTGAATAGGGATCCTGCATTTAATATGAAGAACTATTGACAGGAGGTTACTAAACACCATTTTTACTCTTAAAAAGTCAATTTTATCAACTCTCATTAAAAGAGGGCATACATACATGATTCCTTGGTGCATTTTAAAGATAGACTTACATACATATCATGTTCTTTAGCAAAATGTCTGCCCATTGATGCTACTTGGATATGTTAAAAAGGACAGGAATAGATACATGTAATAGGTAGCAAAAATTCTACCTGACCAGGGTCATAATTTTATTTAGTTCATAATTGTAATTTTACACATTGAAAACAGGACATGTGAAGTTATACAGTTTTCTGGAACTATGCAACTTGACTTGAAGGTTAAATGTGAAAGATTTTTCTTACATGGGAATTATGTGTGTGTTCGAAGGCATAATACAAGAAAGTAAAGATATTCTGTATACTCAAGGACTGAATGTTCAGTTCTTTTGTTTTGTAGATATGTAATATGATTCAGTTAAATATACTTCTACCACACATTAGTGTGCAAAGGGATCTTGTAGCACCTTTGAGACTAACTCAAAGGTGCTATAAGATCCCTTTGCACACTGATTTAGCAGACTGACATACATGTTCGTGTTGACCTAAGTTGCCTTCTTCTCATAGAAAATAATTTTGTATAACTAAATACCATCGTGCTGCTGTTTGATTGGCTATATGTTTTTCCCCCAAGGAATTTGCAAACAATCAGTACTAAAATGTTTTGACACTTTATCTTGTCTTTGAACAGATTTTGACAGAGCTGAAGTCAGACAATCAGCGTCTGAAAGATGAAAATGGAGCACTCATCCGGGTCATCAGTAAACTCTCCAAGTAGTATATTGACCCTAGGACTGACATAAAGATGACATTTCTGTGCACAAGCTGCCACCTGCTTCTGATTTTCCAGTTGAAAGAACTGCTGGCATTTCAGATATGGATCAGCTGGCTACACATACTGCTCCTTGCACTTGGCTGGGCATTCCCATATTGCACAGTGTTTATTCTCTCCTTACCCCCAAGACATGGCATATCCCACACACACAGACACACACATTTCATTCTTTTTAGAATGTTGACATTATCCGTTTAATGGGACAAACACTGGTTTGGCACTGTCTGAGCTGCCCAAACAATCTGCTGTAAGCCTCATGTCCGTCCACAATATCCAGTGTAAAGAAGCACCTACTGTAATAAGTAATAAAGAAGTGACTTGCGAGGTTGGCCCAACATGTCTTAAGATACTGCCTTGGAGTAAGAATAAGGAGTGGAACTGAGAATTGTCACTGAGGATTTGTCAATGTCTCTTCTGGAATTTGGGAATCTGCAATCTGAAAGCCACAAGAACTTATTTCTCTGGGAGTCTGACAGTGATTATTCAGCTTTGGAGATTAATGTTTTCCACATGTCTCAATAGCTGACAGATTTATTTAATGTAACATTTTAGGTCTAATTGAACAGGGAGGACCTATAAATGGTTCTTCCTTTGGTTTTGCTTCACTTTTATGGTCCTCCTTAACTTGCTTCCTGCTGTTGCCTTCCATGGTTGCCTTCTCTGGTACTATTTAATAATAGTGTGGTCTTATAACCTCTGTATTCTGTGACTAATACTTTGTCCCCTTCATTTTTCAAGACTTTCAGTGGGAAAACAGCAAACCAGAAACACTGCTTACTCAGTTTCCAGTTTAAGAAGTACTCTTGCACAAGATGCCAGTGTACCTTTTTAAATAGCAAAATCCTCATTTTTATGTGAAGTAATCATGTTGCATGAAAAGCTCTGCAAAATACCTGAGCAAAAGAAATGATAATTATGATAATTTTCAGTGGGTGCAAAAGCAACTGAAGATATAAATGTTCTCCATTTTTAAAGAAGAAGGTTGATGGATGGAGGTGCCCATCCCTTGTGGAAAATGACTCAATTTGTATGCAGTTCTTTTAAAAATACTGCATAATGTTTGAGATTTTTAATACAGTTATCATTTTCACAGTTGTAATACATGAATGAGTCTGCATCTAATTAGGACATTTCCAGCAAGGATCTACGTTGTTTAGAAACCTCTTTTTTGTGTACTGGAAATAAATTAATTCACTTTTACAGATTCTCAGAATATAACTGCTTCAACACGCTATTATCCTGACTACTATGAAGAACTACATTTCACTTTCAGAATCTATTTTTAAAAAATTCCTGCCAGTAATGTGATCCTTTGCCAGTGGACTTGTTCTCTATTTTTAATTGTGTCTTCTCTTAAAGCATGATGCTACATTTATGAAGATATAGCTCTAGTCTAGATTTAGGCAGCTCTCACTACTGATTAGAAAGGAACCTTTGGGATCTGAGTATAGCCATTCATTAACAGGTAATTGTGGAAATAACAGGCTTTTCTTTCAGTGTTTCTCAACATCTAATCTTCATCCTCTCTTAGGTTTTCCATATTTGTTTTTTATGTTATGGTACTCTCACTACCACTGGCTGAGAAGAACTGCATGGAATATGAGAGATCAGCATCTCTGAACTGGCCAATTAAGCTACTTCTCTACAAAGATCACAGATTCTAATATTATGAACAGGTTTGAGCTTGGAATCTCTGATTAGAAAAAGCAGACTCTGAGTTTTAAGCAAGCACTTGATTTTTGTTTGCTTGGTCTGGCATTCTGTCATATTTAGAACAACATCAGGATGAATCAATTTTCTGTTACAAGTTCATATACTTTACTGATACTGTGTTTGGGATTCTCTTATTGCTCAATTTGTTTCATACCTTTATATTACTGGGATTGGCGGTAATGTAGTTTTCCTGCTCTGTATGCATAAACAGTCTTCAACTCCTGCTGACCAGTGAGGGCCTTGATGCATGTGCTGATCTTTTTGCAAGTGATACCCTCCAGCTCTAGAACATGGTAGCTTGCCAATCTGGCTGCTTTTGCATGAGCGAGGAATTCTCAGTGGATTCTGTTCAGACACTACCTTGAACGATCACTTAACAGCATAGAAGAAAAAGACACATGGTGCTTATAATCCATCTACGGTGATTCCTGCATTCCATTATTAACACCATATATTAAGATGTAATAGATTAAATAACTCTCACAGCTATAGTGTACACAACTTTAAAAACTGTGATAATACAGCAGGAAAGGTGCTGCCATATGAAGTCAAGACTTACACAGTTGGAATGTCATGTATAAACCTGATTTTTCCCTGGGTTGAAAATTGTGTAAATAAATTATTCCTGTTGGCAAGCCAAAACACTCCTATAGCAGTGCTACCAAAATGGTGAATCAGATTATTTTATGGGGGTTTATTGTGACAAATGCTGTTGGTCATGTGTCATGCAGCTTGATATTCTGGGCCTCATTTTGATATAATTTTCATAATTTTAACACTTAGCTTTGGCTTCTTTTGTAGAATGTCAAAGCTTTTCAAAATCAATAATTAGATGACCCATCTGTATTTCCACACTGAAGTAAATAAAGGTCACAGTTTTGGATTATGCTTTTTGCCCATGCACATAATCCCTTTGTTTCTTGCTTTTGTGTGAGGCATGATCAAACCAGGAAATATCTAATCATGGTTTACAGTTTCATCTGATTAGAAAACTGGTTTCAGTTTTGGAAATAGAGAAGATCTTAAAACACAAAACAGGCCACTATGACTTCCTGGGTTAAACATGGTTTAAGCAAAGGGGTTGTGAATGTAGGCAAAGGCCCATTTACATTTTAGTCAGTGGTTTAATACAATGGAGTAAACATAGAAGAATTCAGGACAGTTTTCATATGCTAATTTAATGTTTGCTTTTAATAAAATTCAGAAAATATTACAACTACTGAATAATGTTTCCCTCCTGATGTATTATATTGCTATATTTTAATGTTCATATGGATTTTATATGATGATATAATTGTGCAGTCTGCTGGAACATTCTTTGCTTAAGTTGCATATTATGTGAGGAAGTTGTTGAATATGAGAGCATTCAGCCTTGTGGATACTGGAGGGTTTTCTTTAAAAATAGGAAGTGGAGCTTTCTCCTTACTACTGTCTTACTTTCACAAGTAATGTACATTGTAGTATTTGCGTGTCAGAGGTATTAAAGACCTCTGTCAGCATCAGTGCAGATGCTTCCATACAATGGCTTTGATTTTAAAGGCGTAAGGTAGAATCAGGACTTGGGTTTTATTGCTTATAAATTGTAAAGCTGAAGTTTTAATGAGGTCATTGTTGGTCAAAGCAAGTTTCAGATGAAACTAGAGATTTAGGAAAAGGGTTGAGTTGAGGGAAGCAAATACAAATAGGAAGATGTCTCAAGAGCTGACATTCTATTTAATGGGCTTTGTTGTTCAGTGCCTTCTACTCATTTTTTACTTATGGTGCCCCTATCATGGGTTTCTTTGTGGGGGGGGGGCAAGATTTGTCCAGAAGGTATTTGTCTTTTTGCCTTCCTCTAAGGTTGAGACAGTGTTACTTGCCCAAGGTCACCCAGTGGGTTTCTATGGCCAAGTGGAGTTTGAGCCCCGGTCTCCATGGTCATAGTCCAACACCCAAACCACTACACCACACCAGTTACATTACTATATTTTAGTAATATAGATGAGTCACTGTTATATGAAAGAACCATTTCAAATTGGGGAAACAGAGCAAGAGTGTACTCTTCTTCACCTTTATTTAGTGATAGTTGAAGTCAGATAGTATGAGCATCTGCTTTCTGTATTCATGTTGATTTACAGTTAACAGAGCAAATTCATGGGTGGGTCAGAAAGTCGTTTGGACCTCTTTCAGCCAGACAGGGAGCCACTTATTTCCAGCAATACAGAATTTATGAGAGCATTTCAATCTTTAAAATAAGCTAATTTTTGAATTGGTTAATTGTTCCCATCCCTCATAAAGTGAATTTTGATTACTGGAAACAAGTCTATAGAAACTGAAAACATAGAAAAGGAACCAACATATAGTCTTCTTTCTTTTACAGGCTGTGGATACAATCCAGTTTTGCTTATTCTCACAGTGAAGCATATAAGACTAGCCATTATGTTACTTGTCAATAATTTCTCTCTCTCTCTCTCTCTCTCTCTCACTCACACACACACACACACACACACACACATATATATAAACATATGCACAAAGGAATATTTGTGCTCATCGAGAATGAGTTTTAAAAAAAACTTCAAGGGGAGATTAGAAAGAAAAATAGCAAAATTGGGATATACCCACAAACTCGAGCCCATCAACAGTGGGTTGAACTGAAACAATGATTTCCTGGCTCAATGCACATACAGTTGGCCCTCTGTATCCATGGATTTTTTATCTGTGAATTCAACCATCCATGGCTTGAAAATAATATCAATTCCAAAGGTGATTTTGCCATTCTGTTTAAGGGGATCCATGGATTTTGGTATCCACAGGGGGCCCTGGGACCAAACTCCAGTGAATACGAAGGGCCCACTGTATAGAATACTAATTAGTACTCCAGCCTCATAAGGGCTTTCTTACACATTTTATCACATCTCCTTTTGGTGGTTCAAAGTCAGCAACGTCCTATAATCTAAGAACTCTCTCCAGCATTCATATGAATGTTCATTTTGGCTTTCGACAATATCTTTCCTCCCACCCCTGTCCCCAATGACCATAACCTTTGTTAAAACTGAACTTGTCACCATACTCACAGGCATTGATTTTTCTGTTACTATTCACACACATAACCTGCTCATTCTTGAGTATAAATGTCTGTCCATAGGCACTTCATGCATCTGATGAAGCAGTTTGTTTACAAAAGCTTATGCTACCAACCTCTTTCTCTGTCTCAAAGATCTACAATATTTCTTTGCATACCAATTCAGACTAATACAGCAATGTATTTGAATCATATGTATGCAACCACTGGCCTTGTTTCAATAGACAGGAGACTAACATTTGCTTTTAATTAGGGAAGGCCAAATTTGTTCTTAACTGAACTAATGGGATGATAAAAATCAAGGTAAAATAAATGGTCTAGCACAGGGGTAGGCAACCTTTCCCCTTTAAGGGCCGAGGGACTTCAGCTCCCAGAATCCCAGGAGCTATTGGACAACATGGAACTATTGGCCAACATGGCTGAGGCTTCTGGGAGCTGAAGTCCCTTGGCCCTTAAAGGGGAAAGGTTGCCTACCCCTGGTCTAGCATTCCTTAATACATGAATGTATATGATACATAGGTCATATAATAGAGTCAAATATATTATTTTGCCCCCACAGATGATATATTAGTCAGGGCTTCAACTTTTCTGAAAATGGATTTGATCCAGAATTAGTCATGAAGCTCTATAACAGGGGTAGGCAACCTTTCCCCTTTAAGGGCCGAGGGACTTCAGCTCCCAGAATCCCAGGAGCTATTGGCCAACATGGGACTATTGGCCAACATGGCTGAGGCTTCTGGGAGCTGAAGTCCCTCGGCCCTTAAAGGGGAAAGGTTGCCTACCCCTGCTCTATAACCACTATATTCCCCCCCTCCCCCCCAAAAAAATTGTTCTTTGCGAGAAGGAGTTCAGTATATTTTAGGAGAACTTTCACAGTTCAAATAACGATTCATAAGCAGGTTTGCCTGAGCACTTTTTTCTCCAGTTGTTTGGCTGTTTATTATATCTGAAAAAGATCTTGTTTTGGTAGGACTTCTTGCAAATTAATCAGAAGACACTGAAAATGTTTGTTATTGCACTCACATTGCTGCAACTTTTTACACACTTTATAGTTTTGATGTAGTCTCCTTTTTTATCATTCTTTTTTAGCTTTCCACATTCAAAGTGATCCACTGCCGTATTAGCTCACCTCACGCTCTGGGCAACATCTGAATTTGAACTCTAGCATGTTTCCCTCAAGAGGCAAGAGGCATTTCTAGTTTAGTTTCAAGCTTGCAAAATCTCCAGAGTGTTTTCCTTGAATGTTTTGTGCTTGAATTCACATTCATCTTCATGTTTGAAATCTGTGTGTGGTTCTGCTAGAGTCAGCATGTTCCAAGAAGGATTTTTTTACCAAGATAACTCCTTCAAAGCCTTCAGGTGAAAACCCACTTCCTAGGAGTTTCCTTCTCTGATGTTCTATCTTTTCTGGGGCAAGTTGGACCCTTGGTGAATGCAATTTTCAATGTGTTGTCACTAAAACCACTGAAGAAACTGCAAGGCCTAAGCCATTGTCATAAGATCTGTTGTGCTTCTCCACACCTGATTTTAGTTGATGCTGTTGTGGAATCTAGTAACAAGTCCTCTCTGAAACGTTAACTCCTAGAAAAGAGAGGTTTTCAGCTGTTGGCTTGCTAACTTCCATTTGCAAGTTGTTCTGTACTTACCTGTTTTAAGGAGAGTTTTACAGATCTTTGTAAATACACTACTTGGAGAAAAGATAGCTTGTGAGTGATGGAAAAGAATGTATTTTTATGCAACTATTTTGAGTGGCCTTTCAAACTCTGAAATGAATGGTTTTGTTTTCCTCATTGTTATATAGCATTCTAAGTATTATATGTTTGAAAGTTTGAGAATAATATTCACATCTATGATGCTTGTAAACACAAATAGTATTTATAAATGAATAAAGTATGTGCTTTAACACTGCGTCTGTGTTAAATAGTGAATGTATGTCATCTTGATTCCTTAATTACAAAGTTTTCCCTAACAGATCTCTCTTTCAGTAGGTCTTTTGGGAGCGTATTACATTCCCCCCACTATTTCATCTGATCTAATTTATGGGTTACAGGACAGGTTACATTGGCCTAATCAGGCAGGAAACTTGAGGCCAAGGTTGAAAATCTGCCAAATCATGTTGAACCTGTGATCCATCTTAGCCTAGGATTTATGTGGTCTCTGTGGCTCACACAAATGAGTTATCTGTGCCTGCTCAGTACATCATTCAGAGGCTTCTAGAGTCATTTAATAAACCTTATGCGGTAACGCAGCCAACTCTCTGCATGCCTAATCAGTGCACTTCCCACCAAAACCTTCAATTCCTCTTCACCTGCCACAGCAGCAATAGCAACAGTTTCTGATTCTTGTTATTTCTGATTTTTACTTTAATTGACTCTGTTCTCCAGTCTCCTTTGGCTTGGCATTTTGGCTTGGTTCTCAGACTTTCAGACTTGGATTTGGACTGTTTTAACTACTTTGATTTGCAGTTTCTTTTGGCTGGTATTAACAGTTTTCAGCTGTGCTCTATCCTTCAGGGTTTAGTGTCTCTGTGGCATCCCTTACGAAACACATTTCTTGTGTGACTAAAGTCAGTGAACTTGACAGCCACTGTAAGTGTCTCCTCTGCTCTATAGAGCAGGGGTAGGCAACCTTTCCCCTTTAAGAGCCGAGGGACTTCAGCTCCCAGAATCCCAGGAGCTATTGGCCAACATAGGACTATTAGCCAACATGGCTGAGGCTTCTGGGAGCTGAAGTCCTTCAGCCTTTAAAGTGGAAAGGTTGCCTACCCCTGCTATAGAGTATTCATCCTGTAGGCCTGGCATAAGAGTCCACATTGAAGGCTCTCTCATACAAGAACATACTAAGGCTGCCAAAGTTGGGTCCCGGGACACAGATTCTACTGCTATGGCCTCTTCCTCTTCCAGCCACAAGTGTCTCCTAGTTCCAGTATATGGTTTTTCAGTCTGTTGCCATGAAATGCTTGTTACTCAAGACATATGTGAACCCTGATAACATGAGAGATTACTGACTTTCTCCCTCCACAGCTCACAGTGGTTATCACAGATTCATTCATGGAAAGATGGAGGGCTCACATGGAAGGCTTTTCCATTTGAAATTGTTGGGCACCAGAAGAGAACACTCCACATCAATGCTCTTGGAATGTTAACAATGGAGAGGCTTTGAGACACTTCTTTGAGGCAAGATGATTCAGGCAGTAATGTATTACTTGAACAAGTAAGGTAGAATGAGACCCGGCACCCTGCTCTATCTTACACTCCATTTTTGTGACTGGTGTATCAGCAGAGGTATGTCCACCTAGGTGATCCATCTTCCAGGAGAGGCAAATGCCTTAGCAGATGCTCTCAGCAAAACCTTGGATTCCTGGCACAGGTTGAAGCTACATCTGGACATGATACAGAGGGTGGTTTGAAGGTGAGGCACTCCAGAAGTGAATTTCTTCATCTTGGCCAAGAGCAATCAGTATCGGATGTTCTTCTCCAGGTTTTGTCAGGGGAAAGGCTCATGTAATGCCTTCCTTTTTCATTGAGGAGGCCCTGCTATGTATGCTTCCCCCCCCCCCCCATTTCCCCTCATCACCAGGGTGATAAAAAAACACAGACAAGGTGAGGTGCATCCTTGTTACCCCATGGCAACTCTGGCAACTGTGGTTTGTTCCTCCAACTGACTCAGACCAACCATCTCAAACTGCCAGACCTGCTCACCATGCAGGACAAATGGGTGATCCACCCAGACTCGGACATTCTCAAGCTGACTGCATGGAGGATGTTTCTTTTACCCTGTCTTACTGATCCTATTAACATTATTGCAACAACACATAGGTTTTCCATTCAGTATCCCTATGCATGGAAGAATTTCCTTTCTTTCTTTCTTTCTTTCTTTCTTTCTTTCTTTTTTTGGTCACCTCAAGAGGTCTCTCCAGTTTAGGCACCAATAGATCATGTCTTGGTGTTTCTCCCCTCCAGTGTCAGGTCCAACACCACAATTGAGTCTGGAGTTAGTCTTCTCACCGCTCTCTAGGTAACCCCATGAGCCAATGGCATCCTGAGATTTGCACCAATTTACCTGGAAGATGGCATTCTTGGTGGCAATTACATCAGCCAGAAAGGCAGGAGAGCTCTGCACCCTCAGGAAGAACAACCTTACTTGCAGATTCACAGGGACAAAGTCGTCCTTCAGCTGAAAATTTTTTCTTGCCTAAAGTAGTGACTGCTTCCTACATCAATCAGGAGACGGTGTTGCCTGCATTGATGCAGAAGCTGCTTTGAACTTAGAATGGACTCTTCACTGCCTTGGCCTTTTATGTCAACAGAACTGTGGTCTTCCGCAAGTCTTAGAGAATCTTTGTATACTACTCTTCAAAGAATAAAGGACTACCTATTGCTTTGCAGTGCTTTCTGAAGTGGATGGTTTCTACCATTCATATGGTTAATAATTTTAAAAAAAAAGACCTTACAGCATGTGTACATGGGCTACAGTTTTCTAAGAGGCGTGCCTGTGGAGAATGTTTGCACAGTGACTTATATAGTCACAGTCTTTGATTTTCAGCTATCACTATAGAATAGATGCAAGATCCAGGGCTGAAAACACTTTCAGGAGAGCAATGTTGTTTTCCTGCCCAGCATGACATTCTCACTATGGTTACTAGCATGCTAGTCTCTCATTTGTAAGGAGAACAGATTGCTTACCTGTAACTGTAGTTCTTCAAGTGGTCATCTGTGAAATCACACCCATCCTTTCCTTGCCTTGTCCACCCTCCCCACCCATTCTCCTGCCTCTTTCTAGATCCTTGGTTGCTCCTTGTGCGTCCATGCAACTGAAGGTTTAGGGTGGAAAGTACACTGGTTAGGTGCACAAGGAGTGGGTGGGGCTACTGTCAAAATGCTTGTGTAATAGCTCTAGCAGTTTCTGAATGATGCATTGTGCAGGCACAGATAACCCATGTGTATGAGTTCACAGATAACCTCTCAAAGAACTCTCTCTCTCTGGCTTTTCTTCGAAAACGAAGATTCAGGAAGGACTCATCCCATGCTTTTTGCAAGCACGCTGATGACTAAAAAGGACAATCCGAGATAAACAAGTCCGGTTGCAGAAAGCACAGCAGAAGATCTCCTTGGGTGATGTTTCCGGGTTGTGATTCTTTCTGCGTTGTCATTTCTCTTCAAGACTTGTTCGGCGTGACTTCTCAAAGAAGGCTGCAGCATTGTGGATAGTGCGTCTCCATGCCTCCCGATGTGAGGCCAGGGTGGACCATTGTTGGTGATCAATTTGGCCGAGCCTGAGATGTTGTTTCAGGGAGTCCTTGTATCACTTTTTTGGTGCACCCCTCTTACGCTGACCCGTGGCAAGTTCACCATAGAGTACTATTTTTGGGAGGCGATGGTCCTCCATCCTAGAGACGTGCCCTGCCCAGCACAGCTGTGTTTTCAATAGCATGGCCTCAATGCTGGTGATCCCTGCTTGCTCAAGGACAGCAACATTCGTCATATAGTCAGTCCAGTGTATATTTAGGATTGTGCGTATACACTGCTGATGAAAGCGTTCGAGGAGTTGTAAGTGTTGGCGATAGGTGACCCATGTTTCAGACCCATAAAGGAGAACAGACAGTACAATGGCTATACACACTGATTTTTGTGTTCTGCCTCAGGTGTTTGTTACTCCAGACTCTTTTGTAAAGTCTTCCAAATGCGCTGTAAGCCTTTGCTAATCTGTGATCGATCTCTTTGTCAATCTTGGCGTCTGAGGAGATGATGCTTCCGAGGTAGGTGAACTGCTGAACGGACTTAAGCACAGATTTGCCTACAGCAATGTGGGGATGGTGGTGTTTGTCCTGTGGTGCAGGCTGGTAGAAAACTTCCGTTTTCTTCAGGTTGACTTCCAGCCCAAACAGCTCTGCAGCTGTTGGCGAAGCAAGATGTTAGGTGCTGCAGAGCTGCTTCTGTGTGGGCAACAAGGTCAGCGAAGAGCAGCTCATGGTCTAGATAGTTTAGAGTCTTAGTGTGAGCCCTCAGACGGCTTAAGTTAAACAAGCTACCATCAACACGGTAACGTATATAGATGCCGTCTTCTTCTTCGAGCTCTGCTGCAGCCCTTTGGAGCATCATGCTGAAGAAGATTGTAAATAAAGTTGGAGCAAGAACACAACCTTGCTTCACTCCATTAGTTATTAGAAAGGGCTCTGAAAGAGCATCGCCATATTTGACTTGACTATGCTGGCCCTCATGTAGCAAGATAATCATTTTGAGGAATTTGGGGGGGCATCCTAGTCTTTCCAGGATCTGCCATAGACCTTTTCTACTCACATTGTCAAAGGCTTTGGTGAGGTCAACAAATGTTACATAGAGTCCCTTGTTCTGCTCTCTACATTTCTCTTGCAGTTGTCTAAGGGCAAATACCATATCTGTAGTACTCCTATTGGCTCTGAAGCCACACTGGCTTTCAGGAAGGAGTTCTTCTGCAATAGCAGGAACTAATCTGTTCAGGAGTATCCTTGCAAGGATTTTTCCAGCAATAGAGAGCAGTGTTATACCTCGATAGTTTGAGCAATCGGATTTAGCTCCTTTTTTCTTGTACAGGGTGATGATGACTGCATCTCGGAGATCTGATGGCAGTTCCCCTTTTTCCCAGCAACTCACAAGGAGTTTGTGGAATTTAGCATGGAGTACATGACCTCCGTGTTTCCAAACTTCAGGTGGGATTCCATCAATCCCAGCTGCCTTGCTGTTTTTCATCTGCTGTATGGCCTTAAGGGTCTCTTCCAAAGTGGGAGCTATGTCCAGTTCGTTTTTCATTGGTTTTTGTACCATATGTTGGATAGCTGAGCCTTGGACTACTTGGTTGGCACTGAAGAGACTTTGAAAATGTTCAGCCCATCGATTCAGGATGGAGGCTTTATCAGTAATTAGTGTTTGACCATCTGTACTGTATAAGGAGCTTTGGACCGGATAAGTAATAATAATAATAATAATTTTTATAGGTCCAAACACTGTTTTAAGAGCTTCGTAAAATCCTCTAAGATCACCCAGATCTGCACAGTGTTGTGTCTTTTCTGCTATATTGATCCACCACTTGTTCTGAATGTCTCGGAGTTTTTGTTGAAGTTTACTACACATGAGACGGAAAGCTGCTTTTCTTACATGGCAAGTTGGTTGGGCGAGGTATGCCTGGTGAGCAGTTCTCTTCTTTGCCAACAGCTCCTGGATCTCTTGGTTGTTTTCATCAAACCAGTCTTGATTTTTCTTGTGGTAGAACCCGAGGGATTCTTCCGCAGACTGGAGGATACTGTTTTTGATATGTTGCCAAAGCACTGTAGGAGAAGGATCTGTAGGGTGGTCTTCAAGTTTTGTTTGCAGATTTGCCTGGAAGTTGTCTCTCATGGTAGCTTGTTGAAGATTGTTGACTTGGAGTCTCCTCTTTAAGATGCCACCCCTCTTAGGTTTGAGCTTGAGATGAAGATTTAGTTTACATCTTACGAGGCAATGATCTGTTTGGCATTCTGCACTGGGCATCACTCGAGTATGACGGACATCGCGAATGTTTCTCTGACGGACTAGAACATAGTCAATGAGGTGCCAGTGTTTGGATCGGGGATGCATCCAGGTTGTCCTCAAGCTATCTTTCTGCTGAAAGATAGTGTTTGTAATAGTCAGCTGTCGTTCTGCACAGAACTCTAGCAGGAGGCGTCCGTTATCATTGCAATTTCCAACACCATGCTTGCCTAAAACACCTTTCCAGGCTTCGGAGTTCTTTCCTACTCTGGCATTGAAGTCACCAAGAATAATAATTTTATCTTCTACAGGGACTTTTTGTATGAGGTGGCATAGGTCTGTGTAGTATTTGTCTTTCTCTACAGGGTCGGCTTGCATAGTTGGGGCATATATACTGAAGAGAACAACATGTGGGAGGCATAAGGAGATAATGCGATCAGAGTGACCTGTTGGCAAGGTTTCGAGTTTGGAGGCAATGGAGTTTTTAATCATAAAGCCTACTCCTGAAAGATGTTTTTCAGTTTTGGGTTTGCCAGACCAGTAAAGTGTGTAGCCGGTGCCGTGTTCTTTAAGGCTGCCTTCCTCATGGAGACGTTCACTAAGAGCAGTGATGTCCATATTAAGTCTTGTTAGTTCATGGGCTATTAAAGCAGAGTGACGCTCAGGACGCCCACTGTCTGCAGAGTCTTGCATGGTTCTGATGTTCCAGCATGCAAGCGTCAGTTTATTTACACCTTTGGAGGCTGGTGTGTGCCTTTGTTTCTTTGTCTTTGTTCGACTGCATCAGAAGATGCCCGTTGGCCGCAGCTAGCCAACCGGGTAGGTGGGGATGAGCATTCGTTAGGCCACCTTTTCTAGGCCCCTCTCCGTATGGAACAAGCAGTGCTCTCCTTAAAAAGGCTGCTTGGTCGTTCAGGATGCTGCCGAACAAGACTGTCATCTCCCGGGTCAGCCTCAAGCGACCAAAGTCCTGAACCGCCTGCATGCAGGGTTGGGTCTGCGGCTTCCAGTGCATCTTTACACCTGCCGTTTCGTCCCTCACCTATCGCTACAGGGCTTTTTCAAAGATTGGATTTGTCCTTCGAGCCTATGCAATGGATTTTTCTGGTGGAGCGCAGCGTGCACAGAACTGGCCTCACCCTTTAAACCAGGGGTAGGCAACCTTTCCCCTTTAAAGGCCGAGGGACTTCAGCTCCCAGAATCCCAGGAGCTATTGGCCAACATGGGACTATTGGCCAACATGGCTGAGGCTTCTGGGAGCTGAAGTCCTTCGGCCCTTAAAGGGGAAAGGTTGCCTAACCCTGCTTTAAACCAAAGGTTTGTCTGCTGTGGCCTTGCAAGCATGGACGGTAGCAATGAGATCCTCAGGTCGTGGGTTTGTTTAGAGTTTCCTTCTCTTAGATAGTTGACCTTACAGGGTTGGATGAGCACCATCTGCCCAGGTTTGGAATTAGAGTTTTCCTTCTCCTAGGATGGTTGCCATAATGTTAGGGAGCCCATCCTGTTCTTTGATGCTCTTTGTCAGACCCTTCGGTTTTGACCTGTCTGGCATGGGAAGCCCTACCGGTGGCTATTATACCACCGCCAGCATAGCCCAAAAACTACATTAGGGTACGCAAGCCTCTCCCCCACGACAAGGGGGTGTCAATAGACAATTTTAGCCACCAACATACAATTATGTAAGAGTGTGTATTTTAAATTTCCTCTTCAGAATAAAATAGAGCACTGCACTCCTCATCTGATGGTGCTGAGAAGGGCAGTTGGTGCTAGGCTTGCCTTCAGAGGCTCTGCCTCTGGCTCCTCCTCTGATGGTGGTAAGAAGGGCAGTTGGTGCTAGGCTCAAAGAACTACAGTTAAGGTAAACAACCATATGCCTGTCATTCAGAACATAGCATAGTACAAGGATTTTTAAATTGTGTGAATGGCTCCATTGGAGAGATGAGAAACATATAATCATTTTGCCCATCTTATGAAGTGATACCTAAATTTGTCTAAACTGACATTGCAGACAAAATGGATATTGGAATTTCTGCTTCTATTTCTGAGAATTCTATACAAAACTGTCTAGCTTCAACCTACCAATCTCATGTGAACATGGGATCTCTGTTGTCCTACTCTCTGGATTTCCCTCTTGAATTTACTGGAATACTGTTTGCATAAATTGTCTGGAGTAAGTAGAACTGCCCGTTTGAACCAGATTATGGCAGATAGTGTGGAGTAGTTGCTCCATCAAAGAATGGTGACAGAGAGTATACTATATTGATAGCTATTCTGAATTTCCTTGGAGAGTGGATTTTTGGTGCAGGAGCTATTTTCAGTAGGATGGTGGCTAGAAAACAGAGGCACAAGGAGTACCTAATTGGTCTGTTGGACTGCAGTGTATATAAAAACCTAATACTTCAGTAATGTCCAACTGAATGCTTGATGTTATCCTGGCAGAAACAAAATTCTGTTCTTTGACATAGCATCAAATGTGCCAGAACTCCAGGGACATCCCAGGGCTTAAGTTTGGATAATTGATAAATAGCACCTCTTAGACTAAGAAAGCAGAGCCAGAGTGATGTGGTGATTTGGTAGTGAACTATGACTCTGAAAATCAGGGTTCAAATCCCCACTGAGCCATGGCAATCCACTGGGTTATCTTGGGCAAGTCGCATTCTCTCAGCCTCAGAGAGAAGGTGATGGTAAGCCCTTTCTGAACAAATATTGCCAAGAAAAGCCTGTAATTGGGTTGCCATAAGCAGAAATAGTTTGAAGGCACACTAACAACCAGAAAGACTAATAAAAGGAAGTATCATTCCTTTATTTTATGGTCATTTCCCCCCTTTGCTTAAGTATTAATTCCTGCAAGGCAGGCAAGGGAATATATTCTGTAGTGGGAAGCAACTAAGTTTCATAAAGTACACAGGGATTAGCTAGAGGGCAGGAAAGCTGCCACCAACTGTGTGCATGTGTTACACATAGTGGAAGAAATAATTCCCTGGACAAGCTCCCAAAGAGCCACTAGCAGGAACGCACACATTCTCCTGCAAGAAAAACATGTTAGTTGTTACAAAGGTCATTTTTCTAATGAGCCCATGTAGTCTCAAATAGTTTGGGGAATTTGAAGTGGTACATTGCTACTAGATTCTGCTTATCTTGTACTGTCACACTGTTTCATTTGCAGATAAGGGTGGCCAATCTTATATTGCCCCAAAAAAGAAATTTTATCACTGTAAAAGAGGACATCAACTTGAATAATATTTACTTAAGCCAATATACTTATCACAATGTATATGTATAGAGGTAAATCTAGAAATAATTAAAACAACTAAATTTAAATAATAAACTGCCAAGGAATACACGTCTGTGATGCAGTGTTGCCAGTAGGTTCAATGCAGACGTGTCCAGGTCCTTATTATCCAGGTCCTTTGTCTTTAAAACTGCACTTGGGCTGCAAAGCTCTTGAAATAGAGGTCATCTTCAAATAAAGGACAGCTCTCTGTTGGCAGAACAGAGACCATCCTACTGACAAGGAGAACATATCCAGATAACATCATCATAGGACGTTATCACACGTAGGCCAGTTTCATTGTTAAAGAGAGAATAAAGTGGAAATGAAGCATCCCGAAAAGAAAGCGAAAATAGAGCTTAATTGCGCAAAAGCTTTTCACACATAATTACAGTAATAACGGAATTAAGTTAAAAGTGAAAAAAAGACATTTTTAACTTTCATACACAAGTGAAAAGAACCCGTACATGTACTGGAAATGGGTGTGTTTTGTGACAAGACTCCTCCTTTTCCAGGGCGGGTCCTGCATTTCCCAGGGGGAAATGTCAGACTCTCCTCCATTTGGGGTCATGTCCTCCTGCACAGGTCCTAACCCCCTTCCGTTGGGGTTAGGACCTCTCAAGAGAGCAGAGGAGGAGGAGGAGGCTGGAAAGGCAAGGCAAGCCGAGGCAAGGGAGGGATTGGCATGGCTCACCCTCCCTTTTCTCACTCTCCTTTCCTGGCATTGGAGGCTGTCAGCTGCTGGGGAGATGGGCAAGGAGGGCAGGATCACAGGTAGAGCTGGCAGGGAAGGAGGAGGAGGAAAGGGAAGGAAGGAAGGAAGGAAGGAAGGAAGGAAGGAAGGAAGGGAGGGCTGGGTGTTCCCTGGGGAGAGCCAGAGCCTTGGATGATGCCCAGGAGAGGGGGAAACTGGAGGTAGCTCCATGCCCCCCCCCCCACATAAGCCTTTCCCCTTTGTAGGACCTGCAGGGCAGAACGTCATGGTGAGATGGATCTCCAAGTTCCTTCACAAGCACACCCCACACTTGCATCCACATCCACCCACAGCTGCTGCGAGGGAAGCCTTTCCCCTCCATTTCCCTCCATCCCAAATGCCAAACTTCTCCTCCGTCCCAAACTTCCCTCTCCAGGGCTGCCTTCCCTTCCCTTCCTTGCATGGCACTGAGGAGGAGCCCGGGACTCTCCCTCCCTGGAGGCCCCTCCTCCTCTTGGCCCTCCTCCAGGTTTTAAAAGAGAATTGTCCGTGCATATTTGCTTTTCAGATTAAAGTAAATGCGCAATTACTGTAATTTTGCAAATGCATTTCCTCTAAACTCCCGAAATTAAAAAGATCTCGGATAATACCACTTTCTGTCCAGTTTCTGACCAGTTTCTGTGCGACGTCGTGTGAAATCGTCAGGCGCAAATTCGCTTTTTGTTTGGGATTTGTATGGATTAACCAAAAGATTTCCCCTGTGTGATAACGTCCATAGATTTGTAAGCCTTCCCTTTTGCCCACTACTTCAAGGGTGGGGAACCTCAAACCTTGGGAGTGAATTCAACCTTCCAAGGTTTCAAGTCTGAGTCTCGATGTTGGCAGTTGGCCAGGTCCCCTTCCCCATGCATCATCATTGGATGTTTTCTCAGCTTTTGCACAGATTTTTCCAATTTTGAAAGATTGAACAGTCTCCCGTGTGGATTAGTTGCTGGCAGCAAAAGCTTTAAGGCAAAGATTGATGGTATTTTTGGTCCCACCCACTATTGAAATATGTCTCCCTTCAATAGCTTACCTGAAATTTAATTCAGCTGTCGGGTTTAAAGAGCTTACCCACTATTTTGTTCATGTCTTTTGTAACAGAAAAGAAAATGGCCGAGGAAAAGATGGCATAATTGCAGAAAGTATTTTGATGGTAATGGTAGTAAGTCCTGCCTCAGAGAGCATCCCCTGTTGAGAGAGGCCATGTGAAAAATGCAGTAACTGTTAGACAACTCTTTAAAAGGAGTTTAGATGATGAAGAAACCAGTGTGCTTCAAAAGCTAATGTGATGGATTTTATGCCGTTAGTTGGCCTTGGCTACCTGTATAATGTGTACTATCTGCAAAAATGTTCCCTCAAAACTTCTTCAGCAACATGTAAAGAAACATCTCAAGCTAGGTGCAGATCTGTGACACTGACACTCCCTCCTCCAAAAAATCATTTTTCACATGTGCCTGATGAAGATGCTAGTGTGCTTTAAAAGTCTCCATGATGATGTTTGCATCTTTTGGATAGCCTAGTAATGGTTTCACTGTAATATGTATTTTGGATCTTTTAAGAAGTATTTTGTTGTATGACCAATATAGCTACGCCTACATTTTTATTTTTATTTTAACTTAGTGGTTGAGCTAAAGTTTTCATGGAATAATGAAGGGTTCAGTGGAATCTAGCAAGTGCATGAGCAGGTTTGTAACTATTTATTAAAAAGATCACCTTTTTTACAATTGTATTCGACAGAGGTGGGCTGCCTAGAAAAAGGCTGTGCAATTATAGTATCAAAAGCAGGGGACTCTGGTGAATGTATGGAATGGGTAGAAATATTTCCTTGTGACAATATAGATGGTCTCTCCAGGTAGTAAACTCTTAAGTACCCATACTTATGGAAAGATCTATTCCTTGTTTAATATATTCATCAAATAATTTAAAAAAAAAACACAACAGTGTCCATGCAAAGGGTGCACAGTTGTAAAACAATGGCATCTTTATAGGAGCTCTAGAAAAAGGCAGGTATCTTTTGAGATTAATATGGGTCAAATGGTTCAATTGGCTATAGAGTAACTTAGATTTATGAAGTGATGGAAATAAGTGCATTCTCCCAGACCTTGGAGTGGCTTGGTCTCTGTATACAGCAGTATTGTAGCCCAGGACCTTAGGAGAGATGTCCAGTGGCCCTGTAACTTCCAGAGAGAGAGGAAGATGGAGTATCTCATTTAAAAAACAAAACAAAAAACAAAGTGTCTCCTAAGCCAAATGCAGTCATGCTTGCCATGTGAGGCCCAGAGTAACACACCTGGGAAAATAAAAAGAGTGATTGGCACATATGTCTTCACAGGATCTTTGCTGACCAGTGTGCTGCCACCACAGAACAGCCTTAGAACTGAAAGAAAATGAAGTCCTTGTCTTACTGCGGCAATCTGGTGGGCAGAAAGAAGGATGGGGTTACTCAAAAGAACAGAGTAGCCACAGTGACCACATTATTTCCTCCTTCCATTTTGTCTTTTCTCCCCACTTTAACTGTTGAGGCTTGAGTTGTTATTCTCCAGAGCCGACAATAAAGGTCTGCTCTATCATTGTTCCAGGCCCCTATTAAGATATGATTCTTTGTTTTTCTTAGCTACAACATTGCTGCTTGTGGTACTGGGCTCTGACCACTAAACAAGCATCTCTGACTCTGTCCATGGTTCTGACCCTACCAAGGTAGTCTCTAGAAGCCAAGCTTGCCTTTGTCCACCTGTGTTGGTCTAGCACATTACAGAAACAGATAGCATTTAAGTATTTCAGCATTGTTGACCCTAAAAATATGGGATTGTACCATTGGGATGACATGGGAAACCTAGGTCAAAAACAGTCCATGATTTCTTCTTGGCTACCTTTTGCTTACTTACCTACATAACCACCAGACTTCTTTCAATGTTGCAGAATTGTTTGTGAGTAGGGCCTGGGTACGTTACAAGTTTCGTTCATTTTATTTAATAATGTGTTTTTGGCTTATATTTGCCTTCATGCTTTGCTGACCTCATCCTTGAAGAAATTCTATACACTGAGCAGCTGTTAGGTGTATTAAACCTTGAGCCTGGATTGGATTTTGAATGCCAAATAACTATCTCCTCTAAGTATTAAAGAATACCCTGTGTTATTCACATAGGGTGGGGCTAATGATCACTTTTTAAAAACCAAAATATACATGATGGTGTTTGGTTATACCATTATTAAAGTGAGCAGGCTGAGTCAGTCCAACTGAAGCCAGCATGGGAGGTGGGGTGGATAGAGAGATACAAAGTACCCCACATCTGGTTTTTATCTAACAACTTTCTACATTCGTGCAAGGGTGATAGGGAAAGTAAGAATGCTTAATCCATCACTGTGCCCTCCATAGTTAGTGTATGCTGGTGTATTTGTAGTCTCGAGCCCTGCTTGCATACTAAATTTTTCAAAAGTGACATAGTCTTGTGACTCAAGTGGTGTGTTTGCAGACATACTAAATCATGGTGTTTAAAGTCTAGTCCTAATGTTAATATTTTATAATCACATAGGTCTTCAGACTACTCAAATTCAAAGTTCTTTAGCTCAATGATACTTACAATATCCCTTTTAGGTAAGCTCACACTCTTATCAGTGTATCTCAGATGTACACATAACAGCTGCAATCCTGAATGGTTCAGCACTGAAGCATTTACTACTTCATAGACCTACTGAAGAACTGCTGAAGATCCTTCCCCCCACGGTCATTTGTACCTGGAGTGTTCTTATTAGCATTGTGCAGAAAGTGGTAATGGTAAGGCATCCCTAAATACCCTCTACTTCAAAAATCCTATGATGAGATATGGAAAAGAAATGGAATTAAACCTTTTTAAGGATCCTGTCTTTTAACTATATTTCTTGGGTGACTAGCAACAAAGAGGGACTTGAAACAAAAAGTAACTAGACAGAGGCTGGATGGCCAACTTTGATTGTGAGTTCCTGTATGGCAGGGAGTTTGACTGGATGCCCCTTGTGGTTTCTTCCAACTCTGCAGTTCTATGATTCTATGACAGGGGTCCCCAGACTTTTTGATCTGGGGGCCGGTTCGCTGGCCCCCAGATCTTCTGGGGGGCCGGAGGCATGCGCACTACTCCGGGAGCCACTTTGGAACACAAAATAGCGCCTGAGCAGTGCGCATGCGTGCGCAACACCAGGCACATGCGCACGACTCCGGACGCCATTTTGTGTTCCAAAATGGCATCTGGTGGCGGGCGCGAGCGGCGGCGTGGCAGCGGCAGCAGCGGTGGCAGCAGGACCGGCCGCGGGCCGGTAGGAAGGCCTCGACGGGCCAGGTCTGGACTGCGGGCCATACTTTGGGGACCCCTGTTCTATGATCTTTAGCTTTAGTAAATAATGCAGATCTAACCCAATACATTCATTTTTCTTATTCCAATGCTTTAAGTTATACCACCCAAAACACCTTCTTGGGGGTAACTATTAAACTTGTCAGTCCATTACAGCATTTTTAGGATGCCTAGGGGGAAAAACAAAGTGTATCATGTAACTTCAAGAGATATATAGGGAAGATATTGCAATAAGTGTCAATAAAGTGTCAATAAATAACAACCCCAAATGCCTTTGTCTAACTAGTAAGCGGGCCCTGCCTGCCTTGGCATCTGTATTTCCCCACCCGATTTCTTCTAAATTCAAAAAGCCACAAATTATGTATAGCAAGGAATCCACACTATCATGAAAGAGGAACACAAAGAACTAGTTCTTTCTGCTAGTTTCTTTAATAAGGAAACACATATCATTACAAAATAACAATTTAACAATAAAGACAGAAACAGAGTCCACATGAGGGCAGAGAAGGGGGCATTAAAAGCAGCTTCCTGCAGGGTGAGATGGGGCGGAGGTCTGTATTGCAGAACTTGGGCTGCACCAGAAGTGGGGGAAATGAAGTAGATCCAAGATGTCAATCAACTCAGATTGTTTTGTAAGTTTGTGGATGACAGAGAGAGGCATGGCTGGAATGGGAGGCCAAGGGGGCCTCTCCCTGCCATGAATATCAAACATGAGAAGCCTTTTTGTCTTTCACTTAGCTCAAGGTGGGTATCATGTGACTCTCTAGATGTTATTGGATTGCAGCTCACCATAGCTGTAGCTAGCATTGTTAATGGCAAGAGACTACAAAGGGATTCCACATATGGCATGTGTAATTCCACAAAACCTGGACTGAAACAAATAGAATGAAAATCAACAGAGACAATGCAGAAAGCCACAAAAACCAAATGCTCAGGTACAGGATGGGGGATACTTGGCTCAGCAGTAGTACATGTGGTTATTGTTGCTGATAAGTTTGATATGACCCAGCAGTGTGATGCTGCAACAAGGAAGAAAAATATATTTTAGCCCCCATTAAAAGAACCATAGGTTCCAAGTCAAGGGAAATAATTGTCCCATTATATTATCCACTAATCAGGCCTCATCTGGAGTACTGCATTCAGTTCTGGACATGTCATTTGAAGGAGGATATACACGTTGAAGCAGGTTCAGAGAAGGGCAACAAGGATGATGAAAAGTATGGAGAACAAAACATGAGAAAAGGTGAAGGAGTTGGACATGATCAGCCTGATAAAGAGAAGACTGAGTGGTAACATGATTGCACTTTTTAACTATCTAAAGGGCTGTCACAGAGAGGAGAGAGTACATTTGAACTCTGCTGCCCCAGAGGGTAGGACCAGGTCTAATGACTTTAACTTATAGCAGGGGTAGGCAACCTTTCCCCTTTAAGGGCTGAGGGACTTCAGCTCCCAGAAGCCTCAGCCATGTTGGCTAATAGTCCCATGTTGGCCAATAGTTCCTGGGATTCTGGGAGCTGAAGTCCCTCGGCCCTTAAAGGGGAAAGGTTGCCTACCCCTGACTTATAGTTTTCAACTGACCATTAGTAGGAAACTCTTGATGGTATGAGCAGTTTGACAATGGAACCACATATTTAAAAAGGTAGTTTTTTTCTCTGGACATCTCCAAAAGAGGCTTGATAGCTTACCTGCTGGGGATGCTCTAGCTGGAATTCCTGCATTGTGTAGGAGGCTGGATCCAATGGCCTATGGGGGCTCTTCCAATTTTATGAACATCAGAGGATTGCATGATTCCCACCCCGATCTAGCTTGTATGTTTTGCAATAGCTGGGTATGGAAAATTGCTTGTCATTTAATTTCTCACTGTGCTATGTTAAGTATTCCAGAGCACTGTGAAAAATATCAAATGATACTCAGCTTCCTAAACTAAATTGCTGAGACCATATAAGCCCAGGACAGAGGGTGAGAGAATGAGCCAAAATAGACATCAACTCTAGTGGGCCCTGCCAGAGCCCTTTGGTCCTCTGAGCATGCTAGCTGCTGATGCTGGCCCCGAGTACAGGCTAAGCAAAGGCTTCAGAAGAATGCATTCATAGCTAGATACGAGAGGAGTCTCCCTGAAGGCTCTCCCTTCAGAGGTCAAGCCAAAGTAAGGCCTCAGATTTAAGCCAGCTCTCAGTTATCCACATTTGTCATCAGAAATAACATAAGACAAGGATGGAAAGACAGTTAAAGACAACGTAGGTGGGAAGACATTATTAGCAAGGGAGAGTAAAGAGACGGGGGATCACCTGTCAGCCAATCCCCATTACAGGATCCTGGCAGCCTGTGATCTAATATGGCTTCTAAATTTACATCAACAGTGAAATGCTTCAACACGACACAGAACATTGAAGCTGCGATGTTACTGCTACCTGGATGTGGTAAAAATCCAACAAGTTACAGTTTTGTAAATATATGTTACAAGACACTGATGAAATTCATTGCCATATTGGTGTTATGTTCCCCCACCCTACCCCTACGATCAATGATTTTTATCAATGAATTAGGCATGCTTTGTTGCTTTTTTATTAAAAAATTATTACTTTTTTATTGAAAATAAGCTTACATTGTTATGACCATTCTCTCTCTCAGAGTTTTTTCCCCCCACTCCCTCCCCCCTACCCGATGTCATTAGATAAAATAAATTCATCCACACCACATTTAAAAAATAAGTCTGTAGCCTGACTGTATTCTAGAAAATGGATAATGGTGACACGCATGGTGAACGGGTTCTGCTTTTTGCATGCTGCTACTTACATACTGGCTAGTCATCATGCATTGTTTACAAGAGGATTTTATTTATGTTAATAGATCTCTATATCATTTTATATATAAGTACACACAAATGATGGGAATTGGATGAGGCTCAGATGGCTTGAATCAGTTCACCTTTTCCTCCCCTGTATAAAAAAAAGAAAAGAAACTAAACCATTGTATTGTGTATTAAAGCTAACAGCTTCCCCATTTTAAACAGTAGAAGTTGGAAACACCTTTATTTTAATGATTTTATGTTCTGACTTGATTCTACCTAGTAATGTTTCTACATCATTGGTTTCAAAGAGGACACCCTGGATTGTTAGAAGCTGGAACAGAAACAGAGTCAAGTTTGTGTGCTGATGCTGCTATTTTGCCAGTGATCTATTAAAAGTTCAATATCCTCAAATATATTCCAATCCAGTAAGAGTAATCTGTGCACATAAGCAGACTTCCATCCATTGCTGATATGGATAGAAATACTCATCTGTACTGCACTATACTGTTCCCCTGACCCCGATTTAACTGGATGGAGAACTCTTTTTTTATATAGTAATTAGGATGTGCACCCACATCTAGAAATACCAACTGTCACATATGATTGGCCACCCATAACTACTGCTGGTGGATCAGGGTCATTGCTTTCAGGATTTCCTTCTATCTTACTCTCACCAGTTTCTGTAGGTCTCACCTTCCAGTGAAATGTAATTTTAAAAAACGAGCAGAAGCACTAACTCAAGGTAAATGCAATTTCAGGTGATTGCAAATTATGAATTTTGGAGCCATTGCACATATGTTAATACAGCATGTTGGGCTGCTACTTGGCTTCTGTTTTTGCTTTTTAGGGTATAATCCATACATTTCCCAGAGAGCAAGTCCTATTCAGTGAGTTATTACTTTGGGGTAGACATGTATAGATTTGCAGATTACTGTAGATTAAGGAAAGATTAACCTAATTTGACTGATTGTCAATATGAATTATCAATTCAAAGCTGAAAGTAAAGTTTGTGAACTTCTAATGGTGTGATCTCATCACACAGTTAACTTATGAACAAATTGAGTCTGGCTTGCACATGGTTATGTCAGAATAAATTTGTTAGTCGTTAAAATGTGCAGTCTTGAAGGGTAGCAGAATCTGTGGTATAACATGTGAAATTAAAACCAGCCCTGTAATGCACCATAGCAAATTTGTTTTTGTTTTTTTAATAATACTAATTTGTCTGTCAGCCTGTATCCAAATTACAGATCAGAATTCACTTTGGCAGTTATGAATGTGTAACCTAGAGCTGATGTATCCATGACAGTTTGATATTCACAATCCTTATGTATTCTCTAGTTTAGGGGATACATAGGGACCACGAAAGTCCCCCAATCCCTATTTACTGGGGTTTGTTCCCCTCAGGAAGCAGAAGACTGATGTTTCATCCACCCCCACAT
Source organism: Phrynosoma blainvillii (assembly GCA_026167975.1). Lineage (NCBI taxonomy): Eukaryota > Metazoa > Chordata > Lepidosauria > Squamata > Phrynosomatidae > Phrynosoma > Phrynosoma blainvillii. The sequence goes on from JANUYF010000004.1 coordinate 267,255,686, forward strand.
GCAAGTGATCTCTAGTGAGAGGGGAAATTGTGACAGTGACCTGTCACAATTGAGATTGCTCATGGGAGGGTTGGGAATATTAGTCAGCTGCATCCTGTGCAACAGATCTCCATCGATCACAGTGGGTGCCACCTGGTAAGTGGGGACTGGGAGGTTGGGTTGGGATTCACTGTGTAGCTAGGTAATCACAGTGGTTACTCATCTTTAACTGCCCAAGTGAATTCTGGCTATAGATACCTGCAAAGACTATGAAGTATAAACATGCACACTCACACAGATATAAATGCACACATACCCACACATTCCATTATTTAGGCAAATGAGACAGTTCAGGTTTACTTTAGATCCATCCACAAAATTCTGAGTGTTGAAGGGCTTGTGACTCCACCATACTTTCAACCAACAAAGCATCATATATGGGTAGGGTTGCCAGCTGAAATAAAGGATAGGGCTTCTGTCCTTTTAGTGGTTGTCTAGAAGAGGGAATTTCAGCAGGTATAGTCTGCATGAAAATCAAAACCTACTGAAATCTCCTGTTCTATGCAACTATTTAAAAGCCCTATTCCTTATTTTGCATGACAACCATATGCCAACACAACTTTGCTCTACACAGGAAGTAACCCCTGCAATTCTTCCCTCTGCCATTTTCTGCCATTGTAGATGTATACTTTTTTGATGCCATATGGTTGTTGATGGGGCCAGGTTTAGCTTTAAGAACCATAATTTACCGATTCAGAACTCCACAAGGACACCATTCTATGATTATTTCTTAATGCCTTATATCCTTACCAGTGGCAGCATTAAAAGCTAAGAGTCACAATAAAAGGCGTTTGGGTGGATTAATATACCCTTAAGTGCTTTTTAAAAATAAATGATAAAAAAATAAAAAAATAATTTTATTCCCCTCCCCTAAGCATAGCCACTCCACTGAAGGGCTGACAGAATAGGAAACCCAGGTTTCTGGGTTTGCAATAATTTTTAATGAATCCTGCATCCCACAAATGGTGACTTCACACCACCTATAGGCAGGTCGACATTCTGACTGCTTAGATGTAAGTAACCATGAGATCTCAGAAAATTTACTTTCATGGACTACAGTTCTCAGCATTCTCCAGTTGTAGTTCAAAAAGGCGAGCTACAGTTCACAAAAATTTTTCTAAATTCTGTTAGTCCTGCTGAAAACCTTCAAGAGCTCTCCCCTCCTTTTCAAACATATGAAGATATTTCAGAATCTGGAAAACAAGAAACATTTAAACAGCTGGCAATTACCCTCTCTTTCTAGCTTTACAGTTATTTAGGATGGGGAGAGAAGGGAGCTGAAGTGACTGGGGGCTAATTAAATTATTAGCACAAAGCACAAAATTTCACAGCTAGGACCAACTTGCCTAATGCTCCATGAACTATCGTCAATTCAGCTCTACTTCCAACAGGCCATTTTGTGACTAAAACAGCTTGTTTCTGAGGCCTAGGTTCTGGACTGTAGCATCACAGTCTGCAGGTGGTCATTCACAGGATGCAATGCCAATCCATACCAATAATTAAAAGACAGTACAGAAAAAGGAGAAGGGCTGTAATCTGCTGATATGCAAATATTCTACTGAACAGGATTTTAAAAATATAATTGTGTGAAGAGGCAGTCAAACATGAGGGCCTTCATTTGCAGTCAGGGTAGAGCCATGACACTGGGTTATCACCTTAGTAAGAACTACTCCTGAGTTTCTCAGTAACACTATCTTAAGAAAAGAGCAACTCTTTGAACACATACTCATTATACATAGGATAGCAACATGCAAGGCCTAAGACCATGTTACCTGTGCATTAATCATGTTGTTCCTTTTAGGCCAGCATCCTTGTGGAGGCAAAGGGCCAGCACAAAATCCATCCATATTTTTGAAGTCACAAAAGCCTTCTCTTTGTGGCCAAAATAAAAGGGCAGTACAGTCGTCCCTCTACATACACTGGGGTTAGGGGTGAGGGACCCCCGTGAATGTGGAAAAACCACAAATAAAAGAACACTAAGATAACACCTGTCTAGGAATTCCAGATCCTCCCATCAAAGTCTATGGTCAGCATCTGCTAGAAGTTGATCATAGAATCATGCTGGAGGACCTACAAATGCCTTGAGCATTGTTTTCTCTGGGAACTTCTAGGTTCTCCAGCACAATTCGATGGTCAACTTCTGGCAGAGTTGTGCTGGAGGACCTAGAGATTCCTAGAGAGAACATATTAATCAAAACCGCAAATCTGCAAAAGTCAAAGCCGCAAATGTGGAGAAACAACTGTATAGTTGCTGAAGACCAACCCAACTCCCTATCTCTTAATCTCTCTCTCACCATGCTTAGACTCTCTCTTTCACTTTGTTTATATGCTTGTCTTTGCTCCTATATGCATAAAACCCAAAGGTCACAATTTCACTGTGTAGCTATAATATAAAATTTGTGAGGGTAAACAAAGCCTACCTGATCCAGACCAGTCTACAGCAAAGAACATCTTTGTTTATGAGCATTTCCTTAGCCACAGAAGCATTTTCTTCACACAGCACTATTATTATAGAATGTTGCACCCCCAAATCTGTAACTTGAGTAGGGTCTGAGCACTATCCTCATGGACCAAATATCTGTCTCATTCTTTCTTTTCCTTGTCCCCTGCAGAGTTTTCAGTTCCAGTCCTGCTAGATGCAGTGACCACAAAACTGTGCTGACATCCCATAAAATTGCTCCATCTTCCCCTGATTCCACTGTCAGTCTTCTGTAAGAAAGACCCCCCCCCCCGACTGTCAACCATAATTCCAAAAATAAATCAGCACTAACTACAGCAGCAGAAATGAATATTGGATATGGAAGTTAACCCTGTGTTCCATTCTTCCATAGTGACTAAGCAGAACAAACCAACACCTGAAATTAAATCATCACCTGGGGTTATCCCTTTAAGAGAATGAATCTGAAGCAATGTGGAACAGAATATCTATCAGGAACACAAAGGTTCAAGGAAGATGCTAGTGTCTGTACCTATCCCCCACTTGCCTCAATTGCCTCCTTTCATCAAAATCTGGAGAAGGAGCAAAGACGTTCAAGACACTGATATCTGGGGCTGTATATGAAATAGAGAGGCCTTTCAGCAATCAGTGCAAACACTAGGTAGCAAAGATAATATGGCTTATCCCTCCAGGATCAGCAAATAAATCATAAATGTTTTGACAGCCAGACAATGTGATATAGTGCAAGAGAAACTGCTGCCTTTGATACATCTTTGGTCCTTGGGTTGGAATGGATTCACTCTCTCTCTAACCTCCTGCACTATGTTCTCGTTCAGTTCAGTGTGAAACTGGAGTAGAAGGAGAAAGTCCCCAGCTTAAAGCATTAGTTCGTGGAGTTCTCTCTTCACTGAGAATTAGATATATAAGGCCAGATCAATATAGCATTCTGTGGGCACTGTCAAACCTGCCTGTCCTTTCTTTTCATTCTTCCTCTCCAGCAGATCTTGATCTTCAGAATATTAGAAGACATAAGCCATCATCTGAGTCCCCCCAACACACCTTCATTTTCAAATTCCATTTTTTAAAAAAAGAGTATACCTTCAAACTAAATATCTCTAGGTGTCAGATTGTTGTGTCCCCAAAAAACAAAGATGGCAGTGCAAGCATGATAGGAGATGTATGCAAATCAACCCAGGGCTGGCTGTTCCCCCCACCCAAGCTGGCAAGCAGTCTGAAGGTTCTTGCCACAGTTTGTTTTAAAATTACCCATCTACTTTGGCACTGCTAACCTGACTAACCTGAAAGGGTGAGTCTTCCAATTTTCACATAAATGGTTAGTTTGTCAGGCCTGGCTATTTACATAAATATCACATGATGCTGTTTTTCAAAATAAATTGTGTTCTGCTCTGCATTTAGGCAGGTGAGTTGGTGCTTATGGGTATAGAAGATTGATAGTCTTCTATAACCACTCTGTTCTTCAAATTAAGAACAGTAAACTACTAGGGCACCAAATACCTACTGCATCACCTAGATGTTAAAGGGCAATTAGCATTAGACAACAGGCGATGCCTGAAATCACACTCCTCCCATTATAAAGAATTTATCAACTGTCTGAAGAACCAGAGATGTCCCAATGCCAGAGCTGCTGCTTGTCCTCTCTGCTGAGGCTCTAATGGCCAAAGCCAAAAAAACTTGACGGGCGATGATTCCTTTCATATATTTCAAGTGTACCACTTCATGTACCTTGCTATTTTCCAAAGCAAACACAGTGTATCTGGTCAACTCACATTGTCAGGCTCTGGTATCATCCTAGCACAATATTCAAAAGTCCAAGTTAAGGAAGAAAATTCCAAAGTGAATAAAAGCAAAGCTACGTTGTGCTGCTATTCATGGCGATCTCAGGAAAAACCCAAGGAAAAAAAAGCTTGCTTTGCACTTGAAGAGAACAAGACAGAGAGATGATGAACATGCAGCAGACAAACTACTCTGAAGAATGCAAAAGGAGCAACTGTGTCTTTAAACTTTTTCAACCAGGATTCTCTTGAGTTCACCTGGAATCTCTCTACAGCCACCAAAGAAAGGGTATTGCAGCTCAGAGAACAGAACAGAACAGAAACCAAACATTGCCTAACTGAGGTATTGATAGCTCTGGATCGCTTTGAATGTTCAGTAGCTGATGCTGGGGTATGGAGCTGCCTATTTATTTTTTCCAAGAGCTGCATCCACCTCTTCTTCAGGCTTCAGGGAATGCCACTGGGCAATGGGGCGGCGTGGGTTGGCCAACATGTCAGACCAATGCCTTAGCTCTGTGCCAGTGGCGTTGTTCCCAACAAATACTTTGCCAATGGCTTCATTCTTTCCCAGCTTGTCATAATCCAGCACAGTAATCACAACTTGCACTTTCTGAAGGAGAAGCAAGAAGACAGAAATTATTACTAAGGACAATACTGCAATGCTATTTTAATTAATACAATTAAAACAATGCTATTATATTAATTGAGAAAAGGCAGGGTATAAATAAAGGTGATTGTTGTTGCTATTATTGTTATTACTATTGAGTTGATCTTAACGTTCATATATTAATCTCCTCAGATCAGCTGATTCCTCACTAAGCAGATGCCTGTTGTAAAAAGACGATAATGTTCTCCTTTTGCATGCACCCGCTACTCAGGTTTTAATGACAATGGCATCATTTTTGGATGAATGGGCAAAGAACAGAGGGCTTATGATGGTTTTTTTTTTATTGAAAATATACAAGACTGTATTTCACCAGGGCTCAAAAACTGAGTTAAGAATGTGCTCAAAAACTGAGTTTAAAAAAAAAGGGTTGTGGACATCATATGAACTGATGCAAATAGAACTATATAGAGGCCTATCTACACACCAGTTGTTTAAAAGAGTGATTTATGTCTGAATATAAAGTGATATGAGATAGATCCAAGTTGCATAATTTAAATCAACTAACTGATCAGATTTTTTTAAGGACCCAATTAATTGTGCAATTGTTATTTCAACTTAGCCATATATTATCTTTAATACAACTATGGATAAAGACTCTCATATAAGACAAGTAAACAAGTAAAGAAATGTTTAGATATTTTAGTGCTCCAGTTCCCATCAGCTGCAGCCAGCTTTGCCAATGGTAACAGACCACAGGAGTGGACTTCTAAAAACATCTAGAGAGACACAAATTCTCCACCCCTGCTGCAAGATGATGCTTCTGCCACAAAAACATGCACCACCTAAAAATCAAAAAGTAAGCTTCTTGCTGCAAAACTATTATTTATACCCATATCTAACTATATTTAAATTTAAGTTTTATGATATGCATAATAATGATTACCTAGTAGATGTTTAGAGTGGCTGTGTGGTCTAATGGTTTGATTGAGACCAGGATTCAGCCATGGAAATCCATCAGGTGATCTTGGGCAAATCACCCTATCTCAGCTTTAGAGGAAGACAATGGAAAACCCACTCTGTACACTCTTTGCTGAGAAAACCCTGTGATGGCTTTGCCTTAGGGTCACTATAAGTGAGAAATGCCTTGAAACCACACAAGAACAGTGGTAGATGTATAGAAGAATTCAGAAAGCACAGAGGCCATTTAATGCTGTCAACAAGCTAGATGGCAAAGACTTTCAAAAGCAGTCCTACATTAGCCTGCATGTATGACAGTGTATGTCTGCATGTTCTCTAAAAAAGAGGGGAATCCTTTGACACACTGGTATATACAAAGTGGTTTTTTAAATTTTTCTTTGAAATATCTAATTATGCAACCTCTCATATGTGGCCTGAAGTAACCAAAGAGCCCAGGAAAAGTTTTACCAACGGATTCTGCTGGCCCAAAGGTTCTCTGGATGCTTCAGCACGTATACTTGCTACTGAGTATGCATCATCTACTAGGTGACTGTTAATAAGACTGCACACCATTCTATGGATAAACACACATGTGAGCCTTATCGTTTGAATAAGGCTCACATAGCCTGAGCTGGCAGCAAATTCCTTCCTTTATGAAATCCCTAGAGTTTTAAATCAGGGCTGACTTATTTTATCATAAGCTTCATACAATCAGCAGTCTCCCCACTTCTCCAGACCAGCCAACCAGTTAGACTTAGGGAAATAAAAACATTCTGCTGATGACACCAATGGGTTTTAAAAATTCTTGCAGGCCAGGGTAGCATGAGGGTTAACAACCCCTTCCTCAGTTGTGGACACCATGAAACATAGTTACAAAGGAAACCTAACTACTGCACAGAAAGAAGGAGAGATGGTGTGAGAAGAGGGCAACGTGGGCAGTGTGGAGAATTAAGATGAGAAAGAAAAAAAGAAAAATATTTTGAGCATGGAAGATCCAAGGCTACAATCAGATGATGGAAAACCTTATCACCCCACAGATGAGGAATGTGACCTGAGACACCTTAGCATCGCCCTCCCTCCACAGTTCCCCAAGTGAGAAGCACATGCACCTGTATCTGCTCAAAGGGAATCTCAAAGCTGAAAGATTCATTGAAGTAGGGATTCAAGGTCTTCTTCTTGACAGTGGTCTTCTTCTTCTTGAGCCTCTTCCCATTCTGCAGCAGGTGAATCTTCACATAGGGATCTGAGTAGGAAGCCCAAACAGGTTAGACTTTGTGGACAAACACATAGAAACACAGGCTCAAAGACAGGAATACAGGGAAGAAAAACATCAAGGGAGAAGAACCACTTAGCAACTAAGGGACATGCGCCATATTGATGCTGCCCTCTAATGAAGAAAACACCCTTCCTTCTCATATGTTTTTAACTGGGTCCACAATAAGCAGTAGTAAATGGCTTACTTGGAGCCAAATTGGCGGGAAGAAATGCTCAAAGCATTAGTTAATGTTTTGCTGCAAAAACAATAGGCAGTTCAGAGCAGCCTTTGTGTCTTTGCAAAACACACACACACACACACACACTAGAAGGCATGAGTCATACGTTTCTAATGCAGAGCTGGGAATCATGTGGTCATCCAGGTATTGTGGATGACCACATGATTCCCAGCTCTGCATTCTTCCCTATCGGCTATGCTGGCTAAAGCTTATGGGAACTACAGTCCAACAACTTCCAGAAGGCCACCAAATTCCCATCCCTCCTTTAATAGATTGCTGCCATTTGTGACAGAAACTACATAGCACCAGTGTTATGCAGAAAGCTGAATGAAGGAACTTTTAACACAGGTGCAGAATTTCCACTATGCCACTTCACCACTTTAGGGTGGGTGAGATATAATGCCCCAGCATCACTTTCTGGATCTGTCCCTCCCAAAAGGACTAGAATCACTGTAACAGCATGGCCTAAGTCCTGTTCCAGAGAAACAAAGAATTATAACTAATACAAACAAAACATATAACATGATGCCATTGCCTTGCAGATTTACTTACTCATATATTCCTTGCAGGGGCATAACAACTCACAATGACATGATATCAAAATTATGTTAAAACGTGTGTTGTTTTAATGGATATAACATAAGAGAGAGGAAAAGGAAATGCAGAGAGTTTGCTGCTAGTGAAGCTTCATATTTATTTTAAAGTAGTGGAAGGCATGTGCTTGGTTTTAGGATGGCCAATATCAGCACCTGCTGTGTCCCTTCAGGCTGCAACCATTATTTTGAACAATTGGAAGTGATGTCTCATGACTAGTCATTGCTTGTAGGTGAACTTGAAGCCATTTATTTTATTATTTTATTTAGTGGTTTGAGTGTTGAACTACAACTCTGGAGATTAGGGTTCAATTCCCTACTCAGCTATGAAACCCACTGGGCAAGTCACATGCTCTCAGACTCAGGGGAAGGCAATAGCAAACCAACTCTAAACAAACCTTGGCAAGAAAACCCCATGATAGATTCGCCTTAGGGTTACCATGAGTCAGAAATGACTTGAAGGTACACAACAACAACAACAAATTTTATTTTATTGTTGTTTCACACATACACACACCACACTATTTAGCAGAATATGGGCTGGATGAGGAAAAACAGATTGAAGCTGAATCCAGACAAGAAGGAGGTGCTCACGGTAGCGGCCCCGAAACCAAGAATTGGGTTGCAACCTCCAGTCCTGGATGGGGTCACACTCTCCTCCAGTGACTGTGTTCGCAGTCTGGGGGTGCTCCTGGACTTGTCACTCCTAATGACGAATCAGGTAAATGCGACGGTCAGGAGCGCCTGTTATCAGCTTCGGCTGATACGCCAGCTGCGCCCTTTTCTGGAAGTAAGGGATCTCGAAACTGTTGTGCACGCGCTGGTAACCTCACGCCTTGACTTTTGTAATGCACTCTACATGGGGCTACCCTTGTGCTTGGTTCGGAAATTGCAGCTGGTACAGAATATGGCAGCCAGGCTTGTTTCGGGAACATCTCGGAGGGACCAAATTACTCCGGTTCTGAGGTCCCCCCACTGGCTGCCTATCAGCTTACGGGCCAGGTACAAGGTGTTGGTTATTACCTTTAAAGCCCTAAATGGCTTGGGTCCAACCTATCTTAGGGACCGCCTTCTCCCTTATAATACTCCCCGCGCTCTCCGATCCTCCGGGAGGAACTTGCTGCAACCTCAAAAGTTTAGGCTTGCGGCTACCTCCAGGAAGGCTTTCTCTGTTGCCGTCCCTAGACTCTGGAATGACCTGCCGGACGAGATCCGTCATTTAACATCATTAGACAGCTTTAAAAAGGCTGTAAAGACGGATCTCTTCTGGCAGGCCTTCCCAGATTAATACTCTGGTCTCGGCTATAACTGACCCACCCCAGCGTATGATCCTTCGTGGCCCCATCTGAGGATGGTGAGGATTATTATTGCTGGGCTTATTCACTGGGCAAGTTTTGTTTTACAAATTGAAATTAATTGTAAGGCTTTTTAATATTCTCTGATTTAATACTGTTTTAGAGGGGGGAGGGGTCTGTTATATTGTATATATGTTTTATGGGGATTGTATATTTTAATTGTTGTAAGCCGTCCAGATTGGTTTTCCAGAGGGCGGGGTATAAATAAATATTATTATTATTATTATTATTATTATTATTATTCCTTTGCCCTAAAATGCCATTCACCCTGTTCATACCCCCAAAAGGATATTTCACAAATATTTGGTCTCTGACAGGACTGCTGGTTTATCTCTTTTTAATTTATTCAGGCTGCTATATGTCCTGATTATTTCAGAATATCTCCTGAACTAAAACAACAGCAGCCATCCCAAATACTCAGACTTTTGAATACAATGAATATATAAAGAAAATACAGTATGTTCTATAGACTAACATGGCTACATCTTTGAATTCTACCATTAAAGAAAATACAGTAACAGAATGATGGCAGAGAAGCTGTACAAGAGAGTTTGTATTACGTATACAAAAATTGTGCTAAGGGACCAGTTGTTCTTATTTCATTTATATGTAATGATACCTCATTTGAATTCGAAGAGAAAGTACTCTCTGGCTGCAGCACTGGCTGTCACCTGCCCCTAAAAACAGGGCATTGAAACCTAAAATTGATAAGAACCAGAGCCTGAAAAAGTTCATGTTGGGACTACAACTCCCCAAATTCTCTGGCCAGCCCAGGAAGCTGCTTTTTACCAGTTCAGATAATAGTTTTTTGAGAGTTTTTCAGGCTGTGTGGCCATGTTCTAGAAGAGTTTCTTTCTGACGTTTCGCCAGCATCTGTGGCTGGCATCTTTCTCTGATTTCTCTGAAGATGCCAGCCACAGATGATGGCGAAACGTCAAAAAGAAACTCTTCTAAAACATGGCCACACAGCCCAAAAAACTCTCAAAAAACTATGGATGCCAGCCATGAAAGCCTATGACTTCACAGTTCAGATAATGTTGCCCAATATTTCCTACTATGACTGGTAGCAGCTTTCAGTGATCTGAGGCAGAATATTTTGCCTGCACTTCTTCACTCATAGGCTTTAATAAAAAAGCATGTTTTAATCTGCTGCCAGAATGGGCCTCTAAAGAGAGGACATCACCTCAGAAAAGGTCCTCAATAACAATTTGCCCTCTTGAGTCTAAAGATCTGGCTGCAACTTCCCTGCAGGAGTATCGGACAAGGATAAGAATCAAGTGGCAGTCCACATGTTATTGGATTGCAACTTCCAAGCATTTCTTCTCATTAACTATGCTGGCTAGGGATTTGAAGTCCATCAACATCTGGAGAGCTTTATGAGTCCCAAACCTAAAGTAGGAGATATGAGGAGGATGGCAAAGTGGGTCAGATCTCTGCCCCCTCCCAATTTATCTTTAGAGCAAGAAGAATGGAAGAATCTGTTCTCAGGACCATTTCAATCTTCTATTATTTCTCTCCTGGAGGTCTAACAGATTCTTAGACACTCTCCTTCTGCCAAGGGTAAACAGCAGAACAAGCATTCAACAATGATGCTTCCACTGTCTCACCACTGCCACTGCCACTGCCACTGAATGGCATGGACTACCGGAACTACTGCACAGATGCTACAGACCCATGGACTATACATCCTTGGAACACCTTAATAAGTCTTAAGGGGGTTCTCACACAAGCTGCTGGGCCACACTTTACTGTGATAATAAAAACAAGGAGGGGCATTTGTAATGCAAATAGGCATGCTGGTTACTGCAGGCTTTTCATTCATTTTCCAAATCCAAAAGAAGCAAGATCTTTCCTCCAACAAATAAAGTTTTACCAGGAAGTACCACACAGTGTTTTAATACACCTCACTGGGAGAAGAACCTTTGAGATCTGCCAAATTGCTATTGCTAATTTATCCTCTTTTGACTCAGCCCACATTCACTACTGGAATGTCACTGAATTCTAGTTACTGCCCATGAAAATTCTAAAACAAAGAATTTATATTTGGCTGATTGCTTTTCCATACTCATCAGTGGCAACTTGTGGTTACCACATCAGCATGGTGTTGAATCTATTTATTGTCTGAAGTTTAAAGGAGCTATCTAAGCTGTGAGTTTATGTGTAGGATAGAGTTCAGCACACTGGATAGTTCATTTAAAGTTTAGCAGATTTACCACATAAGCTTTGTGAGGGTAGAGTTCGGCAGCCTGGTTAACCTAAAGTTCAACCTAAATCCAGATTATGAGCATTTTGACCAGCATAGCTTAATTATAAAGCAAGAGATGCTCTGTTTCTTGATATGCAAAAGGAGATCTTGATAAACCTTTTGTAGAGGCTCACAGGTGACATTTGGTGGGTATAAAGTTGTTCTGTACCTACCTGAAAGTCCTCCAACATCCATCTTTTTCAAGTTCTTGGCCTCCAGGATACAGACAGTAAGCTTCCCAGCAGTAGGCACATATCGTAATGAGATACAGATATCTCCCAATTTCTCTGGCTATGGAGGGGGAAAAGACAGTGATACATTCAGGAATTCATCACCAACGTTACAAATCTAACTCTGATTTGCCCTGTGAATTTTGAACTGCATAGGATATAAATGGCCAGCGCAGCCTCCTCCAACCTAATATTGCATTGGACTACAACATCCAGGGTTTCCATCTAGCTTGGCAATTGGCCACTGACCGTGCTGGTTGTGGATCTTGGAAGTTGCCATCTAGAAGGTACTGGATTGGAAAAGGCATACCAGTGAAGTGAATGCTGCTCTTCCTGCTTCTATTATCACTCTCACCTCCTTCTCTGCTGGGAAAGTAAAGTGTTTTGTGCTGGATTATCCTCCCAATTCAGGCATCTGGCTGCAGGTTGTCCGAAGAGGATAGGTGTCCAGGGGAGGGATACAAAGGATATGGCCACTTTCCAATTGTCATAGAATCATAGAATCATAGAGTTGTAAGAGACCACAAGGGCCATCCAGTCCAGCCCCCTGCCATGCAGGAACTCAAAATCAAACCATCCCCGACAGATGGCCATCCAGCCTCTGTTTAAAGACCTCCAAAGAAGGAGACTCCACCATACTCCGAGGGAGTGTGTTCCACTGTCAAACAGCTCTCACTGTCAGGAAGTGCCTCCTAATGTTGAGGTGGAATCTCTTTTCCTGTAGCTTGCATCCATTGTTCCGAGTCCTATTATATGGAGCAGCAGGAAACAAGCTAGCACTCTCCTCAATATGACATCCCTTCAAATATTTAAAGAGGGCTATCATATTAATATGAAACTTGGAGACATGGATATAAAGCAAAGACTTCTGACAATGAAGTCTTTAATCACAATACAAGGTGGTCTCCTTATGTGTACCTTCAACTTAGGGCAGGAGACAGAAGAACAAAGTAAGTGAGGAAATGCTTGATAATGCAAACATGTATTTTCTGTATTTACAGGGTAGAATCAGGGACTGATTATATGAAATTAGGGTCTAGGAATTTGCCCTCACCAATCTTAATTTGCATCACTTATCAGAACTGATTTTCTTGTTGCAATGGGTCAACCCCTTTGTGACTCATAGGGTCACCCTTTTTGCTGTTAAAGCAGCTACCCTGAGGAAGGAGGCAGCAGAAAAAAGATTAGCCTAGTGTTTTCTGGCACAGAAGGATTGAGTGACCTTTTAAAATTATTCATTTTAATTTGTTTTAGTTATATACAACTTCTGGTATCTTACTATTTTTACTGTTTGCTTGGTTTTTCGCTATTTTTAAATAGTCTGGAGACTTATTCAATAAAGAATACTTTGAAAAGTTTACAGGGTAGAATCAAGCACTGTATATATGAAGTTAGAGTCTAGGAATCTGCCCTCACCTCTCTCAATTTGCATCACATATCAAAACTGAATTTTAAATCCAGAGTATCATCCTTCAAATAAGACACACACAGAACAAGGCTTTCAAAACAGATTAGCTATAAGCAACTGTAGTCACTTCTGGAAGCATAGGGTAGTATCTTTTTAGTGTTGTACATTCACGTAAGTACGTCTTACTCAAGTGTATGTCTCTTTTTGGATGGGACACAGGAAGCTATTTTCTAGGCCTTGGTGCTCTGTCCAAAACCAACCCAGCAGCTTCTGTAGCCATTTATACTCACTCCAAAATGTTTTCCTGGCAGCTGTCAAGCACTGGGAGAGGCTGCTGCTGCTGCTGCTGAGTGGAGTAGAGGGAGGCAATTCAGATAATGAAAATGTGGCTCCTCTAGGCTCTGATGTGTGAGCGCATCCTAATTTCTTTCCCCTCAGATCCAAGACCAGCTGCTCTGAATTGCTCCCTACCCCTTCCCTCTTCATTGGCAAGCAGCAGCAGCAGGCCCTTCCTAGCTCTGATAGCTGCCATGGTGTGTGTAGGATATGGAATTGCATGGGTGGAGAGTTATGTTTCACCTGATCATTGTAGGATTTCTGCAATAGTTCCCCATGTGGATTAATTAGTTTTCACTGATGAGAGGACTCATGGGGAGGTTCTGGTGGATGCCAAAATTGCCTTGGTAGGCTGCATGCAGTCCCTGGTGGGACACAAGTCCCACTTGTGGACTAGACTAATAAGCTTTCAGCCATTTGGTGCAAATAAAGCCAAATGGTGTCTTCTGAAGACAGCTTGGCAAAAGAAGATGAAGAAGCAGATTAATTATACTGAATATCCCTATACTGTTCACAAAATGCAATTCAGAAGAGACTTTTGCCTTCTAAATTCGGATGCTGGGGGTGCTTGATTTCCTCCCTATCAAAGGCGTCAGACCCTTGACAAAATTCACCTTTTGTAGCTCTGTAGATTTCATATTATTACTCACATTTTCACAGTGGAAACACAAAACAAACATAACCATCAACAACAAAACAAGGCAGAACCAAAGAGTATCAGAAGACAACAGCTCCATTTCCTTATTTACATCTTCTTAATTTTGCCACCTTACCTCCTCTTTTTCTGCACTCTCTAGGTCCCTCCATTCTTCAATGGGCTGCCCCAGGTCCACTGTGTTCATGGGCACCTTGACCTCCCCTATAATGTCATGTTTGGAGAAGCGGTCAAAGTCATAAATGGCCATCACCAAGGTCTTTCCACCCAGCTCCTGATATGGGATCTGTAGCAGAGTAAGATGATGGTTCAACAGTCACTCAAGAACATTGTAAAGGAGGTATCAAAAAAAGGCTGTTGGAAAGGTCTTGTGAGAGTTTACTAAAATTCTTTCAGATGAAGCTTTTTTAAACACACCCACATGACTTTTTTTTTTTAAAGGATAATTAAATAAAACATTCACTTTAATAAAAAACTGTCTCTTCTCTTTTATTAATATGCTATTTTACTATGTTGCTCAAGATGTCTTGGACATTTCTGCAATGTAAAGATAACATAAAATATTAAGAAAGAAAGAAAGAAAGAAAGAAAGAAAGAAAGAAAGAAAGGGTTTAAAAATCAAAAGCATATTTCAGATCAAACTAGTACTACAATATAATAAATGAAAGCCTTGAGAACAAGCTTAACAAAATTATGTCAGAGATCAAGATCCTGTTTGGAAGCTGGTGGAATATAAATGTATGCCAATATCCTTCCCCCAAATTTCTAGATGCTCAACTCAGCTTGATAGTACCAGACAATATCCCACTGGCCAATCTGTGCCAGGGCTGTGGGGAACTCCTGAGCACCATGCAGCTGCTGTTATGAATAAGTTGGAGGTTTATGAAAGCAGTCCCAATTCCCTTTTTCCTGGTCATGCAAGTGTTGTGTGAAGTTAACACGCTGGGTTGTGCAAGAAGAGGGTCATTGTACAAGGATGTACACAGATACCTCTTTTTGCAAAGATTTGAAAATCACAGCCCAAA
The DNA here is from genome assembly GCA_026167975.1 of Phrynosoma blainvillii. Taxonomy (NCBI): domain Eukaryota; kingdom Metazoa; phylum Chordata; class Lepidosauria; order Squamata; family Phrynosomatidae; genus Phrynosoma; species Phrynosoma blainvillii. The sequence goes on from JANUYF010000004.1 coordinate 267,270,859, forward strand.
GTGTAAAACACATAACTACTAAAGCTAATTGGTCTGACCCTTTGCATCAATTTTCTGATGTAGTTAGTGGTCATTGTTGATAGTATTCTGGGAGAATAAAGTATGGTTGCTACAATATTAACATTTGGCAACACAACACAGTGGGGTGGGCCTAGAGTTAGTCACATGACTCTGGGCTAGCTGAAGCAGACTTCTATACAGAAGTAGACTTCCATGCCCTTTCCTCCTAAAGATGGTGTCCCTCCAAACCAGTGAAAGCCCCTTCTACTCAGTGGGGCAGTGCTGCAGATGCCTAAATCAAGGAACTGATGTTTTTAGGAAACATATCAGTGTACTTATTTTCTAACTACTAATGTAGAATCCAAATATTGATTGTCTGATTGATTAAAACTCACAATCTAACTGATTAAAACAAACATGATCCTACTACACAGGAGTGCCAATTAAGTATAGTTTTTCTAGTACTACAATACTAGTACTATAATACTAGTACAATAATAGTACTACAAAACATAACATCGTACTTCTCATAATTGAACCTAGTCAGCCACTTTAGTATTTCTTCTTCAAATGTCCTGAGTTTTTGTACTGGTTACTTTATTACACCTGTATGTTCCAGCAATTGTGCTCAGTCACTGATAGGTTTCTACATCAAAAGTAATTTAGAATATTTAATACAGATTAAGAGACTTGTTTTGAAAGCCCTTCCTAACTTGCTACATTCTGCCTATCTTTCACTTCTACCAGAAGTCATGAAATTTCCAGGTTTCTTCTTTTGGACTACAGTTCCATTTCTATTTGATACTGGACACTAGTTGCTGAAGCATCCATATTTTTGAAGACAAACACAACTGCGCCAATGTTTAGCTAAGAGTCTGTGTGTAACCTATCTGCTGTAGAGGATGCCTAGGTCAGAGGCTTACCTTGAAGACAAATGTTTCATTGTAGGTTGGATTGAGAGTCTTCTTTTGCACTTTGGTTTCATACTTTTTCTTCTTGTCTGGAAGTAGGAAAACCTTGACATAAGGGTCTGAAGTGCCACCCATATCCAGTGCTGGGAGCTCAGCTGCTTGGAGGATCCCTACAGTAAGCTGTCAGGGGAAAACAGGTATCAGGAATCAGAGAAGTTCTGCAATGTCAATGTTGATAAATGGTGTAAGAAAATCTTGTTCTGCTGCTTGCTTTCTGCTAGGCACCCTAGAGAACCAGCATGATGTAGTGGTTTGAATGTTAGACTAGGACTCTGAACCTTATTGCATGGAAAAAACAAAGCAGAGAATAGCAGTTTTCTCCATGCCTTACCACATGATATTGTACATTATTACAATGTACATTATTCTTTCCCTTTTACACTGAAACAGACTAACACAGCTATTTCTTTGCAAGTTACATATAGTACTACCTTGAGCTTCTTGGGGGAAAGCTGGATATAAAATGCGATCATAAATCTGTATGGTTAAATTCAGACAACATGCCAGCCTATGGCATATGCTATAATTGGATAGCTCCTTAAAGAGTAAGACTCTTTACCACCATCAAGAGCCAGCATGGTATAGTGGTTTGAGCATTGGCCTATGACTCTGGAGACCAGGGTTCAATTCCTGCTCAACCATGAAACCCAGTAGGTGACCTTGGGTAACTCCTCTGAACAATTTTTGCCAAGAAAACCCCATGATAGGTCACCTTATGGTTGCCATAAGTTGGGAAATGACTTGACGGCACCTGGCTGCCCGCCGAGGAATAGGCAACTGTGGGAGGCTAGGCTGTACCCCCACCCTCCACAAAAAATGAAACTTTTTTTGCCCCTAATTGCCCCCAAACACTCTCTAGGGGGCATATTTTGACAGAGGTGACTTCCTGTTCACTTCTTGTTTTTGAAAAAAGCTTCATCTGGCCTAAGCTTTGTATGTGCTGCTTATTCTGACTTGAAACTGCTCTTCATGACCATAGAGAAAGAAAGATCTCTGACAGGGGATCATGGATTACTTGGTCATTCTAAGTAGAAATGCCAGGGATTAATCAGTGGACCATACATTTTTCAAGCATATACCTTACCAATGAATCATGACCACTCCCTAACATGTACTTTCTGTACCCTTCATACCTAACTGTGAAGATTGAGATGGAATACTGAAATGGTTTTGATGATTGACAATAGACAGGAGGGCTATGATGTCAGTATAACCATCGAAGGCTTGAAGCTTTTAAGTTCTCATGAATTGTTGTCATTGTTAACTCTATTCACCCAGATGTGCCTTTAAGCAGAGTACACATTCAGTCTTCCTTTGCTCTTTCACTGGGAAAAGAGGACTGAACATGACAGGGAAACACCACAGAGAACTGGGGAGAATTGAGCTGTGGGGAATAGAGCTCAAAGGACAATGTTGTCAGAAAACACCCATCAAGGTATTGATTTTGTATTCCTGGTACTCAGCATTTTTGTCTCTATAGCATGACAGTTTCAGAGGCAGAGCAATGGCCAAAACCATGGTTTCTCAATTTAGAACTAATGAAAAAATTACAATTTACACAGAATGTGGTTTTTCAGACCAGCTTCCATATCCAGTTTGCTAATTGAGCAAGAGGCAGTCAAAGAAAATGTCAAAGGCTTCCTGCTGTACTCATTAGACTGTGCCTACTCTAGAGCTTGGAAATGTTACTTTTTGAACTACAATTTCCAGAATCCTATGACCACCATGATCATGCTGGCTAAGAGATTTTGGGATTTATAGCCCCAAAGTAACTTTCCCAAGCTCTGCCTCTTGCCATAGAGCATCCACCATCAACAACCTAGTTGGAAGGAGTCCAGGAGAAAGAAGGAAGGAAGTGGGAATAATACTAGGCAACTAGTCCACCTGGCTTGGTTTCACACTGTTAACTGCATGGCTTTTTAATATATTAATTGAATTATCTTGATTTCCTGAATTTCTTGCATTGATTTCCTGGGAGTGGTTGGAGAGCCTTGTATTAATCCCAAATACCATGGTTTCCTCTCTAAATGTTGACAGGAACATGTAGCATCACTTCCTATTTGGGCTTGCAGTCTAGGGATTTCACCCCTTGTTGAGGATGTCATTTCTTCTGTGCACATTACCTGGTTAGCTTGGAAATCATAGTCTAGGGAAAACTGCAGCTTCCCCAGGTTCTCTGGCTCCTTCTCCTCTTCCTCTTCTCCTCCCTCTTCTCCTCCCTCTTCATCATCATCGTCATCATCCTGTTTGTTCTGGAAGACAAGGAGGACCACAAGATTATGCAAAGTAATACCACATATTGAGCTCCTAGGTTCCCTTGACACACATTATCTCTCTTCCAGACCCTTACCTTACCTTATTGCAGGGGTGAAAAACATGGGGACTTCCATTCTGGATGTTGTTGGAGTGCAACTCCCAGCAGCCCTAGCCAGCAGAGCCAATCGCGAAGAATGCTAGAAGATGCAGTTCAACACCATCTGAAGGCCGCACTTTAGAACAGATGTCCCTCACTTCAGAAAGCTTTATTTCAGGAGGGGCCAGAGGTAAAGGGAAAGTATGACTGGAGTTCTTCACCAGTACTGACTCATCAGAGGGCTCTCTCAAAGGAAAAACATGGTGTGCAGCCACCTTTTCTCCCACATATATGCTAGTAAAGAATTATATTATTTTCTATCAGTGGGATGGCAGACTTAGTGAAAGATATAGGTGGGACACACTATGACAGTTAATGAATGAAAGAAAAATCTTCAGCACAGTTGGGAATACAAAAGTGGGAATAAAAAGATGGGATTTGTAATACAACTGGTAACTATGACCTTCACACCTATATAAACATCTCACACAACTATGGATATTCAGAGACTGTTAAGGTGGTAGCCACAGGTATTCACTGATGGAATAGTGAGGAGTAAAAGAAATGGGTCCTTAGCTAACTTCAACATTTTCTTCCATATAAAGCATCTGAGACATTCATACATGCACACACCCTCCCCCACAAGGTGCATACTTCTGGCTTTCCCTCAAGTTTTTAAAATTAAATATTATTGAACTTGAATGAAGGATCATCAGTTTGTATTTTCTAAATGGTTCCCTCTTTAGTGTCATCTGACAAATACGTGCAAGGAGCTTTTTGGAGGGAGGGTTCATTGACCATACTTAGGCCTTGTCAACTTGACAAAGAGAGCTAGCCACCAATAAACTAATTTAATGTTCATTATTAGATCTGAGGTTATGTGACAAGGATTTGATCCACTTAGGTTAGAATAAAACCAGATTTGGACTCAGCCACTTTTCCAGTTAGGTGGCTTTGTAGGAACAGATGTGAAATTTAATCTCCCTTAAACCAGAATTCAAAGAAAAAAAATTGTTCACCTTTCCCCAGATCAAGTTCAATATCAAGTTTAGATGCTGTGATCTAAACAACGTCTAAGTATGGAAGCATTGTATTAGATAAACCCTCTTCCCCCTTCCCTTTTATGTCTAAAAGGGAAGTGAGGTTTGCATTCGGACCTACCGTGAGTTGACATCCAGGTTAGTCAGAAAAAATGGAGACAGAACAACACAGAAGGAGGATGAAGAGAGTGCAGAAAAGGAAGAGAAGGGCATTATAGAGGCAAAAACTACACAGATCATCAACAACACCAAGTACTCCTGAGAAACTGCAGATTCCACACCTTCAGAGGTACACTAAGCATGGGATGGGCTGGTTTAGAAATATGTTAATGGCAATATATCCACTTTGAGAGCCAAACAACATGTTAGAGTAAGCATTAAAAAAACTGTGGAAGTTGGCCATTTCTGTTCTGAAGAGTAAGTAGCTGTGTGGGGCCCTGGCATAGATAATGCTGCCGATAAACAAAGGCCCATAAACACCAACAATAACAGCACTGCTCCTCTGACTGCTATTTGACTATGCAAGAATTATTTGTGGGAAATCTACACATAAATTGGGAGCACAATATGGATTGAGGCTCACCCGGAGTGCTTTTCCTTCAGAATAGACAAGGCCAGTCAAAGGATACGTTTTAAAGAAGATATTTAACATAATGTGTACTTTGGCCCTGAGAAGCCACTATGTCTTGCCTGCCTTTTAATGGTGCAACCCACATCTGCTCCCCCCAAAAGTTTGCCAGATTCTCTGTGTATTTAAATTAGCATCTCCTTTAATGTTCCCAAAATGACAGAAGGTAATGATTAGACCTGTGTTTCTCTGGAAACAAAAAGCACAGAAATACATAGAGGGATAAAGAGACTGACTGAGAGATTGAGACAGAGAGGGAAAGAGAGTAAATGTGACTTTCAATAAAAGTTAGTAACTCAAGGACAGGACATTTGTGTCTGCTATTAGAAAAGGCCTTTTACGAAGAACAACAAAAACAAATGATGAAGTGCAACAAAAGGACACATAGCTTTTGTAATGATCTGCTAGGTGACTGTAATCTTCTGCTTCCAGAGGTCCACAGAAGGCAAAACAGCTGCAGAGCTGCCTCCTACAGTTGGTACAGATCAGCACAGCCAGAGAGATCACAGACAGAGTTCTATTTCCACCGTATAGCCTCTGTCTATTTGTTCATGGTCTATCCCAACAGAAAACATGTAGGGAAATCATATGTCCTACCCATTTCTTACATAGTAGCAATTGTGGCTGGAGACTTAAGTTGCATCTTCACTGCAGAATCAACACTGCCTTGTCATGGCTTAAGGCTATGGAATTCTAGGATTTGCAGTTTTGTGAGATATTTTACCTTTTCTGTCAGAATGCTCTGGTGCCACAACAAATGACAAATCGCAGGATTCCATAGGATGGAACCTTGACAGTTAAAGCAGTATGAAACTGCATTAATTCTGCAGCATGGCAGCAGTCTGTGTAGATTTTGTTATCAAATTCATTCCATGGCTAAATGCCTTTTAAGTGATTTTGTTGTTGTTAACTATTCTCAAGTCAATCTCTACTCATGGCAACCCTATGGATGAGTCATCTCCAAGACTCTCTGTCCTCCACTGCTCTGCTTAATTCCTGCAACCCCTTAATACCCATGGCCTCCTTAATAGAGTCCATCCATCTAGCACAGGGGCCGGCAACCTATGGCCCTGGGCTGGTTCCAGCCCAGGGCCCCGCACTTACCGGCCCAGGCGGACCCCTGCCACTGCCGCCGCCGCCACCTGCCACCGCCACCATGTGTTTTGGTCGCTGCGCAGCTGCGTGCGCTGTGACCGCCATTTTGTTTTCCAAAATGGTGGCTGCGACATGTTTGCGCATGCGCAGGAGTACTGCGCATGTGTAAACGCGTTGCAGCCGCTATTTTGGAGAACAAAATGGTGGCCACGACATGTGCGGAGGTGGTGGCGGCAGCGCGCGTACGGGAGTCATGCGCTGTGGTGGGGGTTGCGCGCTCGCGCGTGAGCATGCGTGCCGCCATTCCCCCCCCCTGGGCCCACTGGAAGGAACGAGTTCGGGGAATCAGCCCCCAGCTCAAAAAGGTTGCCTACCTCTGATCTAGCATGTAGCCTTCCTCTCTTCCTACTTCCATCCACCTTTCCCAGCATTATTGTCTTTCCCAATGAGTCCTCCCTTCTCATGATGTGTCCTAAGTATGACAGCCTCAGTTTGATCATCTTGGCTTCCAGGAAGGTTTCTGGCTTGCTCTGCTCTAGGACCCATTTGTTTGTCATTTTGACTGTCCATCGGATCCTAAGCACTCTTCTCCAGCACCACATCTCAAATGCATTGATTTTCTTAATCATCTTTCTTAACTGTCCAGTTCTCATATCCATGCATGGTAATAGGGAATACGATAGCTTGTATGATTCTAACTTTTGTGCTGAGTTGTATATCTTTGCATTTTAGAATCTTTTCTAGTTCTTTCCTAGCTACCCTTCCCATTCTTAATCTTCTTCTGATTTTCTAACTGCAGTCCCCATTTCTATCAATGTTTGATTCCAAGTATGGGAATTATTTTACTATTTCTATTTCTTAATTGTCTAGGTTGAAATTGTGAAGGTCCTTGGTGGCCATTATTTTTGTTTTCTTTATGTTCAACATTAAGGCTGTCTTCTTTGATCTTCCCTAGTAGGTTTTCCAGGTCTGTGAGGTTTTCTGCTAGTACTATGGTGTCATCTGCATATCTTAGATTGTTGATATACCTTCCTCCTATTTTCACTCCTCCTTCTTCTGTGTCCAAGCCTGCTTTTCTTATAATATGTTCTGCATACAAGTTGAACAGATAGGGTGAAAGGATGCAGCCTTGTCGGACCCCTTTGCCAATTGGGAACCATTCTGTTTCTCTGTGTTCTGTTCTGACAGTAGCCTCTTTTCCTGGGTACAGATTCCTCATCAGGACTATCAGATGTGTTGGCACTCCCATGTCTTTAAGGGCATTCCATAGCCTTTCATGATCTATGCAGTCAAAGACTTTGCTATAGTCTATAAAGCACATGCTGATTTTCTTTTGGAATTCCCTGGTGTACACCATTAGCCATTGTATGTTTACAATGTGGTCCCTCGGGCCTCTTCCTTTCCTGAACCCTGTTTGGACCTCTGGGATTTCTCTCTCCATGTATGGTTGGAGTCTATGTTGCAGAATTTTGAGCATGATTTTGCTTGTGTGGGAGATCTGTTCTATGGTTCTGTAGTTGCTGCAGTCTCTTGTGTCTCCCTTTTTGTGGACGGGGATGTATATTGATCGCTTCCAATCTGTTGGCCATCACTTTGTTTTCTATATCTGTTGACATATGTTGGTTAGCACTAGAGTTGACTCTGTCAGTGTGGATTGCAGCAGTTCAATTGGAATATCATCTATTCCTGGTTATTTGTTTTTTGCTATTTCTCTTATTGCAATTTCCACCTCACTTTTTAGAATTTGAGGTTCATCTTCATATGGCTTTTCATTCCATGTGTCATTCCTTTTGTCATCTCTTTTGTATAATTCTTCTGTGTATTGCATCCAATGTCTTTTTATTCCTTCCTGGTCTTGAATTATGTTGTTTTTATTGTCATAGATCATCCCAGTCCTTGGTTTGAATTTTCCTTTGATTTTCCAGATCGTGTCAAATAGATCTCTTGTTTCCCCCTTTTTGTTGTTGTCTTCTATTTCTCTGCATTGGTCATTGTAGTAATTTTCTTTATCTTTGCACACAAGCCATTGTACTGTTGCAGTCATAATTCTTAGTTTGTTTTTGTTTTTCTTCTCTACTTTTCTTTATTGCTTGTAGTGTTTTTTCTGTCATCCCTGGTTTTCTCTCTCTCTCTCTCTCTTTTTTTTTTTTTTGAAAGTGTCTGCCTGCATTCTTCTTTTATTATGTCCCTGGCTTCAGAACATAGTTCCTCTGGTTCTCAGTCTATTATGCTTAGTAATGCAAATCTGTTTCTTATGTTGTCAGAAAATTCTGTTGATATATTATTTAGATCATATTTTGCTATAATCACTGGTTTGGTTTTCTTTTTGAGTCTTACTCTTATTTTTGATATGAGTAGTTCATGATCTGTGCCATAGTAAAGCACCTGGTCTAGTCTTGGCCACCAGTATAGCATTTCCCCATCTTTTGTTTCCTATTATATAGTCTATTTTATTTTTGTGTTGACCATCTGGTGATGTCCATGTGTATAGCCTTCTTTCTGGTTGTATGAAAAATGAGTTTGCAATGAATAGGTTGTTGGCTTCACAAATGTCTATCAGATGCTCACTTGCTTCATTTCTTTTGCCTAATCTAAATCTGCCTTCCAGTTTTGATTCTTCTTTGCTTCCAACTTTTGCATTCCAATCTCCAATGATCAGCTTGACATTCTGTGTTGGTGTGCTGTCAATTTCTTCCTGTGCTCCTTCATAGAATCTATCAATTTCTTCCTGCTCTGCCACTGTGGTTGGTGCATATACTTTAATTATGATGATATTCATAGAGGTTTACCATGGAGCCTTACTGAAATGATTTGGTTTGATTTTGTATTGTATCCTCTGACTGCTTTTGCCACATCTTTTCTTAGTATGAAAGCCACCCCATTTCTTCTTGTCTTTTCATCCCCTCAGTAGAGCACTGTGTAGTTGCCTGATTCAAAGTGGCCCATTCCTGTCCATTTTAACTCACTCACCCCCAGTAATGCTATGTTCATGCATTGCATTTCTATTTTTACTATTTCTAGCTTCCCTTGGCTCATGTTCCTCACATTCTTATGTGTAATGCTCCTTTGGATGCTATTTGCCTTCTTAAGAGTGCCTGCTATTTGTCTTGTCATCTTTCTTATGCCCTTGGCTAATCTTGCAGATGTGATATCCCTTTGTCTCTCCCTCCTTCCCTTTCTGTTCATGCTCTCATCCTGCCCATGTCTCACTTGGGGTGTCTCATCATAGGGTTTATTAGGTGATGGGGTTACACAAGGAGGGCCACCTACACCTCCCTGTGTGCAGTGCCAACCAATGTTGGCAACCAAAACCTGAACAGTAGAAAGGTGGAATTGCTGAGTTGGGTGCAGTAGAAAGGTGGAATTGCTGATTTTGATTCTCAGTACAATGTAAAGTGTGGATTAGAGAGTTTATCGCATGCACTTTTCAGCCCAATCCGTGTACAGGATAGGATCGAGTGGAACGGGGGAAAACGGGTTTCACCACACAAGAAATTGGTGCTGCACTGCTGGCCGACCATCACCCGTCCCTGATCCAGATTCTGCCAGTCAATTTTGGTACTACGTCAGCCAGCAGAGTCCAGATCGGGGACAGGTGGTGGTCAGCCACCAGCTCATCAGCAATTTCATGTGCAGTAAATCCCATTTTTCCGCATTCCAGCCTGATCCCATCCTGCGCATAGATCGAGCTGAAAAGTGCATGTGATAAACTCCTAGGTTGATAGCAAAATCTAACAAAAAAGCCACAATGCTGGCATAGATATAATCACACTAGTCTCCTCCTCTTAAAGTACAATATTATGCACTAATTGCTTGGTGTATCCAAGGAAATACTGATCTGGGAATGATAACAAGGTTGAATATAGCACAACAGTACAACAAAGTTTGCTTCCTACAGAGTAAGAAATATGTCAGTGCAGATGTAGCCAAATAACAATTCTCCTTGTTCAGAATAAGGAGAGAAACATAAACCGAGGACTGTTCTAACATGATACATTGGGCTTCTTTGTCAGCAAGTTCACTAGTAGTGCAGCCAAGAGACACCAGCTGTTTGGCTGTGTCAGCTATTGTTCAAAAATATATCATGCCTGCACATGTTTATGACCTGCTTATAAAGAACAGGGACATATTAATCAAATGATTAGTTATTAGTTCTTTGAAGTAACTTTAAGGACCATGAAGAAGCAAAGGTTTGAAGTCCTTCAAGGAATGTTTTTTAATAATGGCAAAATTTTACATAATGGCTCAGCTGGGAGGGTCTGACACAGTTTTCCTTGTTGGAAATGCGTTCCTCACCCTAAGAAATATATCATTGGCTAAACTCATACTTGCCTAAAAATATAACCATGTTATACTTGTATGCTTTTTATATTTGCATGAGAAATACACTTGCATATTCATGATGTACTTGCATTGAAATTTATTCCTACTGTTAGTGCTTTAACTATGTATTTCTGGCATTTTCCATTTGTTTTATATTATAAAGGAACTATATGACTCTGGTTGAGAAGTCATCTCTGATATTAATAAACTGTGTGTCCACACTTTGGCAGATCCCTGGCTTCTGTCCATTGACCCTTGGTTGATGAGGGAGACCAGCATGGTCTTTTAACTCTTCAACCTGAGACTGACAAAATACAGACAGTAGTCTCTAGAGCATAATTTGCCACATCTCATTCAGATCTCACTGCTGGGCCCATCCTGAGTGGGGCCCTCATATCTTTTCTCCATGTAAAGAACTGAACTCTTTGTGCATGCATTCCAGTAGACCTGATCTTCAGGACTTCTATTATTCAGAAACCCAAACAAATGCTCCTTGGACTGTGCTAAGTACAGCCACCCAACTGATCTTTTCAAAGAGGCATGTTTTCACCTGGCCTTTCATGTCTTTCATGTTCATGGCATTTTTCATCCCCTTTTTGTCTTTCTTGTTCTTCTTTTTCTTGCAGCAGCATTTCTTGCAGATGCAAAAACAGCAGGTAAGGATCAGCAGCCCAGCTACTACAGCAATGGCAATTAAGGCCCATGGTGGCACTGTAAAAATTAAAATGAAATTGAAAAAAAGAAAAGAAATACAAAGCATGTCCAGGGTATTGGCATCACAAAAGTCTCAAAATAAGAAGGGATTCACTATAGTTTATGTGAAAGGGAATGTAGCTGTAAGTCACACTGCAGATAGTATTGTTGTTGTTTTCTAACATTATTTCTACAATGCTTTGTGGCCTAGCCCCCCACACACTCAATCTGTGGAGCAGCTTGCCTTAAAAAGGTAACCTAAAAATGTTACCTAAAAGTAAGTAGTTGAAATGATAGTTTAAAAACAACACACAAAGACTAAAGGTAGACACAGTTCAATACAGGGTCCAATGTCTACTGAACCTGGTGAAAATTTGCCATATGCTGAAAGCAAGAAGCATGGGAGATAGCACATGGTATGTCCATATGGATAGTGTCATTCATATACATATTATTTTTCTAGTATGGGACCTACTACCTTTTTTGATAGACTGAAATAATTCTCATTCTCTAGACAGCTTCTTAAACCCTAAAACCCTGTTTCAATATGATTGAAACAGATCTGAGAGAATAGGTTTTCTCATTACCCCTCCCTCAAACTTCTCATTTCTTACTTGTCATTGCTTCAACTTGAAAATCTAATAGATTAAAAGATATTTTCCAATGAAACTCCCCCCTCCCTTTTAAGCAGATAACCCTTAAGTATGTTCACTGATATTTTACATCGGCTACATAGGGGGGTTGCAGACTGCCAGAAATAGTGTGAATTCAGTCCACTTTTAGGGTTAGGGTTAGAGTTGGGGAACCATGGGAACTGTATTTTATTGTGGCATCAGAGTTGTCTGACAGAGAAGGCTCAATGTCTCAGAAAAATAACAGTTCCCATGATTCCCTAGCACTAACCCTAACCCTAAAAGTGGACTGAATTCACACTATTTCTGGCAGTCTGCAACCCCCCATAGTTATGAATGTGCAACTAAAGGCCTAAGCAGACTGCCAGAAATAGTGCACATTAAATTGAGGCACTGCCCTGGTTCAGTGCTAGGGAGTCATGGGAATTGTATTTTTTTCTGGGACATTGAGCCTTCTCTGTGAGAGAGCTCTGGTGCCACAATAAATTACAGTTCCCATGATTCCCTAGCACTGAGCCAGGGCAGTGCCTCAATTTAATGTGCACTATTTCTGGCAGTCTGCTTAGGCCCTAAGTAATGTCTCTTGGCTTGAGTGCCCCTTCCCGAGACCAACTTAATACCTGGCAGCTGCATGGAGTGAAGGAGGTCTGTTCAGCTGCTGACTGGGGCACCAGGAGTATGAAGTTTCTAGCCTCCTCCTACCAGCTAGTAAGGCTGTGATGAGGAATGATAACAGGAGTCATGATTGTTGTGTTCCCTATCTGCCAAGTGCTCTGGAGATGCACATCCCATCTACTGAAGGGAGCTAAAGTGCCTCAAGCTGGATAAATTCTGGCATTATCTAAGAACCTGAAGCCAAAAATTGAATTACAGTCCATGGTTCAAATCAGAGATAACAAAACAGTTCACCTGAGTATCAACTGAAGACAGTACCCAAAAGGATTAGCTAAGATCAAAGCCAGAATACCTGAAATGCAGTACTGTAGAGTCAAACACAGAGTCCTGATAAGGGCATCTGACATATTATCTGCAGAGACATTCTATCAGCGGAGTTCTTATACAGCTGGCCATAAATCAGCACAGCTGGGCTTCATTAACTTGGCATGGGCTATAAAAGCCCCTCTTTCCCATTTCACAAAATTTACCACCTCAGCATTTTCTCCTGTCTGAACAGGCATGGACTTTCTTGCTCAACCCCTCATCTCCTATAGATTCCTCACCCAGGTACAATTTCCAATTTTTGGAGCCTCACTCCCTGGTGGGAAGGGGCTGGAAATATCCTCCACTTGTGCTCCATGTAGCTGCTGGCTGTTAAGGATGATTGAAGGGGCATTTGCGATTGTGGCAACAGTCCCAAGACTGTGACTATATAGTGTTGCTGAATACAGAGTAGTTATGGATCTGTAACTCTAGGTTTCAGATCCATAACTGCAGTACACAATGTCAGCCAGTATTTCAGGCCATTCTACTAATTTCTGCAGAATTAATATATCTAAATAGTTTGGGCTTCGCCACAGTGATATCTCCCAAATATGTTCCCAAGGCAGAATAGCAAATGCAAGCTACTTACAGGGAATTTTATTTATTTCATTCATGAACTTTTCTTTAATCTTGGCAAACACATCCTCCTTGCTCTCCACAGGGCCTGAGATTTGTGTTGTGTTGTCCGTTGAGACTATCAGTGGTGTTTTAGTTGAGATTACTGGACTACCCGTAGTAGCAGCTATGATGGGTTCGGGGTTGGCAGTTTTTTTGAAGAGATTCCACTTCATTTTGACTGTTTTTCAGGCTCTCTGAAAAATAAAGAAAGCTTGATAATAACAGCCCGTACTCTCCAAACCAGATCTTGAAAATCTTACTTTTTGAGTCAACAGTGCTCTGAAACACTCAGCCACCATGACCACTGAAAATTGTAATCCAAAAAGCTCTGTTCCCAAAATCATTTTTATGTAACAGTGAGGACAACACCAAGAAATGCTTCTTACATGTGACAGAGGAGAAACATAATGATTAGCTTTTAAAGTTTTTCCCTTCAAAAATAGAAACACCACAGTAAGTTGCTGTATACTGAGCCAGACTACTGGAACGATCTAATTCAGTACAGTTCACAAGGACTGACTCTGGTTCTCCAAGGCTTCAGGCAGGAATTATTCCAATTGTACCTGGGAACACCATGGGCTCGATACAGGGCATTCCATACGCTCTGCCAACTGAAATGTAGCCCTCCCCCCCATGTTATTCATATCTATTTTTCTATCTCAGAGCACACTATGTGATGGGCATAGTGCAGTCCCCAGGCCCCTATTTTGCCTCTCAGTCCCCTATGAGTCCTCAAGCCACCTCTCCCTCCCACCATTTTAAAAATCTGGTTTCACTTTCTAGATAACTTTTGCACCCAATGTGTGAAAATCCAGGATGTGAAAATACTCCAACTCTTCCCACCCCTGAAATCAACCCAGTACCCCATACACCCAAATGCATCCATCACCAAATAGTAACACTTCCTGTTACTATTTTGAGAGGGACTGTAGGGAAAACTGGAGGTATTTGGGCTTGCAGAGGTAGGGTGCAGTCAGCATGTGTGTGGATAGCTGGTGGAATTTGTCCCTGGCTCCCATGCAGTTGCCCACTATTGTTGTATAGGAACTTTTGTGTGCCATCTTGGGTGCAAACAATAACAAAAGGGTGGTGTAGTAGGAAGAAGGAGTATTGAAACATCATTGATATCATTGAACCCCAAACTACGTGTGATAGTGGCACACTTGCACATTTAAATGCAGGTCTGACCCAATCCAGTATGAAGCAGTAGATGTTGTTAAGCACCGCTCTGTTTTTTTGGGCCCTCATATTTTTATGTCTCATATATGGAGATAGCATCTTTTTGAGAGACTGATAACCCTTCAGGAACATTAGATCAGATTCCCAGGGGAAAAAAGGTATCCCAATGTACATGTACATCCAGATAAATAAAACCATCACATCTAAAGTGCTCCTTCCTTCTCCTAAGTAATCTGCATTTCCTCTTGATATTTGAGACAAAGGATCTTTTCACACCTAAAGCAGTAAGCTTTAGATTTCTCTGCCTACCCCCTGCTGTGTCCCAAACCAAACTTCCCTGTTCATCCATCTCAGGGATGTCCTGATAACTGTTTTTATTATAGTAAAAATAAAACCATTAAGCAGTCTAGAATCTTCTTGTAAACTCCTGGGACAAAACACTCAGCCTTACCTAGCCTGATAGCCTATTGCCTAGGGCTAATTTTAAATGTGGTTTCAAAACTTAACCTCTGCACACACAGCCAGCATACACACCTGCACTCCGTGTATGTTCTGTGTCACCCATGGACCTCCCAGTCTGAGCCACTTCAGCTTTCCATGGTTTTCTCATCAAACAGATAATTATAACATCACTGCAAACCCCTAAAACTCCACTATCCAATTTCCATTTTTGTTAGCTCTGTATGCTGTGCCTGTGTGAATTGCTACCTTGTATTTGTGATTGCACTCTGTATAGTTTCTAAATAAATAAAACTCTTAGTTCACCCAGCACATGGAGTTCTCCCAGTTAGTACTGGTATACACTGGTGCAAATGGTCCAAATATTACTTATTTCAACAGGTACTATTTTCTGCCTATGGTGATTCATGGAAAGCACACTTTCTTTGATGAGCTGTTCCAGAGCACAAAATACTATCCTGAAATAAGGATAGGCACAACCCACTAGCTACACTTTGGTATAGGTATAGGTAACCCTTCCACTTTCAAGTTGTCACCATGAGAAAGGTGATGTTGGTATTGGGACAATACTCCACAGAATAGGATATTATGCTGTCAGAACAATGACTTGAGAGCCAAATGCTGAACAATACGCAGTGACTTTGGCAAGAAAGGAGAGATGTGAGGAAACCCCCTGAAGTATATGTGCCATCTGCTCCAATCTCTCTTCTGTCTTTATGCTGCCTTATCAGAAATTCAGTGAACAATATTTGAGTTCTGGACAAGTCAGATACATGTTCAGATTCTCCACCCCACCAATCTCTGGGGCCAGCATTAGAGAAAAGCAATATCTCTTTCTTTATATATCATCTTATAAGGATATAACTACATGTAAATATCCACTTTCTGTCAGGATTACAGAGCTACTGGCAAAAAAGAAGGAATATATCAATAACAAAAGCCAAAAAGTCCTGCCAAAATAACCTTTGTTTGTCCCAAGGGACTCCATGGCCACTTTTACTCTTCCCTCATGCAGTATAAACAGTCATATTTCATCATATTTCAATCAGTGTCCTCTTCCATCAAAACAGAAGCAAAACAATTCAAGAATCTCAATGGAGTTGCAGGTGAAAGTGAACTGGGAATTGCAAGCACCTACATTATGAAAAGTGGCCATATGGATATTGTAGATATAAAATTAGGATTTCTTCTGTATACTTTGAGTAAAAAAAACAGCATCTGATCCCAGGATTTAAAATGACATCCACAAGAAGATCTAATTAAAGAATGTAATCTTCTTTTTTTTTTAAAGGCATAAGTGACAAAGTAGAGTGGTGAAATATGAGCTCTGAAGAAGTCAAATCAGGTCATACAGTCATATTGGAAATTTTTGGATTGGATGCCAAAGGAAAAGAAGGGGGGCATGAAAGTTTGTTCTAGTCATGCAATGAGAAGGCCGCTTCACTGCTCTTTCATTGCTGTGCTTTCATTCCTGATGAACATGAAGGAGAAAATGGCAGAATGTGAAGGAAAGGATGATACCTGGCATGGGGGACATAGGCTTGGAATAGAATGTTTATTGGTCAAATTAAAAACCAGAACAAATTAATCAGGCATCTATGGATAAAATTCTGGACCTTTTCAAGCTCTGTGATACTATTTCTGAAAAACGGAGGGAAAGGTGTACAAAGCTTTTGTACAACAATGTTACGATATTTCTTTTAGTTCATTTCCTAACACTCCCTAGTACATAATGTGCCTTCTTTCACTGCTGCTGCACATGGGTAGTTTTCACTGAGCTGTCTGTGACAAATCCAGAATCCCTAGTTCAGACCTTTACATGTACAATCACCACTGGGATCTCTCCCCCCCCCCCCCCCCCCCATTAACTCAATAAGTAGTATTTAACACCTTGACCCTGGCTGGAGCACATGGGAAATGGAGCCCAACAACATCTGGCTGGTCTATGACAGGATGGACATACTCTGGACCCTGGAAGCCTGCAGCACACTTGGGGCAACCAGAATTTGCATCATACTATCTCAGTTAATTTTGGGGCCTTCCCCTGTTTGCTTGTTTAATTTCATTTTGTTTTTTATTGGTTTCTGGAATTTTAAATTCTATTTGAAGCATTTTGAACTTTTTTTCAGCCATTAGGAAAGTAATTTTTTGGAGGGCTGAAGTGGAGGCTGAAGGTCCAGTCAGGGGGAAGACAAGGCAAGTGGAGAAAAAGGGCCAGTCAGGGTGGTCAGTCCCAGGGCTGCAGCCTGTGAGTTGCACAATTGGCACCGCTGGTCTAAGGGATCTCCTTCCTCCTCCTCCTCCATATGACACTCTCTTCTCTCATGATCCTCATTCTCTGTAACAGCAGAGGGACATTCAGTGTGGGACACACAATGAACAATATTCCTAAAAAGTAAAGTTTTTCCTACAGGTCATCCACCTGAGCCCTTCTTCCTCTAAAACCATCAATTGAGCTTTAAATATTGTCTTCAGTTAATATGAACTCATCCCACCACTGTAGCTACACCCCGGCTCTACTACCCTGATCAGCAGAAATTCATGTATGTCTACTCAGAAGTTGAGTCCTATTGAGTTCAATAAGACTAATTTCAAGATAAGTGCGTAAAGGATTGTAAACAATGGATTTAGCACTATAGTGGAAGAGGGCGATTATGGAGAATTTTGGAGACACGTGTCTGCCTCTGGGGCCTTTCAGGAGCCACACAGCACTGCCAAAATTCCAAAACAATAAAAAAGGGAAGTGGCTGAAAGCAAACTCCTGTGTTTTAAAAATATTAAACAGTACAAGGGGCACCCAACAACCTATTTAAAAGGTGAGAAGTAGGAGAAGGATTTCTAGTATTTTTTAATTTACCAGAAAACAAGATGCCCAGAAGGGTCTCAACAAGAGTCACAAAATCAACTTTTTAGGGGAAGGGGATTACTAGTGTTTTGCCCATCTCTGCATTACAGCCTAAAAACAGGGCAATTTTTCAATTGCACATTTTATTTGTTTCTCATTTTCCTCCTTATGCAGGATTTTCATTCTTTAAAGGTGCACACATTTTACATTATTATTATTTACTTGCTTCATATATGTATATTTATTTCTGCCTTTCCATAAGGTTACAAAAGTCTATAGGAAATGGGACTAAAATCATAAAAAAAAAATAGAATCAGTAAAAATAATTAAAATGTTAGAACAATAAAACCATTAAAAGCACCGAAAGGCCAAATTAAAGAGAGGTGTTCAAATACTTTCCCTAAAAACAGCACAAGTGAGGAGTGGCTGTAATTCCACCCAATGCAGTCCTTCCAATACTGCTGCATATGATCCAGGAATGCATCAGTACAAAGCAACAGCAGGCCAAATTAAAACTGGCAATGTGGCAGCTCTTGTCACCTCATGGGATCCAGGTTTCGTGATGCTAAGCAAACAGCTTGCCAGTTTCCCAAAGAGTCTAATTAGTCTTTAAAATGAAGTGGATAAATTTCAAAGGTTATTTCATGGTGAATGCTAATGGCATGCTCATTAGAGGTCAAGGCGGACTCTTCCTCTAAGATTGTGGGACTTCTTTTTCCTCCATTTTCTCTCAGGCTTCAGAAGGAACCTAAGTTACACAAGACACTGGACATTGGGAGTGAACTATTGCTGATGAATTCAGAATTAAATCACTAAATAAAGCTATTATTATTATTATTATTATTATTATTTCCAGCTTTTGCTCCAAAATTGGGATTCAAAGCAGATCACAATGTAAAAGCACTCCTTTCCACTGTAGAAACCTGGGCATCCAGATTCAAAGCTGGGTCCTGGAGTACACTGAACTGCAAATATGTGTCTTTGGGGAATGTAACTGCATTTAATACAGGCTGAATCCCTATGATCTAATCCGCCTTATGACTGATCAAAGCACCTCTGTCTTGTTGTTTCAATTTGTTGTTATGTTTGAATTTGTTTGCTCTCATCTTGTCTATTACTGATGACAAGCACTGGTTTAAGACCAGAACAGCCTCCTTGGATTGAGCTATAAAGATGTAGTAGAATTGGTTTTCATCCGCATATTGATGGCAATGTACTCCAAAATCTGGACAACCTCTCCCAGAGGTTTCATGTATACATTAAATAGCATGGAGGACAAAACAGAACCCTGGCCATTTGACCTCACAGGCCAATGGCCAGAGACTGAACAGGAATCCTTCAGCATCACCTTCTGGGTTTGCCCCTCCAAGAAGAAATAAAGCCATTTTAAAACAATGCCTCCAAGTCCCATCCCAGTGAGATGTCCTAGAAGGATACTGTGGTCACTGGTATTGAAAGCCACAAGGATGCACTCCAACTGATAAGTTCTTTGTGTAGGTCATCCACCAAGGTGACCAAAACTATGTCCCATAGCTTGGCCTGAAACCAGATTGAAATGGGTCTAGATAATCCATTTAATTCAGAAACCACTGAAGCTAGGTGGCTACCACATGCTCTAATACCTTGCCCCAAAAATTGTAGGTTGGACATTGGCCAATAATGATTCATTATCGAGGGATTCAAGGATGACTTTTTGAACAAAGGTCTCACAACTGCCTCCTTTAGCAATTTGGAACTCTGCTCTGTTGTAAGAACCCACTGGCTATCCCCTTAACCAACTCAGTCAGGTCCTCTCTAGACTGTTTGATAAGTCAAGAAAGGCAAGAGTCTAGCAAACATGTGGTACTCTTACCTCTCCATGTCCACATCCTCAGGTTGCAAAAGCTTAAAAGTATCCAATAACACTGGACAAGCAGGAGCCAAGGTTACATCCACTGGAACTGCATCAACTACAGCATCCAAGGAGTTTATCACATTCCTTTTTTTGCCCAATCAGGGCACAGGCTCCAGATGTGTGTGAATGAGGGGAAATGGATTTTATCGCACTCGAAACAGTTGACAAGCTATTGTCATGCCATTGCCTGACCACCACCCATCCCCAAGCCATGCTGAGACGGTTGATTTTGCTCAGCCAGAAAGCTTCCATTCTTGAAAAATTGGCCAGCTCAGTGCAGCTTGGGGATGGGTGGTGGTCAGATGATGGTATGGCGATGGCTTGCCGACTGTTTCAAGTGCAATAAAATCCATTTCCCCTTGTTCACACATATCCCCAGCCCATGCCCATATCAGTCAAAAAAGGGAATGCGATAAACTCCTAAGTCAGAGCAGATCTGAGCAATTTTATCTGTCATGTGTTGTGCAAATTCTTTGCAGTCAGCTGTTGAATGGTCTGCATTTTCTACTTGAGAACGAGTTAGTAATAGACCTCTGCTCATTCAAAACAGCTCTACTGGTTGGCTCCTTGCAGATGCAATGGTGGTAGCAAAAAAATAATTTCTTTTCTGCCCGCAATACCACAAAATATGCATTCAAATAGGCTGTAGCCTGTGTTCAGTCAGATCTGCTCTAAGTCTTCCACTCTGCTCTCCATCTCACTCATTTCATCATTGCCAACACCTTGGAAAACCAGGGGGCTGGTTTGGCTCCACTCTATAAGAGGCGATGCACAGGAGTGACTGCATCCACTGTCCTGACAATTTCTTAATTCCAGAGGTCAGCCTGAGTTTCAACAGAATCACCTGCAAAGGTGACAGGAAAATCCCCAAGAACTATCAGGAATCTGTCTGGATCCATCAGCCTACTGGGGCAAACCATCCTAATTGGCTTCACATCCCTGCAGAGATTCTAAGTCCCAGTGAGTCTAAACCTGACCAGATAATGATCTCTCCATGATAACAAACCTGTGGAGAGCTCGTCCACATCAAGACCACTTGGGACAGACCCATGGTTGTTATAGAAGCCATAAAGTTCTGAGCTACTCCCAACACGGCAGTCTCAGAATGGATGTTGAAGTTCTCCAGCACTACTAGTCATGGCGACTCCAACACCAACACCACCCTGCTAGTTCAGGAAGGGAGACTGTTGAGCAATGGAGTGGTTGATACACCAAGAGAATCCCTATTCTGTCTCAGCTACCCACCTTCAGGTATACACCCTTAAAATCTGCAGACTGTGGGTGCGGGAACCTGGTCAGGGGGATGCAGAGTGACCAGATGTCCTATCCACAAAGAAGGACAAGGCACTGACAATGTAGGACATTCATGAAAAATCTAGGACATGACCAAATAAAACCTAAAAATACTAATATAAATGTACATTCATGCGTCTTAGTCATGCACAAAATGGAGGGCATTTTGGAATTCCTCCTGGACAGGAGGTTAAAATATAGCACATGTCCTGGAAAAGGAGGATGTCTTGTCACCCGGGGGGGGATGGAATCACAATAGACCACTGCAGCTCCACCTCCCCACCCTACAGGTCTTGCCTGCTGTTGCGCACAAAAATCTGGTGGGCAGAGCTGAGAGAGATTGTCTCCTCCCCAGCCTCATCCAGCCAGATCTCTGTAATACAAGCCAGGTCAGCATGCTCATTCACAATCAAATCCTGAATGGCACTTGCTTTTCCATTCCCTGACCTGGTATTCAACAGCAGCATTTTCAAACCAGGGGGACTGTCACCAAGGCTATTCATGCTATTTGACCTGTGAGACACTTGGGGGCAATGAGCACCCTGTTAGGCTTGCCTCTTCCATGACATTGTAGTTGTCTCCTCTCTCTGTAGCTCTCTCTGCCCTGCATGACTCCAGTGGCTGCTTCTGAATCTGTGCAACCCTCCCTCCTTTGAAAAGCACAACCTTCCTGTATTAGGCAGACAAAATAGTAGCTATTAGAAACAACTAATACAATATAGAGACAGGAATATGGTAAAAGTAGTTAACAAACCCTTGCCTCTGTTGGGCAAAAGAACAGGCAGTCACCCTCATATACCCCTAAAGTGGCTCCCCCAAAGGAGCAACCCCCCTTTGGTGTTGCCTTCTTTGGCGATGGACTCACCCTGAAAGTGTTGCTTAGTGCTTAAGTTAGATTTTAACATGCAGAGGGGTGCATGAAGAAACGATGCCTTTCCACCATCCAGACGTTGCCACATACAACACCCCCACCTCCAATTCTCAAACTGTTTTTGCATCTCTTTCAACATGCCTGTTTGTAGTGAGCTTCAAAACACACTGCACCTCCACCCACCCAAATTTGAGGATTAGACTCTGCCACAGTCACATCTAGTTGTTCCCTTATCGGCTTCACACTTCTGATTCTGCCCCATTCGCAAATCCCTTGTCTCCTGAACTTGTCATTTCACTCCTTCACATGAGAGAAGGACTACATATTTATGAGTCAATATTTACGGCTGACTGGTAAACAATGAGAGTGCCCATGGGCAGCATCTCATTTTTGCTCTTTGGCATATCTCACTGATTAATGCCAGTATTAGCTGGTGTGCAACTAGTATGCAAGTGCCTCTATAGACCAAGGGTAATAGATCATTTCCCCCTATGCAATAATTTAACATGAGGGGAGGGTTGAGGTTAGCGAGACAAGAGGTATGGGAGGAGAAGGAGGGAGAGAGGAAAAGAGATTGTTCTGCAAAAACCAATGTGCCAGTTGCATGGCTAATGAGTCAGCCAGTCTCTCCTTTTCTACTTCTTACCCTATGTAACACAGTAAATTTCAGGCCTCCATCAATCAGGAAAAGGGGGACTATTTAACAACCATGCTTCAACTTAAATGACAGCTTCTTAAGGCTATAAAAGAAATAGAGGGGGAAGAGGGAAGGAGGTGAGCACCTATCCATCAGGTCAAATCTGTTGATGGGGGAACAACACTTGATAAGAGGCACTTTTCAGCAGCAATTGGATTCATGTTGGAGGTGGCAATACCAAAGCAAACAACTATTTTGGATGCTTAAAGTGTACAACTGATACAATTGTATACAAATAAGCAGAGACTGTGGATGTGCTTGAGGGACATGATAGAGTAAAACAGAATGTCGCAAGACAAAGCCCCATGGCTAGAATCCTATTGGTGACTTATACTGGTGTAAACCCCAGATATGTTTTTGTATGTACTTTGCAGCATTATGGAAGGAGGTATCCAGTATCTCCTTCCACAATTCCCTCATTTCAAGTGCACAACAGCATCCAGGTGTGTGTGTGTCCTATGCATGGCTTCAGGCCCTGCCCCCAGCCACTGATCATCTGAGGGTTATGTGCCCAGGCATGTTCTGAATGTTCTTGAGGACTCATGGGAAAAGGAGCAGCCTTACACTGGGCATGGTGGAATTCTTTCTTCCCTTGAGTGTGCCAGGGCAGTTGGGACAAACCTAGGCACACTCTTACAGCTGATCAGTGACCAGGGTGATGGGTTTGCACCAGGGAGCCCCCAGCTGCTGTTGTGAAGCAGAGGATCAGCCTCTGCCCTCTAAATATCCAGAATAAATACCCTGCAAAGAATTATACTCTACCAGTTTACTTACTAGAATTTGGCCCACGTGTTGCTCTATCTACTACTGATTTAAGGTGTACACATTGCTTGTTTAGCTTTAAATACTGAAATAACATGATGTCCTCTGTTAGATGCAAAAAAATATATAATCTCATATGTACTTCTTACCACTTTCAGATACTCTGCTACTCTGCCACTACTGTCCAAACAAAACTTCACCAGCTCAGGCTGTGTAGCACCCAAATACAATAATCAATCAGTATATGTGATTTCTTTCATCTTTGATTAGAAGTGCACACCTTGTGGCTTTTGACATCATGCAAACTTTCTCATTCCCTTCCTCATTCCTTCCTCATTCTCTTCCCTTATTATGAAACTCTTGTCTACTACTTTGCAACATTTTGATTGATTGTTATAAAGGTATAGCTTTACTTTCAGTTTTTGATTCCCACCTCTTTCATCATTCCAGTGTACTAAATATTCCCTTTTCTTCTTCAGTCAGTGAAGAAATAAAAACTGCAGTGGTATTTGTAGATGGTTTTGTAAATACCTCTGCAGCAGGGTGTGTATCATTGTATATTTCATTCTTATATAAGAAGATAAAAATTTTCATTGGCAATTATTGAGAATTTTTCCATATTATGAGAGATTGAAGACCACTTTTTGCAAATTCTTTTTTTTTTAAACATTTTGGGATTTCTTTGCAAACATTTTGTTTGTGCAAAACCCACTGCACAAAATCCAACAGGAACCAAACACGAGGAGAAAGCATTTAATCCCCCCTCTCCCTTCACTAAAGGGTGAAAAAATCTCACAATTGAGCATTTTGCTGATTTGGCTGAGGATGAGAAAATGTACAATTATTTGGCATATCCTTACTCAGCAGTCATTTATTCTGCCTAAGAGCAGCAGCAAGTCCAAATCCCTGCAAATATTGTTAGTGCAGAGGGAAAATACCTTGGCTGCCAGCTAGGAAACAGACGCCACTGAAAAGTCACTCACGACTGTTAAGTTCTTCTGAAGTGCCTTTTTAATCTTAGGGGCTATATCGATAGCCCCTAAGGGGCAGCGTCCCACTGCTCCTTCCCTTGCCAGATCAGGTCCGCGGCAATTGCATGCCGCAGCCCCGATCTGGCACTTTGCCACACTAAAAAGAGGTGGTAAATGTTGCTCCTTTTTGGAGCTGCAAAAAAGCCACCCTTGCCACTGCTGCAGAGGCTTTTCCATGCTCCTTTGGCACAGCGTGTATGAATGCTGCGCCTAGTGAGCGCTCTGACACTGCCCGCCGTGCGGTGGGGTGCATGATGCAACGGTAGCATCGGGGTGGAGTCGGGGCTGCCGGTGTACAGTCACCACGCCCCGACTCCACCCCTAGGCCAACCCTTTTGGCCAGTCCCCTTTAGTGGCAGCAAAATATTTACAAGCACAATACAACAATATTTACACCAACTGACATAATGCTCCGCCATCAACTGACAGCCACACCACCACACTGTGTACTAGTGCATTCATCCTTATATACACAAACACAGCTAGAATTCTGATCCAACCTCCTGCTAGTGTTTCATGAGCTTCCTGTCATGTGTCCACAGTGACAGTGCAGTTTGGACCTGCTATGACTCATCTCCATGCCCAAGTTGCATCAACTTCCTCTGAGTCAGCATTTTCTCTTTAACCCATTGCATGCACCTGACACATTTTACTCAGCCTGGGTCAAATTCTCACTGACAATCCCCTCCAAAATGTCTTAGTTGCCATGCATGAGAAACAAACTACATCAGAATACATTTTTACTCATACAGACCCAAGTGTTTGAGTACAATTCTTTATCCCTAGGCCCAGCCTACCTGTTAGTCTCTTGTGACTTTCTACAGGTAAAGCCTTTGTGAGTAAATGTGCAATGTTTTCCTCAGAAACACAGTATTGCAGTTTTGGGATTCCACCCCATATTAACTCATGCACTAATTCTGGTACCTTACCCCAATGTATTTAGTCTTGCTTTTCAAGTTTTCTGCTTCTGTCATTACAATGCAGGCTTTTGAGTCTTCACTTTTCACTATATGGTGTATGGCATGGTTCACCAAGATCCCCAATAGCTGTCTGACCCAGTGAACTTCACTAGCCATTTCTGAAAGTGCACCGAATTCAGCTTCTGTGTTCCTCAAAGCTACACAACCTACATTCTTATGATCTCCTGGCCTATCCACCACTTCAAAACCTTTCCTTTCTACAAGTGATTAATATTCAGAGTTCATGACCTGGTTCCACTTCTCTTGTTCCTCCAGAGGAAGTATCAACATGTCCTGAAAACTGTCAGGTTCCTCAACTGGCACAGTGAAAACCCTTGCCTCTTGGATGACAAATCTATCTGGTTCCCTTCTGGGAATGATTACTTTTGTTCTTCCTGACTCATTCTCACTATTAGTCTGCATCTCTGGTACCACATCTGACTCCTTCCTAGGCTCAAACATGTGTGTGGAAATGGTTTGCACAGGTGTTTGTGTGTGTGGCATGGAGGCAATGTCCTGTGATGTGCCTGGCTCTATATCTTCTTCTGCTTTAGGCAAATCCACCCCTCCATTTCTGGCATTTTGTGGCACAATGCCCAGTGGTACAAACACTTCTTGGTTATAGTGTAATGTCTCTCAACCACTGTGTTTTTCAAAATTGGCATTTCTGGAGAACATTACTCTATCATTGCCCATCAAGAACCTGTATTTGTTCCCTTCATAGCCAACAAAAGGGCTATGCAGACAGGCAGGAAAAGGTGACCTGAAGTTGCCTTTTCCCTAAGCTGCAGCAACCGCACTGCCTTCCCTGAGGTTGCCCTAAAAGGGGATGGAGCAGCCGCACTGTGGGAAATCAATACAGCTTTTCTGAGGCTGTATTGAAGCCCCCACAACCACACCGCCAGCGTCCAAGGATGCCGCAAAGTAGCTGCTTTAATTTTTTTGTTCTCAAACACAGGAGCATGTGCGCAGGATCAACTCTCCACACCTGTGCATCTGTTCAGGAAAACATCCATGTGCACCTGCACAGGACCTGTCATAGCTAGTATACAGTCTGTCACTCTCTGTGTACAAAGCTGACTAAAGTTTGGCATCCCTGTGCACCTGCACAGGTTCTGTCATACACCCATATATCATGCAAGAATTCACTGACCTCTGCTTCCCTAGGGTTAGGGTTCTAATATTCAAGCATACCTAAGCCAGTGCATCCACATCTGGAAGCATAGGGTGCTTTAAATTAAAGCTGGCATCCTAGGGGGCATGCTCTGGATTGCCGAGTCAATTTCCGCCGCACGTGTGAAGGTGCATTTATATGGCTGTTTTCTGGTGCATCAGTGTCGCTGCATACATACAGACATGTGAAGGTGCGAATCTTCACCGAAGGAGCAGAAAAAAGCAGCACCTTTTTGGAGTGCACTTTCACAGGAAGAGGCAGGTAGGGGGCACTTTTTTGGCATGCATCATCTAAAGACCATGCCTTCAGGTCAACCCCAAAACAACCCTTTTAGCCCGTGTGCATCCCCCCAAAGTGAAGCCTTCTCCACTTTGGCTCTCCCTTTTCCCGGGATTGTGGTGAAACAAGCACATTTGCATATTGTCCAAAAATTTTTAAGTGGTTCAGATTGGGTGCACGACCATACACCATGTTTGATGAATGGCTGAACTCCACATTCTATTGATGATGTGGCTTGCTGTGAGGGTGGCTTCTCCTCATAGATGGGTACGAGCTTGTGCATCCAGCATCAAGCAATCACACATTTGACTAATAACCCCAATGCGCCTTTTGGTCAGACCATCCTCCTGTGGAGTGGCAGGATTCATGGTCATATGGCAAATACCTTTCTGTTTTAGCCAATTTTGAAAATAGGTGCTGAGGAATTCACGTCTCCAGTCAGTTACCAGTGCACCAACTTTGTGTGGAAACTTCCTCTCAATTGAGTTTACTCACTGCTTAAGTTTTGCAACTGCCTCATCTTTGGCTTTTAACAGAAAGACATATCCATATCTTGTGTGCCTATCCACAATTACCAACATGTATTTGTTGCCCTCTTTTCTGGGTCTATGAGAAAGGCTAGAAAAACTTACATGTGCCATGAGCCTATGTAAGTAATGGGCACAATTCAAATGCAATGGTAAATTAGAAGTACTAGCACATTTTGCTTTTGCCACCATGTGGTAAAGCTTATTCTTTTTTACCCCTCTGGTACAGACCGACCCATTTGAATATATTGTGCGTCCTCCCCTTGAAATGACACTTGATACCCATCAGATGTAAGTGTGAAAACACCCACTAAACAATTTTCAAGATTGTTTGCACACAGTACATTATTAAATGTCTTTCCAAAACTGGGAATGAAAGCAGTTCCCATTTGCTTAACCTTGCTAGGAGCTCCATCTGCTAAACAAACAGATGACACTAGAGCAGGTCTTAAGTCCTTTAGAAGCTTTGGGCTGCTGACCATATGGTGAGTGGCCCCACTGTCCAGCAGCCACACACCTTCTGGAGTGCTTGCCTAGTAGGCAACAGCAACACTCCCTTCAGCTTTTGAAGCAATGCCCCTACTTTCCTGAGGCTTCTTCTTCTTATGGCTGGCTGACATTCCCTTTCATGCTGCAGAAGACATCCAACATTCTCTCTCGAGATGTCCCATTTTCCCACAATTAAAACAGCATTTCTCTCTGCAGACTGTAACTCTCTCACCTTCTGATGTTGTGGTAGATGTCTTCACATAATGGATGGTTGGAGTGGCGCTCTCTCTCCTTGCAGAACTTGCTGCCTGGCCTGGAAATCACACCTCTGGACTTCCTCTAGAATCTGCACTGATACCAGGTCCAGGGCAAAGTTTTTCTGTATGATGCTCTGTAGGCTGTACATCAGGAAATCCCACTCCTTGGTCAGACTTCCTAGCAGGATGTACATCTTTTGATTTTCTGGAATGTTTACACCATGAACGGCAACTTGTGTAAACAATTCCTGCATGCTGCTGAGATGTTGCATTACAGATGCACCCTCTTGCAGCTTGCAGCTTGCAGCTTGCAGCTGTACAAGTGCCTCACCCAAATCATGCGAGACAAGGAGCTATCAGATTGGTGGATGGCTCTGAAAGCATTCCATAGCTCAAAAGCAGTTCTTTTCTCTCTCACATGGATCAACTGAAATGGATGTAAGGTAAGCAAAAGAGTTGCTCTCACCCTCCTGTCCTCCTCTGCCTCTTTGGCCATTGTGTGGCATGACTCCCCATAAACCTTCTCTGATCAGCAAGGCTTTGGTGTAGGCTAACCAGGAAGAATAATTCTCAGCTCTTAATTTCTCAAAGCGGAGGCTCGACTCCATGTTTTGCTTTTGCTTTGCAACTTGCCAAGGACACAATCTTTTGTCAGACCTCCAAACCACAGCTCACAGATAAAGACTAGCAAACAGGCACTCAGTCTTCAACTATTTTCCTGCCAGTTTCTATGTCTGCTTGAGAATTTTGGCTTTACCTTCACAACAAGTGAACTTACTCAGAACTCTGAGCATTGTCATAGCATCTAACTGGCCCATAACCCTTGTTAGCACAGAGGGAAAATTGAATCCATAAGCTGAAGGCTGCCAGCTAGGAAACAGATGCCACTGCCAAGTCTGAAAAGTCATTCATGACTGCTGGGTTCTTCTGAAGAGGCTTTTTAATCTTAGTGGCAGCAAAGTATTTACAAGCATGATACAGCAATATTTACACCAACTGACATAATGCTCTGCCATCAACCGACATCCACACCACCACACTGCGTACTGGAGCATTAATTCTTATATACACAAACACAGCTAGGATTCTGGTCCAACCCCCTGCTAGTGTTTCCTCAGCTTCCTGTCATGTGTCCACAGTGACAGTGCAGTTTGGACCTGCTATGATTCATCTGCATGCTCAAGTTGCATCAGCTGAGTCAGCATTTCCTCTTTAACCCATTGCATGAGACATTTTACACAGTCAGCAAATTCTCATTGACAAATACAGCCTCTAAATATATGAGTTCAAAATGCCAAAAATGTAGGGCACTCAAGAGGAAAGTACAGAGTCAGTTGAGAGAATTCTAAGAAAAAGATAAGGACGACTAGCATGATAAATGAATTAATAGTGCTTCCCATAAGGATTAAGGAAAATTGAAAAGAACTTTAGATATTCACTGCAGAAGAAAGGGAGAGAAGAGCCATTAACAACCGAAAGGGAAATGAAAGGAATCATTTAAAAATTGCTGAGTTATTGAACATGGCTCCCCATCCCATCCTAATCTGCCTCAGAGAAAAAAAAAAGAATGAAGCCTAGGCAAGGAGAAAGTGATCAGGAGCAGCCCTCCTTATGTGCCATTGACAACTGAAATGCTTGTAACGCTGGCTTCTATTGAAGGCAAGCTGTTGTAAACATGTTAAGCACTTCCCTCAATTTCATTTAAAAAGTGTCAAATTTTCTTCCCATCCAGGAGAATTAAATACAGTAACTGCAAAGAACATGAAGGGGAGAAATAAAAATGACTGAACAAATAAAACAAAAGCCTTCATATGCAAACAATAATATACTGTTCTAAAAACAGTGTTAATGTGCATCCCAGTTCTCTGAGCAGAGGCCACTTCCACTGGCAGCATTTATCCCAGGGTTGACTTCCTTGAGGAGAGAGTACTGATGTTTCTGCGATACTTGATTTGTTTGGAGACATATAAGTAGAGTACAAGTAAAGGCAAAGAGCACAAACACTTCTAGGAGGCAACAGTTCCACTACCCTCTGTTAAGAGAGAGGTACTGTCAAGCTCAAAGCTCTCTGCTTCAAAACCAAACTCCTTTCTCTGAGTCCACTTTCTTAGGTACCATCCACACTGCACAGTAATAAAGCAATGATTCCATTTTCACTGCCATGGTAATGTACAATAGAATCCTCAGATTTGCAGTTTAGGGAAGACCATTTTGAATTCTCAGCCAGAGAACAGACCAAACTACAAATCCCAAGATTCCACAGGATTCAACCATGGCAGTTAAAATGGAATCACAGTGCTGTAATTATGTAGGTTGAAAGGGCTCTAAGTGTGAGGGCAAGGAAATCACTTCCCTCTAGAGATTATTGTACCTCTCCTAACCATTAAATGGCATGGAGAATACATCTGCCTTCCATCCTGAGCCAATAAACAGTAAGCTGGTTAACAAGAGAGGTGATCGTCAAATCTCAACACTGCAGCTGCACAGCAGTTTTTAAAATCTACATGTGGGGATGTAAATTGTCACCAACAAAGGGTCATGTTAAAATAAATCTGACACTCTTAAAGATGTCACAAGAATCCTTTCCTTCTTTTCTTTTTATGCTGCTTGTCCAGTGTATTGCCAAGCTGACTCAATTTTGGTTGCAATAAATGAGTTGGCTCAAGCAAATCCATGTATTCCTTGTATGTCCATGATGCAGAACAAGTAACACTACATGCACAGTATTAGGTATATCACAGTAGCGGCCCCAAAACCAGGTATTGGGATACATCCTCCAGTCCTGAAGGACTGTGTTCACAGTCTGTGGTGCTCCTGGATCCATCGCTCCAGATGACTAATCAGGTAAATGTGACGGTCAGGAGCGCCTGTTATCAGCTTTAGCTGATATGCCAGCTGCACCCTTTCATGGAAGTAAGGGACCTTGAAACTGTGGTGCATGCGCTGGTAACCTCTCATCTTGATTTCTGTAATGCGCTCTACATGGGGCTTGGTCTGGAAACTTCAATTAGTTCAGAACATGGCAGCCAGATTGGTCTCCGGTACATCAAGGAGAGACCATATAACACTTGTACTAAAGTCACTTCATTGGCTGCCTATTAGTTTCCAAGCCCAGTATAAGGTGTTGGTTATTACCTTTAAACCCCTAAATGGCTTGGGTCCAACTTCTTTGGGACTGCCTCCTCCCATACAATCCTCCCCGCGCACTTCAGTCCTCTGGGAGGAATTTGCTGCAGCCGATAAAAACTAAGCTGTCGGCAACCTCCCAGAGGGCCTTCTTGGCAACCGCTCCCAGATTTTGGGATGAGATCTGTCAGATTACGACCTTAAGCAGCTTTTAAAAAGCTGTCAAGATGGATATCTTCCGGCAGGCCTTTCCTGACTAGATTCCCATCCTCAGGAGTTAGTCCATCTTCTCCTCTCCAACCTTTGCTTCAGTTGCTGTTATTGTTTGTTATTGTTTGCTATTGTTTGTTACTGTCGCTTCGGCGAGATTATTTTAAATATGTTTTAATGTATATTTTTTAAAATACTTTTTTAAGGGGTGGGTGGGTTTTGGGATTTTGGCTTGTATATATTATACTGTAATTATTTGTATAGAATTTTAATGTTGTAAGCCGCCCCGATTGCTCTGCAGAGGGGCGGGGTATAAATAATAATAATAATAATAATAATAATAATAATAATAATAATAATTTACAAAGAATGAAACAGAACACAAAACTAAATCATAGTCAGTGTACAGTCATTGCCATATAAATGGACAAATGAACCCAACATACGACTTTAAGAGAATTACTTCAGGATTTTAAGGCACTACAAGTTTCTGGGTATTGTGTACTAAACAGAAAGCATGGAGCATTGACAAAAAGGGCTAAAGTCCACAAAAGCTCAGGTTATTATATTTATTAAATTGCCATATTTTAAAAATCAAAATATATCTTCAATGAGCTACCAAAACTATCTGTCCTGATCATACATTGCTGGCACTGGTAAAAGTGCTGACATGCAATGAGCACTGGGAGCCAGAACAAAATGGAAGTGTTTACATGTGTGGATGAATGTGAACTGGACTCACATCTAATTCAACATATCTTCACTAAAGTCATCTGTATCATAGAGAAACAAATAATAAGGAAAATATAAGGAATCATGTTGCATTTTTTTTAAAAAGCAAGCAGAACAGTTAACTGATAACAACTGATACGAGCAGGTTAGTGACAGAACAGATATTTCTGAGTGTTACAATGGGAATCACTATGGGAAAATCAAAGGAGTATAAGGATTGTACAGCTCTTGACAAAACAAATAAGCAAGTTATGGCTAGAATTCTGCTGGTGGCTTCCCCTATATAAGGCAGACGGGCATTTTTGTCTAACATACAAGTTCTACATTCAGTTCAAGGACACAGACGTGTGGTTCTTCATATATTATTGTGGTGCATATCGATGCACTTTGTCAGCCAATACATACCTGTCTGCTGCTACTGAAATCTGTGGAAGTATTCCTGCATTTTATTGCACAATACTGCCATTCACTACAAGGATTGCATATCATAATCAGTGGCCAGGATTCTGTTAGGGGCATGCATAAGTGTCCCTTAAGCACATGGATGTCCTTTTCCAGGCACTGTGGGGGTAGGTATTTCCTTCCTCCCACCTGTCAGCACACCCTGCATACCCCATACTGTATTTTAGGGGGTTCCCATATTTCATATCTGGAGATATCATGTTTTTGAGAGATCAGTGACCTTTCAGGAACACTAGGTAAGGTTCCCAGGAGAAAAGGAGTGTCTTGAGGCATGTGTACGTTGAGGTAAATTAAACAATCAAATCGAGATGAGTGCATCAGTTGCTTTTTCCTTCCCTCAGATCATCTGCATTTCCTTTTACATTTCTGCATTTCCTTTTACATTTATATGGAAATGGGTTAGTGGAGTTTAAGGGATTTGTAGTGGGGTGATAATTACCTGTCGAATGAATAGACCATGGAAACCTGGAGTGGCAGAGGCTGGGGGGGGGGGGTCTGAGGGCGACACAGAATATGCACAGAGTACAAAGGTGTATAACAGCTTGAGACAAAGGATTTCTTGCACCCAAAGCAGGAAGCCAATCTCTCTGCCTACCCACTGTTGTGTCCCCAGTCAAGCTTGCCTGTCCACACATCCTGGGGATATCCTGATCCAATCACTGTTTTTGTCATACTAAAATTAAAACCCTCAACCAATTTGGAATCACATTGTTGATTCCTGAGAAAGGGCATACAGCCTTTGTTAACCAATGTGATAGCCCACAGCTTGGGGCTATATTTAAGCTATAAATTAGTTTCCAAAACCTAACCCCTATTATACACCTCCACACTTTGTGTATATTCTGTATCACTCTCAGACCCATCAGCCTCAGCCACTCCAGTTTTCCATGGTCTACCCACTGCAAATCCCTGAAACTCTACTATCCTATTTCCATATTTCCATTTTGGTTAGCTCTGTATGCTGTCTCAATGAGAATTACTACTTATGCAGAACATATTGTAAGGAAAAGAGGCTTGGACATGGAAGAGGGGGAAGTGAAAATAGGAGGAAGAAATATCAACAATCTGAGATATGCTGACAACACCATAATACTAGCAGAAAACCTCACAGACCTGGAACAACTACTAAGGAAGATCAAAGAAGAAAGTGCAAAGGCAGGCAGGCTTACTGTTGAACATAAAGAAAACAAAAATAATGACTACAGAGAACTTGCACACATTCAAACTAGACAATGAGGAAATGGAAATAATAAAAGAGTTCTCATATCTGGGATCAAACACTTTTCGGAATGGGAACTACAGCCAGGAAATCAGGAGAAGATTAAGAATGGGGAGGGAAGCTATGATAGAACTAGAAAAGATCATAAAATGCAAAGACATACAACTCACCACAAAAGTCAGAATCATACAAACCATTGTATTCCCTTCTACAATGTGTGGATGTGAGAACTGGACAGTTAAGAAAGAAGATAGGAGGAAAATCAATGCATTTGAGATAATGTGATGCTGGAAAAGAGTGCTGAGGATCCCATGGACAGCCAAAAGGACAAACAAATGGGTCCTAGAGCAGATCAAGTCAGAGATATCCCTAGAAGCCAAGATGACAAGCCTTAGACTGTCGTACTTTGGACACATCATGAGAAGGCATAAATCAGATGGAAAAAACAATAATGTTAGGAAAGGTGGAGGGATGTAAAAAGGGAGGAAGGCCACATGCTAGATGGATGGATTTTATTAAGGATACCACAAATAAGAGTTTGCAGGAGCTGGGCAGAGCAGTAGAGGATAGGGGGCCTGGAGATGTCTCATCCATAGGGTCGCCATGAGTCGAGACTGATGGGAAGGCAGTTAATAACAACAAAATGTGGGATTGCACTCTGCCTATTTTTCTAAATAAAAAGCCTTCTTAATTCACCCCAATCTTAGAGTTCTCTTCAGGTAGCACTGTTATAAACAGGTACAAATGGTCCAAAGGTTACCCAAGCTTCTTGGGTAGTTGGTAGGGACCCCCAAGTCCCCATTGCCTGCCTTTGGGTAACACACCAAAGTGCCTAAAGTCCCCTTCTTACTTAAAGTAAAGCCCCTGAAGCTGTTGTGCATGGTTATCCCATGGTTCATGGTGAGCAGACAGAAGCAGAACAGCATCTGCTTACCTCCCTATAGCCAATGATAACATTGTGGTCCTCTGGGGGTATCAGAGCTGCTCTAATCACTGTGTGTGTGGCTATGGGTAGGTTGACAGATATTTCTCTGCTTCTGCTTGCTCATATTCTTGAATGGAATGGCCATGTGGCGCAGCTTCAGAGGCTTTTTAGTAAGTTGGGGGAGGAGGTGTATGGCTCAATGTAGCATAGGTCCATATTGTTGGACCGAAGCCAATGTCTAACCCTGCATGCAATACAGCCCCAATGTAGGATCTTAGCCTTAGTTTGACATGCTCATCCCTTTGTTGCCAGATTATGGAGGCATTCTCTTGTTGGCTTCCTGTACAGAGTATCTCATGTAGCAAATTGCAGGGTCACATATGCAAATCTAACTCATGTTGGCACAGAAATATCTGGACAAAGTTAGAAACCTTATAGGCAGTCACATTAGAAAAAATGCTGTCAATTAGATACAGTGCTAATTCAGTACACAGAAGTAGCATTTTCTGTGATGAAAATCTGGCATTGTTCTCAAACACAAATTCTTTCACGGTCTCATTCACCATGCACAAGCCTCTTTGCTTCTGAACTGTGTTATCAATACACTTGGTCAAGGAGTGTTCATGCTGTAAAGAACAATGGGTGCAATTTGCTGTTAATGGATTCTGAGTGAAAGCCATTGAAATGAAAAGAATCTTTGGAAAAGTGCAAAAGTATCTATGCATTCATTGCATAGAAGAGTTTCACAGGACAAAAGGGAGCAAGTAGGATGAAAGGGAGAGGCAATAGAAGAATGCGGACCATTTACTAAGAGTTCCATAACAACTTAAATTAACAGATTTATTGTGGTATAAGCTTTTGTGAACTATGGCTTGTTTTGTCAGATGCATACACAAATATTCATTAGTTCACTCACTCAGTCTTTCACAGAGAGAGAGAGAGAGAGAGAGAGAGAGAGAGAGAGAGAGAGCTTCAGGGAGATAATACTTCATCTCCCTGTGCTGTGCCATCTCTATTCC
Organism: Phrynosoma blainvillii; assembly: GCA_026167975.1. Classification (NCBI taxonomy): domain Eukaryota; kingdom Metazoa; phylum Chordata; class Lepidosauria; order Squamata; family Phrynosomatidae; genus Phrynosoma; species Phrynosoma blainvillii. The sequence continues at coordinate 267,306,602 of JANUYF010000004.1, forward strand.
ACCCGTGTCATGTCATGGTACTCTTTTACTCTTTCAGAAGTAATGTCCTTGCTCCAAAAACATAAACTTCATGAGAGCAGGAATAAGCAACTAGTTCAAACACCCTGCATTAGACTGAGATTTGGAGGTGTGCATTTATAGACCACAATTTCCTGTAGGTGTCATGGAGGAAGAATTGTAGTTTAACAAACCAGAAAGTCTTTTCTGGCTGCAGATCTTCATGAGCACCATAGGGGGGAAAAAGGGATAACAGGTGGCAACAGAAAGTGTTGCAGTATCTTGTAAAAAACAAACCAGAATCTGTGGAATTAAGAATGTCATGTATGAACTCTCATGTGTGGGGTGTTCTAAGAAACCATGGGCCACATTAGACAGTGCTGACAATCTGTGATCAGCATCAACTGTTGTAGGCTGCTTTGGGCCCCATATTGCGAGAAAAGTGGGATAGAAATTAAATAATGAAATAAATAAATAAGAAAGACAAAATCCTACATCATATGCATAATGAAATAGCAGCCCTTGGCCTGACCCTCCCCAAACTTACTTTACCAAGCAGCTGCCAGATTGGGTGGTCTATTCAGCGGGCAGTTTCTATCCCCCTCCCATAAGTCAGCTAGATGGCCAATTTGTCCAAACTGGCAGCTGCCTAGGAAAGTAGGTTTGGGAAGGCATTCATGATTGTGGCAATAGTGCCACAATCATGACTACATAGTGTCTATGAATATGGGTATATTACCAATACACATTTGTAAATTCATTATTGAATTCCAACCACCATTTTTTTTTTAAAAAACCCTAACATTTGAGAGTGGGGTGGGAACATGGGAGTTATTATTTTCTGGACAACATTTACCTAATAAGGACTGCCCCATGGATCAAAAACATTCAGATACATTAATGTGTACTTGGATGCTTTCCACTTGGGAAAAAAGAACAGCTTTGTAAAGGGGTGTGTGTGTTTAAATCTGCATGATGATATAAGGGGAAAATTTGTACCATGACAATGATACTATCTATCTATCTATCTATCTATCTATCTATTCCTGATCCTAGTTACAGGTATTCTTTGTTCCATATAATTGTATATCATGAAAATTACTCCTTTAAAATCTGTCACTTTATTAATTTGTTCACCCAATACATGAGAGAAGAAGGGTGGGAAGAGCAATAGAAGGCATGAAAACTAACAATATGATATTTAGGAACAGATTTATTTCCCTTTTCAGATAAGTCTCCTCATAGGCCTACAATTTTTGCTGGAGGACATTCTGTGCTGATTTTCCAATCAATATACATCAGTGTGTAAGAGAAATAAAATAAATCATGGGAAGAAAAGAAAAGAGAAATGACTGATCATTCTTAACTTGGAACTAGATTTCCATTCCCTCCTCAACACACTTCACCATTAGAGCATTAATTTCCCCTTCATTTTGGTGTGGGAATGGATAAAGCCAACAGTGTTTCCATAATCAGGAGTTGTCAGGTATTATACAAGTAATGGAAGCTGCATGAATAGCCTTTGACTGTGATAGGGTAAGGCACAAAAATAACCATATCAAGTTACACCACTAGTTTAGTAATTTCCTACTGTAAATGTGAACTGAAGGCCTAAGCAGACTGCCAGAAATAGTGCACATTAAATTGAGGCACTGCCCTGGCTCAGTGCTAGGGAGTCATGGGAATTGTATTTTTTTCTGGGACATTGAGCCTTCTCTGTGAGAGAGCTCTGGTGCCACAATAAATTACAGTTCCCATGATTCCCTAGCACTGAGCCAGGGCAGCGCCTCAATTTAATGTGCACTATTTCTGGCAGTCTGCTTAGGCCCTGAATCTCACTCTTCCACTCTACCCCACAAATGCAACAATCATTGCTTCATGATATATCTGTCTGATGGAGTATCTTAAAGAAGGATCTTAATTGTGGCTGCTCCCAGGTTGTGGAAATCTCTTGGTGGGTGACTTGGCTGCTTCCTTTCCTTCTCTTCTGGCAGCAGACTCTGCTGCAGAAAGGATTTTTAATACAAAGTGTTTCATTTTCCTCTTTCTTAATACATTTTTTAACATTTAAATTCAGTGTTTGGTTTTAATATAATGTGTATTTAATTCACTGTTTAAATTATCTTTAATATTAGTTGTGTCTTGTTTTAATTCATGTTGATAACTACTTTGTGTTCTTTACTGGATGAAAGGCAAGGTATTAATTAAAGTGGGATAAATAATTAAGAAGGGCAAATTCTGAATAAATGCCCAAGAAAGCAAACTGAAGTTTCTCTCTGAACAAAGCTGACACTGTAGTGTCGAAATTTAAGCCACAAGGGCTATGCTTTTTGAGGTACATCTGCATGTTAGTTTGGAAATATTTGCTCAATACACTCCCAATCAAAAATCCTCTCATTTGGGTAAGTATGTTTCATGCTCTGACAGGAACTTGTAAACGTCAATCCATGGAGATTTCAGTCTGTGGATTGGTGCTATAGAACCCAACAGGTCAGAACTAAGAAACAAACAATGGTTCAGAAAGTATGGATGAAGAGCCAACATCAACCTAAATAGGGCCTCCATATTGTTTCAAAAGGTCCAAGTCAAAATAGGAATACATGTAAAAATGAGTCATGACTGGGAAGGACTCAAGGTACAATTGCATTACAGAGGTTTCTGGATCAGTTCCTAGAAAGTACTACATTGGACAGTAGATGGCATCTTGCTAGTAGCATCATTTGTAAGTCTGCCTTCCTCATTCTGCCACTCTTCAAGTGTGCTGGTCTACCAGACCTATAATTCCCACTCAGTCTAGCTATTGAGAAATAATGGCTAAATAATTTCTCATTCATGATCACAGAAGAGACATCTTCCATGGAGCTGAGATGTGGAATTTACAACGGAATATTCCTAAAGTAATTGAACTTTCCAAAACAGAGAACTGGGTGTGTGGGGTAGAGAAGAGAATCTGGTGTTAACTTTCTGAGTTCAGCATTATTTGCTTTCAAACCAAAAATATTTGACAAGGATAAAAATAGTAGCTTGCTTTTGCCAGGACATAAACCTTGAATTTATTCCAGAGAGAACTTCAGTGAAGCGTAACACATTTCTCCTTGTTTAACTTCTGGCCTGCTATGACTGCTATAGTGGAATAAGCTCACAGCTCTGTGCTGCTTGACAGTTTATAGTTTTCTATGTGTGTATTCCCCTAAATTATTCCTATAATTAAAATGGTAGCAGATATTTACTCAGAGTACCGTATTAAGTTGACCTCATGTGTAAGTGGAGGGCAGGTTTGGGGGCCAAAATTATGGATTTTGATATGACCCATGGATAAGTCAAGGGTAAAACTTAGGGGCATGTAACAAAGGATCTAAAGAATGAAGCAAAGGAAAACAATGCCAAAGAACTTACAAAATTTCAGCAGTCATAACTATTTGTGCTCACACTAAAGGTTGGATGGATGAGAGAGCGGGGTGGGTGGGGGGTGGTCAGTGCTTCCAGGACGGATTATACTCTTGCCGTTCACCAGGGGATGTTTCCCTTTTAAAATAAGAGTTAAAGTACAGAACTTACATTGACCCATGGATAAGTCAACTCAGGTCTTTTGCGTCAATTTTTTGAGTAAAATTTCTAGACTTATACATGAGTATATATAATAAATCATTTTACAAAGCCATTCTAATGCTCCTTTGCTGACAGCCCACATCCCAGTTTTAGTCATGGGAAAGATATAACAGCAGGAATTCCCATGATGGAACCTGAGTTGCCTGAATACTCACAAGATTCTAGCTGCTTTCTGCACCCCCAGACAACCTCATGACTCTTTTTGACTTGCACACCTCATTACAACAAACAAACAAACACTGTGAGTGGCTGGACTATACCTTCATCACAAGTCATTTTTGGTGGAGGAACAGTCTCCCACCAAAACTATGTATCCATGGATGGCAAGGGGTGGATTTTCCAACACAGATTTTCTTACACCAGATCACACAAGGCAATGGAATGATACCTCCTTAGTTTGCATAAAGGGGAAATAATCTGCATCATTCAAAATGGCTTAGCACTATTGTCCAAAGGCAATAGAAGAATGAATGCATGTAAAGCACAGTGTTCATCAGAGAGGCTGGGATCAACATGATACAACATGATGCTCCTGTGTGCACCTCAGCATAATTTCAGCTGAAAGAGAGAGGAACTGCCACAGGAACTGCAACAGCTACCAAAGTATCCATGGACAGCAGAACTAGGGAAGCAGGCGAGAGTGGGGAACACTAGAATAGTGCACTCCCCAATGCTTCACCGATGAAAATTGGGACTTGCATGGCCAAGCAACCTCAGAGTGTGGTCAAGATGGCAAAAATTAAATGGGGGAGAACACACAAGGAGAGTCTTCAGTAGTTTGGTTTGCAGAAACTGAAGTAAGCAGGGGACAAAGGGGGAAGTGGGAAGAGAAAAGAAAAGAAAAATCGAGACAGTTTAAAAGCAGCTGAAAATGTGAGATTTAATGGGACTACCCCAAATCAGGACAGTTGGAGACTATGGAATAGTTGTGTGGCTGCATGGTGGACTCTTTCATGTTCTTTCAATGTATATTTTTAATCAGAACTGGGGGGGGGGAATCCTTTTGTGGGGGGGGCACCAATTCTGTTGTTCAAAGATGTAACATTTCCAAATGTGGGTGATCCTTATGAGTATATTCCCACAGTATCAATATCTATAGTTTTTATATCTATATCTATTTAAAACAAAGAAAATTTGTAAGGTGTCCTTGTACGGAAATAACCTATTTTAATCTAATTTTCACCATGTTCATATTTCACAGTAAGAAGAAATAGTGTGCATGACAGGTTGTTAAAAGCTGTTTTTAAAGCCTCATCATGCCATCATCTCTGCCCCCTTACCCCTGAAAGACAAAAAGAAAAAAACCCAAATTTATTGTCACTATAGTGCTTGGGAAATTTTCCGCATCCCTGCTATTCTAAGTATTGCTATTTAGAGGAAATATTGTATAGATATCCTGGGGAGAGGCGGTGAAGACAAAGTCATGCTTGTGCATTTGTTGTGCATAATCCTGAGAAAGACAAGGGAGAAGAGACTTATGAATGTAAAATAACCATCTGTAAGGCCATTCTGACTCACTGGAGTTCAATGCAACCTGGGCTTTGAGCAATCCTCAGCTCTGCCCTCTTCTGGTCCATGCCAGTCCCTCACCAGCTGTCATCTGAGAAGGGAGCAAGCAGGTATCCTGCATACCATGCAAAGAGAGAGTTAATACTGCAGCAGAAAAGAAGCAGGGGGAGAAAAGTGCTGAATCACGAAGCCACCTTTCTTCACTGCAGCACTTTCATCCCACCCAATGCCTTGAGCAATCCCAGAGCAAAAGCAGCTGAGCCAATCCTCATTGACTTAGGTCATAGGAGCTGCTGCGACTCTCCCAGGACAACACAGCTAAACAGTTCAGGGTGGGGAAGAAAAGGGAGCCATATGTTTAGTTCCCTCCCTGCAGTTATTGCAGCTCCCTGACTGCAGAGGCTGTGATGCAGCAACTCGTACTTCATGCTTTTCCATGCCTACAGCGTGGCTGCAGCCTGAGACACAGCAAGGATGCTGTGGTGCAACCACAGGCTTGCTTCAGAACATTCATTTTCTCTGTTTGGAGAGAATTCAACAGTAGTTCTTGCAGCCAGTTTCTCCCTCTGTTCAAACTTTTAATACACAACACACACACACATCTAAGATAACATTGCAGCTTCCAACTTGTTTGGGAGAAGCTTCTCAGAAACAACGCCCTGCACAAAGTCAGAGAGGGAACTTGCTGTGTAGTTTGACAGATAAACAAACTGATTTGAGGGTGCTTTGACAAAAGAAATGTTGTATATCAGTTAAATGAGCTTACAATGCAAATATAAAAGCAGCATGGTCCACCCTGTGTACATGACTTCTCTTCAACATTTTTATATTATTAGTAATAAGATTTTAAAAAATTATTACTAGAAGGGGGAAGAAAAAGGAAAGTCTGGAAGGAGTGTTGAGCGCAGCAAAAACAGCTTTGGGGGTTGTATGTGACCCTGGAGCTGCACTGACCTATAATATATAATCTTTTGAATGCTCAAAGCCTTATCTTGTTCTAATGCTTAGAATAACCCTGAGAGGTAGTTCAATATTATCACCATATCATCTAAGAGAAAAGCTTTTCTTAGCTATCCATTTTTTTTCCATATAAACCATACTGTCTAAACTATTTTCTTTTAGGCCTTGTAAATATGCTGCATTTGGGCATGTTTCTAGGTGACCTAGTTGGAAGTTAAATATCTGCTTGCCCATCCTGTAGACAATTAAATCAGCAGCAATAGCCACATCAGCCCAACTGTAAATAGTACAGTGAACTTTCCGCAAAGGGAAAGTTCCCTTTTCCTAATGTGTGCCTACACACACACACACACACACACACACACACAAATGCAGCTACAAAGGAGGGCACTGCTATTTTTACCCTCACTTGAGAATCAGGGAATTGATGCCCTGAACAAATGGGAAACAGAATGGAATTCACAGGGCCTGTGTCTTTATTTTAGATAAACTGAGTGTTTTATTTGATTAACCCTGGGATCTAAGACCTAGCTAGTGCCACACTGTCAAATGTAAAACAGCAATAAACAATGCAATGGAATTGAGCATCTTCAAGAAAGAAAAGAAGGGAGAGGGAAGAATCAATATTCTCGTTTTCAGCTCTCCTCACTGCAGGCAGGTAGAAATTGAAAGAGGGCTTCAGCACTAACAGCTGTTCTGCCTCTTTCCCTGCTCCCCCCTTTTTTTATTAGCAAACATTTGTTGTTGGTATTGTTGTGTGCCTTCAAGTTGTTTCCCACTTATGGGAACCCTAAGGCAAACACTGCCTTAGTAAACACTGGAGAGGGAAGGTAGGATCTTGTACTGAAAAAAGTCTTGAGATAAACAACACAGAAGGAAAGAGAGAGCACATCTTGAGATCAAACCACTAGATATTTTTGGGAACGAAGTGATTGCACAGAAATGAGGAAGGGGCTAACTGGGAATCAAGGTCAATGAGTGAGGGAGCCATCACAGCTTGGACAAGTTAACTTTTTGGACTACTTCGTCCACAAGTTTTCTGGCAAAGGATTATTGGAGTTGTAATTAAAGAAAGAAAATAAAACCCTATAGAATTCTAAGAACTAACAGATTTCAGTTCAAGAACCTTTTATTACCTAAGCTCTGGTAGCTTAACCTGAACTGAGATGTAACTGGTATCTGTAGAGGGGTGCAAAGAAAGGGCATTGCCCTTCCAAGTGAGAATTGTATCCCTTGTCAATTAAATTTTCCTTCCCTTCTCAAATTTGTAGCACTTCAGCAAATGAAACATTGAAAATACCTAGAACGCGTATATTAGCCTCTTTTCTTTGGATACATAAACTGTATTTCTAAATGCCCAACTGAAGTTGTAAGTTACTGCAGTGCTAGAAATTTGGGGGCTGAAGGAAAATTAATTCATGGGAGCAGTCAGAATTTTTACTGGGGGGCATTGCTCTCAAGTGCCCCCCCCCCCCCCCCCCCCGTAGATACATCCCTGCCTGACTAGCATAATATTTTGTCCTTATGGTCCAGACTGAAACTCCAAAATCCCAGAAGTCTCCTAAAGCACTCTACAAATGCAGAGTAGTCCAAAGGATTCTAGAAAAGAATATCAAGTACACAAAAGAGAAAACATTCCTGTATGTAATTACATCTTGAATCATTTTCATCCTGTGCAGATTGAGTATGGGGAATTGGGATGCTGATCAGTTTGAGAAAGTTTTGACTTTCAAAAGGGTAGATTCAAAGTTCTGGGAAATGCCTCCTTGGCTCCATGAGTTGAGAGGAATTGGGTGGGAGGGATCTGTGCTGGTTTATGACTGTAATGCATTATTGCTTGCTCCATTGATTGAGAGGGCATGTTCAGGGCCAAGAATACTTCTGGACACTTGGAAGAGTTGTGTGAGATATGCAGCTTTGAGAACCAGCTGCTTATACACTCCAAGATGATGCCTGACCAAAGTTTAGAAACACCTCCAAGAATCCCTCAAGCAACATGGCCAGACACCAGCACTATCTACTAATTTTCTATCTTGACCAAATGTTGCCTATCCAGCTGCCTATTGAAACTTGATAATCATTGGTTAGTATCCATGTGAGAGAAATGGGTAACCCATTTGTTCTGTGTTTCTTGATTTTCATCCAGAGTCAATCCCAACTCACTTCAAAACCTACTAAGGTATGACGAGAGCCAATGTAGTGGTTTGAGTGTTGGACTGGGAAAGTGGGAACCCAGGGTTTGAATCCCCACTCAGAAATGGAAACACATTGGGTGACCATGTGCAAGTCACACTTTTTCAATCTCAGAGGAAGGTAAAGGCAACTCTCCACTGAATCTGAAACAAATCTTGCCAAGAAACCCCTGGGATAGATTTGCCTTAGGGTCTCCATAAATCAGAAATGACTTGAAGTGACACAACCATCTAAGGTGGTATAATTTAAAGACCTAGCCATATTAGTCTGGAAAATCAGTATGCAAAAAGAGATCTTGTAGCACCTTTGAGACTAACTGAAAGAAAGAAGCTGGTAGCATGAGCTTTCATAGACTTGAGCCTACTTCCTCAGATGGATTAGTCTGATGTGAGCTGAAGTGCTCAAATGGCAATTATGTCAGTGGCTGAAGCACCATCCCTTCATTTCCCTTCCATCCATGATTGACAGGCAGTGAGTTGAATTAGGGCAGATGGTGAGCCTGAATCCCTTGATCAAAATCAAAGTGGGAACCAGTCACTTCAAGCTGCCTACTGAAGGTTTAACCTGTGCTACAAATACAGGTTGATCCCTCCCTACATTCAAAATTCAGAAATTCTTATTCCTGAGAACACAGAACAATTATATTTATCATTTATAATTGCCCTGGCAGAATCCAAGTGTGATTTATCAATGCCAAGGAGGTTAGGCACCAAAAGATTTCTTTTGAGCTTTCTCCTTCACCTTTTGTTTTTGCTGTGATAAATGGGCTTATGCTTGCTTGTTTGGAGTTTTTAATGACACCAAAAGGGACCCTCACTCCCTTGTCACCCATGAAGAGGATGATTCATTGTGCTGATGGCCCCCCTGGAATTAGCAGCAATGGGAGAAACTGCCAAGGCAGCAATGAACATCCATAATTCCTTTCATTCCACAGCAATCATGCCATTATGGAAGACACAGAGGTGACACCAGTATCAGAACAACTGTGGGGCTGCAGGAAAATAAATGAGCTCCTTTTCTGGTACTCTTACTACAGCAGCAAGTGGTGCATGGGACGGGGAATGTAGTTGCCAAGAGGGCTAACACATGTTTTTTGTTTTTATGTACCTACAAGTCATTTCCAACCTATAGTGACCCTAAGGCAAACCTAGCACTAGGTTTTCTTGGCAAGATTTATTGGGGGATTGCATTGGCACATGAGCAAGTACATTATCACTACAACAACTAGGGATACTGGGTGTTTGTTGCCTACTTGCCTGGAAAGACTAGAGTGAATAATGCTCCCAGAGAAGACCCTCAATCCTCTTAGTAGGGCAAATCCAATAGCATCCAAACAATGATACCTTTATTGGACCAACCAATACACAGTTATATGTTGCAAGCTTTCAAAGTCACACTGGCTTCTTCATCAGGCAAACAGGAGGGGAAAATTGAAGATATTAGTCATAGGCCTGCATTTTCTGTTTCTGGTCTTAGTTCAGATGGTAGGGAGGGCTATCTGCAGCCTGGCACCTCCCCCTTTGGCCATGTGGTCACTGGAAGATTTTCAGAATCAAGGACATTTAATTACCATTTGCAATTCAAAGAAGATGTTTCCTTGGGATCCAGCATGTCTCCTTCCTTTGTGAAGCCACAGGGAGGGCATATCAAGATGCAGGAGAAAATAGTCTAGGCCTGAACACTCGGTATTAATGCATTACTGAAGTTAAGGAGGAGTCACCTTGGGCTTGCGGGGCGGTGGGGGGGAGGATGCACTGTTGAAGACATACATGCATGCAGCAATCACAGTAAAACATGGCTTACTCTTCAATATCCTCTCTAACAAGTTACATATCATCCAATAGTTCACTGATTAAAACTAGGACATATATGGCCAAGTAACATCAGAGTGTGGTCAAGCAGAAGAGTCACAAGGGTTGGTGTCACCCAGTTTGTGTGTGTGTGTGTGAACTGCCTTGCCCTTCCCACTGCCTAGCCAGACACCACTGCAGCCATGCCTCCCCAACCTCTCAGTCCAACACTGGCCTCCCCAGTGCCTCCCACCCCAAAGGATTTCTGAGTCCAATGCCAGACTCAGAAGGTAGCCACGCGCACACCCAAGGTCTTCCAGGTTTAGTGTGGTGACAACCACCATGCTGAATTCAGAAGGCAGCCCCCTCCCTGGGTGTACCAACCAACTGCTCCAGCTTCTCCTAGTTTGCTTGTTCTTCCTCATTCATAACTTTTGTCCTTTTGACCACAGTGGCATCACTAGGGAGATGCGGGGTGTGTGGAATGCACCACACACTCCCCATTGGGGTGTTACCTGGTGCATTCTACACACCCTACATCTCTCTAGTGATGCCACTGTGGTCAAAAGGACAAAAGTTATGAATGAGGAAGAACAAGCAAACTAGGAGAAGCTGGAGCAGTTTACTTTTGTCTGAGCCCACTGGGAAGGGCAAGATTACACACCCTCCTCTCTTCTCCCACTGCTGAGCTAACTGAATACTAATTCATTTTGCAGTCTGATATCAGTTTGCAACAAATGAAGTAAGCTGAGAATAAAGTGCAAAACTGAGAGGAGGAAAGAGAAACTGACATTTTGAATGCAGTTGAAAAAATTGGATAATTAATTTGGACTCTCCCTCCAAATTCAGGACAGTGGAGACTGGTGTGGGTCCAGCACATAGCTCTAAATCCCTAAACTGGGCATGGAATTACCACCAACATACAGAATTAGGCCTTCTGTGTAAACTCAGTTACATGAAGGAATAGAGGGAGGAGTATCCAGAGTTGAAAAAAATGTATCAATCAAGTCCCTCTCCATCTTCAGCTATGATGCTGCCCTCTTTGAACCATTTCTTCCCAGTGCATTTTGACTTTCTGATATTCTTAACAAAGAGGATGCAGGATCACTTATAATACCATTTAGCAAACTAGCCTTTCAATCTAACAGCCACAAACAACATATCTGTCCTTCTTTAGACTCAAAATATCTGTTCAGGTTTTTTATGTCTTTAATATGCAAACTTTCATTATTAAATCAAAACCTTATAATCCCAGCAATCCCTGCAACTCAATTCATACCACATAGCAAACAGCTAAAAAAGAATCAAGAAGCATCTAATTGCAGACTGTGGGATCTGGAAAAGGTGTTATTTCTTTTAAGATGCTCTTAGTAGCTATAAATAACCAGTCTTGCTCTTCATTGTTTCTATCTGATTCTTACAGTACTATATTCTGGGAGATTGCTCAGACTACCCAGGAATGTATTAAGAAGGGGAATTAACAGAAATAGATTCCCTGATGTGTTCATATATGTAAAAAGGAGGATCCCAAATTATAAAGTGTATAGGCAACAAAAGATGACAAAACATGTAACTATTTAGAAGCAGCAAAGCTGGAATTCTGGATTTAAGGATTACAGCTATCATGATTAATGATGCAAATCTGTCAGTGTTAACAACATATGTAACTCCCTCAAATAAAAGAACATAAGAGAAATTTTGGGACTGGTGCACTGATTACAGATCCAATGTATAACTCTTCCTCATCCCTTGCTGTGCAGGAAACTAACAGATTCTTCTTCACTTTTTGCTCTGCTAACCTTACAATCACTGGTATCCATGATGTGAGGGCGTTCTTTTATTGGATTACTGGTGCTAAGAGTAGACACTTGCATGCTTTTTGCAGATGAGAGTGATAACCCAACATATCAAGAGAGCACAGGACAGGTGATACTGGTGAATACAGTACACTGACCCTTTCATTTTTCTGGTTTTGATGTGCCTTGCAGTTTGGAGCTTGTTCTGGATTTTCCCAAGGCATTACTCTACCTTGCTGAAGTAATGGTTGTAGAGAAGTTTCTTGTGTTTTTTTTTTAAAAAAACCCACAGGGTATCTGATCATGGATTTCCAGACATCTCATCTAATTCAAGACCTCAGAGAGCTTTCTTCAGTGGTGTCTTTAAGCCAAAAATATATATGGTTAAAAACAGAGCACTGAAACTAAATAATTGGTAAACAAGATGGTGGAATTTCAAATGGGAGAAATTAGGTGAGGAAAAATGCAACTAACAAGTTTCTCTGAAGAAGAAATTTGGTTATACACTCCAGTTTAACCTTTCTGTCATGGAAATGACTACTCTTAGATGTAGACTTCTCAGACCTTTTCTGCCCTTCTAGTTACAAGTTCAAACACACTGTGTGCTTTTCTAAAGTCTAAGAGCTTACTTAGGTATAGATTATGCCATACTGTCTACAAGTATTGTCACATCACCCACAGAGGTTGTGCAGAAATCGTTGTATTTCATCTGCATGAGGCCATAATAATTTGGCCTACTACTGGGCTTTAGGTGTGATTTAGCTAACACATTTCAGTGTGATAACCCAGATGACTTTCTTTTGACCAAAAGGCACTGGTTTCTTTGCAGGGTTTTCAAATGTTGTTTTATTATCAGTTTCACATTGAGACACTGAGGTACTAGAAACCTCTTAATAAGCCTTCAAATGGGTGTGTAATGGCTGATACCTATGAAGAGATGGTGAAAATACCCTGCAATTTCAATTCTTTTAATTCCTAAACTCAAGAAGAGGATCTGAGCCTTAATCATGTAGTATTAACCAGCATTCTCAATTGAATTATATATGGGGGAGGGGGGAGGGAAATAATCTGAATTATAAAAGAATAGAATAAAGTGCAAAGGACTTAGCCATAGGCATTTGCATTGTCTATATCTAGGGCACTATGAGAATCTCATGATTGTTAAGAGAGACAGATGATACAAACATAACAAAAACAAACTGTTATTTGTAGCCAGTTAGAATACACATCCAACTTTAAATTTGAATTCAACAATTCAACAATTACCACATAGTAAAGATTTTAAAGTAATTACATAAAATAAAATAAAATAAAAGATTCAATTACATTAAATATGTTTTCCCTTTTGTCAACAATACTCAAGGCAGCATACAAGGGGTTCAGCATAATCACGCACAAGGCCCTGGGGAAATCCAGACCAACTTCAGCAAGTTGGTGCATCAGTATAACCCTGTCCTTACAAAAATATTTGATTTTTGTCAGGAGCAGGAAAAGTAGTCATGCTGGCTAAGGGATTCTGGGAGGCTAAAAACTAACTTTCTAAAGCTTTGGTTATGGAAATGCTTTGTAGAATCAGTATGGGACGTTTGTGATCAACATGCATAAAATAGAAACCAACTCTTTGGAGGAAAATTTTGGAAACCTGAAATATCAGAAAATAGACAAATTAATGACATAAGTACATTTATTCCCACTCTTTTAATTCAAATTTGTATTCATATTTTATGTACTGCATAAGAGCTCTTGTGAGCCACCTTGGTTCTCTTTTTGGTAGAAAGGCAGCATAAAAATGAAATGAAATAAAATAAAATAATCACTTCTTTTTCACTTAAGACCCCTTTTCCTATCCCAGATAGCCTGTAGTCCAAACATCTGTGGTGGAGAATTTGTGGGAGGAAAAAAGTCATGAAAAAGCAGAGGGCCAATGGGTAGGTGGGTGGGGAGACAGTTATACATTTGCATTTGAGACTTGTGAAGCATAGTCCCATCTATGTTTATTCACAAAGAAGCACCACTGGGTTCAATGAAATCGGAATGAAGTGTTCAAATTATTTCAACCTCACAGTAAATTCTAGATATATCTATTAAAAATTTAATTCTATTATGTTAAATTGAGTTGACTCCTGCACAAGCAAGTATAGGTTTGATGTCTTACAACATTCTGAGACAGGGCTGGTACAGGGGAGCGTTAGACAATAGTACAGAAATGTGAAGTTGGAATACTTAAAACTTTGAGAACCTGAGAAGGGAGACAATTTTTTTAAAGGATTATATTTAACATAAATTATACATTACAAAAGAAACAAAAGTATGTGTTGCATATTGCAAGTTTACTATGTAACCCATATATGGGATCATGCTTTATATATACACAACAGAGAAAAAGCACAAAGATACACAAAATACAAATCCCCCTCCCAACTCCCTCAAAGGGCTGAAATTAAAGGGCAAACTACACTTCCTTTTTGCCTCTTTCAGTCATATTTTGGTGTATCCAATGGGAAAAAAGACTTCTGCTTCAGAAATGCTAGGATCCTTTCCTCCAAAGCAATATAATTCAGCAAAGCTAAGACCAATAGGGGAGTTCAGGGCAGTAGACCGGTAGGGAACTATTTTTGCAAAGGATTAAAAATGTGAGCAGTGCCAGTAAGGAGAAAGTTGCATTCTTGAGGTACATTTGGAAACATGTCAACTGCTGCTCCTGGTGGCTTCATCCTGTTGTTGTTGTGTGCCTTCAAGTCATTTCCAACTTATGAAGACTTAAGTTAACACTATCACAGGTTTTCTTTGGCAAGATTGCCTTCTTCCAAGGCTGATAGAATGTGACTTGGCCAAGTTCAGTCAGTGGGTTTCCATGGTCTTCCTGGAGTCTGGGTCTTCCATGGGCCCTAGTCTCTCAGAGTCCCAGGCCAACACTCAAACCACTATATCATGCTGGCTCTTTGCTTCACCTTGTTACTGCCACTTTAAAAATAGCAGGTCTTGGCAGAGTCAACAGTCTTGGCAGAGTCAACAACTAAAATGTGCACATGCTTATTTCCGTGCCACTGTTAGGTGGATTTGTAATTGGTTGAATGATCAAACTCCTCCTCATCTTGGAGAGAAATGACCAGTGGGTGCCACAGGGTTCTGTCCTGGGTGCAGTGCTATTTAACATCTTTATCAATGACTTGGATTATGGAATAGATGGCATGCTTATAAAATTTGCAAATAACACTAAATTAAGAGGGGTAAATAATACCCCAGAGGATGGGGTTAAGAACAACAAAAAGGGCTTTTTCGGGTATGTCCATAGCAAAAGAAAGAAGAAGGAAATGGTAGGACCACTGCACAGAGAAGATGGAGAACTAACAGGGGACAGAGAAAAGGCAGAACTACTCAACACCTTCTTTGCCTCAGTCTTCTCGCAAAAGGAAAAGGGTGTTCAACCTGAGGAAAATGGAGCAGAGGACACAATAGGGGTAAGCAGCACAGAATAAGCAAAGAGGTAGTACAGGAATACCTGGTTAACCTAAATGAATTTAAGTCTCCAGGATTAGATGAACTACATCCAAGGATATTAAAAGAACTGGCAAATGTAATCTCAGAGCCACTGGCAATAATCTTTGAGAACTCCTGGAGAACAGGAGAAGTCCCAGCAGATTGGAGGAGGGTAAACATTGTCTCCATCTTCAAAATAGGGGAAAAAGAGGATCCCAACAACTATCGTCCAGTTAGTCTGACATCAATACTGGGAAAGATTCTAGAGCAGATCATTATACGGAGAGTATGTAAACATTTAGAAAGGAATGCCATAATCACAAAAAGTCAATATGGGTTTCTCAAAAACAAGTCATGCCAAACTAATCTGATCTCTATTTCTCTCTCTCTCTCTCGCTCTCTGTTTTTGTTTTTGTTTTGGATAAAATTACCAGCATGGTAGATGAAGGAAATGTGGTAGACATATCATATCTTGATTTCAGTAAGGCCCCTATGATATTCTTGCAAACAAGATAATAAAATGTGGGCTAGACAATACAACTGTTAGGTGGATTAGTAATTGGTTGACTGACTGAACCCAAAGGGTGCTCAGCAATGGCTCCTCTTCAACCTGGAGAGAAGTGACCAGTGAGGTGCCACAGGGTTCTGTCCTAGGCCCAGTGCTATTCAACATCTTTATCAATGACTTGAATGAAAGAATATGTGGCATGCTTACCAAATTTGCAGGTGACACCAAATTAGGAGGAATACTTAATACCCCAGAGGACAGGATGAAAATTTAAAATGATCTTAATAGATTAGAAAGCTGAGCCAAAGCTAACAAAATGAATTTCAACATGGAGAAATGTAAGGTACTGCACTTAGGGCAAAAAAAAGAAAAAAGAAAAAAGAAATGCATAGATATAAGATGGACACCTGGTTTAATGAGACTACGTGTGAAAGAGATCTAGGAGTCCTAGTAGACCACAAGTTGAACATGAGTCAACAGTGTGATGCCACAGCTAAAAAGGCCAATGTGATTTCAGGCTGCATCAATAGAAGTATAGTATCTAGATCAAGGGAAGTAATAGTGCCACTGTATTCTGCTTTGGTCAGGCCCCACCTGGAATGCTGTGCCCAGTTCAAAAAGGATGTTGAAAAACTGGAGCATGTCCAGTGGAGGGCAGCTAAAATGGCGAAGGGTCTGGAAACCATGTCCTATGAGGAATGACTTAGGCGACTCGGCATGTTTAGCCTGGAGAAGAGATGGCTAAGAGGTGATATGATGTGATGTGTTTAAATATTTGAAGGGATGTCATATTGACAGGGGTTGGACTGGATGGCCCTTGTGGTCTCTTCCAACTCTATGATTCTATGAACCTATGATTCTACCTTAACAGATTTGAAAGCTGGGCCAAAACTAACAAAATGAATTTCAGCAGGGAGAAATGTAGAATACTTTACTTGAGTAGTAAAAATGAATTGCACAAATATAGGATGGGTGAAATTCAACTTGATGGCAGTACATGCAAAAGGAATTTAGGAGTCTCAGGGGCTGTACAGACCAGTCACAAGGGCCAGCCTGAGGGTGGAGTCAGGGTGTGGCAACTGCACACTGGTCATCCCAACTCCGCCCTCATGTCATCCTCACAGCGCCTACCCAAACGGCATCAGGGCACTCCCTTGGTGCAGAATTCATACACGCTGGGCCAGTGCAGCGACAAGGGCGGCTTTTTGCCACTCTAAAAAGTGGCATTTGCCAGATCTTTTTAGAGCAGCAAAGTGCCGCATTGGGGCCGCGGCGTGCAGTTCCTGCGGCCCTCAATCCAGCACTCCCAGGTGTGGCTCAGAGCCGCCTCTTAGGGGCCATCTGCTGAGCCCCTTAGTGGACCAAAGGCTGTACATGAGTCAACAATGTGATGTGACAGCTAAGAAATCCAATGCAATTCTATGCTGCATCAATACAAGTACAGTGTCTAGACTGAGGGAAGTAACAGTACCACTCTATTCTGCTTTGGTCAGATCTCATCTGGAATACTGTGTCCAGTTCTGGGCACCACAATTCAAGAAGGATGTCAACAAACTAGAGTGTGTCCAAAGGAGGGTGGCCAAAATGGTGAAATGTCTGGAAACTATGCCCCAATGAAGAGAGGCTTAGGAAGCTAGGTATGTTTAGCCTGGAGAAGAGAAGAGTAAGAGGTGAGATGATAGCCCTGTTTAAATATTTGGAGTGGTGTGATATTAAGGATGAAGCAAGCTTGTTTTCTGATGCTCCAGAGGGTAGGACCTAGAGCAATGGATTGAAACTACAGGAAAAGAGATTCCCCCTCAACATTAGGAAGAACTTCCTGACAGTAAGAGCTGTTGGAATGTAGTGGAGTCTTTGTAGATGGCCCTTGGGGTCTCTTCAAATCCTATGATTCTATTATTCCATAATGCTAAATCATGGCTTAAATTTAAAATTTTATCTACCCTGCATCTAAGTCCTGTGCCAAGTTGGATAGCAATTAACTGCTGGCACATAGTGTAATTCTGTAAAGATTTGATCCACATTTAATTAGTAAATGCAGCAAAACAAGGAAGTGTTCTAATGAATAGTCACTGGCCAAGATTAAAGGGCAATAGTTGTTTCAGACATGGCCTGCAGTGTGCAAATGCAATATTCCTTTACGTATTCAATTATTCAATTTCATTGCCCTCTGTAATCAACATTCAAGAGAGGCTGTCCATCTTCTGCTGCCAACTCAGGCAAGGCAATAAACCCTTTCTCCACCTCAAAATCCTGCATATCAAAAACTTATTCCAAATGTAAAAATATTATCCATTCAAAAAATTGCATTGTTACTTACCTTGGTTAACTTGGATTAACAGTTTTGGCCTCCTATGGGCAATGGAATAATCTGCATTTGAGAGGTAGACAGAATTCATGACCCATAATGATAGACACCAGAAATAGTGCAAATTGAGTCCACTTTTAGGGTTACGGTTAGTACTAGGGAATCATGGGAATTGTTTTTTTTTTCCTGAGACATTGAACCTTCTCTGTCAGAGAGCTCTGGTGCCACAATAAAGTACAGTTCCCGTGATTCCCTAACCCTAACCCTAAAAGTGGACTCAATTTGCACTATTTCTGGCAGTCTGCAACCCCCAAAGTGATGCATACTAATATCCTCAACATAAATGTTCTACTTATAAAGCCATACATAATTGGCAATTGAGGACCACTTCCTGTACATGTAAATTCCTACACAATATCTGAGACTGGAGATAAGGAAATGATTTTTAATGAGAGCTGAAGGTATACGAATCCACCAACAGTCAGTTAGTTATTTTGTTGTGTTACTATCTCTGTTACAAACATGATTTGTAAGTTTTGAAAGCACAACCTTCAAATGAATCTCAGCTGGCAAAAATATGGGACAGAATAACCAAAAGCAAACTTTGGGTGATATTATCTGGAATTTGTTTCACTATTTAAAATAGCAAACAAAAATAGTGATTATCCTGTGAAATGTTTTTGGAGCCCCAATTATGAAACTGCATTCAAGCAAGAAAACTATAAATAAGAAGCAAGTATTTGGGGTCGGATATCCTGATGCAGAACACCAGATTATGACTTACAAAACTGTGCACACAATTAGTTGGAGGAACACTTCGAAGATCAATACAGACTCTGCAGTTCACACTGCTGCCCTCTCTTTTTTGGTGTGGGGTGTCATGGAACCAGGACCTGCCTACTTATGGATCATGGACACCAGTTATGGGAACCTGCCCCAGAAGTATAGTACGTATCCAGAAATCATAAATTGTTTATCAAGTTTGATGAAGAAATAGAGAAAAAAATAATTTCTGGCATCTCAAATATAAGAAAACAAAACACAGTTTTCCTCAGCTTAGCTAGATGCACAGAAAAGCACTGACAAATTAATAGGAGGAACAGTGCTTGACCCTTAAACTTGACTCAAGCTGTTGTTGTGTGAGCAATGGAAATGGATGACAGAGGGTCAGAAAGATGTCATCAGTGAACAGGAAAGTTCTTTTATTCAAAGCTTCCCTGCTTCCTAAAGCAAATCCTTTTCAAAGCATTGATTTCCATTGCACCTAATTCACAGTATTATACAGTGGTCCTTAGAGAACACTGTTGTCTGTGACTTCACTGCTTCAGGAAGTAGGTGACTGAGCCTAAAGGCTGGGCTCAGAGGTTCTTCTACACAACAAAAGATGTGTAGAGCATGCATGTGCCTGAGTGGCAGGACAAAAGCTGCAGGAGTGCTTAATCCTTCCATTGCCTGCCACTAATTCCTTGAACAATCATACACAGTTTCTCCTACTTGACACAGGAACCATGCATCTGGGGACCCTGACAGGGGAAGAATATCTGGGTGGGTTCCAGTGGAAAAGTGGATGGGTAGGGAAGTTAAATCCGCTACACACTCCTGTATCTTGTTTGTTGCAAGTCATGCTCATTGGCCTTCAACTTCACCTTTCAGCAAAGAAGTAATTGCAGAGATTTTTGCTCAACACCAAAAGCAAAAAGTGGTCCAAGGATGCTCCTGTGATTTTTAGCTGTTTTTTTTTTTTTTTTTTTTTTTTTTTTTTACTACTGATAGTATAACAACTGGCTTCAGTATCACACAGTGGTCCTTATTTGGTATCATGTTCATGGTAGATATACAGACTAGTTATATACAAAGGGTGGTGTTATTTGATGTTTGTGCAATGAAAATTAGAACCGAGACCCATGGTTATGTTAAACTGGCACTTTCCATAAACTTGACATTAAGCAATTGTTGAGAACTGTTGCTGAACATGCAACAGCTGTGTTTGACTTTGGGGAGTAAATATATCCTGAAACTGAAACTTTGTATTTGGTCATTTGCATCCAAACTCATTAAACTTATTTTGCATGCTTATAATAGCCCGGTTGTTAGCTTTCTAAAGTTTAAATAGCTATTTTAAGTCCAACAGCTTCAAGGTCACTGGTTTCCATCAATTTTTGTGATTTAGCATGGAAACGTTCTCCTCATCTGTTTTTCATTAAGGAGCTCCTGACAGTCTACTGTTTACTCCTGTCTGACCCTTCCACTTCCATGCAGAGGATCAGCCCTGTGTCTTAAACACATAGTATACAACAGTGCAAGATCTGAGTTGCTGTGCACAAAGATAGTGCTTCAGAAGCAGAATGACAGGAATCTTCACTTATGGTGGATTCTCACAACTGAGTATGTATTCAAGGTGACTCCTTGGGAAGATGATCTCACCAGCTCCGCAGCTACAATTTAGCTTATCCCCAAAGAAAAGTCCAGAAGGCGCATGGGTTGTTTTTTTTGACAGGGTCAGGTTAAGCCATACACAGTGTGGACAATGGCTGATACACTCAACAGTTCTATGAAGGCTACCGAAAAGGTCAGTTCATTTAGATTTTAACACAAAATCAATGGTCACAACGCCTTTTCTATGAGAGAAGACTGAGAATAAGTTCACCAGTCTGCACTACCAGAATGCAGTTGCCTAGTTATCTATGCAGTTATTCTATCCCTGCTTTGTATACAGTAGGCACTTGGTATTGCTGAAGTTTGGTTCCAGCCTCCCTCCCAGCCCCATTAATACCTAAATCCATGGATGTTCAAGTCCCATTATATACAATGATATAGTAAGTTGGTGTTCCTTATATAAAATAACACAATCAAGCTTCGCTTTTTGGAATGTATATTTGAATCTGTGAATAAAGAATCCATGGATGTTGGGGGGATATTTAAAAAATCTGCATTTAAAAAAAATAATACAGACCCAAATATATTAAAATAGTTAAGTTTGCAAAGCCCACATTCCTTAATTCTACATTCTCCATTTCTTTTTTAAAAGCATGTCAAGGGGAACAACATGTATTTTTTTGCTAAAACAAATCAATAAATCTGCTGTATATTCCCTGAGAAACAAGGTTGCTTTTTTCAAAGTAGCAAAACAATGGCGTGTGAATACAAAAAGAAAAAAAAAGAAAAAAAGAAAGCAGCTGTGAAAGAGTTTTGAGTGAGGCACTTTCCCCTCCATGTTCTTTCTCACTTCATGCACTGTAAGATCTTCCCTTTCTTGTGGTTTCTGCAAATAATAGTTAGCATTTATATTTTAATTGTCAAGTAGTACAGTGACCCCTTGGTGTCTGCTGGGGTTTGGTTCTAGGATGCCCTGTGGATAACAAAATTCACAGATGCTTAAGTCCCATTAAATACAATGGCATAGTAAAATTGTGTCCTTTATATAAAAAGGCAAAATCAAGGTTTGTTTTTGGGAATTTATATATTTTAAAAATATTTTCAAACCATGCATGCTTGAATCAGTGGATTAAAAAAAAAAAGTGGCTATGGAGGGCTGGCGGTAGTTTCTGTTTGCCCAGTAAACCAGCATCAACCTGATTTACCATCGTCATTTGTAGGATAAGTGCAAACCATAACTTCTTTATTTATTTGTAACAGCAAACAATGAATTTGGCACAAAAAGGAAGGGAGGGAAAGAACTGACCACAGGAGGAGAATGAAAAGAGAGAAAAAGTAATGCTTGAGCCTATGGCTCACCCACACAGCTCCAAACTAGAGGTTGAAAAAGTTACTTTCTACATTCCATCTCCAGAATCCCCTAGCCACCATGCCCATGACTTAGACTACCACAGCCATTTGGCTGGGAGATTCTAAGAGTTGGGATTTTGAAAAAGTAATGTTTACAAGCTCTGCTCCAAAGTATGGTTGGTGTATTTATGTGGCTACACCCACTGGGAGGGATGCAGTGGCTCAAGTGGTTAAGACACTGACTCTGTTGATTGCAAGAACAGCAGGTAGGCAGTTTGAGTCCTGGGTGCTGCATGATGGGGAGAGCTTCTATCACTAGTCCCAGCTTCTGCCAACCTATCAGTTTGAAAGCACACAAATGCATTTAGATAAATAGGTGCCACTTTGGTGGGAAGGTAAACAGCATTCTGTGCAATCATGCTGGCCCCATGATCACAGAGTAGTCTCTGACAATGCTGGCTCTTTGGCTTAGTCACAGAGATGAGCACCTCCCCTTACAGTTGGACACGACTTGACAACCTTGTCAATGGGGAATACTTTTACCTTTATTCCCACTGGGTGACTTTGGGCAAGTCATTCTCTCTCAGCCTCAGAGGAAAGCTCCCTCTGAACAAATTCTTCCTAGAAAACTCCAGAACAGGGTTGCCTTAGGGGCACCATAAGTCAGAAATGACTTGAAGGCAAACAACAAAAGCACCTCTTTTTTACCGCAGTGATCCATACTCCATCTGCTTTTCCCTGCATGAACTAATTCCCAGAAATTTTCCAAGATCACTTTAAGAAAGTTTTCAAAAAAGATAAAGACAAACCAAATCAATAAAAGTTTTTTAAAAAGAAGAAGACTTGCAGAGAGCAACCAAAGTATGCTAATCCTAGGTGCTTTTTTATATAGCACAAGGTTAGAGCAATCTGTTTGGAGAGCTCTCCTACAGCACAGTCATCTGGACTGGCCCGGGAGAATTAGGTAAACGTGTGCACCTGTCAAGGTATTTTTCTCTTCCAAACAGGGTTCAGTTGCCAAGGAGGCCACTTTCCAAGGAGGCCACTTTCCAAATAAAACATTTATGTTTTATTACAATGCTGAGTTCACTTCATTAAAAGGGGTGGTGGTGATAGTGGGAAACCCAGTACTGCTTACAAGGATAATAACTACAGCAGCCTCTAGGGGGCTCCATTTGATAGAAAAAGGAAACCATAAAAGCCTGCTTAAAAGGAGTTTTGCTTTCATCCAAAGCAGACATAAATCTCATTGGATTTTAAATCTGATTTGCCAGACAATGGACGTTATCACACGCGGGTCTCAAAGTGGCAAGAAAGCGGTATGGAATCAATCCAGAACTATACCGGTATAGACCCCACAAGACGGAAATGGCTATCAAACGCAACTAGCATCATTGCGCAATTAACGAAACCGCGATAGATGCGCTCCTGGGAACCGTATCTGCCGTTCACACACAAGTGAGAAGATCCCTTCCAGAACCCAGCAAGGATGTTCTTGCACATGCGCAGAAACAGGACAGCCGCGACTGTCACTTGCCGCGGCTGTCAAACACACCCCTTCCCAAGCTGGCACAGGGTTGGGAAGGGGTGTGTGTGATAGCAACCCTTGGGACTTGGGAGGAGGGCAGGGTCGTAGGATGCCTCCAACCCTGGCCTCGTCCCAAGGGAAGCCTGGTTGCTTTCCTTGGGAGGAGGCCGGGGTCCGAGCCCGGCCTCGCCCCAAGGAAAGCAACCAGGCTTCCAGGCTTGGGAAGGGGTGTGTGTGTGTGTGTGTGTGTGACAGCCGGCTGTCATACACACACACGCACACCCCTTCCCAACCCAAGCCGGGAAAGAGAGCCGCTCTGAGGACTTCTGCTCAGAGCGGCTCTCTCTTGGGAAGGTGTGTGTGTGACAGCCGGGTGTCACACACACACACACACACACACACACACACCTTCCCAAGCCTTCGCGGGGCCTCGGCTCCAGGATACGTATCTGGTGATCAGACATACGGTGAAAGCGCTATCATTGCGGTATCATTTTGGTCACGCACTTGTACTTCCTCAAGAAACCGGCATTCAAAAGAACGGGGATGATGCTGCATTGGGACGGGGTTGGGACGGGGTTGTGTGCGACGTCGTGTGAACACACGGGGAAAAAACCGCAATAGGACAGGATTGAGTGTGGATTTGGTCTGCTTTAGACCCCGTGTGATAACGTCCATTTTCTTGGGTTTCTTCTTTCCCTCTTTTATCCCCCCACCTCCCATGGCAACCATGAAAAAGCAAGGGATGTGACATTATTGTTACTGAGAATTATGAACCCCATGAATTTACATGACATAACAACCAGATAAAGCCCATACATGAAGTGGGGGGCTTACATGGAGTAATGGGGCAAGAGAAAAAAGGTACATTTTCCTGGGGCCAGAAACTCTAGAGACCCTCCTAAGACTGTGGCTTGGCCCAGTCCAAAATCCCCATTACTTTGAGAAAAAGAAACTGATAAATTGAGGATCACTCCAAAGAATTTTTATACAAAGTTCTATGCATTTATTATCCACAGGCCCTTTTCACACTAGACAATTTGTAGCAATATGATTCAACTTTAATTGCCAAGGCTTTATCCTGTGGACCCCTGGGATTTGCAGTTTAGAGGAGTATTTAGAGATTCCAAACTCCAAGCTACCATAGGATTCAGCTGTGGCAGTTAAAGTGGAATCATAGTGCTATAATTGTGTGTAGTGTGAAAGGGCCCCTGATTTTGTGAGATCACCTGAAGCTCATCAGAAGATGTTTTAGAGCAATTTCAAGAAATATTCTGGACAGCTGGCCCTCCTAGCCCAGCTCTGACCTGACACTCTTCTCTAGGATAGAAAGAGTATAAGTATATCGGACTGAGAAACAGAGATTTATCTTCTTCTCTTTGATGTCAGGGCAGGTAAACTGTCCCCTTTAAGGGCCGAGGGACTTCATCTCCCAGAATCCCAGACTATTGGCCAACATGGCTGAGGCTTCTGGGAGCTGAAGTCCAAAATCCCTAAAAGGGCCAAGTTTGCCTGCCCCAAGTGCCAGTGTTCTTTGTGAATAGAGAGGAAGGAGAGATGTCTGATAAGAAGGGGTAAAACATTGGGAACAAGTGTTGCTAGTTTATAAGAGTGGGGAAAGTAGGACCTGGGAAAACAAGTACCCCCTGTTTTTTATGAATTGCCATTTCTGGACTCTAGATGAGTGGGAATTTACTTTTTAAACATAAACATTACCTGTTTTTCAAAACTAGAAGTAGACTTCCAGAAACCTCTGCCTCAAGTCAGAAAAAATGTTGCAGTGGCTCACCCTATAGTAGGATTTCCAGTCCCCTGAACAAGTGGTCTAATTCAGTCATAGTCTCAAATCAACTTTTCACAACGGCATCTGTACATTAGTGCATAGATTTGAAGTGACCAATAACATTTGTTTTACACTCCATTCAGTTCTAAAATATGGCTTAAGAGCTCTGAGAACTTCTAAGACCTTCTGACAGTCTATTTCACAAATATCACACATCTCTCTGAATTTTCCTTTTGCAGTGTTGCACCTGGAAAAAAACAACAACTTCAAATATACTTTTGGAAAGGCATGTGAACTTTTCTATTTACATCATTAAATTGAGTTTCCAACTAATTTTCAGTATGAGGCAACCACAGGCCTACAGACCTTTTGCAAGTGACTGGCAGAACATAAAGATTGGGCCTTCTCTGTCAGAGAGCTCTGGTGCTACAATAAAATACAGTTCCCATGATTCCTTAGCACTGAGCCAGGACAGTTAAAGTGGCTTCAATTTGCACTATTTCTGGCAGTGTGTAAAGGCCTATAGTTCCAGCAAGCTAGTGTCCATCAAAAATTCCGTGTTCTACAATGGGGAAAGCATAGTTAGGCCACCAAACTGTGGAGCGTGAACTTTCAGGGCAAATTGATTTTAAGGGGCTAATTCATGATTTTGCAATCATTTTGCCAAATGGTTGGGCCAGCTTTGTTTGAGGTTACCACATTAAACAAGCTTTCTTCTCTTCCCTGTGCTTTGCTTAACATCTGTCCTGAAGAGTTCTGCAGAACTTCAATGCTTGCTGTTTGGTTTTTTAATTCACTCCTCCTGGCTCAAATGTAGATTTTGCCATTTTTCTTATGGACCAAAATGGCTCCCTTTCCACTTTTCAAATTATTACTAGGCTATTAAGATTATTATCCTATTAATGTGGGTTGTGAAAGCCCTTACTCTGTGCTAACAAGTTTTTGAATAAAAGTTTTAACTATCAGATTGAAGAACTGAAAGACTGTATGGAGCCAGAATACAGAAATCTGTCAGTTGCCAACAATGCTAAAGATACACTTGGGAATACACAATACATTATCTAGAGCATAAATCATACTGGGTGTCACTGTTGAGTTATTATGTGGCACTAAATTCAAAGGACTACAAAGCTTTTATAGAAAGTTGCATTCTTGCAGGAGTCTGTTTAATATCAAATGCTATGCATGTGTTTATTTTTGCTTGTTTCTGCCGATAGTGCCACTTGCTGGTATAAGAAGTGTATGATCTTTCATCTTTAATTCTCCACTAGTAAATTGGATGGAGCAGCCCTGATGCCAAAGGGACATGTGGCTCATTACTAAAACTCCACGATGGAATGTTCCATTTTGGTGCCAAATGAACTGAATGACAGGACTGTAACTCCAGATTAAAGCAAACACCCTTTTTATTTTCAAAAATGGCAAAAAGACATCCAATGGACTCAATGAACATTCTGCATAATTAGGCAACCAGCCCTTTGAAGTGTGACTAGCACATGTTCAATTTTTTAGCTACAATTATTTCGTGTGCAAACTTGGAATATTCTCAAAATCAGACATGACTTTCCTTCCTCATTCAGCATGTTCAGAAGGGGTTAGTCAGTGAAGGGAAGGAGAGCTCCTGCATGCTAAACCCCCCCCCCAAAGCCTGAATGGATGGACTTTCTGAATTTCTATATGGCAAATGGGGGGAATTAGGGATTATGTTGCAACCCACACAATGGGAAGAGAGTTATCTGAGTTCAAAGCCTTCCATTCGGCAGCATGCCTTTTTGCTGCAGTTTCTTTTCCCTTTACTGCCAGCTCAATGGTAAGGCATTAACCGGGGAACATAGGAAACACCTGGGTGCATGCACTTTTCAAGTGTCTAGGATTAATTCAGGGCTGAGCTCCTTCTCCTTGACACAGACTGAAGACCTGGCATTGATTACAAGACAAGAATAACCAAACCAAGCATAAACCCATTTCAACCAATGTATGTTTCTCCATGGCAAACCTCAAGTTATACACAGGGACTGATTATTCTGGGTGGAGGGACCTATTTCTCTTTCATTTCTTTGGGTCCTGAGACCTGGAGTTTTGGAAAAGTTCCTGTAGTCCATGACAGCAACCTTCCAAGCTCTACTGAGATCATCAAATTGCAGAGATCACCGTGTAACCTTCTATAGTGCCATCTGGCAACATATCCCCCTAGTAAGTTATGTTATCAGGTATTTTAGAGCTACCCCTGCACCCTTCTCCATTTGGGGATGGGGAGGGAAGAATCTGCTGTTGAAATCTTATTCCTCTTGGTTGCCAGGAGCAAAGTCTTTGGGGATTGAGGGCAAAGCTTTCTCAGTGCTGGTACCACAACAGCCCTGGGGTGTCTACTGGGACACCTCTTGGACAAAATTTATGCAAAGATCATTTTATTCTTGCAGGCATTTTAAGATGAAGTGTTGAAATAGAGGCTGCAAAATACCTATTAAAATATCTATCTATTCATCCTGCTATTAGCTGGTGATTTATTTATTTATTTAAGAGATTTTTTTTTATAGTGCTCCATGTTTCATTGTACCTTAAAGAATACTGATATATACTTTTAAAAATCCAAATGAAACAAAATGTCCAAGATACATCTGCAGCTTCCAAGTTAAACATTACGAGTACTTTAAACAAATCACATATTTTATCAAATAAAGGAACAGATTTAAGCACAAATGCCAGTTAGCTAAAAAGACAAAGCTAGACAAAAAAAATCACAGTTTCAGAAGAGTCACAGAATCTTATGCAGAGTTGTTATGTAGTGTTCAGTGCTTGTGGCATCACAAAGCAGCCAAATTCAAGAACATAGTGCCAGTGTATTCAGTCAGTGACATTCCAGTCCAGCCAGAAAGATAAGTCAAGGACAAATTTATTCCCAGCCACCTCTATATGAAAGACAAAATCTCCTTTAAAAAAAGACAGGTGACATCATTTCTCACCAATCCCAAGGCCTCTGTCTGTGAGTCCCTAGAGAAAATTGAGGATTGCAGTTTCAGAGCTGTGAGACAGAAAGCTAATTTTTCACTGAATTCATGCAGGTAAGAGAGAAGCAACCCAGGAACAGACAGCAGGAGATTTAGGTAATGGTTCCCACATGTCAAAGACAGACTCTGAACTTGATGGGCCATTTATTTGGGCAGACAAGCAATCCTAGCCAAAAAACACACAAAACAATTTCCATTTGACACATGCAAATCAAAAAGGGAAAATATCAGGATTGGTCTAAATCCCTGCTATAGCAACAAGATTTATTTTATTTCAGCTAAATTGGGTTGATTAGCATTAGCCGTGAGTTAGCACACAGCATGGCTGACGTATCACTTCTTTCTATCACTTCTGGACAGCAGCAGGAGTGGGCAAATACAGTGAGCTCTTAGAAAATGTCCTTTTTGCACGGTGAGGTGAGACAGACTGCTAAGAAACAAAGCAGAAAACTGGAAATGGGTGGAAGTCAACTTCTGCTTTCAAAAAAATGGGCATTTTTATGTTTAAGAGTGCAAAATGCCCATGCAACTTATTTTTTAAAAAATAAATTGCCACTCTTGAGGCCCTGTCACACTATACAGTTAGAGCACTATGATTTCACTTTAGTTGGCATGGCTTCATCCCATGGAATCCTAGGGTTTGTAGTCTGAGGAGACACTATAGCTCTCTGACAGTATTCTGAGTACTCCTCCCTAACCTGCCTAAATCCAAGGATACCTTACGGTGTTGCACTCATAAGGCTATAATTGTATACTGTAAAGCCCTCCCTTGCCTTGAGGCTTCCAGGAGCAGCAAATAAACCTGTTTTTTGGCCAAGAAGCAGTCCAAATGTGGGGTTTGGGGATCATCTTTCAAAGGCTCCTTTCACTTTGCCCTAAACCTGTACTTGATGTTCTACAGCAGTAGTAACCTACTGTTTACTTCCATTTCATATCATGAGGAAATGTTTATCATAACACATCATTTAGCAATTAAACCATTTTAAATTTAGCCATTAAAGAAAAGGGCCTAGTGCAAAACCAGCAACCACAGCCTCTGTAGAGAAGTATCAGATTCTCTGAAATGTAGCATTCCAGGCGGAAATGAGACCTTTTATTTTCTCCTAAAAGTTGGTTTTTATGGCTCATATATGGCTCATTTATGGCTCAAAAACCCAGAAACAATTCCGTCGTATTGGACTGAACTCTCTCATCAGTAGGTGCTAGAAGGTGGAATATATCCTAGCTCAGTGCATTTTTTTGTGCACTTGTTGTGTTTTTACAAGCTGTACAGTGTTACATTGTCAATGAAGCAAACATTGGGCTGCCTTGAATGTGATGCCTAAAGAAATATAACCAAACAGATATTTTTCCTCATGCTGGTTTGGGGAACATTTTCCCCCCCTCCAGCTAGAAATAGGTTTCACTAATGTTGGGGTCTACACAAGTAGCAGTAAGAATGTTTCTTCTGAGAAAAGACAAATGAATGGATTGGTGATATAGACACAGATTAATACAGGATTGATAGAAATGCACTAATTGATGGCACTGAAATAGCAAAAGTGTTGCACAGTATTCACATTTCAGCAACTCATGAGAATTTTTGCATTTATCCGAATGTTTGTTTTTCTCATCCAAAATATTCAAGATGGGCCATACAATTTTTTTATTTGGGTCCCTCATGGAGAAAGGTGAAATAGAAATAAAATAAATAAATAAATAAGTGAAAGGAATAAAACCATTTTATAGTTAATGATAACTTTAACTTTATCATTTACTATAAGATTAGAACAGATGATAGAATTAATAATGAAGAACGAAAGATAAAGTGTGAAAGGAATGTAAGCAATAACAAACCTGTATGTAAGTATGTATAATGGTGAGAATGGTTTTTTTTTTTTATATATTGGAAGGTATGTATATATGTATGTTTATTTACGTTTGTATGTATGTTTGTATTTTCAAAAATAAAAAAAGAAAGGAATAAAACCAAATCTAAGCAGCAGAACTGTCACATAAGCCTCATCAAGTATCTTCAAAAGAATATTCTGACTGTGGGGCTTTGCAGACGCCGCAAAGCGCCATCTTTGAACCAAGAAAAGGGATAGGCAGCTGGACGCTGGGTGCCCCAACCCCTTCCTGAGGATGTCATCGGAGCGCCCACCGTTGCACACAGTGGGCACTCCGATGACATCCTTCCATTGCAGCGTCCAGACATGCTGTGACAGAAGAGACGACATAGAGGCGTGTGCCGCCTCTTCTGGTGCCGTTTCCGTGCCTTGAGGAAGGAGCGGTATTTTAGCACTCCTTCCAGGGCTGGAAAAAGAGTGGATTGGGGCCAAGGTGTGGGGCAGCCTCGGCCCCAATCCACCACTTTTCAGGGCGGCCCATGACCACCCGTCTGCATCCCCAGTATGGGAACTTTCCTGACATTAAGCCTTTGACTCCACCCAAAATGACTCCTAAGTGTATTAAGCATGTGATGCTGGAACAAAGCTTTCATATATTGCAGAACTGAGAAAATCTTCTGAGATATTTGCCCCAGGAATGTAACCTATGATTCTGCCAAGTCTCATGCAACATGATGATAAGGATTTTGCATGATCTTCTACTACTTGAGCTAAAAATGAGTCTCCCGGGAAATAATCCAAATCCAGTAATACATTGACCCATGAAAGGATAGTGAAGCTTCTCACAACCTAGGCCAATTAGAACATTTTAATTAAATAAATAAAATAAATAAAGGTAATACAAATGAAGGGTGAGAAGCAGAAAGTACTCATGTTGTTAGTTCAGAACATAAGTCTGGTTAGACCAGGAGTTTCATTCCAACAAGCTATCAGTAGTTTTTAGCCAAGTTATGCTGTCATAGTAGAAAAGATCACACAGCATTTCTAGGTGGAATGAGGAAATTAATTGCATGCCTTCTGCCTTGTCTGTTAATGGCAATGTCTTTCAACACATTTTCTCAGAGCCAAATTCCTATTGATTTTAACTGAACATACATTGAGAACAATACAGTGAGCATTATATCATAACAAAGCAATCCTATATGTCTGTCCATAAGCAAGCTCTATTGACTTCAGTGGGGCTGACTTACAAGTTTGTGTGCACAGTGGTATCATGGTGGGTGGGTGGGTGTGGGTTGATGGATGTGAACTGAACCAGGCAACAAACTAACTGGGAGTGACACCACTGCTCCTCAAGCATCTGCCTTTGGGCAGAAATGGGCTGTGGCATTTGCCTGTGTCCCTTTAAAATGCTGAAGAGATGGTGTGAGTAGGGCGAGGCTTAGTGGGAGAAGAAAGGCAAGACCCCAGTTTTTAAATTTAAATTTAAATTTTTTATTTCTTTTTACCAAATTTTCACTTCAACCACATTGAACAGTTTGTATGTAAATGTGCATATGATATTGTCATTTAAAGGTATAATTTTAATTTTGCTAGCTGTTTATGTCACAACTGTTAATGTTAATGTTAATTCTATGATTCTATGTTTCTATGTTAGCATTTAATAAAATATAGGAATTATGATTCATAAGTAACATTGGTACACAAAACATTACTCAACTCAAGAATAAGAAACAGCAATGGGAAAAAAGAAAAGATGGAAAAACAAAGATGGAATAGATCTACTAGAACAATTAAAAATGATTACAGTAAAAGAAATGGAAAAGAAACTATAAGGAATTAAGCAAAAATATTTTGAAATGGGGAATAAACCAAGTAAAATCTTAGCAAATACGATGAGGAAAAAAGAACAATAAAATAATTATGGAAATTAAAGCAAATGGTTCCAGCTTAACAGATCAAGAAAATATCAAAAAAATATTTAAAAATTATTACGAAGATCTATACAAGAACGTAAGGAATTATATAAAGACAAAGGAGAAAATAGAGAAATATTTAGGAAGACAGAAAATACTGGAACTGACAGAAGAACAAAAAGACTAAACAAAAATATAACAGAAGAGGAAATATCTAAAGCAATCAAGAGAATGAAAACAGGAAAGGCACCAGGGCTGGATGGTCTACCTAGCATATATTATAAAAAATTAGAAGAAAGTTTAGTAACACCACTATGTAAAATGTTGAATGACATTCAATTGAATGGAATTCCAGAATTGTGGAAAGATACATTCATAACACCAATCTTAAAAGAAGAAAGAGACCCATGTGAAGTCAAAAATTACAGGCCTATATCATTAATCAATACAGATTACAAAATATTTAGCTCAATTATTGCAGAAAGGTTAAAGAAAATCTTTAATGAGGTAATAACTGAAGATCAAAATGGATTCCTACCCAGGAGACACATAAAAAACAATGTATGAACAGTGATTGATGTTATAGAACACTTCGAAGTACATAACAAAAAGAAATTGGCTTTGATCAACAAGGTAAGTTGGTTATTTATGCTGGAGGTGATACAAAGGATGAAGATGAAAGAAAAATTTAGCAACTGGATAAAAACAATTTATAAGGAACAAAAAGCACAGTTGATAATAAATGGAGAGAAGACAGATACTATAAAAATAGAGAAAGGAACAAGACAAGGATGCCCTTTATCACCTCTTTTGTTCATAATGACCTTGGAAATACTAATTATAAAGATTAGAGAAGATCAGAAAATACAGGGAGTTAGGATAAAAGGATTCAACTACAGAATCAAAGCCTTCGCAGATATTATTTGTTTTCTAGAAGATCCACTTAAGAGTATTGATAGACTATTACAGATTATGAAAGAATTTGGAGAAGCCTCGGGCTTCAAAATAAATCAAGATAAAACAGCGATAGTGACAAAGAACATTTCTAAAAAGGAGGAAGAACAAATAAGAGAAAAATCAAAATTTAAGATAGAGAAAAATATTTAGGGGTAATTATAACAAAAAGAAACATGGATTTATTTGAAAATAATTATAATAAGGTATGGGAAGAGGTAAAAAAACATCTCATAAAGTGGTCGAAAATACAAATATCTTTTTTAGGAAGAATATCCTTAATAAAAATGAATGTGCTTCCAAAAATGATGTATCTATTTCAAATGTTACTGATAATCCACAATGAAGGTTGCTTTAACACTTGGAGGAAGGAAATTTCAAAATTTCTATGGAAGGGCAAAAAGCCCAGGATCAAATGGTCCAGCTTAGTGGAGGCAAAGGAGGAAGGAGGATGTGGCCTTCCTGATCTGAAATTATATTACTACACATGCTGCCTGGAATGGATTGAGGAGTGGATAAAGCTGGGAAATGAAAGAACTCTTGGTATTGAAAGCAGCAACATGAGATTCGAATGGCATGCGTTTTATGGTATGATAAGGTAACAGCTAACAAAAGATTCGAACATCATTTTATCAGAAAATCACTTCTAAAAGTTTGGATGAGAATAAAGAAGAAATTTTACAGAAGCTTGCTACTCTGGACTTCCCCGCAAGAAGCCTTTTTCAATAGAAGCAAGAAAGATGATAGAAAATGGAATAGTTATCAGGATATTACAACCAAGCAAGGAAAGGAAGAATGCATAATGAAATCCAAAGAACAATTAGCGTCGGAAGGAATTGATAGCAATTGGTTCCTTTATTTGCAATTAAATGAAACATTCAAATTGGATATGAAACTAAAAGGATTTGAAGAACAAAATACAGATTTGGACAACATAATAATGGATGAAGAAGGACATATAACAAAATATGACAAGAAACCTGGAGCAAGAAACGATTAAGCAGGTAATGGTAGACTGGTCAAAGGACATAAAGAAGAAGATGGATTTAGAAAATTGGGAGAAAGCATGGTTAAATACACATAAGTTTACACTCTGTCAGGACCTAAAGGAGAATTTCATCAAAATGATGCATCGCTGGTACCTCTTGCCAAATAGACTAAACACGATGTACAATACAGGAAAAGAAAACTGTTGGAAATACAGAAAAAAGAAAAGGCACATTTTATCATATGTGGTGGAGGTGTTCTAGAGCTAGAAAATATTGGGGGGGGGGGGAATTAGTAAGACAATAACTGAAATATTAGACATAAAAATACCTAAGTGCCCTCAATTATTTTTATTGAATATGATAAATGAGTTGAACAAGGAAACAGAAAAAAAGTACGGACGCATTCTACTATATATGGTCTCAATAGCCAGAATAACTTATGCAAGATATTGGAAAAGAAAAGAAATCCCCAGCATAGAAGAATGGATGATAAAAGTAAAAGAGGCCATGAGTATGGATGTGCTGACAGCATTGATTCAGGATAAGTCAATAAATAGGGTAAAAAAACAATGGGAACCCATAAAGAAATATGGTGTAAGAAGGGGAAAGAAAATAAATTAATGATACAGTGAAATAGACAACTGTTAAAGGTAGAAAAATTATGTGATGTAAAAATCTGTGAAGAAAATAGAGAGCAATAAGAGTAAAAAGTGGTTGAATAAATTAGGATGGAAATGAAATGTTTGAAATGGATGAAATGAAATTAAGTATGTAAGATAAATGTGACAATGGATATGGTTAAAAAATGTATAATTATTTGAGTAGAAATAGAAAGAGGAATATATCTGTATATAAATGTAAATATTGGGGAAAAGAAAAAAAATCTCTGATAAAATAAGAAATGATAAGTTAGATAAAAGATATAGTGGTTCTCA
Organism: Phrynosoma blainvillii; assembly: GCA_026167975.1. Lineage (NCBI taxonomy): Eukaryota > Metazoa > Chordata > Lepidosauria > Squamata > Phrynosomatidae > Phrynosoma > Phrynosoma blainvillii. The sequence continues at coordinate 267,341,420 of JANUYF010000004.1, forward strand.
TTACAAGTGCCAAACAAGAGAGAAAAAGAAGAAAGATACAATTGGAATAAAAGGTGACTCAAATCAGGAAGAAAGAGGATTCAAGGAACAGTGAATGATATTAGACAATGTTTGTTTGTGAATGTAGAGAAAACGAGACAACTAAATTATGATAATATAGTTTAGGGTGTAAGGAGATATGTATGGTTTTATGTATGTTGGTATGTATGTGTTTTAATTTAATAAAATTTGGGGGGAAAAGATACACAAATCATTACAAAAGATTTTGTATAGTATGGTATGGGAGGACGTCAATGGTGGCCGTGACACCATGAGTTATTGCACCGGGTGATACAAAACCTAGTGGTGCCACTGTGTGTGCTTATGACTGCAGCCTGACTCAGCTTAAATCCAGAGCATTATGCTGTAAATGTACTTTCTTTGAATGTACAAAACAGAAAAAAACCCTAAAGCTATCTCTGATTCTTCAAAAGTTATGATCTGATTTTACAGTCAGATAGCTATAAACAAAACATGTGTTGACTCAGCTCTGTCATAAAAAACAATGGCAGTACTGTTCCACTCTAATTCAGTTCTCAAAGTCAGACATTTTTGGTTAGTCCTTGATGATCTCCAGACAAGGTCTTTTCCTCTCAAGTCAGCAAATCATTTTTCTGAAGGGAAAGTCACAGATCTTTCAGTTTATATTACTTCCACCTGTAACAAAGTGATCCAGTCTGGAAATGGGAAGTGGGGGGCAATAAGTCATTTGTACACAAATAGACACAAAATATGCTGGCTAGCGAACTGTCTTTTTGTGACCTGGATAAGAACTGTAAGACTTGTAAGACCTGTTTAACATATTCTAAGGAACAAAACATAAATGCACACATAACTCCTGCTCTTTGTATATGCCAATATTTCTTATTTCCACCATAAAGGTAGCAAGAATGGGATGTGCACAATGCATGTGCATAATTTCAGAAAATCCAGTCATTCAGTTTATCAAAGCAACATGCAATTTCAGTCCTATCTTCCACAGTATATACTTCCCCTAATCTAGTTTATTGGACTACAAACACTATGATCCCCAGCCAGCATGGATGTGATGAAAGTTCCACGTCAGTATCTCTGCAGGATGTCAAACCTAGGACGTTATCACACGTGGGCCACAAACCGACAATAAACTGGAAATGACAAATCCCGAAAATAAACCGAAAATAAACCTTGATTCCGCAAATGGCTTTCACACGTAATTACCTTAATTGCGCAATTAAAGTAAGCTCCCGCTGAAACCGCATTTAACGTTCACACACAACTGAGAAAATCCCGTACATGTACTAGAAATGATCTTCTAGCACATGCGCACTATGCTTGCTGCGGCTGTCACTTGCCGCGGCTGTCACCCCTTCCCCAGGTCGTCCTCAGAGCAGCTGGCCCTCCGCACGGCCGGAGCTCTGAGGAGGACCTCCTCGCACATGCTGCGGTGGAAGAGTCGCCGAAGGTGCACCGCAGCCTTTTGCGGCGCACCTTTGGCGACTTGTGAAAGGAGCGCCAATTTAGCTCTCCTTTCAGGGGTGATGAAGCTGCGCCATGGTGCTGAGGTGTGGGGATACCTCGGCCCCACAGCGCAGCTTCCCGGGGCAGCCCACGTCCGCCTGTCCTTCAAGCCGCCGGAGGTGCGCCGCAAAAGGCTGCGGCGCACCTTCGCCAACTCCTCCACCGCAGCGTATGCAAATGCTGCGGCGGGAGGTCCTCCTCGGAGTGCCGGAGCACCGGCCATGCAGAGGGCCAGCTGCTCCGAGGACGACCTGGGGAAGGGGTTGGGGTGTCGATCGTGCGGCTGCCCCTCCCCTTCCCTGCCCCCAAGACGGCTCAATTAGCCGTCTGCTGAGGGGGAAGGAGATGCTTACGCTGCCTCGAGGACCCCGTGGAACCATGGGAAAATGCGGGGAAATGCTTCCAAATGCGCATTTGGCTATCACATTACGGTAAATGCAAATTTACCTTAATTTCGCATTTGCATTTCCTCCAAACAACTGAATTTCAAAAGATCTCGAATAACACCAGTTTCTGTCCACTTTCTGTCCAGTTTCTGTGCGACGTCGTGTGAAAACATGGGGCACTAATCCAGTTTCTGTTTGGGTTTTGTGTGGATTAACCAGCAGACTTGCCCCCGTGTGATAACGTCCCTAGAAAAAACTAGTCTATGCAGGTCCTGTTTTAAATCTGCCATGAAGCTGATGAATCGACTCCCTAAGACAGAGATAGCAAAAATGCAATCATGATGTACAGGGAGCCTTCATTTGTTTACTGTATTTTTATCCCATCTCCGTAAGAAATTTTTGTTGTTGTTATTGTTAACTGCCTTTGCATTGATCTCGACCCATGGTGACCATGCTGATGAGACATCTCCAGGCCTCCTTGCTCTCTACTGTTCTGCCCTGCTCCTGGAAACTCATATCCGTGGTCTCTTTAATAAAGTCCATCCATCTAGCATGTGGCCTCTTTCTACTTCCTCTTACCTTTCCTAACATTATTGTTTTTTCCAACGATTCATGCCTTTTCATGATGTGCCCAAAGTATGACCATCTAAATTTTATCATCTTGGCTTCCAGGGATATCTCTGGCTTGATCTGTTCTAAGACCCATTCGTTTGTCCTTTTGGCTGTCCATGGAATCCTCAGCACTCTTCTCCAGCACAACATTATCTCAAATGCGTTAATTTTCCTCCTATCTTCTTTCTTGACTGTCCAGCTCTCACATCTATACATGGTAATAGGGAATACAATGGCTTGTATGATTCTGACTTTCGTGTTGAGTTGTATGTCTTTGCATTTTAGGATCTTTTCTAGTACTATCATAGCTGCCCTCCCCATTCTTAGTCTTCTTCCAATTTCCTGGCTGCAGTCCCCATTCCGATCAATGTTTGATATGAAATATGAGAACTCTTTTACTATTTCTATTTCCTCATTGTCTAGTTTGAATGTGTGCAAGTTCTCTGTAGTCATTAGTTTTGTTTTCTTTATGTTCAACAGTAAGCCTGCCTTTGCACTTTCTTCTTTGATCTTCCTTAGTAGGTGTTCCAGGTCTGTGAGGTTTTCTGTTAGTATTATGGTGTCATCAGCATATCCCAGATTGTTGATATTTCTTCCTCCTATTTTCACTCCTCCCTCTTTCACGTCCAAGCCATTCTGCATATAAGTTGAACAGATAGCTTGAAAGGATGCAGACTTGTCTGACTCCTTTGTCAATTGGAAACCATTCTGTTTCTCCATGTTCTGTTCTGCCTCTTGTCCAGAGTACAGACTCCTCATCAGGACTATCAGATGTGTTGGCACTCCTATGTCTTTAAGGGCATTTCATAGCCTTTCATGATCTATGAAATCCAAGGTCCTGAACAGACTGCCAGAAATAATCCAGCTTCAGACCACTTTAGCTGTCTTGGTTCAATGCTAGGGAATCATGGAAATTGTAGTTTTTTCTGAGACACTGAGCCTTCTCTGTCAGAGAGCTCTGATGCCATAATAAACTATAGTTCCCATGATTCCCTAGTACTGAGCCAGGGCAGCTGGATTATTTCTAGCAGTCTGTTCAGGCCCTTTTTCTTTGCTATGGTCTATAAACCACATGCCGATTTTATTTTGGAACTCCCTGCTGTGCTCCATTTGCCATCTTATATTTGCAATGTGATCCCTGGTGCATCTTCCTTTCCTGAATCCTGCTTGGACCTCTGGGATTTCTCTATCCATGTGTGGTTGGAGTCTATGTTCCAGTATTTTGATCATAATTTTGCTTGCAGGGGAGATTAGTACTATGATTCTATACTTGCTGCAGTCTCTTGTGTCTCCTTTTTTTTGTGGATGGGGATGTACATTGACCACTTCCAATCTGATGGCCATCATTTTGTTTTCCATATCTGTTGACATATGTTGGTTAGCACTAGAGTTGACTCTGTCAATGTGGATTGCAATAGTTCTATTGGAATACCATTAGTTCCTGGAGACTTGTTTTTTGCCATTTCTTTTATTACACCTTCCACCTCTGTTTTTAGAATTTGGAGTTCATTTTCATATGGCTCTTCGTTCCATGTGTCCTTCATGCTGTCATCTCTTTTATAAAACCCTTCTGTGTATTGCATCCAACGTCTTTTTATTCCTTCCTGGTCTTGAATTATATTATTTTTATTGTCATAGAGCAGGGGCAGGCAACCTTTTTGAGCTGGGGGCCGGGTTGCTGTCCCTCAGACAATTGGGGGGGGGGGGGGGGCAAAGCACCAAAATAAATAAATAAATAAATAAATAAATAATAAAAAAATATATGCATGCACACACTCTCAGCCCCAGAAAAGCCATGGCAAAACCCCTGTGAAGATTTTGCCAAGAAAAACCCAAGAACAAGTAATAACAACAATAATCAATATCATCATGGCAGGGGGTGGCGGGGGGCGGCAGCAGCGGCAGGACTGACCTTGGGCTGGCCCAAAGGCCTCGGGGGGCCGCATCTGGCCCCCGGGCCTTAGGTTGCCTGCCCCTGTCATAGAGAAATGTAAGAAATACTGTTGTCCAAAGTCACTGTCATCAACCAGAAAAACATCCTTTTTAGTTTACCATCAAGTTCCCATATTAAAAGACAAAACCTAAAGAGGAGGGGAAACAAAGGAATAAGACAGAAGACAGCGATTCAAGGTCAGAGCAAAGTGGTGAGCTATTAAGTTGAATTTTAGATCCAGTTCAGGACAGGCTCATCTGTCAGTGAGCAGCAATTGATGGTTCTTGCTCCTTTGGCTGATGGATGAAGACAGCATTCTTATCCTCTGTTTCCACCATCATAGGTCCAAAACACACAGCAGAAACAATCCAGTTTGAGACTGCTTTAACTGCCCTGGCTCAGTGTTAGGGAATGCTGGTAACTGTAGTTTACAGTCAGAGCTCTCTGACTGGGAAGGCTAAATGTCTCAGAATTCCCTAGCACTGAGCCAGGGCAGTTAAAGCGATCTCAAACTGAATTATTTCAGCAGTGTGTTTTGGACCATAGACCTATAACTACAAACATTTAAAGGAGCTGAGTGTTCTCTGCAGGTACCCGTGAACAGCCCAACTTGGTTATATAACTTGATATACCTATATTATTCCCACGAGGAAGGGGACACAGCCTCCCTTTGTCTTTAGGTGAAAGTTTTAAAAGAAACCATTATTGTTCCTTGATTTTTCACGTTACATTTTATTTGAGTTTCCCTATTACTCGTTACATTACTCATTACTTTTCAGTTCTCTCTCTTCCTCCCTTTTTTCTTTAAAAAAGCCCTAAGAAAATGGCCTAAAATGTTTTTAAAGATCCTAAAAGTAAGAAAGAAAAGTCACACAATCTTAAACTAGAAAGCAATTTTACCAATTGCTACATTGCTAAAGAACACTCTCATGCTCTCATTGCCCACCAAATAACATGCTACATTGTTATTTGCAATAATACATCACTTCTAAGCCTTTTTCTGAGTCCCATAGCTGATGGCAAAAGCCACAATGTGTTTTTCATGTGCTCTCCAGGCGCAGGGCATTACTTTACATCTGATTATTTAACATTCGTTATTTTAAGATCTATACTAGATTACTGAAATCCATAAACTAAAGTTAACTCATAAGCAGATAATAAATGTAAGTTATTCCAATGAGTGGTTTATGGGGTGCTATGGATAGTTGGCTCTAGCCCCCAAACCACTATTTTGCATCTTGCTTTACTTGGTAGACACTGGGCTTATTGCAGAGGAAGGTAACTCTGATGGGTCTGGGGGACAATGATGTGCTTCTAGGGGCTGCATTGGTTGCAAAATAAAAAGCAAAACAAAACAAGTAGTGACCAGATGACTCCTGGTTTTGAAAAATGCGTTTTATTCTCTTTTTAAATGTCAAGCAGTGCAATGGGTCTCTGCAACCTATTTCAGCAGTGAATTGCTGCTCCCAGAGGCCTCTAGGCATGGTAATTCACCCTTGGGTAAAAAAAAAGTGTTCTGGGATTCTGGAGGACTCAGGGGCATCAAAAACAGCCCCATGCAACCCCCAGGGCACACTATCCCTACCACTAGGCTACAGTAAAAAGTAGATCCTTCAAACCTGGTGTCCTCTGCTCAAAGTCACTAGCAATCAGGCCCAAGGCATTTGTAGGCCAACTGTCAGTAGATTTAACAGCACCTGAAGTAGTAGTTCTCCAGGAACAAAGCAAAGGTCATTCCTTCAACATGAGAACCTTTAATTAGAGGTAAACATGTGTAATTGCCATATAATAGGAGGAGAAAACTTGTTGCCCTCCAGATGTTGTTGGACTGAACTACTAACAATCCTTGCCAGCACAGCCACTGGTGAGGGATGATGGAAAATGAAGTCCTTCATGTTTGCCTTCTGTTCCAACCACTAGCCCAAGACAGACAACCTGAAGGCACACACATACACAAATATATCCTATGAAAACCATAAGCTGGTGTTATTTTTGTCCCCGAAGAAGGTGATTCTCTGAATATTGTTTTCTTTTTGTCTCTTCATTCATAGTCTCATAGAGACAAGCTCTCCATTTAACTGGTGCTATTACACTAAAGATTTCCCATACTTTGGCTCAATCATTAATCAGAATGGAGACTGCAGTCAAAAAATCAGAAGGATTTGAAGAGCAGCTGTGAAGGAACTAGACAAGATCCTAAAATGTAAAGATATATAACTGAATACAAAAATTTTCACATTTGGCCAATGCTTGTAGCTTTACAAAACAGGCTCCTTTCTTGTCTGTCTATTCAAGACAACCACCTCACATATTATTTCAGTGCATGGGGGTCCACTTTAGTCAAGCATCAATGAATTGACTCTGGTCTTTTTTCACTTTACACTTTTGATGGAAGTGTGAGGAGACAAGCACTCGATGACAGAACATCAGATTAGCGTGTAGAAGGCCTTGGGTCCAGTCTCTGGCATCTCCAGGCAGGGCAAGGAGATGCCAGTCCTACTGCTTTCAGTCCTACCGGATAGATGTACCAATAGACTTGTTTGGTATAAGGCAGCTTCCTACATTCTCTTTCCTTCTAAAGAAATTGAATGATTTCTTACTAGATTTGACAGAAGGAGAATTATTACTCACCTCTTCCCCAAATTCTGAAAAGAGATATGGGAGAAAAGTCTAAAAGAACAACGACAAGTGGCTGCTTTCAGTTCTGAAATCCTTTTTCTGCTGAGGAAGACAACTTTGTTCAGGTTCACCTTCAAGAATAAAAGCCTTCTTAGGGGCCGTTCCCACTATGATTTACAGTGAATTGCTGATTGCTGTATATGTGCCTTGTTCCCACTGGGAATGGTTTCAGAAGCAACTGTGATCATTTGGACTTGCTTTGAACCGCGACAAATCCAAAAGAATTGCACTTTTTGAAGAGTAGTTTTCTGGTGGCTCTTTTGAAAAAAAATAAATTCAGGAATGTGTTCAACAAGTGTGAACTACGGACCTGAATCTCATTGCATTGCATTGTGCTGGAGGGGCCGCTCAGCTGCTTGGTGGTGGTGGGGGGGGCTGTTGCTGCTGGCAATGGGGTTGGCTTGCTGCCTTCCCTCAGCCCAGCCCCAGTGTTCTGTGGGCCACGCTGGCTCTTTCCGGCTTCCCTTGGCCCAGCCCCAGTGCTCTGGAGGCCGTGCTGGCTCTTGCTGCCTTCCCTCAGCCCAGCCCCTCTCCAGTGATCTGGGGGCATGGGCGGAAGGCCAGTTGCAATGGCCTCAGATGCTGGGCCTGCAGCAGGCAGGAGGGCTCCCAGGAGTGGTGCAAAGGGGAGCTCATGTACAAGAGAGAAGAGCCCTGGGGGTTCTTTGTTGCAGGTGAACACACCAGGACTCCCTGGCCGCAGCCAAACTCCCAGCTGCCTGCTGCCTAGCCAGGCCTTTGCAGTGGGATGCCCCCCTCCTCCTCCCTCAGCTTTTTCCTTGTCACTAGTGGGAACAACATGGAATAAGGACAGGATTCACATCCATAGTGGGAACAATGCATCAGCCTCAATCGAATCAGCAACCCAGTGTCAACACGATTCACAAATCGGATTAAATGTAAGTGGGAATGAGCCCCTAGTTGTCTTACCTTCATGAATAAATGCATAGACCATGGATGCTTCAGTCAGCTGCACAGCTGGCATTAATGAAGGTTCCTCAGACCCTCCATATCAGTTACATAAAGACAGACAATGTGCAGCACTCTTGTCAAAAACAGAATTTTAATTGCTAGTAGTTCTTACCACAGAAAAATTAAACCCTTCCTAAAGAACCCAACCTTCAATTTTCTGGAACAAAGGCATTATCTTGACTTCCCAAGCCTGGTACCCTCCAGGTATTTTGGCCTATGGCTCCCATCAGTCACAGCCATCATAGCCAATGGTGCAGAATGATGAGACCTAAATCCAAGCCATCTGGATCAGTGGTTCCCAACCTGGGGTGCCTGCACCACCAGGGGGTGCAAGATTGAATTTCAGGGTGTTTGACAAAAACTGGCTTGTGTCCTTGAGTCACAAGTCATCACTTGTTTTATTTCAGAATAAATTAGAATATATTTTTTCAATTTAGATTTGCATTTTATGCACTGAATTAAAAGGGTTTTTAAAAGTTCAATTTACCCACAGTATTATATGTGTTTCATATTGTGGTTCAAACATTAGAAATTGGACTTCATCTTAATGGGGTGCAAGTGGTTGGATCCTTAGGCGGGAGTGATCATGTCCTCCTGGAGTTTATTATACAGTGGAAAGGAGAAGCCAGGCATAGTCAGACACGCATTCTAGACTTTAGGAAAGCTGATTTTACTAAACTTAGAGAAATACTGAGGGTGATCCCATGGACAGGAATACTAAAAGAGAAGGGAGTTCAAGACGGGTGGGAGTTTCTCAAAAGGGAGATACTGAAGGCACAATTTAAAACCGTGCCAACGAGGAGGAAGAATGGGAGGTGTCTCAAGAAACCAGGATGGATGACTAAGGAACTTGCAACTGAACTATGTTTTAAACGGAACATGTATAAGAAATGGAAAAATGGGGAAATCACCAAAGAGGAATTCAAACAAATAGCTAGCACGTGTAGGGGTAAAGTCAGAAAAGCTAAAGCGCAGAATGAAATCAGGCTTGCTGGACAGGTTAAGAACAATAAAAAGGGCTTTTGGGGGTATGTCAGTAGCAAAAGGAAAAAGAAGGAAATGGTAGGGCCACTGTGTGGAGAAGATGGCAAAAAGTTAACAGGGGACAGAGAAAAGGCAGAATTACTCAACACCTTCTTTGCTTCAGTCTTCTCAGAAAAGGCAAAGGGTGCTCAACTTGAGGATAATGGAGCAGAGGACAGAATAGGAGAATTTCAGCACAGAATAAGTAAAGAGATAGTACAGAAACATCTGGTTAATCTAGATGAATATAAGTCTCCAGGACCAGATGAATTACATCCAAGGGTATTAAAAGAACTGGCAAATGTAATATCAGAACCATTGGCAATAATCTTTGAGAATTCCTGGAAAACAGGAGAGGTCCCAGCGGACTGGAGGAGGGCAAATGTTGTCCCCATCTTCAAAAAGGGGAAAAAAGAGGATCCCAACAATTATCGTCCAGTTAGTCTGACATCAATACCTGGAAAGATTCTGGAGCAGATCATTAAACAGAGAGTCTGTGAACATCTGGAAGATAATTTCATAATCACAAAAAGTCAACATGGGTTTCAGAGAAACAGGTCATGCCAGACAAATCTGATCTCTTTTTTTGATAAAATTACCAGCTTGGTAGATGAAGGGAATGCTGTGGATATAGTATATCTTGATTTCAGTAAGGCCTTTGACAGGGTTCCCCATGACATTCTTGCAAGCAAGTTGGTAAAATGTGGGCTAGACAAAGTAACTGTTACATGGATTTGTAATTGGTTGACTGGCCGAACCCAAAGGGTGCTCAACAATGGCTCCTTTTCAACTTGGAAAGAAGTGACCAGTGGGGTGCCACAGGGCTCTGTCCTGGGCCCAGTGCTATTCAATATCTTTATTAATGACTTGGATGACGGTATTGGGGGCATAGTTATCAAATTTGCAGACGACACCAAATTAGGAGGAGTAGCTAATACCCCAGAGGACAGGATCAAAATTCAAAATGACTTGAACAGACTAGAAAGTTGGGCCAAAGCTAACAAAATGAAATTCAACACAGAGAAATGTAAGGTACTGCACTTAGGGCGGAAAAACGAAAAGTACAAATATACGATGGGGGACACCTGGCTGAATGAGACTACCTGTGAAAGGGATCTAGGAATCCAGGTGGACCACAAGTTGAACATGAGTCAACAGTGCGATGTAGCAGCTAAAAAGGCCAATGCAATTTTAGGCTGCATCAGTAGAAGTATAGTGTCTAGATCAAGAGAAGTAATAGTGCCACTCTATTCTGCTTTGGTCCGGCCTCACCTGGAATACTGTGTCCAGTTCTGGGCACCAAAATTCAAAAAGGATGTGGAGAAACTGGAGCGTGTCCAAAGGAGGGCAACTAAAATGGTGAAGGGTCTGGAAAGCAAGCCCTATGAGGAACGACTTAGGGAGCTGGGGATGTTTAGCCTGGAGAAGAGAAGGCTGAGAGGTGATATGATAGCCGTGTTTAAATATTTGAAGGGATGTCATATCGAGGAGGGAACAAGCTTGTTTTCTGCTGCTCCAGAGACTAGGACCCGAAACAATGGATGCAAGCTGCAAGAAAAGAGATTCCACCTCAACATTAGGAGGAACTTCCTGACAGTAAGGGCGGTTCGACAGTGGAACACACTCCCTCGGAGAGTAGTGGAGTCTCCTTCCTTGGAGGTCTTTAAGCAGAGGCTGGATGGCCATCTGTCGGGGATGCTTTGATTGGGAGTTCCTGCATGGCAGGGGGTTGGACTGGATGGCCCTTGTGGTCTCTTCCAACTCTATGATTCTATGATTCTATGATCTTCAAATGTGATATTACATTTGTAGGGGGAGTGAACATTAATCAGACATTTCCTAGGGGGTGTGGAGCATAGAAAAGGTTGGGAACCACTGATATGGAAGGTTACCAGGTAGAGGAAAACTGCTGAGATATCTTCATTTTACAAGAAGAAACAGAAAGCACAAATAATTTGACCAAGGTCAATCAGTAAATGAATCTCAAAGCTAAGAGATTTTTTTAAATTTATATTCATTTATTTGATGCATTTTTATTATGACCTTCAGGTCAAGAAACCCTCCCAAGATACCACAACTCACATTTCCTAAACACTGCATTATCTATTGTACTAAGCTGAAGCTGAAGATGGGTCCATGCAAGCCACAGGAGAATTAGAAATATGTAAATCAAGAGGAATTCTAGTTTTGTCATAAACAAACATGAAACTTTGCAGAAAATCTGAAAAAGCTGTTTCTTCCAACTCCATTTACTGAAGTAGTTAATTTGCAAATAGCTTCCAATCTCCCCCACGGTCATATGTTAGTAATACTTCAGCAAATTAAGTGATGATGAAGTAAGCCATATGGGATAACAGAAACACTGAAATATGTCAGTTGCGTACAGCCCAGTCCTATATATGGATACTCGCAAGTAGTTTTCATTCCATGAAGTGAAGCTTAATCTCAAAATACTATGCCCAGAACTGTAGCTATAAGCTCATTCTATATGAGCCTCCCTACTCTGCTCTTTGCCCCTCTAGAGAATATGGGCTCTGTTTGGTTGGGATGTAAGAAAGACCTTTTCCAACCATCACATTAAGGCTGTGAAGCTCCTTGGGATGTGAGAAAGGCCTTTTCCAGCCATCACATTAAGGCTGTGAAGCTCCTCTGTGGATGTCCTTTCACGGTCTTGTGGAGGCCACATGTAGTGGGACACCTTTCCTCCCCATTTTGCAGTGAGATGCTCCTCCTAGTTTGATCTGCAAGCTGCTACGGGATGGAGAATTCTCAGATGTTGTTAAACTCTGGACCAGTGGCATCACTGGGGAGTGGGTGGACCACACTGGATGAGACCCCAAAGAAGGGGTAACACCTGGTTGGCCCTTCCTCCCCCTTCAGTGCAGAAGGAGCAAACGCTCACCCTTCCTGTCTGCTCCACCACCAGGCTTTCTCCTTGGGAAGAAATCTTGGCAATGGAGGAGGAGGAGGAGGAGGAGGAGGAGAAGCAAATGCACACCCTTCCCAGGTGACACCCTCTGCACCAGGTGATGCCCTATTGAGTGATGCCACTGCTCTGGATAGGGATTATGGGAGCTGTAGCCTAACAACATCTAGAGAATACTCCAGGGATTTAGGTGTCTTAGCCTATTGCAGAAAGAAAAGAAAAAAAGCCTTGTAGCACCTTAAAGACTATGGCTAGAATCCTGTTGGGGACTTACCTCTTCCTAAGCGGACTTAAATCTGTGGGAATTCAAATTCTGCAGTTCAATAATAGCCTCCATATCAAATAAGAGCTGCTGCTATGTTAATATGTAGGAGAGCTGACAAAGCGACTGATGAACAATGGGACTGATACACATTGGTTTACTGGTTAGGAAGTGCCGATGTGCATTGGTAGAGCTGCAACACTCTTGGTGGTGTCTACTTATGCATGGTCACAATTCACTATCAAGGTTTCTTACAATCTCTGCTACATAACTAAATATACTTAAGGTCACATAACATAGACTGTGATAGAGGATTCTGGCCTACTAAATTTATTATTGCATTTGATTAAGTCCATAAAGTTTTTTCTGTCTGTTACTGCATCATATGAACATTGCTAGATGAATTTTCCCAAAACAGAAGTTTGGGGTGGTCTGACTTAAAATATAGGCCACAACTGTTCTGTAGAAATAATGCAGCTTTACACTACTTTAACTGCCAGGGCTCAATGTAGTTTGTTGTGGCACCTTCTGATAGCGAAGGCTAAATATCTCACAAAACTACAGCTCCCAGAATTACATAGTATTGAGGCATGGAAGGTAAAGTGGTGTCAAACTGCATTATTTCTGTAGTGCAGATGCAGCCATAGGCTTACATGGCACACACATTCACTTGGATACACTGGGAAACAATGAAATTTATTTTCATTCATACAAGTAGTAGTATTAAAAATAATTCTCCTAAGCAATGCTGGGTACTATGGTTGATATCAAATTAAACCTGTTACTCTTTAAGGTGCCATAGGATTATTATAATATCTGGAGGGCCACAGGTTTCTCATTCCTAGCTTACTGAGTTGCTGACTCCTTTACTGACCATAGTTCCTCACATCAATTAGTGTAATTTCACACAATCATGGGGGGTCATTAAAGCACATTCATCTAGGCTAATCCTCTAGTTTAAACTAGTTTCTTTCCCAAAACAAAAATCAGGATTAAGTTCCATCTGGGTCAGATTTAGGCATTACTATACTGAACTCAAGGGGCATGGGCACAGAACCAGACTGCAAGTAACCTAACCCAACAAAATGTATTTGTGGTTTTGCATTAATTAAACAGCAAATCTTACAAAATAAATAAGTAATTTAAGTGCTATTCCTCAAATTTAAATATTAAACTTAGTAAGATTTAAATCAGAAATTATTTGTAGATATAATGTGAAATCAGAAGTCAGTTACAAAACCCTTTTCCCAAAAACATGGCTGAACTTTTCCATGTTTCCTTTCTTTTGACTATAGGGAACTGTTTGCAAGACTTAACCGTTTAACTTTTACCCAGCATCCCGAGGCCCTTGTACTGAAGTGTCTATTAGTAGAAATTTCACTAGTGCACACAGCACACCGAATAGATTTTTATATCAGAGAAGCATTAACTAATCCCAGCTCAAGGCATGTTCTTACTAACAATGATACCTCTAGGACACTTTATGTTCCAAAGTTCTGAACTAACAGAAGACAATAGTGGAGACAATAGATGTATGATAGCTCAGCAGCTTCAGCTTTCACTCATCACTGTGTAAGTTTTTGTGTAAAGGAGCATTGTGTGTGTGTGTGTGTGTGTGTGTGCGCACGTGCACTGTTTGGTTATTCAACGTGTCCAGTATTTTAATGCAGGCTGATTCAGAACTGTCTGTATTCTATAGAACCACCCTTCAGTTCTTCCAGACAAGGAACCACTTTTAACTTCAGTTGGCAATATGGGGTGTAATACTCTTCTACCACTTTACATTAAGTACATCTATAATATACATTGTTTTCAACTCACCTTTTGCTGTTCTCACCAATCTCTGTCCTCATCTTTTCTCCTTCTCACATCTCATACATGTCAAAACAGTAAAAGTTTGATCTTTTAATAATGCCACAACTCAGATGTGTTTTGGTTTACCCCAGGTGAATGATGTACAGCAGGGCTGGGGAACCTTTAGCCTTCTACAAGTTGATGTACTATTACACACACCACCATTCATAAAATCCTTTATTTATTTATTTATTTATTGGATTTATGTCCTGCCTTTCTCCCAAAATGGGCTGATGAAAGTAGGGCTTCAACAGGACATGGCAGGCCAGATTCTCCAGCACTGATCAAGAGGGGAAATGGCAGGTAGATTCAGCCAGGAGGGACTCCAATTCCCAGTAGTTTCCACTCTAAAATCTTTCATTACTGGTGCCATTCCAAACACCAAAGAATTTTACACTCTTTATACCCTTTCTATTAACCTTCTCCCTCTGTCCCAAAGCTGGTGTGCATAATTCTTCAGCACAGAAAAGAATAGAGTTTCCAGGGGCGGGGGCAGCATTTACATAGACATACCTTTGGACAGGTGTTTAACAAACCCACATTGAAATCCCCAAGCTGCAAAGAAATATTCAGGTTTTACACTGCTTTTATAGTGATCTACACATTTCTCTCTTAATTAGCCTATTCTGAAGAAATTAACTTCTCCCAATAAACAGAAGTATACCATCATCATCATCATCATCCTCATCCTCATTTATACCCTGCTCCCCAAACTGAACTCAAGACAGCTTACAAATTAAAACAAGTACACGTAGCTAAAACATGCAATAGTCAACGTTAAAATACAATTGAACTCTTCAAAAACATTAAAACAATTTAAAACATACATCTAAAAAGAGGATTTTTTTAAAAAAAACAAAGTTTAATTTTGTCACTGTGATAATGCATTCCTACCCTTTCACTCCACTTCACTGTGATGGACTGTCTGGATTTTGATGGCGTCTGTTGGCTAAAATGTGTGATGCCACTGGTAGTATGCAACTCCTTTCCCAGCACGCAGGAATTTTTTAAAAACTCCTGAAGATCCACCCCTCCACATCACACATTTTGGTCATCTCCAGAGGTTGAGTTCATTTATTTATTTTATAACCCACATTTTTCTCAACATAGAATCCATGGTCATGAACAACCCTACGTTGTGGCAATATCCACTAAGACTTATAAAGGAAAGATAGGAAAATCATCTTGAATACTAAACAGCCTTATCTTCTTCTCTTCAGAAGCCCTATATTTTGGTGAACTCTTTTTCTTTCCCTCTTTAAAAATAGCTCTAGGATACACATTCTCTTTCTCTGGGATTGATGAGCATAGTTCTCCAGCACATACCTTCTATATCTAAACACACACATCTCTGACACACTGACATTCTCTTTCCCCAATTCCTTTAAAAACAACACCACACAATAGCTCTAGAATACACGTTCTCTTTCTCTAGGGTTGATGTGCATAGTTCTCCAGAGCATACCTTTCACATTTAAACACAAACACCTCTGACACACCTCTGACATACATTGCTATTACATCCCCAAATGCAGCAAGGATTCCCCACCACCACCACCATCTCATCCAATGCTGTAGAGATACATACAAAAGGAAGCATGGGAAGAGGTATTTAGCAGCATCTTTGAGATTAGCACATTTATTTTAGCATGAGCTTTCCTGAAATTCAATCCACTTCTTCAGATACACTTTTCTGTACCTATCTTTTAAAAACAAAAAACAAAACTGGTCCTCAGAGATCTCATTGCTCCTAAATGGGTGTGTATTTGCCTTTAAGTAATAGGGTTTTCTTAGGCAAAGAATACTCAGAGGTGGCTTGATCAGTTTCTTCCTCTGTAAAATAGCCTGGTGTAGCACCTGATAGCTATTGGTGCTCTCCCATCCAAGCACTAACCAGGGCTGACCCTGCCTAGTGTCCAAGATCAGGCAGGATATTTTGGATTTTTAGGCCCCATTACACCCATACCTGAGAGTCAGCATGGCGTAGTTGTTTGAGTGTTGGATTATGACTCTGGAGATCAGGGTTCAATTTCCTGCTTGAGCACAAAACCCCACTGGGTGACTGTGGACAAGCCACACTCTCTCATCCTCAGAGAATGGCAATGGTAACCCCGCTCTGGAAAACCCTATGACTTGGAAGCACACAACAACAACAACAACTCTTGTACATCCAGCAGATCACATCCCACTTCCAACCTGGGGAGTGACTAGCAAGCCACTTTCAAACACCTGCCTACCCAACTCCCCTTGGAGTTGGACTTCTCCTTCCTGCCTGAGCATGTGCAGAGTGTCAGCTCTCTTCACCCCCCCACCCCCCCCCAAAATAACCAGCTGGAGCCTCGTTTAATGTTACAGAGCCTGAACTGATGGGAAACACGTTCTAGAGAAGTTAGGAAACAGAATTAAAGGCAGAGCTTGACTTTGCTGGCTCTCTCCGCCCCAGATGAGATCCTTTTCTGTACCAAAGAATCCTCTCACATCAGGGGGAAGGAAGGAAAGAGGCCCCGAGAGATTTATTTCTGCCTCATCAAGAACCCTGGTTCTTGCGGACAGGAGATGGGCAGGGAGGACGGGTCCTGGAAAAGGAGGACCCCGGGCCACCCTGAAGGGGGGCTTTTTGGCTTCACCTGGACCCCGGAGGGAGGGAGGCAGAGCAGCCGCAAAGGAGAAGCCTGCCCAACTTTCGCCGCAGAGGCTGCAGCGCTGGCAGGGACCGACCCTTCCTGCCTTCTTGCCTTTCTTCCATTCATTCTTCCTTCCTTCCTTCCTTCCTTCCTTCCTTCCTTCCTTCCTTCCTTCCTTCCATCCTTCCTTTCATCCTTCCCTTCCTTCCTTCCTTCCATTCTTCCTTCCTTTCATCCTTCCTTTCCTTTCTTCCTTCCTTCCATTTTCCTTTCTTTCATCCTTCCTTCCTTCCTTCATCTTTCCTTTCCTTTCTTCCTTCCTTCCATTCTTCCTTCCTTCCTTTCATCCTTCCTTCCTTCCTTCCTGCCTTCCATTCTTCCTTCCTTCCTTTCATCCTTCCTTCCTGCCTTCCATTCTTCCTTCCTTCCTTCCTTCCATTCTTCCTTCCATTCATACTTCCTTCACTTCCTTCCTTCCATTCTTCCTTCCTTCCTTCCTTCCTTTCCTTCCTTCCTTCCTTCCTTCCTTCCATTCTTCCTTCCTTCCTTCCTTTCCTTCCTTCCTTCCTTCCTTCCTTTCTTCCTGTCTGCCTGCCTGCCTGCCTGCCGGCCTTCCATTCTTCCTTCCTTCCCTCCTTCCCTCCCTCCCTCCCTCCTTCTTTCCTTCCTTTCATCCTTCCTTTCATCCTTCCTTTCCTTTCCTTCCCTTCCTTCCTTCCTTCCTTCCTTCCTTCCTTCCTTCCTTCCTTCCTTCCTTCCTTCCTTCCTTCCTTTCATCCTTCCTTCCTTCCTCCGGATTCTCCTAGCCGGAGAGGTGCCCGATCCCTTTAGCCAAGGGGCTCCCCCTCCCCTGGCAGGACTGGATGCCCCCCTCCCGCAAGGGCCCCCGGAGGAGCGGGGAGGAGCGGAGCGCCCGAGGCTGGGGGCACGGAGGGCAGGGAAGAAGGGAGGGAGGGAGGGGGATTCCCTTCCCTTCCCTTCCCTTCCCTCCAGGATCTCCCCAGAGGAGCCGAGGCGCTGCCCTCTTACCAACAGGAGGGACCGGCTCCCTGGGTGCCGCTTCTCTAAAGTTGGGGCCCTTGGAAATCTCCCGTGTCTCGGGGGCTTCTCCTCCTTCTCCCTCGCCTTCTCTCTTCTTCTTCTTCTTCTTCTTCCTCTGCAGCAGCAGCAGCAGCAGCAGCGGCACACTGGCAATTGGCATGCTCCTCACAGCGCCTGCATCCGAGGCAGGGGGGCTGCTGCTGCTGCTGCTGCTGGTGGTGGTGGTGGTGGTGGTCCAGCCTCTGCCTCCCTCGCCAAGATGGGCACCCCCGGGTTGGGAAGGGAGGGGGGTCAGTGGCCAACTTCAGTCAACCCAAGTCCCTTGGAGTATTGCCTCCAGTTTGGGACACCACCCTTCAAGAGGTTTGTGGACAAGCTGGAGGAGGACCAGAGGAGGGTGGCCCAAATGGGGAAAGGTCTGGAAACCTATGTCCTGTGAGGAGAGGCTTAGGGAGCTGGGTATGTTCAGACTGGAGAAGAGGCGGTTCAGAGGGGATGTGATAGCCCTGTGTAAGGATTTGGAGGGGCATCATATTGAGGAGAGAGCAAACTTGCTTTCTGCTGCTCCAGGAAAAGAGATTCCACCTCAACATTAGGAAGAACTTCCTGATAGTAAGAGCTGTTCGACATTGGAACACACTCCCTCAAAGTGTGAGAGAGCCTCCTCCCTCAGAGGTTTTTAAACAGAGACTGGATGGCCATCAGTCAGGGTGGTGATGGTGGTGCTTTGATTGTGAGTTCCTGCATGGCAGGGGGTTGGACTGGATGGCCCTTGCAGTCTCTTCCAACTCTTGTGATTATGATTCTTGCCTCTGCCCTCCTGAGACCAGCGATGTATTCAAGTCTTTTAGTCCAAGGGCCTTTGCAGACTGCCAGAAATAGTGCAAATTGAGTCCACTTTAAGGGTTAGGTTAGTGCTAGGGAATCATGGAAATTGTTTTGTTTTTTTCTGAGACATTGAGCCTTCTCTGTCAGAGAGCTCAGGTGCCACAATAAAATACAGTTCCCATGATTCCCTAACCCTAACACTAACCCTTAAAGTGGACTCAATTTGCACTATTTCTAGCAGTCTGCAAAGGCCCCAAGTCTCCAGTCAAGTCTCAAGTCTCTACCTTCAAATCTCAAGTCATGTCTCAAGTTGTTGCAAGATACTTTAAAGTTGAGTTTCAAGTCTGGGAGCCAATTTTTAACAGAAAAAAAGGAGTTGGGGCACATTTCTCAGAGGAGAACCATAAGGGAGTTAGGCAATGGGCTTGAGGCAAGTGTTGAGATCTGCTTGGCAGCCTGTCCTTGCTTCACATCAGAGGAGCCTTCTAAAGCTTTTGAAAAGATTCTAAAGCTCTCCAAAAGGTTTTGAAGGATCCTTCTGCCTCAAGCTTATTTCCTAACATATTTTCTCTTCCCTTCTGAGAAATGTGTCCTGCACTTTGGGGGCAGGTCTTGCCTGATGCTCAAAGTGAATGGCACCAGCAAGTCAATCACTAAAAATACACAAGTCTCAAGTCAAGTCGAATCAGTGTGTCTTTTTTGCCAAGTGACTTGAACCTGACTTAAGTCCAAGACAACTGACAATTTCAAGCTTGATCTGCTCAAGGACCCATTTGTTTGTCTCCTCTCCCTGAGTTCATGGAACCCAGCAGGAGCCCCAGGATGGGAGACTGCCAAGGAACTCAGGTGCTGCAGGTTCTGTTTCAAAAGAAGGAACTGGTCACAACACCTCTGAGGATTGCTTTCCTAAGAAAACCATACGAAAGTCATGGGATCACCATAAATCCACAGGCAACTTGAAGGCACAAACAGTCACACACTCCACAGCTTGTACAGGAGCTATCCAGATGCTCAAGCTATTTTACAACTAGGGTTCAGCCCCTGGTTAATCACTGGGTGACCTTGGGCAAGTCACACTCTCTCAGCATCAGAGGAGGGCAATGGCAAACTCCTCTGAAGAAACTTGCAAGAAAACCCCATGATAGGTTTTCCTTAGAGTCACCATAAATCAGAAATTACTTGAAGGCACAAGTGAAGGACTTCTACTCCCATATAACCCTCCCCTTTTGTATATATGTCTGAACAACAGCCTCTAAGATATATTCATTTGGTCCTTTACAGTTTGTACACCTAGGCTCTGAAATTCCCCACTCCTCCTTCCATGGGTGTACAATTTATTTATATACAATTGGACCTCCATATCCACAGACTCTGCAGCCACACATTGAAAAAATATATTTTTTAAATTATTCCAAAAAACCAAACCCTGATTTCGCCATTTTACATAAGGAACACTGTTTTACTAGGCCACTGTATATAATAGCATTTGAGTATCCAAAGATTTTGGTATCCATGGGGAGTCTTGAAACCAAACCCCAGCAAATGTGACTGTGAGCTATGTTGTTTAATGTGCATAGGTGCAGGAAAGGGGCTTGGTATCCGGATTGGTTTCTAACACTGATTTTAATGGGTTGGCTCTTATGCATTCATGTGCGCACAGACATACAAGTGTGGGAATGTGCTGCTAAGAAGCAGAAAATTTTCTTTTGCCATTTTTGCCAAGCAGTAGTGCAGTCCTATCCACATTTGTAACTAAGGGCCTTTGCAGACTGCCAGAAATAGTGCACATTAAATTGAGGCACTGCCCTAGCTCAGTGCTAGGGAATCATGGGAATTGGGTTTTTTTCTGAGACATTGAGCCTTCTCTGTCAGAGAGCTCTGGTGCCACAATAAAATACAGTTCCCATGATTCCCTAGCACTGAGCCAGGGCAGTGCCTCAATTTAATGTGCACTATTTCTGGCAGTCTGCAAAGGCCCTAAGCCTCATTGAACCTAGTAGTAATGTTTCCATGATAACATACATTGGACTGTGCTATATAGCTGTGATCCTATGTATACTTTCTTGGGAATATGCCATATCAAACAAAATGGAACCCATTTGAGTAATTATAAAGGGCTGGTCCTTAAATCCTCTTGCTCATTGCAATTACAACAGAGAAGTCCCAAAGGCCAAACCTATTATACAGCCCAATGTAATGCCTACAGTAGTGCCAGGCCTTTCTTCCCTCCTCTGAAAATCTGATCTGGAAGCTCTCCTCCTCCACTGGTTTTTAGGGCACATAAAAAGGGCACAAAAGGGAGGGAAATCTGTGCATTCCAGCTTTTGCCAGTAGAATTACACTATTGGATACTGCCCAACAATTCTCGTCTAGTTTTGGAGCAGCAGAGAAAATGCTGGAAACAACATGCCACTAGGCAAGAAAGTCCAGGTGGACTATATCTGGGAGATATGTCATGAATGCCTTCTGAAAATGGGACAGTCTGTTCTGATCCTCTTCGACATTCAGAAAAAACGATTTCAATTGATTTCTGAAAATAATTGGTAATGCAATAAAGGGGAGAAATGTACCTAATGCTATAAGGAAGTGGAGCAGGCTATAAAACAGCCTAGCTCAGGATGTACAGCTGCAGCAGGCAAGGCCATTCTAAATTGCCATTGATTTGATCATAACCAGCTAATTGATTCTAGCCAAGATCTCATTCGCCTCTGAGACACAGATTCCTTTATTGAGCCTGGTGTTAAGCTTCGCCTCCGCTTACACCACAAATGCAGCAAAAAGCAAATACAGAACAACAGTGCTACAGCTCATAAGTCTTTAGATGTTAATGTTTCTTTGCGTCTTTCAAAATGGTGGAATGGTCTCACTTGTATTACTGTTATTGCACCCAAAAAAACTCAGCTTTAACCCCAGCCGATCATTAGTTACCATAAGCACTAAAGGAGGCATTCAAAATGGCACACATTCCTTCATTAGCATATCACATTATACATGTGTAAGACATATTCTTTAATAGATATGTATTAGTTCATTCTCTCCCTCACCCTCAGCATACTGCATCAGTTGACTGGATTGTGTATATGTGCATGGACTTTACTCCAAATTTAGACACTGTTATAAAGAAAACTTTATTTTCCAAACCAAAAAACATGTATGCAGGGAGAAATATGCAAAGGTTAATACCAGGGAAAGGACTTGATAGAACCAATATATAATAACAATGCAATGTGGACATATGAATTCTATGGTTTTTGTTATTTCTGTACTTAAGATCTGATCTGCAATGCACAGTTGTCCAACCGTGTCCAAACACTGTTCGCCAGTGGAAACCTGCATTACTAGATGAGATCCAAGAACTGCTATTAATAAAGGTGAAAAAGTGCGCTGATCTTATGAGTTCAAGAATTATTGTTCCCATATTATAGGTGGACAGTGAACACTCAGAATGACTTGATGGAGTCCTTTCCCAGCAAGTCTACTCTTCAGCTTGAATTCCAATCCAGTCCCAAAATCCAAAATGCCCCACTAAAGTTGAGAAAACATTCATTATCTCAATAAGTTTGCTTCTTTTACATTTTTTGGTAGTATGGAAACCACCATTTTACATCCAAAGTTTCCACATGGTAGTGCATTAGTTAGTGATTCAGAGTGCAAGTCAGGAAGTCCATGTTCCAGTTTGAACTCAACCATGAAACTTGTTGGGCCAGTCTCATTTATCTCAGCTTAGAGAGCCAGTGTGGTACAGAGGTTTGACTGTTGTACTATGATACTGGAGACCAGGGTTTGAATCCCTGCTAAGACGTGGAAACCCACTGGGTGACCTTGGGTAAGTCACACTTCCTCAGCCTCAGAGGAAGACAATAGCAAACCCCCTCTGAACAACTCTTTCCAAGGGAGTCACATGATAGAGTTACCTTAGTGCCGCCATAAGTCAGAAATGGCTTGTAGGCACACAACTTGGAACATAACTGAGGGATATATCACAAGGAATGAACTAGAATTCAAAGGTATAGCTGTGTTAGTTTGGAAAATCAGTATGAAAGATGCTACAAGAACCCTTTGCCTAAGGAAGGAACTGAAATTGCAAACAAACACTGATGCTCCTCAGTTCTTTGGCTATTATTTGGGTTAGTGTTAGAGTTTTCCCTCTCTCCTCAAATTGTGGACATCAGATTTTTTTCCTGTCATCTCACATTCTACTCCCAGTTCCTCCCAGTAGTGTAATTTCCCCATGTCTTCCAAACTCAGTGGCTTAGGCTGAACCTGGCCCTGAAGTAGGGCACAGATAGTAGTACAGAATATGCTTTGTGTACAAGAGGTAAGAGGTACAATTTCAGGACTCCAAGGACAAAAGATATCAAGGAACCATGCTAAGAAAGTTCTCTTTTTTTGCTAAGATTGTGGAAAGTAATTCAAAGCAAAGAGGATTTGATTAAATATATCAGTGATGTGTGCTTCCACATGTACATTATTCCTTCAATGTAAAACCCAAGGCTTTTAGATTGTCTTAGTAATATTACTGCAGTAAGCTTGTTTTCTTAGCAAAATTAATCTGAAAGCTTGGACAATTACATCGTTCCATCCTAACATTTTGCTGCATCATCATTTCTCCAGGCTTTCCAATTTTATAACCAATTCTGACTTGGTGCTGTTGCTGTTTTAAACACCTTGCATAATGCATTATAATTTGTTTTCAGATTCATCAAAGAAATATTGTGTTACAACACTCATCGTAGCTGGCCCCTAATTCACAGTGAAACATGAAAGACTTTATAAGCTTTCAGGGAACAGGAATTTTTGTTTCCAAAGCTATGCACAGCTGTGTTTGGCCAGGGACAGAAGCCTGTTTCACTATAACCAACAAACTTGTATCCATCACAGAGAAGTGGTGAGCAGCCAGGAAAAACCTAATTGCATCTATCTTCTTTGTTAGGAAGGAGGCTTGTAGTCCCTTCACACTATACATTATAGCATTATGATTCCCCTTTAACTGCCATGGCTCTATCCTCTGGAATCCTTGGACTTGTAGTTTGGTGAGGCACTAGGGCTCTTTGGTAGAGAATTCTAAATACCTATAAAACTACAAATCGCAGGATTCTATAGGATGGAGCCATGGAAGTTAAAAGTGGAATCAAAGTGCTATACAGTAACTGAATAATGAGAATGGAACTTAGGGTTGAACATGATACTCTGGTTGTATTAATGTAACCCTTGTGAAAATTGCTCTGGCTCAGCGAATGGGGAAACCCTAAGGACCGGGGTGTTTTTACTAGCTGAGTTCAGAAAGAGAGGGAAGAGCTGGAGCAAAGAGGAGCTGTAGTTGCCAAGGATAGGGATTAGGCCTTTTTCAACTTGAATAAGGTTGTGCCTTTCTGAGTTATATATTTAGAAAGAACAAAAAGGTAACTTCTTTGTAGTGGAATTTCTGTATTGTATTTGCATTTATTCTGTATTTTTATTTAAGGCTTTGGAGGTGCATCCAAATGTTGCAATACTACTGAACAACACAAGCAGAAGAGTTCTTCAGTCAAGCCATGCAGTCCTGCACTGGCACATTATTGGATGTACAGTACATTTAGGACTGTGCATATATGTTCAATTTAATATATAATGTGTTGCATTGTTGCTAAAAATATATTGAGACTTAAATTGTAATTATGTTTACAATATTCAATTATAGGTGGCCCCACAGAACCTATAGCTGCAGTAACATCAGTATATGCAATACAGTGGAAATGTTAACCTCACATGCTTTTTAAAAAAAATTATTTACAATGGCCTTATAGCTATTAGCATTCTTAGGCCCATATTGACGGGGAAAATGTTAAGTGATTACCTGGTAGGTTCATGCCTGAGATCTTAACTATGACAGCACACTCACTCTCATTGATATCCTCCACCTCATCTGAACTGCGCTATGTGATGCACATCACCGCCTACATTGGAAACCAGCTGCTGCATGGTAATTGATTTTTTTCCCCTCTGCCAAGGAAGGTGAATGATGAATGCCAACCTAGTGAGAAGAGGAGGAGAGACAAAATGGCAAGGAGAGTGCGTGGCATGCAGTGAGCTGTGTGACAGGACCTTCCAGACTCATCACATAGCTGATTGCTTGGGGGGATGAGGACATGCAGGGCGCCTCCAGCCTGGAGCCTTTAGGCTGTGGAGGGGTTTACATTTCTTAATTAGGAGGCACTGGAATTGTCTTCTGTTTCCCCCACTGAGCAGATGGATTAAATTGCTTGTGGAGATTCTTTGTTTCTTGCTCTGATTATGGAGAGGCTGCTCTGATGTCCTAACAGCCTCTCAGGGACTATATGTGACAAGAAGCTGCATCCCAGCACGATATATACTTTCTCTCTCTCTGTGTCTCTCTCTTTGCTAAAACTAAAGCTTTCCTTTCCTGCATTTTCCCTTATCATTGATTGTCAAATGACTGTTGGGTTTTCTTTTAAAGCTCACCCCGAAAATGAATCTTGTGCCATATTAACTAGAAGTACACAATTAAATGTTTTAATGAGACCAGCATCAACCTCCAGCTGGACAGTCCACTGGGATGGCTCCAGGACTGATAGAGCATGGGGAGAGTGTTCTTTCATGAGGCCCTTCCTCCTTTAGGAAAGGAATTAGTTGGCAGTTCTTCTAACAGCAGAGGTACTGCAGGAAATTTAAATCATGGCTTGGAAGAAAAGATAAAAGAACACCCAAGGCAGACATCAAAAATAAATCTTGCTAGGATTCTGGAGCCCTGGCAGCCATCATACAGCAGAGCTGCATTAAAATATGCTCAGTCTCTGTGCTGGGATGGGCAACTGTGGCACATCCCAAGGAGATGCTCCTGGAATTTTACAATGACTGTGCTTACAGTGACTGTTATTGTTATGTGCCTTCAAGTACTTTCTGACTTGCGGGTACCCTCAGGCGAATACATCACAGGGTTTTCTTGGCAAGATTTGTTCAGATGAGGTTTGCCTTTGCCTTTCTTTGATGGTTTCCATGGCTGAGTTCTGAAACCCTGTTCTACGGAGTCGTGGTTCAACACTCAAAGTAATTCACAAACTATCAAAAATGACTTCCCAAAGTAACCATAAGTCCATTTCTTGGTTTGAATTTAAAAAGACATTAAGCAGCATTGGACACCTCTACAACCTATTTAATAAGTAAATTGCTGCTCCTGGAGTCTTCCAGGAGAAGCAATACACCTCTGCCCCATTTTATTTTAGTAATCCCCCCTCCACAGTTTAGAGGGGTCAAGGGCCATTAAAACTAGAGTTGGGAGTCACATGTGGCCCCAGGGCCACACCTTAGCCTCCCACGGCCCCAAACTATATCAAATTTAGGAATCACAGAACATAATCATATTATGTTAGAGTTGGAAGAGATCACAAGGGCCATCTTATGTAGAAATGCATAAGCACTCCTGAAAAATGCTCATTCAACCTCTGTTCAAAGATCTCCAAAGATGGAGAGTCAACCACTACCATCACTCCAAGGCAATCTGTTCCACTGTCAAGAAGCTCTTATAGTGAAGAATTTTTTTCCTAATGTTTTGGTGGATCCTCTTTCCTTTTAATTTGAATCTACTGGTTTATGTTTTAGTCTCTGGAGAAGCAAGAGACATGATATATCTTTAGATAATTAAAGATGGCTATAATGTCACCTTTCAGTTTCCTTTTCTCCAAGCTAAATATAAAGAACTCCCTAAGTCATTCCTCATAATGCTTGGTTTCCAGACCGTTAATCATCTTGATTGCCCTTTTTCGAATATGTTCCATCTTGTCAAAATCCTTCTTGAACTGTGGTGCCCAGAACTGGACATAATATTCTAGATGAGATCTCACCAGAGCAGAATAGAGTGGCATTACTAGTTCCCTTGTTCTGATCATTATGCTCCTATTGATACAGTCCAGAACAGCATTGGCTTTTTTGGCCACTGTGTCACATTGTTGGTGTATGGCCTATGTTCTTGATAATTCTGCTTCTGTGTAGCATTCTTCCAAGTAGTCTCTACTGTGTTTGGGAATTTTCACCTTGGTCATCACAGGTCAATGGGGTGGAAGTAGTTGGATCCCCGATTCCTTGCCCTTTAAGAAGCCTCATAGCATCACCAAACATATTGCATCAGAATTGTAATATCTGCTTTAGAATATAGTTTACTTCTTTCTTTTTTAAAAAAAATGTCAGCTCTGTAAATTTGAATATTGGGGTGTTTTATTTTTTAAAAAGAGAGGGGTCCATTTCTTGTTGTTTTTAACTTTGGAGTCCCTCATAACCAAAGTCACTTAGATGTAGCTCACTTAGCTCATGTGTAAAATCTAGCAATGTGCCAAAGAGTGTGCTAGATACTGGCCCTGCCATGGTGATATTGCCTTAAGAGTAAAACTAGACATTTTGAGTTCCCATTTCTGTCTATCTTTATTCAGTATAAAATGATATCAAATGTTGCAATAAAATTAAAGGCATGCCAGATTAACATATGAATGCAAAAAGAGGCACTGTTTGATCATATTAAGCCCTAGATCAGTTTCACTATACCACAGTGAATACACCTAATCTCTTATGATTTAAGCCAGGGGTAGGCAACCTTTCCCCTTTAAGGGCCAAGGGACTTCAGCTCCCAGAATCCCAGGAGCTATTGGCCAACATGGGACTATTGGCCAACATGGCTGAGGCTTCTGGGAGCTGAAGTCCCTCGGCCCTTAAAGGGGAAAGGTTGCCTACCCGATTTAAGCAATGCAGAATAAGCTTTAGTTAGTATTTGGATGAAAGACCACCAGTGAGTACCAAGGACTGAGAGTTACGGTTGGGAAAAGAATATTGCCTGAAATCCTAGAAAGCTACCACCAGTCAGAGTTAATAATTGCTAGATGAACCACAAGGATTATAGAATCATAGAGGGCCATCTAGTCCAACCCCCTGCCATGTAGGAACTGTTGGAATATCTTTGCATTCTCCCCCCCCCCCTTTAGATAGATAGGGTTTCCTCCTTGCAAACTCTTCCCTCTCTTTTGCATATTCAAACTAACCATGTGAAGTAGGTCACTCCCTCTTTGGGAATAACAGACTTTTCTCTCTTTTCTCAACTGAGCTGTTTCCATTTTCCTGTTCTCTCCACTTTATTTGGAAATATGGTGAGATAAATATTTCTCTTTACCTAAACCAGGGGTCGGCAAGTTTTCCTTACCTGGGGCCGGTCTGCTGGTCCCCAGGACTTCTGCAGGCCGAGTGTGTGTGTGGGGAAATGGTGCCATGCGTGCATGCGCGCGCGCACATGCGCAGTACACCGTGCACACTCGTTCACGCATGCGCAGTACTTCCAGTGTACTGTGCATGCGCGAGTGAGTCGCGGCTGCCATTTTGTTTTCCAAAATGGCGGCCGCGACTCATATGCGCATGCACTGAGTACTACGCATGCGCAAGCAAGTTGCGGCCACCATTTTGTTTTCCAAAATGGCGGTCACGACTTGTTTGCGCATGCACAGTACTCGGCGCATGCGCAAACGAGTTGCGGCCACCATTTTGGAAAACAAAATGGTGGTCGCAACGTGACTAGTGAGCGACAATGGTGACTAGTGAGCAACAATGGTGGTGGCAGCGGGGGTCGGCGGTGGCAGGACCGGCCTGGGGCCAGATCTGGCCCCCGGGCCGTAGATTGCTGACCCCTGACATAAACCATCACTAGTTAGATTAGGATATAGCTTTTTATGTAAATATAGATTAAAACCATTGTTTTGAACTACAAGCTATGTGTTTGTTGTTTTTGAGTCAGTCTCAGTTCTTAGGAAAGCATAGTTAGGCAAAGTCACTCTTCTGCTACTCTGCTGTTTTAAAGCCAGATTCTAACAGACTTGGCTTTCATATTTTGATATTTGAATATTTTTGTTTCATTACTAAAGGCTAAAGCTCTGGGAAACTTAAATTACCCCACAGGAACTCACAATCAAAGCATCCCCGAAAGATGGCCATCCAGCCTCTGTTTAAAGACCTCCAAGGAAGGAGACTCTACCACTCTCCGAGGGAGTGTGTTCCACTCTTGAACAGCCCTTACTGTCAGGAAGTTCTTAATGTTGAAGTGGAATCTCTTTTCCTGTAGCTTGCATCCATTGTTCCAGGTCCTGTTCTCTGGAGCAGCAGAAAACAAGCTAGCTCCCTCCTCAATATGACATCCCTTCAAAGATTTAGACAAGGCTATCATATCACCTCTTAACCTTCTCTTCTCCAGGCTAAACATACATAGTTCCCTAAGTATCTCCTCATAGGGCATGGTTTCCAGACCCCTCACCATTTTGGTTGACTTAACTCAGTGTAACACAGTTTAAGTTTTCTGTGCTGATATGTAGCTAAAAGTAGCTGTGACCACTAGATGTTTCTTGGAACCCCACAAAGCCAATCAGAGGGCATACATCCAGATAACTGGGAGCCAACACTACTTACAGGATATACAAAACAGATGTAGGAAGCAAGAGCCACAATTTCAAGGTCAGTTGTTGGGGACGCATTTGTGACAAAATGTACAACAGCATAAATAAGTGTTTGTCCATTGCTGGCATATTTCATCCTCAAAAGTCACACTGCTTTATTGATATTAATAGGGGAATGCTTTGCACCCCGTCCCCTTGAGACAGAGAAGTATTAACACCCCTAATTATTGCCATTCATGAATGCCTGGGTTCACTGCCATCTGTCACAGACGCAAGGGTTTTCCAAGCCATGCTGCAGTCAGTTCCATTCTCATACAAACCACATTTGGATGAAGAATCAAAAACAGCCCTAAAGTGCATTCAAGTGAATAGTACTTTTACCCTGAGATGGTGTACTGCAATCTGTTTTTGTGTGATAAAAGAAGTGCTTATTCCCATCCCTCAGGTTATTCTGGATTTACTGAGTATGCTTTTATCTCATAGAAAGAAAAGTACTTCCAGCAGATTGCTTTTCCCACACCCCAAATCTGCAACATGCACACTAAGCAACCATCAGTCCATTATTTGTGGATGATACATGAATATAAGATTAAATGCTAGCAGATTTTCAGTGCTTTTCCTGTGCCCATGATTCTCAAACACAAATGGTCTCCAGCTGGACCATATAATATGCACCACAGCCATGCCCATCAATATTTACCCACATCAGAAGTCCATTGACTCTTTATCATAAGCTGTCAATAGAGGAAGGCAAAGCCTTACTCCACTGAATGTTTTGCCATCAAACAAATGAATGCAAAGGCTTATACCTGCCCAGAATGGTAAATAAAGCAGCTCGCTTGTGTTAGGGTGCATCTGCACTGTAGAAATAATGCAGTTTGACACCACTTTAACTGCCACTGCTCTATCCTTCAGGCTACTGGGATTTGTAGTTTTGTGAGGCACCAGTACTTTTTGGCAGAAAAGATTAAAGAACTTGTAAAACTATAAATCCCAGGATTCCATAGGATGGAACTACAGCACTTAAAAGTGATGTCAGATTGCATTATTTCTACAGTATAGATGCATTCTGAGATGTTACTTTTTTATTTATAAAAAAAGTGATTCCTTTACTCATGACTTTAGGACTGTTGTGTTATGAACATGACACTTCTGTTTTGTTTTGTTTTGTTTACAAAAAATACTTTTAAAAAAAGCTGAGATTGGCCCCAAATGCTGGAAAATTTCCCCAATTAACCCCCACCATCATTTTAAAAGTTGCATTGTGACTTTTTTTTTCCAAAAGTGGCATTGCTTTTCGAAAGCATTTCTTCCAGGCTCAGAATTCAGACTTTTTGACTAATATGCAGCTTTGGGACACTTGCAGTAGCCTAACTACCTACATTCTGCCTAGTTCTTATTTATATATGTATTTACTTAATTTATATATCACTTTTCTCCTGGAAAGAGACCCCAAGGCAGCACACAGATAAAATAGTTTTTAAAACTTTATTTAAAAAAGTGAAAACAATTAAAATAATCTTGCTAAAATCATATAAAATCAAATAAAACTGCTGCTAGTGAAGTCCTCGGATCTGTCTCCTTTCTCCCACTGGTCCTCTGCTTCCCTTTTGCTTCTGTGCTTACAGTTACTGGCTGCATCAAAAGCACTGTATTTGAGAACCCATGCTTTCAGCTATAGAAACTGGTGATAAAGGGCCTTTACAGACTGCCAGAAATAATGCAGCTTGAGGCCACTTTAACTGTCCTGACTCAGTGATAGGGAATCATGGGAATTGCATTTTTTTCTGGGACATTGATCCTTCTCTGTCAGAGGGCTCTGGTGCCACAATAAACTACAGTTTTCATGATTCCTTAGCACAGAGCCAGGACAGTTAAAGTGGCCTCAAGCTGCATTATTTCTGGCAGTCTGTAAAGGCTCTTAGTTGGCTCTAGAAAGCAAACCAGAGAAAATCCCTGAGTCTCCAATGTGCAGCCAAAGCAGCCTCCTGCAGCAATGAGCGTCATGCAAAGCATGAGAATAAAAGACTGACATGGAAGCCTCGGTCCTCTGTGGTGCATGCTACATAGCAAATCCTGTTAGTTATTATGAATAATACAGGAGGAATGGATCCATTTAAAACCTGTTTCATACTTTTCTTTATAGGACCAGAAAAAGGAAGCAGAAAGAAAGAGCCAAAGGATAAGCTTGATCCTATTTTTCAAGCAGCTTTTTCCTCCCCACCCGCAGGGGCCTTAACATTTTTTGCCAAGAATTTTACCAATATACAGAAAAAGCCTGTGCTGGAATGGAGCAATTCTATCCTTGATACATTTGCCTTTGGGGACTCAATCATAACTGTTCTTGATACTAAGCAGCCAAATTATACACGTTTGTCTGCTTACAAATGAGCCAGTTCTTAAAGTTCGATATGACTTCTTAGACAAATGTAGGCTACACAACGCATTTAGTAGGTTCCAGATCCCCTTTCGGAAATGGTCATCACTGTACCCATTCTCAGATGTTTAAAATGTTGTGCTGGAGCACTTTTGCTCATGATGTACATACTGTACATCAGAGTTGTGTTGCTGATGGGGGTTTTTTTTGGTATCACTGTTGGTGGTTTTGTTTTGTTTGTTTTCTGGCAGGTCTGAGGCAGGTCAATATTCTGCTCCAAGATACTCTTACCTCCTGTAACTGGAATGAAGGTTTTGAAAATCTGGTATTTTGTATGTTAATCCCTACAAGAGGGTCCTACTTCCTATTTAAAATAATTTCCTAGTGGAGGATTCCCAGAAAGTCAGTGCACCCTCTTTTGTAAGAAAAGAGACAGGCCTGGAAAATCAGGGTATAAGAGACCACAACAACAAATATACAGACCCCCTCCACAAAAACCTATTAGAATTATTCTCTGTCTCCATTTTATTTTGGTGTCACATTCCTATGGCATATAACTGTAATGTTAACAACATGAGGCACTGATTGGTAACACAGTAAGTAATACACTTACAAGGAACAACTACACTCACAACTTGGTGCACTCAAATATAGGTTTTATTGGTTGGTCCTCAGATCAAATATAGGACCATCATCATCATCATCATCATCATCATCATCATCATCAACAACAACAACAACAACAACAACATGGAATAGTTACTCTTTGGCTTACTGCTTCCACAGTCCCCTGTCTTGGGGATTCTGAGAGTTGTAGCTCCACAAATTAGTGGGGTTTTTTTTTAAAGCTTTGAGGAGAAAGTGTGTTAATGTCTCTGAATTCATCATAGCTCTAAGATAACAAAAGCTACGCACCTGAAGCTTGTCATGGATACTGAGGGATCCCCAAGGAAGTGAATCCTGCAGTTATTTTGCATTTAAAATGCATCAGTTGATTGTAACAAATTAAGGATGCACCTATACTATAGAAACAATGCAACCTGACACTACTTTAACTGCCCCTGCTCCATCCTTCAGACTCCTGGGATTTGGAGTTTTGTGAGGTACTAACACTCTTTGGCAGGGAAAGCTAAAGACTTTGTAAAAATACAAATCCCAGGATTCCATAGCATGGAGCTACAGCACTTAAAGTGGTGTCAAGCTGTATCATTTATACAGTGTAGATGCACCCTAAGGGATTATCTACATCATTAAATTATTCCTCATTCTTTTTGAATAGAATGCAATCCCTCCAGACCCCATTTGGAGGAATCTGGGCTTTTTTGTATTTTTATTCTATTGGTTTTAATTTTATCTGATTTAATATTCTTTTATGGGGATAGGGAGTGGGTTGGGCTGGGCTTGGGATGTAGTGTATTTTTAACTTGTCAGCTGCCCCGATTGTTCTCAGAGGGGCGGGGTATAAATTATTATTATTATTATTATTATTATTATTATTATTTTGCGGGGGGGGGCTGCAAAAAATTCCTCAGACTCCACAGAAAACAGAATTGCAGTTTGTACTGGAGTATCCATGAGGATGCACATTATTGAACATGGCATGGATTTGCAAGGCTGAGCATTTTTAGCAGATGGAGAGTGAATAGATGTGAATTTGCACAGAAAAGTGAAGATAATTAAGTGCTGATGCAAACTTGTGAAAATCTACAGCAATTCACATAATACCCATATGTGTATACTAGCCCTAAGTTGTCTCTAACTTTTAGTATCATGTTTTGTCACTAGGAGGCAGGTGCTGGAGAGAGATGACTGAGATAGTCATTTGTTCTTAGATCCCCCATGTAGAGCCCCTGAATTCTTCACTTGGGCTGAAAAACTGGAGGTGGAGCTGGTAAGGGTGTGGGAAAAGAGTGAGCAGAAGTATGGAGTGAAAGAAAAAGAAAGAAAAAGAACAGGAAGACACGTAGGGGAA
The DNA here is from genome assembly GCA_026167975.1 of Phrynosoma blainvillii. Lineage (NCBI taxonomy): Eukaryota > Metazoa > Chordata > Lepidosauria > Squamata > Phrynosomatidae > Phrynosoma > Phrynosoma blainvillii. Next base: position 267,374,869 of record JANUYF010000004.1, read on the forward strand.
ACAGAGCACTGAGATGGATGGGGACCCAAAGCTAGTATTTTATAATTTAGAAAAATGTTAGGGCTTTGGTATTCCTGAACATCTTGACTAATAACTATTTGACAAGGTTGCAGTGTTTAATCAACTGATTGATCAAACCTTTTAATGTAACGCTTAGGAAAAGATGCTCCCAATTAACCAGACAATAGATTTAGATAGCCATTGCCATAATTTTTAACACACTGCTTATAAAAATTGCAATTATCCTTTCTCCAACTCCACTGATTTTATTGTATGCCAACCTGAGATCTTCAGATAGAGAGTGCAATATATTTAAATTAAAAAAAGTCTAAAAGGAAAGATAGAGTTCTTCCCAATTTGTGCAAACTGAATCAACAAATGAACAAACTGATCAATTAATATCATATGATTGATTTAAATATCTTTAATTGGGTCTTAACTCTAGTGTTTGGAGACCTGAAACATGTCCAGAAGCTTCTCCCCAAGCCAATGTCCTCAGATATAGTGGACTACAAGTCTCAGCATGTCCAGACAGCAGGCCATTGGCCACAGCATTGATGGGACATGTATTCATACCCAACACATCCCAAGGGCATCTGGTTGGGGAAAGTCAATATAAGGCCTTAATTCAGTCTCTTATCTTCTCATGTTCATTATTGCCTTGACTCTTCAAGCAAGAGAGTATGTGAAATTAATAGTGCTTTGCTTTGCCGCTGCGATAGCATTTACGTGGAAAATTAGAGTGAACTCATTGCAAATGACTGAGTACCTTTTCTGAGATAGTTTTCAAGCCTCTTTGCTTTTGCTATGTCTTAAACTGACGAGCTCATAAATATAACTAAGTATTCCTGGGGACTAATATTTTGCTGCTGCAAACTCTGAGAATGTGCTGCTGCTTTTTTGGCATCACTTACAGTTTGTTTCTGTAGGAAAAGATAATCTTCCTAGTGTTTACACACCATGTCTTATCGAAGCATCGCCTACCAAAAACCTGGAGTTTCCAGAAGCCAAATGGCACACCAGGCTCTGTGTGATGACAAAATGCAAATATGGATAACAAAAGCAAGTCTCTTTCAGGAGATGGAGTTTTTAAATACAGACAAATCTAGTTCTAACTAGTGGATTAATTCTACCCATCCTAGGGGCCTTGATGGTTGGAATATTTCTGTCTAGCCCTTCAGCCTCCTACTGTGGACCCAGTCCAGACTGGATCTGCCACTCTGCATGCCTACCATTTGCATTAGAAAAATTAAATGAAACCCAATGTGCAAAGGCAGTGCAGTCTGAACTTAAAAGCATTATCTAGCATGCTTCACCCTATTTCCCAAATGGAGTCAGCACCTTGAACAGCTACCTTAAATCTTGGACTCAGAGCAAAATTTACCACCCCATGGACATCATAGCCACCAAACACCACTGATGGTGGTGAAACTACACATTACCTTAACTGTGTAGTTTGGCCTTTGCACACTGGGCTAAACTTAACTTTTCTCCTAGTGGAAACATAGGCATGCTGGCTGGGGGATCCAACCTAGATCATGACTGCAGTAGGAAGCAGTAGGTTTTGATATCTTTCAGCTGCTCAGACCTTCATTATTTATTTATCTCAAAGGAAAACCAGAAAGCATTTCTCCAACTTCATGCATTTTTCACTTAGAATCTGCCATGCTCTCCCAGTGACACCATCACCTTGCTATATTTTGAGAGCATGTGATCCTTGTTTAGGTTCTGACCTTCACTGATGCTTGAACCCATATTAAATGGGTTCAAGAGACCACAATGTGAGGCTAGTTCTTATTTTTCCTCACTTGGAAGTTCTGGTTTTGAAAACAAAATGATAAACAGATATCTAATCCGCATGCTGAGAAAGAAAGTGAAATACTTTTGTTGAGGTGGGGGAAACCAATATGCATCCATTCTCTGATTAGTCAGATGTGACATCTATGAAAATTATTGTTGTTATTGTTGTTGCATCCTTGAAGTCATTTTCAACTTATGGCAATGCTAAGGCAAACCTATCATAGGGTTTTCTTGGCATGATTTGTTCAGAGGAGGTTTGCCATTGCTTTCCCCTGAGGCTGAGAGCATGTGACTTGCCCAAGGTCACCCAATGGGTTTCATGGCTGAGCTGAATTGAACCCTGGTCTCCAGAGTGGTAGTCCAATACTCAAACTTTATGTCACACTGGCTCTTTTTATGAAAATTATATCAATATATAAACTAGACTATCTAATGTTAACCATGAAAGAAGTGGTGAACTGGGAAGAATTAGGAAATTTATTTTTTTAAAGTTACTTTTAAATTTAATTATTTGCTGTTTCACATTGTAATGCTAATTAATTAATTTATTGTTGTTGTGTATAATGGAGGAACCCATTCTGTTTCTCTTGGCATTTAGGATTGATAATGGCATAAAACTTGAAAAACTACTGTCAAAATGCTTCTGAAATGCCTTAAAATGTCTTTAAAAAGTCATTATAAAATGTTGCTTGCTGCACCAGTAAAGTAACATCACCTATTCTTTTAGACTTTGCCCACATTGCAAAGAAAAAGTAACTTATTACAGGTAATTATGTTATTGTGGTGTGTTAATTTCAAGATTTGGAACTTGAATTCTAAACATGGTGCTCATTTGTATTCTGCCAATACCTCTGCCTTGTGGTGTTACAGATGTACAATAAAGCCACTTTTTGTCATTACTTTCAAATATACTGTTTGCTGCTGAGAATGATGCAGGACGCTGAGACAGGACCAATCAAATTACTTGAAATTATTGTCACAATAAAGGAAGGGTTTTCTTCCAAGCTAGAGTGGCTGAAAAACAAATAAAGAAAGACAGACAAGTGGCCATGTGTAAAAGGAAATGGAAAGAAAAACTCTTATTCAGCCTGTCACCTCAGTCTCTCTGCTGAGGTTGAGTGGCTGTGCCACAGGCAGAAATAAAATACAGCATGTGTCGCCACTTCCCTAGGCAAACATGTTCCTTCTTTTAGCTACAAAGTTAAAGGTAAAGGTTTCCCCATGACATGAATGTTTAGTCGTAACTGACTGTAGGGAGTGGTGCTCATTTCCGTTACTAAGCCAAAGATCCTGTGTTGTCGAAGACAACTCTGTGATCATGTGGCCAGCACGACTGCACAGAATGCTTTCACTTTCCCCCAGAAGTGGTACCTATTTATCTATTTGCATTTGCATGCTTTTGAACTGCTAGGTTGGCAAAAGCTGGGACTAGTGACAGGAGCTCATTCCATCATGTGGCACTTGGGCTTCGAACTGGCAGCCTTATGACCTTCCGATCCTCAGAATTTGCATCTTAATCACTAAGACACCGCATCCCTGTCAGCTACAAAGTTACAGGCTGCCAGAATCCAAATTTTATCATTGTGATATATACATTTGCAACTTTAATCTGTCATCAAACCATACAGTTGTTAGGGGTCCTATGGGCCACTGAGTCCAGGCTTGCTCAATGCCAGCTTTCAAGCTAAAGCATTCCCAACATGTAGCTGTCCAGCTTCTTTCTTTTAATTTTTTTAAATTGTATTGGTTAAAACACATAAAGCAAAGCAGCTTCATTTATATACCGCTTCATATCGCGCTATGGGATGTCTAAGCGGTTTACAACTGTAAGCTCATTGCCCCCCAGCAGTTGGGTACTCATTTTAGCGACCTCGGAAGGATGCAGGCCTGAGTCTAGCCTGAGCCCTGGCTAGTACTGAATGCGCAACCTTGTGGTCTGTGAGTGGCTGCAGTACAGGCATTTAACCACTGCGCCACCAGGGCTCACATAAAACATCTAAAAAGACACAGATAATCAACAAAACATACAAATAGACATACTTCTATATGACAAACACATGACTTCCTACTCCTAATCTCTGTTCTTTGATTGTTCCAAAAAGATTGCTTCATCTCCTGGAATGTCGAATATATATCATATTTTCGATCCAGCCGGCCTCCATTGTTGACAAGCTATACAAACTATACAGATATATGCCTCATAGAAATAGCCTTTCCAAATATTCCCTCATCTAATTGAGGGACTGAATATTGAATAAAAATTTCCTTTCTCTCTATAATCTGTTTAAATTGTTCATTTCTCCAATCTCAATACCCACTGCGGTCCCCATGCTTGTCTTAAATATATGATAAAAGGGTTCCATAATTTCTCAAATTCTTCACTTGGTTTTTTTTCCTGTATTATCTATCATTTTCCATTAACTCATACAATTTCATAATCCAATCTTTACTTTCTGGTACTTTCTTCTCTTTCCATTTGGACGCATAGATGATTCATGCAGCTGTCATCATGTAGAAAATAAGTGGGCCATATTTACGTTCAATTTGTTCCTCTTGGTTAATACTCAATAAATATCACATCAGGTCTGCAATTCAATATTCTTCCCATCATCCCATGGATTTTGTTCCAAAATTTCTTTGCCAATGCACATTTCCACCACATATGATAGAAAGTGCCAAGTTCTTTCTCACATTTCCAGCACTTGTTTTCCTTATTTCTATAGATTTTTGCCATTTTAAAAGGGGTAAGATGTCAACAAAATAGCATTTTATAGAAATTTTCTTTCATATTATAACTTAGTATATATTTTAGTCATTTTGTCCATGTTTTCTCCCACTCTTCTAAATTTATAGGTTGGCCGATATCTTGAGCCAACTTTACCATTCGGGGCTTGATTCTTTCTTCTTCTAATTCCAGTGCTAATAATAATTTATAAAATTTCTTAATCTTATGGTGTGTTTTTTTTCTGATTTAAGGATTTTCTCCAAACCCGGGTCTGCTTCCTGAATGTTATCGAGTTTCATATCTAAACAAAATTTTTCTTTTAATGGATAGTATGTGAACCAAGTGCATTTCAACCCTTCTTTCTTTAATTGCTCTAAGGGTTTAAGTTTCATCTCATTTTCCTTTATTATATCCTCGTATGTAACCCACTTCAAGTCATTTAATTGTGTCCTAGAGAAAAATGCTTCGTTTATAGACGCCCATTTAGGTACCCCTTTACATAACCTTGGTTTTAACTTTAGCCAGATGCGCAATAGGGATTTCCTAACATAATGATCATTAAAATTTTTGTCAACCTTCAGTTTCTCATAAAACATATATCCATGCCAGCCATACCTGTTCCCAAAACCCTCTAATTGCAATAACCTTTTGTCCTCTAATTTCATCCAGTCCACCATCCAATTCATCGCAGAAGCATAATAATAGATTTTTAAATTGGGCAGCGCTAAACCACCTCTACTTATATCATCTTGTAATAGTTTAAATTTAACTCTAGGTTTTTTCCTTGATCATAGAAATTTTGATATATCCCTATGCCATGTTTTGAAAGGTTTATCGTTAGTAATAATTGGGAGGTTTTGAAATAAGAAAATCATCTTTGGCAAAATAGTCATTTTAATAGTTGATATTTTCCCCAACCATGAAAGGTCTAATCTTTTCCATTTTTTTAGGTCTTTACTAATTTCTTTCCATTTTAGCTCATAATTGTTTTTAAATAAGTCTGAATTTTTGGTAGTAACCTTGATTCCTAAATAGCTTGTTTTATTTACTATTTGAAATTTAGTTTTAGTTTTTAACATTTGTTCCTCTTCTTCCAATAGGTTCATTACTAACTGTCCAGCTTCTTTCTGAAGACATTTGGAGGAGGAATCCCCATCACCTCTCTAAACAATTTGTTCCATTGCCAAACTGCTCTCACTATCAAGAAGTTCCTTCTAATGTTCAGTCAAAACCTATCCTCATATAAGTTTAAAGTATTAGACCTGGTGCTACCATTTGGGACAACAGAGAACAAGCATGCATCCTCTTCTCTATGACAGCCTGTGAAGTATTTAAACAGTGCCACCTCTCTCTTCAGCAAGCTGAATATCCCCAGTTCCTTCAAATTCTCATCATATGTTTTGTACTCCATATCTCATTTCATCCTTGTTGTCCTTCTCTGAACCCTCTCCAACTTGTTGATATTTTTCTTAAACTGAGGTGTCCATAACTGAATGCAGTACTCAGGATGAGACTGATAAGTCAAATGCTTTGCTGAAATTCAGATAAATGACATCCACAGCATTTCCATCATCTATTAAACTAGTGACTTGATCAATAAAGATATAAGATAAGATTAACCATTGCTGTTTTTATACAATTTAAATATTTTTATTGTGTTCTTTTACTTTTTTTTAAGAGAGGGACAATGCTTGCCCTTCTCCTGTCTTTTGGCATCTCACCTGTCATTCAAAATTTCTCAAAAATGAGGGCAGGTCATTCAGAGAAGAAGTCAGCAAATTCCTTTAATACTCTGGAATACAGTTCATCTGGCCCTGCAGATATGAATTCATTTATGTTGACTAGGTGATTCCCTGAATAACCCCTTATTGATTTGTAATCCAGATTCTTTGTTGAGATCTCTGTTGATGCTTGGAAGCACACAGTCTTCTTTTGGGGTAAAAAGTGAAGCAAAATAGGTGCTAAACAGTTCTGTAAGCATTTTACTGTCCTTGCAGTCCCTTTGTTTCCTTGGCCATTCACTTGCTTTAAACAGATTTGAACCCACCCACCCCCTTTGTTGCTTTCTGCTTCTTTAGCCAGTTTAGCTTTCCTTACACTATTTCTGGAAGCTTGGGCTACACATCTGTACTCTTCCTTGGTGATTTGTCCTTCCATCCATTCTATACACAAGCTCTTTTTTCTTTTCACTTCCTCCTCAACTTCACTGTACTGTACAGCCATTTACATTAGGCTCCATGCAGAGCTGTGCTGGAACACAGCACAGGAAACTACAGCTGATACAGCAACCTACAATTTATCTGAATGGGTTGTTGGTTATCTATCACCCAGTTTATGCTTATTGGCACTGAGCTTATTTGTTTTGAATCCCAGTCAAGAAAGTGCTGGTCATCACCTTTAATCCCATATGCAAAATGAGGTCCATCTGCCCCTCCATGTGATCTCTTTGTGCTTTCAAATCCAGCCTTGCTCAACATCCTTTCTTTCTGTTATAACCAGCATCCACAGATATAAGACAAGGTTTTTCAATGCTGGCACCCCATGACATAGAACTCCTTTCCTTAAAATGGGTACTCGACCCTCTACTTTCATCTGTTTCACCAACAGATCAATGTATTTTTATTAGAAAACACTTTTACTTCATTAAAACCAAATCGTATTGCAAATTTAAAATCTTCCAGCAGCTGATTCATAACCGCTGCTGCTTTTACATTTGTACAATTTAAATATTTTTATTATGTTTTTTGACTTCTGTTTTGATGGTTCCCTTCTCTTAGATCAATTTAATCTTAATTATTTATACTGACAATTGCAATCATTGCACTCATAGCAACCTCCTATTCTGTAGGATATCAGGGACAAAAGCTGAGACCAAGAGATCAGTACTACTGATGTCATACAGGGCATCCCTTCACAAAAGGTGTGTGCATTTGTTTTTATGTTTGTGACAAAGTGGATTTCCAGTACTTTCTCCTACACAAATATGGGCTGGATTTCACTAAGGTAATTATGAATGCATAACCTGGTTTATATTCACAATCCCTACATATTCACTAATTTAGGTAATATCTGTGGACCACGAAAGTTCTCCAATCTTCACCATGCAGCCACTTTGAGAAACCATGGTATCTTACCCTGTTGATTGAGAAGCCTCTGATTAACATTTCCACCACCTCCTGCAATCAATATCTGGTACAAGGGGGAATTGCAATGGGAACCATTCTTCTGGCTGTTGCACAAAAGATTGCTCACAGGAAGGGATGGAAACATCAGTCAGCTCTTTCCCAGTTGACCAATTGACCAGCTGTTGCTTGCAGCAGCTCCTGTCCAGTAAGTGAAGATTGGGGATGAAGTCAGGCTGGGAAACAGTATTAGTTCCCCAACTTAGCTAAACTAGCTAAGTAGGTGATTCAGAATTCTGGCCATTATATATAACATATATATCACAAGGCCTAATTTGATACTATAATAGAAATATACAAATTTCATGTGTCCAAAAGGATCAGGTATATATTAATTTCCTAAATCCTGTTATCTGAAAATTGTTAAGCTAGTTAAACTGGTATTGAAACTGTTGATTTGTGTCACTAATTAATTTAACAGAATGGTTCATTTTGGGTAACAGATATTAACAGAGATAATGGAGATCTTTATCATCATATTTATGTTATGCACTACTTTCCTCCCAAAACTGGGACTCAAGGCAGCAGCAACATTGACAGAGAAACATCTGAATTCCAGCTGTGTAGGAAGAAAATTGTTTGCTTTTGTTTGCTTATCCTATTATAGATGTATAATGATGAACACAAGACTGTACACATTACCTCTCCTAAAATAGTATCTTTATAAGTGTTCTGGGGAGATCACCCACAGCTTTCATAAAGTTTAAGGCCATTACAGTTATCAGTTCATTAATTATAATCTGAGGAAGACCATCTCCTCCTTTTTAAAATTAAAAATACATCTCCAGAAAGTAGAGTGTGTATGAATGTATACTGACTTAATTTTGAATCCAATATGATGTCAACAGAAGTATCAGGATTGTATCCCTCCACCAGGGTCTCAAAAATCCCTAAATAGTGACAGGATGGCTATACTAAACAAGAAGATGAATGCTAGTTACAATGTCTATTTTTCCTGTGATGAAAAACATGATTGAGTGGGGCAATAATGGAAGCTAAACTTAGATGCCATTATAGCTATTTAGAGGGTCAGACTAAATGTTAATGGGAATGTGCATGCCTGCAATTATCATGTTTGCTTCTTATAGTGGAGTTTCCTCAGAGTTATGTGCTTCAGCAGTCAGATTTGCACATTGACCAAGTTTGCCTTTTGGGGACCAGTAACAAGTGTGGAGGAGGGCAGGAGAAAATTAGACTGTCAGTGTTAGGTTGCAGCACCATGTTTGTAGTAAGCAATGCAATAGAACATGACCTTGGAAAGAATGGGATTCTACTCTAGGTACTGTAGCTGTACAGTATATATAATAGGCAAGGTAAACAACTGCCTCCAAAAGCACTTACTGAGTTTATGTGGAAAGCAAAACAGAAAGAAATGGGAAAACATTAGTCTCCTTCACTATCTACCTTAGTATGTTGGAAAAGCATAGATCTATCCATTTTGCCACCAAGGGAGGATGTTGGGGAAAAATATTCTCTGGATAAATTTTGGAAGAAATTTTCAACTGGTCTCTAGAAGATTCAATTTTTTTTGCTTACTTACAAATGCTTACCTGACCTGGTTGTTTCATGTCACATGGACATATTGGTAGTTTTGAATAAAATGTTTGCTGATATGTGTTGAATTGTTCTTTTTTGTGGTTCTTTCCATGTTATTTCTACCTCTAGTACCAACATTTCTATTAAAGAAGTAAAGCCCAGGAACACATCTACTTCATTAACAAGTTTTATAACTCATAGCTTTTCAAATGTAAATCTCCAAACTCTCTTCTGCACTACTTTTCTTCAGTTTCTTCTGTGATAACTATATAGGAGGCTACAGTGCAGAAACTCACTTTGCTGTTATTAATGTGAGGCCAGCATAGTGCTGAATGCAATCCCAGAACTGGACTTAGTATGTATAAGAAAGACGAGGCTAGGTACTGATATACATTACTTTCCAGTGATTTTATTAACATGTTCAGTCAATATTCTGTTAGATCTCAGTCAATTAGCGATATTTGTAATAATATCTCCCAAAACAATGGCCAATGACCTCTATGTTGCTTACAGAAAGGCCTGTTTAATATGTGTCTTAAACTACAGAAGCCTTGAGGATTTTCCAAAGAGGTTATTTTAGTTTTCAAACTTTAAAGTGATGCCCCTCACAACAAATCCCCATCTGCATCCCAAACCCTGCTCTAGCTCCTGAGTGTCAACCATCCCTGATTCCCATTTCCTTCCTTCTTTTCTGTTGTTTGTTGCTGCTGGAAGAAGTCCTGAGGAATTAGGCTCTCTGTGCTCGTTGCTATTCACCCACATTTTATGTGCTCACCCTTCAGAAATGACTATACTTCTTGAAAAATCTCCCAATGTCCTAGGAAGAAAGGAGACAAAGCAATGCTGTCCACTTGCTCTCTGCCCTCCATCAAACACTTCTGAAGAACCCATCCAATGCACCCTCAGTAAAAGCTACATGAAAGCCCTGCTTTGAAAAACTGTCTCACCACTTTCTAGCCTAAATGAGTTTTAAAGAGTGGGATGTCTTTTTAATTAAATTCAAAAAAGTTTCAGAATTTGGCAAGGGTGTTGCCGGGAGGTTCAGGGAAAATATGCTTTCAATTATGGATGGTGTTTTAATGAGTATTCACTTTCATAATGAGATGCTTATGCTGCAGGCAGAGGAAAATGCCTCTATCATATAGTTTTTTCCATAGGTTTAGTAAGAGAGCATAGGCATGTAGGCATATCAGTGTACCTTCTCCCCATGGATATTTCTACGTTTCTTTGCTGTGATGATTCAGCAGTTGGATAGCTAACAATTACATCAAGATTTGGGTAAGTATAGCTACTCACCAACAGTCTGAGATCTTAGTGCCTGAAATCACAACTGGAGCTGTAAGTAAACAGAAAGGGATTAGAATAACATTTGTTTCAGCTTCAACATAGATAGCAAAACAGACACAGGCAATTAAGAATTTTCTAATGAGTACAATGTTCAACAAGCAGCCTGGTTTTTTAAAAAATGTAAGTACAAATTCACAACAGCATGTTGTACATTCTAAAATGATATATGTGTTACATTGGAAATAGATGCAGCATATACAGTGCAGGATTAATGCAGTTTGATGCCACTTTGACTGCCATGGCTCAATGCTATGGAATTCTGGAAGTTGTAGTTTTGTGATGTATTTAGTCTTCTCTGACAGAGTTCTGGTGCTAAAACAGACTACAAACCCCAGAATTCCATAGGATGGAGCCATGACAGTTAAAGCAATGTCAAACTGCATCAATTCTCCAGTGTGGCAGCAGCCAGACTTTATCTGTGATCCAGCTAGACCAGATCAATTAGTAAAGAATATTTGCAGCATATATACATATAGGACACAGTCTTTCCAATATGGCAGTATCTTCCATAGAGAAATCCTGTGATCCAATTGTGCTTGATAAAAAGAGAAAACATCTGGATCAATACTTTGCTTTAGAGGACAATAATCCAGTACCATCCTCTGAATCCCATACTCAGATCCTGTAAATTCTATAACTCCACTGAATGCTGTTTATCAATCCTATTCCAAGTGACATCACCAAGGAAAGTGAAAGCCAAAATATCTCATATGTTGTTCACACAAATAATTCCTATTTTCAATTATTTTACCAAACCTATTTTGATTTGATTTTTAAAATGGTTTCCTTCTGGGACCCCAGCTCTAAATGAAAGCACTGCTGTTCAGTTTATTCAGCTATTATTTTTCTTCGCTAGTGCTACTCAAAGTGGTTGTTTATGGCTGCTGCAAGTTTACAAGCCTTCAGCTGTCAGTCTGCAGTGAGTTTCTGGGAAAGATACAGTTGTAGTCCATGGGCACAAAAAAGAAAATAGCAGTTTACTCACATCAGAGAAGCAGTGGTCTAACCTTTACTGTTATTGAAATGCATTGGCATACATATAGGCTACAAATTATATACCTTCTAAACCAAGTTTTTATTCCTGTTTTTGTCAGTAGCAACAACAAATTATCCCTATTCTTTTCTTTATACATGTGTAAGAATTTGAACATCTTTTTTGTATTTTTATTTTAAAAAATTAAGTATACATCAACATTATAGTAAGAAAATTAAAGAAAGTAAAGGAATACAAGAGGGGAAAACAACAAAAAATAAAAGAAAAATAAGAAAAAAATGACTTCTGATTTTCCTTTTTTTTTTTTTTTGGTTGTATATGCACATAGCTATCCATATTTTCCTCTCTAAAAATTACAACATATTCCCTTCTTTCAATAGCTTATTCTTTCTAATCATCAAAATGAAAAATTTTCAAGTCATTTTCTTTCTCTCTTTTTTTTGTACAAAAAGTCTGTAAGGGGTATCCAGTTTTTTAAAAATATCACTAACAGCTTTTATCTAAACAAACCAATTTGTCCATTACTACTGAATTTATCAGCTTCAACATCCAATTCTCCATAGTGTGTAGTGTTAAATTCCTCCATCTTTGTGCATATAATTGCTAACATGTTCATATACTGCAATATTTCATAACTGTCTTCCAACTGTCTTCCATCCATCAGTTCAAAAAGAAAAAGTTCTGATTTTAATGGAATATTCATTATTAAGATCCTCTCCTTCTATATAAGCATTTTAGTAAAAAAAAGTACCTTCATATTGCTCAAGTTTCCAGCATACATTAGAAACACCTTTATACATTCTAGACAATTTTTCTTACATTATATAACATCATTTTATTTTAAAGATCATAACATAGTATAAATTTCTATCCATTTCCCCATTGATCCACCTATACACTGCAATCAAATTTCTTAACCCATACACTGTTTAGCTTATTTTTCACCTTACATTTAACTCATTACATTTCCCCCTGCCACACAAACTTGGACACATTCCCTTGTCATTGCTTAAATGGTACATCAATTGTCAAACCAGCTGTCAATTTTCTGAAATAAAAATATTATTCTAGGAAAAAGATTCGTTTTTATCACAAAAGTTTTCACCACATGGGTGCACATGGGTAATCTCACACTCTCTTCTTATCTGAAGACAGCCTTTGCCAGCTGGAACATGCCTCCTAGCTGGATGTTTTGCCACCTAAGCTTTTCCTGCTGCAGAGGTTTGAGCAGGGCAGGGACATAAACCCACCATGAGTCCTCAGCCAGAAGTCAAGAAATGTGAGAAAGTCTGTGTATAAAGATAATATCTTTTACTGTGTGTAGGTTCTTCTTAGTATGTACAGATAGCAAGAAATGTGCGTATAGATCCTATATTATAGGCATAACAATACTTGTGCTTAGAAGAACAATCCATCTTTTTTTAAAAAAATAAATAAAAATAAAACATTATAGGCTGAAAGACAAGGCTCTCACCTTGTGCCATGAGACTCTCAGTTTTAGATTTTCTTTTCCTCACACCATGAATACTTTCCCCTTTCCCTTCCCCCAAATGAATTACTTGTTTTGTTGTTCAGACAGAGGTTTTCTGATTGCTTCCCCATGGTTGCCTCTGAATTACATACTGATTCTTTGGCTACTGTCTTGATAAATAACCACATTTCTGCAGCATTTTTCTGATTAGTGTAAGATCCCAGAGAAATGGCATTGCAGTCAAAGCTTTAGGAATGTCTATATTCCCATCCTCATAGGTATATCTCATCCCACAGCACTCACACTCCTCCAAACACAGAAAAGATCTCCTCCTAATATATTGGTTTCTAGGCTTTAGACCAAATGTACCTACACTGTATCCTTACTCAGAGAGGTGGTATGACTCTGGCAGAGGTGTAACATAAATGTGGACCAGGGAATCTACACTCATTTTTATGGCAATCCTTGGTTTTCACTGCAGTACCTCTGAGGTAACAGCATCCATCTGATCTTGGAAGCTAAGCAAGGTCAGACTAGGTTAGTATGTGGATGGGAGACTGCCAACTAATACCAGGTGCTGTAAAGGAAAGAACTGGCAAAACAACCTCTGAGGATTCCTTGCCTAAGAAAACTTTGTGAAATTTATGGAATTGCCACACAACACACACACACACAAACTCCACAGCTTGTACAGGAGCTATCCAGATACCGAAGCTATGTTACAAATAGGATTCAATCCCTGGTTAACTTCCATCCAATCAAACCAAGAGTGAATTCCCCATCTTCCAGAAACAGAGTCACCAGCCCCCTCTGCTTTGGCACTGGCACTTCTTTTGTTTCCCCTGCTATACAGATAAACAAGGGATCAACATGAATACTTCTCAGGACCTCTGTGACTTGTTAAAATAGATCTGTGGCACTGTAAAGACATAGACATTTATTAAGACTGCCAGAGCTTCTATGTATTGCAGTCCACATCACCAGATACATTTAGTATTATATGTATAATCACATGATTAGGATGGGAGACTGCAAGCAATGCAGAAAACAGAACAGTGACATTTGCTTTACTGTTGTTAGTCATGGCCATTCACACAAACAACTCAGGATATAAAACTTGCAAAGTGGCAGTGGCAAACTTACACGTACAGTGTGAGCTTCACCCCAATAGCATTTAAACTTTTAATGAATTGCAACTAAATTGCCACATGCTGTAATCTCCCTTTCATGTTTCTTTGCTCAAGGATGACTGCAAATATCAAGTGCTTTTAGTCCACAAAACCTTGATTGACAATAAATTCATTAGATGTTAAGGTTTCACAATTTAATAATAATAATAATAATAATAATAATAATAATTTTTATTTATAGCCCGCCTCTCTGCCAAGCAATCGAGGCGGGTTACACAAGTTAAAATAAACAGCGTAAAACAATCCCAACCCTAATCCCTCCTCCCACCCCCTTAAAACAGTATTAAACAAGAAAATGTTAAAACAATGAACTGGTACATAGAACAAACAATAAATAAATAACCTGCCCAAGCATCACAGGGAGGCCGGTAGAATATCAGACAAGAAACAACTCCCCAGAGCAGATGTATCCGGGGAATAGTTAGTCTGGGAAGGCCTGCCGGAAAAGATCCGTCTTCACTGCCTTCTTAAAGGCAGTGAGCGTAGAAATAAGGCGGATCTCGTCCGGCAGGCCATTCCATAGCCTGGGGGCGGTCGCGGAAAAGGCCCTCTGGGAGGTCTGAGACAGCCTAGTTTTTATTGGCTGTAACAGATTCCTCCCCGAGGACCGAAGGGCACGGGGGGGGTCATATGGGGAGAGGCGGTCCCTAAGATAAGATGGACCCAAGCCATGTAGGGCTTTAAAGGTTAAAACCAACACCTTATACTGCGCCCGGAAACTAATTGGCAGCCAGTGGAGGGATTTAAGCACTGGTGTTATGTGCTCCCTCCTCGATGTCCCAGTAACTAATCTGGCTGCCATGTTTTGTACTAATTGAAGTTTCCGGGTTAGGCACAAGGGTAGCCCCATGTAGAGCGCGTTGCAGTAATCCAGACGTGAGGTTACCAGCGCATGCACCACAGTTTCCAAGTCCCTCATATCCAGATAAGGGCGCAGTTGGCGTATCAGCCGAAGCTGATAACAAGCACTCCTGACCACCGCGTTCACCTGACTAGTCATGTGAAGCGATGAGTCAAGGAGCACCCCCAAACTGCGAACACAGTCCTTAGAGGAGAGTGTGACTCCGTCCAGGACTGGAGACTGTATTCCCAGATCTGGTTTCGGGCCAGTGACTGTGAGTACCTCCGTTTTATCTGGATTTAACTTCAATTTGTTTTTCCTCATCCAACCCATTACCGCTCTTAGACAGTCATTAAGAGGTGAGACGCCATCTGAGGTCTGAGTCGATGATCTGGTCATGGAGAGATATATCTGGGTGTCATCAGCGTACTGAAGACACCGTGCTCCATGCCTCCGAATGATCTCCCCCAGCGGTTTCATGTATATATTAAACAGCATCGGGGACAGAATGGCGCCCTGAGGGACGCCACAATTAAGCTCTATCTTAGATGAGCAACTGTCCCCGAGCCTCACCCTTTGGGATCTGCCCGAGAGAAAGGAACGGAACCACTGCAAAGCAGTGCCTCCTATTCCCAACTCTCTCAGGCGATCCAAAAGGATGGCATGATCTATAGTATCAAAGGCTGCAGAGAGATCCAAGAGCACTAACAGGGTCACACTACCCCTGTCAATACTCAAGCGGAGGTCATCGGTCAGAGCAACCATAGCAGTCTCAACCCCAAATCCTGTCCTAAAGCCGGTTTGAAATGGGTCGAGATAATCGGTTTCATCCAAGACTGTCTGAAGTTGGGAGGCAACTGCCCTCTCGATAACCTTGCTCAAAAAAGGTAGCAAGGAGACCGGTCGGTAATTATTTCTATCCAAGGGGTCCAGGGAGGGTTTCTTCAGGAGTGGCTTAACTGCCGCCTCCTTAAGACAGGATGGTACACAGCCCTCCCTAAGGGATGCATTAATCGTGTCCCGAAGGAACCCTTTCAAGGCATCCCCCCCTTGAATGACCAGCCAAGATGGACACGGATCAAGAGGGCAAGTCGTCTTCCTCATCCTTCCGAGCAGCTTGTCCACGTCATCGGTACTCACAGATTGAAATTCATCCAGTAAAATGACATCAACGGAGTTGCTGGACACCTCGTCTACGGATTCTGCTTGAACATTGGCGTCCAAGTCGGCTCTTATCCGAGAGATTTTATCTGCAAAGTAGATATTAAATGCCTCACAGCAGGCTGTTGTTGGGATAAGTAGGGGGCCTGGCGCAGGAGGAACCTTTGCCAACTCCCCCACCACCCTAAACAGCTCTGCCGGGCGAGACTCTGCAGATGCGATACGTGCAGTACAGAAAGATCTCTGCTCTGCACGTATAGCCTCCCTATAGGAGTCAAGATGACTCCTAAGGCGAGTTCTGTCGGATAAGAGGCGAGTCTTCCGCCACTCGCGCTCCAGTCGTTGTCCAGCCCGCTTCATCCGTCTGAGATCTTCTGAATACCAAGGTTTGCGGTTCGGAGCGGGTCGGAAAGGACGCTTGGGAGCAATTGTGTCGATAGCCCTGGTGAGATCGGTGTTCCAAGTGTTCACCAAAGCTTCGACAGAATCACCGTCGTTGCCAGCCATTAAACCCTCTAAGGCTTTCTGGAACCTAATAGGTTCCATTAGTCTTCGAGGGTGGACCAATCTAATAGGTCCACCACCCCCGGGGGGATAGGATATAGCCCTGAGTTCCACCCTGATCAGGAAATGATCCGTCCATGACAAGGGGGAGATTCCCTTAACCTCCACCCACGGATGTTCCTGCTCCGTACTAAAGACCGCATCGAGGGTATGACCCGCACAATGTGTGGGCCCGTCGACTAATTGGGATAGGCCCATGATTGTCATGGTATCCATGAACTCCCGAGCTGCGCCAGACAGATCTTGTAATCTGGTTTCAAGAGGGATGTTGAAGTCACCCAGAACCAGAAGTCTGGGCGACTCCAACAGCAACTCAGAAACCAGGGTCGTCAGCTCGGCTAGGGAGTCTGTTAAGCAACGGGGTGGCCGGTATACCAACAGAATCCCCAAACTATCCCTGGTCTTCAGGCTTAGGTACATACACTCGATGCGTGTCGTTTTCCGGATAGGCTTTCTGATCAAGGTCAAGGTGTTCTTATGGACCAAGGCTATACCTCCCCCCCGCCCACTTTCCCTCACCTGCTCACTGACTGAGTACCCAGCTGGGAGAGCCTGCACCCACGAAGCAGAGCTGGCATCCCCCAGCCAGGTCTCAGTGAAGCACGCCAGGTCGGCTGCCTCATCCACTAACAAGTCGTGGATGATGTGAGTTTTATTTTTGACCGACCTGGCGTTGCAAAGGAGCAGGTTAAGGGTCTGTGGAATGGCTGGCTGGTTCTCCAAGTTATCCCGGGAAACGGAGCAAACTGAAGGAGAGATAGATCCCAAACATTGTTGTTTTTGTTTTTATTGTTGCTGTAGACTCACCAATAAATACATCAAAAAACCTCAATCACATGCAGATCCACATTTTAAATGCCACCCAGGAGACCAGACCTGGATCTGATATTGAGAAACCATTTAAATCCTAGAACATTGGCTGATCATAGCAATATAGCAATTAATTTACGGGCAGGTTTGTCATGTAACAGATCTGCACACACCACTCAGTATGGAACACTTTTAACTCACAAAGAGGCACCCTTGATTCTATCAAATAAATGTGTTTCATCTACTGCACTGCCCTAAGATATTTAAGAGAACTGCTGCACAAGTACAGTAATTGGACTCCAATGATTTGACGTCCATCTTTGTGTCTGTAACAAGTATTCTATCTACACCTGTGGTTCTTTGCTGTTATAAGTCCTAATGGTGGTCTCTTTCTTGAGAAGAAGGCACCAGGCCACATTTCCAGTGTATGCAAATTGGCATACTACATTTTGCAGAACTGTGCAAAGCTTTTGAAAGATGGGTGCTTGCCCCCTCCAATTGGAACACAGTCTTAAAAGATCTGGCTGGAAAAGAACACATTGTACTGTAACAGATTAAGATACGGGTGTTTTGAGTGTCCTGAAGGAAAAAAAGCAAAGCTGCTGACTCAGGTTTGTTTCCAGGTCAATCAAAGGCAACCTGATATCATAACTGCGGTAAGCAATCTGGGTCAGATATGGGTGCGGGGGGATGAATAAATATAATAATGTGAAGAGAGAGTATGTGTGCTGTTCACATGGCTGAGTGTAGCTGAACTCAGGCTAACAGAATACCATTGGAAGCAGAAAATATGTAACTTTAGCAAGGTAATTGATAGTGATGACCCAAACATTTTTCCACTTGAATAGTAGAAAATCTTTCCAGCACGTCTCTCAATCTTTAGCAGTACTAATAATAACACAACAACAACAACAACAGCATCAACACTTATTGCTCAAGGGGGAAGGGACTTGCATAATGTACTGTACTGTCTATTGGTTGTTTTCTTTTTAATGGTTATATTTTTCACTGGTTTTAATTTTACTGATATTTTAATTATATTTTTAATTATTGTTTGATGTGAATTTTTAGCTGTGTGTTTTTTTAAAAAATTAGGCCACCTTGAGTCATGAAAAAGACAGGATATAAATATCAATGCAATGATAATTATGATACCCACTGGCATTACTTTTCTGTGGTGGCGTCAGAATCAGGAACTCAGAACCTCTATGCAACCAATGAGTCTTGTATGATGAAACAGAACAGAACTTTATTGAAAGTTGCAAAGGCAGCAATTCACCAACTCAGTGTTTAAACTGAGACTGTGCCCAAACAGCACAAACAGTATATTAAAAAAAAAACTAATTCACCCCTCACAAATTGGTGTGAACTATATCTCCACACCTACTATTCCCATGAGCTAATTTCCCCCTCCGCACCCCTCCTTTATTGTTTCTACAGTACCAAGCTGTCCCATACCTCCTCCTACATCCCAAGCCATTGAACTCCCAAGGTTATAGCATGCAATAGCAACCCATCTCCACCAAGCCAAAGCAAAACAAGCAAAATGCGGCAGAGCAGAGCACTTAAAATACAGCAGAGTACTTAAAATGCAGCAAAGGAGAATACTCAAAATGCAGCAGAGTACTTAAAATGCAGCAAAGGAGAATACTCAAAATACATCCAAACATATACATCAACTACTACCCAAACCATTAACTTTTCTGGGAGAACTATCATGTTCTAACAGGTGGTGGGATTATATCTTCCTGTGAAGCAAGCGGCTATGCATTAAATATGGTGTGAAACAAACAAAAACAAAACAAAACAAAACCTACGCTTCATACCAGATTAGTCATGTCAGATGTCCATATTCTTGGACATTAGGGGAAAACAAAAGAGGGCTACAGGACTCAGCATCTTTTGCTTGGCAACCAGGGCAAGATACTGTGGGGCTACTGGAAGGCCAACTACAATGGAAGAAATGGACAGCAGCAGAAAACAAATTAATAATGGAATGCTTGTATAATGCTAATTCATCAATTTGGGGTCATCTGGAGAAGAGTGTTCCCAGACTAATGTAACAGACCAGCAATTATGCAACCTAACACATTATCCAAAATAAACTATTTCCATATATATATACATTGAAGAACTGCAAAGAAAAATCAATAGAACAGAAGAACAAAGGGACGAGAGTAAAGAGGTTTTAATGGAAAGCTGCTAACTCAGAGAAGAAAGCATTTGGACCACACACTGAAAATGAGCTAGTACTGGAAATTTAGAAAGCAAAGAGATATGGAAAGAAAATAAATACTGGTTCTTACTGATCAACAAACAGATTTGTAGAGAAATTTGATTGAGGAAATGAGTAACACTCAAAATTGGAAAAGGCTACCAGACTTAAAACTTGAACCAAAGAGAGATTTTAAAAAGTTACTGAAGATATCAACTTGGCAGTTCTAGCAATTTCAACAGTAAACAAATTACTGAATACCATAGTAGCAATAGTTATCAAGAGAATTAGGATTTGATACTGATAAACACAAAAAAACTCAACAACAAAGAAGATTAAAAAACCCAAAATGTTTGAAGTGCTAAAACAAAACATAGCAAGAATAACTACAACAAACATATCAGTACTATGTCCATGGAACTCAATTTAAGCAAAATACCCAATTGTAACCAACTGGAACCAACCCTTCCAGGAAAAAGTAACCAAAGCACTGTTCTCCCTAATAAGATGATATGGCTGCAAATGTTTAAAAACATTGGATGGTGAGTGCTGGAGTCAGATTATCTGAAACTGAGCTGAGCTGGTCTATGGCTTCTGATGGCATCTACTCACATAGAAATGCTGTTATCCCCACAGAATTGGGACTGTATTGCTTGCTGAGGAAGACCTAAGCAGCTTCCCATCCAAGGCCTTCACCTTCTTGGATGGGAAGGGTATATAAAAACAGAGGTAGCCACTGGTGCACCAGCTGTGGCCTTTCCTGGACAGAGATAACCTAGATACAGTAGTCCATGCTCTGCTAACCTTCTCATTAGAATACTCTATCTGGGGCTGCCTGGAACATTTCTATTGTTTGCTACTACAAAATGGAGCAGCTCACCTACTGACTGGAATACCAAATAGATAGCATACAATGTCAGCCTGGAAAGAACTGGAAAGTCTGCCAATACATTTCTGATTTGAAATGTATTGCCTGTGAAGACATTTCAAGCCATAACTGGCTTGACATCTTGCTATTTCAGGAAATTCCTATCCCTATATGTGCCTATCCATGTCCCACCAGTGACATGTGTTGGAAGGTCCCCCAACAGTTACCATCCAATTACCTGTTTGCCAACTTTTAAATTATTAACAGGAATAATAGGTAGTTCAAACTAATTCAAAATTCTGTTTATCCACCCCTCTATTGAGGAATGGAAAATGAAAGTTTTAGATATTTATGATATGCACAAGATTCATTACCTTCGTCATTGTGATTCATTATCTGGTTTTTATAGAGACTGGGAACAATGGTCTATTTATCAGAAATGAAGTGGAAATGATACTATGTATGGTACCTTTTAATAATTTTAAGGGGTTAATAGTCCCTATATAGATTGACATCAGGGGAAGTTTCAATGAGAATATATAGATATAGTCATAACAATTGTTAAGTTAAATCAGATGTGAATGTTCATATAATCGGTAATGATGGTATCTAGGTAGTTATGAAATGATATGTTTTCTTTTTTTTTAGATGTTTGATAGATAAAGAACACTAGGTATAAAATGAAATCACTTTTCTAAGCTACTTTTAGTAACTCAAGATGTGGTAGCTAAATTCAGAGGAAAGAGTTATTAAAATATTGAAGTAATGGTAAACCTTTGGGATGCAGATTAGGAAGTATTTTTCTTTTTTTCTGTTTGTTTGTTTATTTTTAGTTATATTTGTAATGTATTATGTTTATATTATGTGTATTATGCCTATGTTTTATATATTGGGTATTTTTTTCCTTTTCTTTTTTTCTTTTTCTTTCTCTTTTCTTCATTTTTTTCTTTGTTTGTTTGTTTGGTTACTTGTTGTAAATGTTTGATGTTTCGTTGTATATTTGTTATTTGTTTTTGTTTTCTTTTTTTAACTTTAATAAAATTTAATAAAAAAAATTCTGTTTATCCAAAGGAAAAGAAAGGTAATTGCCCCAATTCCCATGACCAATTATTAATTGATAAAAATTATACTGAAAAACTGTAAAAGATGAAAGACAAATTTACATATAGCATAGAATGACTTCAAACAAGCATTTTGTTCTTTGCTACACACATGAATTGAAAAATGTCTTGAAATTTTAGGAATCAGCAAAATAATAATAATAATAATAATAATAATAATAAATTTTATTTGTAACCCGCCCCTCTGCTTGGCAATCGGGGCGGCGTACATCAATTAAAATATTACAGTTAAAATCCACATTCTTGCCCTTCACCCACTACCCTCCCCCCTTAAAACAGTATTAAACATAATAGAGTTAAAAACAGACATATAACTAAAATAAATAATAAAAGATAAAACAAAATGCCACTCTCAGTAGAGAGACCAGATAAGTGGCTCAGCTGTGCATATCCCTGTACAGAGTTATTCTGGGAAGGCCTGCCGGAAGAGCTCCGTCTTAATTGCTTTCTTAAAAGTGGTGAGAGACGTAATAAGGCGTATCTGATCCGGCAGGCCATTCCACAGTTTAGGGGCAACGACTGAAAATGCCCTTAGGGAAGTCTGCTTGAATTTCGTTTTAGGTTGTGAGAGCAGATTTTTCCCCGCTGAACGAAGGGCACGGGGGGGCTCATACAGGGAGAGGCGGTCCCTAAGGTAAGATGGACCCAAGCCATGTAGGGCTTTAAAGGTCAAAACCAACACCTTGTACTGTGCCCGGAAACTGATTGGCAGCCAGTGGAGGGATTTAAGCACTGGTGTTATGTGCTCCCTCCTGGATGTTCCAGTGATTAACCTGGCTGCCATATTTTGAACCATTAGAAAATTACTCTTAACTCCAATGAAATCATGCAAATGGAGAAGAACTTGGTGGAATCAATATTAGGCACAACATTTCTGAAGAAATTCCATATCTCCCTTCTTACAGTCAGCCCTTCATATCTGTGGGGGGTTTCATTCCAGATGCCAGCATGGATCACAAAAACATGGGGCCTCAAGTCCCATTCTTCCCAATGGTGGCACATTGCATGGGGCAGGGCTATCCACAGATGACAAGCCTGCAGTTAGCAAGGGCTTACTGTAACGTCATTGCAAATGATGCCACTTTTATTAATATGAAATATGAAAACAAGCTAGAAAAAAACATAAACATAACATCTGTACTATATGACCAATTTAACACTATGTGGGAAATAACCATTAGAAATCATTTCCTTATTGAATAGTGTAAGAATATGTAGTCAAGATATCTCAGTGGAATGTGGAATTGATAAATGTACTAAACTATCCATAAACAGGGGTAAATTTGTTGAATCAGAAAAAATAAAACTCCCTGATAGAAACCTAATTAAAAGCTTTAGCCATGATGAAAACTAGATTCCTGTGATTACATGACGTACAGGCACTTTATACTTTAAAATTATAATTTAAATCAGACACTGGAGGCTAAAATATGGCTTTATTCTCAAACATGTTATCTTGAAGCATAGTGTTGAAACGTTACTACAGTTGCGAGGATTACCCTGCCAGAATGGATGTGGCCATACTGGTTGAGAGTTCTAGTAGTTTGGAAAAATAAATTTTACATTCTATGATTTTTGTTGTTGTTATGTACCTTCAAGTTGGGTCCAACTTGGAAACTTATAGTTGGGTCCAACTTACTCAGTGGAAGTTTGCCTCTCTAAAGCCAAGATGATTGTGACTTGCCCAATGTCACCCAGTAACTTTCCATAGCTGAGAAAAAGTAGGTTAAAGAATACCTTTTAAAAGCAAATACAAATATAATGGCAGCCAACTATTTTTGGGGACCTTGGAACTATAACTTTAGCTTTGTAAAAAATTCCCAAGCTCATTCCCTCTCCACCAACCACTGCCCCCCCCCCCAGCTCCAACATGGTGGTGAGAAGGGCCACCATAGAAAGCTTTGTGGTGATTGGGAGGGGAGATCTGAGATTACATCTCCACCTACAAGGTCATTTCTTCATCTGGATTATAGGACTATGGCTTCAAAGACACAAAAGCTTGTGCAACAATTAACCTGTAAATGCTATTCAAAGATTTTAGCATTTTTTATCATAAAAAGGCATAATGGAATCCAGTAGCAGATCACTTTGGGGCCACAAAAGCCTACATTAGGAATTCATTCTTACAATGGACCCTTGGTATCTGCTGGGGTTTGAATATTATGAAGCTGTGGATGTTTGAATCCATGGATAAAAAAATCTGTGGAAACAGAGAGCCGACTGTAAATCTCAATGGTGCTACTGGGCTCCATTAAATAACTTTGCAGACTGCCAGAAATAGTGCATATTAAGTTGAGGCACTGCCCTGGCTCAGTGCTAGGAAGTCATGGGAATTGTATTTTTTTTTTCTGGGACATTGAGCCTTCTCTGTCAGAGAGCTCTGGTGCCACAATAAATTACAGTTCCCATGATTCCCTAGCACTGAGCCAGGGCAGTGCCTCAATTTAATGTGCACTATTTCTGGCAGTCTGCAAAGACCCTAAGTCTTTTTAACCTGTCATTAGAAAGGAATCCAATTTAGTCGAACTGAGTATCAAGAATGTACCTCAAATAAGAAAATGTTGGCTGCTGGACAACTTCACTATGATAAATTAAGACAACAAATAAAACCCAGAACAACAACTACAATTCTCTACATATATATCCAAAAATAAGTCCTCGGTCGCATCTGAACTGCAGAAACAATACAGTTTGACACAGTTTTAACTACCATGGCTCAATGTTATAGAATCCTGGGATCTGTAGTTTGTTTGTGGCGTCAGAGCTCTCTGGCAGGAGCCCTGGTGACACAGTGGTTAAATGCCTGTACTGCAGCCACTCACTCATAGACCACAAGGTTGCGAGTTCAATACTAGCCAGGGCTCAGGCTAGACTCAGGCCTGCATCCTTCCGAGGTCGCTAAAATGAGTACCCAACTGTTAGGGGCAATGAGCTTACAGTTGTAAACTGCTTAGACATCCCATAGCACGATATGAAGCGGTATATAAATGAAACTGCTTTGCTTTGCTTTGGCAGAGAAGGCTAAATGTCTTACAAAACTATAAATCCCAGAATTCAATAACATTGAGCCATGGCAGTTAAAGTGGTGCCAAAGTGCATTACAGTTGGCCCTTACTATATATGGGCTTGCCATCTGCCGACTGGAGCATCACCATGTGCCCCCCCCCATTCTCTCCAATGATGGTGCATGCACACAGACATGTTGATGTGGCAACGCACACAGCATGCCAGCATCATAAACAGCAGGAATTGAGGGCCAGCAGTTTTTGGCATCCATGTCCAGAACACAGCCCCCCATGGATCTGAAGGGCTGACTGTTTCTGAAGTGCAGATGCAGCCTCAGTGAGTTAAATGGCTGAATGGGGATTCAAACCCTGGTCTCCCAGAGTCCTAATCCAGCACTGCACTGTTATGTTGTGCTGGTTCTCTGTTTGAAAATAAACTTCCTCAAAATGAGTAAAACTTATTTCAGACAAAATATGTTTCCAGGAAGCACACCCAAGAAACATATATATCTGAAATCCACCTGAAAAATAACTGAAGTATCTCTCTCCAAGATATTTCTTCCTGAAATTTAATATGTGGGAGAAAGCTAACTCTTCCTGCCTCTTGAGATGCATTTATCACCTGGACCATCCATTATTTTGTGATGCCACCACAAGTTTCCTCCCATTAGCTGAAATATGACACCAGGCTGATCAGGAGCCAAGTAATTTTAGAAATACCCTTGATCAGCACTGCAACCTCTACTAGATCCAGTTCACCAAAGGACAGCATGCCAGCATATGTGAGACTGTGTGTGTGTGTGTGTGTGTGTGTGTGTGTGTGCATACACTGGCACTCTCCCTCAGCTCCTGCTCAGCGTGCTGCTTTATTTATTATTAATTTCAATACATAAACCCCACATCTACCTCAATTCCTTCCCATCCATCAGCAGAATAACTAAGAGGTACTAGCGCAAATATTAAAGTAAAAGCTCTGGAAGTACTCTGGAGATATCAATCAGTATTGTTAATAAATACACAGGAAATATAAATGGTACAAAAAAACCCTTTGCCCCTGCCTATCCTTCTCCTATGGGAACTCAAACATAATGCATTAGTGAGACAGTATGCTATACAGCTTTAATTGAAGAATAATTGCAATTAATTGACCAAGGTTGTAATGCTATGCACACTTTGGTGGGGGAAAGGCAGACAGAAATCAGTGGGGCTTTCTTCTGAGTAAACATGAGGAAGATCATGCTCAAAAGCCTTAAACCACACATCATCAGGTGGCCCCTGATTATTTCTTGAGGTTGAAAATAAACAAGGATTATGGTATATTACCATAATGTCTCTACATATTCTTTACATATTCTAGACAGCTATGCCAGAGCTTAGGAAAGTTACTTTTTTGAACTATAGTTCTGAGAATCTGGCCATCTTTGCCAGGGTCTTTTCAGAAATGTAGTCCAAAGAGGGTAGAATTCAGAGACATAACAGTGTTAGTCTGGAATATCAGTATGCAAAGAGATCTTGTAGCACCTTTGAGACTAAGGGGCTAAGCAGACGGGTGGCCGTGGGCCGCGCTGGGAAGCTGCGCCGCGGGACCGAGGCATCCCCATGCCTCGATCCTGCGGCGCACCTTCGCCGCCCCTGAAAGGAGTGCTAAATTAGCGCTCCTTTCACAAGTCAGCGAAAGTGCGCCGCAAAAGGCTGCGGCGCACTTTCACTGACTTTTCTGCCACAGCACGTGGAAAGGCTGTGGTGGGAGGTCCTCCTCGGAGCGCCGGCCGTGCAGAGGGCTGGCTGCTCCGAGGACGACCTCGGGAGGGGGACGGGGTGCCGAGCGTGCGGCTGCCCCTCCCCTTCCCTGCCCCCAAGACGGCCTTTTAAGCTGTCTGCTTAGGCCCTAACTGAGCAAAAGAAATTGTAACATAAGCTTTTGTAGACTTGGGGCCTTTGCAGACTGCCAGAAACAGTGCAAATTGAGTCCACTTTTAGGGTTAGGGTTAGTGCTAGGGAATCATGGGAATTGTATTTTTTTCTGAGACATTAAGCCTTCTCTGTCAGAGAGCTCTGGTGCCACAATAAAATACAGTTCCCATGATTCCCTAACCCTAACCCTTAAAGTGGACTCAATTTGCACTATTTCTGGCAGTCTGCAAAGGCCCTTGGTCTACTTCCTCAGATGCCTGGATTTGAAGTAGACCAAGGCTGCCCCCCCCCACCCTCAAATCCAGGTATCTGAGGAAATAGACCACTTTCCTCAGATGCTCAATGCTATGGAATTCTGGGAGTTGTAATTTTGTGAGACATTCAGCCTTCACATTCAGAGAGGTGCTACAACAAACTTCAATTCCCACAATTACATTGAGCCATGGCAGTTAAAGCTTTTTTCTGCAGTGTGGATGCAGCCCTAATCTACAAAAGTTTATACTATAGCTTCTTTTACACAATTAGTCTCAAAGGTGCTACAAGATCTCTTTGGTTTTTAAACAGAGTCTGAATGTCCATCTGTCAGGGGTGCTTTGATTGTGTTCCTGCATGGCAGCAGGTTGGACTGGATGGCCCTTGTGATCTCTTCCTGCTCTTTGATTCTACGATTCTATGATTCCATACTATAGTCCAAAGAGCAATTATTCCAAGTTTTGATTTTGCCTTCACCAGAGCCTCACTTGCACTTCTTGATCTCTCTTGTATAGTTATGCCCCAAACGAGACACACTATAGCAATGTACAATGTACAAAGAGAAATTCAGTTAATTGCCAGGGTCTTTTCAGAAACAGTTGCTACAAATTATAATGTTAAAGCAAGGGTTGCAAGCATGCAATGCTTCTGCTACCTGCATGGAATAAATATTACAAGACTGTAAAAATCTCTCAGAGCTGAGATCTCTGTAGGGAGGGTATATCTTCTTCTTCAATATGGTTTTCTACAATAGTGTGCAATAATGACAGGGTTGGTCCTACCATTAGGAAGAATGAGAAAACTGCCTCAAGTGGCAGCTTTGAGGAGAAGGGCTATGGAGAGACCTGGATCTCATGAACTCTCTATCGTTACTTTGTTGGAGGACAAAGCAGTGTATTTCACACAAACTGCTCCACAATCTGGTGCCTTGAGTGTAGTGGAGGATGCTTCTCTGTTGCCATTGTGGAAGTATTGAAGCAGAATTCAGTTGTTCAGTAAAGGACACCATCCTGTCCTTCATCTCATGCAACAGAATGTCTTGAGCTGGCACTGAATAAAAGCATGCCCCTGTGATCCAATTAATTTCCTATCCAGAGGTGACCTCAGAGGTCAGATGCAAAATGGAACTGATGTGAGGCATGAGCAGATTAGGAGACTGCAGTTTAAGAAGTCACTGAGACCTCTGATAAGCAGGATGGCTTGGATCTCTGCTCTTGGCCATCCTCTTTCCCTTCTCTTACTGCATTCACCACTATCGAGCAGATGCTAAATTTACTCTAATAACTGAAATCTTTCACTGGAGGTAATGTATGTGCTAAGCACAGGGAGAAGATAGATTGCAATGGCTACTGTCTGAGGTTTAAAAAAGCTATTGAGGTAATGAGTCTGTATCTCCACTTCTTTGCCTTTCTCAAAAGACCTCCTAGCAGGTCCAGCCCAACTTTAAAGCAGCAACCTACACCTTGAGAACAGTCTTGGTGAAAGGCTTGGCAGAAGCAACACTTAAGCTCTCTAGGATCTAGGGATGAAAATGCAATTGAAGGGTCATCCAGATAGAGAGCCTCTAGCCCACTTCCAGATTATGTGCTCTGAAGTTACTTCTCATACCAAAAAAGAGATTCTCTTAGTATTTTGGTGTGTGTGTGTGTGTGTGCATCAAATGTTAGCAACTGGAGTCACATATCTATCTCAAAATCTTTAGTTGTCTTTTAAAGAAGTGTTCTAGCACTTCTAGGTAACAGATTCATTTCTTTTGTGATTGAGTAATGACAATAGAATAATAAAAAAAGAAACAATTAAAGCACCATTAAAGCATTTCTGGACAGCACAGTGACATCCCCATACCTGTCACTAGCTTATACACATCATACCCAGCTCCCAAGCTCCCATCATACTACCATAATGGTTTGATGTTTGCCTATCAATAATGTGAGTCATTGGTCCATAATAGAGGTTGTGAAGCCAGACACCTTTATTCATTTATGTGCCCCATTTGCACGTAAATACAGGAATAGCCCAGAGTTAGGTAATGGGATTTGTGTGGCAAATGCTATGGGGCTACTTATTTATTCCTCTTGAGAAACTGCCCATTCACTTCTCTTGGCAGATACAGCTGCATGTGACATCCATCCTTTTCCCACACTAGTCTGTTAGACCCAAACTGGTTGAGGGCTATATGCCATTTTGAGTGTGGTAGAAAAGTCTACCTGCTGGGCCAGTAAGCATCTGTATGTACAATGGAGATGGGAAATGTGTTACTCTTTGCTTCATGCTGCAAAAAAAGGGAGGCGGACTTGCTGATTTTACAATGAATACTTGCCCTCCCTCACTTTACCACTTCATCTTTTTCATTTTTAGTTAATTTTCTCCTTTGGGGTGGGGGGGAGGAGAGGTGAATAACAAAGAAATTTGAAGACCTTTTCATACAGGGTCATATTTACAAATATACAAGCAGGGTATGGCAACTGCATGCAACTATACAGCAGAAAACAAAATTAATTTTATTTATTTGTTTTATACCCACCTTTTTCGTGACCTGTGGCTCAAGGATAGTTTACAAAAAAGTTAAAATAGAGCCAAAAATGACTGATAAAAAAGTTAAAACACATTTAAACAAGCCATTATAGTAAAACAGCAATGATTTTAAAGCATACAAGCATTTTAAAATGACAGTAAAAGTAACAATACAGACCATACACACACTAGAAATACCCTCCTGCACAATTAGTTAATCATCAAATGTCTGTTTGAACTAAAAGGCCTTTAACCACCAGGATAAGGACAGCAGAGGAGAGGCCAGCCTAGTGTCTTATGGAGGGAATTCCATAGCCTAGGAGAATCCACCAGGAAGGCCCTTTTTTGCATCCTCATCAGACAGCCCTGTGACAGAGACAGGGCCAAGTGACAGTCCTTCATTGAGGGGCTTAAAACTTAGGAAGGCTCTGAGTGATCAGACGTCATAACTGTAAAGTACAGATTTCCTGGACCCTTGGACATAAGGTTGAAATGTATGACATGTCTGGGTAAAGGAGGACCTCTGGTCACCCTGGAAGGTTTAGATCAGATGGCCTGGACTTGTGCCATAACCACTGGCCCTGCCTCAGACTCCTAAAGAAATATTTGTTTCATATCTCAGTAGGGACCTGAGCTTGGCTTTAACCACTGCACCATACTACAAGCTGTGTCAAGGCATACTTCCTTTTATCTGCCCCATATTTCCCACCATTCAGCTCTACTGGATGACAACTAGTTTCAAAAATCTGGATGACCTCCCTCTTCAAGATGGAAACTTGCAGAATAAGTGTCAAAGAGCAGAGGACAGATCTAGGACCAAAGCTCCAGTCAGGCCACACAAAACACATGAAGGATTTGAGATACAGTAGGCTTGAATTATTTGTTGTTTCTGATGCTTGCTTAGCTGCCGTTTTCATTTGATGATATAATCAGGTATTTATGACATAGTTAGTATGCCCACATTCTAAGCTTGTAACTTATCTTTAGATGTTTACCCATCGGCTGACAATTTTCATGTTTCATCAGAAGGAGGACTTATTTTGTTACTTTCCCTATTCAAGAAGACAGAGGAAAAGACCTGTAGCTCTTGACACTTCTTACTTTGCAATTCTTTGGGGCAAATGTTGGCATGGAAAGAACAGATGGTGAAAAGGAAAGAGAGGAACTATGGCATCTTTCTTCTTCCACT
The DNA here is from genome assembly GCA_026167975.1 of Phrynosoma blainvillii. Classification (NCBI taxonomy): domain Eukaryota; kingdom Metazoa; phylum Chordata; class Lepidosauria; order Squamata; family Phrynosomatidae; genus Phrynosoma; species Phrynosoma blainvillii. The sequence goes on from JANUYF010000004.1 coordinate 267,405,568, forward strand.
CTAATTTTCCTTTCCTCATTCTTCTGTCTTTTCAGTTTATTCTTCTTGCAAACTCTTGTGTGTTTCCCTGGGTACTGGTCACCAAAGAGCAAGCTGCTTGATGGATACACCTGTCACTGAATGAACAAACAGGTCCACCGGGATGGCTGCTAGTGCTGAGCCAATGTTTTCTCAGCCTACTTTCTCTGGCTACTTCTGGACGGTATCTCTTCTGGGAATGTGAGGGGTTACAGTGATAATGAGACATTGCTGATGTCTTCCCCCGCAATAGGAACACATTCAGAACCAAATTAAAAGTTTTCTTCATTTGCCCCCCCTCATTCCGCACAATGTGTTGCAGGGGGGAAAAAAGAAACAGAATCCAGCCCCCACATTCCCTGTCTCTAGAAAATATATGCCATTTTCAACCTTTCTAAAATGTTTGCGTTCAATGTAATTTTAGGTATTCCAAGTTTTCATGTGATTAATTCTATGTTGCACTTTTTTCATTTCACCATTTATTTTGTATGTGAGTAGCCTATGGTCCCAGAATTAAAATGAACTACTGCTACTATTACCTTAACCTTTGAGACTGAGGTCTAATCTGCACTGCAGCAATAATTCAGTTTGATATCTCTTTAACTGCCATGGCTCAATGCTATGGAATCCTGGGATTCGTAGTTTGTTCTGGCACCAGAGCTCTCTGACAGAGAAGGCTAAATATCTCACAGAATGACAAATCCCAGAACACAAACATTCAGGTATTGGTCTCAGTGCCTGTTCTGAATTCGAGTGCCTCTTTGGAGAAAGGAGCAATTTAATTAAAATTAACAAATCAAATTATTGCTGTAGAATATGTACACTTGCCCCTTTTCAACTGTTCTAAATTTAGAGCCATCAGACTAGATCACATATGTCTTAAATGCCTAAGATGCATTGGTTAAACTGATTGTCTGCTAACTGTTATTATTTGCTGTCATGTTGACTTCAACACATGGTGACCCTGTAAAAAAGAGACCTCCAAGAGCCCCTGTCATCAACTTTCCAGCTCAGGGCTATGGCTTTCTTTATTAAATTAATCCACCTGTAGTATGATCTCTCTCTTTGCCTACTGCCCTCTACTTTACCAAGCACTATCACCTTTTCCAATGAGCCATGTTGTCTCATGATATCTCCAAAGTATGACAGCCTCAGTTTAGTCATCTTTGCCTCTGATGAGAGTTCAGATTTGATTTGTTGTAAGACCCATTCAGATTTCTTTCTAGCAGTCTACAGTACCCCTAAAACTCTTCTCTAGCATCACATTCTGAATGAGCTGAGTTTTTTCCACTGTCTAGCTTTCACAACCATACAAAGAAATCAGAAATACTATGCTCTGGATGGTTCTGACTTTGGTTTTTATGGTATTTAAACACCTGTAAAGAGAGCTAGTGTGGTGTTGTGATTTGAGTAACAAGTCTTGAGACCAGAGTTTGGATGACAAGTCTTGAGACCAGAGTTCAAATCCTCGCTCAGCCCTGGAAACCCCCTGGGTGACCTTGGACAAGTCATACTCACTCAGCCTCAGAGGAAAGCAATGACAAAGCCCCTCTGAACAAATTTGCCAAACAACACCTATGTTAAGTTTGCCTTAGAGTTGCCATAAGTAGGAAATGACTTGAAGGCACACAACAACAACAAGCAAGAAACACATGTAAAGCAGTGACTAAGAATAAACTTGGTATTTCCTCAGTGGGAAATCAAGGACTTGACAAAAACAAGTTACCATTTTTTAAATGACTGGAAATATTTTCCTTGTTGATTTTGAAATCCAGGCTTTGGAATGATAACCACCAGAGCTTGGAGAAGGGCTCAGATAAATATGTGTAAGTTTTTAATCCAGTAAAAGAGAATCTCCTTTCACACAGACCAATGAACATGGCCCAGAGTGTGTGGGGGACAGAAGTCAGAAGCCCAGACTCTGCCTTGGGCTATGCATGTTGTAGGCCAGCCCAAATTATGTTGCTACCTGAGGCAGAAGAGCAAACAGTAATTCAAAATATACAAAAGCCAAATGTAGCCACATTATTTTGGCACAGGAGGCAGAAAATCCCTCATGTATTTTTCTCTATTCTAGCAGTAAAAATACAATAATAGGACATTCAATAATTAACCATTTGCTTTCTCTGGCACCTGCAACCTGTTATCTGAAGTGGTTTCGTGACTTTGCCAAATGATAAATCCAGCCCTTATTGTCATGTTTGTAAAGAGATCTACTGTAGTACATGCAGGTGGCTCTTTCTAAAGGTAAAGGTATTCCTCATTGACAAGGTTGTCAAGTCATGTCTGACCGTAGGGGGCAGTGCTCATCTCCATTACTAAGCCAAAGCGCAAGCATTGTCAGAGACTACTCTGTGATCATGTGGCCATCATGATTACACAGAATGCTGTTTACCTTCCCACCAAAATGGTACCTATTTATTTACTTGCATATTTACATGCTTTCGAACTACTAAGTTGGCAGAAGTTGGGACTAGTGACAGGAGCTCACAACCTTTGAAAAATGGGAACTCTCCTCACTCACAGAGAAAGCCCTCTGAGTTCATCGACAGAACTTGCTGCAGAAATCTTACATGTTTATTAGAAAATCTGAAATGAGCTGAGCATCAGCCATGTCTCTTTGTTTCAGTCAATATGATGATAGGCTCCCTTTTGTGTTTCTGTGAGCACACATTTGATGTACTGCTCCCTTCACTTCTTTTGCCAGGAACATAATTTCTTAAACAAATATATAGATTTAGAATATTCTATGGATAACCTCTAACGTTTCATAATTGCAGTACTAAATCAAAGAGCATATGTTTGAGCACTTTAATTTTAAGGCATATGCATTATTAAGATCCTTTATAGAGCTATCTGGAATACAGAAGGCTGGGCATTAATAACAAGAAACATTAATGCAACTGCTATAACAGAACTAGAAGACTTCTTCACTCTCATGTGTAAGTATTCCATAAATTCTGACACTGGGTCGAGAAACTTTTCAAACAAAGCTCCTCACCCTGACATACATCTTGGGTTCATGCAGTGGCATGACAGACTATACTGTATGAACATATGAAAAACTAAAATACATGCTTATACATTAAATACTGATTAAACAAAAAGGTATTTGCCTGCCAGTGAAAGGAAAGCAGGGAGGGAGTTAGCCTACCCTTTCATAAGAGGTTCCAGAAAATGGGATATTGGGAGATATGATCTTTCATATAGCTGGACCTAAACTGCATAGGGCTTTATAGGTCATGACCAGCACTTTGAATTGTGCCTGGAAGCCAATAGCCAGTGAAGTTTTTTTAACAAGGGAGTTGTATGCTCCTTATAACTGGCCACAGTCAGCATGCTGACCATAGCATTTTGGACCTTCTAAAGCAGGGGTAGGCAACCTTTCCCCTTTAAGGGCCGAGAGACTTCAGCTCCCAGAATCCCAGGAGCTATTGGCCAACATGGGACTATTGGCCAACATGGCTGAGGCTTCTGGGAGCTGAAGTCCCTTGGCCCTTAAAGGGGAAAGGTTGCCTACCCCTGTTCTAAAGTTTCCAAACAGTTTCCAAAGTCAGGCCTATGTAGAATGCTTTATAGTAGTTCAAATGTAATTGAGGCATATATAACCATAGCCAGATCTGATGTCTCAAGTTGTGCAAATGTACTTACTCCTGGCCGCTGCTGAAACCTTGGCACCCAGGTTCAGAATTAAGTCCAGGTTCAGAGTTGAGTCCAAGCCTGAGATTTCATGGGGAGTGAAACCACATCCAGCACAGGCAAAGTTCCTATTCTCTGATCTGCCTTATGATTGACCAGGAGCACCTCTGTCTTGCTTGACCCCAGTTTGTTTGCCCTCATCCAGTCCATTACTGACAACAGACATTGGTCAAGTACCGAGAGAGCTTCCTTAGAATCAGATGGAAAGGAGAGATGGGTGTCATCAGCAAATTGCTGACATTGAACCCCCAAACTCAGAAGGACCTCTCCCAGAGGTTTCATGTAGATGTTAAACACATGGTGCAAAACAGAAACCTGAGAGAGCCCACAGGCCAACAATCAGGCCAATGAAAAGGAGTCCCCCAACCCCCACCTTCTGAATTTGCCCTTCCAAGAAAGACCAGAACCACTGCAGAACAGTGCCCCCAGGTCCCATCCCAGAAAGTCAATCCAGAAAGATACCATGGTATCTGAAGCTGCTGAGAGGTCCACCAGAACCAACAAAGACATGCTCCACCCCATCCAGTTCCCTGCATAAGTCATCTACTAAGGTGGCCAAAGCTATCTCTGTCCTATAACCAGGCCTGAAGCCAGATTGAAATGGATCTAGATAATCCATCTCATCCTGAAACTCCTGGAACTGGGAGGCCACCACATGCTCCAGAACCTTGCCCCAAAATGGAATGTTAGAGGTTGGCCAGTAATTATTCAGAATAGTGAGCTCCAGGGAAGCCTTTTTTTTTTTTTACTTACAACTTCACCATAGCATCTTTTAGATAGCAGCTTCTCTTGCTGCAGTGAGGCATTCACTATTCCCCGTACCCACTTGGCCAGTCCCCCTCTAGCTGCTTTCAGAAGCCAGGAAGGGCAAGGATCCGGTATATATGTGGTGGCTTTCACCTCTCCAAGGATCTTGTCCACATCCTCTGGCTGCATAAATTGAAACATATATGATAATGCAGGACAAGCAGGCACCATGATCCAATGGATCTTTCTCAACTACAGCATCCAAGTCAGAGCAAATCCAAACAAATTTGTCTGCAGAGTATCTTGCAAATTCATCACAATGGGCTATTGAGTGGTTTTTGTTTTCTTCTTGTGGGCCAGAGTGTAAAAGTCCCCTGAACACTTGAGACAGCTCTGCTGGACAACATTATGCAAATACAATAATGGCAGAGAAGTATAATTTCTTCACTGCCATCCCCACCATAGCATAGACCTTCCAATGAGCATTAGCCTATGTTCAGCCAGACTTGCTCTGAGTCTTTCAACATCATCACTCTAGTCTACATCCCATTTATTCATTTAAGTATTTATTTGTTGTTGCTTTCAAGTCATTTCTGACTTATGGTGACCCTAAGTGCAAACCTATCATGGAGGTTTCTTGGCAATAAATGTTTAGAGGAGGTTTTCTATTGCCTTCCCCTGACAGCATGTGATTTGCTCAAGGTCACCCAGTGGTTTTATGGCTGATCTGGGAATTAAATCCTGATCTCCAGACTTGTAGTCCAACACTATGCCATGCAGGCTGTCTATATCCTGCCACATATCCAAGAGACTCAGGTAATCTTACAAACCATTTAAAATTTAAAACAGGGGAAAATACAGTCTAAAACATATTAAACTATATTAAACTATATAACAATTGTGCAACTGCATTATTTTTATTTTTGTTAATAAGTTGCATTATTGCTTGTAGAACATAATGGAGTGGCAGCTGGTGAATCCCATGTCTGTTGTGATCTGTTGTGTTGGGGGGGGATATGTTTCAGAACCATGGATAGCTCCTTTAAATCCTATAATGTTGTGTGCCTTTCTCGTCTACATTATCAACCAAGCACCTGTGAGTGAGAACATATCTCCCAAGCTTCTGATATTGAGATGCTTGTTTTTACACTCTGCACAGTAAATTCTGAAGCAATAAACAGTTACAAGGCTATTCCATTCAACTCATAGATGAAGCTACTTGGTCCCTCGTAAGTAAGGAATAGATTTGTCATGCTCATAAGTCATAGCAAGTTTAAATCCATACAAGAATAAAATTAATTTACAGTTCCATAAATTTTAGAATCATACATTGTAAATACACTTGCTTGTTTGGACATGGTTGGGTTGTTGTGTAAGCAAAAAAAGCATCTTCTCTCAAGTGATCCACTGATCCTTTCCTAAAAATTAAAGTGCTCAAATATTTTATGTCATTATAAGTAGAACAGGATATGGAATAGTATGGTAAATATTTTCTCACTCATTGACTACAAATTCAGGATTGCATGGGTTTTTCTCATAGAAGCCAAGTAAAATTGATTTGCAAATATGCACTTCTGTTAAGACACTCATGCAAGTTTGGTATGTAGTCTTGACATAAACATGAAAATTTAAACATTTAACACTATAACATCTTTGATAATCATACTTTAATGAACACATTTTACCATGTGTTTCCTCTTATGTACTTCAATCAGTGCCAGAGGTCCTGTTCTATAATCATCCATCAATTAAAATGCAGTAGATAAATAAAGATGGTGGGGCTTTTTTGGTTGTGACGCCAGCACTGTGCCACATAGATCATAGTTTGTTCTATATTTAAGTTCCATTGTCCAGTCAACTGTTGCCTTTTGTATGTTATTGTCTGATTTATATCCTCTTTGCTTGAAAAATGGCTTTCAAGGATATGTGGTAATTTATTGTGTTCTTTTTCTGCTACTGCAGTAGAATCAACTATCAATCCCTATTAACTATTGTTGTATTGTTTGATTTTACACTATTGTTGCTTCTGCTATCTTATAGTGCTAGTTTAGATTCTTCGGAACAAAAATCGGATATTTTATAAAATAAAATAAAATCATTTATTTAAATCTATTTGGATTAAAATCATTTCTTGGTCCAAACTAAATTACAATTCCATTCCTCAGTCTCTTCCCATTCCTTCATTCACCCCTTTCACCCTCATTTAGCCCATCATGTCCTCATGCCATCTACTTATTTTTCTGTCTTCAACACTCTCTTGAACTCTAATCCAAGTCTTGCATGCCACATTATAGAAGTAAAGGATTTACCAGCCATTGCAAAAAAGCAAAACATGGTGGTTTAGAACATATACATTTGCTAAATGATAAGGCCTACCTAGTCCAGCACTCATGTGTTCATACAGTGATTAAACATTTGCCCACAACTGGAACATAAGTCTAATAGTGCCCTCCCAACAAGTGATGCACAGAGGCATCCTGTCTTTGCTAATAGAGAATATACAACCATCATGACTAGTTGCCCTTGATATCCTTATCCTCCATTTATAAGATGCATAATTATTAAAGTCTCAACTTTCCTCTATTGGTCGTGTTGTATAATTTGGATAGTATTTAGTGGTTACCAAATTGGTTTATTATATAAAGGAAGACCATCCACTGAACATGGTTTAACACTTCTAACTCTATTCTAAGATTTTGGAATTGGTATTTCATATTATGGCACAGTGGTTAAATGCCTATACTGCAGCCACTCACTCACAAACCACAAGGTTGTGAGTTCAATACCTGCCAAGGCCTCAGGGCTCACTCAGCCTTGCATCCTTCCATAGGTCACTAAAATGAGTATCCAGCTTGTTGGGGGCAATTGGCTTACACATTGTAAACCACTTAGGGAGTGCTTAAGTGCACTGATAAGCGGTATAAAAATGTACTTGCTATTGCTATTGCTATTGCTATTATACCTTTTTTAAGTCTTCAAGGAGAGAACTGATGATCTATAACATATTTCAGCTGTTCCTGAAAGTGAATATTTTCAAAAATTCCACACCATGTTAAATTACTGGTAACTGACACATCTTCCACAGGCCACGGGCTTAAAGTCTAAACAGCTTAAAGTCTAAAATAGCAATACACTGTTATGCTGAATAAGATCATCTGTAAGCCTAGGTGGGCTGCTTTTGGGTTAGTGGATTTGTATATCACACAGGAAAACCAGACACGTTAATTACATGCATATACCAGTGAGGTAAAGTAGTTAGTGTCAGACTAGAGCTGACATTCTAAGGTGGAATTCAGTTTGAATCCCACTTTAGCCCAGTCACTCTCTCTCAGCCTGTACTACCCCATAGGGAAGTTGTGAAAAATAAAATGAAGAAATCCCATATATCATCTTGACTTCCTTGAAAGAAAGTGGTGGACAATGGAAATGTAATTTACAAATAACACTCAAGGTGGCTTTCATATGTTCTGAGATCTATCCAGGGAGGGAAATATTGTTTTCCCAAGCTGCTGGGGATGGTAGGAGGGGAGGGTAAAAGTAGCATCCAGCAGCTCATTAGATAGGGCATGAGGATGGAAAGCAGGTGACAGGAATCAGGGAGAGGTAGGAGACAAGTTCTCACTTATGTTCTGCATGCCATGAGTGGGGTGAAGCCATTTGAGCAGACAGTAATATGAAGGGCATACCATCTGCCACCCTGAACAAATATGATCTCATCTGATTTCAGAGGCTAAGCAGGGTCAACCCTAGTCAGGGGCATCATTATAGGACTTTGAGGGGGACAGACCACACCAGGTGAAAACCCAGAAGAAGTTGAACAGCCAATGAGGTGGTACACCTGGTGGGACTAATGCAGCTGCTGGACAAGCAAGAAATGGTGTCACCTCCCATTCTCACTTGCCCAGCAGCAGCACAAGACCCTGAACAGGTTGCCTGGAGACTTCAGCACTGCCTTCCATTTAGGGTCTGGTGTGGCTGCTTGCATGAGCAGCCATGCCAGACCCTAAACGGGCTGTCTGGAGGCCTCACCACTCCTACCCCCAGTAGTGATCTGGCTGGGTGGTAGGCAGGCTGCCAGGGGGCAGATGAGCAAGGCATTGGGATGGAGGGACAAGTCACCACTCTGAACTGGCCCTTTCCCCCCTTCCCCCCCCCCCCCCCACCAGATGACACCAACCACAGAAATGCCACAGGCATGGCAATCCAACAGGAATCTCCTGCTGGGACTGGAAAATAATCCCACCTGGAATGCCAAAAAGCCACTAGATAGCCCAATGGTCTGATTTAGTGTAAGGCTGATGAGAAAGGCATTCCCAAGACACAGACAAAGCAGCAGTCAGATGCACCATGGGATAGTTGTCTTCCACACTCACCTCAAGCCTCAAGATTCTTGAGCCTTAGCCATGTGAAGCCTTTACATCAGGGGTTAGCAACAGCAGGGAGTCCAGGGGCCAATATTCCTCCATGCCCCTGCCAGCTGCAATCCCCACAGCAAGCCCAAATGCCTCAGTTTCCAGTGTAGTCCTTTTCAAAATGGTGACAGGAACTTATGTCATTCCTATCTCCATTCTAAGATGAAATTGGAAGTATATGGGGGTAGTACAGGATTCTGGGGTGCTTGTGGAGGGGTTTCACATGTTTTCCCACATTTGGGGGCTTTCTGCTTATTTTAAGGGCAAACATTATTGTGCTGATTACATTCTGTATTCTCCTGGGGAAGACGCTGCCAAATTCTATAGACCCAGAAGAAATGCATTTTCAATGTAGGTTTATGCCCTCAGAAACCTCCTCTGAGTTCCTTGTAGGAAGATGTAACACAGAAAATGGGAAAGTAGTGCATAAGAAGATGGAACTATTTCCCTAGAGCTGTATGACCAGGAGTGCTAATGCAACAGTAGACAGAATCTCTTCCCCTGACCTATGAGGCTGGCATTTTGTTAGTACACCTGTATACTTCATAGATACAGAAAAGGTATAAATATATCTCCTGGAAATTGTAGCTATCTCATTTTCTTTATCAGATGCAATTGCTGTGTCCCAACTTCACCCACATCTCAGAGAAGACAATAAGGGCAGAACCGAGATTTTGTTGCCATGATTCAATCCTTTCTGCAACAACTTTCCTTTTGCCCAGGGAAATAATTTCCAATGTTATATTTTGCAAAATCAAATTCAGCTTGAAAAATTGGATCCAATCCATAATGTTACATGCACACACACAGTCTAGACATAACTCAGATTTCAATCTAAGGACAGCTACCCTCCTCAAATATCTATGCTAAGAGCCCATGTATTATTATTATTATTATTATTGTTAATCAAACTTATCTGTGACTTTCTAGATGCCACTGAGAAAATGAATGATTCCCAGAACAGCTATGAATTAGCTATGCTCTTCTCCTCCATGTGCTTTATGTAGCTTGCAGAGGCTGCCTGAATTACCACCTCAGTTAGAGCCTTTATTGTCCTGAATCTAATATAAAGACATGGACAACACAACAAAAGGTAAATGAAATAAATCCAAGAGGACAGTTAGAAACCTGTGGTTTTCTAATGGCAGCTGGGCAATTGGGAATTGTTACAAATAAATGGCCTGTTGCTAGTATTTGTCTAATCTTATATTACACTCTGTTTTCACTCCATGTTTTTACTTGTTCCCTACAGCATGTTATTATAGCATAACACAATTACCTCTGACATTGACATCCAGTGTCCACAAACCCTTATTACCTTTCTCCTCTCCTTTTGTGATAGGGTAGTGTGACAGAAATAAGCAGTAAAACAGGCATCAAGGCTTCCATTCTGATTAACAGGATTATGGGGGCTACTATATCAAATCTTAGTGGCATAGGTCACTAACATGGAAACCCACTGATGCTGCAAAATATGATAGGATGTTATCACCTATGATGTACAAACCAAAAGCTCTCTGGGTCTTGTGCAGCCTTCCTAGGACTGTATGGCCTCACAGTGCAGGGGGGAGAATCCCATAAGCTTTTCCTGCCCCATATGAAAAACAGCTTACAACAGAAATATAAGGTGTTGGGGAGAAAGTCAAACTAGAACTTTTGTCTCTCCAGATTTTCTATTTGCTTTTGTTTTGCTTTGGTCTAATAGAGGGACATTCAGAAATGACTGCCAGTACTTCAAAGTAGTGAGAAGTTTCCAGGGCTCCATTGTTTACCCAGGATTTCTTTTCCTAGGCAGGGTATAACTGGAGACTTATGCATAAACATAAGATAAGGGTCCATAACAAGAAAGTCCAAGAGATTCATAATCAGTTGTCTAGTGAAACCTCACAGTCCAATATGATTACTTGCATTTCTTTGCTTTCAATTAAGTTCCAGCACAGTACTGTGTAGCAGCTTCTGGAAAGTCACACTTTCTTCAGCATGGTTCCAGCTACCTATGGAGACTATTCTTCTCACTTCAAATTCAGTTAGGTCCCAAACAGTGGCCTGTACTCTGAGCAGGGTGTATTCCACCATTTGGGAATATTTAGACTACCACACTACACTCTTATAGTGCTGCTATTCCACTTTTACTGCTCTGGCTGCCCCCTGTTGCATTCTGGGATTTGCAGTTTACAGAGAGTGCATTTAGAATTCTCAGCCAGAGAGCTCTTAGGCCTCACTACAATCCCCAGAAAGCAACAGGAGGAAGCCAGAGCAGTAAAAGTGGAATAGCAGCACTATAAGAGTGTAGTGCAGTAATCTCCTTTGGCATTTCTTCATGCCCCAGTTAGATCGTAGACCACCCAGCTTGTTGTGATTTTAAGGTGGAAGGAGGAAAAGGGGAATCATCTACAGCAGGGGTAGGCAACTTTTCCCCTTTAAGGGCTGAGGGACTTCAGCTCCCAGAAGCCTCAGCCATGTTGGTCAATGGTCCCGTGTTGGCCAATAGCTCCTGGGATTCTGGGAGCTGAAGTCCCTCGGCCCTTAAAGGAGAAAGGTTGCCTACCCCTGATCTACAGCTTTTCAACTATCCCAAGTCTCAGAGTGCATCTACACTGTAGAAATAATACAGTTTGATATAGCTCCATCCTGGGACCTGTCCATTGCAAGGTCTTTAGCCTTCTCTGCCAAAGAGTACTGGTGCCTCACAAAATCACAAATCCCAGGAATCTGTAGAGTGAAGCCATGGCAGTTTAAGTTTTGTCAAACTGCATTATTTCTACAGTGTAGATGCACCCTCATTGAAATTTTACTGGCCATCCACTTCTCTCATTAGGTCTTAAGAAAGGTTGGCCTCTAGACATCCTCACTAATAGCTCTATTTCTTGAAGTTTTATACCAGGAATGGGGAACATCAGGTACATCAGTTCAGCAGGTACATCATTCCGGGGCCCAGAAAGCCAAGGAAGGGCCCATGATTTTTTTATGGCCTTCTCCCTAATAACAAACACCACTGCACAGCCCCCTTCCATTTCATTATTTTACAAAGGTTAGCAAACATTTAGCTCTTCAGCTATTTTACTGGGGTTTTACCTGTCCATTTTCCCTATGAAATGAATGGATTATTTCACTCTGTGAAATGGAGTGTATTCACTTCGGAATGCTATTTGCTGATAATAGCTCATCTTGACAATATAACCAGGAAGGGCACCATTTTGTTATATAACATATATTTATTGTGTTTTCCAGGTCCAAATTTTTGATAGGTTATTTTTTAAAAAAAACACCACTTCAGAATGTATCCTTTGAGAGGAGCCCTCCTCCCAGGGCCTGAAAGCAGCCTTGTTCCATCTTGCAAAAAATTGTCTTGGAGGCTCTGGGTATATGTGACACCCCACCACCACCACCAATGTTCTTGTCAGCCTAGCCAGATGTAAGGGGTGTTCCAGTCTAGCGACATCTAGAAGGTGACCTCCTTATGTGAGATGCAAGACTGAAAGGAAACCTGCTGCACAACCTTGATCTACCAACCTATAGCATCTATATTCATTTTGAGTTTTTAAAAATTCTTTTTCCTTTCCCAAACCTTTTGCTTCTGGACTGCTTTTCAGCCCTTTGGGATTCTTTGTCTTCCAATAGAGTGATTTCTAGAAGGGATCTCTGTATTTAGTGCAGAATCACTTTAAAAATAAATAGTATTCATTAATAGTCTATCACCTTGGGACAGATTCATAAGCAGCTGACATTTCTCCTCATCTTTATTTTGCCCTCCTTCTGACAAAAAAGACCCCTCCAACCAGGCAGCACTGCTACTTTCAATTAACAGCAAGTTTCTAATTTTATTATTATGGATCAGAATATTGGTTTTTCATCAACTTCACCCTGAGACTGTGAAAGAATTCCAAGCTGGGCTCAATTAGAAATGAAAGTTCTAAGCATGCAGGGGGTGGCATGTAGCAAGATTAAGAAAAGCAGGAATTCTCTATATTTATAAAGTCTTCCACCTTTTTTATTATTTTACTGCCTGTAGGGAACTATAGGCATACACATGCATGTTCACTGTTCAAACAGACAGACATTGCATCTTTTGTGTGTAGAAAGTTTCCGGCTGAAGTTCCACTTCTCCTCTGAATCTGTATGAATGTGGAAAATGGAGCTTGGAAAGGTTACTTTTTTCCCCAACAGCTTTTGCAGCCTGCATGGTGAAGCACTTTTGAGTATTAGTCTAGGTCCAGGACTCCAGGAGTCTAGGGTTTGAATCCCTAGTCATCTAATGAAACTCAATGGGTGATCATGGGCAAGTAACACTCTCTCAGCCTAAGAGGAAGGCAGTGGCAAAAAACAAACAAACAAACAAAAAAAACCCAAACCACCCAAGGAAATCTTAGGACAGGGTAGCCATAGGCTGGAAGTGATTTGAAGAGCAACAGCTCTAAGAATCTCTTAGCCATGGTTGGGGAATTTGGGGAGCTGTAGTTTTCAAAAGTAATTTTTCCAAGCTGTGTTGCAAATGTGAAAGGGATATTTCCAGATGAAAATGAATAAGAGATGAGAAATGTTCTTCTAGCTTGTGGCATATTGGCTTGGAAATAAGCCAAACTATTTCCTCCAAAATGAATAACAGCTGAATATATTTCCAATCCAATCCAAATACATCTTCTCAGCACATCTAGCCATTCCCTTTCTGAGCCACTCACACACACACTCAACTCTTCTGTTTAAATGACCATTATTTAGGTGGGGCAGTAGAGGAAACCATGTCGCAAAGAAAGGAGATAAGTCTCCCATCTGTCCTTATTTATTTAGTGACACTAGACATGTGCAAGGACTCGGGTTAGACCTTGGGAACTGTAGGTTTTTGTTCCCCCAAGATCTATTGACCACTACAGTACATTACAAACAATTGTGAAATAACTAGGATAAGAACATCAGGGCTCCTGACACATATTCTTCTTTGAGGGGAGCATTTTATGCCCAGAACTTGGATGACAGGACCCCATTCCATTCTCAGAGTTAGTAAAGGCGAAGTTCACCATCCCAAAGGATCAAGTCTGGCATAATTTCTTCTGTGTATGTAATCATCCTTTTTCTTGCTTTGGAATGAGAAACTAATTTGGTGGGTCCAAATGCCAAAGGGTGTGCAGATTGTATTTTTGTTTGGTTTTAAGCATGTTAATTTATTTTTTAAAAACAAAAAACAGTAACCAGCCAGTAGCTACCTCTAATGACTAAAATGTTCATGCTAGTCAGATTGAAAATGGGGCTACAGATGCTTCTGGGAAACTAAGGGTTGATGCACACAGCCCGTTTGGGGCGGCAGAGAGCTGCCCCGGGAAGCAGCCAATCGGGGCCGCAGCAACCCCACGCTATGGCCCTGAGGCCCTGATCCTTCCTTTTGCCATCCCTAAAAGAGCAGCAAAATGCTGCTCCTTTTAGGGGTGGCAAAAGGCTGCCCTAAGAGCCAGTGCCGTGACTCTTCAGCGCCCTTTTGGCACAGCGTGTTTAAGTGCTGCACCGGAAGGGCATCCTGACACCGCGCACTGTGTGGATAGCCGTGCAGCATCAGGACAGTGTCGGAGTGGGGTTGGGGTGGCCAGCATGCAGCTGCCCTGCCCCAACTCTACGCCCAGGCTGGCCCTTTGGGTCGATCTGCAACGGCCCTAAGATATGCAAGGATGGTGTGGAAAAAAAAGCAAGGATGCCAATTCAACATCCAGCTGTAAAAGGATGGCAGATCAACATATCCTGCTGCCCCCAGGGGGCTTTTCAAGCCCCATTTTCAATTTATAGAGAGCCAGCATGGTTTAGTGCAGTGGTGGTGAACCTATGGCATGTGTGCCCTAGCCCTCTCTGGCACACAGAGCTTTCTCTATGGGCATGTGTGTCATCTGTTACAATAGGAGCATGTGCCTGTTCCTCCTCTTCCCCACCTTCCCATCCCTTCAACTGCTAGCCTGTGGATGAGAGAGTGTGCCTTTGTGGTTTTCCCCTGGAAGTCCCACCCCCCAGAAGTCCTGCCCCCAGAAGATGGAACTCCCAGAAGTCCCCCCCCCCCGGCACTGGGGACACCCAATGCAGGAATGCCTCTGAGTTTGGGCACTCAGTCTCTAAAAGGTTTGCCATCACTGGTTTAGTGTTTGAGCATTGGAGTATGACACTAGGTGACCTTGAGTAAGCCACACACTCTCAGCCCAAGAAAACCCCATGACAGGATTCCCTTAAGGTTGTCATAAGTCAGAAATGACTTGAAGGCACAAATGCAATCCCAATTTTATTCAACTGGGGCTGCATTTGGCATGTTTTATGTAAACAGCACCTAAAAGTTTCCTAATGCAAAAGTGTGGAGGCTTCTCTTGAGGGACTCAATGTTCTCTGCCTAACAAAAGAGATTTGTGGCCTCACAAGGGACAGAGACATCCTGAATCTCAGAGAAAGTACCTTGTTGTATTGCTAATAGGTTTTAAATATCCTGGACTTTAAAATCCTTTGTCTCCCAGTACAACATGGCCAGAAGGAAGAGTGACTTGCCTGGATTGATGTCCCTCCATACCATCTAAACTCAGAACAAACACAAACAACATGTTGACAAAATGCAGGCCTGTGACTATCACCACCAAAAATTTATTCCTCCTGTATGATTTTTAGCACGTTTGCCTGATGGAGAAGCCAATGAAGCTTCAAAAGCTTGCAACATGTATTTTGTGCATTTTGGTTATTCCAATAAAGGTATCACTGTTTGTGGATTTTGGATGTTATTGTACTTAACAAATTTCATTGTATGCTGCAGAACACATGCTTCTTAGCCACCCCCAGGTAAATAGTGCTAATTTAAAAAAAGAAACATGTTTTAAAATCATCCCATATAACACCTCATGATGTACATACTTTTTAAAAATTACTAAATCTGCATGAGATTTTCCAGGGGAGGGGGTGGGTGGGAATCCCACATCAAAATGGGATGAACACGTGGAAATAGGACATACTGGATCAAGACTGACTCACCCATTTCTAGACCTGTTCTTCCTGCTTCAACATCTTTTGCTAAAAGCTGAAACATGCTCCACACTAGGATGTTTCTGGACAGGAATGAATGCATGCAATCTAATACTTTTTCCTCCTCCTACAAGGTGAGAAGCATAGGGCTAATTTTTCTCTAGCTGACACCTTTTAAAAACTTTTTACATTTTGAACAAATCCAAGGAGCACTGGGGGAATGGGAGGCAACCTTTGTATTAGTTTTGATTAGTTAAATCAGAACAAGAATATAAGGAGGAATCAGCAGTGATAGGAATCTTTGGGGGGTTGCAAACTGCCAGAAATAGTGCAAATTGAGTCCACTTTTAGAGTTAGGGTTAGGGTTAGGGAATCATGGGAACTGTATTTTATTGTGGCACCAGAGCTCTCTGACAGAGAAGGCTCAATGTCTCAGGAAAAAAACAATTCCCATGATTCCCTAGCACTAACCCTAACCCTAAAGGTGGACTCAATTTGCACTATTTCTGCAAGTCTGCAACCCCCTTTGACTCAGAGACCTCATGCACTGGAGCACACACACACACAACGCACACTCCTTTCCTGAAGTGCTTCCTTGCTCCTTTGTTTTTCTCAAAAACAACAGAGGTTAAGAGGCAGATATACTTC
The DNA here is from genome assembly GCA_026167975.1 of Phrynosoma blainvillii. Taxonomy (NCBI): domain Eukaryota; kingdom Metazoa; phylum Chordata; class Lepidosauria; order Squamata; family Phrynosomatidae; genus Phrynosoma; species Phrynosoma blainvillii. The sequence continues at coordinate 267,422,067 of JANUYF010000004.1, forward strand.
TGATACTAATCTCTTTCTGCTTACTGGCCTGTTAAAGCTTAACTCAGCCTTCACCAGGCATCCCGATATGACTACTGTCATCTCCACCAGCATTGATATTGGTCATACTGCCTGGGGATGATAGGTATTGCATTTTGATATGCATGGAAGGCACTGTCTTCTGTCTCCCTCCCATCAAATTCTTTTGACTAAATGCTAAAGTACTGGATTTCTTGCTGAAAGAATTACTAAGGTCCTCTTTTTCCCAGATTCCTTCTTCCATCATTTTGTTTTCCCTACTTCTAAATAATCTCCCCTACCTCTCAGAATTTTGCTTTCCAGCATATCATAGTTCCTTGAAGAATGCTCTAAAATGTTTGGCCCTTATTTCTTCAGGTTCCCCCCATCCATCTACTCAATTCCTCAGCTTTCAAACCACTGAATCCTCAGTTCATTGATCCCTATCAATATCTACTTCCTTTCCTCTCCAGATTATCCCAGGAATACTTTATTTGACATCACCACGTGAGACCCTTCTAACATGACCCTATGACCCTCTCCTTCATTTGCTCTCTCTTCTACACACGTTTGCACATATTTTTCTGTCATGTCCAACTTTCCCCCCATATATCTGCTGAGAGCTTTCAATCAATGATATTTGCAGGTTGCAAATTCCAAATACTAGTTTCTATTTAAAAAGCACTTTTTCAGTTCACATATTAATTCTTATTATTAAATCTCCCTATTTCTTTAAAAAACAAACAAACTTGTCTTTGGTTTGTTTATTTTTCTCTTTCCATAAAGGTCCTCTTTCCAGTAGTTCTTTATGGCTCAATTCCAAAAATGCATATTATTTGCATTTATTTAAGCTAAACACCTAAATGGCTACAACATACACCCAAAGAAGAAGAAGAAGCTGAAAGATAAATAAACACCTTAATTTCAATAGATATACTGTACTGTAGTTGGGATTAACAATTGGATTTAGGCCACAAATCTGATATCTCTTGATGGTAAGGCATACAGGAAACATTGCAGACAAGCCTCTAGAATTAAGGCTTACATAAAAGAGCCAATGAGATGGTTCCCATCCAGCTCTTTGCTTCTGCCATGACAACATAGACCCAACAACAAGCAATAAATAAACTTCGCACCTACAGGGAAGCACCACTTATGCTAATGTAATATATAAACCACATACTCTCATGTGTTTCACAAATGAAAAGTTGGAAACAAGTGGCCAAGCATCACCATAGAGTGGTCAACATGCAAAAGTTCTTAATAAGAAAGCTATTAATGAGAAAGTTAGCTTTTGCCTGAACCTATTGGGAAGGGCAAGATTCTATCCCTTTCTCCCTTTTTCTCCTTGCTGAGTTGATTGATTGCAACTACGGAGATTATCACAGCACTAATAAAACAGTTTACCTGAGCCGTCTTAAAATTTAAAACAGGCAGCATCCTAATCTTATCAGAAGGATTTAGCTCCCAAAATCACCGCCTGGGTCCATCCCAGGTCCATCCCCACTCCCAGGGCTGCTCCTTTTCCTTATGCTGGGAAACTCCCAGCTTCAAAAAGAGATGCACTGAGCACCCCTGCAAGCAGGGATGAATCCTGGCTGGACCTGGACAGTGATTTTGGTGGCTAAATCCTTCTGATAACATCAGGATGTACCTGTTTTAAATTTTAAGCCAGCTCAGGTAAACCAGTTTTATTAGCGCTGTAATAATCTCTTACTTTTTCACTTTGCACTCATTTTGCAGCAATTGAAGTAAGCTGAGGACAAATGCTGCTATTACACTGCAAAATTAATGCAATTTGTCTGTGCTTTAACTGTCATGGTTCAGTGCTATAGAATCCAGGGATTTCTTGTTTGTTGTGGCATCAGAACTCTCTGACAGAGAAGGCTGAATATCTCATAAAATTACAAATCCAAGAATTCCATAGCATTGAGCCATGGCAGTTAAAGTGGTCTCAAACTACATTAATTCTTCAGTGTACATACAGCCAAAGGGGAAAAGAGGAAAGAGGAGAGAGAAACTGTTAAAAGCAGTTGAAAAAGTGTGATGACAAAGGATAAATCTGGACTTTCGCTGCCAAACAGGGAAAGTTGGAGGGCATGAAGCCAATCCAAGACCACTCTTTCCCCCAATGAAATAGGGTGAGAATTTACACAACCTCTTACCTAAACTATTTCTGTTTAACCATGGAAAATTCAAGTTTGTAACATCTCAAATATCTGAATTTAAATGCTTTTTACAGTGTGAGAGAGGGAGAGGTCACATATCCAGTACTATAAATCAGTGTACTAATTTCAAAGTAGCTATTTCAACTGGCAGGATCAAAGGAGCAAGTCCTGTGTGTTTTGCTTTGATTACTAAATTGATTCTTCCTTAGTTCCTGCAGCGTGGATAATTAAAAGACCAAAACAATGGCTACTGGGTGCATTCCTCCTGACAAGCCATGATGATTGGGGTTTTTTAACTGAAATGGTTGGACAATCTGATATATGCCTGCTGTGGCTAGAAGCTGTAAATATTGCTAAAGCAATCTAATTGATAAAAGCAGGCTATTCTGATAAGTTTCTCATACATACAAGGGCCTACCTGCAGATGAAAAGGGTATAAACTGCTAAAGAGACAATCAAGTGAGACCACTCACCAAAAAGGACTGTGGTCTCTTTTCAGGGCCTGTTTCATCAATAATAATAATAATAATAATAATAAAATTTATTTATACCCCGCCCTCTGAAATATCAATCTGGGCGGCTTACAGTTAGAAATGTATACATCCATAAAACATATAAATACAATAACCCCCCACCCACCCCTAAAACAATATTAAATCAGATGAATTTTTAAAACAACATAATACACAATTAAGTTAAAATAGAGACCCAGAATATATGCCCAGCCAGAATGATCCAACCATCAATGATGGGGCCACGTGAGGATCACTGGGGAGGGATATTTTATTTATATTTCTACCCGAGGCTAGGTAATTAGTCTGGAAAGGCCTGCCGGAAGAGATCCGTCTTGACAGCTTTTTTAAAGCTTTCAAGTGATGTTAATTGACGGATTTCGTCCGGCAGGCCGTTCCAGAGTCTAGGGGCAACAACTGAAAAAGCCCCCCAGGAGGTAGCCGCAAGCCTTGATTTTTGGGGTTGCAGCAAATTCCTCCCGGAGGACCGGAGAGCGCGGGGAGGATTGTATGGGAGAAGGCGGTCCCTGAGATAGCTTGGACCCAAGCCATTTAGGGCTTTAAAGGTAATAACCAACACCTTGTACCTGGCCCGGAAGCTGATAGGCAGCCAGTGGAGGGACCTCAGAACCGCAGTAATGTGGTCCCTCTGGGATGTTCCCGAAACAGGTCTGGCTGCCATATTCTGTACCAGCTGTAATTTCCGAACCAGGCACAAGGGTAGCCCCATGTAGAGTGCATTACAGAAGTCGAGGCGTGAGGTTACCAGTGCGTGCACAACAGTCTCAAGGTCCCCTACTTCCAGAAAAGGGCGCAGCTGGCGTATCAGCCGAAGCTGATAACAGGCGCTCCTGACCGTCGCATTAACCTGATTTGTCATCAGGAGCGACGAATCAAGGAGCACCCCCAAGCTGCGAACGCAGTCACTGGAGGAGAGCGTGACCCCATCCAGGACTGGAGCTTGCAACCCTATTCCTGGTTTCGGGACCGCTACCGTGAGCACCTCCGTCTTGTCTGGATTCAGCTTCAATCTATTTTTCCTCATCCAGCCCATTACCGCCCCAAGACATTCATTGAGAGAAGAGATGCCATTGGAATTCAAGGCCGACGAATGAGATATGGAGAAATAGATTTGGGTGTCATCCGCGTACTGATAGCACCCAGCACCATAACTCCGTATTATCTCACCCAGTGGCTTCATATAGATGTTAAACAACATTGGGGACAAAATAGCTCCCTGAGGGACCCCACAAGTGAGGTCTCTCTTACTGGAGCTACAGTCCCCGACCAGCACCCTCTGGGACCGACCCGAGAGGAAGGACCGGAACCACTGCAAAGCAGTGCCCACGATACCTAACCCCTTCAGGCGGTCCAAGAGGATGCCGTGATCTATCGTATCAAAAGCCGCTGAGAGGTCTAAGAGCACCAACAGGGTCACGCTACCCCTGTCGATGCCCAGACGCAGATCGTCGGTCAAGGCAACCATGGCAGTCTCAACCCCAAAGCCTGTCCTGAAGCCGGTTTGAAATGGGTCTAGATAATCGGTTTCATCCAAGACTGCCTGGAGCTGAAGAGCAACCGCCCTCTCGATCACCTTGCTTAAAAATGGCAGTAATGACACAGGCCTATAGTTCTTCATGTCCAGGGGGTCCAGGGAAGGTTTTTTCAGAAGCGGCCTAACTGCCGCTTCCTTTAGACATGATGGAACATGTCCTTCCCTGAAGGACGCACTGATGATATCCGTAAGGAATCTCATCACTGCATCCCCCCCCGGATGGCCAGCCAAGATGGGCAAGGGTCGAGAGGGCAAGTCGTCTTCCTCACCTTACCAAGCAGCTTGTCCACGTCCTCGGTACTCACAGATTGCCACTGATCCAGTAAAATTACATCGGCGGAGTCGGTGGACGCCTCGCCTATAGACTCTGTCCCAATGGTGGCGTCAAGGTCGGCTCTTATCTGAGAGATTTTATCTGCAAAGAAGTTATTAAATGCGTCGCAGCAGGCTGTTGTCGGGTTAAGCAAGGGATTTGGCGCAGGAAGAACCTGCGTCATCTCCCTCACCACCCTAAACAGCTCTGCCGGACGAGACTCTGCAGACGCAATACGTGCAGAGGAGAAAGCTCTCTTCGCTGCATATATTGCCTCCCGATAGGAATAAAGAAAATTCCTATGGCGAGTTCTGTCAGATAAGAGTCGAGTTTTCCGCCACCTGCACTCTAGCCGTTGTCCAGTCCGCTTCATCATCCTAAGCTCAGGTGTATACCATGGCTTACGATTTGAAGCGGTGCAGCAAGGGCGCTTGGGAGCGATCATGTCTATTGCCCTGGCAAGATCGCTGTTCCAAGTATTAACCAGAGCCTCGACAGGATCACCGGCATTTCCAACCATTGAACCCTCTAAGGCTTTCTGGAATTCAATTGGCTCCATTAGCCTTCGAGGGCGGACCATTCGAATAGGCCCCCCACCCCCGGAGGAGCGGATATTGGCTCTCAGTTCCACTTTGACCAGGAAATGATCCGTCCATGACAATGCGGAGGTACTTACCACCTCCGCCCACGGATATTCCTGTTCCGTACTAAAGACCGCATTGAGTGTATGACCTGCACAATGCGTGGGCCCATCGACCAATTGGTATAGGCCCATGTTTGTCATGGTATCCATGAACTCCCGAGCCGCACCTGTTAAACTGGTCTCGAGCGGAATGTTAAAGTCCCCCAGAACCAAAAGTCTGGGAGACTCCAACATGAGCTCGGAGACCAGCTGTGTCAGCTCGGTCAGGGAGTCTGCTAGACAACGGGGTGGTCGGTAGACTAGCAGAATCCCTAAACTATCCCTAGTCTTCAGGCTAAGGTACATACACTCGAAGTGGACCGTGTTCCGGATAGGTATCCTGGTCAAGGTCAAGGTGTTCTTATGAACCAGAGCCACACCGCCCCCCCGCCCACTTCCCCTCACCTGCTCACTAACACAGTACCCGGCTGGGAGGGCCTGCGCCCATGTAACAGCACTATCCTCCCCCAGCCAGGTCTCTGTAATGCAAGCCAGGTCGGCATCCTCATCCAGGAGAAGATCCTGGATGATATGGGTCTTATTCCTTACCGACCTGGCATTGCAAAGGAGCAGAGTGAGGTTCTGTGGAATGGTTGGTCTGCTCCCCAAACCATTCTGGGAAACAGAGGGAACTGAAGGCGGGATAGCTACTAAACAGCGATCCCGTCTTCTTTTGTAACATTTGTCCACTCTGTTCCAGCCATATCTCCCTTTCCCCGACACAGCTCCTATAGTCGCCCCAACCTCTCCTTGTGTCTCGGGAAAATTCACTCTGGCCAATAAGAGTGTTAAAACCCTTTAACAAGGGTACTACATCCTATAAGGGTGATACAATCCTCTCAGTAATAAAAATTAAAGGCCAGAGCTAATAATGGTGATAGGAAACATCCTCATTTCCAATAGTCTGGAATGACAATTAGTTCATACAAACTCCCCCTCATAATTTATCAATCCTCCGTGTCAGTTTTTCCCTGGCGGGCTTTATATTGTCCTGCCCTGGGTCTCGGGGGCGTGCCTCTGCACTGCCTATACTGCGCCCAGGTGAAAATGAAACTGGCGTGTAAGGGGGCCAACGCCCTCCCTCCGGCAACACAGCTTCCTCCGGAGTCGCGGCTGCTTCTCTGCCGGTTTTAAGGGCTAACAGGAGGCTCCCAGCTGATGATGGTAAGTGCCGCGCCGCGCCTCAGGTGCAGGTGGGAGAGCTGGAGCCCTTTGCAGGGCGATGGCAAAGTCCCTATCCCCCGCGTAGCGCCACTGAAAGGGGCTCAAAGGGGGCCTCTTTTATCAGCCCAGCTGGTCCCGCCTCTTCAGCCATGCCGCGCCGCGCCTCAGGTGCAGGTGGGAGAGCTGGAGCCCTTTGCAGGGCGATGGCAAAGTCCCTCTCCCCCACGTAGGTCAAGTTCATGAAATCAAGGTCAAGTTTCTCTTCAGTGAACAAGCCTTTCCTCTAGTAATGGTTTCACATGGACAAATCATATCCTCAATCCAGAATGTCATGCAATGCCAATACTTAATAATAAATAATGTCATCAACATACATTGCTTTCCTGGAAGATCCTATCTATATGCAACAGGACATACTGCTTCAGAGAATTTCTGGGCATCAGGTCTAATATTGGGGGAAAGGTTCAGAGCTACCTGTCATTTGCATTTCCCACAATACTCCCAACACAGTGTTGTTTTGGGGCATTCTGGGAAATTAAAATAGTGAACCTCAAATGGGAGATTGTTCATCCAAGTTAATTAGTTTTCATAGTAGTACTGCTACTGATCTGTACATTTACACTGCCTTGTAAGCCTGCTAGGGCCCACAAATAATGGTGCGGAACAATCAGAGCATACTAAGGCCCCTAAAAGTTAGCCCTGCTAAAGACACTACATTTGTCTACGAATACATAGGGCCTTTACAGACGGCCAGAAATAATGCAGCTTGAGGCCACTTTAACTGTCCTGGCTCAATGCTAAGGAATCATGGGAACTGTAGTTTATTGTGGCACCAGAGCTCTCTGACAGAGAAGGCTCAATGTCCCAGAAAAAAAACAAAAAACAATTCCCATGATTCCCTAGCACTGAGCCACGACAGTTAAAGTGACCTCAATCTGCATTATTTCTGGCAGTCTGTAAAGGCCCTATAACAACCCTAAGGTAAAACTATAGTGGGGTTTTCTCGGCAAGTTTCTTCAGAGGACGGTGGGGGTGGGGGTGTTGCCATTGCAATCCTCTGAGGCTGAGAGACTATGACTTGCCTAAGGTCATCCAGTGGGTTGAAGACTTAAACTTTGTGACTGTCTAGAGATAATGCATATATATTTCATACAGGGCCAGCCCTATCATTAAGTCAATTGCTGTTAGGTCAGCCCTGACATTAAGTCAGCAAGGAGCTGGGCTAAATGTATCATGCAACCTGCTCTGTGCCCCTAAACTAGGCTACTGCTGTCATGTGCTGTGGAGGACAGCATCCCACTGCCAAATTCAAAATATGATCCAACTATGTGTCCAGTTGGCTTCTATACATGGAACTGTGGATTAGGAGGGACTAGCATCCTGTCCTATCACATCAATCATTTGTGAATATTTATAAAGTACTTAGAGCTGAAGATTTCAATTTAATTTAATTTTATATAATTTATAATATAAATTTATAAACAATTAAAATACAATAGATGGAATGCACAAAGTTGAAATACAGTGTTGTTCATGAAACAGATGGTAGGTGGGATTAGACAGGAAAGACTTGCAAAAATGGGTAAGATTTCAACATGTGTTTAAAACTAAACATGGGAGAATGTCAAATTGCAGAAAGGATTTTCCACAAAGTAGGTGTGAAAACATTTATTCCCAAGCTCCAAAGGATAGCTTTTGACATTGTTTGGGAACAAAGTAGTATGTATTTCCCCCTGGACATGTAAGCTATATGTATTGTCCACTAGAAGTACGACTGCAAATTTATCAACATTTGCTGGGACTTAAACAGCATTTAGACCTGCAATAAATAGCAGATCATGCTATTTGTGTCCATGCATCATATATTAAAGGCAAAACAGTAGAGGCCACTTGAAGAACTGACCAAAATCAGTTTGATAGTCTCTAGATTAAATTTTTTAAATGGTGCAGCCTGTCCACCATAATCCATTCCTGTAGATTCAGTTTCATGATTTCATAGTGTCCTACATTTTGGTCATTCCCAATCTGGGGCCATTTCACACATATAGAACTACGATTCCACATCAGTGGCCATGGTTCTGTCCAACAGAATCCTGGGATTTGAAGAGGGGGTTGTGGGGGGGTATTTAAAATTGTCAACCAGAGAGCTATAGTACTTCACCTGGGACTGCAAATCCCAGGATTCTATAGGATACAGTCCTATCAGCTAGAGTGGAATCATGGTGCTATAGTTGTGCACTGTGAAAGGATCCCTAGTGTCTCCCAAATATGGCAGGCTACAGCAACCATCTTCCTTGTGCAGCATGGCCATTGGTGGTGTGGCTGTGCAGCAGAAAGACAATGGATGAGGCAGAGCCACTGAGCATGATGTTAATGTCCTCCCAAACCAAAAGCATGATCAAGGTGTACTTCTTTAAAGGAGCCTGTTGCCTGTTTTCAACTGAGCTGAAAGAAGAATTTCTTTGGGGCCTTTGCAGACTGCCAGAAATAGTGCAAATTGAGTCCACTTTAACTGCCCTGACTCAGTGCTAGGGAATCATGGGAACTGTAGTTTATTGTGGCACCAGAGCTTTCTGACAGAGAAGGCTCAATGTCTCAGAAAAAAAATACAATTCCCATGATTCCCTAGCACTGAGCCAGGACAGTTAAAGTGGACTCAATTTGCACTATTTCTAGCAGTCTGCAAAGGCCCTTGGTCAGTGAAGCCCCTCAAGAATTACAAGACTTAACTATGACATGAGTGCCATGGCTGATTGCCTCCTGCCTTACTTCAGGCTATTGAATAGGAAAGGGCAGGAAACAGACTATCTCCAATAGATCAAGATTAATGAAGTTCTAACAACAATTAATTAGTACATGATGAGTAGTTGCAGTAGCTTGCACATAATCATTAATAATTTTTCACAATATGCCATGTTTGGGCAGCATGCACAATCAGCTAACATTGCCCCTTCCTGCCTAAAGTCTTTGTAAATTAGTGTAATCAAACCATTAGTGCACACTCAAAGAACTACTATATCATCTTCATTGGAATCTTTACAAAAGCTTGGCTCTTGTTGGGTAGGGTGAACATGTGGCCTCCAGATATTGTCAGACTGCAACTTCCATTTGATCTAGGCACCTTAGCCAACAGATAGAGATTATCAGAGCTGCAGCCCAACAATATGTGGAGGGCCACACATGTTCCATCAGTGACCTAGTGGGACACTACTGGATGCTCCATGACTGTTGCTCCATTATGTAGATTATGACTGACATGGGAAATGTAGTTATGCAACTTTACATTCTCAGTTTCATCTGGTGAAAACTTTTATTTGTTTGAATAAAACTCAGAGAGATAAGATCTGATATCTGAATGCTGGGCTAAAAAGGCAATTGTTTTGTACCAGCAGAGCACGCATGAATACCAAGGTGTTACAGTCTTGTGAGAAAGTTGCTGTGATCATTTAAACCGGTGGTAGTTGATGGCTCTAATGTCAATGGGATAGTGGATCTGTTTCAAGTTTGAAAGAGTTTTCCAATGGCCTTAAAACTATTCCCAAAATAGATTCAGCTCCTTATATAGCTGTTTCCACCAGATGAATCCTACTAGCACTGAAGACTCAAGAATAAGTTCTTCTAATTTCATTGAGTGCACATTTATGGGGGGGGGGGGTTCCATACTTTGGCATGTCATTAATCAGAATGGAAACTGCAGTCAAGAAATCAGAGGAAGACTAGGGACTAAGATTAAGCAGACATCTACAATGGCAGATTAATATGGGGCCAGTCTGGAGCATGATGCACAGGCCCACTCAGTGCAAGCCAGACCCATATGATCAACAAGGAGAGGGTTGCTGTACCCTCTAACTGTTGGTTGCACAGGTGCCCTGTTCTAACTTCAGCAAAAGCGATGGCACCATCCAAGCTCTCGCAGGGAGCTGCTTGGTGAGGGAACAGCAGTGGCAGCTCCAAAGATCATCCATCCCCTTTCCTGTACTGCTCAGCACAGGTTAAGGGATATGGTGTCATATTTGCTGTCTGGACAACTGGATTGGGCTGAATCAGACCTGATCTACCTGTCCAGACATCCAAGAGAATCAGAGGCACTCTGAGGTTTCTGGAAAATGAGTAAACTGCAGGCTCTCTTAAACCAGATTAACTACTTAAAACTGCAGTTATGTTGCAGTTTTGACCCTATGTAGTCTGGACAGATAGCACCAGGACTAGAGTGACTCCAATATATCTCCTTAGTATAGATAAGCCCTAGCTGCCAGTCTGTTTGACCCCTTAGTAAAAGACTTTCTGGCAAACTGTGATGAGGTTAGTCCAATTTCTATTCTGTTCCACTTCTGCTAGTGGAAGAAGACTTAAGTGTCCATATGACCACCAGAACAGTCCTTGGACAACACTGGTTCTTTGGCTTAGTAACGGAGATGAGTACCACCCCCTACAGTGGGTTACAACTAGACATTCATGTCAAGGGACTACCTTTACCTTTACTGCTATTTATATACTCCTCTGGAAGGCACTATTGCTATCCAGTGAGGCATTATTGTTGACCTACACTGTGTTTATTATTCAGCAGGATTTTATAGCTGCTCATTGATCTATTTTGTTTAACACTCTGCACTTTCAGTGTTAGCTGAAGATTTATGGCAGCAAGGTGAAGCTTGCTTAGTACTTCTCAGAAACCAGACTTCTTCTAAATGAATAACCAGATTTAACTACAGCAGTCTACTTTATCTAACTACTGCACAGGTTCCCCCATGAAAAACACCCCATCCAGAATAGGAGGAAAATATAAAACTTCCTATGCCATTGAGTCTACACTCCTATTCTCCTGGACAGATTGGAAATGCTATTCTTGGTTTTTGGACTGCAAACCCAATAGTAAAGATTCGTTTGTCTATATTATTTGTTCCTGCTGGGCAGAAACTCTCCCCTCCACTGTGGGGATGTCTTGGAAAACTGCATTTCTTGAAGACATCTTGTAGGGAGGAGAAGGTCCGCCACTTAGACTCACTTTTTTTATTCCCTCCCCCATGGCTCTGTAGTGGCTAAAGAAAACGCAGGGTATCCTAGGACCATCACTGACTATGGACGTTATCACATGGGGTCAAATCTGCTGGTTTATCCACACAAATCCCAAACAGAAACTGGATTTGTGCCTCGCGTTTTCACACGACATCACACAGAAACTGGACAGAAAGTGGACAGAAACTGGTGTTAACCGAGATCTTTTGAAATTCGGTTGTTTTGAAGAAATGCAAATGCTAAATTAAGGTAATTTCACATTTGCCGTAATGTGAAAAGCAAATGCGCATTTGGAAGTATTTCCCCGCATTTTCCCATGGTTCCGTGGGGTCCTCGTGGCAGCGTCTCCTTCCCCCTCAGCAGACGGCTTAAAGGGCCGTCTTGGGGGCAGGGAAGGGAAGGGACAGCCATACGATCAGCGCTCCAACCCCTTCCCCAGGTCGTCCTCGGAGCAGCCGGCCCTCCACATGGCTGGCGCTCCGAGGAGGACCTCTCGTTGCAGCATTTGCACGTACTGTGGCGGAAGAGTCGGCAAAGGTGCGCCACAGCCTTTTGCGGTGCACCTTCGGCGACTTGAAGGACGGGCGGCCGTGGGCCGCCCCAGGAAGCTGCGCTGCGGAGCCGAGGTATCCCCACACCTCGGCCCCACAATGCAGCTTCGCTGCCCCTGAAAGGAGCGCTAAATTGGCGCTCCTTTCACAAGTCGCTGAAGGTGCTCTGCAAAAGGCTGCGGCGCACCTTCGGCGACTCTTCTGCCGCAGCGTGTGTGAACGCTGCGGCAGGAGGTCCTCCTCGGAGCGCCGGCTGTGCAGAGGGCTGGCTGCTCTGAGGACGACCTGGGGAAGGGGTGACAGCCACAGCGAGTGACAGCTGCGGCAAGTGACAGCCGCGGCGAGCATAGCTATGTCTGCGCATGTGCTAGAAGATCATTTCTAGTACATTTACGGGCTTTTCTCACTTGTGTGTGAACGTTAAATGCGGTGTTAGCATGAGCTTACTGTAATTTCGGAATTAAGTTAATTACATGTAAAAGCCATTTGCGGAGTCAAGGTTTATTTTCAGTTTATTTTCGGGATGTCTCATTTCCACTTTATTGTCAGTTTGTGGCCCATGTGTGATAACGTCCTATATTCTGATAGCAGGTGCCCAATGACACCATCATCCTCAGAAGACCCCTCCCCAGAGGTTCTGGAGAAGCACTCTCTTATTGTGAGCTAATTATAAGAACATAGCTGACAATGATCTTTGGGCACTGCATCATTATGTTGGGGAGTATAGGGAAAAGGTCATGGTTGATGAGGGGGACTAGGAATAGTCCTGGAGTGTATCCAAAGACTTGTGGGGGGAATCAAAAAAGGGACTTTAGGAACATTCTCCTCATCAGGGTTTCCTTACACTTGAAAAGTCCCCTTTTCATTTCCCCCTCCAATGGAAAGAATATTTGGAATTTTCATTTCTAAACATTCTTTCCATCCCTACCTATCAAAGTCTCATCCAACCAGCATGCCTAATGGGATTACACTTCCTTTGCTCTCCTTCAGTGATCTTTACCAATGAATTTTAAAACACAGTTAAATCCTGTAGGCATGATTTTAAAGCCAAAACCTGCTGCTGTAGGCATGACTTTAAAGCCAACACCGTATTTAAAGCCCAGGGCCATGCCTGACAAGTAATTAGATGGATTCCTGGGTTGGACTCCTTTTGGTATCTAATCCATCTAAATCAGGATGCTGCCCATTTTAAATTTTAAGCCAGCTCAGGTAAGCCCTATGAAAGTGATTGGATATTTTTGCCTGATGTGCAATGTCTGTAGTTCAAGGTCACAGAAGTAGAGTACCACATTCAGTGTTTTTACATATGCAATTGCTCATTCTCACATCCATCTGCCCCTGCTGAAACAAACAGTAATACTCCTTTGGCTGAACATTCAGTTGCACCTTTGACAGAGCATGCTCATTCAGTTGTACATCCTGCTGTGCATTTGGTTAAACATTGGGTTGAGCCATTCAGCATGACAATTATACAGCACAATCAATGTGTAACATCATCTGTGGAGATATATGAGATGAATTCCACATATATCATGTGTACTGTTTGTAACAGCGGTACAGTATAGTTAGAGACAGGCTTCCTGAGAGCTGTTTCTAGCTAGGGAAGAGTTGGTAGCCACATGTTAGATCACAACAGCCATTGTCCCAATCTAGCTCATAGTTCAATTCAACGCACTTTCCTGATATCAAGATGGATTCCCTTATCTATAAAGAGGTTATCTATATCTAAGAAAAGAGACTGTTGAGCAGTGGGGTGGGCAATTCACCAACAGAATACAAATTTTGTCCCAGCCACTCACCTTCAAAAATACACACTCATGTCCAGAAGACTGTGGGACAGGGCAGCTGATAAGGGAGATGGAATCCTGGTAGCCCACTGCAGCTACACTTCCTTGTCTCCCAGGCCTCACCTGTTGTTATACAGAGAACACACACCCTCCCAGCTTGATCCAGCCAGGTGTCTGTAATATAAGGTTGGTATGCTCATCCAGAACCAAAGGCCTTTGCAGACTGCTAGAAATAGTGCAAATTGAGTCCACTTTAATGGTTAGGGTTAGGGTATCATGGGAACTGTATTTTATTGTGGCACCAGAGCTCTCTGACAGAAAAGGCTCAATGACTCAGAAAAAAACAATTCCCATGATTCCCTAGCACTAACCCTAACCCTTAAAGTGGACTCAGTTTGCACTATTTCTGGCAGTCTGCAAAGGGCCCCAAGTTGTGGATCAAGAATATTTTGTGATTAACCAATCTGGCATCAAGCAACAACATTTTCAGCCAAGGCTATTCAAATTAAATGGGGGACAGCTTGGGAGGTAACCAACAGTTTTTGGCACTCCCTTTTCCCATGATAATAGGACTATCTCCCCACACCTGTACATCTCCATCTGTTCATTATTGTTGTAGTGGCTGCTCTCTGGGCTGATTCCTCTCCTGTGCTGTCCAAAACATTTTTGTTGGCCATTTTTATGTGAAAAAAGGGTAGTCTTTTCATGCTGTTTGATTAAATATTTAATTGCGCATTGCAGTGAAGACTGCTTTTGAGTAGTCCTGGCAATGTGGTTCCTCTGAGTAGACATACAGAGCATTTACCTCTGGCTGCTATGGCTCACTTTTAAGTAGACATGCACAGATCCATTTCATTCAGTTTAGAAACTAATAGGGGTGGCATGAGAGGATCTCAAAGATTGTACTTAACTCAAGGCGCTTAAATCATTTAAGATGGACCTGGACACAGGGATTTCTCCTCCTTAAAGTAATCATGGATATGGAACAAGAATTTTTATTTTTTAAAAATAGTGGTTCCTTGGTGTTATTTCTTACTTTTCTGCAGCTGTTCAGCTTGGCAGGCACAATCTTACAGTCTATGTCCTGCATTTTATCTTCTCTGTGGCATGCTTGGTAGCTACTATGAATCATAAGGCTTTTATTGTGTAAACATAGATAGCTGCATGATCATAGAAGGGTGTGTAGCTGTGTATAGTTTTGGTTGGGGGGCTGGAATATGGTATTATGAAAGGATCCTGCACTTCTAAAATTTACCACTGTTGTTATTGGTAACTCCCATCTAGTCAACTTCAACTTTGGTCTCCCAATGAATGAGAGACCTTCAAGTTACCCCGTTATCAACAGCCCTGCTCAGGCCTTGCAGACTCAGAGCTGTTCCCTTGATTGAATCTATCCACCTGTAATGCAGTCTTTTTCTTTTCTCTGTTCTATGATAATCCCAAGGCTACTTTCTATAGACTCTTCACAGTTCACCAATATTTTAAAGATGAAAGAAATGATTCTTAGAATGTTCCAGACAGGTTTTGCCTCCAATTTGAAAAATTCCTGCAGATTTCTTTGCATCATTATACATATATGCCCTAAGATGATGGTATGTTTTCTTACATTAGATTGGGAAGTGAATGCAGTCTCTTTTATTATTAGTTAGGAATTCAAAGGCTCTCAAGGAATCATTTCTTAATTGCTGCAGGTTCACTCATCAAAATTCTCTCTGTGGTTTCATTCACCTACAGCAATACTCAACTAATTACTCATTTGTTTTGCTTTATTCTGTTATCTCCTGGAATAGTTACACTACACATTATAAGTTCTTGGTCAAGTATTTTGGGCCATCAACTTCCATGCTGCCTGAATAGAGCATTTAATAATAAGCAAAAAGATATCAATAAAACAAACACCTATAAACATATTCACTGACTTTTAAGAGGAATAAATTGACAAAAGCACTGCTTAGGCGGTATACATGCTCTGACCCTAGTTTCAAATTGAATCTGATAAATTACATACATACACTACCACATACATACATACATGGAAGTCAGAGAAATAGGAAACTAGCACTTCCCTGTGGCAACAATATAGCTGTGTGCCTGTGCTTTCATATACAGATATCTATTGGAGAACCAGTGTGGTTTCAGCATTTGACTATGAATCTGGAGACCTGGCTCAGATCTCTGCTCAGCCATGGCAACTCACTGGGTGATCTTGGGCAAGTCACATGCTGTCAGCCTCAGTGGAAGACAAGGCATGCCACCTCTGAACAAATCTTGCCAAAAAACAAACCATAATAAGTCGTTGTAGGGTCACCATACATTAGAACAAGTTAAAGGCACACAACAACAGCCATATGCCTTCAGGTCACCTAACTGAGGGCACTGCCCTCCCCGATAAGAATTGCCATCCCCAACACAATTTTGCTTCAATGTCCAAATTTCTAGCATTGATATAACTTAAAACTTCAGTTGAGCACCAGTCAGAAATAGCTTTTAGGCATCAGAAGAAAAAGGGGCAGGTAAAGTGACCAAGGGAATGCCAATACAGCAAATAGAAGAATTTTAGGCATGAATGATTTTCGTTGTTTTCAATGTGTCACTCTCTGCAATTTTCAGAATGAAGGAAAATGTCATTTGAGAGGGCAAGGCCCTCTAACCTACACCTCTACTGTGGAAATGCTCTGTTTCTGTAGTAATGCTGTGGCTCTAATTCAAAATGTCTGAATTCTTAGGGCCTTTACAGACTGCCAGAAATAGTGCAAATTGAGTCCACTTTAAGGGTTAGGGTTAGTGCTAGGGAATCATGGGAATTGTTTTTTTTTTTCTGAGACATTGAGCCTTCTCTGTCAGAGAGCTCTGGTGCCACAATAAACTACAGTTCCCATGATTCCCTAACCCTTACCCTAACCCTTAAAGTGGACTCAATTTGCACTATTTCTAGCAGTCTGCAAAGGCCCTTACTCTCCCAACAATTGTATTAACAATAATTTGATTACAATTATTTCATGGGTTTCCCACTCAAGAATGGCATATATTAAGTTATCCAATGTACAACTACAAGAAAAATGGGGCTTTAAAAATTCCTTTTAGGAGGACATAGTTTCTATTGGGTCCTTGTGCAAATTTGTTTGTATATTTTGTTTTATTTTTAGTTTAGAAACATTCTCTCAATTTTGGGTGCATGTACAACAGCAGTTAGTTACATATTTTCTGGCCCTGTTGTTTGACCTTAAAACAATATTACACTGATACGAATTTTGGAAGTAAAAAAAAAATCAATAAGCCTTTTTCAAACAAAAATTATATAGCTTTCTGTCAGTTCAATGATCACAGCATGAGTTCTGTGTCTCTCCTTCAGTCTTGCATCCAGCAGCTCAATACATATTGGAAATCAGGCTTGAACTGCAGATTCTCCATTAAGTTCCTGTGGTCACCTTGTTCCAGTCACAGCCACTCAGTCTAACATATCTCACAGGATTGTTGTGAGGATAAACATATGGTGTTGGGAGGGGGGAGACGAAATTGTATACAACACATTTCATTATAGTTAAAATGGATGTAGTCACAAACACACATGGTTCTCTTACAGCAGTGTAGGAAGAGTCACAGCTCCTTATTTTGGCTTTCTTCTGAGTTCTAGAGGGTGCCATTTTGGATGCCTAGATCACTGTGGGGCCTTTCCAAAGACCCCTAAAAAGCATTTTTTTTCCAGAATGCTTCAGGTCTGTTCAGACATTTGGACGAACACAAAGAAGATTAAAAATGAGGAAGGAGAAGTGAGCATGCAAGGACAACCTGCCGCCAAGCACCCAGAAGCAAGTTGGGCATTGACACATTGGCAAGGCTCTGTAACTGCATTTGTATGGATATGGTTACAAAACTCCAACCACATCAGCAGTCTACATAAGCCCTACATAAGCTCTCCAGATGTGTTGTGCTATCCTGGCTAAAGATGCTTGTGAATGTTACTTTTGTTTTGAAGTACAACTCCCTGCTGGGAATGTGTGTGAATTGTAGCCAAAAAAGTTATATTTCTGAGCTCTGGATTGGAATCATAGTCCAATGCATCTGGAGGGCATAGGAATGGGATAGGCTGTACTATGCTTTATTTCCTTTGGAAAGGGCGCTAGTTTGAAAAAAAGGGGGTACATTTTAAAAAATGCTATGATCAGGGAGTCAGGTTCAGGGTCATGAATGGTTGCAGAATACAATTAGCCTCTTCTCTAGACCAGCTGACTAGCATCTGGAGCAACAGATGGACTTCAATAGGTTTACAAGACAATAATGATCAAGGCATCCAGCTGAAGCTCCATCAATATTGTGTAATAGGGGCAACTCCAAAAGATCATTTGTTATCCCTTTCATCTTCAAGTAAGGTGCTGCCATGAGCATTAGCAAAAATGGTATGGGGGGTAGGAAGCAACAAGGTTGTTATTTCCAAGGTTTTAATATGTAGAGGGGGGAACCCACAGCTGTCTTCCTGTTGATGACACATGTGGATAAAATTTGGTTATGGCTGCATGTGTAACTTTTTTTTAAAAGGAATTCAACACTTTCAACTGACATCGTCATTTCTCTCCTTGAGCACTGTCTCTTCTGCATGGCCAGAGGAGGACAGGGTGGATAAGGTGCAGCCAGGTGTCTCTATTCCTGCAGCCATCCACAGGATTAAAAAGGCACCCTCCCTGGGTCCTCTGAGGGTCCTGAAAAATGACAGCTTATTCCTGAAAACAGATGCAAAAAAAGAGCCAAGTGGTTGGCTGGCTCTGACTAATCCTCCCCTGTCCACTGAATGGTTAGGGTAGCATCCATCTTGCAAACAGGTCACACATGTAGGGAAGGGGGATGAGATATAATTACAGCTCATGAAATGTTATGATCTACCAGTGTGATGTAGGATCTCTGGCAAATCTGATCCTTCAGGGAGTGTCTTCCAGGAGACTAGAAGAGTGAACGGGATAAAATCCATTTAGTATCTAAGGCTTAGTATATACAAGAAGAAGATTCATAGGAGCTTGGTTAGAGGACCCAGGTGTCACTCAAAAAGGTGGTGGTGGGGACATGGGGTCAACATCTCCTTAAATGCTACCAAGCTTGTGACTCTATCAAAAAAAGAGATAAATTTATTCTAGCATGACTAGATGTAAAGGGTAATATTTTCTAATACTTCTACATTTCCTTCAAAGGGGTTTCTACAGGATTTTTGCAATTTATGTTATTCTCCTATTGATCCTATGGATTTTTTTTAAAAAAAGTTATAAAAAGTAATGTAAAGGCAATACAAATTCTTGTCCAAGTTTGACTTCCAACAAATATCAGGGTTGTTGAAATCTCCCATTGTTACTGTATCTCACCTTTTTAAAGGTTTGCTGATTTGTTTTAGGATGGCATCATCCAAATCTTCAGTCTGGGTTGGGGCCCTAGAGTAGATCCTCACAAGGATGTCACTGTTGTTTTTAATCTCTTTAAGTTTTATTCAAATGCTCTCAATCTGTTTCCTATGTTCTAAATCATGGATCTCTTTGTTCAACTGTTCTGAAGTGTTGCAAAGATTACCAAATTACTCTTTAGAGAAAAACACTTATTTTTGTAAAATAATTCCTCTGCAACACTTTAGGATATCAAATATTAGGAGAAAACCGCACAAAAGTATCACTATTATCTATTATTATTAAAATTTATTATTATTCTGCACTAGTTTAATTTAGGGTTAGGGATGGGTTGACAGAATGTTTTACTTTGTATCAGTTTTAATCTGTTATATGCTGCCCCGGTTGCTGAAGCAGAGGGGCGGGTTAGAAATAAAAATTTTTATTATTATTATTATTATTATTATTATTATTATTATTATTCTCCCCAATAGAGGTTTCCAATTGTCAAGAAACCCATTTTTTGACCTTGAAACAAATAACTAGGAATATTCTTTCCATCTCTATTTTGTACATGAAACAAAAGGGAGAGAAATCTTGTCTCATCAGACAGCAAATTTCTTAAGCCATTACACTGCAAGTAATATTCCCAATATCAACAGATGCTGGTGGCCCACCAGAAAGTGGTGGCTTGCCAGTGGTCAAGGATGGCTGGTGATGTCCATGGCAGTAGAGTGGTTTAGCTGCTCTGTTTTAGTCTAAACTTTACAGAAACTATCCAAGTCAGTAAATGTATTTGGTGGACAGAACTCAGCACCTTTAAAGTCTGGGGATGGGGAACTCAGAGCAGATTCATCACACCTCTGACATGGCAGCTACCAACCACCACTGCCAGTGGACTATGGTAGACATACCATTCTACTTTCCCACAAACATTTGTATTTTACTCCAGGGAGATTTCCTGTGACTCAGGATAAGGTCACAGTTGTGTTAATTTAACAGCCAGCTATTTTCAGCCCACTTGCATATCATACAAGCTGACCTGTTTCTTCATCACTCATTGGCCACAAGTGCTTCCAAGACAGTGGTATATGTATATGTTCAAAGCACACACAGACCTCTAGACTTCTAGACATCTATATAGAATATATGCCACTGATCAAAAGACTGTGCTTCAATATTCCATTTTACTTCCCCTAATGTACATAATTTTGTAGAACCACCAGAATTAGAAATGGGTTACTATTAATCTCTTTTGTTGTATTTTGTTAAAATCTCCAGTTTTCCAATCCTGACATTTGAGAGTGTTTTTGTAAGTTCTCATAAAAACAACCTAAATGAAATTCTTTACCATCGGCACTAGTTAAAATCCGACAGGTATAGCTATTACCAGGTTGGAGGAGATCATGGCATACTTGCCTGCCATATAGCTGGTAAAATGAGATGGGGAGAAAGGTGGCAAGCATCTTCACATCAGGAAATGGGTTGAATATACAGGGTTTGAAAGTCAAAACTTTCAGAGCAAAACATCTGAATGGGTAAATCTATCCATTTCACTTTCCCCAATATTCATTGTGTGTGTGTGTGTGTGTGTAATAATTTCACATTGTTCTCTTAAAATCAATGAAGAAATTTAAGAAATTTTGAAAGTTCTTATTCATAAAAGCAAACTAAATTAAAATCTCACCCATCTCTTAGGGGGTGGGGGGAGGGAGACATTGAACTTGGTGCATACACATTGTTTCCACCTGGTGGTGGAAAGTTATTCTGCAAGCTCCAAAACTATAATAACATTAGAAACTAGCGTGCTGGAGTGGTTTGAGCACTGAATTACAACTCTGGAGACCAAGGTTTAAATCTCTTCTCAGCCTTGAAAACCCACTGAGTGAACTTGGGCAAGTTACACTTTCTCAGACTCAGAGGAAGACAAATCTGCAAAGGAAATGTATGGAGAGAAGGAGGTCCATTTTGTTGGCAATCTGCATATGGACAGATGACATTTCCTTCTCCTTTGTGCCAGCTAGTAAGCCTCCAATGATCACAAGCAAGTCCTCTATTGCACTTCATTGTTGTAGCCTCACTGCCTGGCTGGAGGGATGGTAGCGATGGAAGCATCATCTGCCCATGCCTGAATAGGTTTGGGGGAGGTCAGGTGAGGAGACACTACTCAGCTATGCAACTAAAGTAGTTACATAACTACAGAAAGCAAAGCATGTAGATTTCCAGCCATTTTTCTTAAAAAAAATCCTGTTGTAGAATATATGAGGATGATGACTCTACTATTTATATTTTATATATTTGTAATCCATAATCAAAGTTGCATATCCCTGCCTCCACCTCTCCCTGACAGTGTGGTGTTCAGCAGAGTTTGGACTGGGATTTGGGAGATTCAAGGTCAAGTCTCCACTGAACCATGAAACTCCTTGAGTGGCCTTGGACCAGTCACTCTCTCACAGACTGACTTGTCTTGCAAGATATTGTGAGGACAAACTGGGAAGAAGGACTTCTGGCTTCAAATGCTGCCCCTGGTCCTGGTAATGTACGGCAAAAGATATGGGTGTCTCCTTGTTGTCACTGAATTTTGACTGAGGTGGGGCTGCTTTTCCTCATGTTCCACATCAGATATGTCTGCCGTTAGCTGCTCAGATTTGGGAGGAAGCCACCATCAGAAGTGAAAGGCCTTTCAAGGTCTGAGTCCTCTTTGTCAGATTCCTCAAATGCCACAAGGTGAGTTATGGCACCAGTCCATGATAAGGTTGGCATATTCCACTTTATCAAATGAGGATCTAATTTGCACATTATGCAAATTATTCTAATTATATAAATTGCTCTACTCTGCATTCTAATTATTTGAACTAGGCATATTAATTGTTGATATTTTTTTTCTTACACTATGTTCCATTCTTCACATGTTTGGATCATTAAACCTCCTCTGAGAGAACCAATACGAAGTAATGTTCAAAGTGCTACACTTAAAACATGGAGACCCAAGTTCAAATCCCCGTGGCTATAGAATTTACCATGTGACCAGGAACCACAACTGCCACTCAGCAAAGCTGCCTTACAAGGTTGCTGTGGAGGTTACAAGGGAGGATGAAACCATGTAGCATGGACTTCTCTATTTCTAGTGTATAATAGAAAAACATTAGTAATATTAATATTTTTGGGTGTCACCCAGTGCAGTCCACAGCCCCGCACCACTGTGACACCACTGATTCACAGGGCAAGATGTAGAGCAGGGGTAGGCAACCTTTTTGAGCCGGGCGCCAATCCCCCGAAGTCGTCCGTTCTGGCGGACCGGGGGGGGATGGTGGTGCGCGCACTTACGTGCACGCGCGCAACCCCCGCCACCGTGCACAACCCCCCCGTGCGGACTGCCACCGCCACCACCACCATCACCACCACTGCACACGCTGCCTCAGCCACCTCTGCGCATGTCACGGCTGCCATTTTGTTCTCCAAAATGGCGGCTGCAATGTGTTTGCGCATGCACAGTACTCCTGCGCATGCGCAAATGCGTCACGGCCGCCATTTTGGAAAACAAAATGGCGGCTGCGGCGTGCGCAGCTGCATGGTGACCAAAACACATGGCGGCGGCAGGCGGCGGCAGCAAGGGTCTGCCTGGGCCGGTAAGAGCGGGGACCTGGGCCGGAACCGGCCCGCAGGCCGTAGATTGCTGGTCGCTGATGTAGAGGAAAGTAAGGCCAAACAGCTGTAATTGAAGGGGGAAAACATGCTCTGATTTCCTTCAGAGATGCAGAATAATTTTTTTCATTATAACTAAAGTGAATTTGGCTATAACTGTCTATCATCCATTTGGCTCTTTGTCAAAATGTAGATATTAAGCAATAACTCTTTGCTACAATGTATGATCTCCTATTCTTGTTTGTTTGTTAATGCTAGTTTAAGGTAATGATAAATGGCTGTACTATTCACATTTACGTTCCCTCTTACCTCTTTGATTACATCCTCCCACCCCAAACATATATAAATATCTGCCAACTGAGGCAACACTACATGCATCTTATGAAATGGCCTGCAGTCT
This sequence comes from Phrynosoma blainvillii, assembly GCA_026167975.1. Taxonomy (NCBI): domain Eukaryota; kingdom Metazoa; phylum Chordata; class Lepidosauria; order Squamata; family Phrynosomatidae; genus Phrynosoma; species Phrynosoma blainvillii. The sequence continues at coordinate 267,445,220 of JANUYF010000004.1, forward strand.
GGAAAAAAAAAGCCAAATAAAACTTGTTAGCCTGTATAGTAGATGTTCTTAGGTAGAGAAAGGTAGATACTAGATCCTGTTGGTTTTGCTACGAAAGGTTAACACAGCTACTCCCTTGAAAACATTGAAATGTATTCCTTGGTGTAAGAAAAAATATATTTCAAAATAAGTTCCAATCCAATGTGGTATATGTGTCCCCTCCCCCATCCTTTTGTTTTGTGAAATAAGTCATTCTCATATCTTCACCCTTCTTGTTATTGTTAGCTGCCCTCCAGCTGACTCCAACTCATGGTGACCTTATGGATGAGACATATCCAAGAATCCCTATCCTCCATTGCCTTTCCCAGATCCTGCAAACCCTTCCTCATAATCCCCCCAGATCAAATCTTGAGCTTGTTTGGAGGTTCTAGCAGGGGAGCGCAGCTATCGTATATTCTTGACTGAAGAATGGTACACTCCTATCTGGGATGGTCGTCCTCTTCCACTGAGCGTGCACCTTCGGGAGAGATGCACATGGAGCAGGGAGGGAGGGAGGGAGGGGACACCTGCCTAGCCAGCCAGATCAGCCAAATCAACCCTGGCAATCAATGGGGTGACAGATGTCACAGCCAGATTGCCCTCACATCCCCCTGATCGAATCTATCCATCTGGTCTGTGGTCTTTCTCTCTTTCCTCTACCTCTACCTTTCCTAGCATTATTGTTTTTTTCTAGTGATCCATGCCTTCTCATTATGTGGCCAAAGTATGATAGTCTCAATTTGATCATCTTATTAGCTTCCATGGAGAGCTCTGGTCTGATCTGTTCAAGAACCCATTTGTTTCTCTTCTTGGCTGTCCACGGTATCCTAAGTACTCTTCTTCAGCACCACCTTTCAAATTCTTTCTGTAAGCTTCCTTCACTGTCTAGCTCTTGCATCTGTACATGGTAATTGGGAATACAACAGCGTGAACGATTCTGACTTTAGTGCTCGGTTGTATATCTTTGCTCTTCAATATCTTTTCCAGTTCTTTCATAGCTGCCCTTCTCATACCTAGTCTTCTTATTTCTTGACTTTAGTCTCTATTCTGGTCAATGTTTGATTCTAGATATGGGAACTCCTTAACTATTTCAGTTTCCTCATTGTCTAGACTGAATTTGTGTATTTCTTCTGTGGTCATTATTTTTGTTTTCTTTATGTTCAGCATGATACCTGCCTTTGCACTTTCATCTTTGACCTTCCTTATTAACTGTTCCAATTCCTTAATGACTTCTGCTAAAATTATGGTATCGTCCGCATATCTTAAGTTGTTAATGTTGCTTCCTCCTATCTTAACGCCTACTTTTTCTGATTCTAATTCTGCTTTTCTTAAGATGTTTTCAGCATATAAGTTAAACAGGTAGGGTGATAGGATGCAGCCTTGCCTAACCCCTTTACCTATTGAGAACCACTCTGTTTCTCCAAATTCTATTCTGACAGTGGCCTCTTGTCCTTGGTACAGATTCCTCATAAGAACTATCAGATGTAGTGGCACCCCCCCATGTCTTTGAGTGCATTCCATAGCTTTTATGATATATACAATCAAATGCTTTGCTGTAGTCTATGAAACACATGCTGATTGTTTTTTGGAATCATATGTTTGCAATGTGGTCCCTAGTGCCCCCTCCTTTTCTGAATCCTGCTTGCACCTCTGGAATTTCTCCCTGCACGTATGGTTGGAGTCTATGATGCAGAATTTTGAGCATTACTTTGCTTGCATATGAGATTAGTGTTATTGTTCTATAGTTGCTGCAGTCTTTTGTATCTCCTTTCTTGTGGACTGGTATGTGTTTCGAACATTTCCAGTCTGTTGGCCACCTCTTTGTTTTCCATATTTGTTTGCATATTTTAGTTAGCATCAACGTTGCATCTTTCTGTGAGCATTGTAACAGTTCAATTGGGATATCATTGGTTCATGATGATTTATTTTTCCCATTTCCTTTATTGCAGATTCCACTTCGCTTCTTAGAATTTTCTTGTCTTCATATGGCTCCTCATTCCAAATGTCATTCATCCCCTCATCTCTTTTGCATAACTCTTCCATGTATTGCCTCCAGCGTCTTTTAATTTTTTCTAGTTCCTGTATTATGTTCTCTTTTTTTTCTTTCTCCATAGATCATCTCTGTCCTTGGTTTGAACTTGGCTTTAATTTATCTGACTTTTTCGTAGAGATCTCTTGTTCTTCCATTTTTATTGTTGTCTTCTATTTCTCTGCATTGGTCATTATAGTATTTCTCCTTATCCCTGCTTCTCAGATGTTGTACAGTTGTGTTCGTACTTCTGGTTTTATTCCTATTTCCCTTTGCTTTTGCATTTCTTTTTTCTTTTATTGCATGAAGCCTTTCATCTGTCATCCATTGTTTCTTTTCTTTCTTTTTGGCCATTGTTGCATTCATCCTTAATTATGTCTTGACTTCTGTCCACAGTTCTTCAGGTTCTCAGTCGATTATACTCAGTAGTTCGAATCTGTTTCTTACATTGTCATTGAATTCATCTGAAATGTTATTTGGGTCATATTTTGGTATAATGATGGTTTTTGCTTTCTTCTTCATCTTAACTCTGATTTTTGTTATGAGCAGTTTGTGGTCTGTGCCACAATCAGCTCCTGGTCTGATTTTGGCCACAAGGATAAAGCTTCTCCATCTTTTACTTCCAGTTATTTAGTTTACCATCTGGTGATGTCCAGGTATATAGTCTCCTATCTGGTTGTATCTCCTGTCTTCACCCTTAAACCTACTGTTTTATTTTCTTGACAGAGTTTACAATGTAAGAGCAAATGGTATCCCTCTCATATGCACATTTAACTTAGTGTGAGTAAGCAGTTCAGATGCCCATACCCTGTTCTCAAGATAAATAAATGTCTTACTCTATTAAAAACAACAACATACTTTATCTTTTCTTTATTATTTTTTTGGATCCACTTCTCAGAAACCTTCACATCAGCTATCTACCTTAATAAGCTTCTGTTGGTGCTCTCCCCTTGACTTTACCCAGGTCCTTCTTTCCTCACATGGCAACTCCATCCAGGAGCATGGCACTGGAGGAAGGAATGGCATGGTCCCCTCCTCTGGGAGGACCTCTGATGCTGCTGCTTGCAGTAGAGGCTGCTTCTTTGCCTCTTTCAATGTGCTCCCAACTTGCCGCACCCTCATTCTTCTTTCTTCCTGGACACATCTCATGCCTCTGCCATGCTCTTCTCTTTTGCTCCTTGCACCCTGCTCCTGCATCTCCTACCCCTTTCCCTCTTTTCCTCATTTTGTGACACCATGCCTCCCTTTTTTGGCCCTTGCCCCTCATCATCCCTACCTCTCTTGCTCCTTGCACCCTGTCACTGCATTTCTCACCTTCCCTTTCCTCTCCCTCCCTTGTCTCACTTTTCCTTCCCTTCTTCTCCTTCTCTAGCATCACCTCATAGTCTTGCAATGCACTCCTCCCTTTCTTCTTGCACTCTGTCCCTTGCACCACTTGTTCTTCCATCTCTCCCAGTATCTCTCTTGCATCACCTTGCATCCTCACAATGCATTTTCCCCTTTCTCCTTGCATTCTACCCCTCATACCATTTCTTCTCTTTCCTACTCACTGCTTTAATTCACTTTGTGTCCTTGGATTGCACACCTCCCTTGCTTTTTGCACTCTGCTGTTTGAACCACTTACTCTCCCTTCCCTCTTGCTTCCTCCCTCACTGCAACGTGCACTCCTCCGTTGGTCCTGGCGCTCTGCTACTCAAACTCTTGCTTTCACCATGCCTGATGTGTTTGCTTTCATCATGCCTGAAATTCCTTGGAGGACTTATCTCTTACAGTACAATTTGACAAAAGAGTGACCCCACATTTTGTTCCATATCTCAGCTTCCACAAGGGCTAGAGTTGTGTTGTTATGTTATTTTTTATTTTTAAGGAAATCCTGGGATGGTGATTCAAACAGGCACTATGAGGGGACTAGAATCCTGGTAAACCCAGATATCTGAGTGTTTTTTTCCCCTTGTTGTCTACTTTCAAGTCATTTCTGACCTATAGTGGCCCTAAAATGAATCTATCACAGGGTTTTCTGGAGCTGAGACTGTGTGACTCACTGAAGGTCACCCAGTGGGTTATCAAGGCCAAACAAAAAATTGAATCCTAGTCTCCAGAGTTGTAGTCTAATGTTCAAGCCATTACACCACTGGGTGGTAGGGCAAGCCTAACCCAAGATCAACCAGTGAGCTTTGTGGTAGTATGCAAATTTGAGCCCAAATTTCCCAGTCCAAGTGCCCTAACCACAATACTGTACCAGCTGGTCAGCAATTGTGCTGGGGTAAAGGCCCCACAATACTCAACTAGCATGGACATCTGACACTTCAGAAGTATTTTGTGTCTATAAAACATGTGCAAAATATGGCCCTGTGACCACATGAGCCTCCTAGATTGTTGTGTCTCCAGACCATCTTTTTTTTATTGATGAAAAAGATGAATAGTCTCTCCAGAATTGTCTCCACAGGAATCTTCCAGGAGCAGTGATTCACCATTTATGTAGATCTGAAACCCACTTCCTACATTACATAAAATTAAAAACAAAAACAAATCAGAGATGGTTTTGCTCTCTCCTCCCCCATTTTTTAAACCTTATTTTGGATATTTTGTTTGGTCCTTGCAGGATCTGGAAACCATAACCTATGAGGAGCAGCTTAGGGAGATGGCTAGTTTAGCCTGTAGAAGAGAAGGTTAAGAGGTGACATGACAGCCATGTTTAAATATTTGAAAGGATGTCATATTGAGGACATTGAGGACATTCCAAGGACATTGAACAAAGGATTCAAACTACAGGAAAAGATATCCCACCTCATCATTATGAAGAACTTCCAGACAGTAAGAGCTGTTCAGCTGTTGAATGTACTGCCTTTGAGTGTGGTGGAGTCTCCTTCTTTGGAAGTTTTCAAAGAGAGGCTGGATGGCCATCTGTCAGGAGTGTTTTGATTGTGTATTCCTGCATGGCAGAGGGTTGGACTGGTTGGCCCTTGTGGTCTCTTCTAACTCTATGATTCTATGATTCTAGAGTCCTGCAGGCAGAACAACAGCTCCTACACACATCCAAGCTGCCCACCCTAGCCTAAAATGAAAAAGCAGGCCTCTTTGCATTTGTCAAAAGGTGAAGGTAAATGCTTTTACCTCCCCCCTCCTTTTGCCTTTGCTAAGTTACCAATTTCCATTCCAACTGAACTGATATTGTTGAAATGGAAGGGTCTGAAAATGAGAGCAAAATAAATGTATGATAGGCAAGCCTTACAAATTCCTGTCAGCTCTCTACTTGACTCAGCACTATGAGCAATGTTCATAGAAATAAAAAATGCTCCCAGAGTTATTGATGTGTCTGTGGCACTTGTTCAGTGAAGTAGATGTCAGGCACTGTTTTCCAAAGCCAGGAAAGCAACAATGCCATAGGCATCTCACTCACCCCACATTTCAAGATGGCCAATATAATCTGGGCAATTTATAGAAAAAAAGAGAAGTGGTGGTTAAGATGCCCATTTTGACGATTGGAAGATTGGCAGTTCAAGGCCCAGGTGCTGAATGATGGAGTGAGCTCCTGTAACTATTCCCAGCTTCTGCAGTTAGAAAGCATGTAAAAGTGCAAATAGATAAATAGGTACTACCTTGGTGGGAAGGTAGCAGCATTCTATGCAGTTATGCTGGCCGCATGACCATGGAGTCATCTTTGGACAAGGCTGACTCTTTGGCTTAGTAAAAGTGATGAGCACCACCCCCTACAGTCAGTTATGACTAGACATTCATGTCAAAGGGGAAACCTTTACCTTTTAAGTATTAACAAGCAAAATCCAATGTGTTGCATAAAGTAGAGAGGAGTCTACTGAAAAGGGAGCAGGGCTACAGGAATGTCCATAATATGCTTTTCTTTCTGGATACAGCTATGAAAGCTCACAGCTCTTTTTTTTTTTTTTCTTGATGCTGGCAAGCATACTGAGAAGAACACAGAAAGGTCAAACTGGAAGAAATGCATTCCAAAAAGGGTTACCAGAACTGCTTCCCTGGTTTGTTGGTCAGTCACATTGTCTGTTTTTGATCTACCCACAGTTTCTAAGTCCCAGAATACTTGGCTCAGTAAAGCAGGCTTGGTAGGATAGAGGGAACAAGTGTAGTGCTTCACCATGATCAGTCTTGGAACACAAGAAATAGAGTGAGGTCTCTGTGCTTCTGGCTGTGGAAACACTGCTGTGTACCACCTAGAGACTGTCCTCCATTTCAGTCACTAAATAGTGGCACACCAACATGATGAGTTGCTTCCACACTTGAGGGAGGAAGGGAGCAGAAAGGAGATAACATTTGGTAAAGCTTTATGCTATCCCAGTGCCATATGGGATCATGACCAAATTACTCCCAATTGGCTGTAGTTTTTCAGATTTTAAGGTCAAATGAAGAAACTGCTATAGACATCTATAAACTAAAACAAAACATGTGGATTAATCAAAAGAAAGTTAAAAACATCCAGGAAACATAATGCACAATCCCCTCTCTCAATCTATCTCTCTCCTCCTCTTTTTAAAATGAACTCCCGATGGCAGTCAGAGAGCAGAAATTTCTTGAGACTGATCAGAGAACCACAATCCTTAATAGCTGAGTAGCATATCACAGGATCCTTTCCCATAACAGCCCCCTTTCTGTTAGGGACATACTCAAGTGTTAGTTGGGGTATGCATGGAGAGTGGTTTCTCTTTTTTGGACAGTGTGCAATGGTCATCTCCAGCATGCATTCAATTGGCACCAGAAGGCATCCCTGATTCTTTGATCAGTATTTGCATATGATGCAGATGTCCTTAAACAGCTGTTTTTTCAAAATACAAAAAAATAATAATAATCAAGCATATGTTTGTATGTTTAGAAAAATGTTAAGTGTATGCCTAAACACTTTTTTAAGTGAAATGTTTTGTAAAAAATTGTGAAGACAAGACTGGACCAGAACATTTTGCTGCCAGATAGTTCTTATTATTCCTAAAAGGTTCCCCCAAAAAGTAACAAAAAGTAATAGCAATGTAAAGCACAACAAGTAACATAAGTGACCTTTTCAGTATGCAGAGAGCCACAGAAATGGAGCACTTTTCAAACACTGTGACAATAGAAATGAATTACTTTTTTAAAAGTAACTTTTCAAGTTCTGATGTATGTACTTTGAGAGGTTAAATGACCCATGTAACCTCACAGCAATTATTCAAATGACTGCTAAAACTGTGAATCTGTGAAGTGAGATGAAACACTATGGCCCATTCAAAGTATGCAATTATAGCATGTTAACTGCCATGGTTGCTGGGATTTGCAGTTGAGATAAGAGTATTTAGAATTTTCAGCCAGTGTCTCGCCAAACTACGAACCCAAGGAATCCACAGGGTGCAGTCAGTTAAAATAATTGTGTAACTGTCCTGTTATTATTTAAATTTATCTAACAAATATATGTCCTACAAGTCAGAGTGAAACCTTTGCTCATTATGTCTCAAAGGTCATCCCACCATAAATTATGCAACAATATAGTGGCATCAGGAGTCTTTAATGTGACTATTTGGATATTTAGGCATTCTGAAGTACATTTAGGAGTAGCACCATTTATCTTCAGGGAAACCATTGAGAAAAAGGGTCAAATTCAGCTAATTATTTCTTTCCAATGATTGGCTTTTGCTGATGCAAGTGTCACATGAGAAATGCTGCTAGCCCTCAGCTGGTTGACATGCATCAATATTTCTTATTTTAAAAGTCCTCATTATGAGAAAGCTACTTGAAATAATGAATATGACATCCTTAATGATTTGCATGCAGTAGATAAGACAACATTCTATCAGCTCATTGAGCATTTGGGTTTAGAAAGCTGGGACTTGGCTTTGTGTATTCCATATACAAATGCTGCAGTCCACAGATTTCAACAGAGAAATACTTTCAACTGCCAAGTTATTAAATATTTAAGTACCATAGAGTGCATTACACTGGGAATTTTCAGGTCCTTGTGCTTTGCTGTGGGACTCTAATAATGCATCTAATATATGGTGTCACAAAATTGCATAGTGTAAGATGCTGATGACTTTAAATATTCTTACTAATCTATGTTTTCATAGGCAATCCATGCAATTGTAAAGGTCGAAATTGTTACAGGACCACTGATTGTTCATAAATGCATCTTTCTTTCACTGTTTTTCTTTTGCTTTTTTGTAGCACAGTGCATGTCTAGTATATATAATCTCTATGCACGGTTTGTTGTTCTTGTTAGCTGCTCTCAAGTCGACCCAGACTCATGGTGAAGCTTTGGATGAGACATCTCCAAGACCCCCTGTCCTCTACTACTTTGCTCATAATCTGCAAATTCATGCCCATGATCTCTCTGATTAAGTCTTTCCATCTAGTGTGTGGCCTTACTGTCTTTCTTCTGCTCCCTACCTTTCCTAGATTATTTGTCTTTTCTAATGAGTCATGCCTTCTCATGACATGGCCAAAGTATGGCAGCCTCAATTTGGTCATCTTGGCTTCCAGAGAGAGTCCAGGCTTGAGCCGTTCATGGACCCATTTGTTTGTCCTACTGACTGTCCATGGTATCCTCAGCACTTTTCTGCAGGACCACATCTCAAATGCATTGGTTTTCTTCTTATCCATTTTCTTCACTGTTCAGTTCTCACATCTATACATGATGAAGACGAATATAATGGCTTGTACAATTCTAATCTTGGTGCTTGATCATATATCTTTACTCTTTAGGATCTTTTCTAGTTCTTTCATAGTTGCCCTCCCCATTCCTAGCCTCCTTCTGATTTCTTGCCTGTGGTCTCATTTGATCCAAAGTATGCTAAATCTTTTGCTATTTTGATTTCCTCATTATCTAGGTTGAATGTATGTAGCTCCTCCATGGATTGGGAATACATTTTCTATTCATTTTCTGATTAAGGTGGGTATGCTCATCCTATCCTATTATTCAGGTGAAGGGTTCTCACCTATGCATTCCTAGTAATATTCAGCATCTCGAACAAAATCTCATGATTAGTTGCAGAATGTGAATTATGCTTTAGAACAGGGGTAGGCAACCTAAGGCCTGGGGGCCGGATGCGCCTCCCCGAGGCCTTTGGACCAGCCCCAGGCCAGTCCTGCCGCCGCTGCCGCTGCCCCATGCCGCTCCCCGCCGCCACCACCACCCACCATGATGATATTGATCATTGTTGTTATTACTTGCTCTTGGGGTTTTCTTGGCAAAATCTCCACAGGGGTTTTGCCATGGCTTTTCTGGGACTGAGAGAGTATGTATGCATATATTTTTTTATTTTTTAAAATATTTATTTATTTATTTATTTATTTATGGTGCTTCGCCCCCCCCCCAATTGTCTGAGGGACAGAAACCCGGCCCCCAGCTCAAAAAAGTTGCCTACCCCTGCTTTAGAAGCAAATGTTGGCACATCCTTTCTGCAAGAAACACAGCCAAGGTTTATTCCATTTCTGACATAATCCAATATACATCTACTTAGAAGTTAGTATTGGTTACTTCACTGAGGCTCTGATAAGAATGTGTAGAACTGTAGTCTAATTCCTCTTTGGCCATTTGGATGATGCAACAATAAATCCTTAGCAGCAAGTTATATTTTCAGAACCATTTTCAAAGATTAATGCAAAGATCTTTGCATTAATTATTGATGAAAAACTGAAAAAATATTAAATGATCTTATTCATGAAGACCAAAATGAGTTTTTACCCAATCGTCAGATTAAGAATAACATCAGAATAGTAGTTGACATATTAGAGCAATTTAAATACAACAACGATAAAAAAATTTGGCTATGATTCTCATTGATTCCAAAAAAGCCTTTGATAGAATCAATTGGGCCTTTTTAACAGGAAACCTTGAAGAAGATGAACGTGGGGGAAAGATTCATATTATGGATAAGTGCTATCTATAAAGAACAAAGAGCTCAAATCTGAAGAGAAAACAGATTTTATCCAGATTGAGAAAGGCACTAGACAGGGTTGCCCGTTATCCACCCTTCTTTTCTTGATGGTTCTTGAAGTATTAAATAATCAAATATGGGGAGATATGAATATAATGGAGTTAGAATGAAAAAAGAACAATTTAAAATCAAAGCATGCGCAGACGATTTGATCTGTTTCATGGAAGAACCTCTTAACAGCATTAAACAATTAATCATAATATTAAAAGAATTCAGCAACTACTCAGAATTCAAAATAAATGAAGATAAAACCACAATATTGACCAAGAATTTAACATCTAAGGAAGAGCAAGAATTAAAATTAATATCAGTATTTAAGATAGAAAGCAAAGTTAAATACCTAGGCATCATTTTGATGAAACAAAATATAGATTTATTCCAAAATAATTATGAAAAGACTTGGAAAGATATCAAAAAAGATCTGACTAAATGGAAAAGACTTCAACTTTCCTTTTCAAGTAGAGTTGCAGTAATCAAAATTAATATCCTCCCGAGGTTCATGTTTCTCTTTCAAAACCTTCCTATCTTAGCTAATGAGAAATGCTTTGAAATCTGGCAAAGAGAATTATCGAAATTCTTATGGGAAGGGAAAAAAAAACTAGAACTAGGTGGAAGATACTAACAGACAATAAAGATAAGGGTGGACTAGTGTTACCCAATTTGAAATTATATTACTATGCCTCATGTTTAGCCTGGATAGAAGAATGGTCAAGACTTGATAACAAAAAATTATTAGCATCGGAAGGTAGCAACCTGAGGTTTGAATTCAACGCATATATGTGGTATAACAAACTTACAGTAAACAAAGACTTCAACCACCATGAATTCAGAAAAGCTTTATTGAAAGTCTGGCTTAAGATCAAAAAAACAGTTTTACTCAAAAATTACTTTATGGGTTTCCCCTCAGGAAGCTTTCCATCAAAGATCCAAAAAGGAGAAAAATGGATTTTATATAAAGACTTATTGCATATAGAAGACAGAAAGGTTCAAATTGAAACTACTTTCCAATGGCATGAAGAAAATATAAAAGCCAATTGGTTCTTATATAATCAATTAAAAGCACAATGTAAAGAGGATGTTAGAATGCCAGGATTGGCGAATGATGAAAACAAAATAGATAAAATATTGTTAGGTGGGCATATCACTAAATATTATAAGGTGTTGAAGCAAAGAAACTTGGAAACTGAAATAATTAAACAAGTTATGGTGAAATGGGCTAAAGACATTGACAGTACTATAGAACTAGAATGTTGGGAAAAATCATGGAGAATAACCAACAAATTCACCATGTGTCAAAATTACAAAGAATACTACTTCAAAATGTTTCACCAATGGTATCTGACACCCTCCAAAATAAATAAGATATACAAGACAGGAAATACAAAATGCTGGAAAGTCAGAAACAAGAGGGCAACTTTATTCATATGTGGTGGAAATGTCAAGCAGCCAAACGTTTTTGGGAAAAATAGTCAAAGCAATAAATGAAATGCTCCAAACGAGAATAGTATTAGACCCAAAAATACTTCTTTTAAATATGACAAGTAAATTAGATAAAGAAACTGAAAAGAATCACTCCAGACAAATCTTATATATGATAACAACAGCTAGAATATTGTATGCACAATATTGGAAAACCAAGATTATACCTACTGAGATAGAATGGTTATTGAAGTTAAGAGAAGCCGCAGATATGGACACACTGACTGCCAAATTGAAAGGAAAAGATATCAAGGATGAATGGGAATTTCTCCAAAAATTTGGAGAAAAAAAGGATGGAATTTAATATAGAATAAGACAAAGGACAAGAAGATATATGACAATAATAAAGAGAAAAGGCAATTAAATATAAAGAGTGATGAAGATACACCCGGAGGAAGTACGACTTAAAAGGGGGAAAAACAAAAACAAGATGAGATGACATAAGTAAATATAAGTTATAAGAATAATTTGAGAGATCAGAAGCCAATTTGTTTAAGAATAAGATGTTTGTAGTGTTTTGGAACATTTGTTTGTGTTTGTTTGTATGAATGTATTTGTATGTTGTATGTTTTACATGTTTTACATATATGTTGGTTTATTTATGTGTATAATATTTAATAAAAAAAAAAGGAAAAAAAGAACCATTTTCTATCACCTCTGTAATCCAGTGGTTCTCAAACTTTTTACCCTTGTGACTTGCTTTACATTTACATGCAGTGTAAAAACCCCATGCCCCTGCTCGACATGGTATACGATTATGAATAAACATATTTTGTTTGTTTAGTGTGCACACTTTTGTTCATACATTCATGTATATTCAAATTTTAACATTTTATAAGGAGATAGCTCTCCTCCTCCTCCTCCTCTTCCCTCTAGCAGAGGTTCCAAGTGCCCTTCTTGCCTTTCTCTTCCTCTCCAGAACAGAAAAGGTTTGGGAATGGGGGGAGGAGGACGAGGAAGAGGGATCAATGTATTCAAGTCTCGCCCCCCCCCCCTTGAGCAACTCTTGTGACCCCCCCCCCCCCCCCCGGGTCCCACCCCACGGTTTGAGAACCACTGATATAATCCAAAAGCAAGGTGATTTTGACAAGTTGGGGAACTGGAACAAAATTAACAAAATGGATTTCAAGAGAACTGAACATACAGCTCTCCTTTTAGGTAGGAAGAATTCATTTGACAAATGCAATACCTGGCTTAGCAGCTGCAGTACATGTTAAATGAATTGGTGATTTTAATGGACACACTCTAAGTATTCATGCTAACAATTTCCCTAATCATGCAACAGTACTAGCAAAGATGACACAAATGCTGCTGAGTGTTCTAAGATGATCATGTCACCTCTCGTCTTTTGTTCAAAAACATAACAGAAAGAACTAAACCCTTTTTATCAGATCCCCAATGAGGTTTGTAGAGGCCCTAGTCACTTTTCCAAACTGAAGCCATCATTCAAAATTTAGGAACTTATACTACATCTATTTGTCATCCAAATATGATTAAAGATGCAGTAACCAGATTTGCTTGTGCACTATAAAGAAATGCATGTCTGATGATGCCCTTCAGAGTGTAACATGCTTGGATCAAGATGACAGAGCTAGTGCCTTTGTCTTTTGGCAGCATTTGGATTATTTTGGTGCCTTTATAAGGTTTTCACTTGAAATCATCCATAGCAAGGGCTTTCTCTAGTATGGGAGGGAGGGATCATAGATACAGCTATTAAGGACTCACAGTGGTGGCTAGTGGCTTCCATGTCAGTGGGGTGGTGAATCAATTTCAAGTTGCAGGCCAGACTTTAAAGGAACTCCACAAGGTGCTGAATTAAATATCCCCAAACATGTTGCATATTTAGGATATCTCATTTAAAGTTATGGTTAAATCTGAGATTGGATTCAGTACCCCACTTACATGGGAGCCACCAGCTGCCACAAAGTAATTTCATCCAATACATTCTCACCATATACTCTTTCATGCACTGCTATCTATGTGCGACTTTCCTACAGCTAGCCTCAACTTCCCACTTGATGTACTCCTATGAGCATAAAGTTGCAGTCACTGATGTGTTGCATCTAGCAATAAACTGTATTGTCCCCTTATAAATGGGATGTGGTGGATTTAGCTCCCATGGGTTTTTGAAAAAAGCAATGGGATATGTGCATCCAGCTTGAACCAGAGCCTCAGTCTTCAATGCTTTACTTCACACATCATCAACACTCTAGTTCTGCATAATGCTGGAAACTAGGGACAACATATTTTACATCCTTCAGACAGCCTCCTGGTCTGAAGGATGTCAGCTGACTTTTCAACTTTAATTGACTCTCAGTTGATCATTCCAAGCCCTCCAAAGCCCTTGCAGATGAGTCAATCATCAGTATGGACAAGTCCCAATAAATGGAGACCACCCTAAATATGTCTTCACTCACTTTGATAGCTAAGAGGAATTGAGCCTATATGGGAGATCACCACAGGGATCTTCAGGCAGGGTTAACAAAGAATTCTGCCTGAAAGTCTGGAGTGCCAAAAACTGCCAAAATTTGGCTAGATTGACTGATAGTCTGACTCAGTATAAGGCAGCTCCCTGTGTTCCAACATTGCCAAGCCAAGGTCACCAAGCAACAGCTCACCACTCTTGGTACCATGATGCAATGTAGCATCTGGCTCTCCTGGCCATTCTCTGAGCACATCACAGCTTCTATCTCTCTTTGTTCCTTATCTATCTCATCCAGTACCTGGGCTTCAACCTATCCATGTCCATTTAGTCCTGATCTGTCTAAACTGAACCCTGAATACAGCCTGTGTCAGAACTAATATGTGGTCTGACATGATGACAATACTTGCATCAAAGGACAGATCTTTTGCCTCCAGAGATGTCAGGGCCACTAAAAATGTGAACTATTTGCCTAATCTGCCTTCTGAAAATGCCAAGTTTCTTTTTGGCAAATCACCCCATTCTTATGATATGTGTTGTTGTTGTTGTTGTTGTTGTTGTTGTTGTTGTTGTTGTTTGCTTTCAAGTCATTTCTGATTTAGGACAATCCTAAAGCAAACCTATAATGGGGTTTTCTTGGCAAGATTTTTTCAGAGGGGATTTGCCTTTACCTTCCTCTGAGGCTGAGAGAGTATGACTTGCCCAAGTTCACCCAGTGGGTTTCCATGGCTGAGTGGGAGATTCAAACCCTGGTTTCCAGAGTCATAGTTCAATGCTCAAACTACTACTTCATGCTGGCTATCTTATGATATATCTAATGGGTCCCAACAATCTGGACATAACATCATATTGGCATGGAGGTTATCATGTTCAGCAACAGCACAGGTATCACCATCACCTTAATTGCACCCAACAATAAACTCTGATTGATAGAGCAGATAAGAAGGGAATATTGGTCACACAGTCATCCATCATATTAACTACTGCCAGCTGCTCATTTTTCCCCAGGAATTTTTTCAGTTTCCTCCATGGTTCAGAGCTGCAATGTCCTCCCCATGATCACAGAGGAACACTTTTTCAAGGACATCTCAGCACTAGCAGATTTATTTCTACATCTTTGTCATCAAGACAATTTAAAGGACAACTGCAACCAGTCAGCCAACTGAGCAAACCCAAGAGAAATGTCACTTTTGCAGCAATCGTCTTGATCCTCTCTTAGGCCTGGCCTCTCTTGTAAGAGGCTATTTTCATGTTTATAATCAAAGCAACTCCTCTCAAAGTAACAGCTTTGTTTCGCTTGTATTATTATCTTTTAAAAACATGGACTATATATTATACTGTCCCATTTAAGTAAAATTTAAGTACAGTACAATAAAATGGAAAAGATAAGAAGCTCTTTCTATTCTTAATTTTCTTGTGTACATGTAGAGATCTCCAGTTTTTCAGCGTTTTTTTCAGCATTTTTTCTGCCCACCTCTTCTTTGCTGAACAAAAACCAATCACTTTTAACATACTCTCAGTAAATGGCATAAACTTCATTTTAATAAGAACTCTCCATGCTTCTCTTGCCCTTGCTGATCTTGCATAAGCCACATGCTGTGTGTATTGACCCTAAGAACAACCACTCTATAAGTACATGCAATCTTTTCAAACAATGTGGGACTCCTCTTAACTAGTTGCCGTGATGGGAACTGGCAACAGTGATAATACGCAATATATTCTTCACAAGAAGGTTGGAATCCAGTTAGTTTCTTACTCATATCTAAGTACCTCTTATTAAAGCAATTAGATATATTTCTCTAATGCACAATGTTCCTATTCAGCTTTATATTTATTTAACTTATATTCTGTCTTTCCCCTTGCACAGGACACAAGACCTTCAGTTCAAAGTCACTGAAACAGAGTTTTATTGTCCATATAGATTGTGCATTATCAGCTGATACATATCTGTCTGCCTCTGCAGAAATTGGCAGTTCTCCTTTGGTTGAACATTCAGCTAAGCATTGCATTGTGCATTTCATTGCATAACATTGCCATTCAGCACAAAGTTGTGTATCACAATTAATGTGTAACTCTGCTTCTGGGGATTTGAGCTATACAATGTAGGATCCCTCCATGCCATCAGCAAGTGCATGCACTCACAATCCCTAGCACAAAAATAGTCACCAAAAGCAACATCTAACCCAGGGGTCGTCAAACTACAGCCCGGGGGCCGAACCCGGCCTCTCGAGGCCTTTCAACCAGCCCATGGCTGGTCCTGCTGCCACTATCGCCGCTGCGCGCGCACGCCACAAAGCACCATTTTGTATTCCAAAATGGCGCCCGCACTCACGCACGTATGCACACTACTCCCGGCGTCTTGCATGTGCGTGCGTGAGCATGTGCGCCATTTTAGAACACAAAATGGCACCCCGCACTTGCGCACACATGCGCACGATGCCAGGAGTAGTGTGCATGCGTGTGTGAGTGCGCGCGAGCGTGCACCTCCGGCACCATTTTTTTTCCTTCAGCCCGCCGATGATCTGGGGGACAGCAGAACTGCCCCCTGCAAAAAGAAAAGGTATACTGACCCTTGGTCTAACCAGTTCAGGCCTTGGATGTTTTCCTTAGAGTGAGGCTCTTGCAAAGTCACCTTCGATACTACTGGCCAACAAGTTGATGAGCTCCTTCAGATAGAGAAAATGTTAGAATCATAGAGTTGGGAGAGATCACAAGGGCCACCTGGTCCAGCCCCCTGCCATGCAGAAATATACAATCAAAGCAGTCCTGACAGATGGCCATCCAGCCTCTGTTTAAAAACCTCAGAAGAAGGAGACTCCACCAATCTCTGAGGCAGCATGTTTCACTATCAAACAGCTCTTAAAATGAGGAAGTTTTTCCTAATGTTGAGGTGGATTCTTTTTTCCTGTAGTTTGAATCCATTGCTCTGGATCCTATTCTCTGGAGCTGCAGAAAGCAAGCTTGCTCCATCCTCAATAGGACACTCCTTCAAATACTTTAACAGGGCTATCATATCACCTCTTAACCTTCTCTTCTCCAGGCTAAATATAGCCAGCTCCCTAAGCTACTCCTTATAGGACATGGTTTCCAGAATTTTCACCATTTTGGTCACCCTCCTTTGGACACGCTCCAGTTTGTCAACATCCTTTTTGAATTGTGGTGCCCAAAACTGGACATAGTATTCCAGATGAAGTCTGGACAGAGCAGAATAGAGTGGTACTATTACTTCCCTTGATCTAGACATTACACTCTTCTTGATACAATCTAGGATCATATTAGCTTTTTGGGTTGCTGCATCACACTGTTGACTCATTTGCTGGAGGTTGATATTTATAGCTGTAATTCTTGGTTTCATTTTAAGTAACCAGATGTTGTTTCTGTTGTCCTTGACTATGTGTTGGCAATTATTCCCAACAACAGCTGTAACTTTTTATTTCTACCCTATAATTGTTGTTGTTGTTGTTTTAATTCTGTAATATATCAGACCAAAAAAGCAAGTGTGTATCTATTGCCGTGGTTTGTGCTGGCTTTTTGGTCACCTCCCCACTAATGTGTATTGTGAGATAAACTGAAGAATTTTTATGCAGATGGAAAAGATATTCCATCTAAACTTTGGGAAGAACCTCCTGACAAAAGGTAGACTCAAGTTTACAAAAACTCATGCAACCAACTTCTCTCTTTCAGTTAGTCTCAAAGGTACTATAAAATTTCTTTGCATACTGAATTTCCATACTAACACAGCCATGTATTTGAATTCTATGATTCTATGTTTCAAGGTGGATGGTCGGATTGGTAAAAGCAATTATTTTGACATCTTCTCCCTCTTTTTCTCCTTTCAATTTTTATTTTTATTTTTAGAGTTACAGCATCATAATGCACCAGTGCAATACTGAAATGCATGGAAATGCTGCTTCACTATTTAGCTGGTGCACTGATGTACTACAGTTCTAATGGGAGGAGGGGAGAAGTCAAATATATTTCAAAAATCTAGGAATCCAGGCTCAGCAAACCACAGCTTCCGGTTTAAAACCAACTCTAGTGAGAAGCCAAGTAATCACATGTCCAGCAACAAATATGTTGTTGTTTTTTGTTGTTATCTACCTTCTAGGGAGATTCTTGGGAGACTATCACACTAGTTTGTAAACCAGCTTACCTGAGCCAGTTTAAAATTAGAAATGGTGGCATCCTGACAGTATCAGACACATTTAGCTGCCAAAATCACCATCCGGCTGCAGCCTGGCTCCATCACTGCCCCAAGGGGTGCTCCTCATGCCTCTTTTCGAAGCCGGGAGTTTTCTAGCTTGAAAAAAGGGTCACTGGAGTTCCCCCTCTGAGTGGCTATGGAGCCGGGCTGCAGCTGGGCAGTGATTTTACCAGCTAAATGTGTCTGATACTGTCAGGATGCCACCCGCTTCTAATTTTAAACTGGCTTGAGTAAGCCGGTTTATAAACTAGTGCGATAATCTTCATGGTGACCCTGTGAATAAGACATCTTCAAGCCCTCCTGTCATCTACCTCTCTCCTCAGTTCCTGTAGGCTCAGGCCTGTGGTCTCCCTGATTGAGTCTATCCATCTGGCATGCAGTCTTCCTCTCTTTCTACCGATCTCTACCTTCCCCAGCATCATTGTCTTTTTTAAATAAGTTGTGCCTTCTCATGATGTGGCCAAAGTATGACAGCCTCAGTTTAGTCATTTTGGCTTCCAGGAAGAGTTCAGTCTTGATTTGTTCACAGTATCCTCAACACTCTTCTCCAGCACCACATCTCAAATGAATTAATTTTCTTCCTATCCGCTTTCTTCACTGTCCAGCTCTCACATCCATACATGGTAATAGGGCATACAATGGCTTGTATGATTCTAACTTTAGTGTTCAGCTGTGTATTTTTATGCTTTAAGATTTTGTCTAGTTCTTTCAAACCTGCCTTTTCCATTCCTAATCTTCTGATTTCTTGACTGCTATCTCCATTGTGATCAATGTTTGATCCAAGGTATGGGAAATCTTTAACTATTTCAATTTCCTCATTGTGTAAATGAACTTATGTATGTAAATCCTCTGTGATAATTATTTTTATTTTCTTTATGTTTAACATTAAACCTGTCTTTGCCCTTTCTTCTTTAACTTTCTTTAGTGATTGTTCCAAGTCTGTGATGCTTTCCACTAGTAGTATGGTGTCGTCTGCATTTCTTAGATTGTTGATGTTCCTTCTCCTATCTTCACTCTTCCTTCTTCTGTGTCTAAACCTGCTCTGTATATAATATTTTCTGCATACAAGTTGAACAGATAGGGTGATAAAATGCAATCTTGCCTGACCTCTTTGCCAATTAGGAACCATTCTGTTCTTACAGTAGCCTCTTGTGGGCTCTTTTGTCACTTTGGGAGGCAGTATGGCATGTTCTCAAAGAAATGGGAGTGCCACTACATTTGATAGTCTTTTTGAGGAATATGTACATTCAAATGTAGTGGCACTCCCATTTCTTTGAGAACATTCCATACTGCCCCCCAAAGTGACAAAAGAGCCCACAGACAGGGAATGAGTGTATGTGGAGACAGTAACTGCCAGTAATACCCAGCAAAAATGAAGGAGCTATACTGCAAGAGCTCACACTTCTTTAGACCAGTCTGGATTGCAACAGGACTTGGTTATGTTTTCAGCTATTTCAAATCATTGCTTTTGTGAATAATACTGAATGTAGGGATTTATACCATTCAGGGACTTTGTTCCATTTGCTGCAATGATTTTTTCAGAGTGCCGTAAAACTACCAACAAGCTTGAAGGATACCCTTAAAAAGAGCTATACTTCTACCAGTGAAATTATTCTGCCTGGCAGTTGAAAAACACTGTGAAGTGTAGATTTCCATTCCATTGTAATGAAAACAGCATTTAAAGGCATTTTCAAAGCAATCAGGGAATGGATGTTCCACCATCCTCTCTTCTCCTCTTTTCTTTAAATCTCTTTGCTTTAAATTTTTATGATGCCTTATTGCAATGTTCCAAAAAATTCATAGACCTTTCACAAAGAGTCATTTCTAATTTAACTAGAAAGCAAGAAAAGATAATTTCTAGTTATAAAGTTCATCTGGTTACAGAACAGTAGGATCCCATGTGGCAAATGCATTATTTCCCTTTTCTCACCATTTTGTCCTCTAATGATCTTTAAATGAACTTGCACAGAAGGAAGAAGGCTAGTAAGAGAGCTATTCTGGGGCTACTACTGGAGTTCAGAAATGAAGGACAGAAACTAGGACTCTCGAGACCTATCTCGCTTACTAGGTAATTGTGAATGATTCATTACACTTCAGATTTTATCCAAGCCTGTAAGAGCTAAAATTTTGGACAAATATTACCCAAGGCTAGCAAATAAAGGAAGAAAAATGATATTCCAAACTGATTTAACACTTTAATGATGACATACCAGCTTTCTGTTGGAGTTTGACACCTCTGTCATGTCCCTTTGTGTCAAGAAAAGTGTTTTCTAATGTCTCTTAGGACAAAAATCAAAGTTGGTTAATACATTTGGTATGACCACTGAAAGTGGCATGTAAAGTGGTATAGGCTTTTAAGGTCTCTGGGACATGACTGCCATGTTGCTCTGTCCTTCTGCCAACTCAGGAAACTAGAAGCTTTTAAAAAATCATTAGGAGTATAGTTAGTGGAAATGGAGATGAACCATTAATTGTTCATCCCAGCAAGATGAAAGCTAAAACTTTAACACAAGGGTAGTGTTCATGCTAAAGGGCCTAAATACCCTGAAGGCACCATATCTTGTCTGATCTTAAAAGCTAAGCAGGGTCAGCTCTGGTTAGTATTTAAACAGAAGACCACCAACAAATACCAGGTGCTGTACACTATATTTCAGAAGAAGGAACTGGTAAAATTCATTGAAATATTACCTTTGAATATTCATTGTCTAAGAAAACTCTATGAAATTAATGGGGTCACCATAAGCCAACAGGCAACTTAAAGGCACACACACATGCACAGTGTTTATGCTGCTCTCCAGATGTTGTCAGACTGCAACTTCCAGTAGCCCCTACCCAGCAGAGTCAATGGAGAGGGTTGCATGGTTCCCACCATTGCTTTAACAGATCTTTTCCTCAATGAGTTGAAGTTGCATCTTGCAGCTGCAGACAGACACAAAGGCCAATCCACCAGGCCAGCTTTCTTTATTCTTCTTCCTCGCTCTAATTTTCAAATCATCAAACTCAGTGGTAACCAGTGGCTTCTATGAAAGTGTGACAAATAATCTGTTCCAGATTTTAGTCCAAACTTTAAAGGAGTTATCTAAGGTGCTGAACCATATCCCCAGATTAGATTTCCATAACATGGATAGCCTTTTTATAGTTTGGACTAAAGCACAGAGTTCACCATCCTACTGATGTGTGATCTACCAGCTTCCACTGATCATATTTGGTAAAGAGTTTTGGAGCCCTCAGAAGCTCATGCCACTGATGCATCACTTTTGTAACATTTTGGTAGTCCAAATAAAAGGTATTATCCAACTTTAATTTTTATTTTTATTCATGAAACACAGAGATGCTTAGTTTCCCTGTTGTAAAGGAATACCCTAGCTAAAGAGACTGTGTTACTCCAGAAATTAGGACCTAGACTAAAGAATTCAAATTACAAGAGAGAATTTTCAAAACAGTTTGAAGAGCACAGTGGAATGCTGATGCAGTTTATTTCCTTACTGGCATCAAATACAGTTGGCCCTCCATATGCACAGATTTTTTTTATCCATTGATCAACCATCCAGGGCTTGAAAATATTCCCCAAAAATATAAATTCCAAGAAGCAAACATTGACTTTGTCATTTTATATAAAGGACACCATTTTACTATGCCATTATATTTAATAGGACTTGAGCATCCATGGATTTTGGTATCCATGGGGAGTTCTGGAACCAAATCCCAGCAGGTACCAAGGGCTTACTGTACTGGCTAGATTATCTTTGAGGCTCCTATGACAATCCAATTCTGTGAGTGGCAGACTAGAAATGAGTCAGGAAGTTGGCAGATTGAAATGCAGCCTGAGAATTCAGTCTCTGTCTCAGAACAAAGAGCCAAACTTTAGCATCTTTACAGAACCAGGCAAAATACCTCGGCCCATCTGTTCCTTGATACCTGTGGAACTAGCCTTCTGGCCATCTGTGGTTGTGGCACTGAAGCACAGGAAAGAGAAGAGAGGGTGCTTCCTTCCTTTGGCAAGCTACCATGCTGATGCACAAAGTAAGACTGGTAGAATCTTCCATTTCAAAAATACGAAGGTAGCTTTCAGAAATATGAAGAGAATGTGAGTTGCTTGTCAAGGCATGACTTCCATGTGGCAGCTATTTCAAACTGCTTCTATGGGATGGATTCTCTTTGTGCTGTACCCTCATTGCATAGTCCTCTGAAGATTGTATTTTGTGGTATCATGAGTATGTGGGTAAATCCAGTGTACACAAACAACTTACAGCATGAAACAGATGCCACCTGGAGGCAAGGACGGTTTACCATCCTTGTTTTTATTACATTTCTCCAAATACCAGCAGCATTCTTATCCTGTCTCAGTTCCAACTCGAGTTGTGAAGTTGTAATCCTTTCCCCCAGATATGTGTGTGCATTTTTGTGCACTTTCCCCCAAATGTATGTATTTGTATCCATGTTTTTATTAATGTATACATTTCCCCACACACCCTCCTGCTGACTATTGTGTGTCTGAGCACATTTTCCAAATATATGTGCCTTTAGGCATACATATTTTAGTGATACATTTTTTAAAAAAAATTATTCATAGGATATTTTTTTCATTCCTTGGTCATATTGGTCATTTGGTACATTTTTATTTTTTTTTATCCACTAAAGGATTTCTGAGAAAAAGATATGCTTGCTCCTATTGCCAGCTTTGGGAGGTGTGAAATGAATATTTTCATAGGGAAATGCAAATGTAACACAGTTGTGGTTTCAATGTCACAATCGTGTGCTAAGTCTCAATGGTGTTCCATTTGCATCTTCTCTTGAAAAATACATACATCATGGAACTTTTCCTATACATTCATCTACTGCTGGGATAAAAAGATTCATTTAAATTTCTGATAGGTTTCAACACACTAATACTTGTCTGGGGAGCCTATGTTAAAATCACTTGGGGAGGAGAAGAGAAGGGAGAGAAAGTGATAGAGGATGATCAGTTGGTTTGCAGATGATGTTGCTACATTGGCTAATCCAGGCTAATTTAGAGAGAAACCATTACCTAGGCAGGCTTGGATAGAGGAAGACTTTAGTCATTTCACTGCTCCTCTATCCTGCCAAATGTAATGCCTGAGTTATGTTCACAACATGCCAATTTACCCAAGCAATGGGCTTCCCCATTAACACTTGTGTGGCATTGTGTGCAAGGCATTCCCCACCGCATTCATTCAAAGAGTGAGACAAGATGTAGAGCAGCATGCTTGATCCTGTCCAGTGCATTTGCTGGGCACAGTTTTAATTAGTTCCGTGGCTAATTTCCCTGGGATTTTGCCATGTTGAGTCATAAGGCCTCCCTCCCCACCATGCATACATATACAGCTCCCTTAACTTTCCCTTCCTCTCTTCCTCCCTCCTCCCTCTCTCCCCAAGTGCAATAAGAAGCATTACTGCTGACTGCATGACAAACTGCACTGCAGAAGGAAGGAAGAGAAGCAAAGGGCTGCAGAGTCTGCAGCTGCAGTCAACAGTCTCAGCTCCCTTTTCCCAGCTCCATGGGGAGCCTGGTGCTACAAAAGGTTACTGGTCTCATTTTGTAATTAGTTCCAGTTCTAATAGTAGGGCTAATCACAGTAGGGGGGAATCTAGGAAGGGAATCCCTCCTGCCCTAAAACCAGATGAGTTTCAAATCTAAATGATGTTTTCCTGCAGGGTTTTATGCCCAGGTCCCATGCTAGTAATGTTAGTGAGATGCATAGGGATTATTTTATTTAGCCTGCCTGGGTTTACTCACACACACCCTAGCTTGCACATATGATATTACTAGAGTGTTAGCCTAAAAGAAAAATTGATGTTTATTCTCCACACCAGCTGATTCATGTCAGACACAAAAATGAGATATGGACATGTATATACCTAGGCCAAGTAAGGGATGGGTAATAGAGAATTTTTTTTTGGTCCCTGTTTTAAAGCAAACAGATCTAATTCACATTTCCCTGCATAATATGCAGATTGGGACGTGACTACCCTTGAGACTCTGTACTTCTCTGTGTTTTGTGACACAATTCTCAACTTCAAAAGCTATGTGCAAAAAATATGTGTCTATTTCTGGGGAAAGCTGCATGGAGAAATGTTACATTAGAGAACGATGGGGTGAAAGTGCATAGGTTAGGGAAATGAAAATCATTACACTTTTTTTTGTGATTTTTTAAAAAGTAGAATGATCCACAGGTGCAAAAGATATATGATTGGATACATGTAAAGCTGACATAGATCAGTTATAGACAAATTTGTACATCCCTGAGCTAGAATGCAGAGTCATCCCACCAACTCAATCAAGACAGCTTACCTTTGGGAGTGGGGTAAGGGAAAATGATGTTTCATAGCGATACAAGAGGATTTCCTTTATGATTGCTAACAACTGTAAAGGGCTGATTGCCCTTTCCTGGGCAACATCAGAGGACCACAGATTGAGCTGGTCTTACTGCATTCTTTTATGGCTGTCAGTCAGTGGTGTCGCGACTAAGGTTGCTGTCACCCTGCCCTTGCCCTCCTTCCATACCACACCATACAGAATCCTTAGTAATGTTTTTTTTTTATTAATGTTACTCATAAATTGTAATTCTTGTATATCACTGAGTGTAATAGCAATAAAGATAAAGGCAGTCCCTTGACATGAGTGTCTAGTCATAACCAACTGTAGGGGGTGGTTCTCATCTCCGTTACTAAGCTGAAGAGTCAGCATTGTACGAAGACGAATCCACTGGTCATGTGGCCAGCATGACTGCACCAAACGCTGTTACCTTAACACAGAAGTGATACCTATTAATCTACTTGCATTTGCATGCTTTTGAACTGCTAGTTTGGCAGAAGCTGGGACTTGTGACAGGAGCTCACCCCATCATGCAGCACTTGGGCCTCAAACTGCTAACCTTTCAATCTTTCAATCATCAGAATTGGCATCTTAACCACTGAGCCACCTGCATCCCACAATAGTTGTGATATAAACAACTAGCAAAATTATAATTATACCTTTAAATTACAATAGCATATGTACAGCCTAAATCTATTTACATAGATTAAAGTGCAAATTAGGTAACATGTGATGTTTTAAAAGAAAAATTAAAAAGAATAAAAACAATTTAAAATATTAACATTTAAATTTCTACTTAAAATTTAAAATTTATTTTTTAAAAAATATCTGGGGCCTGCCCTTCCTCTTCCCACTAAGCCTCACCCCACTCCCATCATCCCTTCAGCATTTTAAAGCAACATAGGTGAATGCCACAGCCCATTTCTACCAAAAGGCAGATGTTTAGGGAGCAATGGTATCAACTCACCTTAGGGTGTCACCTGGTGTGGTTTGAACCCCGTGCACCCCCCTAGTTATGCCTGCACCCCCCTGCTCTCAGTTACTGAAGACACAACTGGAAACTATGCCTGCATTGGTCATAGTAGAAAAGGAAGCCCATCTTGGGAGAAAGGTAAGGTGTATATTCAATCAATCAATCAGGTGCAAATGTTCTTGGGGCATTGATGTGTATCAGAACATTCTGTGTCTGGTCAACTTCCTTATTTGCCCTCCTCCGTTACATCACCTCCATGCAGACTTCTGCCATATCAGGCTGCCTTCATATGCAGCATTACAATCCCACCCAAATGATAGCAGAGTTGTATGGGGATGATGGCTTTCCTGTGGTCTGGCCCCATGTTGGTCCAATAATTCTGTAGAGAGTGACTGAGGAGACTGTGCAGCAGGTAACATCATTCTTTCCTATGCCTGCATAGCTGACACACAGCGAAGGGATAATTAAGAGGGGCTCATGTCATTCAGCCTCCCAACAGGATCCTTACAGATCTTGCTGGTCTGTAGCCTGATGAGGAATTCACTCATGCGAACTGGAATTAAAATCAGCTTTTTGTCTTAAACTTCTCATCTTTTAAAATCAAAGAAAGACAACTGTGTTTATGGGTAGTGTGGAAGGTAATTCAGCCATTTACATTCAAATGACACTCTCTAAAGATGCGGGCTGCTTAATGTTAATGATTTTATGTACATTCATCTGATCCTGTGAACAGATGTTGTCTTTGAAATGAGCATTATTGGTTACCAATTGGGTCTTTCTTTAAAAAGAAGGGACAAAGAAATAGAGGCAAAAATGTTAATATTTGAGCCCAGACCTCAAGAAGATTGAGCTGAGCATCCTGCTTGGACCAATGATTTAACAGGATTGCAGACCTTGGGAAATTACGTAACTCATTCACATTACTCATTAGGGTGTTGAAAAGGTACTTTATTGCTTTTATTCATTATACTGCTGAAACCCATGTTGCATTATTCATTCATTACTTGTTTGGAAAAAATGATGTGAATAACAAATAACTTATAATATTCCACTTAGTATGTAGCTAAAAAATCTTCAGAACTAACTTATTTATTTATTTATTTAAATTTATTTATTATTCACAGGTACAAATATTTTCCATACATTGTTTATATTTACCGCATTCTATATTATATTTCCCTTACCCCCACCCCACTTATCTCTTATCTATATTTTCTTGTATCATACATCTTTACCATTGTGACTTCTCTATCATATCACATCTGTTGATGTAACCTTTCTTCTCCTGACTTCACCTTATTTATTTGCTTATATATCTGTCTCTCTTAAATGTATCTTGTCTATATATAAATCTCTCTCTCTCTCTCTCTCCTTTATATGTACCTATATATTTATTTTTGTTACTTGGAAGGTTGTCTTGTTTCATACTAAATCATACTATTATCCAACTTGTTAATTTCAACACCACTTTTCTTTGCAAAACATCAGAAAAGAATTTCAGTCTTTATCATCTAAGTATGAACTATCTATTACTTTGGATGATCTATCTATTTCAATAGCTTCTAATGTTTTAGTCAACCAATCATCAGTAGTAGGTATTTCCTGAGATTTCCATCTTTGTGCTATAAGAATTCTTGCCAGTGAAACCATATATAAGATATTTTTCCAATATTTGTTCCTTTCTTGTGTTTTGATCTTATTATTCATATTGAGCAAATATATTTCCAGATACATGTCATATTTAATGTTCAGCATTTTACAGATCTCATCATATATTCCCTTCCAAAATTGCTTTGCTCGCAGGCAATCCCACCACATATGTATCCAGAAACCTATATTATCTTGACATTTCCAACAAAAAGGTTTTTGATTTTTGTAAATTTCAGATAGTTTCACTGGAGTTAAATGCCATCTGTGTTCCATCTTATGAAAATTGTCTCTCAATTTTTGGTTTTTAGTAAAATTATATGTATACCTTCTTGCACTAGTCCAGCTCTCTAAATCTATTTCTTTTTTGATGCCATTTTATCATATTTTCTTTAACTAGTTCTGTTTCTAGCTTTCTTCTTAGCAGTACTTTATGTAATCTAAAAATTTGTTTTGGTTTTTCTTCCAAGAGTATTCCGTCTATTTAATTATTTTGTAGATCAAATCCACTTTGTTTCTTATCCACTTTGAATCTTTCTTTAAATTGCAAGAATAAAAACCAATAATTACTACATTGTATCTTAGGTATTTCTTTGATATTTCTCATTTCTATTTCACCTGTATCTATTCTTTGTTTTAATATATCTTTATACCTTATCCCAGGGGTAGGCAACCTTTCCCCTTTTAGGGCCGAGGGACTTCAGCTCCCAGAAGCCTCAGCCATGTTGGCCAATAGTCCCATGTTGGCCAATAGCTCCTGGGATTCTGGGAGCTGAAGTCCCTCGGCCCTTAAAGGGGAAAGGTTGCCTACCCCTGCCTTATCCATTTGTCAATTGGATTATATCTGCCCATGAAGGCTTCCTGTGGAGAAGCCCAGCCTGGGATTCCTCTATAAAATTCATTTTTAGTTTTTTGCCAAGCTTTAAGTAGAGGCTTTCTTATGAAATGATGTTCAAAATCACAATGCACCTTTTATTTCTCATACCATAGGTAGGCATGCCAACCGTACCTAAGGTTGATTCCCTCTAGATTTAAGGTTCTATTATTCTTCAATGTAATCTAATCCACTAACATTGCCAATGCATTATTCCGATAGTATAATTCTGGTAAGTCGAATCCATCATTTTGTCTTGAATCAGTTAATACTTTCCATTTGAATCTAAGTTTCTTCCCTTCCCATAAAATTTTTTCCAGTCAGAACTAACTTTTAAAGTAACTAGAATGTTGCATCAAAAATTGACTTCATTAAATCATAGAGTAGGAAGAAATCACAAGGGACATCCAGTCCATCCCCTACCATGTAGGAATACAAAATTAAAGCATCCATTATTTCTTTGAGGTCCATGACATGGTTTTGTAGTTTGAAAATAACATAAAGGTTGTTCACATTTAAGAGGCTAATATACAAAATAGTTTGGGACAAAGTTGGAAGAAACTTGAAGACACACAACAAGGAAACAACATGTTTGTGAGGAGAATAATGGAATTTGAACTTCTGGAAACTGACAATAGTGATAGATGTTTTAGTGGCTCTGCCAACAATTCAGATGGAGTAGGGACAGGAATTGTATTGAATGTTGCTGTTCTTCCTTTTCTGGATCTGGATATGAACATTCTTGTACCCATTCCAAAATGTGTCATGCTACAGTTACATGGCTAAAATTTTTGTTAATAACTTGAAGGCACACAACACTCACCCTCCCAAAGTTCTCAGTGTGGACAGTTTCCATGTGTGTGTGTTTGCATATTATTTGGATGTCAAGTAAGCTTGTTTGCTGTGTGAAAATACAGACTCTCCACCATCACTATGTATCTCTCATTGGCTAGTTTATAAAATGTATAGAACATATTCCAATTAAGATGTTATATTGGTTTTCTATGAAGAGTCATCCTAACAGTTTCCATGAGTTCATTATGCTGAAAATGAGATTGTGCTTTATGAAATTTATCCTGAAACTCCATATAAAGTCTGGGCTCACCCAGATGGCATAGCCAGGGTCAGCCCAAGCATTTGGCAGAGGAAGGTAAGTACTTCAGCAGAAGGTTCTAGGAGACAAGAGTGAAAGCTTTCCAGCTTCAGGTTCTAGACTTTCCAGCTGTTCTCCTCAGGAGGCTGTTCCCTGTGTCAGGTATATATATTGAAGGAACACTGTATCAATGCAAGTGCTGAGGAAAGTTTGAATTGCCAGTGTAGCCAAATTTTCTACATGGGTTGGAAAGATGTATCCTCTTGTCCATCTAAGTCCAGAGGTACAGCTACTGGGATGGGGATTGGCAAAATGAGGACATTGCTCCTCCAAAGAAATTTGACTCATTTTGTATTCCACACGTCTAGCATTGGAGAGACTGAGATACTGAAAACCATCCATACCTAGAACTCTTATATTTGCTTGGTAATTCTGTATTCTAATATTTGCATTCCCTTGGTAAACTTTGGCTGCCCCTTTTCTGTACATGCCTAAACTTTATGTATGTCAGTTGAAATTTTAAGTTATTGGAATGTTAGAAATTTGGGGAATGAAGGAACATTTCATGCAGGAGGGGTCATAATTCTTATTTGGGAGGGGTGATGTCTTCATTTTGTCCCTACCATAGCTACATCCCAGTATAATCTTCCTACAAAACACAGTTTGTCCATAGGGACACATGATTTGAGCTTCTTCTGTTCCTTGTATCCTAGCTCACAGCTCAGTCAGTTCCCCAGGGGAGCATTCCTTGAATGTCTAGCAGTACTACTTTCTAAACATCACCAAACTGTTATTGTAAGGAGTTATCACTATCCCTGAACTACTCTCCTGTAGCTCTAAATAAAATTGGAGCACACACATGTAAATGTTTGGTGCCACCATAATGCTAAAAAGCACAGACAAACAGGGAGCATGCAGTCTGGCATGTTCTGCAGCACCCATTACAGCAAAATGCTTAAGGCTGAGCAATGTCAGGCTGCACATTCCAAAAATGATTTAATTGGTGAGTGCAGTAAGAGTGGGGGATTGCTCTCTCCATTCCACTCTCTGGAGAAAGTACCACATTTTGCTGTTATTTCTTGTGCAGGTAGATCTCCAGTGATTCATATAAAAACCAACACCCCTTGAAAAAGCCAGTAATCAAAGTTTCCAATAACTGGGCTCCAGGGCTGTATTGAGTAAAAGGATCAGGGCTTAACATAGGGGGGTTGCAGACTGCCAGAAATAGTGCAAATTGAGTCCACTTTAAGGGTTAGGGTTAGGGTTAGGGAATCATGGGAACTGTATTTTATTGTGGCACCAGAGCTCTGTGACAGAGAAGGCTCAATGTCTCAGGAAAAAAAAAACAAAAACAATTCCCATGATTCCCTAGCACTAACCCTAACCCTAAAAGTGGACTCAATTTGCACTATTTCTGGCAGTCTGCAACCCCCCATAGTTACTTTTTTGGATTACAACTCCAAGAATGCTTCAACAAGCATGACAAGTGGCTATGGTTCTTCGTAAATTCTGGAGGTTGTAGTCCAAAAAGTAACTTTTATGAGCTCTGAATATGTGCACACTAGTTTATGTAAGAGCAGAACACAAAAGAAACTGGAGGAATGAGAAGAGACTACAAATTATTTATTTATTTATTTTAAATGAGAGTCTGAACATGTATCCTTCCATTGACTTTCCTTTGGGCTTTCAGAATGGATATTGTCCACCTGAGCATTGCAATTAGCTGACTGAAGCACATGGTAGCAAATTCTCTTTTTAAGTTGGAAAAATTAATGTCCACTGATATCCAGGCAACACCAGGGAAATTGCTTTGGGATAGATTTGAACTACTGCTGTTCCTGCCCTTAAAATGGTGTAATTAAAAAAAAAAAAGCTAGACTTCTAAGAGCAGGGTGCATCTACACTGTAGAAATAATGCACTTTGACATTACTTTAAGAGCTATAGCTCCATCCTGTGGAATCCTGGGATTACCGGTAGTAATTTTACAAGGTCTTTAACCTTCTCTGCCAAAGGGTGCTGGTGCTTCACAAAACTACAAATCCCAGGATGCTGTAGGATGGAGCCATGGCAGCTAAGGTCATGTCAAATTGCATCATTTCTAAAGTGTAGGTGCACCCTTAACCTGATCTGCTTCTGGTTTCTTAAGCCACCCTGCTTCACTGAATCCATTCTTGAGCAGCTTTTTTGCCAAGCCATGGGCTTGCATGTATATGTGTGTTTTAATTTTCTTTTATGGATCAATGCCTTTCACTCCACAACAGAAGCTTCAGCCTATCTTCTGCCACCCTTTCCACTTGGTAGTTGAGTGCTGCTAATTTTGTTTTCAGCATCTAGTTAGTGCTTTATAGGAACATCCTTGTTCTGTCAGACTCTTCCATGGGGTGTGAGGCATGCTGTATCTCTCCTCTGACTAATGAATTGCTTGACACTCTTCAACATTTGCTTTCCTTACATGAAGAGGTGGGATCTCAGAATGACATCAGCTTCTTCTATGGATATTTTAAATATGGCATCACAAAGCTGTGTGTTGTATAAATGTGTCCAGTACTAAAAGCAGGGTGAGGGGAGTTGGTCATCTGTTCATGTTACAGACAGAATCAGAGGAATTCAGGAGAGATTGTCCATTTGGAACAGTCTGACCCTGGAGCAAAGTTCCTGCTTCACATGCTTCTTTCTTTTGGGATTTATTGTCTGTTTCTGAATATAATGACATTTGATCATCTCTCTCCTGACCTGGACTAAAAAGAAACAACTCTTAGAGACACCAAAGTGAGTGACCAATGTGTATAACATTATTCCAGATATTTGTCCCAAAGCATCAAGCCTTCCAAATACTGATGGACTGAAACTACCAACATTCTTCATATTGGTAATCCTGGCTAGGACTACTGGAACTTGCAGTCTAACACAGAATCAGAGAGTTGGAAGGGATCACAAGGACATCTAATTCAACCCTCTGCCTTGCAGCAGTACACAGCTACAGCATTCCTGAGAAATGCCCATTCACTCTCTGTTTAAAAACCTTCAAAGAAGAATCACCCAACACCCTCCAAGGCACTCCATTCCATTTTTAAATAATTTACAGTGAAGAAGAAGAGGAGGAAGAGGAAGTTCTTTTTCCTAATGTTTAGGTGAAATCTCTTTTTTGTAATTTGAACCCACTGGTCTGTGCTAAAAGTATCTAGAAGTGCCTTTAGCCAACTTCAGCAAGTGCACCAGCTGAGTTCCTATCTAGGGTAAGTGAATTTGGCCACAGTGATCTATGACTTAATTACCTCTTGATCAGGTTACTGTAATGTACTCTGTTTGCAGATGCCCCTGGAAAGTGTGGAAAAGCTAAAGCTGGTACAAAATGCAGTAGCCACACTACTGTCAAACATGCAATTACTGATTTTGTACCAACTGCACTAGCGTACAGTTTGTTTCCAAGTTCAATTAAAGGTGCTACCTTTTCTTTACCTAAAAAGTCCAGAATTATCTTTAAAAACTACACCCATTCCTAGAATCCTTACCAGATACTGAGACTATCAATGTAAACCCCCTTTCCCACCTCTGTGAGGCTACCTTGGTGAGAACAGGAGATAGTCTGTATGTGTGTTTAGTTTTAGTAGCACCTCCATTGTGAAAAATTGCCCCAAGGGAAGCCAAGCTGGCTCCATCCTTATTGATAGTCAGATAGGCAGTCAAACCTGTATTATTCTACTAGGCATTTAATCTGCTTTTAATATATTTCATTTCTGCCATTTTTATTTTATTTTATTTTATACTGTTTGGGGGGCTGGTGGGTAGGAAAATGAAATATAAACAATAGGAGGGTACCCACTCATACATTCAAAAAAAAAGGGGGGGGAAGGAAATGTATAATAAAAAAGGGAAAATTGTTTCCTTCTGCTACTTTATACACAGAGAGATTTAGGAGAAAAGATAAATTAAACAGAAATACACCCCATCATGCTATAGCAAGGAAGACTGACTCTGTAATCCACATGCCTTCCCAGTATTCCTCTCAGGTCAGGCTGGGAGATTAATTGGCTGAAGGATATACAGCAAGCATTGTAGCTTACTGAGGATACGAAACTAGGGTTTCAACCATTCTGCCACAACAGTTCTTCTCCTGTATATAGAAAATAATGGCCATCCTTTATTTCAGAATTCTACAGCTGCACAGACCTTTAGAAAGTAGCAGAGATTGGAAAGGGAATTATATAGGCCTTGTTAAAAACAACTAAAATGAGTGTTTCTTTATTAGGAGGAGTGGTTAAGAGGTGTATAACTGGGGTGGGGTGGGATGGGAGAAAGAATGGTGAATAGAAAACATTAAATCCCCAATCCTGTATCTTCTCCTCTGGGAGTAAGCCCCACAGAATTTAAAACTTTTGAACTGAGCATTTTGGCAGGCTACATGAACTCATCCCTGTATAAAAATTCTATTTTGATTTTTTAAAAAGAGCTTGTATATACTTTTTGCCATTTAGATGCATTTTCTTTGTTCTGTGTTTAAATGCCAAGCTATTTCTGCTGTCCTTTAATATAAATTCAATTTTTATTTTAATCTGCTATGCTATACTTTAATTCTTTCCTCTACCTTCTCACACTAGCTACTATGGTTGTGCTATTAATGCTGATAAACATATAATGACTCAAATTCTATTGTTAGCCCTGACTAGAGTTCTGTTATTGAATCAATTTCATTTACCTCAATGTTGACTCAGTAGATCTGCTTTTGTTGGGATGGACCAATAGGAATTTGGCTGACATATAATGTAAAGCACTCTTAAGATATCCCAACATCTGTTTAAAGACCTCCAAAGAAGAAGAGTCCACCATCCCCAGAAGCAGTCTATTCTCTCTTTAAAAATAAAAGAATGGACATGAATCTGAAGGTTTGAGAGTATGTCAATAGCTCTTGCTAGTAAATTTTGAACCTGGGAGGTGGGGACCATAAAGTAAAGTGATTGGTAGATGATGATGATGATGATGATGATGATGATGATGATGATGATGATGATTAGATATGCTCATATCTGAAATGGCTGTTCCTTACCACCATATTTTCTCTGTTACATTCCTTACCATGATCAAGTCCACATTTTTTCTTCAACACCAGGCATCCCAAACCTGATGCTCTTCAGCTGTGTTGTATCATAACATCATCACAATACTGGCTACCAGTGAAGAAATCTGCAATACTGAGGGGCATTTTGATTGGGTGAAGTTGCTCTACTGACATTGGCCTGAACACATTGGTAGTCCCAACTAGAATAGCCCCATTGAATCAATTATTGAATTAATTCAACACATTTGAAGTGAGTCAACACTTCTGTAAAACTCATTGATTCCATGGATCTTCTGTAGTTGGGACTGCCAATAGGGGTCAGGCCTTTATTTCATGTGGACATTGGGGCCCAACACATTGTGGTAAAGGAAAATAAATTTATAGGAACTTCTGAAAACAAAAATTGTTGCTATTGTATGCAGTCATTTAAGTACATGAAGCTGTACTTAATGCTCTCTGGACGATGGAAGTCATTATCCAACGGTGTCAATCTGCTAATGCTAATGAGGTTGTATTCATGCACACATTGAGAAATCCAATGCAAATTCCATTTGAAGAAGCAATTGTTCAACTGGTTGTTTAGCTGGTATAACTCAGTGGTCAACTGGTTGCATAAGACCTAGATTCAGAGCTGGTTGTGCAACAAGTTATGAATGCATATGCAAAGACACTTGCATAAGTGATTGCAAAACCATTTACACAAGTTTAGTATGGTGAGGAACCAAAAGAACATATCATACGTGCAACTGGAAAACTGGATTTAGGCCTAAGAGTCTTTGCTGGCTGCACTGAGTGTGTTGTTTTTTCTAAATGCAGAGTCATGACTGAATGAACAGAAGGCTTGCCAAGTTGGCTTGCAGTTCAAAAACACTGGATCCAGGCCAGCTCTAGCTCAGCATGCAAAAATATTGGTTGGTTGGTTGAAAATAAAAGCTACGTCTGCTCCAAAGTGTTGCAGGAAACAAGGTGTCACAAGCATCACTTACTTTTCTTAATGTGGCAGCCCAATGGGTGTTGTTATCCCACTGCTGCCACCAAATTATGTGAAGAGCTACTCCTTCACCTTACTACTTTTTCTTAAAATGGCAGCCCTGAGGGGTTTTTTTAAATCCCACTGCTGCCACCAATGTGTGATGTACCTGACCACTTTTATTTATATCTATGGCTTTACCCCCCAATTGGTTTATTTATTTCTTAGTAGTATAGAATTTCAATCCAGTTTCAGACAAGCTTGTAATTAAATAACAATAAAACTTTATTTGAAGGATGGTTAACAATGTTTCAATTGTTATGATGTTGCATTCACTTGTTCTTGTTATACTTTGTTACATACTCTTTAAAGAAAAACAGTTACTAGTCTTTAGGACTCTCACACTGTCCTTATTTATGTGTATCCTTTTAACCTTATTTCTGTAATAGCCTAACTATGGGCCTTTACAAACTGTCAGAAATAATGTTGCTTGAGGCCACTTTAACTGTCTTGGTTCAGTGCTAGGGAACCATGGTAATTGTATTTTTTTCTGGGACATTTAGCCTTCTCTGTCAGAGAACTCTGGTGCCACAATAAACTACAGTTCCCACGATTCCTTAGCACTGAGACAGGGCAGTTAAAGTGGCCTCAAGCTGCATTATTTCTGGAAGTCTGTAAAGGCCCTATATCCCGCAGGATATCAAATATCAGCAACTCACTCACTTGGAGTGCTACATTCAACTAAGTCCCTCACTAATGGACTTTTCCTTCACAGACCCTGTTGCTAGCTTGGCATAATTCTGCCTGCTCTCCACACAAGGTCTTCTGGAGATTATGGTTTTTGTACTACCAAGATAAAGAAATACTGATGATTCAAGCTATGTTTCATCTAAGCGATCATTCAAGGCTTGATTATTACACTGACAATTGTACAATGTTTGGTTTAGCCAATACTTGAAGATGTTTGATGTTATCAAAATCGCATTATAGACAAAAGAAGCCATGAAAGGAAATTAGCCACTGCATTTGAAACATGACATTTAGTCACACTGATAACTCTGTTATTAAGACTAATAACCAAATGACATTTTAAGAGTGCTGTGGAGCTGGAAGATCCAGATTCTGATCTTTCCTCCTTAGTTATGATTTCTTGTGAAAACCTGTAGCAAAACATAATCAAGAAAAAAGTCCCTAAAATAAGTGTGCAACAAAAACAAATTATGAAGAATAATTTATTAACCATAAAGCAAGCTACACTTTTTTGATTCTCAGTTCCATCATCCATATCATTGGACTGTCAGTGATGTTGTAAGGATAACTGAAATAATATATGCAACAGGTTTAAAACACTCAAAATATACTATAGAATTCCTAAGAATTTTTTTTTTTGAAAATTCATGACCAAGATCCTGCATTGAAAGATGTAAGCATGGCAACAGAGGTCCACCTACTTCTGCCAAAGTTGCCAGACCCACACCTAGCTCTTAAGCCAAGCTGTGCCCCACCAGAAGAGTTTCTGAGGCACTACAAAGCAAGATACTGGGAAATGATAATTACAGTGCTCTCCTGATCATGGACATGCTGTGATGGGCAGTTGGGGAGACCCCTTGGTCCTTTAAGCCAAAGCTGCATGTCTCATTGTGCCCTAGGACCAGGAGAGTCCTACAACCATCATTTCCTAGTCCTTAGTTGGGGTACTGCCTGGCTTTAAAGGAGATTTTGAGGGTCACAATTGGTCATTAATGACCTTAAATGTGAATCCAAAACATTAAGGAGACTATAAGGCTAGTTTAATGAGAGTCCAGTTAAGTGAGGTGATCTCAATTTTCACTGCTGTCCTGAAACTCCCTACCCAAGGATGTTAAGCTGACCCCATCTCTTTTAAGCCTCCAGTGGGCAACCAAAACAGTGTGCTTCTGCATGACATTCAGTGTTTGCAATTGCTGTTTTAACACTTGCAAAACAGAATTCTAGAGTTGCTTTTAAACCGCTTTTAGGAGTGTTTAAGGAATATTTTAATGTGCTTTTAAAATGTTTTGATCGCTGTATTGTTTAATTGCTTTTTATTTGTTCATTGCCTCAGGAGCATTGGGTGGTGATACAGAAATACTATAAATAAATAAATCACAACATAATTGCATGGGCATCTCACGTAATGTAGGGTCTGCCTTTTGCACTAGTCTTTGAGTGATAGATTTGAAGGTTCTAGTAAAACAAAAACAGAATAGACCTGCAAGCCTGAATCCCACCTAAGTGATGCATAATACATGATCTTCAAAAGAGAGCAGCTTTTGAGCTAAGAGAGATGAAGTCAATACGATGATATTCTGCCAATAATGATTTGATTTCCATTTGTGGGAAGAAATCTCTCTGGCTGATACCAAGGATGATTTGAGCACCATCCATGAAGGCCACTTAAGTGAGTGTTAGAATGATCTCAAGGAAGACTATTCTTGTTGTTCGTTGTCAGAATATGAAGACAGCAGGAGCCTATCACCTTTCTAGCTTTCCAACTTCTTTATTGTGTGACCTTGGGGAAGTGACACTTTGTACCTTAGTCATTTTTTGAGCTTGATTGTTTGAAGCTAAAAGACCTTGCATACAGTAACTGCAAAAAATGACTGGTTCCGATTGCAGCAGGAAGACTGCAGAGTTCTCAGCAAATGTAATCTGGATAGAGATGATGCAGCAGATGGCTGCTGACCCCCTGCCATACATATCATTCCTAGTGCAAAGGTAATAAATCTCCAGCAACTAAAATATATCTATTCATCCCTCAGAGGAAATTCTTTTGAGGGAAGATAATACCGTAAATATCTACATCCAGCTGAGCCCTACCCAGATAACTTTGCATGTACACAGACTAACATGGAAACATTGCATGTTTTTTTAGATTTTCTATGGGAGTAGTACTTTTTTGGGTTACTGCCTCCCTGACTCCCCTGGGCAGCAAGGACGATCCAGGTTGAAGACCCCAGTGAGCTATGGAATTAATTAGGTAACTTGGAGGTAGGGATATGAATCATTGACTACTGTGTCCTCACATGCAAAGACAAATAATTATACTAGGGGGGTTGCAGACTGCCAGAAATAGTGCAAATTGAGTCCACTTTTAGGGTTAGGGTTAGTGCTAGGGAGTCATGGGAATTGTTTGTTTTCTGAGACATTGAGCCTTCTCTGTCAGAGAGCTCTGGTGCCACAATAAAATACAGTTCCCATGATTCCCTAGCACTAACCCTAACCCTAAAAGTGGACTCAATTTGCACTATTTCTGGCAGTCTGCAACCCCCCCCTAGTTTTCTCCTAACCATGGGGAAAAAATAAATATTCCTCTACAGTAATCAAAAACAAAACTATTTTTTTCCAGAATATTTCCTCCATAACACCATTTTCCCATTATTTCCTCCATAACAGGATATGCATTTGAATATCCTGAGGTGTTATGGAGGAAATATTCTGGAAAAAAATAGTTTTGTTTTTGTTTTTTTGTTGTTTTTTTGTTTGTTTGTTTTACATAGGCCTCCTGCTTTCTGTGCAGGAAACCCATTTTCTGCATCGAAAACAGAGTTTTGTGCAAAACTCCCCACAGAATAATTCCTCCACAAAACTTTGTGATGCCAAATATCAGGAGAAAAATGCACATAGTACTTGCCAGTCTATTATTCTTCCTGGTGGGTTTCCCATATGTTGGAAAACCTGTCTTTTACCAGGCCCTCTCGATCCAGGTTCTTGTGAGGATCAAGTGTGGTGAAAGATAGCCATGATCTCAATGGAGGCGATGCAGGATATTCATATAAATAATATATTTTTAAAAGTTTAAGACTCCATTGTGCCAAACAGGAGACAGTGGGCCCAAGCTGTGCTTCTACTAGCTCTGATATAAAACTCTGTGGCTACAATTCAACTAGAAGTTAAGTGACATCCATAGAGTTAAATGAAATCAATGGGTTGAGTATCACACTGTTGAACTATGACTGGACTGTGCTCATCTGTAAGATGCAAAGAGAAGTCTCCAAACAAATTGTCCCAGCTCCCCTTCATGTCCATTGAGCTTATCCCAGTTAGTGCACTGAACTGGAGGTAGCTCAGTGCAGTTTTTTTCTATCCTGAAATAACAGCACATGGTGGTCCCTTTCTGTTGCTGCCAATAGTATGGCCATGCATGCAGACAGACCTCAGGGAAATACATTCCAGATAATGTTTTTCTCCTGCTTACCAGTGGGAGTAATTCAGTTCAGCTTTCTCTAGTAGTATAGCTCTGCCATGTATACCACTGAATCAAATTGGTTTTTATTAATCAAGTCAGCTTCAATTTATGGTTACCCTATCAATGAGAGAACTCCAAGACACCTTGTTATTAGCAGCTCTGTTTAGGACCTGCAAATTCAGATCTGTAGCTTCCTTTATTGAGTATATCCACCTGTAATATAGCCTTCCTCTTTTCCTACCACCTTCCACTTTACCAGTCATTATTATAATTTCTAATGAGTCTTCTAATCTCATCATATGCCCAAAGTATGATAGCCTCAGTTTGGTAAGTTTGGCTTCTAGAGAGAATTCTGGCTTGATTTGCTGTCAGGCCCATTTATTTGTCTTTCTGGAAGTCCATGATACCTATAGAAATCTCCTCCATCACGTTCTTTACTATTTTCACATCTCTAATTCAGCCTCATTTTAAGGCAAAGATGTCACCTGAGAAAGTTGGAAAAAAGAATCAGCATTGAGCTTTCTTGAAACTACTCTACTTGGTAGCCCCACAGAGGGAAAAACATTGGGGGAATA
The DNA here is from genome assembly GCA_026167975.1 of Phrynosoma blainvillii. Classification (NCBI taxonomy): domain Eukaryota; kingdom Metazoa; phylum Chordata; class Lepidosauria; order Squamata; family Phrynosomatidae; genus Phrynosoma; species Phrynosoma blainvillii. Next base: position 267,485,036 of record JANUYF010000004.1, read on the forward strand.
ACCATGGATTCCTGTGGTTCATTTTCCCATTAGTAACTGCAACTGTTGTAGCCATATTTCAAAGCATGTCTTTGAGATTTCAAAGTGAGTCACTCACACTGCCTGGTGTTACATGTTTGCTACCTATGGTATGTTAATGAAACCATTGTAAATACACTGGACCCTCCTTCAGTATCTGCTGGGGTTTGGTTCTGGGACCCCTTGTTGATATCAAAATCCATGGATGTTCAAGTCCCATTATATACAATGACCTAGTAAAATGGTGTCCCATATATAAAATGGCCAAATCAAGGTTTGCTTTTTGGATATTTTTTTTTATGAGAATATTTTTGAACCATGGTTTGTTGAATTCACGAGTGCAGAATCCATGGATACAGAGGGCCAACTGTACTGCTTTATTCCATCATGGAAAATAAGACCAGGCTGTAGAAGAACCCAGGACAATTTTCAAGCATCGTTTGAGACAGTGCTGTGGAAATAATGCCAGAGGACAGAGATCCTTTCACCCTACTTATTTATGGTGCTGTTTCTACTTTAAATGCTGTGATTCCATTCTGTGAATCCTGGGATTTCCAGTCTTGGTCAGAGAGCTCTGATGCCTCACCAAACTCCAAAGCCCAGGATTCCATAGCATGAAGCCATGGCAACTGAATTGGAATCATAGTGTATGGTGTGTGTAATGTAAAAGGGTACCTGGAAAAGGGCAGCAGAGGCTGCTGGAGAATAGTACCTCAGAAAAAGCACCAAAGGCTTCTTAGAGATGTCACTGAATCAGATCCTCAAAGGTGATCCCCTTGCCTGGTGCAAATATCATTAGTTACAAGAATGCCAAAGTATAGCAACATAGCACATGTGCGCCATCGACTGTATACTTATATACTCATAAAAAACACACAACTTTAAATGGCTCTCAGCATCTTGGGTGTTTGCCATGTATCCTATTGTTACAAATAAGGTGGGATTGGATTGGAATATCTGGGGGAAATAATAATAATAATAATAATAATCCCACCTGTCTCCTAAAAGTGGGATTTGAGCACCTTCAGGGAAAAAAAAACTGGGCATAAATTAGATGAAACAGTCCCCTTGATGTATGAATTCAATACAGCATAGGCCATAAAATGTTGATCTACCCTTTTCAGCTTGTAATTGGCTACATTCATGGAATATTGGCAAGGGGTTTATTAATGGGCTTCTCATTTGTCAATAAACATTTTAAATAATATAATGGCTTGTAAATGCTTTAACTTACTTCAATATTTCTTCCTTTCTTCCTTCCCACCTTACCCCCAATACTAGGACTCAAGGCTGCTTAAAAAGTTAAAAGAAATAAAGTTAAAAACAACTGCAAAAGGAAAAGAGGTCCACATTTAACTGTTTGGCAGCTTTATTGCACCCTAGTTTAGTTTTGTGTATGCCATAAAGAGGCCTTAAATAATAGCTGTAAATGGAGATGACAGTGTGAGACTTTGTCAGTCTTACTGCTGATAAGGAAGCTCTCTCTCAGAACAGGAATCTTATTCTTCTCAGTTTCTAGAGAGAAGGAAGAGAGGGAACTACACCCCCTTCCAAACATGTGAGCATCAGTATAGTTTCTAGAAAGCCAGTCTTCCTAGGGTATGTAACCTAGACCTTGAGAGTTCTCCTTTGTTTTAGAAATGGGAACACCAAAGCCTTGCCTGAGAACCTGGGGCTAAAGAATTATGTCCAAGGAGTGCAAACTCAAGACCACTTGAATGTAGAGTCTGGATGAATGAGAACGCTTCCTTGTTTATATTTTTTGTTACTACATCTTTCCCCCCATCTATTTGTCATAAGGAAAGTTATAATTTGTACTCTCTGATTTGGTTTTACTTTAGTGTATCCTTTGAACCTGGGTGGAGCAAGACATGAGTTGAGCAGTTCCTCCAGATCACTATGCAGCTCCTTTCAGAAAGCACTGCACATTGAGAGAACTGTTCGCATAATAGTCACCTCCTTATTAGGGGCTGACATCTTTTATATTAATCAAATTAGACTGCATCTTAATGGAAGCTCCTTTGACATTCAAAGTCTTGATGTGACTCTTCCCACTAGGATGCTGCCTTCCAGCTGCATGCTTTGGTGTTAGACTGACTTCAATTCACACAAAACTATTAAAGCTAGCATATCAGCATAAGTTTCCACAACCTCCCATGAACCTTTATGGAGGTCAACATAAATATGACCACATATGAGCAAATATGTCACCCTAGCAGTGAGTTTCTGACACAAGGAAAAACATTCTCCTTAGTAAGGGTCTGTACAACATGTAGTGCATACTGATCCTGATCCTCCTCATTCTATATGGATTCAGCCATTTACACATTCCCTGGAGCTGAACTCAATCTTGTATCTTAAGGAAAAACATTGCCATATTTCATTCCCCTCATCTCTTCTCTTCTCTATAAATAGCCCTTCTGGCCATATAAAAGTTATGGCCTTTTTTTGTTTTTACACGAAACCGTTTCCTGATCTTTTGTTTCATGTCAAAATAGTGATATTATTTCAGATTTAATTGGTTTGTTCATAGTGACTTGCTCATATTTAATAATTTACCTGCTTGGTAAAACCTTAATAGACCATGTTACATGGTACTGTCTACAGAGACAATGGAAGAAAACATGTATAAGAGAAATCTATGCAGCTTCTCCCCATCAGCCATAAAAATTACTTCTTTTCTCTTCTGCAGTATTCTCTGGTGAAAAAGCCTCCCCATTTCTTAAAAAAAAAAAATCCTTGAGTTGCACAATATTCAGAGAGAACATACAGCTCCATTGCACTCCCATTATAAAAGTCTTCCTCTATGGCTATGTATCTCACCGATGAGTCAATGGGAGCACTAGAAAAGTTACCAGAAGCCCTGACAAGATGCTGCCCAAATCTTGTACTCATAGAGGGCAAAGCAGCCTGACACTCGTATAATGAGGCCATCTAGGTGTGGATGGAGCAAATGACAGCAAGCTGGCTGAGTCTGTATATGTGTTCCAAAAGGAGACTGCAGTAGGAACGGTGAGCTAGGCCTTATCAGGAGCAGACAGAGCTAATGACTCAAGAGCCAGAAAATCATTATCTCCCATCTCATCTTGTAAGCACTCCAAAGGTATAATAGAGAGCTTGGAAAGTGACTTATCCTATGTGCCAGCCAGCCAGCAAAGAATCAGCAGACTCATCCCCGGCAATCTCATGCTGCAGTCCGCCTCCAAAGAGTTAGTCAAAGTCTGCATGTTTTCCAAAACGGAAGATTCAAATTGTCTGAATCCTAGACCTTAAACGTCTCCTCTCCCTTATGCAAAAATTCATTGCATCAAAAGTTCACACTACTACATTTTTCTGTGCAGTCACACGGGCATGATAGTAAACTGATTTGAGAAAGGTTTTGTATCAACTGAGTGGCATATACAGTAAGCTGGCAAGCAACCCCATAACTGTTCATCTACTTTCCCCAGCAGTTACAATCAAGGAGGTGGGTGATTGCTCACTGTATGCACCATCCAATTCACACTGACTTTTGACTGCAATGACAACTACCTGTGGACATGATCTTATGCAGAAAAGTATGCTGTGGTCCACATCCATGCAACACTGAATTCATTTTGTCCGTGTCTCCAGACAGTACTTGCTTATGAAGGTCCTGACAGCAGGGACCTCCTCAGTAGTTTCATTCACTGGCCCCAGACTGACATATGCAGTGACCCATTTCCTGTATCACGGATTGTCCCTTTCCCTCCTTTGATTCCTCTTTCTCATATGCCACACAACTGGACATGCTGGAGCACTGACGCATCTAGTTTTTGGTGCAGTGGATTGTTCTTTGCCCAATACAGTCTGTTCTCTTTGGGGAACTATCATCTCTTGCTGAACAGTGTCACAGAGGGCTGAGTCAGCATATCTGACAAGCAATTGCAGGGAGTGTGATTCCTTCCGTCAACTATTGCAGACAGGTACAGATCTGAAATGCAAAGGCACAGTATCCCAACGGACTCTGAAAAGGGTCTTACAAGAAAGTGCAGTGTAATGGATGCGACCCACTTGGAAAGGCGGCCATCAGCCCTTCTTTAGACCCACATTTGCTGAGTTTGAAATCTAGCTTTCGCATCGGAGAAAGCATCACTTCCCACATCAGGCAAGTGAGTGGGACACTCTCTCCAGAGAAACCAGGCAGTGGCGCATTCAATGGGGACCCTTTGCACCAACATCAGAGTGCGCCAGCAGCATCGAAAAGCTGAGGTACCGCAGATCAGGTGGGCAAAGACAAAGACGGTGCACCTGAGCCTCCCCCCCACAACATCCACAGCATTTGCACGACCCTGAAGCAGGACTTGCAGGAGAGTGTCTTCTGTGTTACTGGGCACACAGGTGCCAGGTGTACCTTCTGCTTTGCCTGCCCCTGCCCCTGCACTGTATAACCTTGATCGGTGGCGGGAGAGGGAGAAACAGCTTATGCCACATCTTTTATGCCACATCTTCAGCCTGCACACCAGGCAGGACCTTTCTCTGACAAAGAGGGTTAACACACCACTGGAAGGCACACACACACACACAAACACCCTCTACACAAACCCTCCTCTGAAGGCTGACATTGGAGGACACAGCTGACTTTCTGGTGTCTCCAGCAGAGAAGCCTCTCTAACCCAGGAGCTGTCCCTCCAGCCCTTTCCCGCAAAGCCAGCACCAGGGACAGCTGCCTCGGCTGGGACCCCCCCCCCTTCCATCACTCGCCTCCCTTTGCCCCAAAGGCTGGCTGCATCCGCACTGCAGGAATAATCCGGTTCGACACCACTTCGAACTGCCCTGGCTCAGTGCGCTGGAATTCTGGGAACTATAGTCTGTAGAGGCACCGGAGGGGAACCTCAGATGCCTCGCTCTCTGCGGTAGACCAACTCTGCATCCGCACTGCAGAAATAATCCAGTTTGATACTACTTGAACTGCCCTGGCTCAATGCTCTGGAATTCTGGGAAGTACACTTTGCGGCGGCATCAGAACAGAGTCTGGGATGCCTCTCTCTGAGGTAGACCACCTACCGCTGCATCCGCACTGCAGAAATAATCCCGTTTGACACCACTTGAGCTGCCCTGGCTCAGTGCTCTGGAATCCTGGGAACTATAGTCTGTGGCGGCACCGGAGCGGAGCCTCGGATGCCTCTCTCTGCGGTAGACCACCTCTGCATCCGCACTGCAGAAATAATCCAGTTTGACACTACTTGAAGTACTGCCCTGGCTCCATGCTAATGGAATTCTGGGGGGCTTTTGGGAGACACTGAGCCTTTCTTTCCCTGTTGGTGCCGCAACCAACTCCAGGTCCCAGCATGGAGCCAGGGCAGTTCAAGCGGAGTCGAACCGGGTTCTTTCTGCAGTGCGGCTGCAGCCTCAAAAGGGCGGCGGGGGGGGGGGGAATCTTGCACCCAGAGGCCAAGAGAGGACGGGCTTCTGACCCAGCCCCAAAGCAGGAGGGAAGCGAAACTTACTGCTTGCTGCCGAAGGGTCTGCGGAGGAGGAGGAGGAGGAGGGGTCCCTCCAAGCGCCGCAGCCGCTTTGCCCAGCCGCCCTTCCAGGGCTCCTCCGTAGGGCAGGCTGGATTCTGCAGAGCTCCTGCCTCATTGGCTCAAGGCAAGGAAGCCTCTGCCTTCATGGAGAAGGGGCTGCCCCCTTTTTCCTCCGCGGTGCAGTCCGTCCGCCAACCCACAGCAAGGGGGCGCCCCTCCCCTCCCTCCCTCCCTCCATCCCAACTCCTTCCCAAGTCCCTGCAGCCAGACTTGCTGAGCTTTGCAGTCTGAATCCAGCAAAGAGGGGGAAAGCTGCCTGAGCTGCGAAGTCAGCGGCGGTGGGCAAGAGTGGAAAGCAGTGGAAGGGGAAGCAATGGGTGTATATATCTATTGGGGGGGGGGGGGTAGAGTGTGTGTGTCCTTGTGTATGTATGTATGTATGTATGTATATATGTGTGAGAGAGTAATGGTTCCAAGTGCAGACCTCACCACCAATACCCCAAGAAGGGATTGGATATCCTATGAGCCTGGATTGTTATGGGTTTAGGTTTTTTTGGGGGGGGGGTTGGGGGGGAGGGTTGTAAGTCTGCTTCAACCTCAAAGAAAGTCTTCCACTGAGAGCCACCTGTCAAGAAAGGAGAAGGCAACTTAGGAAGGAGATCCTCACCCAAGCTCTAGTCAAGGTCAGAGCCAGAGATTGTGGTTATTAATAAATACTCCCATCAGATTGCACACAAGCAGAACACTCCGCCATCATTCAGAGTCAAGGCACTGGGACATCGGTTTCACTCTGAGCAATGAATCTAGACCGCCTCTCTCCAAAGTACACCAACAAATGCCACCCATGCAGAAATGCAGCATTTGTTGCTTAATCTCTGTATTGTTTGGTGCAGTGTGTCCTTGCTGGTTAGGTTTGATGTTCTCTCTCTCTCTCTCTCTCTTTCCCCCCATTCATTATAAAGATAGCTATTGGGTAAAAGGCAAGGTGAGAGACAGTGTGGTTAGCATAGTACTTTGAGCACTGGACTATGACTCTGAAGACCAAGGTTTGAGTCTCCACTTGGTCATGGAAACCCACTGGGTTTGCTGTGGCAAGTCACACTCTCTCAGAAGAAGGCAAAGGGAAACCCTCTCTACCATACAGTGGCCTTAGGCACACCATAAATCACACAACAACAACAGAAAGGCAAAGTGCAGTGCAAGAAAGAAAGATCTGCAATTCCACTGCCGGCCATGAATTTAAGTTGCCTGTCCTGAACCAACCTTTTCCTTAATTACTCAGTTGCAAAGAATGTGAACCTCCTTTCCTCGACAGACTGATACCTTCAAGTGATTACAAGTCATGACTGCAAGCAGTGAAAAAATTCTGAACCCCAAATATAAAGGATCTGCACAGCCAAGACTGCTGGCATTTGTACCTCCCTTCATTTAATTGTTCCACAGCCATATAATATGTTGTTGTTGTTGTGCGCCTTCAAGTTGTTTCTGATTTATGGCAAATCTATCATGGGGTTTTCTTGGCAGGTTTCCTCAGAGGAAGTTTGCCATTGCCTTCCCTTGAGGCTGAGAGAGTGTAACTTGCCCAAGGTCATCCTGTGGGCTTCATGGCTGAGCAAGGAATAGCAATAGCAAGTACAAATCCTGGTCACCAGAGTCCTAGTCCAATGCTCAAACCACGACTCCACACTGGCTTTCACCATATACTATATTTGTGGCAAAATCTATATGACCTTTGCTAGGAGATGCAAGTGATAGCATGGGAGAAGAGAAGAGAACAAAGCAAAACACAAAATGTTACAATATGAAAAGCTGGCCTGATCCATAATTCAGACCTGATGGCTGGCTTTCTGGAAGTGACATATCAGTATTAACTGACAGTTAAAGTCACAGAAAGACAAAGACAAAGAAATCCATACTCCCAGTATTTTTGGTGGACCACAGGGGATGACATTGTTGTTATGTTCCTGTTTTCAAGGCACATAGCTAGACCCTTCTGTGATGCCCTCCATTCTGCGCTAGCCATTAAATGGCCGTGAAGGGAGAAACTAGAAGCTTGTTGCTCTGCAGTTTGAGTCTGAAGAGTAACAGAGGTATGCAGTCTCTGTGCATAAATTCCCACCATTTTCTCCCTCCATACTACTATGGCAATGATGACAACCCTTGGTGTGAAAGCTGAATGGAAGATTCTTTTTAAACCCGCCAAGGAAGAGAATGGCAGTACTCCTTCCCACAAACAAACTGTGTCCATCTTGGAATGCCATTATGGCAGCCAATGGAACATACCAGGGCCTCTTTCACACTACACAATTATAGTACTTTGATTCCACTTTAACTGCAATGGCTTCAGCCTATGGAATCCTGGGATTTGTAGTTTGGTGAGGCACTAGAGCTCTCTGTCAGAGAATTCTAAACACTTCATGAAACTACAGATTTCATAGAACCATAGAGCTGCAAGAGACCACAAGGGCCATCCAGTCCAACTCCCTGATATGCTGGAATACATAATCAAACACTTCCAACTAATGGTCATCCAGCCTCTGTTTAAAAACCTCCAAAGAAGGAGACTACACTACACTACAAGGCAGTGCATCCCACTGCTGAACAGCTTGTACTGTCAAGAAGTTCTTCCTAATGTTACAGTGGAATCAAATTCGATTCCATTTAACTGAAACCATCCTACAGAATCCTGGGATTCTGAAGCCATTTTGCATCATTAAACAAAATGTCTTTGCCCAATCCATATTTCCGCTTTGGTTTCCATTACTATGTCATGGCCCTCGATTTCCTGAGATTGCAATTTCTGGTTCCCTTTCCTCATGCACCCTCATGAGGTTTTGAATCAGAAATTCCTTCTTTTTCCTCCATGTCTCACTGGAATGGCCTTCATGCTTCTGTTTTCAAATGTCTGATCATTGCAATAAAGTACCAAACACTGAAGGAGACAGAGTAGGAGGTCTGGTGGGCCTTAATGAGGTGGACTGCTGGGTTGTAAGGCAATAGCAATAGCAAGTACATTTCTATACCACTTATCAGTGCACTTAAGCAGTCCCTAAGTGGTTTACAATGTGTAAAATAATTGCCCCCCTCAAGCTGGGTACTCATTTTAGCAACCTCAGAAAGATGCAAGCCTGAGTCGAGCCTGAGCCCCTGGCTGGTTTTGAACTCACAACCTTGTGGTTTATGAGTTCAATACCAGCCAAGGGCTCAGGCTTGACTCAGGCTTGCATCCTTGTGGTTTGTGAGTGAGTGACTGCAGTACAGGCATTTAACCACTGCATCATCAGGGCAGCAATCCTATACTTACTTACTTGGACATAAGTTGAAATCAGGGGGAGGGGGTTCCTTCTAAGTAGACAGGCAAAGGATTGTGTTTTTAGGTAGGGTTTCCTCCTCTATTGTATCATCATTATTTTATCTTCTATAGTCAGATGGTGATGGAGCCATGGAACTGGAACAAATTGGCTTCTAACCAGCAGGAGTATGAAATGAATGTGTTGATCATCAGTTGCTGTGTTTTTATCCTCCTTTTTCTTTTTCCCTACATTCCCTCTCTTTTCTTTTTCTCTTTTCTTGTCCCCACTCTTTCCCCCTTTCTCATCTGGGCTTTCATGTTTATTTGATTATCTCTTTGTTGTGTGTATAGAGGTGTGGAACATTAATAGAAGGCTCTTTAAAAAAAATCCACATCGTTTGAAATTGGGTGGAACTTTAAAATTTGACATTGCAAGGAAGAGTCATGGTGTGAAATGAAGTGTGTGTGTGTGTGTCTGTGTGTTGTTTAACACAGAACTTTTTAAGCTGCCTGATGTACGGGGGAGAGGGTGTTTGTCAGGAACCAGCACCATATTTGTGCCTGCTGAGTACAACTCTTATTTAATTTTATTTTTCTTGAAGATATGCTGTGGAATGACAGCCAATAGCTTGTGGACTGTCACCTATTCATAGACCGCTACTTTGTGTAGCACTAGTTTAGCGCAAATCATTGCATGACAGATATGTACCAAGAATAACAAGATGCCTGTGTATTTGTTTCTGATCCATAAAATTAGTAATGTGGGCACACACCAGCAGAAACACAGAATTCCTTCACACAGTCCACATTCTGAATGTATAGGCTATCTTACAGACTCAGTACACTACAAGAAGAAGCTTCAGACTTATTCTTCCTCCCCCACTGTGCATTTAGTTTTTAATGAGAGCTGGGACATGTACACATCATTTATTCATATGTTATATTTTTATCCCACCTTTCCTCTAAGAAGCTCAAGGCAAGGCTTCCTCTTTCCTGTGCTATCCGCAACAACAACCCTGCAAAGCAGACTAGACTGAGAGACTGCGACTGGCTCAAGGTTACAAAATGAACTTCATGGCTGAGTGGAGATTTAAACTCAGGCTTCTCCAGGCTTGACCATATTGCAACCCAGTAGGCCTAATCATTGGTCCTTCCAGAGGTTTTAGACTACAATTCCCATTAACCCCAGACAGCATGGCCAGTAATCAGGGTGATGGGAGTTGTAGCATGCAACTATTAGAGGGACCCAGGTTGGGAGAGGAAGACTGAACACACACCTGGTACCAGGTCTTGGAGGCAAATTTGGTCCTGTGAGGACCTTGATCCAGTCTTCTAGGGTTGCCTAGATGACCAGACCCCCTTCCTCAGCACACCATCATTTGGTAGCCTCCCAAAGTTTGTGCAGTGTGTCTCCCCACCCTTCTTAGAAGCTGAAATGCCTCTTCTAAAGCTCAATATGAGCTTTAAGATAAAATATGCTGGTATTTTTTAGTTCCGTCCTTTTGCTTTTGGCTCTAGCATGCAATCCCCAAGAACTTTTCTGAAATTGAATTTGGCCTTCTGGTTGAGAGTCCCCAACCTTACACTATACTTCCCTGGCTCATTTGAGGTGCCTGCAGTGGCATACCTAATATATTTGGCAACCAGTGTGGGTCATTTTTTTAATGGCCTCTCTTCTCTTCAACAGCCTTTTCCAGGTCTGGCAGAGTTGCTGGCTGGGTGGCAAAGGGAGGCAACTCTCTTTACCACACGTCAGCAGAGCTGCCAGACCCAAAAGGGAGCCGAGTCCCACTCACTAGTGGTCACTGATGAGGGTGCACCACTCCTGCTGCCCCTCAGCCATTTCTGGATCTGGTGGAGCTGCTGGCTGGGTGGGAGAGAAAGGTAACTCTCCTTACCTCCTGGTCATCAGAGCCATCAGATCTGGAAGCTAACCCTTTCCCATGGTGCACTGGGGGACACCCCCTCATCCCTCCACTCCCATAGTGAGACCTCTGGGTGCCTGATCTGTGACTAGACCTCACTTGCATAGTAGGACATTTCTTGTTAATTGCCATCAGGTCAGCTTCAAATTATGGCAACTCTATGAATGACAGACTATCATGAGTTGTGGTTGTTAACAACCCTGCTCAGGTCTTGCAAGCTCAGGGCTGTGCTTTCCTTAATTGAGTCTATCCATTTGTAAAGCAGACTTCCTCTTTTCTACCTTGCCAAGCATTATCATCTTATAACTCATTAAAAAGTCTGTCATATGTTCACTATCCCCCTCTGGTCCGGAGTGGCGGCGGAGCTCAGCCTCCGCACCGCGCCGCTCCTCCGGCGACTCTAAAAGGAGCTCCAAATTGGCGCTCCTTTTAGATGTCAGGGAAAGTGCGCCCTAAAAGCGGCGGGTGCACTTTCCCTGACTCAAACGCCGTGGCGCGTCTGGTCGCCGCGGCGTGAGGTCATCCCCGGAGCGCCGGCCGTGCGGAGGGCCGGCAACTCTGAGGGCGACCTCAGGAAGAGGAAGGGACGCCGCTCGTGCAGCTGCCCCTCCTCTTCCGGGCCCGGAAGACAGCTCAATTAGCCGTCTGCCGAGGCCCTATATGATAGAATCATTTAAGTCATGTTGTCTTTTTGAGAGAGCTCAGACTTGATTTGCTCTCAGACCCATTTATTTATCTTTCTGGAAATCCATATCCACAGAACTCTCCTCCAGCCCATTTCAAATGAATCTATTCTCTTCCTGTCAGCTTTCTTCCCTGTCCAGCTTTCACAATCATACAGTCTGCATATCAGGGTGGGATAGGGCTACTAATTTAAAAGAGTGCAGGTGCCTGTTTTCATTCAAGGCTACCTACATAAAGAAGTTCACACTTACAAAGGAAACAGGAAGCCAGGAGCAGCCCAATATATTTACCACCAAAGTAGAGAAGCAAACGTCACCCCTCAGAAACACCCCCAGAAACATGAAACCCATAATCGACAAGCACTTCTTTCCATGAAGTAACAACAAAAATACTGCAATGGCAAATTAAATAATTAATGATTTGTTGTCTTTTCATAACTTCCCAAATCTCCTGCTTGAGGCAGCTGCCTCATTCCAGCCCTGGAAGTGGCTTATATGAATGCAAATGAGAGGTAAATTGGTGAAGAGGTTGGTAAAGTGTGTTGTTTAACTCAACACTCTGATAAAATACACAAGTCAAAGAATGTATCTCTGTGAAAAGACTTATGGCAGGAGTGAGCAATGTGCTTGCTGTGCACCTTATGTGGCCTCCCATGGATGGCATACCTAATATATTTGACACCCAGTGTGGGTCATTTTTTGTGAACCCCCCAGCCCTTCTGGGCCAGATAGATACATAGAAAGATAGATATCTCAAATACCAAAGTGCCTCCAAAATCCCTCTAGAGAGCATGGGTGGCATTCCCCGCCCCCCCCCCCCACACACACACATTTATGTCTCTCTCAATCCTTGGGCCAAGGAGACGCCTTTTTAACTTGTAGGTCACTCACTTTCTGTTGTAAAAGAAGCCCTATGTTGGGCATAAAATGGTCTGGGGGACCAAAGCATGGCAAAAATGCCCCAGATGGTGCTTGGGGACATTTGGGGGCAATGTTTAAAAGCTTTTTGTAAGGAGAAAGTGCAGCAAGGGAGATGCAATCCTGGGAGGCCAGTGTGTTAGCATATATGATTTTAATAAAATTTTGGACATATGGAATTCCCTCTATGACCCCAGACTGACCTCTATGGGATGTCAGCCATAAGCCCCAAGATGGCAAGTCAGGTAGCCACAAGAAAAGGTCTGCCAGACAACTGGAAAATTCCCTGCCAGACAGGCTTGGGAGTTGCTAAAGGGGAAGGACCATCACCCTTAGTGGACAACACAATAGTGCTTGCTTGTCCTGAGTCTTACACCTAATGGGCAGTGATTAGATTTAACTGTACCCTTTTTCCTCTAGCATCCCTCCTTGATTGTGTCAAGATCCAAGTGCATTGTCAAGGTCATCCTCACACCTCGGCTTAACAAAACCCAGGCAATCAGCGCCTTTGTCCAGGCTTCAGTCAAGTCATCAAGTCTCTAGCCAGAGGCTAGATATTCCCTATATAAACCCCTAGATTTTTATACTCCACATGCTATCCTTAGAGTGCATCTTGGCTCCACGTTAGTTTGCGTTCTGATCATAGCTCCCTCGGCCATCCCTTCCCCCATCTCAGTGGCTGTGCATCATCATCCACATTCACAGCGGATCCCGGAGAGACCTTCGGAAGTGAGTATATCCTGTAGTCTGGCCCATCTCGATCTATTCCTGCTTTCACTCCTTTGCTTCTAGTGTGCTGTGTGAATATATGTGTCATATTTGTATGTATGCAGTTTTCCCCTTTAATCAATATTTAGACCTTAATTGAAGAAGCCTGTCTCAGCATCATCCATTGTGGGATCTCTTAGTCCTCCGATATACACTACGGTACTCTGGTCTCGCAGGGTGTTGTTAGGACCCCACTCTTGCATATTTTGAGCTAATTATAAATTCCCCTAATTAGATCCTTCCTAATAAGTGTTCTATCCTCCAATAGTTGACCACCCCTGGCTCAGAGTTTGAAGCAAAATGTAGCAAGTGAGGTTGGCGAGGAGTCAAGAGAGAGCCTTCTCTGTAGCTGTTCCCAGGCTGTAGCACTCCCTTTCTCAGGTGGTCCAGTTGCCCCCCCTCCCTGCTCTGTTTCCGTGGGAAGGTAAATATGTTTTTATTTAAGGAGACATTTGATGACAGCAGATAGAGCTTTTAATGGGGAGAGGGTGTAGTGTTTTTATTTCACTATGTTTTAAATACCTTTAAATGCTGTTTTAAATTGTGTTTTTAAATTAGTTTTACTGTATTTTATCTTTTATATAAAGAATTATAAAACTGTATTGTGTTCTCAAGATACTCTGATAAAGTTGCTGTTGTGTGCCTTCAAGTTATTCTTGACTTATGGTGACCCTAAGGCAACCTTAGATTTTTCATGGGATTTTCTTAGCAAGAGTTGTTCAGAGGAAGTCTGCCATTGTTTTCTCCTGAGGCTGAGAGCATATGATTTGGCCAAAGTCACCCAATGGGTTTTATGGCCATACAGGGAATCAAATCCTGATCTCCAGAGTTGTAGTCCAATATTCAAACCACTATGCCACACTGGCAGGATATAAATAAAATAAAATATTACAACAACACTCAAGTGAGAGGGAAAAGTTTGTCTCAATGCTTTTTCCTAACCAATTCAGCTTATCAAAAGCTTTAATCAAAGTTATCCAAGAGAGTTATCCTTCTAGATAGACAGGGGAAGTATAGCTGAAGTCTGAAATTCCAATTAATGTCTCTTAATAAAGACCATTTATCTTTTTAATCATTTTACAAAGTAATCTTGCAGCAGCATCAATCCATTCAGACAAAGATTGTTTTCCCCCACATACACTTCTAAATGTCCAAGGGCATATTAGAATCAGTGCCTCCTCATATGGTATGATGAGAAATGGTACAGCACTCTGTGTTGAGTATCAGATGTGAAGCTTCAGTGATATCAATTTTCCTTGTAAGTATATGCAATCCAGCCAACTGTCTACTGAGTGTAGCAACTCTTGGTAATGAGAGGCAAGCAAGAACAGAGGCCTATTATTATTCCAAATATGAAAAATGCAGAGGGCCATTTGGCATCTGAGAGTGGCTGAGTTAAATCCACATCTACCATGTTTGCTGGAGTAATGAGAGATGCAGTCCACCACATTTCAGAGGCACCTATAATTCAGGCTAGCATTTTCCAGATATTTTATCAACAAGAGTCACAAATACAAACAGGAGCCCCATCAAAATAAGACTAGAGGGTTAAAGAAAAGTAAAAACATTAAAAGTCAAGGGAATGGCAAAGGTTAACACAGAAACTAGAAGTTGGATTTTCAAAACTGTTGAAATTGATGGAAGAGAAGTTAAAGAAACCAGAACAAGCCCTGAATGTGTTGCTGTGTTTTTGTTTTGTTTTGTCTTTTCTTACTTCTTCAGTTATATTGATTTATTGTTATTGTTTATTATCATAACTAATTTTTTTAATTAAAACGCTCACAGATGATAATTTTCTGTTAATGTGGGACACCTACAATCAATTCTCAAAGTGGAAATTGATACCATCAGTCATTTGTGTCAAAGTGCCAAAAGAGCCACAGCCAGTCACTTGACAACAAAGGCTCCCATCATTTGTGGGGGCATTTTAAACTAAGCCAGTGGAGTTTGCTTGACTTAGGTGGCCACCGGCAATTCACAAAACACAAATATTTTGATCAATTTCTGCAGCTTTCTAACAGCATATTCCCTGCCTGTTGCCAAAAATGATTCAGCCAGATAAGACAGGAGTTGATTCACATAAATAATGAGTTGATTTGCAAGAGTGGAAATGTTTATAGCTTGCGGTTCTCAGAGACATGAGGGGCCAAGCGGTCAATCATTGTTGGTACTGAGCCATGTTTGCAGTCTGAACATAATGTCTAGAAGATGAACCCTGTGGCAACAGGAAATCTCTTCCTTTAACCTCAGCAGGTAAAACTGCTTTCACCTCTTCTGAGCCCTTGTTCCAGGCCATGAAACAAAAGGAACAAAGGTGAAGTTCCAAGGAGAAAAGATAGCTGGGGGTTTGTAGCACATGGGAATAGATACAAAATAATTCCACACTGATTGGTTGACATTCTAGGGACATATGCACACATAGGTTTACCTTTACTAAGGAAAGTAAAAGAAGAAAGTTCAAAGGCAGGCTTACTGCTGAACATAAAGAAAACAAAAATAATGACAATAGAGGATCTACATAGCTTCAACCTAGATAATGAGGAAACTGAAATAAAGGGTTCCTGTACCTTGAATCAAACATTGATCAGAATGGAAATTACCAAGAAGAAATAAAAAGAAGACTAGGAATAGGAAGGGCAGCCATGAAAGAACTAGACAAGATCCTAAAGTGTAAATATATACAACAGAGCACTAAAGTCAGAATTGTCCAAGCCATAATAATTGTGTGCCATCTAATTGGCATGCTTCCAAAGCACCCAGAAGCTGCTTTATTCTGCCCATCTATTTCACCCCCATGCTGCTGTTTTGGTTCAACCCTTTGGCCTTTGGGTCCACCCACCACTAACTCCTGAGAACTTCTTTGAAACTGAGTTTGGCCATCAAACAAACAAACAAAATCTCCTCACCCTTACCTATAGATCACCTATAGAGGATTGAACCATTCAGTTACAATTACAGTAGCCTCTCCCAATTCAGGAAGGATCCATTTCAGACCCCATGAAAATGGCGGCTCGAAAATATCCAAGCCCCATTGAAAATAATGGCATGCGCACCCATGGTGTGCCTGTGGGGCCATGTGCAGATGCATGCCACCATTTTATCTCTACCTGCTTGTCCCTCCTGCAAAGAGCGAGACCAAGGACTCGAAGTCCGCAAACAGGGAGGGAGAACTGTATATGACTTCAAGTTTTCCCAACCTAGAAGGGATAAGAAGTGAAATTAGAGGGAAGTTAGTAGGAAGTTTCTTTTAGATAAACACAAACTCTTGATTGCTCGATCGATTGATTGATGAGTACAGTTCATTCTACCTGATTGAGACAATGACCAGAATCACACTGTAATTCTTCTTAGCACCAGTTACTGAAACATGAATGTGCTGCCAATTGACAAACATTCCAGAGGCTCAAATCGCTTTAAAACAAGTAAGTTCACTGTCCTTTTTCTAGAGAGGTATCCAAGGTTCGGCAGCTTATATAAGGCAATGCACTATCAGGATATGAGCTTCCCCATTCACCTCTGTGAGCAATGCTGAATGCATAAATCATGGTCTGAAAAGTGTTCTACCCTTCACAGAAGAGAATGGGAAATCCTTGCATTCATGCACAGAGCCTTTGGTTCATGCTGAAGCTACAATCTCAATGATAGAAATTTTGATCAGTTCCGTGTTTACCTGGAGGGAAAGGAGGATTAAAGGGGGAAATTGTAGCGGTATGGAAAAAGTAGATAGGGGAAAGATTTTCCTTTTTTCATAATACTAAAAAATCAGAGACCATCCACTGAAACTGAAGGATAGGAGGTCCCTGACAGATAAATATTCCTTCACACCATACTTGGTTAAACTGAGGAATGCACTGCCACAAGAGATAGCTATGGCTGCAAAACACAGACAGTTTTAAAAGGCAATTGGATAAGCAATTTGAAGGCATACAACAACAACAACAACAAAAGCAACAAGGCCTATTTATTTATTTATTTATTTATTTAATATCTCACCTTTGTCCCTAAGGCTTAGGACCCTCAAGAGTTACTGATTATGATAGCATTATATCCTCTCTAGAAAGGGAACATGCACAAGAGGGAGTTTCCTGAGGCTGGAAAAGAGAAATGTAGACAGAGAAAGCTATCCATCATCTGGGCACCAGAGCTCCAGTCAAGGACAGGTTGCAGAAGCATTGGTCCACTGTCAATGGGACAGCAAATGTTTTAATAGATGGGGGGGGGGGTTGCTGGGAAAGATCCTCTGGGCCTGTCACCACCGCAGCCACCACCAATTCATTATGTTGTCGTTGTAGTTATATTATTATGTTATTATATATTCTCCTAAATTGGACCCAAGGTGGCTCACAAAAGATACTTAAAAACATTACAATCTTAAAAACAGAATTTAAAACATCACGTTAATATAACAAGTTAAAAATATAAAAACATTAAAAACATACAAAAGCAAACACCCCAGTAAGAAGCCTCTCTGGGCTCAGCTTCATATGAAAAGCCTTCCTGAAGTGAAAAGTTTTTGCCTGTTAGTGCAAGGAGACCAGAGAGGGAGCCAGCCTAACTTCCCACAGGTGGGAGTTGCAAAAAGGAGGAGAAGCAACTGAGAAGGCTCTCTCTCATGCCCTTACCAAATGAGTGTATGATTGTGGCAGGATTGGGAGAAAGCCTTTCTCTGGAGGTTCATTATGTGAAGAGATGGTCTTTCAAATAATCTGGATCTAAGCCATATAGGGCTTCATAGGAACCAGGACTTAATTTCTCTGTTTTAATTTCTCTGTTTTAAAATTGTTGTACCCCACTCCGATTGCCGCGCAGAGGGGCGGGCTATAAATAAAAATTTATTATTATTATTATTATTATTATTATTATTATGAATTGTGCCTGGAAATGAATCAGTAGCCAGTGAAGCTGTTTTAACAAGAGCGCTATGAGCTCCCTATAACTGGCCCTGGTCAGTATTCTGGCCACAGTATGCTGGACCTTCTGCAGTTTTCAAATAGTTTTTAAAGGCTGCCCCACATAGAGTGTGTTATTGTAGTCCAAATGGGATGTAATCAAGGCATGTGTCACCATAGCCATATCTGATGTCCCTAGGAACAGGTGCAGCTGGCACACTAGTTTTAACTGTGCAAATGCACTTCTGGCCACTGTTGAAACCTAGGCATCTAGGCTCAGAGTAGAGTCCAGGAACACACCCAAGTTGTGAGTTTGACATTTCAGGAGGAACGTAACCCCATCCAGCACAGGCAAAATTCTTATTCCCTAATCTGGCTTTCAGCATACTAGGAGCATCTCTGTCTTGTCTGGATTAAGCTTCAGCTTGTTTGCCCTCATCCAGCCCATTACTGACAACAGACATTGATTCAATACTGAGACAGCTTCCTTGGATTCAGATGAAAAGGAGAGACAGAGCTGGGTGTCATCACCATATTGGTAACACCACACCACAAAACTCTGGATGGCCTCTTCCAGTGTTTTCATGTAGATACTAAATAGCATGGGGGACAAAACAGAACCCTACAGGACTCCACAGGCCAACAGTCTGGGCACTGAACAAGAGCCCCCTAGCACCACCTTCTCAGTTTGCCCCTCCAAGAAACACCAGAGCCACTGTATAACAGTTCCCCCAGGCTCCATCCCAGAGAGTCAGCCCATAAGGATACCATTGTTGATGGTATCAAAAGTCGCCAAGAGGACCTGGAGCAAAAATGGGCTCCAGGGGAATTTAACACTTACTGGTTGGTTATTTGAGGTAAAAGGGGGAGGGGGAAGATTGCTATATAAATACTATTAGTTTAGGTGCTGTGAAGAAAAAACCCCACTGTATTGTGTTGAATGATCTTTTGAAAGAACTAAATGCAACTGTAAGAAGTCAGAGTGATTTAGAAAGGAATTAAAGGGTGGGTGACAAGTGAACTGACAGTTGGATTATAGGTGGATTATTCAGTCTTGAAAAACACAGTGCAGTGGTTTGTGGAGTAGTGGTTTATTAGCCCTGCTGTATCAAGGACGACATGTACATACATACGCAACTCTGGCAGAGGTAAACAGATATTGGCAGCTACTTATATTGTAAGCCAGAGCCACTTTGAGTACCATACGGGGGGGGGGGGGGGGGGGAGTGGGATATAGATCAAATAAATAAATAAATAAATAAAATAAAGGTGATTCTTATATACCATAAAGTTGGATAGGCATTGTCTGATTACCAGGGCTGGTTCAAGACATTTTGCAGTCAGAGGGAAAGGAAAAGGTGGTGCCCTTTCATTTCATTCACAGAAGGTGAGTCAAGCTGCAACTTCAACAACTGGCAACTTGGAGGCAATAGGCTGGTTTAGGAGTTGCAAGATAGACTTTGTGACACACACATACCTTTGTTTGCCAAGAGGAGAGAATGGCCAGGGACTGAGGAGCAAAAATGCCAGCAGGCTGCCACCATTGACCACCAGACCCTCCCACTCTACCCAATGGCAGGGCTGGCCATTGGCTATGACATAACAGCATCATAGCCACTTGCAACAGCAGTACAGCAGTAGCAGAACTGTAAATTGTAATATGGGTAATAGGCAAGCCTTCTCTAATTCTTGTTTCTTTGGCCTGGAAAGTTGAAACTTATGTAACCTGCCTGGTCATTTATCAGTTTAAAGAACAAATATCTCCTTCTATCAAGTCTGAACTCTCTCTGGAAGCCAAAATGACTATATTGAGACAGTTGTACTTTGGCCACATCATGAGGAAAAATGAATCATTAGAAAAAACAATGATGCTAGGAAAGATGGAAGGTAGTAGAGAGAAAAGAAGACTTCATGCTAGGGGGATAGAATCAATCAGGGAGGACACAGACCTGGGCCTGCAGGACTTGAGCAGAGAGGATGAGGACGGGGGTCTTGGAGATATCTCATCCACAGGGTCACCAACTCAAGGGCAGTTAACAATAACAATAACAGCATTTCCCAAATATGTGGCCTCCAGCTGTGTTGGACAACAACTCCTATCCCAGAATTTATTAATCAACACATCTATATGGCACCCAGTAGTACTGTACTAACACTATTACTGCTGCAGTCACAGTAGATAACATGATGTAACTTTTGCATGGTGCTTAGCCCTGATATTGATGTCTCTACTTGGCAGGATAAAACCCACCTTTGTTCAGACCAAGTGATGAGCTATATTGGGACTTTTTTCTATAGCACTCCATCCTTTTAACCAGCTGAGACACAACACAGTGGTGAGGCTCTGCTGACTTTTCTTAGGCCACTTAGGCCACAATTCACTGCAGTGGGTTTGCCCTACAATACAATTAACAGATGACTCACAACTGGATTCAGCCAAATCCGCTGAGGCTGAGCTGGTGACATGGAGCCTGGCAGGGATGAAGTTTTTCCAGCCAAAGGTTCTCAGCAAACTGATGCATCCCTACCTGGTCCTCACTGCTGCAGACAGAGCCCTGTTGGTAAAGCTGGCACCATATTTAGCTTATAAACAGTTCATTATTCTTGTTCCTATTGTAAATAAGCAACAAGACTTTTGACTCATCCTGTCTGCAATGTGGCTTTATCTCAAACCTGAACACTGAAAAAAAAATAGGCTTAGCTGGTTCCCCCTCTTCTGTTCCTCCCTCTCCTCTTGTTTTTCACCTTCTTTGGCCTTGGAAAATACAGCTTTGCTGACTGGTGGCTTTCATGTCAGTGGTGTAGTGAATCTGCTCTGGATCTGGTCCAAACTGTAGTGGAGTTGTCTTAGCTGTCTAAGGTGTAACACCCTATCTCCCCAAACAGGATCAGCCCCATCATTAGGTACAATGAGATAGCTGCCTCAAGCAGCTGGGTTCTGGGGTCAATGTCAAAGATGGGCAGCAAATACCTACTTGTTAAAAATTTTGCCACTGTATTTTTAATAGCGGGAAGGGAGAGACCACAATATCTTGACCAGTTGTAGATGCTATGCATCTTGACTTGTCATTTGGAAGAACGGCGTGGGCAAAATGCCTTGGGGGGGGGGTCCTTTTAACATTGATAGTTATGTCTCAAAACATTTTATTCCTAACAGAGTGAACTTTCCTGTACCTTCATCAGCTTGCCAATCCTATGTCCTAACATCGTCCTAATAATGTTTCCATGTTCTAACACAGGGGTAGGCAACCTAAGGCCCGGGGGCCGGATGCAGCCCCCCGAGGCCTTTGGACCGGCCCCAGGCCAGTCCTGCCGCTGCCGCCGCCACCACCCGCCATGATGATATTGATTATTGTTGTTATTACTTGTTCTTGGGGTTTTCTTGGCAAAATCTCCACAGGGTTTTTGCCATTGCTTTTTTGGGGCTGATAGAGTGTGCATGCACATTTTTTAATTTTTTTAAAATGTTTTAATGTTTTAATTATTATTTTTTTATTTATTTTTGGTGCTTCGGCCCCCCAACTGTCTGAGGGACAGCAACCCGGCCCCCGGCTCAAAAAGGTTGCCTACCCCTGTTCTAACAGATACGGATCAATAAAACTGCATGAGTATTTGTAGTCTCTTCAGGGAGCTGGCTCTCGGGACTAGCATCGCACCACATTGTTTGTTTCCTGAGCTGTACAGAGCATTTCTTCAACAGATCATTTTGGCTGGAATGCAATATGCAAGGAGCTGAACTGGAAAATTTATCCCAGCTTGTCTTTACTGCATCCTCATAAACTATATCAAGGTACCTTCACCCTCCCTTGTGTGACATTTTCTGTTTTAGGGTTGACAAAATTGAATCTAGTCATTTGCAAAAACAACACACAATTTCAACATCTCATTATCAATATATATGTATTAGTCTGCCTTTATTTATTATTATCTCAGATGGCCCCATAAAGCACCAGGTAAGCTTGTCCACAGAAACCCACTGAATTTGGGTAAGCCACAATCTCACAGCCTCAGACAATGACAAACCCCCTCTGAACAAATCTTACCAAGAAAACCCTGTGATAGGTTTGCATTAGGGTCACCATAAATCAGAAATGACTTGAAGGCACACAACAACAACAACAACAACAACACTAGACCCACATGAGAGAGAGAGAGAGAGACTCAATTGCATCCCTTTTGTTTAACTGCTCTACTTAAGACTGAAGTAATAAAGCAATAAAAACATCCAGAACATCAAAATTCAAATAGAAGTTCCCAGCCCATTGGAATGGGTGAGGTCTTCCCTATGTGAGAGACAAAACATTTCAGTTATCTCACACTTCTCACATGGGGAGAACAGTAAATATATTTCCTGATTCTTCAGGGATGAGAAGAATTATGATAGTGATTTACTTTCCTTGCAAGAAGAAATCACCTATCTGCAAACTAACTCCAATGACCCTTCAAACAAACTACCAAAAGTATCAGATATGGCAGTAGGCAGACTGCAATAATTCAGCAGCAGAATAAGTTTCACTCTGCATATACTCAGTGGCACTCTTTCCTTTATGGCTTTACACAAATGAGGTCTGAAAGTAGGCCTGCAATGCACTTTCCAACAAGCTTCATTCAGATGAATGGTTTCTCTGATTCACTGCAGGCATTGTTTTCTTCCCAGCAGGGATTTCATTTCTGTATCCAACAATGTGTACAAATACTTTTTCTAAAAAGCACTGAACCAAAGGAAGCCTAAAAGACTGAAGAGAAGCAACCAGGAGAATTCAAAAGCTGATAAGACCCAAGGGCAGTCTGTCTAGGAGAAGGACAATCTGGAACTTAGCAGGGTTAAGTCATGTTGTAATTTGAACAATGCTCTGTCTTCCTTTCAGATAGATTTATTACAAATTTTTGCAACATGGAGTTGGTTCATCTTTAGAGGAAGAGGCACAGGCAGAAGCTTTGTCAGTTCCAAATACCCATAGTGCCATCTGGTGGCCTTAAAAATGTACCCACAGAATCTCACATTCTTACTGTACAAGAACCAAGTCCATTCACTTGCTATATAGCCCAAGAGAGCCACACCATTTCAGTTTGCAGGTGGTTTCCTGATGCAGATGGTTAATACAGCCAGACTGTAAAATGCTGGATATGTATGCCCTATGAGTGTACAATCCAGCAAGAAACCAGCCAAAATTTATATTACATAGTTATTGTCATTGCTTTGCTCGCTTCAGGGCCCATCACATTTTATAAAGCATAGACTCATAGGATCATTTTTCTAAAAAGCTGGAAATGATTCCAAAGGTCATCTAGTCCAACTCTCTGCCAGGAGACCATAGCTAAAGCATCTGTGATAATTGACCATCCAACTTCTGTTTAAATATCTCCAATGAAGGAGTTCCAAAATCTTTTGAAGTAATATGCTGGTCAATTAACTCTTCCATGAGGAAATTCTTCCTTATATTTAGACAGACTCTTTTCTTTTGTACAGTTGGCCCTTCCTATCTGTTCTGTTTCAGACACACACACTCGCATTGGATAACAAAAAACACGGGCCCTCAAGTCCTGTTGTTTGCAATGGCAGTGTGCTCCACATGCAACTGAACTGACATGGCCACATGTACGTCTGCCATTGGAATGAATAAGCCAGGGCCATCCTTGGTTGCTCAAATCCAGGGATGGCAAGCCCATGGATACCAACAGCCAGCTGTAATTTGAATCCATTGACTCAAGTAATTGCTCCATCCTCCATGTTATAGCTCTTCAGATATTTAAAGATGGGTTATTTTCTCCAGACTATTCCTCATGGGGCTTGGTTTCCATATCCTTTAGCATCTACACTGCTTTCCTCTGGACATGTTCCAGCTTGTTCGTATCCTTCATAAACTAAATACCCAGAACTGGATATAGCACTCCAGGTGAGGTCCAACCACAGCCAAATACTTCCCTTGGTGCAGACAATATTCTTCTCTTGATACAGCCTAGCATTTTTTTCCTCACCACAAAACCCTAACTCTTAATGCAGAATTTGCTTTCCTTGCCACCACAGAAACCTAGTTGTTCCTGTAGCATTAGCTTCCTTTCCTTTTCTTTTTTGGACACTGCATTCCACTGTTGACTCATGTTGAGCTTGTGGTTTATTAGATCTATATTGTGCTATCAAGCCAGGCTTCATCAATCCTGTATTTGTATGTCTGATTTATCTTTCCTAAAGTCAGAACCTTACATTTACCTCCTGAAATTCATTTTTAAGTTCTGGTCCAGTTCTCCAGTTCACTGTCACCATCTTGAATCCTGATTCTGTCTTCTGGGATATTACCTACCTCTTTCAATTTGGTGTCATGAATATATTTGATGAGCTTCCCCATTATTCCTTCATCCAAATCATTTATAAAGACAGTGAACAACCTTGTGACACCCCACTTGGCATTTCTCTCCAGGTTAATGAGCAACTATTAGGGAGAACTCATTGGGTTCAGTGCATCAACCAGCAACATATTCACCGAACAGCATTCTTCTGTAGCCAGTGCTTCTGAAGCTATCTGAAGTGGAGAGCTGGCAACTTTATTTCCCCAGTGTGCCAACTGGTGTCATATTTGTGCCTGTTGGCTATAATTGTTTCTTTCTTTCTTTCCTGGAAGCTCCCCAAAATAGCAGATGGCTCAGAGACCAGGACCAGTTGACAGAGCATCAGTTTAAATTGCACTATCTAGTCCACAGTTTACCAGTCTGTCTCCAAGAATATCATGGGGTGGGCCTCCAAAGCCTTGTTGAAATCAAGATGCACTGCATCCAGAACACTCCCCTGATTTGCTTGACCAAGTTTATAATGTTTTTAGAAAAAGAGATAAAATTATTTTGGCATGACTAGTTTTGGAGAAACCCACATTGGCTCTCAGTAATCAGAAGGGCTGCTGAGGAACCATTTGGCTTGCCCTGCAGGGTGGGAGAAGAAGCAGACACACAACCTGCCATCATCCATCCACTCTGCCCCCCTCTCTGAGCCACCACAAGGGCTACTAAGACACCCTCTTTCTTGACCTTATTGAGGGGAAGGACTTCTGATCAGAAAGCAAAAGTGGAAGGAAAACAACAGAAGAGAAGGAAGAGATTATTAACATGTCAATATGATATCCTCCAAGGAGAAAAGAACTCAACCTGAATAAGTTTCAGTGTAGGCTGACTCGTGTTCATATGAGCAGCTGGATTCAAGATGCTTTCCCCCCTCTCAATCCCATTCCTAGTGTTTCATGTCTTTTAGATATAAGCCAGAGGGCAGAGTCTTACTGTTTTTTGAAGTTGCTTTGGGAGCATTGTTGTTGTTGTTGTTGTTGGAAGAACAGGGTAAAAATGCTGGAAGGAAGGAAGGAGAAAGAATGAAAGAAAATCAAATAATAATAGTATTTTCTCACAGGACAGTGGTTTAGTGGTCTGTTCTACAGCTTTTTCTTGCATCATCTTCAAGCTGTCTGACGAATTAGTTGCCTAGATTCTCCTTTCCTCCCTTTGGAACATGGAGAAATGTTTGTCCACTTCTAGTTTGCAAAGACCTCAACTTTTCTTCTGGAATCCTCAGTTATAGACAGAAGCTCTGAGGTTACATTTGCAAATGACTTGAGTACATTTAAAGAAGCTTGGTTTTCCCATAAAACCTTCTTACCTAACCTGGACTGCAGCCTTCTCATTGCATCCTTTCTCTTTTTTTTCACCAGGTTGAACAATGCATTCCTTCTAAGAAAAAATGGCTCCAACATGGAGAATAAATGCCCCCCCCCCAGCAGTAATATATTGTTGAGATCTCTCCCTGTTGTGGAGCTTAGGAAAAGTTACCTTTTTGGACTAAAGCTCCCATGATTTCTCTGAGAGTATGGTCAGTGACATAACAACTAAGAGAATTTAGGAGCTGTAGTCCAAAACAATAGAATCTCCAAGCTATGCTTTACTATAATGTATAATATTCTGGAGTGTCCTGATCTTGAATTGGTAGTTAAGATGCATTGCTGTTGTTTCTGATATATGGTGACCCTAAGGTGAAACCATCACAGGGCTTTCTTGGCAAGATTTGTTCAGAAGGGACTCACTATTGCTTTCCTCTGAGGCTGAAAGTCTATGAAGTGTATCACACGGGGAGCCCCGTGCAGAAACAGGCTTTAAAGTAAAAAACAAAACAAAAAACAAAAACAAAAACAAAAACAAAAACAAAAACAAAAACAAAACACCTGCAAAAGTGGAAGCTTTCAATGAATGGGATTTCTCCCGTTCTGTCCTGTGTGAAAAGTGAAAGCGCTGTTAAAAGGAGGTTAATCCGAATGGAAATTAGATAAACATTATTTCTTTTTACTTTCAGGATCTTCCAAAAATAAAAAGAAGCAGTTTGTGTTTAATTTCCGTTCAGATTAACCTCCTTTTAACAGCGACGTCGTCTGAAAAAACACCCACTTTTGCGGGTTTTGTTTAATTTAAAGCCCCGTTTCCGCACGGGATTTCCCCTGTGTGATAAACTCCTATGACTTGCCCAAGGTTACCCAGTGGGTTTCCATGGCTGAGTGGGAATGCATACTCTGATTGTACTCTGATCTCCAGAGTTGTAGTCCAGCACTCAAATCACTACTCCACACTGGTTCTGGGTCTGACTTGGACCATGGTAATTCAAAAGGAGAGGTTACTCTTGTTAAGGAAAAAGCAACATGGGATATACAGTAATAGAAATAAAAATATGTATGTCAAAGTGACTAAGCAGGAGCAATCAGGAAGATACACAGGTGAAAAAGATAATATAATTAAGAAGCCTTGAGAGCCAAGGACAAAGTTATAGAAGGTATATTGAGAACACCTGTGATAGATTGCAAACACCTGAGACTCATTAAGTGGTCAAGGTAAAGTGATGAAACACTTGGGTTGGTCTTAGGTATGGGATGATCTATGTGGACCAATCAAGATGTATGTACACACCCACTGGGTGGAAACTGACTGGTGGGTGGTGTCTAACAATGGCTATAAATTGCAATGTTTGCTAATGTACATTGTGGAGTAGTTTGGTGTATTGTGGAGTAGTGTTGGAGATATTGTGAAGTGTAGAGATTGTGATTTGTAGGGCATATAGTATTTATATATAGCAGAATAAAGTAGATCTTTTGTATAAGACTACTGAATTGTCTGGTGTCTTGAGGGAAGATACAAGAGCCAGAAGAATCCTGGAGAAGTTTGGAGACATCTCAGGAAGAAGAGTGAGAAGGCTTGGAGAGTTTGTCAGGGTCTTCAGCCTATTCTCTGAAACTCTGCTGCTTGGGAAAGAAGCATCAACCACTGATCAAAGCTGGTCAGCTCTGCTGCATAACAAGGTGGTGAGTTAGAACCAGAGGTGAAGAGCTACAACTCCCATCATCCCTGACAACTCTTTCCAATGTGCAGTTATGCACATTAAAATGTCCCTCCTGAACCTGGTTCTTTACTCTACCAAGCAAAACATCTAGTTTTCTTCATAAGGTAAATAACTACATAAATATTACATAAATGTTATGGAGGAGAAGCTTAAACCCATTTGTCCCAGCACTGCTCTCCATCCCTACCTCCCATGGCTGCTCTAATTTTTTAAGGAAAACAGAGGAGCTTAGGTTTCCATGGCCAAGCAGACATTCGGCCCATGCTCTCCAGAGTCATAGCCCAGTCTTCAAACCATTACACCACACTGGCTCTCTAACATACATTAGCTTCACAAAAGTCTTGTTGCTAGTGCTAATGGTTTCTTCAGTGTTGGCTGCACAATACAGCTTGATGGCACTGGAGCATATCCCCATGGTCAATTGGGAGATGGGCAGCCCTAGTCACCACCTATCATCATCCCAAGCTTCCAAGGTGAGGAGGTGAACTCTGTGAATAGATGTGAAGTCTAAGGTTTTCACAGCCTGCATCCATAGGTTTTTGTAGGTTTTTCTGGCTGTGAGGCCGTGTTCTGGAAGAAGGTATTCCTGATGTTTCACCTGCATCTGTGGCTGGCATCTTCAGAGGCCCTATTCCTTCATCCAAGTCATTGATAAAAATGTTGAAGAGCACTGGGCACAGGACAGAACACTGCGGCACTCCACTGGTCACTTCTCTCCAGGATGAAGAGGAGCCATTGCTGAGCACCCTTTGGGTTCGGTCAGACAACCAATTACTAATCCACCTAACAGTTGTATTGTCTAGCCCACATTTTACTAGCTTGTTTGCAAGAATACCATGGGGACCTTACTGAAATCAAGATATGCTATGTCTACTGCATTCCCTTCATCTAGCAAGCTGGTAACTTTATCAAAAAAAGAGATCAGATTAGTCTGGCATGACTTGTTTTTGAGAAACCCATGTTGACTTTTTCTGATTATGGCATTCCTTTCTAAATGTTCACAGACTTTCTGTTTAATGAACTGTTCTAGAATCTTTCCTGGTATTGATGTCAGACTAACTGGACGATAGTTGTTGGGATCCTCTTTTTCCCCCTTTTTGAAGATGGGGACAATGTTTGCCCTCCTCCAGTCTTCTGGGACTTCTCCTGTTCTCCAGGAGTTCTCAAAGATTATTGCCAGTGGCTCTGAGATTACATTTGTCAGTTCTTTTAATATCCTTGGATGTAGTTCATCTGGTCCTGGAGACTTAAATTCATTTAGGTTAACCAGGTATTCCTGTACTTCCTCTTTACTTATTTTGTGCTGCATTTCCCCTATTGTATCCTCTGCTCCATTTTCCTCAGGTTGAGCACCCTTTTCCTTTTGTGAGAAGACTGAGACAAAGAAGGTGTTGAGTAGTTCTGCCTTTTTTCTGTCCCCTGTTAGAATTTATCCATCTTCTCTGTGCAGTGGCCCTACCATTTCCTTCTTCTTCCTTTTGCCATGGACATACCCCCAAAGCCCTTTTTATTGTCCTTAACCCTTCTAGCAAGCTTGAGTTCATTCTTTGGCTTTCCTGACTTTACCCCTACATGTGCTAGCTATTTGTTAAGTTCTGCAAAAGTCAAAGCTACAAATGTGAACAGCCGACTGTATTTAGTTCAGATGATGTTTGGTCTCCTCACAAAGCTTTCAAACATCTGATAAATGTAGCCTGGTTTTAACTTTGTTTAAAAATCGCATCTGGGTAGAGGGAAAGGAAAGCACAGTGGCTCAGTCTCTAGGATTGACACACACACATACTTTAGGAAACAATGTTAGTTGCTGGAATGTTCCACCGTTATGTACTCTAGAAATATACTCTAGAAGATTGTGGTGCAGAACAGGCTTGCTTATGATACCTAAGAATGTGTTGTTGTGCCATTCCATTTCCTTTTGTTATCAAAGACCTCATCCATTTTGTCATTTACTACATTAAACTGTTTTTTTCTTCTTTCTCTCACTGTGTTGTTTTTGTATCTGCTGTTCTTATAGCCTGTGGCATCAGTAAAGCTGATTTCACTACTGAAGAATATACTTTTTTCTCAGTAGGTAATGAAAGGGTACAAATGTTTCATCATTTGTGTTAGGATATAGATGGGTTATACAGTCAAAGGTGAAATGTAGAGATGTGTGTGTGGAAATTTCCTCGTGAGAACAACATCTAGAAAAACAAAGTGAATCTAACACCAGGTGGTTACACAGACGTAAACATGGACTTTCCCAAAGATACAACTCATGGACACAGACTTTGTTATGGGTAACAAGTGATATCAAAAGGTAAACAATCGTTAGGCTTGAGAAAATAGTCACGTGGTGGATGATGGACAGCAAGAGGCTGGGTTGACATACATCATACAGACATTATCCAATTAACATAAGGTTAACACCTAGAAGGTAGAGTATGAAAAGGGCCTAGAGAAGCCTTTGTCTAGAATGTTATTGTTCAAGATGTGAGTGCGTGCGTGCCTGGAAGTAGTGGTGTTAACTGCAACAGGTTTGAGAGCCTAAGCTTTTGGGATTGTTAAAGATGTAATCTTTCATGGCTGAACTGGACAAGTTCATCACAATGGATTTTACTTAGCTATTTTATTTTACTTTTATATACATTAATAAAACTATGCTTTTGGACTTTACAATGTGTCTTCTTGACTGAGGAAGACAGGATCCTGAAGAAGGGAAGCTGAGCCAGCAGATGGTAAGAGATACAAAGTGGCTGTGGATCACAGCAGCCAGCTTGTCCTGCAGATTCTGCTGGGTGCCAAAGAGCATCACTACAACACCCATCATCCACACACTGACAATTTGCTCTTATTTTTTTGACATAGAATGATAGACAGATAGACGGACAGATAGATTTCCATCTGGCAAGTGTGTTTCTTCCTGATTTCAAGTTCAAGTGTTTTAATTGGCATTTAACATGCCTGTTTTTTTGTTAGGGTTTTTTTCATCTATAGTTTCACTGCTAGTCTCCTTCTGTTCCATATTTAGTATAAATGCAGCAATGGCATCCAAGTAACCACTGTCAGAGAGTGGCATAAAAAACACAAATTCATAAAATCAGCAAATATATCTGAGTGTAACATCCTTAGTTTTCATAATAATTATGATTATTGTGTTGAAAATGTATGCATACCCTCCCAACAATCCCAGTTTGGTAAGGAGAGTTCCATTTAATCCTCTGTCTTGCTATTTTTCCCAGCTTCTTTTAAAATGTCCTAGAGCCTTTACAGACTGCCAGAAATAATGCAGCTTAAGACCACTTTAACTGCCCTAGCTCAGTGCTAGGGGGTCATGGGAACTGTAGTTTATTGTGGCACCAAAGATCTTTGACAGAGAAGGCTCAATGTCTCAGAAAAAACTACAGTTCCCATGATTCCCTAGCATTGTGCCAGGGCAGTTAAAGTGGTCTCAAGCTGGTGGCGCAGTGGTTAAATGCCTGTACTGCAGCCACTCACTCATAAACCACAAGGTTGCGAGTTCAATACCAGCCAGGGCTGAGGCTCGACTCAGGCCTGCATCCTTCCAAGGTCACTAAAATGAGTACCCAGCTTGTTGGGGGCAATCAGCTCACAGTTGTAAACCGCTTAGACACCCCATAGCATGCTATGAAGCGGTATATAAATGAAGCTGCTTTTGCTTTTATTTCTGGGAGTCTGTAAAGGCTCCTAGTTTCTCTCTCCTCCTCTCGCTTTCCACCTTTCTTCTCAGCTTACTTCAATCACTGCAAAGTGGATTCAAAGTGCAGAAGTAGTTTTCACTCTATTCACTCAGCAGGGAGGGGAAGGCTCTCATCCTTCCCAGTAGGCTCAGGGGAAAGCAAACTGCTGCAACATTTTCTAGCTTATGTGTTCTTCCTCATTAATAATTTTGCTATCCTGACCACACACTAATGTTGTTTGGCCACACATGTCTCAGTTTTCATCAGCAAAATGTTGTAAGGCATGGTGTATGGGGTGTGGGGGAACAACCAAGGTTGTCCACTGGAAGGGCAACACTCCTCTAGCTTTTCTTGGCCTAGACATAGAATCATAGAGTTGGCCATCGAGTCCAACGCCCTGCCATGCAGGAACACAGAATCAGTGCACCCCTGGTAGATGACCATCCAGCCTCTGTTTAAAAACTTCCAAAGAAGGAGACTCCACCACTCTATGAGGCAGCTTATTCAGCTGTTGAACAGCTCTTACTGACATGAAGTTCTTCTTAGTGTTGAGGTGGAATCTCTTTTCCTGTAGTTTGAATCTATTGCTGCAGGTGCTATTCTCTGGAGCTGCAGAAAATAAACATGGCCCATCCTCAGTATGACATCCTTTCAAATAGTTAAACAGGGCTATCATATATGAGAAATACCACTGAGGGCCCAATCACTTTCCAAAAGTCCCCACAATACTCTATGGCTTCCAGAGAAATATACATGGCGCTTCTCCTCTGTGCTCACAGCAATTCTGTAAGGTAGGGGAGAGCCAGTGTGGTGTAATGGTTTGAGCATAGGACTTGGACCCTGGAGATTGGGATTCAATTCTCTACTCAGTCATGGAAACCCACTGGGTGATCTTGGGCAAGTCACAAATTTTCAGCCCCACCAAACCCCATGATAGGGTCACCTTATGGTCACAATAAGTTGGAAATAATTTAAAGTCACACAACCACAACAAAGGGAGGGAGGGAGGACAATTTGTCAAGATCACCCAATAAATCCCATGGCTTTGTGGGGACTTGAACTTCCAAGTCCCAGACCAAAACGATAATCACTAAACCACACAGACTGTCAGCTGTTGCCCTCCCCCATTCTGCTACTGACACCTCTCACTTGGTATCCACTACAATTTTTTTCACTGTCACCAAGGCTTTTTACAGAATTTTGAATTATGATGTTCTCTCCTAGCATCCACACTGGGCTGAGTTTAAAGGTAGTGTCACTGAGTAATTCAGCACTATTAACGTATGTAGCAAAACTTTGTTATAATCATCCAACAAAAGTTACAAAGTCCACCATACCTTTGGATCCATAGACTTGTTATTCTGTTCCAACAACGGCTGTTGACTTGCCACAGCATTGTCTCTCTGTAGCTCAAGACCTCACTACTGGTGTGCTGCTTCCCAGAATAAGATGACACATGATCAATGCTTGTCCTTGTACTCAAAATGCAAACAGAATCCTGTCAGATGCCATGAGCTTGTGATGGTGATCAAGGACAAAGAAACAAAGAACTCATGCAGAACAAAGAGAGGGTGAGATTTCCTTGGTGAATAGACCAGATCATACACCCAGATCAGAAGTACATACCCAAAATGACACTAAATAACTAGATAATGAAGTACAATTAGTCACCCATCACCAAGTCAATGTGAGGAATCAGGGTATTACAGATGTGAGGAGGTTTATTTTGCACAGCAGGTGGTGGTGCTTAGCTAGGATGGAGCTTGAAAAGTAAGGCCAATGTCCTATCACCTGATGGTGAAACGCAAATCCATACCTTCCAACATTTCACAAATGAAATCTGACACACATGTGGCTAAGCAACATCAAAATGTGGTCAAGATGGCAAAAGTTACAATCTAGAAGATGCTGCAGCAGTTTGCTTTAACCTGGGAAGTGAAAAAGTCTCCCCCTTGCTGTCCCCCTCTGCACTCCTTGTTGTGGTTAAACTTTGAATTTGGTTTTCAGCAACTGAAGTAAGCTAAGGACAAAAGGCAAATGTAGGAGATGAAGAGAAAACTGGGACATATTAGAAGCATTTAGAAAAAAGTAGGGTGACAGAGGATTAGTTGAGACTGTCCCTGTCAAATTGGGACAGTTGGAGGGTATGCAGAGATCTGCCACTGTACATATGCTATTGCTAGGGAGGGGGTGAATAAAATGTCCTGCTTATTTACCAGGTGCACAAAGGTAGTTGAAGGCTTCTGGTTGTAGTGCCTTTCTCTTCAACTTCTGCTTGGCAGCAGCTGTGCCCAGATACTATTTGGCTGCCCTTATGCATCCAGGGAAGAAAAGTCGTTACCCTCCCCCCCACCGCTGCCATTCAGACAAGGACAGAGGAAGCTTCTGCTTCTTTCTCAGATGTACGTGGAACTGGACAGCACCTAGGTACCACCCTGCACCAGCCTATGGCTGATCAGGGCAAGAGGAAAGTGGAGTTATACCCAGGAGCATCCAGCAGAGTGGAAAAGGCATTACAAAAATTAGGTGTTGGGTGCTTCCTTCTACAATAGCTAGAAGACAGTAATAAGGTTCTAGCCCTATTTTTGAGAAGAATGGATATCATCCTATCATCCTGCTCAAATATGGGTTCCTTCAGCATGTTATTATGTATTAATTCTTCATAAAATTAACCTCCAAGCAGAAGGTAGGCTAAATTTCAAAAACATTGGAGAAACAGTTGAACTGGTATAGCAGCAAGGAGAGGTAGAAAAGGATGAAATAACCATCACCATTGTTAATTTCACTGCAGTACTGAAACAGGTGATGACAGCAACTAACATATTCCTCTAGAACAGGGGTGGGAAACTGTGGAAGCTTAGGGGACTGTGTTATCCCAAGGTCTAGCTTCACTCTGCACCACCTCTTTTTGATATCAGTTTGATATTAAAGGGTGATTTAGCACCTCCAGTGCAGGAAGCTAGCCATGCATACAAGGACTTCCATGGCCAAATTTGGAGATCCTGCTGGCTCAGCATGGGGAAAACCAGGACACTTAGCCAGTTTATATCAATTAATCAGAATTTACATAATCCCTTCACCGATAGGAGTGATGGTGAGTGAAAGACTTTGGGCTTATACGTGAACAGAAGTCCAAGATTACCTCTCTCTGGGAGACCCATTTGTTCAGGGACATCTGTGGTGATTGTGCAGCCATTTACAGACTCCAAGTTCTATTCTTCCCTCCTGGGAATTTAATTTTAATCCCAAAACTGCCTCAAGATACATTTTGCCCTATAAGTTCACCTGCTCAGACCCTACCAATTTGGTCTTGTTTTGAGGTCAAAGAGACATTCTGTCCAGATCTCACCTGACTCCTCTACAACTGCTGGCCAACTCAGATCCATAGGCATTGTGCAGAGCCATTTTCCTCTCACAGAACCTCCTAACTAGAACCTCTGCTTCTGGATTCAGGTATAGTATCACCTCCTGCAATCCTGAAAATCACTGTCTGTTATCACCTTATATATCATTAGTTCTTGTATGTGTCTGTGAATGTGTGTTTTCATGTGAACGTTGCTTTCCCCTTTTGCTGTTAAAATAAAACTACATTTAGACCTTGTATTCTGGAGTTCTGTTTCTTGGAACCAGTATACATAGGCTTGATCCCTGCTTTTAGTTGCCCAAGACCTTTCAGCAACTTCACTTGAGCTAATAAAATTCTCCCTATTAAATATTGATTATGGGTGCCCTCTGGGACTCTGGCATTTTGGGTAACAACTGCATTAGCCCCCAGGAGAACTTGGAGGGCCACATTTGTTCCTGAAAAATGATCACTAACACATCTAGAGGTTATAGGGCAATTTCCCCTATATTTTGGGGCCTGCAAAATGTAGTGAAAATAGATACGGCACCACTACCCCAGCACACATTTTGGAGCATTTCAGGGCAAAACATTTTGGGGGGGAAATGATTTTGACCCCTGGGGTACCCAGGTGGCTCCAAACATGGAAGATATGCCCTCCAATCCCCCTAGAGTACATCTGGGGGCATTCTGGAACAAAAAACCCGCAATCTTATTTTAATCTTGAGGGGCCCTAGGGGCCACAAAATGGTCAGGGGGGGCTGTACTTTTCCTATCCTTGCTCTAGAATTACAGTCCCATCAAAACTATACTAGACCTTTGGTCTCCCCACTGCAGCAAGGCTATTCTGAAACTAATGGCTTGAATACATTTAGCTTACCTATGCAACCACAAAATTTAGAAACACTGTTGAGCTTTGTCTGAGACAGTAAAGACATTTTCTTTTCTTTTTTTGTGCTCCAAACCATTTTTAATCAACTACTAAAATGGATGTCGGAACTGATTATTATTATTATTATTATTATTATTATTATTATTCTGCACTATGCAGAATGGACTAGTGCAGATCCTACTCTAATTTAGCATGGTTGCTCTCAAGCTGCAGGCAAAAGAATAAAAAACAAAAAATATATTGCATTATTGACAAATGTTCAGAAGGTCTCAATAATCTCACCTTCTACTACTAGGGAAGCCTTTCCCAACCCCATATGCTCCAGATGTTGGACTACAACTCCCATCATCCTTAGCCAGCATGGTCACAGGGCATGCTGGCTTTATGGATGTAGTAGTCTTAGGAGTTTATTGCATTGGCTTTGCTCCCACGATAAGACATGGGATGTAACTTTTAAAAAGTGGATTTTATTGCATTTCCCTGTTGCCAGGGAGTACACAGCCTGTATGCAACCTGGGCTTCTGCCACATCTTTTCAGGAATGGGAAAATCCTGTTCTTGAAAAAATGTGTGAGGATCCTGGAAAGCCCAGGTTGCAAACAGGCTGCGTATTCCCCAGCAACAGGGAAATGCAATAAGATCCTCTTTCTTGAAGTTACATCTTGCATCTATTGCCCACCAAACTCCTTCTCTCTCTTCTATTTTGTATCTTCCAGTGGGGTCTTTTCCTGCTTCTATAAGTCCTTTGATCTCTGAATCTCCTTTTTGCAGCTGTGCTAAGTCAGGGACTTCCTTGGGCTTGACATTGATAGGATCTACAGGCATCTCTGCTTCAAGTGCTACTGCGGCTTCTTTAGCTAACACATCTGTGAGTTATTCCAAAAAGCCTCTTTGCTATTTCCCTTCTGATGTCCTTTGAC
The DNA here is from genome assembly GCA_026167975.1 of Phrynosoma blainvillii. Taxonomy (NCBI): domain Eukaryota; kingdom Metazoa; phylum Chordata; class Lepidosauria; order Squamata; family Phrynosomatidae; genus Phrynosoma; species Phrynosoma blainvillii. The sequence goes on from JANUYF010000004.1 coordinate 267,521,210, forward strand.
AAAAGATACCTTGCAACAGCTGTGCTACTATTTTCCACTTGTCTGCATGGCTTATCACTGACTTTCCATCTTCTTCCTAGCCAAATAGGGAACCAATCTGTGGCTGCATTCACTGTCCATTGAGAATCATTGTAAATAGCCAAAGGACATCAGGGCACTCAAACTCTAGCACTGCACAGCAGGCTTCTACCTCAGTGGCATGGCTGGAATGAGGCTGGATGGCTCCTTGAAGTGTGTGAGCATCATTCACATGGATTGTGCCATATCCTGTTAGGTGGGTTCCCTCAGGGCATGATGATAACCCATCACAGAACCAACATGCAAACCCTTGCAAAAGTGCTTCTTGGAGAGATTCCCCTGCTTTTACTGGCCATCTGTCCTCTAGAATAGGGGGAAGTGGACACTCATGGGCAGCTCCTGTGACAATTAAGCCATATGGAGCAGAGGGCTCACTTGCTTGCCTGTGGTAGTCTACACCTCTCTTGATCAGTTGCAAGGACCATTTAATAATAATAATAATAATAATAATAATAATAATAATAATAAATTTTTATTTATAGCCCGCCCCTCTGCACGGCAATCGGAGCGGGGTACAATAATTTTTAAAACGAACAAAGTTAAAAACATTCCCTCATCCCATAATCCCACCCTCCCAACCCCTTAAAACAGAATTAAACTAGAGAGCAATTAAAAATACAACAATAAATTAAAACATCCTTGGTAGCACAAGGAATCAGAAATAACAAATTAAAAACTCATCTCTCACCAGACAAGTTATTCCGGGAAGGCCTGCCGAAAGAGACCCGTCTTTACTGCTTTCTTAAAAGCAGTAAGAGTAGTAATAAGATGGATCTCGTCTGGCAGGCCATTCCAGAGTCTGGGAGAGGTAGCAGAGAAGGTCCTCTGGGAGGTCTGGGACAGCCTAGTTTTTAGTGGCATCCTAGAATTTTAGCTATCCTAGAATTATGGACTTGTCCATCTTGGACCTTTCCTGATAGTATGAACTTTAAGGGGGTGTGTGGAGTTTGGACTATAACTTTTGCTCCTCCTGTTATGAATCCCCATCTGGTCAGTGCCCACACTAAGGCAAGGCAATTATTTTCACATGGACTGTATTTGATTTCAGTGGGGGACAGGTTTTTGGAAGCACAGGCAACAGCTCTCTGTCTTCTGTTTCAGAGTTGGGAGAAGACTGTTCCTATATTGTTGTCAGAGACTGCTAGCTGAATGTAAAATGGCTTGCTTGTGTCTGGATGGAAAAGAATTGGTGCTTGAGCTAAATCTCTCTTTATGGTGGCAAAAGCTTCTTGTTGTTCAGGTCCCCACTCCCAGGTGACTGCCTTATTTAGTAGCATGTACAAAGGCTTGGCTTTGATGGCAAAAGCCTCAATGAATCCCCTGGAGAAATTGAAGGTTCCCAGCAGGGCTCTTAGTGATGCTACATCAGTCGGGGCTGGAAGCTTTCTAATAGTTTTAATTCTCTGGGAGTCTGGTGTCCTGCAGTCTGACCTGAGGTTCAGTCTTAAGTATTTGACTTGGGTTTGAACTAGCTGTGCTTTTTCTGTTTGCCTTGAATCCTGTGTCCCAGATCGAGCCTAAGACTTCCCTAGTGATGTCTGTGATTTTCTCTTCTGCACCAGAATGCACCAATATGTCATCCACATATGATAGCACATGTGGACGTGATGCAGGGCACAACTTTGTCCACATTTTTATCACATGGGAATAGCATATAGAAGGGCTGGAGTGAAAACCCTGAGTGCATCTCGTGAAACAATGCTGAATGCCCCTGAATTTAAATGCAAATTTGTAATAGCAACTCTTGTGTAGAGGAATAAAATGAGATGCATTGGTCAAATATATAGACACTATAGCCAAGGCTAAAGGTGAGGTATAAATATGTTGTTGTTGTTATAGTATTTGGCTCCAGTTGCAATTGCTGCCAAGATTTAATTATATTTCACCACCACTGGAGCTACTGGGGATGTGACTGCATTGAGGGCTCTGAAATCTACAGTCATTCTCCATGTGACCCCATCTGATTTCAAAACAGGCCATAGAGGCAAATTGCAAATGGATTGCAACGGAATGATGACATTCCTTTTCAACAGCCCCTCTATGGTTTTGGCAATCCCCTCTTCTGCCTCTCTGGGGTATCTGTACTGTTTTTGAGGATGTGGATCTTTCCCCTCTATCAAAACACATACACCCTTGACTGTGCCACATTTAATCTTATCCTTCATCCACACCTCAGGAAAGTCTGCCACCCATGGATCTGTGGTGAAGGGGGGAAAGGGCATCAGGGCTTTCAGGACAGCACACCTGTGAATGGCTGAGATCTCCAATGGACCTTCTTCAAGTTGCCAGAGGAATCTGCCAGGTCTTCAGTCAGTCAGTGTTGCCTGGATGAGATCTAAGATAGAGCCGACTTGCAGCAGAATCTTGTCCCAAATTGGGGTTTGCTGTTTGCCCATTCCATATCCCACTAATGTGCATCTATTCAATTTATCTGGTTGTGTAAAGATGCATCAATGGGTTCATTGCTATGACGCCTTCCTAGACATCCTGGTTCAAGATGTTCATGAACATACAGTAATTGCTGTTAAATCCACTGTTTTAATGCAAATGACCCACAACTGCTTCTGCCTCCGCACACCCTACACACATTTAATGATCCTTCCTCTGGAATATTCATTGGCCATAAATTGGAGTTTGAGAAATCCTTATTTCTGTAGACTACATTTAATTGATTGCTTTGGAAAGGAATTTTATTTGCATGATTTGATTAAAGATTATGCAGTGGATGCTCCATAACAGATACATTCTGATATGATCCAGGGATTTCATCTGGAAGATGAACTGGCCATTTCAAAATGGCTACATCTGCTTTCTAATTTAAGTGAAGCAGTGAGAAAAATTGAAAGGGCAGAGGAACAGATTAAAATGGCTGTGGATCTCAGAGCTAATCAGATCATTAAAATCACACAGGACATAAAACATGTGTCTGAAAACTCATGGTGGGGCAGTCTAAACTGGTCTGGAACTGCACAAGCCATTTTGCATCTGCTTACAACTCCTATTGCAATAATTGTGTGTTTGCCAAATTGTTACAATAATGTGTTCCATAGGATTAATTTGCTGGCTCAGAAAACAGCTGGCAGAACTCAGAACCTTGCAGTTTGAAACATATCTTCCACAGAGAAACTCAGCACCTTTTGCAAGTCGCTTTCATGGCCAAGGGTAAGGAGGAAACTGATTCTGTTTTTTAAACCATTTTGGGAGGGCAGGGGAATTTTTCCCCAGCCCAAATTTTAAAAGGTCAGCCTTGGAAATATCACTTTAAACAGAGGTAAATGACTTCATCTCTAGAGCCATTGCTGAATTTCCAAAGGCACTGGTATGCAACCTCATGAGAGTGCTTGCCACTGCCTTCAGATCAGCCCCTCTGCCATAGCCCATAGGTCTATTCTGGGTCATATCACCCAGGCTAACTGGCAGATCAAGTCCCTTCACAGCGACAACCACCAGAGATATTTCAGTGATTTTCCAGGAGGTTCCCATTACTTTCAACGTTATTTTAACTTAGACTGAGTTTTGTTTTGTTTTGTTTTTTGCAAATAAGATAAGTCCAGGGATGGAATCCTCTGTCCCCCTGCATCATGAATATCCAGTCCTTTTCTCCCCAAAACACTTAAACTGGCTGTTTTGGGGTGGTTTTTGCTGAAATTTGGGCTACTTTGCATAATCTCCCAGCATTCTTGGCCTAACAAGGAAGCCATACACAGTCAAAATGGACACCGCTTGTCTCTTGAAGAAACAGTACATATATTTCACTAACCCTCAATTTCTCCACAGGTCTCTTCCAAATCACTCTCACACACAGGCTGAGATCTCCTCCTTGGCCCATGCATACATCCAGCACATAAACTTCCCCCATACACCAACCCATGCACAACAATACAAGGCCATCCAACCCCTGCCTGCTCACTCCACTGTCCTGTGCTTTCTGTCTCTGCCACTGACTTGCTATCTGACTTTTCCCATATCCCTTATACACCGGTCTGGCTTGGCAGGGAGCCAGGAGAGGAGGATAGTTTTAATATTTCGTTTCCTTTCTGATAATTCCCAAGGCATGTAAAAAGGTCCTACCCTGTTCTATCACATATACATGTGTGTCTCTTAGTTCTTTTTTAAAAAATCCCTATGCTGGTGAAGCTCTTCAAGCCACGAAGGTGGGGTCTGTGCTATGATTTGATTAAAGATTAAAGGCTATGATGGGCCTTTCATAGATGCCCAGTGCCATTTCAGATGTTCCAGTGGGCCTCCATGCCATGCTGATGTTCCCCCATTGCTGCCTCAGCCACTCTCCTGATGTCCTACATTCATCACTAGCTGTTCCAAACCTGAGATGTTCACAATGCTCCAGACCTGATTTGTTCGAGTTGAGAGGTGCCACAGTCGGTGTCTTCCACAGATATTCCTGCACTCCTGCTAAGGTGCCCAGATTCACAGCCAGAGCCCAATGGGGGTCCAAGTTCCAAACTGCCAGTCTGGTTCATCTGCAATGCTGCACAGCTACACCGCAGCCCTGTTTGGTTCCCTTGGTCCTCCATGGTCTTCCAAGGTCCCAAATTGCTACATTAATGTCCGAGATGTTGGTCAATGAGGACTTCAATCTTGTTAACACTGCCAGTGTCCTATAGGTCTCCTGCTGACATCTACCAAGTGTTGCCAATTTGGTCCACATGGGAAACTACCTACCACTGGATTCTGTGATACAATAACATTCTGCTCCATACCACCATCTCATGGACACTGTGTATACCACCCAGATGTTGCAAAGCTCAGTTCAGCTGTCCCACAGACTTTCATACATTCTCCCTGCCAACTCTACACATCATTCTATTTGCTGCATCTTTCATAATAATGCTGCTTTAAATTGTCTTGGCTCATACATTTGCAGCATGCTGTTTGTGACTGTTTTTACATTGACAGTTTTTTTTTTTTTGTACACCTAATGTTTGTACACCTAATGTTTGTTGATTACCTATAATCATATAATAACATTTAAGATTTTCATTGGGAGGGAAACTAGACTGATTGAAGGCTTCAGTCCAACTGATGGTGTATTAAGTCAACAATTTGACCAATTTGACTTTTGTCCATTCCGGAAGTTAGTCCAAACCTTTTACAAAACTTTCATCAATCATGCTCACATTTGACAGACGGTTTGCCATATACTTTGTCAACCAGCACACAAGCTACCAGACACCTTTGAACATTCAGACTTTGTTTTCTACCTCACTTGGACTTACAAATATTGCATTGATCTATTGAGGCTGACTTCAACAGAAGAGACAATACATTTGGACACTTGATACATGTCTACTTCATACATGATATTTGTTTTATATACTGACACATGATATCCCTTTATGCATGCTGTTACTTTGATACACTTATATTTAGTGATTGCTATACTTATTAGTGATTATTGATACTCCTATTATTAGACAATAGTCTTTGCATTATGCTGATTAAAGTTTTAGTATGCAAATGTGTGAATGGGTTCCAGGAGAGAAGCCTCATCACAGTCAGGACAATGGGCTTTGCTAATGGGATAATTCCTTGAATCTCAGGTCATTGCTCCCTAAATTCACACCCCTAATTTTTTCTGAGCGAATGTAATTTGAAAACGATCTCTGTCATATTGTCACTTGTGCATAGATAGTTTTCAAAAGGAGGGGAATGTTATGAGAACCATTATCTTCGATGATTTTGAGTGTGTATATTTCTCTGGTATGACCCCCAAAATGGAACTGCAGGCTCCGCCATGGAGCCGAAGTGACTGGATCACATAGACCAGCCCAATTTACAGATCAAAGCAACTAGTTTGTGGAAGTTGCAGGCAGAAAAATTCACACCTTAAAGTGGGAGATAAGGTAATTTATGGCCCAGGATGTTTTCTGGCAGGGCTCAAAGAGACAGCCATTCACACCTCTGAAATTATTTATATCAAAACAATCTTTACTATAGAAATTTGAGATTCTTTGAAGTATAGCAACAACCTTCACTTCTGAGTTAGATCTGGTCTATCTAGACTGCAGATTTTTTTGTTTAATGTGCTGGTTAAAATTCCATGTGTCTCCACATAACTTTGAATTTTGATGTAGCTCCGACCCTCTGCTGCTTCCCCCATCCCGTTCTGCATGGCTTGGGTCCAAAAGCATCATTTCATCATTGGAGCAGCCTCGTCAGGTAAATATAATCATTAACTAATTCCTTTATTCCTGGGTTCTTGGGGGTGTGTGGGAGTGAAAGGTTGTTTTAAGAGTGTGTGTTCCCCCCAAAATAAATTTGCAAACATTTAAAATACATTGTCTCTGCCATTTCCTCATTCCTTGCTCCCTTTGTATAAATAGGGTTGATCCCAGAGTTAATTAACTGAGCTAATTAAAATTCCCCAAGTCCAAGTTTATTCATAATATTAAGTATTGGCACTACAAGACCACGTAACATAGCTAAATAGTTTGGATTTCACCTGAGAGTAGGTGGTAATGGGATGAACACAGACACAAGGCCACACACAATCTGCCTCAGGACAATAGTAATCAGTAAGGGAATCAGAAAGAAGCTACAGGTTAAGAAGAACCAGGTTGTCCTTGAACGCTACCATTTGCAATCTAAAGGGGGAGTTGCATTTGATGAGTTTCCTCTCCTTGCCCATAAAAACAGCTATTTTAGATATACCTTCTATCTGATCTGCAACATACCTTCATGGCACTTGATGAGAAAGGGTCCCCAAATCCCCCTACCTTCATTATGAAATGGTACAGGGCCAGGAGGGCTTTAGCTCCTAGGCCAGATTCCATCTTACAGAATTATATGGTTTGAAGGAACCTCAAAGGTCATCTTGCTCTTCAAAGGGACAAAACTAATTATTATTTGGATTCTTCCAAACTTTGGTTCTAATCAGGATTCTTCCAAACAGAGAGGATCAACATGCAGGCAACACAGGAGATAACTTTATTTAAACTTCAAATGGTGTAAAGACAGACCAACACACCCAGAAGAAACATGCTGCATGGAATGAGCAGCTTGGTAAAGACAGATGTGGTGGCGAAGAGCACTGTATTTTGCTTGGGGTTTTTTCAATTTTTATTTTTCAATTGTTTGTTTTATTTTATTTTTTGTTTTGTTTTAAAAGCCTTCTCCTGGCTTCTTTTTCTTTTACCACAAATACAAATGGTTTGTGTTGGAAACAGTCCAGATGGCAGTTGTTCCCTGTGATTGTTTCCGCAGATATGTACAACATCTGGAATTTTTGATTTCATTTTTGTTTTTGTCTACATCAGGTATAAAACAGATTGCAGGTTTACAAATGACTGTTTTTGAGAAACCAAAAAGAAGAGAAGAAACTAAACTTTAAAAAGGTTAGGGGCAGAAGAGAACAAGAAGCAATAAAGAACATAGTGTAGAAACTGGGAGCAAAATTCTTTCAAGAAATGTAAAAAGTGCTATAAAACCCCCTGAAAGGAATACCATGCAGTTAAGAAACACATAATCTGTTAAGTACATAGCTCTTCTAAAACAGGATTTTCCCCTTACTTTTTTTTTTAATTAAAAATGCATTGGAATTAGAAAAAAAGCTAAAATTGTAAGGTTTGTGCCACCAGTCAGCAGTAGCTAATGAGCCAAGGAGACCCCAGAGTTCAGAGCTATCCCAGCTTCACCCCATGCCAAGACCTTCCAGATCTGGCAAGAGTTGAAGGGTAGTATGTCTTTGGCAGGGACAGAGGGGGAGGGATGCTACGTTTGCCAATGGATTGATGAATTAGTGCAATTATCAGTCTTCCAGCAGCCTCCTTCTAGCTTTCCATGGGACTGAACCCCCCTGCGACTTAGCACCAATGCTCCTGGGAGGAGCCACTAGGGACCATCCAACTTTGCCCTTCAGAGTTTCATGATCAGATGGATGAAGTTCCCAAATTCCCCATTTTAAAAACTAGCTAAATTTGCAGTTTAAGGTTGAAGATAGGATAGCAACAAAGGCAGGCCAGTCCCTGCCCCCTCCTTCCAGTGCTGCATTTGCTGCAAAGTAACTCGAAAAATATTAAGACCCAGCCTAGTTTATTTGGTATTTATCTAGTTAATTCTCTGTACTGGTGTGGGTCTCTGCTGCTTAGGCTAAATAATAGGATCTTGCCAGAAGCTGGAAAACTTGCTCAGGAGCTGGCCATAATAACTGGAGGAATCTGGCAAATTATAGCTCAAGAAAGTAAATTGTCTGAGCTCTAGCTTTGTCCAGTGCACTTTTTCCTATCTGGACATCAAGTTGCATGAAGGGGAGGGGAATCAAATTGAGTTGCTTTGTATTTGCAGCCACAAGGATCTATAGAAGAGCATGCCTGCTACCTTGTGGAAGATGTCTAATCCATGGTACATCAAATGGGATAGGGATTAAAATGGATCTCAGGAAACACAGCTGAAGCTGGAAGACATGGCAAATATGCTGCCAGTCAAAGTAAGCAATCCTAGTAGATGGCCTAAGCATCAGCATAGGACAACTTTGTATATTTTTGATCAGGTTAATGTGTGTGTGCCTCTGTGTGTGTGTGTTGGAGGAAGGAAGATGTGGGAAGACCATACTTTGCTTTAAAGTAAAAGCTGAGACATGTTAAAAGCAGCTGAAAAGTAAAGGCAGTGCCTTTTTCACTGTAGCCAACTGGCAAATCCAGCAGTGGCAGGAACCTGGGGGTGGGGTGGAGCAAAAACAGATGGGGGTGTGTATATGTGGTGTGCAGGCCACATGTTGTCCATCCCATCATAAAGGGAGCACTGAACAGGTCACCCTTATCTAGTGATCCATCCTAAACCTGGTGCTGAAAGCTAATGCTCTTCTAAGAGGCAAGACTCATATTCTGCCAGGCAAACTGGTTGCCAATTTGCTTCCAAGACCAATTCAAGATGCTGCTTTTAACTTACAATTCATCTCTCCTCAAATAAGCCTGCATACCAGCTGACATGAATTCCCTCTCCCTGCCCATAAATCCTTACTGTCCAAAAGCCAGACCTATTGATGTGTATTTGATGATCTTCCTTTCCCTAAAAAGAGCTTTCTGATGAGGCACAACTTCTCCATCAGACCTTCAACTCACAATATTGTTTAGACTTTGGGTGGGGCTTGTACAGAAGACTGCAATGTTTCAAAAAAAAAAGTTGTGATATATGTATGAATATTCTGACCTCATAATCTTACAATTGGCCTTTGCTGATTTTCAACAGAAATTTAGCAAGACTGCAATTGAAGCCTTCTTTTCCTGGACATTGAAAAAGCATAATCAAGCTAGAAGGCATAAAAACCCTCAAATCTGCAGATTCATTCTGAGCAAGCCTTTGGGAAGCAACAAGATCCAGTGTATTCCCCTGTATGCATCAAGGAAATTATGCTGCATGAAGACTAAAATTTCTCCTTGGGAAAAGATCCTCCCCCCCCCCCCCCCGCTATTGGTTTTGGAATATTTCTAAACAGTGGTAGCCAGTTCAAACTCCTTTCTCTCCACTTGTCTCTCTGCACATGTCTGACTTCAGCTAATTTTACAATAACAGATTGATTTTGGAAATGTTCTGCAGAAGACACAATTTGACACTTCAATGCAACATGGTTTACTTCTGGGTAAATACGTGTGGAATTGCACTATAGCCAAATTGCTCTTGAATGGATCAGATAAAAATAAAGTTTAATTAATTATTTGGCTCATATACAGCATGAAAAATAGAGGAGATTTGAATTTAAGATAATTGTTGTCCTCTACAGCAGGGTGGGCAATTTATGGCCCTCCAGCTCTTGCTGTCTACAACTTGTATGATTACTCACCATTGCCTATGATGGCTAGGAATGCTGGGAGTTGAAATAATGAAGCTACCCATGGGTAGCTTCATTATTTCATGCAATAATTTAAACAAATGGCTCTCTAAAACAGGAGATAACCCTGCCTTCTACCTACAGTGTACTTACTATTAATGGCTGTTTGCCATGATAAACAAAAGGGACCAGTTTTTGTGTGTAATGGAATGGGAACATTTAAGATTATTCTGTGTCCACCCCTTAATTCACTGTAATCCAGCCTTATTCCAAAAAAGAAATCCATATCCCTCAAAACTGTAAGCTTATGTAAAGATTGGGTCACAACCCTTCACCCCACTCATTCAGACTTAAGTGTTATAGGAAGTGCTTTTCTACCATGGAAACTTCATCATGACAACTAGTCCAGAGATGGCAGCTACATAGAAGATACTAACTTTTTAATAAAAATCTTCTTGCATCAGCCTAACTTGAGCTATCCTTGTCAGCCTCCTCATTATCAAGTTAGTGAAAAGCATTGAGCAAATGCAGCACAAGCAGTATGAGAACCAGGCAGGCCAAGTCCCTTTGTAAGAAGGTGTTTTACTCCCACCTTCTCCCACTGGCCCATAGCAACTGCTGGGAGGTGTACATTACCATCATACAATCAAAAATGAGTCAGCACAGCACAGTTACTCACACTTAGTACAAATCCCCCCCAAAACCAAACTCAGCATGATAAATCACAGACATTGGGCCCAGCCCCCCATGGCTGGTCCCCCAAACTCATCCAGGCCATTCAGTTACAGGCTATTTACAACGCCTTGTCCTACAAGAGCAAAACAGGGGGGGAAAGGCAAATGAGAAACCTTATGTCAAACCCGGCACAAGGTTTGGCATCTTGTACATTACTGTGCAAAATAGCCCCAATTATAGTAGGGTGCTCAAGGTTAGGAGGGGGTATTCAGCAAGAACATTGTAATTTGAAGAAAACCAACAAGGAAGAACAAACCACATAGGAAGGGAAGGAGCAAGGAGAGAGAAAGCACCAAACATGAAAATAGAGCCTAACTGGACAAGATGGCGGAGAAACCTATTAGGTTGTGCACATGGCAAATGTCATACCCTTGGCTGGTTTAAGGCAATCTCTGTTGCAGTGCTAGGCAGATTTACATGAGTGTATATCCAGCAGAATTAATTGGATTTTCTTTCCGAGTAAACAAGTATATGACCAGGCTGCAAGCATGTCTCCAAATGGGTTGAGATTGTTAATACCTCAGGACTCATTATTTGTGTGGCTCAGATTTATCTACAGTTTTGAAATAGTGTAACCTGTAAACTTAATACAGCAATATGACCAGGGACTTCATCACACGGGGAACAATTGGAAATATAAACAGTGATTAACCTGTGATAATCCCTGCAATTGTGCTAATAGTTTTCACACAATGTCATGTTGAAAGTGATATTATCATGTGAATAACCTGTTATTATTGTGGAATTGCCCTAATGGTTTTCACATGACGTTAAGGTGAAACGTGATTAAAGTGCCATTAACCCGTGAATAACCAGGCAAGAAACAGCAGCAAATTATTCACGGGATTTTCCTGTGAATGACTTTTTGCTGTTTATTTCCTGGTTATTCCCTGGTTATTCATAGGATAATAGTTCTTGTGTTAGGAGTTTATCACACGGGGGACAATTGGAAGTATAAATGGTGATTAACCTGTCAAAATTGAACAATCGAGATTAAAACGCGATTAACATTTCCACACACAAGCCATTAGCACAATTGCATGCTTATGATGGGATATTCCCAGGATAATTGCGCTTTGAACGCAACGTCATGTGAAAATGTTAATTGCAAATGCACAATTTTGATTGGTTAATCATTGTTTATACTTCCAATTGTCCCCATGTGATAAACTCCATAATCTTATTTTAATCGTTTTTTAATGTCAATTGCATGATTTTCTCAGGTTAATCACTGTTTAAAGTCCCAATTCCCACCCCATTTCATAAACTCCTAACAAAGATTGCAATGGGCAATGAAGCACGAGAGGAACATCCCTCTTGCTTCATCCCCCCTCCAGTTTCTCTTCAGAAATGCAACATTGTTTGGGGATGCTTGTTAGCAAAAGAAGATTCACAAAGAAGCAGCTGTGCAGATACCACACAAAGCAAAATCCTGGTCTTTGGTGCAACTGGTCGGCAATAAATGACTAGAGACTGTACTGTTTTGGAAGAAAAGGATAATGAAGAAGTGCTAATTTGAAAGAAGTCCATTAATTCTACCTACATTCCTGCTCCAATTGGGTTCCCCCCCCCCCACCGTATTTTCTCTGAGTGTTTATTTGTGCATTTCAAATCCATTTACCTCTTTTGGGTCCCACCATTCCTCTCCTTGTTGCTTATCAGGTACATGTCTTTCTACTTAGGTTGTTTTCTTATGATATGACTCTAATAATTAATAATAGAAAGAAAAAGGTTCCAACTGAACTTCTCTTCCTCTTTCCATGTTGATTCAGGAAAACCTCAACCTGCTAGAAGGCCTCTGGAGAAAAAGAGAGATCAAGTATTTTCCACCATTATCAGCATAGCACAACCACTAAAGGAGGAGGACATTTGCAATATTAACTTCAGCAAGCAGTTTTCAATGATCTGCTTTCCCCAAGTAGTCTGGTCCCCATCATAGTCAGCCAATGACCAAATGGACAGTGACTATGGATGATGGGACCTGTGCTCAAAAATATTTTCCCCACCCTGGCAGTAAACTGATGAAATTTTGGGTGAGGAAGTTACTCTGCCATAGCACTGCCTCTCACCCCACCCACAACAGGATCACTCTGTCCAACTCTTTTAAAGCATCTGAGGAATGGTTACATTTGTAGCACCTATGCATTTAAGTGTAGCGGAGTGTTTATCTGGGAGTATTAAGTATCCAACCATGATTGGACCAGCTTAAATTTTCAAAATATTTGCTTGCCTTAAACCAACCTGAGAGCATCTTCACACACGGTCCAAGCCTCTTATATCAACTGCTGGGTTCCAATGTATACTAACAGCTCCAAAATTTAAATTACATTAAAAAGGATATATATGTACATATGTATAGATATACAAAGAGAAACAAAGCACCTTAGATCTGCACAGGTCAATTGACTGGAACTTCCAGCAGAACTCTTACATGGAGCTGTCCTTGACAAAGTTGTTACAAGCACATTGTGAATGGCAGAATACCATGCATTTGCCCACCAAAGCACTGTGTCTAAGCAAGACTGGTTTCTCATTTCATTTCTGTGGGTTGAGGCACAGCCTGATCTGAATATAGGCTACTTTACACCAAGGGGGAGTATAGGAGACAAGAGGAGATCTTATGGGGTTTTTTTTAAAACAACAAAAAGGCCTCTTTGATTTTATGATTCCTACATATAATTCAGAGATAGAAATGTACAGTGTTCTCTGGCTTCTGTTGTGGCAAGCAACTGCTTTGTGGTAGATTAGGATATTTAGTTCAAGCTCTCTCGTAAGTGGTAGCACATTGCTTGATACTAATAAAGACTGAATGGTGTGATATCATCTACAAGTTTGCTTGATGTCTTCTAAAATCAATGCCCAGTCAGCAAGATGATAGAGCCTTCATATGTTTGGAAGGCCTTTTTGGAAAGTTCATTGGGGACCAAGATTGGACCCAGAGCCTCAAGTGCATGTTAAAATGTTTCTCACCCGATCATATAGTGCAAAAGGGGTGGTGGTGGAGGAACTAACTAAGGGCCTTTACAGACTGCCAGAAATAATGCAGCTTGAGGCCACTTTAACTGTCCTGGAATCATGGGAACTGTAGTTTACTGTGGCACTAGAGCTCTCTGACAGAGAAGGCTCAATGTCCCAGAAAAATATATATAATTCCCATGATTCCCTAGCACTGAGCCAGGACAGTTAAAGTGGCCTCAAGCTGCATTATTTCTGGCAGTCTGTAAAGGCCCTAAATTTGGAAACACCCCAAATCCTCAAGATCAGGAATAGCTAATCTGATAAGCTATCTCAAGCTTCAAGGTGGAACTTTCCTGTAAAATGAGATTCAGATTAAAGGTGCAAATACTCATATTTGCCATGTGCTTGGTATTCTTAGAGAAATTCAAATCCATAGCTATACTGTTCGTAACTTTATGCAATAAGGCAGGAAGCTGCCTGAACAACAGCAAAGCAAAGCAAAGCAAAGCAAAGCAAAGCAAAGCAAAGCAAAGCAAAGCAAAGCAAAGCAAAGCAAAGCAAAGCAAAGCAAAGCAAAGAAATCTAATATAGGGAATGTCTGAGAGAGAAAAAGCTCGCAAGGTATAAATGGTCAACACCTTTAGTAAAGAAAAAAGTAGAAGCATAGGCATAAGCCTGTCCCACTCCCATATTTTAGAAACTGGATGTCTTACATGCTTATCTTGGTTCACTGCAAATCTATGAGTTTTAGGAGATTATCACACAAGCATAAAAACGTGACTTCTGACTTTCAAAAAATGGCTGCAAAGTGAATTAAGTGAGCCGGGCTGCACTCAGGCTCCATTTGAATGATGGATTTGGTGACAAAAGCCATGTGATAGGACCCGGATGCAGCCCAAATTTTACTTGAATTCGGGAGAGGTAAGTCACCTTTTTATGCTTGTTTAATAATTTCCTTACTGTCGCCTGTTCAGTGAGTTGGATTGACACATAAACATCATGCAAATAGCAGGAAAAGATTGCCAACACAAAGATGGAGCCATGCCTACAGCCAAACTAGAATGCCCTCTGCTATCATAGCTTCACAAGCTAGTTTCTTTTGGAACCTCAGGCAAAGCTGGGGGCAATCTCAACAGAGCCCCCACTAAGAAGAAGGGGGAGATGGAGGGTATTTGGCAAAGGGACAAAAGAGGAGGGATGCACCCACTTTCTGCTCTAGAGAGCACGAGCAGACTCTTTTAGTGGTTAGGCTGTAGCTCCAAAAACTAAAACAATATGGAGCCTGACACTGCCATTGTGTGTGTGTGGGGGGGGATTTCCTTGAGCTGTGGAATGGTAAGAGGAGGCCAGGGGAGGATATAAGCCTGTTAGGAGTCTACTTAAAGTGTTTACATTTTACAGAAAGACGCAGAAGGAAATAGTCCTTTCACTTTTGATCATCATGTTTCTTTTTTGGGGGTGGAGAGGTAACTGGAGTTGAAGCATTTCTGATCTAAAACCTGGCAGCCTGGACAAATGGTTCCTTCTTCTTTGAAGGCAAAGTCAAGAACTTTTCTGGAATTTCAAGAGATGCAAAATCCCTGCATCTTCCTAAGGTGTAAACCACTGCTCTGATTTCCTGAGGTCTGTTAGCTGGACTAGCTGCATAATGGCAACAGAAAAACGAGAATAATAAGACATCCAACTGGGTAGCACTCTTTATTCAAGCCCAAGGGATAGACTTTTTAAAAAAAGGATCACATTTCTTATAAGAGACCTATTCCACTCTTAAGATGGGATGGATGCCTAGCTTAGTCCTATCCACTCTACAAATGAAATGTTTCCCGAGCAAAGGAATAAGATGACCAGCAACTAGCTGCAGCTGGGTTGGCAGCCAGGGAAGCAAGGCTGAATTTGTACACTGGATCTTAGGTATCTTGGGGTGAAAGACACTTGCTAGGCTATTTTATGCATCAGTCTCTTTAAAGAGTTCCAAACAACACTATCAGCAATGGAACAGAAACAGGCTTGACTCAGAAAGCATTAAATGTCACCCTGCCTGCTCCTTGAACTTAAGATGGTAAATCTAGCATTTATCCTGGGCTGGGTTAAGAAGACCACCACAGCTTCTTCCTGTAGTCAGAAAACAAGATTTGCCAATTCCCTCACCCACTGCCCCTTCTTGCAATTGTAACATTAAGGCAGAGTTTCAGGACCGTGGCATCTCCATAGTCCAGTTATACAAATTGCATTTTTGCTCAAGAGTTTCACAGTTTGACAGCAACACAATTTCCATTTGAAGCACAAGATCTGTTCCCCCAAGAGTGACTAATTTGCCACGAATCCTCAGAATGATGGAGCATAGTGCTTTGTAGTGCTTAACAAGCCCCACCCATCATCCACGCACTTTGCTTGACTTGTGCATGAAGCTGGTGAGGAAAATGCAAACAGACAATAAAAGCCTGCCACACTTCCTTGCCCTCTGGGTAGACCAGCATCTCCTAGGATACTCTTAGCCAGCAGCACCACCATGCTGACAAGAGTATGACTGATAGTTACAGACTGATTCAGAATAGACAAAAGTGAAGGCTAGCAGCCAATTTAAGACATACTTTGTCTGAAAGTCTCAAAAAGTTCAGAGGATATTACAACTGTTAAAGTCTGAGCAAATCAACACTACATCTGGGAAACCATTGTGTAGGACATCTCTTCAACCTGGTATCCTCTAAGTATGGACAACTGCCATCATTCTGAGGCCATGTGACTATTGACTAACGATGGTAGGAGTTGCAGTAAAACATATATAGACAGCATCAAGCTGGGGTGGTTGTGGTATAGTGCACTCAAGTAAAGAGTGCTTTGATAACAGTTAAGCCTATTGTGAAGCCTACTGAAAATATGAGGCAGGCATACAGAGTTGGCCCAATGGTTATTAGAAGCATGAGGTGGGTACAAATGGGATGGAGGGGAGAGCAGAGATTGCACATAAGAAACAGAGCTAAGCATGTCCTTTTTATATCTTCTATTCTAAAACCCTATCTTTTGACAAGTTGTTTTGTCATGTAAGTCATGGCTCAAGGAAAGCACTGCAAAATCTTCCATTGAATCCTGCACTTATTTCCATTACTTGAAATTAATTACCATGGCACAGGCCAACTCTATCAGCACATGTCTTAAGTATGAGATAGCACCATCTAAATGAATTACTACCATATACACTAGGGTAGCCATATGAAAAAAGGGACAGTGTTCTGTCTTATAGCTTTGGTCAGTGGGTGGAAGAGGAAATTTCAACAGGTGAAGCCTGCTAATATTCCTTCTTCTGCTGAAGGCAGCCACCAAAGTACACATTGAAATCCTTGTGTCTGGCATTTGTTTCACAGCTGCTGAACCCAGAAGCAGTTGGCAGGACACCTCCAGAAAGACTGGTTGACTTGCAGGTAGTCTCAGCAGTCTCCAAGCCTAAAGGCCCCTTCTATTCCTGTTCATAAGGTATGGCAGAAACATTTGCATTTTTTGATAAGTGGGCATCTGCACTGGGTTGTCCACACATTTATTAAATACTAAAATTGGCAATTTCATTTTTAAAAAGGGTTCTGTCACCCATGCACAAGAGTGAGGAAGCAGAAGGCTCAGAGAAACTCAGGTTTTTAAAGAAGAAAAAAACCCTTAGCAATGCCAAACCAAAAATACCAATAGGTTCCCTCAGCATTTCTCAAAACACAAAAAGGACTGAGCATGTTCAGTAAACACAGAATATTGAGTACAGGTTGGGGTGGTAGAGAAAAGCTGAGGTGGGAATGGCATATTTTGCCACAGATTAGGGATGTAATTCATCACATTTTCTTCACAGGAAGGAAGCAATGAATAATTATAGCAATTTTCCTCCTACTGCAAGAAAGACTTTAAAATCATGCAGTTTTTGCAGCCTATTTACAATTCAGGACTTATTCTGTATAAAATTAACATATGGTTGATTTACACTGAAAACAGCATTTTCTGTGCATAAAACCAGTATCTGTCCAGAAATATTTAAGAAATGTTGTTTTGTGAGCAGAAAATTGTATTTCTGGCTAGAAAGATGATTTCCTGTGCAGAAAATGCTATTTTCAGTGCAAATCAATCACATGTAAATTTTATGTGAAATGTTTCTGATTACATTGCATGGAATGCTCCCAATGTCTATGCAGAAATATTATTTTTCTGTGCAGAAAATCCTGCTCCCTTCTCTGAAAATGCTGTTTTCTGTACAAAACAGCCACAGGAGAATTTGCACAGAATAAGTCCCAAACTGTGAAGATTCTCAGGCCAGGGTTCTTCTCATCAGGGTTTCTCAATAATTAAAAACAAAAAACAAAACAAAACATAACCACCCATGTTTTTCAATCATTTTTGAATAATCTTTCCATCCCTACCAAAAATCAAGGCTGGCTAAGAAGCCCACTACTATTTTGTCCCTAGTCCCACTTGTCATCACAATATCATAGTTATAAGAGAAGCACACTGGCTTTGATGTCAGGGAGCTCACTATGGCAAAGTGGGAAGTGGACCCCTAAAACTATATACATTCTGTGTGTTGACTGGCTAAATGCAGAACTTGGCACATAATCTAGAGTCCTGAGAAATTTAACTCTAGTTTTCTAAAACCACTCTGTAAAGATTTCATGATTACAGACAAAATTCTGAACATATGGCCTATGTGACCTAAAATGTGTTCAGAACCATACAGGGTCCAAATATGACCTATAGGGATTCAGAGTGAAATCCTTCAAATATTTGGCACAGTACATTTTATCTACAGACCTTGTTAGGTTTAAATGGGATATAGAGTCAATGTTAAAATGTTGAAATGTAAAAGATATGTGTCTGTATTTTTCCATGCTGTGAAAAGTTGTTTTTCTGAGAGCTAGATTCACAGTTTATCAGTCCCAGGTGTGATTTAGCCAAAACAGGAGGCTAACAGGACTCCATTCTATGGGAAAGAAGGTTTGTTTATATTATGGTTTATGTAAACACATTTTTGTTATGGGAAATGTAGTCACATGATTTGTTATTGTAATTAAGGGTTGGACTAGTACACGTCACGTAATATCACCCAATCAGCTTGTAAAGGTTACACCCAGAAAGGTGGAGTCTTGTGGGACTGAGGGCTGAGAATCAGAAAGCTACTCACTTGTTTTTTTGGCTTTTGAACTATAATGAACTAATAAAACCATTCTTTTGGTGATGCTACTAACACATCTTGAATCATGTAGCAGATAGATTTTATTCCTGCTTAGCCAGCTTTGGCTAAAGTAGAAATGTTATTATTATTATTTGTTTTTTGCTTTTGTTCTTTTACAATAAAGAAGCTTTGCTGAAAGTTCCAGGTTTGGATGTTTGGTTTTAAAGGACTGTTTTCAACACTCCTACAACATTATTTTAACAGACCTAGCTATTAGTCATTCAATTAAAATGAAAATTGGATTCTATAGCATATGCAGCAAAATATATTAATGGTGAAGGGATTTTGGTTACATTGGTTGCTGCATTAGTAAATTTGTAAGCAGGAACTTTACCGTGGATAGGAAGAGAACACCCTACAATGTTAAAACCAAACCAATAGAGTTTAAATTCTGCCTTCTGTATTATGCTATGTATATTCTTCTGGAGCATGAATTAATTCCTTATGGTACTTCATCTGGAAAAGATGGGAGCTGCACCATGAATAACTTCATAACTCACCAGCAGGCCAATTTGGTATGTAAGGGGATTGGACTACTAACCTGTCACTGTAACTTCCTTTTCAAAGAAGGCATCAAAAAAAGCAAAACAAAACAAAACCTAAATGCTGATTAATGCTGGATAGGCTGAAGGGCTTGTGGAAGCGCCTATGAGTCTCCCTTCCCAATTGCAGAGAGAAGTAACAAATTGGTAAAAAGGGCTTCCCACACACATTTCCAAAGAAATCGCACCAAAATTCATTTGAAGCAAATCCTAGTCTGTAATGAAAAGGCAATGCATGCCAACTTTACAAATCTAATTCAAACAGACCATTCGATATAGGAACACAGATCTGACTTAAATTAGAGTACAACTTTGCTCTGTAGCACTGGGACAGAAAGTGCCCAGGGAGTGGGGGAGATAAAAATTTTTTGCTTGATTTGGAAAGCTTAGCTTTCCTCAAGCTGTTGCCCTTCAGATGTTTGGGATCACAACTCCCATTAGCTCTACATACAGTGGCCAATGTAAAGGACAGTAAAAGCTGTAGCCCCAAACATTTGGAAGACAGCAGGATGAGAGAAAGCTGGCCCACTGACTGACAACTGCATCTTTGGAATCAGCTAAGTCAGTACTACTCAAAGTGGTGGCCCATGGACCAGTGCCAGTGCCAGAGCCATCTTTTAAGCAGTCAAGAAAGACACAATTGTAGTCAATGAACATGACTATGCAAATGGTTCCTGGCAGATCTCTGGTATATGGTGGGGAGGGGGATGCTGGTCCCTCACATCAGATAGCATGTAAGCACTGAATTAAGTGAAATCCAAGATCCATTGTGGAATGGCTGTAATGTTTAAATGCAAAGGAAACATTTTTGTTGCAACTAAGGCTGTAAAAGGCAATCTGCTACCCTCTCCCTACAAAGTGAGCAGAAGATTAAAAGCAAAAACAAAATGAACAAGGAAAAAAAGTGAGTCATATTAGCCTATCGGTATGCAGAGCAGAGCTGGGAGACAGCTTTAGTTAAGGAAATATTTGACAGTTTTGCTGTCCAAAAGAGACAACCGCAATGAAATATTCTCCCTCATTCTTAGCCTGCAGGCCTCTTGTGCTTTTATGAATGGAATGATAAAGAATGGAAAAGAACCTGGAGCAAGTTGTGCCTCTCTGAGAAGGTTGTGCTGCTGAGTCAACCCTGTGCACATCTGATGCAAGTTGCAAGGAAACACAAGGCGGGCGAGGTTTCTGGAGATCATCCAGTCAGCACCAATTTCAAGGTGAAGGGACCACAGTGATGGAATATACAGGGTGATAAACCAAGCAAAAGGTGAAAAGGAATGGTGGGGAAAACACAATGAAATCACTGTGGAACCAAAGCCAAGTGGACAGAAACAAAATGAAACACAGTCGTTGACAACCAAAGAGCAAACAAAATGGCCCAGCTTAACTGAAATAAAATAATGGGGGAGAAGGGGGCAAAAACCAAAGCCAAGTTTATTGGGAGTCTGAATGTAAAAGGACCATCATGCAGATTAAATAAGGAGGGTACAAAGACAGAGTTAACAGTCCTAGGCCTTTGCCCATGGTTTTGTGGAAGGGAAGCTGAGGAACAGCATCCAGAGGGAAACAGTTCTGGCAGCAGTTGGTTCTGCTGCAGGGGTGACTCTTCCACTCCGATGCTTATGGGTTCCTTTCTGGGGTCTTTTTCTTTACTTTATAAAAAGATCCTTGTTTTAGGGAACCACAAGCTTGGCTACAGCCCAGCATTACCCTGCAGAAGTGCAGTGGCTGGTTCTGTGAGGAGGTCTCCAGAGTCTCTACCCCACACCAGATCCTTGACAACAGGGACCCTGGATGTGAGAGATTTAGAAATCCCCCCCCCCCCGGTCATACTGCAACGCCTAGGAGTTTATGACAGAGGCTGAAAGCCTAAGACTAAAAACTGTCATTTTCCCACCACTGTAATCTTGGGGTGGTGGTGGGGAACTGTATCTTGCAGAGGAGTAGCAGACTGCCTCTAGTTTCATTGTCCATCTATCTGCACAATCCCAGAACAAGTGATGGGCACCTTCCCCACCCTCTGTGGTGTTCTGTTCAGACCACAGGTTCTGGATAACAAAAAACGAAGAAGAGCTAAGAGCGAAGGCAGCTGAGACCAGCTCACTCCAGTCTTCGTTCCATCCTGATCCAGTTGCCTTTAGAGTGAAGACTGCACATTGGGATCGAGGGTTTCTCGGTCAGGAGATTCAATGTAGTTGGCAGCTTCCTGGAGCTTCAGCAACATTGCCATCTACACAGAAAAAAAGACTGATAAGCAAGACTTTATCTTTAAAACTATAATTAAGTAGTTTAGGTACATACAGTGTAGGTATACATACTTAATCATAGCAATTTGATAGCACTTTAACTGTTATGGCTCCATCCTACAGAATCCTGGGATTTGTAATTTAGCGATGCAAAACATTTAAATAAAATGGTAGGATAAACATTAGCAATGTACAGTCAGCTAGCAAAAGCTCGCCAGATGTTTAAAGCTTGAGAAAATAAAGAGTTTTTGCTAGGCAGGAGAAAGGATATCAACATGGGGTACTTGGTGAGATACCCTGGGGAGGGAATGCCATAAAAGTTGTTCTATGTTCTTCAAGACAGACTCTTAGGTACAAAATGGACAAGACAGATTTGGGCATAGAGGGTCAATAGTGAAAGAATGGCTAGTACTATACTGGGACAAGCTAAAACTGTTCAAATCCAAGTCCCTACTAAGCCTCTTCATTCTATCACTATTCCATCTTACATATTCTATATGTATAAAACTGTACCTATATCCTTTAGTACTCAACTTCCTGAAGAGTTTGCCTAGTTATAGTTTCTCTCTGGTCTTATTAAGGAATATATGCTGGAATTTCTGTCTTCTCTCTTCTAATATTTAATCATTATATTATATATTAATTATATTATATCCCATCTTTCTCCTAAAGTGGAACCCCAAGCAGTTTACAATATATGTTAAAACAAAATAGTTAAAACAATATGTGGTATAAGAATCTTAAAAGCATCAATCAATCCAGTTATAGCAATTATTTTAAAACCCTAATTCAAAACACATAAAACATCTATTATATATTTAAAAATGGCAGACTTGTTGCGCATCCTTCTACCTGAACCTGATTAAAGGCTGAAGATCTGTTTAAATAGGAAGGTCTTTACCGACAAGGGATAGAGAGAAGTCTTCCCTCAAAAATTATAAGACTTGGGTAGGCTCATATGGGGAGATACAGGCTTTCAGATAGTATGGGCCTATCATGCCCTCTTCTCAATACTTAGTAATGAGGGGAAAATAATGTGTATATGTGGAGAGGACACTTTCATTACTGCACCAGGAAAGAGCCTTATGGTTAATGAAAGCTTCCTTTCATATTGCACAATAATAGCAATATAACCCAATGCATCTTATAAAGGGTAAAAATATATATAGTTAAGAACAGTTACAAAAAAAGAGATAAAAACATATAAAAAGTTATTAATAATAAATAAACAACACCATATAATTAAAACTCTGTGAAACAAATTAATTAAAAAACAAAAGATAAAATCAACAGAAGAGCACACCATTAGAACTTTTGCAGCCGATTCCTAAAAAACGTGTTGAAACTGAAATGTTTTCACTTGCTGATGGAATGACGACAAGGAGAGACCCATTCTAGTCTCCTTAGGGAGCGAGCTCCAAAGCCTGGCAGCAGCCACCAAGAAGGCCTGTCTTGTATCCCCCCCCCCCCCAAAAAAAAAAAAAACCAATCTGGAAAAGGTACTGAGACTAAGGAGATTATCAGACAGGAAAAAAGAGGGGAGCAAAGTAGATTGCTACCATCCTTATTGTGTCATGGTGATCCCGTCCTCCTCCATCAGAGAAGTGGAATGGCCCCATCACTTTGTACTAACGGAAGTTTTGCACATAAATGCGACATTGTCTGATAATCTTTGTGCAATAAGGACAGCATGAGGATGGGATAATGGCAGAATAAGCACGTCATTGTCTGATAATCTTTGCGCGATAAGGACCGGAGCGATCCGCTTCACTCCCCTCCTTTTCCCTGTCTGATAATCTCCTGAGACAAAGACCTCCCCTGGAGATCTCAGGGCCTGGGCAGACTCACATAAGGGAACAGCCTGGAACTGTACATGGTCTTATAGGTCATGACTAGCACCTTGAATTGTGGCAGAAAACACAGTGGTGACTTGTGGAGCTCTTAGAACATGGGGGTTTCATACTCCACATAGCCAGCCCCAGTTAATAATCTATATGCAGCACTTTCAGCCAATTAAAATTTTTAAGGTCATTTCAAAGGCAACTTCCTGATGAGCACATTATTTCCACCACAGCTGCATACTATGTGTGCTGGCAAAGCCAAAACTAGCCCATATAGCTTGCTCTGTTAATATGTGTGGAGCCAGTTTTTTTCTTTGGCTTATACTTTTATGCCACCTTGTGGCCACATCTTTACAGTGCTGCCTGCACAGCCATTTTCTCTTTCTTACCAAGATAGTTGTAACTCCAGAAATAAACACTCATACAGAGCAGAGAAGAGCTGACCTTCATTTTGCTTTTAGTCAAGGGCAAAGCTTCACTCTAAGTCAATAAGCTAAATGGCCACTTTAGTAATATTCCTGGTGCTATTTTAAATGTTTAGCAGAATGGAAACAGTGGTGGGGAAGAGTTAGATTTTCTATGGCCCTACTAAATATCCATCCCTGGTCATATGGAAACTGTCCCCTCCCCCAGTATTATAGGGAAAAAAGGAGAGATTGTTTAGTTGGGGAAGGAGGAAGAGAGAGAGAGAGAGAGAGAGAGAGAAATAGCAATAGTTTGGTTCTGTGCACTGCCAACTCTTTTAGCTTTGTCCTTGCTCATCACTACCTTTAGACTCTGCATAATATTCTATATATAATCTCTGGAGGTAAGTGGACCTTGACACTTAAAAAAAAGTTCCATGACTGCTTTACAGCTGTTCGAAATTTATTCTGTGGTCATTTATTTTGCTGAACTCCTAAGCCTCAAGAATGCAGTTTGCCATCTCACAGGATGGTTGCTGGTACATAAATATGAGGCCAACCATCTATTGTTACAAGGAAAGAACTAGAAAGATATGGCACTACAAACTATTCCACCCATTTAACAGGATACTGCTAAATTCCTAGCTTAGCTCCTTCCAGCCTGTCCCTCAACAAACAGCTGGTCTTCTACTGCAGCCTGAAGACTTACCAAGGGGTCTGATTCCAGAGAGTTAGGTGTAGAATCCTTGCCACTCCTTTCCTCTGGAGGTGAAACAGTGCTATGGGGTCCCACACTGGGTGGAGGAAGATGATAGAGCTTTGATTGATCTTGTTGGGCAGATGGCCATGGCAATGTATCTCGCACCCACTCCACAGGGTCCTCCCAGGCTGCTTTCTGCCCATGCACCTACAATGGAGAATATGAGAAAGAATATTGATTCTTGAAGAAACCTGTCTTGCATTTATGAGAAAAAGGCTGCTGTATTTCACATCCTTGGGTGAAAAAACAAGGTGGAAGCTGAGCTGGAGAATGTCCCAAGAAACGGGCTTTGCTGCAAGATTGTTTAAAACAGACCAAAATGACATTTTGTAGCCACGCAATCTATGTATGCATATGAGTATAGGCTACCACAACCAGTGGCGTCACTAGGGGGTGCGGTCCACACCCAGTGATATCCCAGACGAGGGGTAACACCTGGTTAAGCCCTTCTCCTACTGTGCTTCATGGGGGGGGGGGGGGGGAGCAGCAGCCAAAAGGGCATACTCAACCTGTTCCTTTGCCGTAGCAGCTGAGGTCTCCTCTTGTGGAGACTGCTGTCACTTCTGCAAAGGAGAGGATCAAGTGTGCCTTTCCCATCTTTACCACAGCATCAGAGGCCTCCTCACGAGAAGACATCCACTGCCGCCATGAGAGGGCCAAGTGTGCTCTTTCAGCCACTGTCAGCCCAGCAGCCAGCCCTACACCAGGTCACACTAGGGGTGGGAACCCCACTGACCACAACCACACTAGAGTGTCTTATGGGAATTAGTTTGTTGGGGAGGAAATACCTTGATCCCATCCTTTGCTCCCTCCTGAAGGTAGGGGATGATGGAATTATTCCACAGGTCAATAAACCAGGTTCGGAAATCCTCTATACCAATTGGGCATGAAAGGAAGAAACAAGGACCTGAAAAGGAAAGTAGGGAAGGGAAGATGAGTTGCTAACCAATGTGAGAAATTCACAAAGCAATACAGAAAACAACTACTCACAGACTAGTCACAGTGGCTTTGACTACATTAGATTCAGGGAGTTAGTGCGGTTTGGGCCTCTGACAGCTTCTTAATAAATACTTCTTCTGATATTTGGGTGCAAGGGATGGATTTGTAACAAAGATTAATGAATAAATATGGAGGAGAATTAATGGTGCTCATAGCCTAGAACTGTAACTTGTGTCAGTAACTCTGGGCTACTGAGCAGCTTACAAAACCCTACACTTAAAATGGCAACAGCAGCAGTTCTACTATAGTCATGTCTCATATAGACACCTTCAACAGAAACAGCAAAAACAGATGAATGAATTTGGCTGTCAAAGATGTTGCACAGGGATGGGAAACTGTGAGCTTGCAGATGTTGTCTTCCCCTCACCATTGGCTATGTTGGTGAGGGCTGGGTGTGTGGAGGCACAAGCTGCCTGCCCATCCTGCAACATAAAGCAGGACTTAATTTCAATCAGGCTTCACATTTCACAGTGATAGTACGGTACTTTGATTCCACCATAACTGCTATGGCGAGATTCTATATAGTGTTGAGGGTTGTAATCTGTGGGGCCCTCACATTCTCTGGATGAGAATTTTAAATGCTCCTCTCTAAACTGGAACTCCTAGCATTCCATAAGATAGAACTATGGCGGATAAAGTGGTATCATATTGTTATAGCTGTGTAATGTGAAAGGAAAATTTCTTTAACCTTATGACTCTATCCTGGTGCAGTAATAAGAGTGCTCTCTGCACAAATATGTATTACTTTTCTTTCATCACTAAAAAAAAATAAAGGTAGTCCCTTGATAGGAATGTTTAGTCATAACTGACTGTGGGGGGCAGTGCTCATCTCCAGTACTAAGTCAAAGTGCCAGCATTGTTACCGTCCCACTGAGAAGTGGTACCTATCTATCTAATTGTATTTGCATGCTTTCGAACTGCTAGGTTGGCAGAAGCTGGGACTAGTGACAGGAGCTCACCCCATCATGAGGCACTTGGGCCTCGAACTGCCAACCTTCTGATCTTCAGAACTGGCATCTTAACCACTAAGCCACCTCTATCCTGGTGCAGTAATAAGAGTGATCTCTGCACATATATGTATTACTTTTCTTTCATCACTGCCAACCTAGCAGTTCAAAATTACACCTAATTGATTCATTATTTTATTTTATTTGTTTATCACCTCTCCACCCACCAGGCCTGCTGAGGTGATGTACAATGGATAAAATTAATAATAAAATAAAACATGAATTGCATGATTAAAAACAATTAAAAATAAACTCCTCTTTATAAGCAGTTCAAAAACCACACACAAATTAAAAACAGTTAAAAACAACTTGAAACAACCAGAGTAGCCACACTTAGTTTTTTGAATAAAAGGGCAAGGACAATGCCTGAAAAAAACTCAAAACAGGTGGAACTGGCTCACTTTTCCTTGGAAAGGATTTCCAGCCTTATGGGCTGCTAGGACAAAGAACAGGGCTTCCACAGAGGAGCTTAGGTTTTGGGGAGACTCACATGGATAGAGGTCTTACAGATATCTTAGCTTCAAGACAGGATAAAAACAGAGATAATAAGAGGATGGTAGCAGGAATGCCAAATGAGAGGCCTCAGTTTCCATTCTTCTTGAGCCCTAAAATCCACCTTTGATGTAAGAGGAATAAAATGCTTCAATTTTTTTTAACTTTATCCATGAATGGTTGTTGCTTTTTTCATTACAGCTTCCCATCCCAGTTTCCAGAAGGACAAAGTTTGCTCCCAGTGGCATCTCCAGCTAACATAGCTCAAGCCTTACCAATGAGGAAGTCAGAGGTGCTGTGCTTCTCCAGGAAGGTGTGCAAATGGTACCAAAGCTTAGGTACCCAATCTAGTACACGTAATAACTCCTCTCGGTTGGCATTGACATCACTATCAGACTCAAGCAGCTTCCGGCGTAGGTAGCGCACAAGGAAGCCATTCGCTGGTTCCACATTATTGGAGAATGTCAGCATCCTGGAAAGTAAGATAAGAGGTGAGCAATGAGAAAAGAAACAAAGGTGTGACTCTCAAGTAAACAATCCTCTTCCAAAGCTTTATCTAGATCGCAGCTAAACAAACTGTGGTTTCCATGTATACTTCAGCTGCTTTCTATACAGCCAGCGGATGCTTCTGTGTTGGCCAGCTGGTGAGCCATCAGCTGAGGGGTAAGGATCAAGATTACAGGGAGAGGGGGTGTTTCCCTTCTGCTTCCATAATTCCTGTGGGCAAGAGTGTGTTTGTATGAGAGATGGGGAGGGGGGGGGGAAGGAATGAATGAGACAGAATATGTCTGCATGGGTAAGTCCTGGCCATCACTACTGAACAGAAAGCATCTCTCAAAAATACTATTTTTATTTATTTTGGGAAAGAAGAAAAAAGTATTTCTGACAATATGTTGATGCAGTTGGATTTCTTTATTTCATTTTGGTTCCCGCTTACACCTGCTATGTTGCTCCCTTCTGATGTGGTGCCCACCCAGCAGCACCTCACTGAAGGGTTGCTCAGCCACCAATGTGGTCCTTCATCCTGTTTCAGATCAAGGGAGAAGAACTGTACTCAATTCCTGAACCCAAACAACAATGGCTTATCACATACTCCTCCCAGCATGAAATCTTCCCATAGCAAAATAACAGGTTTATGAATGTCAGGAGATTTTGAATTTGCTAAGGAAGAGGAGATATTATTTAAATATTCAGAATTAACCTGCTATCTTGAATCGTTAGTCTGATTCCTCATGTTATTTTGATGTTTTATTTTATTTAATATTGTATTTTAATTGGTTTGTTGTTTAATTCTGTTTTAAGGGGAAGGGAGGGTGGGATTATGGGATGAGGGAATGTTTTTAACTTTGTTCTATTTTTAAAATTGTTGTACCCCACCCCGATTGCCGCGCAGAGGGGCGGGCTATAAATAAAAATTTATTATTATTATTATTATTATTATTATTATTATTATTATTATTATTTCACTCTGGATGTTCTTACCTGAAGCTGAGATGGAGACCATGATTTGGAGTCATCTTTACAGGTTGGTTGGTTGTCCCAATGATGTAGGGGCTGGTGGTGAAAAGTAAAAACCCTTTATTTGCTATTTCTCATACCAGGATTATCACCTAGAACTGCTTTCTTCAAACGTGTGCCCACCAAATGTGTTGGACTACAAACCCCACAATCCATATACAGCATGCCTAATGGCCCTGCTGGGAATGATGGAATCAGCAGTTCTATACATGTTGAAAGTGCACAGTTGGGAAAGGCTGCAGTAAGATATCTGCCTCATACTCATCTTATGAAGTACAAAGATTAGCAAAGCATCTTTCCATCATAAATCCCTCCTTATAACAATGCAATAATATGATGCTTCTCCAGAGGAGAAAGAAAATACTATCAGGAGAGAGATGTGGAAGTTTCTTAATAAGAGTATGCCAAGAATTGGTGGAAGGAGTTATCCTACATTTAGAATTTCGTAATATAGAAAGTTTTCTTTTGCCCACAGAGGAAAGATATAACATTTTACTATAGAAAATAAATATAGAATAAAACTTGGCCTGTCCCTTGAATATCATATGAAATCTTGTACTAGGCCAAAAGATTCCAGACACTCACAGTAATGAGGACACACCTCTCTCTGGACAAAATTCAAGTGAACACATAGAAGAGTGACGGCCAACTTTTCCTGGCAGACATGCCACAAATATGAGCTAGTATGGAATACAATGTATACTCCACCCTCTCTGCCCTTCTTTGCCTCTGGCTGGTTCTGGAGCACAGGCAGCAACACAATGCTGGAAAACCAGGCCTACTAATGCTTCATGGCCCTGGACAAGAATAAAGCCTACAACTCCCTGCTATCTATGCTATTGACATAGACCTGGAGATGGGAAAATAAAAGTTGAGAGACAGCAATGATGCTGACCTGTAGGCAATACTAAAGCCATGGTATATTGGATGACTACCTCCTGAGAGCTGCACCACAAGGAGGAACAAATGCAAATCAGAACTGGATTGATGCAGTTTATCAACTGTTCTAACTACAAAACATCTCTAGAAATATAATAAAGAGATGTGAATTAAATACCAATACATAGCAGTTTCTCACCATTTGTGGTACTTGCAGGTGAGTGCTCCATTGACAAGCTCACTGATAGAGCCAGGCTCACTGAGGTCATCAAGAAGAATGACCAATGGCACATCTATCCCTGTTTCTCTATCAATCTGGTTGGCCAGATTAGAGAGGTAAAGCTGTAGATCCTGGTAAAGAATAGTGCAAAAGGTAAGTCACTGTGGTATCATGGAGAAAAAAATACATGTACACAGTCATTAAATTGATAAATACAAGGATGTTAAGAAAAGTGCTCAGATGGTTGTGAATTCATATAGGACCTTATCACATGGGGTCTGAAGCAAAGCTAATCCAAAGGGCATCCACAGCTAATACATATTATTCCCCCGTGTTTACACACAACGCTGCCCCAGAACACGGAGCTAATCCGTATTGTTCCCCCGTGTCTACACACGACGCTGCCCCAGAACACGGAGCTAATCCGTATTGTTCCCCGTGTCTACACACGACGCTGCCCCAGAACACGGAGCTAATCCGTATTGTTCCCCGTGTCTACACACGACGCTGCCCCAGAACTCGGCAGAATACGGAGCTAATCCGTCAGGAGCAGGGAGATTTTGACATTCGGTTTGTAGAGGATGTACCTAGGGAGCCTTCGCATTCATTGCGAATTGGTGGGCAAGGCGAATTGGTGGGCAGGGCGAAAATCCCAGCGAGGGGAAGCGATTGCCTTGGCAAAAGGCAAACCGGATTGGAAAGAAGAGGAGGAGAGGAAGAGGGAAGAGGGAAGAGGGAGGCGATCTCTCTCTCTCCATGGGCTGCCTTCCCTTCTCCAGTCCTCCAGCCCTCCTCCTCCCCGGTTCCCATGGCTGCCTTTCCTCCCGGCTTTTTGTGACGGGAGAGAAGGGAGCCTTGGTATTAATTGCGAAATGGCCAAAAGGGCGATTTCGCTACGGAACCGAATTTATTTCTACTTCTGTTTTTCTTCGCTTTTTCTTTGCTTCATGGCCAGCGTTTGATAAGGTCCTAAGTTGGGTATTGGATTTATGACTGAGAACTAGTCATGATTGGAGGAACCCATAAGCAAAAGGATGGAAAAGCAGAGTAGTGAAGATTAGGTAGTGAGTGGTGAAACCTTATATCCAATTAACTGAGAGTAACTTCTTAAATATTTGTAAGACAGAGCTGGGAAGGTAAGGATTCTAAGCATGCATGAAGTTCTTCAGTTGAAATTACAGATTGAGTCTTCCTTATCCAAAATGCAAAATCCAAAATATTCTCAAAACCATTTTTTCCATGGGTAGCTGAAATAGTGATACCTTTGCTTTCTCATGGTTCAGTGTACACACACTTTGTTTTATGCACAAAATTATTTAAAATATTGTAGAAAATTACCTAGGCTATGTATATAAAGCATATATGAAACATAAATGAATTTCATGTTTAGATTTGGGTCCCATTTCCAGGATATCTCATGCAAATACAGGTATTCCAAAATCCAAAAAATAAAAATCCAAAATTCAAAACACCCCTGGTCCCAAGCATTTTGGATAAGAGAGACTCAACCAGTGTAATGAAACTGATTTAGGACTGATGTCTTTACGCTGGTTTGGCCTAAAAGAGATTATACTCCTGACTGTGCAGAAATTGGGGGGAGGGGGGATAGCAAGCCTCAGCCAAGAGTTTCACACCTTGCATGACTGTTGGTGCATGTTGAAAGTGTTGACAATACCATCGGTGACCTCACGGCCTGAGCGTTCCACCAAATACTCAGCCAGACGATTGGTCAGATAGGTTTTGCCCGTTCCGCTTGGCCCAGAAAGGATGAGGCGTCGGTGCTTGAGCAGAAGGCTTATGTAGTGCTGCATCATGGGCTTGGGGATAAGGGTCTCAAATACCAAGCTGTCCACACACTTCTCTTTCAAGCCTGTTCAGAAGAACGTATCTGTTACAAGACATCTACCCTGCACACACTAAGGGCCTTTCGTAATACCCCACACTTCCTTTTCTATCACAACTGCCCCTTCTGAATCCTAGCAGGGTCCTTTCTTCTACACTAGTCCTCAACTAGGTTAGGCTCAGAGAAGTATGGTATGTTTGTTAGTAAACAAACAAATACTCTCCCATGCCCTCTAGTGGAATGGAGGGTTCCCCCCTCCCCCAATTCAGCCCTCCTCTGGCTATTTTTTTTAACCAACTTTAACCTTTCCCACCAAACTGGAGATGATGTTGGGTTACTTTCTAGTTAAAAAAAAAAAAAAGGCCTCTCGGGCTAGAGAGGCCCTAAAACATGTCAGCATTGCCCTTCATGATCCTCATTGTCCCTAAATGGTGTGGTGTGGTGGGGGGCTTGGAGATCAGGATTTGTCCCTCACTTAGACTGATACAGAACTACACTTAACAGCTTCACTGTATCATCACTGCTTCTGAATTTGACTGGTTGCTCCAACTGGTTTTTGCTTTTTTGTCCCCTGCATGCTGGTCATACCACACTGACAGAAGCTTCGAATTCTTCCGGATGGAAACAAAGGGAGAAGTAGAGGGGCCTCAGTACATCACCACTGTTAATTATTACCAAACACCCATTTTCTGACATATTTGTCTGTTACTGGAAAAACAGCTCTAGGATTCTCAGGGCTCATACTTTTAAAGTATCCATTTGAATATCAGGGTTGAACATCTGAAAGTACACATTCAGGCTTAATGAGGACACTTGTTAACTTAATTCAAACTTTTAAGAATGCGCAGCAGTACCCTTCAATGTCACAGCAATGCTGGTCACACCGCGCCGACAAGGTGGCAGTTCTGGTGGCTCTGTGTCCAAAACTCGCTTGATGTGACTGATGCTGTAGCCGTAGACAGATTCAACACTGAGCCCCAGTGTGAGAGAAGGGTCCATCTTGGTGATATAGTCCTGAGTGAAAACAGGGAAAGACACAAGTCGGGATTTAGTAGTACGCCTAACCTTAGATTGACTCAAATGTTTCACTGAGAAACATTTACACCTTGCCTTTATAGCCCACAGTTCTCAAGGTGATTTACAATGTAGTTTAAAAACAAAATACAAAATAAAACTATATATGTTAGAACAGTAAAAACCAACCCTGATACTCAAAACAGCAGCATCCTGGATTTTTCCTCACTGTTAAAGAACTCAGTGTAAGCAGAAGCTGAATGGCTGTTGGGAAGGAATTCCACAATGAAGCTCATCATGCAGGTGATCTTGGGCCACCACAATGTCTCTTAGTACAAATAGCCTTGCAGAGTTGTTGAGAGGATAAAAGGAGGAACATGTAACCTATCAGGAGGTCTTTAGAGAAATGGTGGGATACAAATATAACTAACAACTGCCACCAACACATAGAACCAACAGGAAAACATAAAAGTGGAGAATGTTCCTGTTCAGTGATCCAGCCACTATAAAGATACTCCATTCCATGATCCCCTATCAGACAATTAGCATCTTCTAGCCATGGCATCCATAGTACTCACTGCACTATTTGGAGATTTTCTGTTCCTTAAAGGCTCCACTAAATTTTTGTTTTCTTTTTCTGCAAACCTAGAGGTTTTCACCAAGCCTGCTAATATTTCTGTCTTGTGTATAGTAGGGCCATTTTGGATACATAAGGATCGGCACATGGACAATAAGTTCTTAGTATAAATACTGTATCAGATAATGTAGTAGATTTTTTTTCCAGTCACAAATGACTTATGGGCGCCTTCTTGGTTTGATGGGGTGAAAGGTGAATTGTGAGACCTTATTAGTAGGCAGCCAGAAAACCTCAGAAATGCCTGGATGATATATCCATTAGATATTTTTCCACAATGAGGCAAATGAGACAGTATTGTGGAAACTATCTACAGAAACGGTTGGATCCAGAGGAGGGCAACCAAAATGGTGAAAGATCTGGAAACAATGCCCTATGAGGAGAGATGATATGTTAGCCCTTTTTAAATACCTGAAAGGATATCATATTGAGGATGGAGCAAGCTTGTTTTCTGCTCCAGAGAATAGGACCCAGAGCACTGGATTCAATGGAACTTTTTGACAGTAAGAGCTGTTCAACAGTGGAACACACTTCCTCAAGAGTGTAGTGGAGTCTCTTTCTTTTGGTTTTTTTAAACAGGCTGGATCACCATTTGTCAAGAGTGCTCTGTGTATTCCGGCATGGCAGGAGTTGGACTTGATGGCCCTTGTGGTCTCTTCCAACTTTATGATTTTATGATTCTGTGATCCCAAATCACATCAACCAGCATGATCAAATGTCAGGCAGGAAGGGGGTCACAGTCCAACAAGATCAGCAGGATTGCAGATTTTTCCCCCCTGTGTTAAACCTCCTTATGCAAAGAGGACAATGTAATAAGCAGCCATGGATGTGTACTGCTTATTGGTACTTGTTCCATAATATTTCAGGAAAGATGTCTACTGGCATTATGCCCCTGCACTGCTATTTGCCTTTGGAGGTCATGGTATATGCCTTTTCGTTTCTTTCTCCACTGCTGACTAACTTATGAGAGGACATTTGGGGGCAAAACATGCTCAAAAGTTCCAGCTAACAGGAACAGACAGTTTACTTGAATTTGCAATAGCATTTAAATCTTTCCAGCCTGCTCTCTATGTTCATATAAAAAACTGGAGGGGGAAGTAGGAAAAGATAGAGGGGTAACATCCTTGAATCTTAATCATGCAACATTCTATATATTTCAAATGGAATTTTTGAAAATGTTTGCTTAGCCAAAAGTTGTCATTAGCATCTCACCTTGAACACCTGACAGACAGCTTCATCTAGCATTTTCCAATCCAATTTCCCACTCAGTTTACTACTGCCCAGATAAAACTCCTGCTGCTTCAGATCCTGGAAGCCAAAAGGGAAATATAAACATACAGCTGGGAATGTAAACCTCCGCCACCAGATTGTAATGGCAATTGGATTCTCTTGGTAGAGATCCCACACCATATGATGTGGCTGGGAGGCATTGCCCCCAGATAATGACCCTCCCTACCCTTTTAGTGGCGTTTACCCCTTTGATGATGTGCTGAGGTGGCATGCGCACTACAATTCGTAGTGTCACCTCATCCTTCTGAGTGCCAGCAGTGATGCCATCCATTGGTGACAGCTCTGAATGGAGAAAGACACAGTATATAGTCTGAGCAAAAGCAGACAGCCATTATCATGGGACGGTGTTGCCAGGAACCAACATGTATCTGACAAGAAAAACTCTTCTTGTTCTCTCATGCTTCAGCTTCTGCCCTCATGCTTCCCCTCAGAGCCAACTCCTTATATTTTGAAAATTTTCTCCTCTAGCATTAATTCACCTTTGTAAAAGTCTTCAATGCAACTCTTCTGTTGCTCTGGCCTTAATCTCTCCCTCCCTCACATGCACACTTGGCAAATTCTCTGACAACTGAATGTCAATAAAATCGCAGGGGTGTGTACTTAAAGCAGAATTAGAATGTGCCCAAATAGAACAAAAAATCTCTCTAAGGCAAAGCATGGCAAGCTGCATCCTCTAACCCCAGTTAATCCAAACAAGATCCCAGTTCTCCATTTTGAATCCCTCCCCTGGCCCACCTATCACACATAGAGAAGCTTACATAAACAAAGAAACAGAAATTTTTCAGCATAAAATAAACTGCTATTGGTAGCTTAGGGGCTTTCATTTCTCTGTTTTTTTCTCTCTCTTAACGTTTTTACCTGTATCAGTCAAGCTAGGACTGAAAGAATGAGTAAGCTGGAGCCCCAGAGATCGCCTGGGGGAGGAGGTGGCAGTTGAGCTCAAGACATGGCTGGGGATAGAGCTTGGCACAGAGGAGGGCCCAGGAGCCACCTTCAGTCGGTCATTCTCTGCTTTCAACAGATCCACTTCCAGCTACAAGAAATGGAGAGACAGAGTAGGGTTAGGATGAGACATCCAGTTGCAGCATGAAGGATTGCATGAGCTAATTAATCCAAGGATGATGTTTCAGACAGTCATTCACAAACAAACAAGATCCCAAGGTCCCTTTCCTACCAGAAGAGCAAGTGGCTGGCAAGGTCTCTAATTCTAGCTCACTGGCAATGTTGTCAAATCATAAATAATGATAGTTAAACATCAAAGGAGAGAGCACACCTAGGCAAACTGTTGCTTAAACAAGACAGAGCCACTTTGAGCTCCAAAAGCCACAGACTAGATCTTGCTCACTCTTGAAAATGGCATTTCCTCAAAACCTCTTAATGTAATGCTTTCCAGATGTGTTGGTTACAATTCCATAACCCCAAGATACCATGGCCAATAGGTGCACAAGCTCAGGCTTATGGGGGTGGTTGTACATTACACCTGAAGGGCTCTGTGTTGAGATGATGATAATAATAATAATAATAATAATAATAATAATAATAATAATAATAATAATAATAATGTTTATTTTTTATCCTGCCCCTCTGCAGCACAATCGGGGTGGTGTACAGCAAATTAAAACAACATCACAAGTTAAAACAAATCCAACAATCCCTTCCCTAACCCATCCACCCCTTAAAATATATTAAACTATTACAAAATTAAAATACAAGATAAAAACAATATGGTACAATCATACAAATAGCAGCTTGGCAGAGGCAGTTAGAGAGCCGGAATCATTGTCTTCTCCTTATACTTTCTTTTGGGCCGGGATGTTATTCAGGGAAGGCCTGCTGGAAAAGATCCGTCTTTACTGCTTTTTTAAAGCAGTCAAGAGTAGTAATGAGATGGATCTCATCCGGCAGGCCATTCCATTATCTGGGAGCGGAGGCAGAGAAGGTCCTCTGAGAGGTCGCCGACAGCCTAGTTTTTATGGGCTGTAACAGGTTCCTCCCAGAGGACCGAAGTGCTGGGGGGGGTCATAGGGAAGGAAGCAGTCCCGAAGATAAGTTGGACCTGTAGGGCTTTAAAGGTGATAACCAACACCTTGTACTGCGCTTGGAAACTAATGGGCAGCCAGTGGAGAGATTTCAGCACTGGTGTAATGTGCTCTCTCTTAGATGTACCAGTAAGTAACCTGGCTACCATATTTTGGACTAATTGAAGTTTCTGAGTTAAGCAAAAGGGTAGCCCCATGTAGAGTGAGTTACAGAAGTCCACTTCTGTACGTCATCAATATCAGACGTCAGCTCTTCACTGGATAAGGTAATGTTGCTAGCTTTTGCTGTAATCTGACCAAATGCTTTCGCCATGGCAGCTACGCCTATGGTATACCCACCTGCATATTGTGCATAGTTTCACGCAGCTGGTCCAGTTGGTGGGCCGAGTTTAGGGCTTCAAGACGTATGTCAGTCAGTTTCATCTCCTTTTCCCACAGCTCTGAGCGCAGCTCTGAGACCTCCTTTTTCTCTGGCTCTTCCTCTTCATTGGTCTGGAAGAGCCTGTGCAAGTGAGAATGGATCTGAGACAGGTGCACAAAGGCCAGTGAAGGCTAGATCAGGCAGAGGCTGAGGATTCCTGTGACAGCTGAGGATGTCTGTGCCAGACTAAGGATCTTTGGGAGCAGGCAACTGACACTCACTGCTGTGCTTTGCTGCTAGAGTCTGGAACCTCTGCAGTGCTCACAAGCATGGGACAGGTGTTCTGCAGACTACAGCTACACTATTTAGTCTTTCCTGAATACAACCAGTCAATGTAGAAAGTGTTCTATGTGGTGCTTTCTACACTCCATTACATTTTACATTTCATGACATCCAGAAGTATTACCCCAAAGTAGAGGGTTGGAGATTGACTGTAAAACACCGTTGACTGGATCCAGACTGGTTATACCAAAAACAGAAGGGGTTTTGCAGGAAGAGGACAGAAGAATAATATTCTCACTGATTTACACTAATCCCACCCCCATCACACACTACATCTCATTCAATTCTATAGGATCTCCCTCCACAGTGGATTTTCATGGGGCTGTGGGGATGGTGAAATAAGTGGATACTTGTCAAAACAAAACAACCTTCTCACCTCTCCCACTTCAGCTGGGATTAGTAAATCTACACTAGCAACAAGACTGGATGCAATGCAACATGGTTAATGGAGAAAATCTCATTGCTCATCTCACAAATGTAGGAATCTAAGACTAACAAAACAGTGACCCATTCAAATCCATCTAGCTGCAGCATATTGTACCATTCTGCCCCTGGCGATGGATCATCCAGGTAGGATAGGAAGGGTGATTCATAGCAGGTAAAGATGCTCCAAATGCCAAACTACCCTTGAACATTCAATCCCCAGATAGAGCTGGACTTACTCAGTGGTATCAATCCCCACAGAAGATGAATTGGAAGATTTGATGGACGGTGAGGCTGTCTCTGTGGATCCATGTTGCAGTTTGGGAGAAGATGGTGCTGAAGAGTCTGGGGTGGCAATTTCCTCTATGTCAGAATAGGAAGAGGCAGATTTGGGGCCCTTCTTGATGCTGAAAGCCTTGTTGAAAGAACTTCTCAACTGAAGGGGAAAATGGAGATGCAGAAAAGGTTGGGAAAGCCCCCCCAAGACTCACTTTTGGAAAGTAGAGGATGCTGCACCATGAGATGAGCAGATGACAGAGGCAATGTATGCCTATGTTACATTGCACACTGTTAACATAATGCAGCTTATCTACACTGTGCTTTCTACTGTTTCACAATTCAGGACACAATTCAAGATTCTAGATTCACGTCTGATCTGCCTCTCACCCCATCTCAAAAACCAAGTATTGCCATCACCTCAGACAACACACATTTCTTAAGTTAACATTCTCTCAACACCCCTTGAAAGAGTGTGAATTCAGGATCCTTACTCTGGTTTATTAAGTTTTGGTTCCATCATTACAACCTTTAACACCAATTAGTCTCTTCTTCACTCATAAGCATGCACCGAAAGGCTTGGGTTTTTCGTAGCAGTAGCAACTAAGCAGTAGATTCTAGAATGTTTAGCATGAGGATCCAGTGGCAATACTGGTTGCTTTCAAGCATGCCAATTTCCACAGCTTGATATCTCAGAGTTCAAGGAGTATGAGCACCTCTATTCCTCCAAGGAATGTCTATCCTATCAAGCCCAGTCTGCTCCTGGCCAGGAAGCTGAAATGGTAGCAAATGTTCTTATTTCACAATGAAAAGTATCAGGCTGCTCTCGGGATCTTTAACCATAAGCCATAAAACTGTGCCCATGAGAGAAGTTAAACTTACAAATGATGCTTACATGGGGGCAAGTAAGGGACATAAGAAGCCCAAGGCATGATCTATGGCTCCTAAGGGATTAACTGTCTCAGGTTGGTAAAGAAACAGACATGAACCAGACTCTTTTTTTAAAATTTCAGTGAGAAAGTAAGCATCTGATCTATCCTACCTACTACAGAAACAACAAGGGCAATTTAGCATGCAGAAATTAGGCTTGTTTAAATATGCACAACAGTTCATAGCCATAAGCATGTTCACAGTCAGCAGCTGAGATCATGCATTTAAGGGCTGCTACTTCGTGCAATGTGTAGAAGCTACCAAAAAAATTCCTTCCTGTCAGAGTGTGCTGTGTTTCTTGCATCTTTCTGAAGCTAGGGAAATGCTAGTTGGCCTTATAGTGGCAACTTTATACAGGCATACATATAATCAGTAATATATCATACCACTGCATAGTATGTGTGCACGCATGCACATATGTACGTACGGCATTATTTGTCAGCAATGCAATCTAATACCATCACCCCAGACAGCAAATCTGGAGTTTTAGTGACATTAAAATAATTTAATGTTTGCTACTTTTTTTCCCTTCCCCAAAGCTGTAATCCTGATGGGGAAGAGTACTGGGATACAATAAATAAACTTCTATGCAGGACATAAGGGAAAAGGGAAAGAGCATCCTGAGTCTATTCTGTCACTGTTATTGGAAGAGTGCATTCATTTCATATAGTTTGCATTCATTTCATCACAGCTACAGATATCAGGGCTGGATGTTAACATATGTACTAGACTTATTGTTGTGATGGGTGGAGGAACCTCAAATCCCACTCTTGAATCTACTCATTATCATGGCATGATGTTGCCAGTATTTTCTAATACATTGGCATTTATAGAGCATGACATAGAAAAAGGTGCAGGGTACAAACAGGCCCTTGCAGGCCCTTCTGATCCAGTCAGGCTTGTACATTTAAAAATTGTTTGTGGTCCAATCAGACTTCATGGCCAATCCATACATCCAGAGCATCCTGTTTCCTGCAAAATTTGATACAAGCCTGCTAAATAAGAATGATAGGCTGTTCTCCTTTCCTCAAAAACATGTAGCCTCTTTGTTTTTAATGGAAACTATGTATAAAGCCAACGAGCCATGATCCAAGTATCTCATTCATCTCACATTCAAAGCTTAGGCTGCTGAGAGACTGGATAAGTAGAATATTACAAAACAAAATAGAACAAAACAACCCACAGTCAAATCCAACATGGCTATATGCTTTGTGCTTGAGGGGAATAGTTAATGTGCAATTCCAACCATGTTCAAGCAGAGCATGCAACATGCACACACACACACTCACACAGCACAAAGCAAGCATCAATCCACACACGTATCAAGGCAGTAGCAGGGAGAACAGCTGCTGTAATGGACAAAGGTGCTACTGGGACGGGGAGGATTTGTTTGCTATCCTCTCCACAAATCAGTTTGGGAGTACACAAGTGGCCAAGGGACTGGAGCTGTGTCTGCTTGAACCTCTGCTACCATCTCACTTGGCTTCAAATGGCATTTAAAGACAAACAATGTTTCCCATAATGATAAGACTGTACTGAGGAGAAAGATGAGTTGGGTATTGCAGATTGGAAATCTGGCTCCCAACAACTTAATGATTTGGAATTCATTCTCCTGCTTTCTAGCCTGGATTTCTATATACTCCCTACATTTCCTTTCTTCTGCCAAGTATCTATAACTAATCCGTAGGGCTATACCAGGGGTGGGAATCACATAGCCCTACAGATGTTGGCAGACTACAACTCCTAGCATTCTACACTAATAATACTGTTTAGGGTTGCTGGGACCTGCAGTCCACCAACTTCTGGTTGGCAGCATCAGTTTCACCACTTTGTTATACACAAGGATGTCTGCAAGGATAAAATACTTTTCTCCTATGCAAACCACTAGAGGCCAATTATGAGATTTGGAGGCACACTTTCTTGCAGGAAGATTTTTATATTGTTTTGTAAGCATATATAAATGCCATGTATGCACTTGTTTTTAACTGTTTTATTTTACTATTCCTTATATATTGTACTTTTACATGGAAGCAAATATGACACATATTTACATGCAGTTATTGTGTAATCCCAGCTCAGTCATGAAAACCCACTGGCTGATCTTGGGCAAGTTACACTTTTTCAGTCTCAGAGGATGGCAATGGCAAGTCTGGAGAAACTTGCTGAGAAAACTCTGTGATAGGCTTGCCTTAGGGTTGTCCTAAGTCGGAAATGACTTGAAGGTGCACAACACAACACACATTATGTAATTAATGTTCTATTATCAGTAATGCATATGTTTTTGTCCTTTTCTGACAAACCTGAAAAAGTCTTTACAAATATTTTCTGGCTGGAACAAATTTGACTACTTTTAAAAATAAATCCATCTCTCACTCTCTTTTTACTATTATTATAAGACTGTCTCTCTTTTGCATTGAGTTCAAATGGCATTTGTGAGGATCTGGGTTTTCCTCCATTCCACTTTTCTAGTTTGCTGTAAGCTGTGACAACACTGAACTGTTGCTGTTCATTCTAGAGACAGTCCTGATCTTATTGGCATCAATGCTGAATATGCCTCCAAGTATGAAGACTTTTTAGTTCTGGTATCTGCCAGTTTTCATTCATGACTTTGGCCTGGTAGATATGAGAAGTAATTCTTCTCTGAATCTTAAAGCTTGGACCATTTGAAAAAGACTAATGTTAGAGAAGTAAGAGTCCTACACAAAGTTTAGATGTGATCTTGGTTTAAAAGACATAGCCAGAGTGCTAGAGTAGATCTGTTTATTTATTTAAAGGGTTAAATATTCCATCCTTTAATAGATTTCCCAAGGGTAGCTTAGAAAAATATCCAGACAGATGATCTCTGCAACAAAATCCTCCCCTTAATGGAAGCCAAGAGAAATTGTCCAGTTTGCAAATCTGTATCTATACCTGCATCTGTATCTGTATCTGTATGTGCATCTATATCTGTTTGTCTAATCTAATTTAACCATTCCCCAGCAAGAAAATGGAAGATACAAACACATCTATCAATATGGGGAGTGGC
Source organism: Phrynosoma blainvillii (assembly GCA_026167975.1). NCBI lineage: Eukaryota > Metazoa > Chordata > Lepidosauria > Squamata > Phrynosomatidae > Phrynosoma > Phrynosoma blainvillii. The sequence goes on from JANUYF010000004.1 coordinate 267,563,050, forward strand.
ATTTACAAAAAACATTGTATTCATGACATACACCCTCCCTTCATTTTTCAGGTGACAAAAGAAGGATATTACATTCTATTATTAAACTACCTCCTAGTGATCCATAAAGTCTCTGAGGTCCTTTTTCTGTTGACTTTCTAGACTTTAAGCAGACTTGTCAGGTTGGGTAGCACTGGAGTGAATTCAAAGCCATGTTAAGAAACAGATGTGAAGCTTTTCCCCAGCACCAGTGCAGTGGCCCCTTGCTGTGTGGCTTGGAAGTGCAAGTGTAAGAGTGAATGGGATGGTTAGTTTCACAAGTGCTGTGTAGTCCCAAGACAATGGGGTGACCAGTCAGGAATAAAACACAAGGAAAGGACCGGTGAAGGCAGTGGTGAGGTGGGGGAGGAGGGAAGTTTGACGCTTACCTCATACACCTGGAAAAAAAGGGTTGGGATCAGCATTGAAGGAAGAGGAGGGGAAAAAAACACAGCAAGACTTAATCATGCGTTCAGCTCAGATCCCTGCCTGCCAGAAGGTGGGGTGCTTGGACAGCCCACAGAATCCAGAGCAGTCTTCTGTACCAGCCTTCCTAAAGGGATCATATACTTACTGAGCTGAGAAGTAACTATGAATGACCTCTCACCCCCCTTTGGCTTTAATGGGGAAAGGCAAGACTGCACAGTGCACATAGAGGAAGACAAGGAGCACATCAGCTGCACAAGTAATACCTTGCCATGCAAAAAGGTTGTGACGCAATCATTATTTTAAGAGTCAAGTTCTTTATTGTAAGTATTTCACATGTGTTTTAAAATGTTATCAGTATGTTTCAACTCAGCTCACTCTTTTCATTTTTATGATAACCTTAAAGCCTGAAACCATTTCTGGTCTCGTTCCTGATCCAGAATAACCTGCTAAAGTGAAAACAAAAAAATAATAATCACAAAATGCTTAAAGGTTACCTAGCAGAGAGGAAGCTGAGAAAAGGTAGGTCACTGAACTTGAAGCATGCTAGGAACATTTTAAGTGTATGTAGAATTATTACAATAAAAACCTGACTTTAAAAACAAAACAAAAACAATGATAGCATCACTGTTAGGTTAGCACCCCTGTCCACCTGTTGGGCCAGCACATCCACACCACGACTCATGACTCAGACTAGCACATCTGATGAACAACACTTAATAACAGATCCAGCCTGTGAGCCAGAGCAGATTTTCATTAATATTCTAGAGCAAAAGAGAAGCAAAGTAATTACTTAACCAAATGTCTGCTTCATGTAATCACTAGCATTTCCACAGACTAGTAGCCCTGACAACTCCATTACTTCAGTACTAGCTCAGTACAGAGAACAAGTTTTCACCCCCATGTACAGCCAACGTATTTCCCCTGCCTTCTTTCCTCTTTAACCTACCCAGCTTTTCTTCTTCTTCTTCTTGGCATCTGCATCCTTGCCACTGCCAATGCTCGAATGGCTGGTGATGCTGTTCAGGCTAGATATGCTGTCTGAGGAGTTTTGCCTCTTGATCCGCAACTCTGGAGATACAGCAAAGCAAGGACACACTCATGGTCTACAGAGGATCATTATTGCAGGCACTCAGGTGATCAGCTACTGCTTTTCAGCTTCAGCCCCAAACCCAACTAGCAGAGAGAACTATTTCTCTGTGCTTTGTTCCTGGTTATTTAGTATAAACACAGCTAGAACTCTGCCTGGGAGAAAAACTGGTAATCTAAAAAGCATAAAGCATAAAGTCAAGAGGGACATAGAGAAAATAGTAGAGAAGAGACATATTCCCATTCACTTCCTGGTTCAAAGAAAAGCCTCCCCTAGACATAAATTAGCCCAGAAAGGGACAAAAACATGGTGAGACTGCCCCCCTTGGAATCCTCCCCCTATATCTTCATCAGTCCTTTCCTCATTGCCACAAAAAGTTACAAAATGAGGCTATGAGTTAAGCAAGGTGTGTAGCCCCCAGACCTTGATGGTTAAGGACTACCACTGCCCTAACAGAAGCTAGTTAGCCATGTATTCAAGCACAGCAGATGTAGATCTACAAGGACACTGCATAGAAGGCTGTGCTCACCTTTGGGTGTGATGTCAGTCCCATTTAGAGCTCCCTGGATAACAGCCTGGGCTTCAGAGTTCTTTTTCTTTAAGAAATCAATAGTTTCCCGCAAGTCCACCAGTTCAGTGTCCTGAAAGATGATTACAATGGATGAATTCTTTGGGCAATTTTAATTTACTAATTGGGGAAGAATAGCTGGGGAATGGAGTGAGGTAGATAATAAGAGTATGCAGCTGGAGCACTGGTATCATCAGCTACTGGAGCTCTAAGAAAACAGTGAGACCTACCAGTGCCCACTCCTACTTAAATCCATCCCACCCCCTTGCACCAGCCCTGCAATCCAAGCAGCCCTAAGCAGCTGGTGCTAGCCTCTATGTTCATTTCCCTCAATGAAGCCAAATTAGTACTGACCCTAGGAATTATGAGATAAATAGTGTGGCTAGCACTTACAGAACCTGGAGAGGGCTGGTGATTCTGTTGAGGCCTTGGTCTCACTATGAAATGGCCACAGATGCAATAGCTTCTAAGTACCCAATCCAGTGCTGTGGAGCCCATAATTACCTTGTTTTACAGAAGATCTATAGGCAGTGAAACAGGCTATATCAGGGGTAGGCAACCTGTCCCCTTTAAGGGCCGAGGGACTTCAGCTACCAGAATCCCAGGAGCTATTGGCCAACATGGGACTATTGGCCAACATGGCTGAGGCTTCCGGGAGCTGAAGTCCCTCGGCCCTTAAAGGGGAAAGGTTGCCTACCCCTGGGCTAGATGAAAGCTAGAGTGCAGGTGACATATTATGCAGCAGTGAAGGTGACAAAAATAACTTTATTCCTTCTCTAGTCTGTCTTCAGGCACCATCCAGCACAGCTTTTCCAAGTGGTGAGGAGCCTATTGGGATCAGGCTCAGAGGCCAGGATTAGAACCAACAGTTGTCTGCTGTGCTAAATTTGCTGGGCACTTTGTGCAGAAAGTCACTCTTCTTTTCAGAATTCAGAATTTGATGTCACAGTTATTGCAGAGTCTAGGGCTGTTTCCCTCTGGTCAATTTTCTTTGGATCAGTTTTAGTTGTTACAGCCTGATGATGTGAACAAGATGCTTGAATTGGTCTGTCCCATCATGTGTTCTCTTGACCCTTGTCTATCTTGGCTCTTAAGATCTAGCAGGCATGGACTGATTAAGTGGATCCAAGAGGTGGTGAATGCCTCACAATGTCAGGAGGAAGTGCCTGCTGCCTTGTAAGAGACTGTAGTGTGCCTTCTGATGAGCGGGTAGATAGTTTGGGAGTACTCCTAGATCCATCACTGTCACTGGAGGCTCAGCTAGATTCAGTGGCTTGGAGAGCTTGGAGCCAGCTTCAACTAGTCTGCCAGCTACAGCCTTTCCTGGACATGGACTGATTAGACTACTGCAATTGAATTCCATTCAGTTATAATATAACACCAGTTCTGCACTGGCTGCTAATACATTTCCATTGTGAATTCAAGGTGCTGGCAGTTACATTTAAAACCCTAAACCATTGGGACTTCAATACATGAGGGAGCACCTCTTTATATATATATGTCTGCCCAAGAATTGAGATCTATTGGAGGGGTACATCCTTTGTGTCCCATCAGTAGGGGCAATACATTGTGGGAGGACATGAGAGAGTGCCTTTTCTGCAGAGACACCTCATTTGTGGAATTCTGAGCACTCGATTGGAATCAACGATGAAATCATTTCAGCAGCAAGCTAAAACTTGGCCTTTGGGTCAAATTGATTTTATTCAGGCTGCACATGTTTCAACATTGTTTTATCCAGTTTTAAATTGTCTGTTTTTAATTCAGAAACTATATATATTTAATCTTTTCAAATGTTGTAATTATTTATTGTTTTAAATAGATTTTATTGTAAGCCATCCCGATACCTTCAGGTGGGATATAAATACTTCAATAAAGAAATAAAGAAATAAAAATATTGACTTTAGAACTAGAAGTTCCAGACTCTGCTACCAAAGCCAGGTATGCTTGTCAAGAGCCAAATGACAAGAAAGAACCCCCCCCCCCAAAAAAACCCCAAAGTCCACAGGAAAACCATGCTCCATTTTCCATTAACAATCTTCATATTTGAATGTTTGAGAAGGAAGGCTTTTTAATAGTTCTCTGTTTGTACCTGCTGGTACAAACAGGATAAACCTACTTGTATTTCAACTTGTTATCCTTCCTGTTATAGAGATGCACAAGTCATGGGGAGAGTCTGGGACTTGGGGATTCTTTTTAAAATTGTCCTCATAGCCCTTGTGAGCATCAAGCTGCATGGCTTGCTGGGTTTAATTAAGTGTTTGATATTGTTTATGATTATTACTGTTTTTAACTGATATCTAGTTTAATTGTTTTTTAAGGGGGGGAGCTGTTATGAAGTTATGTATTTTAGCTCTGTATGTATTTTTAGCTTTGTAAACCGCTTAGATTAGTTCGCCACCAGGCGGTATATAAATAAATTTTATTATTTTATTATTATAATTGTTTTGTGCAAAAAATAAACGAACAAGACAGAAGCTGTGATCAGGCAACAGGAGATTTCCCTTTCCAAACTAGGTGTATGGAAGGTTTTGCTTTCAAATGAGCTACTAGTATAAATGTCAGTCAAATATCATTTGCAAAGGCAAACCCACTCTAAACAAATCTTTCCCAGAAAATCCCATGACTGGGTTGCCATACATGGGAATGGATCTGAAGTCACACAGCAACAATGCATGAAAGTATAATAAATAATCATTACTTTCTCCATTCCTTCTCTCTATGTCCAGAGCCTTAGGACAGAGGACAGTAACTGCACCTTTAACAGAGATTCCATTTGACTCTGAGTAGTGTGACCTTGAAAGGGAAGAGGCAGAAGGCAAAGAAAGAAGAGACCCATGTAAGCTGAGATCTTCTCACAGAACTTACCTTCTCTTCTGCAGTCTCTGCAAGCTGTCGGAGACGTGATGTCATGTTCACCAGGCTCTGTTCAAAAGCGGCTACTAAGTTAGCCTGGAAAAAAAAAGAAAGAAAAAGAGTCCCATGGTCGTACACAAATAAGAAATAGCATCACACAATGAAACAGTATGATTGGGGGTGGGGGGAACTATAGTTCACCAAGACAGGTTGTGATAATGTTAATTATTTCTTCTCAATGTAGGAAGAGAGGAAGATCCCCGGCTTCCTCAAGATGAAAGTGGATGAGTTCCACCCAGTCCTAGCACAAATGTTCTGCTAAAGCCTGGGATCTGTGATGGTTGTGTGCTTGCAAGGAACAGGTTCAGAACCATAACATATGTCTCTAGCTCTGAAATGAAAGATGGAGTCACAAACGTTTGCCTCTGTGCCTGGCCTATGCTCCAAAGGCTGACCATAATCCAAAAGTACAGCACACCAAGAGACCACCTATCTCTCTCTTCTGGCTTTAAGCTAGAGAGGGCGAACAGAGGTACATGGCTTGCCTTTCCACTTAACAGAGCTTGGAGTCCCTGCTGGGTATAGAGACTGACATGTTTCTCCCAGCCAGAGCTGAGCTGGAATGGAGAAATGGAAGTATCTGGGCTTGTCCTGTACCTGTTGGGTACAGTAGCCACTGAATGTACCTCCATCACCCTCCATCTTCGAGTACTGAATTGGACAAAGTCTTATTTTCTGTCCTGCCAGTTGCAACTTGGGGCTGGAGAGGAAAAAGAGATTCCCCAGCCCATGCCTACTCCTGACTTTATGGGGGATTAGACAAATAAAGATGGGTTGAGGTTTACTGACCTCTTGTAGGTTCCCAGGTTCAATTCTTAGTATTTAAGAAAAGGCCCACCCCTTTTCATCTAAGATCCTGAAGAGAAAACTGAGAAACTGTGCACTAGCAAAGCAATACATGTCCACCAGAGGATGCTCTTATTCCATACTGAATATGAAAAAGTCCTCCCCCAACACACACAAAATATATGCCACTTCCCAGTTTACGATGGCCGTTTCCTGGTATTTGCTACAAAACAGCCACATAAAGCCACTGGGTCATCTTGGGCAAGTCACACTTCCTCAGCCTTAGAAGAATGGCAATGGCAAACACTCTCTGAAGAAACATGCCAAGAAACCCCCATGATAGGTTCACCTTAGGGTTGCCATAAGTCAGAAATGACTTGAAAGCACACAACAACAACACAATTAGAGCTCTGGATTGCAAGGTCACCATGGGCAATGAGAATTGCCCAGATTCTGCCCAAATCCAGTGGCTTAATCAGAAGCAGAACCTGCAGGTGGAATGTATTTCTAAGTATCTGTGCTGGAGAATGCAAGCTAGCAAAATATAAAGGGAATATACTGTTCTGGATTGCAGAGGGGGGCTTCAAAGGCTGCAAGGCTGCATTCATTCTGACAACAAACCATATTTCTCAATGCATGACACTTCTTGCTAAGTGGCAGCTGTACCAACACAGACCAAATATGGCAACTCACATTGGCTGAGAGCTGGGATGTCAGTGTGGCCACCTTCTCTTGGGATGACTCCAGCTCACGGCGCAGTTTACGAATTTGCTGCAGGAGAAACAGAAAGGAGGGAAAGAGAGGAGACGAAAGTCAGGGAACAGGAAAGCCCTTGGCTCTCCACCAACGGTTAAGAGCAACTCAGTAGCAGGGAGGAAAGAGAAGATCTTACTGTACCTCAGACTGCATCCTCTCCTCAGCCTGGCAGCACATGATGGGGCAGAGGAGAGACAGAGAGGGAAGTGGTTAGGGTGTAAGAAGAAGAATCATTCCAGCCACAGGCAAGCACACATGCAGAGAACCCAGGACCTTTACCACAGTCAAGTCTCTGCATACACACATGCACCTGCCACATCCCCTTCCCTGTGGCAATGCAACTCAGCTAACTGCTTTCCACCCTGCAGACACAATATGCCATGCTTTGAATGAACAGTACCCCACTCCATCCCATTAGAATAGACTGAAGGAAAAAGAGCATAGGTGCCTGCTGGAAGACAACACAGAGAACCAAATGAATGGGATAAGCTGGGCAAAGTAGGGAACACTGCTTACTGAGGAGTATGTAGAGGAAGCACTGGAAGCCAGGGACAGCACGGATCCATGAACTGTAATAAAAGAGAGGGGAGAAAAAAGAGAAAGAGAGAGATGTGTCATGGGACAACTCATGGCCATGGAAGAGAGAATAACTGGACACAAGAAAGGCCTAGGGAGCATTAGCACACATGGGTAGTAGGGCAGTGATGGGAACTTATGAGATCAGGTGTGCAAAAGAGCAGGACTGACACCAATAATGGAATTTTATGATGGCAAATTCAGGATATCTATTAAGAAATCTGACTATTTAGAAGAAACAGATGGGATTCTTTTGCCAACCCATGCTTATAATGCTTTCTGTGAACACACTAAGAGGACCACCCATCTGACTATTCTTCTAATAAGGGATTTCTTGGGCAAAGGGAAAACATCTTCGTAGCAAAGCATCCCAGGGGTTTCTTCTTTGTTTTTTAAAAATAAAATACATTCATTTAATGTGAACTATTAAGTACAAATGGACATTCAGTACTCCACCAAAACAGCAAATGTAAGGGAACCAACCATGATAAGGGAAGATGCCTCTCCACTGCAGGCCCAACTAGAACCAATGCCCCTTCCCCACATGCACTGTTAGCCCAATACTGCCATATCCAGCATAACACTTTCTTAGGATGGACGATATAGATCCAGCATGAACACACATCTTAAAAAAGGAGGAGGAGAAATAGCAGAAAAAGTAGAAACTACCTCTGCCCCATAGGAAAGCTGGTCCTCTGGACCAGAAAAGTTGCCTGTCTACCAAATCTGCTGGACATATAGGGAGAAAAAACTGATGTTCAAAAGGGTACTGGCTATATCCATTCAGAACTTCCATCCCTAACTCCAGCATGGCAGTTTGAGCCTCTATATAGCAAGTAGCATTTCCCCCAGGTGCACCAGCCACCTGCCAAGGCATCCTTTGTTCTTATGAAGACCTGATGGAGAGAATTTGTTGTGACTGTATCCCTCTCACCATTATTACTGAGGAGGAGACTCTTGTCCTCCTGGCTGGGTGCAGGACTCTCACCATCATCCACAGGGTCGCGGAAAGAGCCTGAGCGGATCATGCCCTTGGGCCGGTCTGCCAGGGAGAGGGTGCTGCCCATAGGGGAGGCGTTGTACAGCTCGAAGGTGGAGTCGTGGGTAGGAATGCTGTTAGAGCGGGTGATCCTCGGGGTGTTGGTTGCCGTGGGGCTCACTGCAGGACAAGGGGACGGGAAGGGAGAGGCTAATCAGAGCAGCTCAAAGCCAAGGACAGGGACTAGGGAACAGGGTGTGCTACAGGGAACAGGGATGACAGCCAGGATGGAGACAGAGGGAAAGGGCAGGAGGAGCAGATAAAGACCACAACTGGCATGCAAGCCTCAGTTGGTACCTGTGTATCTAGTATCTTTCATACTAGGTTACCTTTCATGTTGTTAGGAGCCCTGTGGGGACAACATACAACACTTGCCTCTATTTCTTACTCCACTGTAAAGAGGGGATAATTTTCACTGGCTCAGCCTCATTCATTCATAGATCTCAAGACTGCTCAGCATACTCTAGTCCCCTTCCCCTTCAAAGGGCAAAGCAAAATGAAGAGGAAGTTTTCTTCCTATACTGAACACTTAGGATGGAAAGAACAAAAAATGCAAAAAACATACTGCATCTTTTAGTTACACACTTATAAGTGTACCATAGTGTACAGAAGAGCCCCAATGGTTAATTGAAATGTGTGCTTGCTTGTTCTTCTACTTAAAAAAAAATCCCTTGGTGGATATTTGCCCTTTCTGCCCTGTGGATCTTTCAGTTCACACACACACACACATTAGGGAAGAGATGTACACAATCAACCAATGGAATTTAATTTTCACTTTTTTCCAAAAAGAAAAAAGTGTTTTTCTCTGTGACATCATGATATTTTATGACTATTTTTTAGCATGACACAAAAATGAGAGATCTTCTGGAGCTTTGCAAATGCTCCCCAAAGCTGATATTCAAAACTCAAAAGGAAACTGAACTTTTGCAGTAAGGGAGCTATATAATTCTTCAGGTTGTTTGATCAAATTTGGGAAAGTTCCCTTGGCTGAACTAAACCCTAGGTAAAAGCCCCTTTAAAATATATTTTAATACACTCCCCAATTAACATATATAACTCTAAGCAGAGGCTATTGCCAATAAGCCTGGCTCCTTTCAGAGCTAACCCACAAAACTCCCAGAAGGGCCAAGGATGAAATGATTTGCATTGTTTTGGAAAGAGAGCAAGAAAGCTATTTCGCTTCCTTGATCTTTCTGTCTCTGTCTCTCTGATTAACACTTTAAAAGCCACAGTCTATGTTGGAAGCTTTGGCAGATAGGGAAGGGGGCACTCAGGTTGCCATGAGCTTCCTTACCTAGAATGCCTCTTGGAATGATGCCAGCTAGCTAGTAGTGGCCAGACCTGTGTTAGTGCTGTCATCCCACTAACGCCAACACAAGTGACTGTGGTCTTCTAAACTGTTAAATTAAAAGAAAGACAGAGTGTCGATATGGAGGGAACCTTATTGTTGCCACAGTAAACCCCTGTCCCTTAAAGAGTGTCAGAAGCCCAGAACAGATGGGCCAAATGATGTAGCTTCTAGCCGTTTTGGAGTCATGGTGTTTAAATGATGCATGCCTCCAAAGCAGCCCAAAGCCATGCTGTCCTTTGGACTGGAGCAAAAAGGAGCTGGGATGATTCGGCTCCTGGAAGCCCCAGCAAGCACGTCCTGTGTTGGAGTGGGCGGTGCAGTCAATGGGGTTTGGACCCGCTTCTGGCCGGAGCAGACGCAGGCCACTTTTCCCGACCCCTCTGCTCCAGCCCAGAGTCAAACTATGGCCCTCAAACATCCAACTCCAATTTGTCACTAGCAGAAAGGGTGCTGAACTGAGGACAGCTGTTTCAATTCTGGCTAATCCATGCCAGGCACATGGTTTTGGCAAAAGGACATAGGAAGAAGAGTAGCACAGGCAGGAGAGGGAGTAAAGGGTTTCTGCCTAAACTTTTGCTGAGTCAAGACTGGAGAACTTCCTTAAATTTGATTAGAGAAGATCAGGGGTTGCACAGCTTGTTCCCTACCAAGGCTTGAAAACTACCCTGTGCTGCATCCTGCGGGGCTTGTTCCAGTTCCCTAGAGCCTGAAAAAAATACCAGCCTCTAGAGACTTTATACCAGGGGTAGGCAACCTTTTTGAGCCGGGGGCCGGGTTGCTGTCCTTCAGACAATTGGGGAGCCGAAGCACCAAAAATAAATAAATAATAAAAAATTAAAATAAAAAAATTAAAAAATTTAAAAAATATGCATGCACACTCTTTCAGCCCCAGAAAAGCCATGGCAAAACCCCTGTGGAGATTTTGCCAAGAAAACCCCAAGAACAAGTAATAACAACAATAATCAATATCATTATGGTGGGGGGCGGCAGTGGCGGCGGCGGCAGGACTGGCCTAGGGCCGGTCCAAAGGCCTCGGGGGCCGCATCCGGCCCCCGGGCCTTAGGCTGCCTACCCCTGCTTTATACAGTTCTAGGTGAGCTAAAACTCTTGCTCAGTATTCAGACAAAGAGGAGAGAAACAACTTGGCTTTGTGCAATATGCAAAGGATCTTCTTCAAGAAACATAAACATTTTATTAAGAACACGAAGTGAACCTTCAGCACAGATCTATAATATTAAAGCATTAACACTGTATTAATGGTAATAGCATTACCAATCAGTACTATACAAATGTAGTAATCCCTGTTTGTTTTCTTATTTGTACATTCATTCTGACCAATAAATGGATGATCAAGATCATCATGAAACATTTGGGATAAATCCTCTTCCTTTTAGTGAGATTTTACTGCCATTTTGACTAGAAAGCTGGACTCCAACCTGCTCCATAGGCACACAGAATAATCTGTCTTTAGGTGCCATTACAGAAATGTCCTTCCATTATGTTAGGAAGAGCATCAAGAGACAGCCATGATCATCCACAGTTCAATGTGCCACATGACATTTTATCTTTCCCTTTCTACAGGAAAGGCAATAGCCTCCAGAGCACCACATGTCCCTAAATTGGTCTCTGGATAAGCTGGTAATCTTTTAGATGAGGAGTGTGAATTGTATGAACTCCAAATTCAAGTCCCAACAGCCCTAGCCAGCAAAGTCAATGGTGAGGAATGCTGGGAACTGCAGTTCAACATTTAGAGCAGAGAGTAAGCATAGTGGATTCCCAGAGTCATTTCTGTGACTCCCAGGGCCCCCTTGGGAATTGTTTCTTTTTTAAAAAAAAAGTACCATTTTTTTAAAAAAAATGTTTGAATATTTTTCATATTGATTTCAACAACTTAATTCCTCAAAAATATTCCCCAAGTCCTCTAGTGTATGTGGAGGCCATTATAACAACATTTGGAGGACTCCTGAGGTCCCATAGGAGTCAAAGAAACATTTCACAAAATTTTGGCAAATTTTTCAAAAAAATATCTGCCCCCCCCCCCCATGCCCTCTAGTGATTGTGGGAGTTTCCATTATATTTTGAACCCACTTTGAACCAATGTAGGCCCAATGAAAGCATTCTTTTGAAACAGAAAGCGAACAGGAAGTGACTTCCACTCTCAGTCATTTTTAAAGAGGCCTCTTCTAAGCCTCTTAGAATAAAATAAAATAGACCAACAAAACCCAAAAAACATGGCGAAAGTGCCCCTCCTTGTTCCCTAGAGGGCATTTGCAGCAAAAAAAAAATATATATATTTTTCTGGTGGAAATGGGTTGTCTAGTAGGTGCAGACTTCCATGGTCTCTTGTGGGGCTGATGCTGTCTGCTACTTTTCAGCACTTCAACATCCCTGATCTAAAGAGCCACATAACTCCCATCCCAGTTGAGAAAGAAGAAAATTAAAGGAAAGGATTTCAGAAAAGTATAAACTGGTATCATCTTCAGCTAGACTGCACTAAATTAGAAAGGATTCCCAAGCTTTGTGTTGTAGGAAAGCAGGGAAAAAGGGAAAACTAACCAATATTAGTGAGTGGAGCCTTTCCAACCAATGGCATAGAGATAGCAGGAGGGGAAGGCAGTTCAGATTGGTCATCTGACTCCTGAAGACCTCCGATTGTGTGGGAGTGCCGTCTCTCCTTGGCTTCCTCCTGAGACTGGACTTGATACCTGCTAAAGCCAAGGGACAGAAGAGTAAAATGAGGCTGGCAGTATTTTGAAAGGAGGGAGTCCTAAAATTGTTGGGAACTGTGGCTGGACATTGTTCATCTAGCCAGTCCTCAGAGTTATAACCAAGGAAATTAACTAATTCAGACTAGGATGTTAGGATCGCGGAACCAAGCCTGAGTTTATACATCTTTGCACATTCTATATCAAGCCTGAGTTTATTCATCTTTGCACATTCTATATCAAGGATGGGAATCATGTAGCCATCCAGGAGTTGCTGGACCAAAACTCCCATCATTCACAGTACTGGCTGTACTGGCTAGAACTGTCAGGAGTTGTCAGCCCTGGAGAGCCTCTTGATTCTCACCTCTGTTCTATAGCAATGGTGACACTGAGAACTAATACACTAACTGGAGATTGATGCTGCCATTCCATGCACATTTACCTGTTAATAAGTCTTACTGATATCTATGAGAATTATTTCATTCATTTATAAATCCCAGCAAATAGTTGAACACAGTCAAGATTATTAATACAGGTCACAATGTTTAGTTAATGGTAAAATATGCAATTCTCTGCACAATATTTTATCCTTGTGCACACTATTTCTTAATACTGTGTGTTCTCTTCACTGCTACTGCAGCCTTCAGAAAACAAAAAATAAATGTTCCACAAAAATGACAAAGCTGTGCCTCCTCCTATCAGATGTGTAGAAGCTAAGAAAACCAAGACATGAAGGATATAACTAGATCCTTGTCTGTTCTGATCTGAACAGAAATGGGATGGATCACTTTATAAATTAACATGGCAAATTGATTTCCTATGGGACCCTGTCTCTAGAATGACACAATAGATCAGGTTCCCTGCTTGAGCAGGTGATAAACCGAAGACACAAAATTATATATTTTTATTTATAATATATATAAATAGATTATATATTTCTGAAAATTATATATTTCTGAAAAACACTGAATTGCTTTGGCTGATAATCATGTACTGGAAAACCCATAGTGAATAATGGGAGGAGGGACAGAGGATTACCTTAGACCCTTCTTCGGCAATGTATTCCGGTCACGGTTAGAGCTGTAGAGAAGAAAATGAATAGCAGTATTTGTTAATTGTATGCCTGGATACAGCTGTGGTTCCTAGTAGATGAGAAAGGAGTTATGAAGATTTGGAAATGCAAAGCATACTCAGATGAGAATCCTGGAGTTTCCATTTCCATCAGTGGTGTCATTAGAATTTGCCACATTTCCAGATTTTTTTTTTTAAAAAAAAGGAATTGAAAGGTTTTACTAGATTTTATATGAAGATCCCACACTGCACTGAAATTCTACACCCTACCTTCTCCTCTCCAAATAGTTTCTTGGTAGTATTGTGAGAATTTTAATCACAGGGATTGGTAATTGCTTTATGAAAGAGCTGGCAACCTTGGGTCTTCCAGATAGTTTGGACTTCAATTCCCAGATGTCCTAGCCAGTATGGCTAAGAGGAAGGGACTGTGGGAGATTAATTGTCCCAAAGATTGCTCAGCCCTACTCATTTCTAAAATTTTCCAAGAGCTTACGGGACATTTCATCACATAAAAACCTATCCCATTCCCCTTCTTCTACCTCTCCAGATGTGTGATTCTGGGGCTCCCCGTCCAGGTCATCTCACTGGGCTCCTCTTCAGCAGCAACAGGTGGGGTAGGAGAAGCAGTAGGAGCTGTCATGTTGCCTGCTGAGAAGGCACTGTGTAGGCTCATAGGCATCTGTAAGGATTCCATGCTTCTGTGTAAGCCTGAAAGCTTTGGGTACATGCGAGTTTCCTTGGGGATGCTGAAGCCACCCATGAGCTCCAGGCCCTGGGAAAAGCTAGCAGAGTTAATATTAAGGACTGGAGCGGGGCTTGGTGTGAAGCATGATGTAAGGTGGCTGCCCACATTCACTGAAGCTGGGTGTGCCTCCTGCAGTTTGCCACCATGCATCTGGTGGAGCTCGCTTGAAGAAGGAAGGTCCAGGCTGTTGGAGTTCACCTTGTCCAGGTTGGCCAAAGAAGGGGCTTTTATATAGCTTTTGGCAGCTGACCTGTAGGGGAGCAGCAGAGTATCAGGACACAGCTATCAGCAGAGGCCTAGGATTTTGCATGACTAAGACCATTCATTGTTAAATACAAATGGCAGCACCAAAACGAACCTTGACTTGATATCTGTAGAGTTTTGAGAACAAGATCTTTCATTTTAAGAAGAACCTAGTTCCCACCAATTCTGATCAGGAAACTGGAGGGAGTGGATCATACAGAAGTTTACCTATACCAGCATGCATACACCTTCCTGTTACAATCAGGAGGCAATGAAACCATTCCAACTGTAAGAAAATCTGTATAGAGTGGGAAGTGAAGTCTGAATAACCTGGCAGGACTTTGGTGTCTCAACAAACCATGCTTATAAAACTCACTTTCACCTGTTTGGGACTCATCATGCTGATATGTGTACCAAGTTCAAAGGTCTAGTCCAGAACCAACAGTTTATATTTCAAGCCTTTTATGATTATAGCAAGACATCTCTCTATGGGGTGATCACTGTATTGTCCCAAAAAGTCATCCCACTGCAGTCAAGATCCAAGGGCAGCTTTGACACTATTTCCTTTCTCTGATAAGTTTGAATAATTAGGATCTTGGGTTCTAAGCTATATTTGCCTTGAAAAGTTGTTTGTAATGTATCTATATAAATATATACCTCAAGCCCTGTCAGCTAGAGCCTATGGATTTAGATATCATTCCCTCAGCACAACTGAAATTATGGCCAGGACAGCACACTGATATCCATTTCTTCAAACAAAGCTTTCATCAACCAGAAGAGACAGCTCTGCCTGCTATTTAAACCAGAGGATGTTTCACCTTATTCTTATCATCACCTGTGATAGACAATTGGCTCTGTCTTCCTCTAAAACTCTTTTAAAGGTATTACTCTCCTTCTGCTCTTTCTGCTAACAAGGTTAAAGGATGTTTCATTTTGTTTTAGCAAGTAATAAATTGTTGTTATTCATCCTTTATTCACTTTTTATGACACTGCTATTTTTCTTCACTAGAAATATATTATTATTATTATTATTATTATTATTATTATTATTATTATTATCTGCTGCCTTTTCCTCTGACAAGGACTTATAGATGCTTACAAAGGTTGAAATAGATTCAGCTTTTGAATTCCTATTATGCACATATTAAAAATATCATTAAACAACAACAGGATTAAAAGCAGTTAAAAGCAAGACCACTAAAGGGAAAACAACGAACAACCATTATAGCACATGCTGAAAGGCTCTTTTCATCCTAAGCAATCAGCTAGCAAACATCTGCCAAACCAAAAAGGCCTTCACCTGCCTATGAAAGGACTGCAGGAAGGGTGCCAGTCTAGCCTCTCTGGAAGGGAGTTCGAGCCTGGGAGCAACTACCAAGATGGCTCTCCAAAATTTCCTACCACATGCATCTGAGACTAGTGTTACTTTTCTATTTTGCTTTGCTGTGGATTGCTTCAAGCACATTTTTGTAAAAAAAGTATAATATATAAAAGGACTAAGTGACTGATTGAGAATCAGTCAGAAGGTCTGACTTGCACTGACCTTGATTTCTGTCTGGTGCCAAGACAAAATGTGGCTAAACTTTGAGAACCTAATTTATTTCTTTAAAAATCTACATGCACATTGTTTTAACTCTTATAATCTATTTAGCTGTTTCAACTTGCTTAATGTTTTTAATTTGTTTTAATGGTTGTATTGTTTAAACAATAAATTTATTGAAAATGTATTAAGAATGGAAGACGGGAAATTGCCTCCACGGGAGGAGTTAAGATTTTGGATGGAGTATAAAGATGGAAATGGCTCCGGGGGTGGGGTGCACGGAGGGGATATTTAGGGGGTTTTGTTTAAAAAAAAAACGGCTAAGATGTAAAAGTATATAAAAATGTATGGAAAGTTGATTAATATAAATAAAATAAAAAAAAATAAAAAAAAAAATAAATTACTTTGAACTGTTTAAATTGTTTGCAATTGTACATTGCCCTGAGATTCCCCCAATATAGGTTAGGATTTAAATTTTAATTCAGTAGTTCCCAAATGGTGCGGTGGTACCCCCATGGGGGGTGTGAGATTTGGAGGCCTTGATCTCTCCGTGTCCTCTTCTCAGACTACACATGTGTTGAGTTTAATATTGAATTTACTTAAATAAAAGTTATGTTATTTTCTTATAAAATGTTTAAAATATGAACATGAATGTGTGGATACACACACTAAATAAACATTTTTTTTCATATACTACATTGAGTGCGGAGGGGGTGTTGAGTCCACATGTAGATATAAAGGGGGTCCCAAGGATAAAAAGTTTGAGTACCACTGTTTTAATTAATTGGTGACAAATCTCTTCCTAGCAGGGAATGGAAAGAGCTCTTGATGTGTACAGTCTGAGAACACAATATCAATGGAGAAAGCAAGTCAAGCTTCAGGTATCTTAAGAAATGCCCATGTTTCCTACCTGAGTGGGGTTGGTGGCAGCTCAGCCACTTTGGCAGGGGTCTGGTGGCCACTTTGAGCCTTTGGGGTGCTTTCGGGGGAGCCAATACTCTTGAGTGAGATACAGTCAGAGTCTAGTGCCACAGCTTTGGCTTTGGCTTTCTCTTTTTCTCTGTCCGTCTGATTCACTGGCACAGGTGTGCTTCGACCTGTGCCAATTTTAGAGGGCTCCTTGAGTCGTGACACAGAGATGCCCCCTTTGGTGCTGAGAAGGCTGGGGTCAATGCTGCTGCTGACAGGACGTGGACCACTACGCCCACCAGTCACACTCATGGAGCTAGATTTGGCTGGACGTGGCAGGCTCCGGTATTGGATGTTGGTGCGGGCCCCAGGGGCCATAAAACCAGGTTCCCCAGCATTGGAAACATCCAGACTAGTTTTCCTGCCATTGACTGGCTTGACAGGGATACTGGAATTCTTCTGGATTTTGCCAAGTGTAGCTGACCCACCAGCTTGCATCACTGTGGCAGTGCCAGTTGCAGGAGGTGGCTTTTTGTTGTACCCAAAGGAACCAGAAGTGGTAGTTCGTGTGAGCCCAGATGGAGGCTTCTTGGCATCTGAAATCCTATCCCGGCCAGCATCAGAAGAAGAGCGCTGCAAGCCAGCATTCTTTACCGACAACTTGCTCTTGTCTGTTGCTTTTGCCTCAGGTTTACCTGAAAGAGAGAATCAAAAAGGTACCAATCAGAAAACAAAGAAGTTGGAGACTGTTAAAAGAAGAGGGCATTTCTACAGCCAACTTCAAAATGTACTTTTCCTACTGTTTATTATACTGATGGAGCTACAGGAGTTCTTCATAATGGGGCCAATGGGGCTCCTAGGCTGATGCCTGTATGTGGATCTCCTATGCTCTATTGTACTTATTTTTCTTTTCATTAGTGAATTTATTCCAAATATTGGACTGGTTAATATAAAGCAAGAAGCAAGAGCAAAAAAACAGTACACTTTTTGATTTCCCTGTTCTAACAGAGGAAAAGAGAGACTGGGTGTGGCAGGCATTTCCTATGCCAGTGACTCCACTATAACTGCCAAACTTTTTCCTGACTGGTGGGAAAGGTAGAATTGACTCAAAACCAATCTTTCAATCTTCCACCTTTCATAATAAAGGTATAAGATGTACAGTTGATGAAAGTAGTGGTGACAGTTTGCTGAGTGTTAAACTCGACTTTCTTAGTCTGAAATCCAACAGGAAACAATGAATGGAAGTAAATATGCAAAAATCTCAGGGAGGTGTGCGTAACAAAGTACATCCACTACTGGTGGGTCATTTGCTAAGCACAAAAGATAGTCTTCCATAGGTATTAGCAGCCACATATGTCAACACTCAACTTTGATTTGAGGAAAAAATTATGCTTCTAACAAGGTACAGGGCTGAAGAACATGTGCCTGTCCAGATATTGTTTGACTCCAACTTCTGTCAATTCATGCAAACATTGGCAATAATGAGTGGTGTTGGGGAAAGTAGTTTATCAACATGGAGAAGGCCACAGGCTCCCCAGATTCAAGCTAGCATCAAGCAATCAATTACAACTGCAATATTAGAACTTCTTGCAAATTCTTGCAAATTCAACATGAACAAATATTTCATCTAAAGTTTGGAGAAGTTACTTTGGGGGCTATAGTTTGCAGAATCCCCCAGTTAACATTCTGCAGTCCATAAAGTACCTACTCCATGCTCTGATTTCATTGACCTACAGGTCTATGATGTCATGATACAATTTTGACTCCCTCAGTGCCTCACCAGAACACAAAGCTATACCCCCTGCTCCAATCTTACCTGCAACTTTGAGAGTCTGGGCTGTGTGTGTAATGGGGGAGGTCACTGCCACAGGGGGAGTCTTGCCCTTTTTCAAAGAACCTGGTGGGCCCAAACTGACAGGCTTTTTAAGTTCCCCGCTTTTGGCAGGAGCCTCATCATAGCTTTCAGAACGCTCCCGTCGCCATTTGGAGGAACTGTGCTCCATTTTCAGACTCCCACTGTCATAGTCCATCTTCTTCTTTGCTTTTTCCTCTGGCTCACCGTACCAGTTCAGCCCACTCTCTGCCAGCGATCGCTTCTCAGAGTCTGTACGCAGCTGCAAAGCAGATACCACAATGGGATGATGTCAGTTTACTGCTTTCAGTCTCCTCACAATGTAACACTCTCCAGCCTCCTAAATACATAGGAAGCTGCCTTGTGCCAAATAGGACTAACGACCCATCTAACCCAGCAGCGGTTCTCCAATACCTTAGACAAAGATACCTTCTATCACCTGTTACCTGATCTGCTTTAGAGCAGAGATGCCAAGGACTCCTACATGCAAATTTATGATTGTTATTGTTGTGCGCCTCCAAGTAATTTCTGACTTATAGCAACCTATAAGGCTTAACCCTATCAAGTGATTTTTTTTGCCAAGATTTGTTTAGAGGGGTTTTTAAATTTGCCTTCCTCTGAGGATCAGAGAGTGTGACTTGCCCAAGATCACTGAACAAGTTTCTATGGCCAAGTAGGGATTTGAGCCTTGGTCTCCAGAGTCATAGTCCAAAACTTAAACCACTACACCACACTGGCTCAAATTAATGATTATCTGTAGTTATATCCAAGCTTTCCTTCAATTAGTTCAAGAGTGCGTGTACATAGCTCTCCACTTTCTTTCTTGATCTTTACAATAGCCCTATGAGGTAGGGTCAGGCTGAGAAAGAATGAGTGGCCCAAGCTCACCCAGTGATATTCATGGCTGAGTGAAAACTTGAACCTTGGTCTCCCATGTCTCAATCTAACACTCAAAAGAAAGCATATGTTCTGGTCCTGAGCTGCAGCCTTTTTCTCATCATGGTTTCCAAACCTGTTGCAGCCTACACTAATTTAACAAATGAGAGAAAACTCAGTCTTTCATTTCTAAAGGCACAGGTCCCTCCTGTGTCAAAGGATCTGGATTTTACTTGGGGTGTACTTTCCTCCCATAACATAAAGTAAAATTTTTAAGTGCCAGGAATTGTCACTTTTGCCCTGAGACCAATCAGAACACTATACTTGCCTCCCTCCTTTTTTTCACAATAGCCACCATATTACTTTATCCTATTCTAAGTGTGTGTGTGTGCTTGTGCACATATATATATATATATATATATATATATATACACATATATGTGTGTGTGTGTGTGTGTGTGTGTGTGTGTGTGTATATATATATATATATATATATATATATATGTGCACAAGCATGTATGTGTGTGTGTGTGTATATATATATATATATATATATATATATATACATATATGTGTGTGTGTGTGTGTGTGTGTGTGTGTGTGTATATATATATATATATATATATATATATACACACACACACACATACACACACATGTCTGTGCATTCACAAACACATACACACCCAATATAAAAAGTCAATGTGTATCAATGGAATTTTAACAAAACCTGATATTCTTCCATTTCACTATAACTAGCTTATACTTGTGGGAGGGGAAACACTGATTCCATTCAGATTCATTCTCTAGATTCAAATCTGCTGAAAGTCCACAGAAAATAATAGCTTCTGAACATGCTATGAGTACTTGGCCTACTTACCGCTATGGCAGAGTTCCTGCGGGAAGCTGTAGGGGTGGAAGGCAGTGAATTGAGGGAGGAGCTGGCATTGAATTCTTCTGAGCTGAGATTGTCTGAGGCATCACTGAGGCCACTGCTGATGGAACTGCTCTCGTCCCAGCTGAAACACAGAGGAAACAACAATAGCAACAGTGAATGCTAAGGAACAGCCATCTGCATCTCTGTACTCAACAACCTATGTCTATTAAACCTTTAAAGTAAACAAAGTTTGGCTACCAGTCTTGATAAACACCAAAATCAAGACCCACCAAATGCAAGTGAAAACCACCCAGGGTGAGGGGGTTTCCCAGCAGACAATGGATCATTATAAATAGACACCCTGAGGCCTTGCCATTCAACAACAGAACAATACATAGATTAACATGTAAATTGCTTCCTCCCAACCAACAGTATATATACTCCACTCTCTTCCATGCCAGCATTCTCTGAAGATGCCAGCCACAGATGCTGGTGAAACGTGAGGAATAAACTCTTCTAGAATATGGCCTCATAGCCCAAAAAATCCACAAAAAAACTATGGATGACAGCTGCGAAAGCCTACAGCTTCACAAACTAGTGAATGTTAATTCAAGGATTAACAGATTTCAGCACTATGACATTTACTGTGTGCCACCACCAATGTCAGCCAACAGCCTGGCTGAGAAGCATAGCATGGGAAGATCATTAAAGAAAGTGGAAGGGAATGCTTTGGTTTAGCATGGTGTTTGTTTTTTTACCAATCACCAGTACCTGCTGATGCAGACACTCCTAATGTTTAGGTAGAATTTCTTTTCCTGTAGAGTGAATCCATTGCTCTGTGTCCTAGTTTCTGGAACACCAGAAAACAAGTTTGCTCGATCCTCAACACAACATCCCTCCAAATATTTAAACATGGTCATCATATCACCTCTTAACCTTCTCTTCTCTAGGCTAAACATACCCAGCTCCCTAAGCTAACCCTCATAGGGCATGGTTTACAGACTTTTCATCATTTTGATTGCCCTCCTCTGGACACACTCTAGCTTGTCAATATCCCTCTTGAATTTTGGTGCCCAGAACTGGGTACAGGAGTGGCCTGACCAAATCAGAACAGAGTGGCACTGTTACTTCCCTCAGTCTAGATCACACTGCTGACACATGTTCAACTTGTGGTCTATTATAACTCATAGATCCCTTTCATATGTACTGTTGTCAAGCCAGGTGTCACTCATTTTCTATCTGTCTAATTCATTTTTTTCTGTCCAATGTAGTACTTTACATTTCTCTGTGTTGAAATTCATTTAGTTTTGGCCCAGCTTTCTAATCTGTTAAGGTCATTTTGAATTCTGATCCTGTCCTCTGGGGTATTAGCAACCCCTCCTTATTTGGTGTCATTTGCAAATTTTATAAGCATGCCCTCTATTCTACATCCAAGTCATTGATAAAGATGGTGAATAGCACTGGGTCCAGGACAGATCCCCATGGCACCCACTGTCACCTCTCCAGATGAAGAGGAGCCATTGGTGAGCATCCTTTGGGTTTGGTCAGTCAACCAATTACAGAAGAAGGAAATAAAGGGGACTTTAAAATTTCCTCTTCAGGGCAATTTGTAGAAGAAGCAGGATCTCATTGCCCTTTATAAAGCAGATGTCAGTAACTAGAATTGTAGTAACCATGCTGGATTTGTTTGGCAAGTAGGTATGCCTAGAAATCTGACTAGAGAAGGAACAGGGCAGGATCTCCTACTGTAACAATTTCTTTAATGCAACAAAATCCCACAAAATAGCGATACCCAGCGATAAACAGCTGAGGGGGGGGGGAGAATATGTTTACAAAAATCATAAAGGAGAAGAAAAGTGACAATGTTAGAATCACAGCCCTATATTTTGGATCAGATGTTGTTTCAGTTGTAGTTAAGCTGCACTGAGATCCCGCCAGACCAACTTAACTAGAACGAAACCAACACCTGATGAAAAATGTAGGCTTGTGATCACTTTTTTTCTTTTGCATGATTTTTCAAACCATCTTTTGCCTATAAAGAAGCCAGCTGAGGTTTGGAAGCTTGCATGATGTATTTTACACTTTATGGTTGGTCTGAATAAAGACCTCACCATTATATGAATTTTGGATTTTGTTGTGTTTTGCTGTATGGCCAAATTCAGATTCAGGCTACCCCGGATATATTTTTTGGATTTGAACATCTCCTTAATTTGCCTTCACTGAAGCTACATATCCTTGCTAGCAGCTGCAGAATGCAATCACCCAACTACAATCCAAGATATCCAGGTGTTCAACCATTAAACAGATGGTGAATGTGTGTGGTGGGGGAGTATTTTTATAAATAGAAATGGGGGGGGGGGGAGGAAGAAGACCTAAAGATTTCAAAATGTTTTAGAAAAAGTTACCTAGAAGAGACAGAAGGGAAGGAACTGCTTACCAATGATGCTCAGAATGTATTTTTAAACAAAGTATTGTGATATATTACATGCCCAGCATACTGGGTGAGAACAGTAGGAGTTTTAGTCCAGCACATCTGGAAGAGTACCAGAGTGATGAAAGATGGTTTACAGATGCTGCATCAAACTACTTGGGTGTTTCTTACCCATGAAGAAGACAAGCACTTGAAATATTGGACTTTGTTTTCCCCCTTCTGAACAAGGACGGGAGACATACGGCTTCCCAATTCTGTGAGACTGCAACTGTGACAAAGGGCCTTCACTACTGCCAGTGCTGGTTAGCCCTGACAGTAACTACAGCCCTAGGATACCTGCAAAATGCATATTCCCCAGGCCTGAATCTGGGCTTTTGTTTTCCTTTGCCATCTCCTTTTAGAACAAGAGCAACAAATGGCTAATAGGTGCTGCAAGCCAATAATAGCCGAAGGGCCACAAGTTGTCCATCCCTATTCTTGAAGAATGGACACCTCAGTCAGTGCAGCTAGGGGTAATCAGAACTAAGACTTGGATTTATTGGTAGATCTCTGGGATCAGCAGTAGATCTGCCAGTAGACCAGCAAGGACTCCTATGCTCTGTTCTTTATCAATAACAACAAAACGAACCCCCTCCTTTTTTTTGGGGGGGGGGAAATGCTGATATGAAGGAGGTTTCCTGGAGAGGGACTAACTAGAAGTGGAGGTAGGGTTTTGAGTTTTGTTTTGTTTGAAGAACTATTAATACAATTCTGGCATTCAAAATAAATTGCTTGGCACTTAATTCTCTTATTCTAAGTGCATGCTCTGTTTGGCAGATCTTCTGGGGTTAATTCCAGTAAAAAATAAAAAAAGAACATCCTACAAGTCTGCACATTCCTGGTCTAAATAGTCACAATCATCCAAAAGTAAAAACCAGACTTAGGAACAACATTAAAAACAGGAGTAGAGTTTCTAGCAGAATAACCCATGCAGGTTCTCACACACAATTCCAGCTTTATTGTGCTCAGAGATCAAACATACTGTCCTACATATCTACATATGTCTTAAAGGGTAAATGACTACATCAAATTGACATGAGGATTAGAAATATGACTGGCAATTAAATCATCTCAAGAAGATTGCATCTTCTTGTCTGACAAAAGCTCCATACCATGAAGAACTATGTGACAGGCAAAAACTGGGAAGGCAACAAAACCAGAACAAAACCAAACCAGCATCTGAATGCTAGGGAAGGTTCTGCTGCTTACTTCTGAGAAACTTATTTGTGGCTATGGCAATTTTTCCATGTGCTTCAAAGAACACCCACAACTGACAAAGGGAGGGAACATGCACACAAGAGAACTTCAATTTCATACACTTGAGAAGCAAAACAGGAAACATGGATGAGAAAAGATGAACCATATTTTCTTGACTTACCTCCCTTCACTTATACTGCTCATGTAGATTTCCAAGCAAAGGCCCTTACAGACACAGAGTATATCCACACTGCACAATTATAGCAGTCTGATACTACTTTCACTGGCATGGCTCTGTCCTATAGTTCTTCATAGGATCCTAGCACCTATAGTTTGGTGAGCTATTTGGAAGGCACCAAGGTACCCTGAAAAGAGAGGGATTGAGGATTACAACAGTTTAAATCTGCTGCATAACAAGCACTCAAAGTACCATGGAAACTGTAGTTTGTAGAATGGACTACTCTCTCGCAGAGAATTCCAAATCTTTCAACAAACTAGAACCAAATTCCATTGGATGAAGCCATGGAAGTTAATGTGGTATCAAAATAATTGTGCAGCATGGACACATGGACTAAGCCCTTCTTTTTCATTTACAGCTAGGAGTTCTGCCAGATCACAGAATAATAGAATGATAGGACATTATCACACGGGGGCCAGTTTCGTGGTTAAAGAGATAATAAAGTGGAAATAAAGCATCCCGAAATAAAGCGAAAATAGTGCTAAATTGCGCAAAAGCTTTTCACACGTAATTAGAACAAAAACGGAATTAAGTGAAAAGCGAAAAAAAGATGTTTTTAACTTTCATACACAAGTGAAAAAAACCCGTAAATGTACTAGAAATGGGTGTGTTTTGTGACCAGACTCCTCCTTTTCCAGGGCGGGTCCTGCATTTCATTCAACCTTCTCCTCTCTCCAGGATGAGATGTCAAACTGTCCTCCATTTGGAGCAGGAGTAAGAAGCATGATTTCTGGGGGACATTTTGGAAATTCCTCCTGGACAGAAGGTTGAAATGCATGTATCCTCGAAAAAGGAGGACACCTGGTCTCCCTGGTCGCCACTCACTGTGCTTTTCAATAACGCTCAAAACGGAGGACATTTGGGAAATTCCTCCTGGACAGGTTGAAAAGGAGGGTGCATCCTGGAAAAGGAGGACGCCTGGTGTTTTGAGGGGAAGGAGAGGCAAATTAGGAAAGGGGCGAGGGAGGAGGAGGAGGAGGAGGAGCAAATGCCCCCCGGGGAATTGCGTTGCTGATCTTTTGCCTTGCGGAGGAGGAGGAGGGAGTGATCGTGGAGCTCTTCCTTCCTTCCTTCCTTCCTTCCTTCCTTCCTTCCTTCCTTCCTTCTCCGGGGGATGGAGCGGGGCGAGAGGGTCAGCCCTTGGCGTGGGGATCCGGAGGGGTCTGCAAAGGAAGGTTGGCCTTGGCAGTGGGGCTCCGCTCCTCATGGCTCCCCTCGCCTTGCCCATCTATCTACCTTGCCATGCGTTGCTTTGCCTTGCCTGCCGGTGCTGTGTGCGCTTGTGTGTGGTGTGTGTTGTGTGGAGGCATGCGTGTGTGGGAGCTGCATCCGAAAGGGAGGGAGGGAAGGAGGGGTTGGCAGCCGCCAGTGGCTGCATCGCAGGCGGATCCTGGCAAGATACACACACACACACACACAGAGAGAGAGAGGGACAGTTCAACAGGAGAGAGAGCATCTGCACTGCAGAAATAATCCAGTTTGGCACCGCTTGGACTGCCATGGCTTCATGCTCTGGAATTCCCAAAGGGGCCACCACAAACGACCATTCCCAGAATTCCAGGGCATGGAGCCATGGCAGCCCAAGCGGTGCCAAACTGAATCATTTCTGCAGTGTGGATGCAGACCCCGAGAAAGAAGGACGTAAGAGGAAAAGGTGCAAGGGAGATAAGGCAAAGGGATGCAGCAAAGAGGAGAAAGATCTCCAGAAGGGCTGAAGGAAAGCAAAGAAGAAGAAGAAGAAGAAGAAGAAGAAGAAGAGCTGCAGGAAAGAAAGTGGGGGAGCCAAGAAGAAGAAGAAGGCAAGAGGGCTCTGGATGGCTGGGAAAAGCAGGAGCGCGAAAGTGGGGAAAGAAGAAGAAGGAGAGAGGGAGGGAGGGAGGGAGGGAGGGAGGGAGGGAGGGATGAGGGCTGTGTGTTGTGTAAAGAAACCATGGAGCAGGTGGGGAAATCGGCTAAATATTGGGGATCTGGGGAGCAGGAAAGAGGCTTCGTGGGGCTAGGGGCAGAGGAAGCCAAAAGATGATGGTTTTCTTCATCCTTTGATGAAGGAGAAAGCGGAGAATGTTTGACAGCCAAGCAAACCAGGAAGTAAAAGCAGCCCCACAGAACCATGGGAAATGGGAAGAAGCTTTAAAGGAGATTTGTTTGTGCGAATTTGAATTTCACACTGAGGTAAATGCGAAATTACTGTAATATGGCAAATGCATTTCCGCTAAACTCCCGAAATTAAAAAGATCTCGGATAACACCACTTTCTGACCACTTTAATGTCATAAACTATAGATTTCCCCCATGTGATAATGTCCATAGAGTTGGAAGAGACCACAAGGGCTATCCAGTCCAACCCCCTGCCATGCAGGAACTCAAAATCAAACCATCCCCAACAGATGGCCATCCTGCCTCTGTTTGAAGACCTCCAAAGAAGTAGATTCCACCACTCTCCGAGGGAGTGTGTTCCACTGTTGAACAACTCTCACTGTCAGGAACTGCCTCCTAATGTTGAGGTGGAATCTCTTTTCCTGTAGCTTGCATCCGTTGTTCTGAGTCCTATTCTCTGGAGCATCAGAAAACAAGCTTGCTCCCTCCTCAATATGACATCCCTTCAAATATTTAAAGAGGGCTATCATATTCCCTCTTAAACGTCTCTTCTCCAGGATAAACATACCCAGTTCCCTAAGTCATTCCTCATACGGCATGGTTTCCTGACCCTTCACCATTTTAGTCACCCTCCTCTGGACAAGCTCCAGTTTTTCAACATCCTTTTTGAATTGTGGTGCCCAGAACTAGATACAGTATTCAAGGTGGGGCCTGACCAAAGCAGAATACAGTGGCACTATTACTTCCCTTGATCTAGATACTATACTTCTATTAATGCAGCCTAAAATTGCATTGGCCTCTTTAGCTGCTGCATCACACTATTGACTCATGTTCAACTTGTGGTCTACTAGGACTCCTAGATCCCTTTCACACATAGTCTTGTGAAGCCAGGTGTTCACCATCTTATATCTATGCATTTCATTTTTTTTATTTTATTTTATTTTTATTTTTGCCCTAAGTGCAGTACCTTACATTTCTCTGTGTTGAAATTCATTTTGTTAGCTTTGGCCCAGGTCATTTTGAATTTTCATCCCGTCTTCTATGGTATTAGCTATTCCACCTAATTTGGTGTCATCTGCAAATATTAGAAGCATGCCCCCTATTCTTTCATCCAAGTCATTGATAAAGATTGCCAAGTCATTGAATAGCACTGGGCCCAGGTCAGAACTCTGTGGCACCCCACTGGTCACTTCTCTCCAAGATGAAGAGGAACCATTGCTGAGCATCCCTTTCACTTGCAGAAGTTTGTTTGAGAGGAAAAAGCAGAATTTACACAGGGGGAACCTGCCACAAGACAGCTGAAAATCCTCCCAGAAATGTGGAAAATCATGATAATTTTTTTAAAAAGATGAACTTCCCAACCATTTTCTTCAGCTTATACTTCTTGTCTACAGAGAAAGAGTTTCATTAATAAAGGCTTAATCCCCATCTCAAATATCCTGTGGTTTCAATATCTACTTCTCTGCCCACCTAGATTGATTTTCTTTTATTCTTCTCTGGTCCTGTTTTCACTCTTCAAAGAGCTTTTGATTAAAGGTACTTGAGGAATCTCTTAAATTCTCATACAAACTGACCTCATCCATGCCTCCTGAACTAACCCACAGATTGGAGAGTAATTATCCCGTGGATTATACACTCCTCAGAATTTGACTATGGAACTCTTAGCTCAAAAATCTGTTCCAAAGTCTGATTTTAAGATGAAATATGTTTTTAGATATGCATAGTTTGAGACATTTGTATGTGCATGTTTTGTGATAAAGCATATTCAAAAATAAGTATTTTGATACTATTTAAATGCAAATATGAATGTGGATTTTCTTATGATACAGTATAAATTAATGCAAAGTTGGAAGGAATTTACAAACAAGAAATTGATCTGCCTTCCTGCCCTTCTTCTCTCCCTCCCCTCCCTCTCTCTGCTTGGCCTCTTCTCCTCTCTGCTAATATGCAATGTCTTCAAAACATTATTCCTTGGCTGACTAGGACAGATGATTACTGCACAGAAAATGAAAAATAAGCCCCTCACAAAAATTTAATTCATTAGTGCCACCCAAGGAGATGGAAAGAGATTGAGTACCGTAACTAAAGTGCTGAAACTAAGCTACATAAGCTAAGCTATCAATGTGTGGTAGACCGTAAGTATCAGAGCTCACCAACAACAAGGCCACTTATCAGTAATACAATTTTGTCCTCAAAGTCACACCCCAAACAAATAAGCTTTATTGGCATATATATTCCACTGAGGTAAATAGTGAAAGAGAGGAAATGGAAGAGATGGACATAGCATGGGCTCACAGTCACTTGCTCTCTAGGGATCCTTAGCACTTTACAGCCAAATGAACTCAGTATATTAAGAAAGACTCAATAACTGGCTCAAACCCTGAGAAGCTAAATAAGCACACAGACCTGTTTTGATTCCCTGAAGTTTCATTCTTACATGAAACTGGGATTAAATCCTCTCAAAATTTCCAGTTTCATGGAACTTGGGACAATTAAAAAACCAAAACATGACTCCTGCCACCCCCCTCTCAAGCCTCCTGTCAGGATCATGTATTCCCACCCATATTCACTGTTTACCTATATGCCTAAACCTGTGTCTTCATAATTTGTAAATCCTAGTTCTTGCAATAATGCCTGGATATATATTTTTTAATGCAAAAGTGAAATATGTGGGTGGGGGGAGTCCAAAGTACCTGTTTTTTTCCCCAAAGCACTCCCAAAACACTCAAGAAGGGGAACTTAGATTTTTCTCAATGTTTTCTAGAGCATCTTTAGAAACAAACTACACAACAAACAGTTTTCAAAGAGATAACCATGTTGATCTGTTTTAGCATAAATAGGAAAACTGGAATAAAGAAATTGGGTGGAGGTAAAAGAATCCAGTAACATCTTTGAGTAATTTATTTCAATATGAGCTTCTGTGGATATCACACTGTGCTGATGCTATTACATGCCTTCACATTGACTCCAATTTATGGTGACCCTCTTACAGAATTTTCTTGGCAAGATTTATTCTGAGGACCTCTGCCATTGCCTTCCTCTGAGGCTGAGAGGGGGTGACTTACCCAGTGTTATCCAGTGAGTTTTCATGGAAGAGCAGAGCTTCAAATCCTGGTGTCCAGAGTCCTAATCCAACATTCAAACCACTATACCACACTGGCTGTATCAAACAGTTATTATACACAAACACCATGGTTTATGGCCTAAATATCTGAGGTTTGGTGCCTAAATACCCTAAAAGCACCAGATCCTGTCTGATCGTGGAAGCTAAGGAAGATCAGCTCTGATCAGTACTCGAATGGGAGACCCCTTTGAATACCTGGTGCTGTAGGCTATTTTTCAGAGGAAGGAAGTGGCAAAATTACCTCTGAGTACTCCTTGCCTAAGAAAACACTATGAAATTCACAGGAGTCATCCTAAGTTGACAGGACACTTGAAGGTGTGTGTGCATGTGCACACATACACATGTGGGCACACACGAACACACTTGCGATTTAATATCACTTTATCAATTAGATTGATATCAATGAAAGCTGAAGCTAACATAAATCAGTCTCAGAGTCATTGCTAGATTCTTCCCACCTCACCCCATTTCCCCCTCACTTTCTAACACAAAACCAGACAACCTCGCTGTATATATTAATTTAAGCCAGAGTTCCCCAGAGCACTTATTTCTTTGCTATGAGTCCACAAGTTGCAGAACCAGGACTCCTACCTCCTCCTTGAATGTCAAGGCCTGCCCCTTAAAATAGGTGAGCTAATGATAAGAGTGAATAAAAGAATTGCTAAAAGATTGGGGGGGGGGGAAGAGAACATCTGTAATCCCTGCCATATGGAAGCTAAAGCAAATGGCTCCCAACAAAGCCTGAAACCAATGCCTCTCTGAAAACTGACCTTATGCTTCTTTGGGATAACCAGGAAGGATGGAAGCCGAAGGCAGCTAATGTCATCCCCCACAGCCTCAGCACTGAAAGAGAATCTTGTTGGCAATGTCCTGGTAGGCCATGTGGAAAAGCCCATCTTTTGAGCTGTCAGTCAAGCCATCTCAAGTGGAGGATACTGCTCGGTCACTGCATTGCTCCAGAGCTCTTGGATGGAATGGCAGATGCTATTTCCCCCTAAGGTCCATCTTTCCAGCAACTGATGGGCCCAGAGGGCATCCCAGCACTTGCTGGAATGGAATTCTTTCCATCAGGGTAAGCAGCCCCCTCCTTTTTAGGTCACTGCTTGAGTAGGTCAGTAGTAGTCCCCTAGGCTATTTTAGCAAGTCTAGACAAGGTCTGGGGCTGAAGAAGGATGAAGAGGACAAAGCAAGCTTTCTGAATGGGAAAGGAGAGACCAAGAGGAGAAGTGAAAAACACTGGCTCTTATAAGTCACAATTTATGCACTCCCTTCATGTTTTTAGTCAAGAGAATAATGAATCAGCTGCTCATTTCCAGAGATATCAGGGCAACCCAATAGGATGAAGGAATGTACTGTATGCGCTTCCATTCATACCCAATTACATCTCACAAATAGAATAGTCTTTGAAAGCAAAGAAAAAGGAAGGCTTAGAATGTGTGAGGTGTTTTGGTTGAGCAACATGCACAAGTGAAGTAAATATAATGATCAAAAGCAGGTGACAGTTTGGAAAGAGTAACCAGTAAATGGCAGCCCCATTGTGTTAGTATTTCAGGAATGCTTTCATAACTAGGTTTTGCACAGGAGCCAATACCTGACCAAAGCCTATTAAATCAAAGGAAAGGCTGTAAAAAGATAATTAGGCAAAAGATCTCTGAACAACAACAACAACAACAACAACAACAACAACAACAACAACAGCATTTCTTACCCTCCTGTCCCCATGGATTGAGGAAGGGAGCAACAACAATCACAGACAAACAATGTCAGTTAAAAAGACATCAGTTAAAACACACAACAATTTAAAAGGACAAAATTAAATAACATATTAAAACAATCCACATTTAAAATTCATCATTTAAAATTCACAAGTTAAAAATCATCTGGATAAGTCTGCCGGAAGAAACTGGTCTTTAAATTCTGACAGAGTATTTAAGCTGTTGAATCTCTTCCAGAAGGTCATTCCACAGTCTAGGGATGGTTGAAGTAAAAATCTTCTGGGTGACATTTACCAACCTAGTCCTGGCTTACTGGAGTAAAAGTCTGCCAGAGGACCTGAGTGTAAGGGGCAGATTCTATGGGAGGAGGCGATCCTGTAGGTAACCTGGACCCAAACTATATAGGGATTTAAAGGTAATCACCAACATTTTGTACCTTGCCCAGAAACTAATTGGCAGGTAGTGGAATGATTGTAATACTGGTGTAATATGATAATGGGATGTGGTGGCTCAAGTGGAAAGATACTGACTGTTGATTGCAAGATCGGCAGGTTGGCAGTTTGAGGCCTGGGTGCTGCATGATGGGGTGAGCTCCCATTACTAGTCTCAGCTTCTGCCAACCTAGCAGTTCGAAAGCATACAAATGCAAGTAGATAAACAGGTACCACTTCTTAGTGTTCTGTGCAATCATGCTGGCCACATCATGCTGGCCACATCATCACAGAGTAGTCTCTGACAATGCTGGCTCTTTGGCTTAGAAACGGAGATGAGTACCGCCCTCTATGGTCGGACACAACTTGACAACCTTGTCAACAGGGAATACCTTTACCTTTACCTTAATATGATCACTCCTGGATGTGCCAGTAATCAATCTGGCTGCCATGGTTTGAACCAACTGAAGTTTCTAAACTTGGTACAGAGGTAGCCCAATGTACAGCACATTGCAATAGTCCAGCCTTGAAGTTACCAGTGCATGCACTACCATATTTAGGTCTTCCAGCTCTAGGTAGTTGCATAGCTGGTGTATCAGCTGAAGCTGATGGTAAGCACTCCCAGCCATCACATCTATCTGAGCTGCCATTGGGAGCAATGGATACAGAAACAGCCCTAAGCTGTACTCTTTCAGGGGAGTGAAAATCCATCCAGAACTGGTTGACAAACACCTCCAAACCCAGGTTAGGACCTTTGACAGTAAGCATCTCTGTCTTGTCTGGATTCAGCTTTAATTTGTTTTTCCTGATCAAGCCCTTTACCTCCTCCAGGCAGATTCAGAGACACACTATTCTTAGCTGAGGCTGTATTTGAAGACATGGAGAAATATATTTGAGTGTAATCAGCATACTGATAGCACCTTGCTCCATTCTTCCACATGATCTCTCCCAGCAGTTTTGCATAGATGTTGAATAGCATTGGGACAGGATGGCACCTTGTGGTATGCAGTATAACAGTTCTTTTTTTGAGGTGCAGCTATCCCCAAGCACCACTAACTGAAATCTGCCTGAGAGATAGGCCTGGAACCACAGCAACACCGTGCCTCTCATTCCTAAATCTCCCAGGCATTCCAGAAGGTCGTGGTATCAAAGGCCACTGAATCTGGTGTCCAAACATGAAAAATGAAATGGAAATGATTTGCAAAGAACTACTGAAGACACCTTTAAAAAATTATGATGGTAGTCATGGGAAGAGTGAGTAGAAATAAACATCTCTGTTCCTCAAAATATTAAAGCACATGACTATCCAATATGATTACCAATATATTAAAAATAAACAAAAAAGTGGCCTAAATACAGTTGTTAGCCCCAATTAGAGTAGACACACTGAAACAAGCTGAACATAAAATGGGTTGCCATTTGTGTTATGTCCTGTTGGCCTGTTGTGAGATGGAAGGTTGTAATAGGTGAACTTTTGACGGTGTCATCTTTCTGGCGAAGAATATGTACTTTTAACAATTACAGGCTAGTGCAGCTTTTCACACAATTACGGGCCTTTGCAGACTGCCAGAAATAGTGCAAATTGAGTCCACTTTAAGAGTTAGGGTTAGTGCTAGGGAATCATGGGAATTTTTTTCTTTTTTTTTCTGAGACATTGAGCCTTCTCTGTCAGAGAGCTCTGGTGCCACAATAAAATACATGATTCCCTAATCCTAACCCTAACCCTTAAAGTGGAC
Organism: Phrynosoma blainvillii; assembly: GCA_026167975.1. Lineage (NCBI taxonomy): Eukaryota > Metazoa > Chordata > Lepidosauria > Squamata > Phrynosomatidae > Phrynosoma > Phrynosoma blainvillii. Next base: position 267,596,398 of record JANUYF010000004.1, read on the forward strand.
TTAATTTTCACTATTTCTAGCAGTCTGCAAAGGCTGTACATTGTTAAATATAAAACACCACAGTAAGGAAAGGGGAGAAAAAGTCTATCCTACCCAGAAAAACTTTATCTGTCCTCAATCAGAATGGAAATGAAAGAAGTAAACAAAGCAGAACTATCAGTACAGCTGAAATATCAAACAGACAGACAATGAACCATGACTAGAAATGGTAAGACTACAATTCCATGGCACAGAAAGATGTGAAACATCAGTCTTCCCACACAGAAAGATGGAACCCCCATCCAAAATTGACACGTTAGGGCATTTCAGAACCAACCAGATCTGACCAAGAGGTTAATCAGATGGAGTAACATTTTTGTCATTTCACACCCCATCTATATCCCTCCTTCACCATCCTCCATTGTATGCCACAGCTTGTTCCTTGGCTAAGCACAGATGCAGGTGTGGACACTGATGACAATGGCGATGTGATCTTCACTCACTTAGTTGCCTGAAATCTTCTCCAAGGAAATATCTTCATCCTTCTGCTTGCACTGACACCTGGTGCTGAATGCTCTCTCATGTTTAGTACAGACTATCTTTTTGTCTTTGAGTTCTACACCATTACCAGTAGTTAAATAGTCAGCAATGGGTATTATTATTCTGACTATAGAAACCACCAACACTCTTGTTTTATTATAAAAATAGTAAGTCTTCCTCCTTTGGTCATAGACCAGATTCTTAGTGATGTATGTGGGTCCAAGCAAAACAATGGCAGAACTTAATAGCAGGTTTGGGAGGAGGAAAAAACAGAAACACAGATGGCAAACTAAGTCCCAGATGGATTGCGTGCAGTATGAATGCATGCTTACAGGACAAAATTCACTGTAGTAGTCTAAGCAAATCATTTGTTCATTTAGAATACCTGTGAGAGTTGCAGTAGAGACAACTGCTTGCTAAAATGTATATATTTCCATACAGCCTCTCAGCCAGAAAATCATGTAAATGCTCATCAATTAAGAAATGTCTGTCCAGAAAAATCAGACTAGAACAGACCTATGGTGCAATGATTCTCAGCAACATGAAAAAAGTAGAGTTGCAATGGTATTAACCAGAACTTGCAAAAGTTACTTTACTGGACTACAGTTCTGAGACTTGTAGTTTTTCTCTCCCACCTCCCAAAAAAAACTTTCAGCAATCTCTGTTCTTCATACTTTATAATGGAGTTTCACAGACTGCAAACTAACCTCTGAAACTTTCAGCCTCCCCTTTTCAACTCAGAAATCAGTTTAGCCCTAATCAGCAGGTTTATAATTATATCCTTTCTTAAATACCATGCTAGTTTGGACTGTATTTCCCTTCAGATTTTCATATTAATGAAACCTACAGTTTGACCGTACAATTTGTCTGAAAATATCATGCAGCAGAAATGAAAGTTATGCAAATGGTCTCCTGTAGCTTTCAGAATCTACAACCCTGGCACAGCACAAGTAAAGATCCAACACATTCAAAGGTTTATTAACGAATACCTCAACCCAGTTTCCTGCAAGTGAGTCCTGTAAAAAAAATTGCTAGTGAATGCATATTTCTAGTGGTTTCAGAAAAGAAGCCAAATGACTGCACTGCTTGTGTCTTGTGCATGCCTTTCCTGATATAACAAAGGATCTCAGACATGGCAAGTTTTTGCTATGAGAAATCTTTTTTTAGCTACCAGTTACAACAGTCATGGTCATGTATCTTAATGAACAGTTTGGTGACTAATAAGTATTAAACATTAGTATTCCATTTTAAAGAGCCATTGTGGCGTAGTGGTTTGAATACTAGATCCGGGTTCAATTCTCCACTCAGCCATGGAAACCCACTAGGTCACCTTGGGTGAGTTACAAATGCTCAGCCCAAAAAAGCCCTGTGATAGGCTCACCTTAGTGTTGCCATAAGTTGGAAACAACTTGAAGGCACACAACAACAACAACAAAAAAAATTCTATTTTAAGGCAGCTGAAGAAAAGATTACAAATTTTTAGACTCAGAGATCAGATGTTCTCGTTTAAACCAAGGCAAATCTAGTTAAGTCAAGTTCATCCCAGAATGGAAAGAACTGGAGATCCTAAGAGAAAAAAAAGGTTGGAAAACAATCTAATTTGTTGTACAATTTAGTCATGAAAAAAAAATAACAATAATAAAAATAATAAAAAGACAAAGGGAAACTTAGCAAGTGATAGTAAACTCACAAACGGAAGTTACACACCAATTGAAGGTTCGAAAAATAGATACATTAGAAAATATTAGAAAAAAAACATAATAATATAACAAACAACATAATAATATAACATAATAAATAACAGCAATTGGTTATGGAAGTAAGTGTAGAATGACTGTAAATGTCACTTTTAATGTTTTTAGTCTCAATTTATGTTTTTCTGTTTTGTATTTCTTTTTTTTTTTTTCTTTCTTCTTTCTATTAGAATGAATTTAGGTGATGAATGTTTTTGGAAATGTAATATGAATAAGCATATAAGAAAGAAATTAACCTGGTGGAAGGTGGTGAGAGTAGTGGTTGAATGTAATTGTATGTATTGTATGTATACTGTCAATGAATGAAAGTAATTGTGTTTGTATATGTTTAAAGATTTAATTAAAAAAAATAAGTCAAGTTCATCCCTTTAAACCAGCACCTGAAATGACCAAGAATACATTATGATCACTGAATGCACTCTCACTTTGGCTTATGATGCAGCACGTGTTGGTTCCTGGAGGGAGAGAAGTCATCTTCTTTGATGATCTATCTAATGTATTTCCCCCACCCATTGCCCTAAATGACCAGATGAAAAGCAGGACTGTCAGGCAGCCAGCTTGGACAGTCTGATGAACACTGCACCATTTGTATCTGCACCAACAACTGCAAGAACATATGGAGGGGGAGGCCCTTTTCCCACTGGGAAAAGCACCAATACTAACAAGTCTTCCGGCTTGTGAGAGTCCTTGTTTGCAAACTCAGCTTATCTGGAGCAAAGAAAGAAGCAAAATAGATGAAGAAATGGGAAGAAAAGGACAGAACAAGGAATACACTGTCCTCTTTTTCAAAAGCCCAGCTAGCCACCACTTTTAACAACAAGAGACTTGACAAATCCTGGCCCAGGTGTTAGAGTCCCAGTGAACAACATGGAAATAGAGAATAGTCACATCTGTGCAATTTCATATAAACATTTATTAGCCATGCTTCCACTTTATTAACATACAACATGTAGCATGGTGACTTATAATTTTGCTACCCTCCTGCAAGTAATTCTAATGTTGAGGTCAGAGCCATGAATACCACCAAGGCTGGACTGTACCCTTTTGTAGACCATGTAGAGCAGGAGGAGGCAATGATTGCCTTCCAGATTTTTTACTTTTTGCTCACAACTCCCACAGTCTGTCATCAATGGCTCATGTTAGTTGTGTGTCAAAAACTATCTGGACAACCACTGCCCAGCCCTACTTCACAGGCAATTTTAATAGTAGAATAGTTTGCTCCTTAACTCTGTCTATGTCCTCAACTTGACAACTTCAAATCATCCAACATTTCACAGATGAAAACTGGAACACATATGACTGAACAACATAACAGTGTGGTCAAAAGGGCATGGCCAGGAAACAAGAGAGAAAAAAGTTATCAGTGGGGAAAGACATGCAAAATTCCTATTTTATGAAGAGAAACCCTGGAATTTATGTAATGAATTTAGGAAAGCCAAGAAGAGCAAGACTCTGCCCCCTTCTCTCCCACCTACTCAATTAACTGAGCATTAACTAATTTTTAACTTTAAATTCAGTTTGCAGCAACTGAAGTAAACAAGGAAAAAGGAGCATATTGGAGAGAGGAGAGAGAAACTGAGAATTTGGGACAGCAGTGAATTAACTGAGACCATTCCTATTAAGCTGAGACAGTTAGAAGTTAAGCAGGTTTGAGAGCTGAAAAATCACTAGGAGGCAAAAGTTTCACAGGGATATGCATTTCACTCCTTCAGACAAAGGAATGGGGAAAGTAGAATTTCTGACTCCTTCATTGCTTCAATCTCATCCTCCCAAAACCTGGAAAAACAGCTTTGACTCTGATTCCTCCCTTGCCAAAGTTGTTCTTCTTTAGGACTGTTTGTTTAACATGTCAGAGTTGAACAGGGTACAAGAATAAGCTGCAGACTTTGAAAAGTATGGACTACGTAATTGTACTATTAGGAGAAATATAAACTTAAATTCAACTGTTAGTCTCAACTAGAGCTGACTCACTGAAACAATGGGATTTCCACAACTGGTGACTTATTCTTCAATTAATTCAGGGATTCTACTATAACTCTGATTAGCAATGGGACTCAGGGCAAACTATCTCTTCTCATCATTCCCTTCCTTGGTCAAAATTTGTTGGCATGATTTTTCTTACAGATTAGATAAGTAAAAATAGTCTTCCTTCAGTTTTAACAGAGGATTGAATATCTTGTTGCTTTGTTGTGGTTGTTATGTGCCTACAAGTTGTTTCTGATTTATGGCTACCCTAAGGTGAGCCTATCCAAAGTTCAACCTATCAAAGGTTTCTTGACAAGATTTGTTCAGAGGAGGTTTGCCCTAGGTTCACCATAGAGTCCCCAGGTAAGTCAGAAATGACTTGAGGTTGAGAGAATGTGACTTGTACAAGGTCACTCAATGAGTTTCCGTGATTTGAACAGTGGTCTCTCAGGGGGGTTGCAGACTGCCAGAAATAGTGCAAATTGAGTCCACTTTTAGGGTTAGGGTTAGTGCTAGGGAATCATGGGAATTGTTGTTGTTTTTTCTGAGACATTGAGCCTTCTCTGTCAGAGAGCTCTGGTGCCACAATAAACTACAGTCCCCATGATTCCCTAACCCTAACCCTAACCCTAAAAGTGGACTCAATTTGCACTATTTCTGGCAGTCTGCAACCCCCCTCAGAGTCCTAGTTCAATATTCAAACCACTACATCACATTGGCTCTCAGGACATCATGACACACTTCTCCAGCACCACATCTCAAATAAGTTGATTTTCTTTCTGTCTGTTTTCTTTATTGTTCAACTCTCACATCCATATATGGTGATATACAATGGCTTGGACAATCCTAACTTTAGTATTCAGTGTTATGTCTTTGCACTTTAGAATCTTATCTAGTTCTTTCATAGCTGCCCTTCCCAGTCATAGTCTTCTTCTTATTCCTTGACTGTGGATAATACAGAACAATTTTAAAACAATTTTGTAAGATAACAAATATTCAAAAGCTGTCCAACAAGAAGAGGAAAAATAAGAATTAACATTAACTAGGCAAAGCCTGCACAAACATCAGACACATTAACATGGAGTAACTACTACCCACTGCCTCCATACTAGCAAAATGCTAGTATGGATCTCTCATTTCTATAAGCATGCCATGAAAACAAGGAAGAAATTCACCCTTTTACCATGATTTATCTAGTTCTATATGTATTCACCAAGGCCCCAAATAAATGTTGAGATACGCATTGATATTTATAATGAACAGCTAAAATTGTCCAAAGTATTTATTTCTCTAAATTATATAACATTCTTCAGATATAAACACTTCCAGGGTAATTAACAGGTAAATAAGGGGGGGGAGAGTAGTTGTGGACACCAATATCATTTTGGGGGGCTGGAGAATTCTATTAATACCCACTGCACTGGTTTGTACATTGTGGGTGGCATAGTTTCCTTTTCTACCATAAAGCCACATAAGCATACATATTTAGGCTTGGTATGTTGTCAGCCAATTGCTTTGTAGAACACAAGTTACCAGTAAGATAATTTGTCAAGTCAAAGTTTTGATTTGCCACCTGACCTTTTTTATTTTAAGTTAGTAGTTTTGATTTCAGAAACTAACATCGCTTGTTGCAAGGTCTCTGAACTAAGAAGCATGCTTGATTTTACATGTATATATTAAAGTTATAGGAAACAACCTATCTCTAAAGCACAATATGAGCTTTCTTTTATCCCTTTTCATACTAACTGTATATAGTCTAAACAACACACACAAATAAAGGGATAATTTTCTTCAGTTTGCCAGTTTGCAATTCTGCTACTGCCAAATTATGTAACAATTCCCCTGCTAAATTTAATGCAAAGGTGGGCAACTGTGGCCCTCCTATGTTGTTGAGATTCAGTTCCTATAAACTCTCAGGATTGGCTACACTGCTGGAAGGTACAGTCCATGAACATCTAGGCATTCATAGCTCTGCTTTAATGAAATGTGACTGCACCCATTACCAGTCTTCTAAGGGGCTATAATTTCCAGAAGATAAGCTGGTTTTGGCATCTTGGCATCTAACTGTATTGGAATGGCTGCTCGCCTTAAAGGGATAAGTGACCTTTGCCTCAGAGTTTAGAAATGTCATTTTTGGACTACAGTATCCAGAACCTCTTGTCCTTCTTGGGAGAGCTAAGGATTATAGGAACTGCCGTCAAAAAAAGGGCCTTGTTTTGTGGTCAACTGGTTTTTCAGGGAATTACACAACATTCTTCCTAAGGGGGAAACAACTGGACTGAGGAAGAACATTGTTTTATACTATAGATAAAGCTGTTAACTAGTAGATGTAATGATCCTTGACTCTATGACACCACTATGATCACATCTGGAAAATCACTTTGCTGATCACCTCAGTAATAGGCAGACAGCCAGGAACTAGCTAGAGAATATCTGAAAAGGGAAAAAAATATTATTGCTCTAGTTAGCATCCAAGAACTAAGATGAGAGAAAGGACTGTTAGGATCGACAAATATCAGAAGTTAATGACAAGAGAAGGGCAGCATTCTTCAGGATGGGGGGGGGGGGGAGGTGGGATCACTATCAATGAATCAGCAAGGAAAGAACAGCTGTGGATCCAATATAAGTCCCTAATGAAGAAGAGTGGTGGGCATCTTACAGATATTCTTCTGGGAAATGGCATACCACATTTAATCATTTACAGAGTAAGCAAGGTCAAAACTTGAGGGCTAAGTGTAATCATAACATTTGCAAGGATTGATTTTGTTCACAAATGTAATGTAAGTCAATATGGGATTTGCTTATCCTGGAGAGACTGAATAAGTTTCAAAATCTGCGAACTGCTCTCAAACATCTGACACTTGGCGCCATTTTGGAAGTGTTTTCCTAATAGGGTCCTAATTAGGAGAGGGGTAGAAAGTGATCAAAAGTGACAGGGAAGCAAATTTAATGCATGTGGGGAATCAGCAACTTTTACAGAATGCACCTTTTCTGTTTGGCCCTCTAAGTGCTGATGGACTGCAACTCCCACGAGCCCTTGACAGTAAACTCAAGGTTGAGTTGTTGACCAACAACATTTGAAGAGCCACAGGTTTCCCATCCCTATTATAATAAATGCTTTTAGCTCACTCTGATGCCTCCACTGGCCCCTTACTAAAGGAAAAGTCTCCATTAAAACCAGCAGCTGAAAGCGTTCAGAGTGGGGTGACATCTCATCTCTCTAAAGGGCTGAAATTCATTAGGGCTTGCAGTAGTTATGCCTGGCTCCAGGCCACAAATATCTGTGGTTTGTGCTTAAACTTCATCTAACTCATCTCTTTGATGATCCTGAACAAAGTAACATAGAGGGAATTTTGTTTTAAGCACCACATCAAAATCTAGAAGGTTTGCTTATGAGGCACTAAAGTGAAAAGCAACAAGAGGTTTGGCAAGGCAGAAGGTAAAGTACCAAAGAGGTTCCCAAAGATGGGGGGGGGCATGCCATGAAGAGCAGCAAAGTTATTTTGGTAGCTCTGCAGGGAACATAAACTCCTCCCTACTTCCCTGCTTCAATCCTTTCTTTGACCTCAAAATCACTCCAATGAGGGGGAGCCAGTCGTCTGCCTCATTACATGTCTGTGGTTTGAAGCAGTTCTGAGTAAGCCAAACTAATCTAACCAGCAAATCCCATGGCGGCAAGGAAAGGAGAGTATCATCGAAAGAAGCATTTGTGGGTGAGAGCAAGAAAAGGGAGGTAGCATTTTTCCAGGAAAAAAATAATAATTCCCTGGAAGGCAGGAATCCAAAGAGATCAGATTTGTCACAATGGAGGCTGATGTAGATATGGTGGAGGAATTGGATGATGCCTTTCTAGAACAGATGATCACACACTCAGAAAGGAGAGATATAGTAATGATGGGTAACTTCAACTATTCTGATATTTGCTAGAAGTCAAATTCAGCCAATACTTCAAGGTCTAGCAAATTCCTCACTTGCCTCGAAGACAATTTCATTGTCCAAAAGGTGGAAGAGGCAACAAGGGAATCAGCTATTTTAGATCGGATCCTAACCAACAGGGATAACTTAGTAAATGGGGTGCAAGTGGTTAGATCCTTAGGTGGGAGTGATCATGTTCTCCTGGAGTTTCTTATACAGTGAAAAGGAGAAGCTATGCATAGTCAAACACTCATTCTAGACTTTAGGAGAGCTGATTTCAACAAACTTAGGGATATACTGGGAGTGATCCTGTGGTCAGGAATACTAAAGGAGAAGGGAGGTCAGGATGGATGGGAGTTTCTCAAAAGGGAGAGACTGAAGGCACAATCTCAAACTGTTCCAATGAGAAGGAAAAATGGGAGATGTCTCAAGAAGCCGGGTTGGATGACAAAAGAACTTTCAACTGAACTAAGTTTTAAATGGGAGATGTATAAGAAATAGAAAAGGGGTAAAATCACTAGAGGATTTTTTTTTTGTCTGCTATATCAGGCTAATTTATATATATATAAAATTACCAGCTTGGTAGATGAAGGGAATGCAGTAGACATAGCACATCTTGATTTCACTAAGGCTTTTGACAAGGTCCCCCATGATATTCTTGCAAAGAAGATAATAAAATGTGAGCTACACAATACAATGGTTGGGTAATTGGTTGACTGACCGAACCCAGAGAGTGCTCAGCAATGGCTCCTCTTCATCTTGGAGAGAAGTGACCAGTGGGGTGCCACAGGGTACTGTCCAGGGCCCAGTGCTATTCAACATCTTTATCAATCACTTGGATGAAAGAATAGGGGACATGTTTACGAAATTTGCAAATGACACCAAATTAGGAGGAATAGCTAATACCCCAGAAGACAGGATGAAAATTCAAAATGACCTTAATATATTAGAAAGCTGGGCCAAAGCTAACAAAATGAATTTTAACATGGAATTGCACTTAGGGCAAAAAATAATAAATAAATAAATAAATGAATGAAATGCATAGATATAAGATGGGGGACACCTGGCTTAATGAGACTACGGACCTTATCAAACGCTGGCCACGAAGCAAAAAGTAACAGAAAAGTAACCGAAGTGAGAATAAATTCAGTTCTATACCGAAATGAACTGAATTTCGCCCTGGCGGCCATAGCGCAATGAATACGAAGGCTCCAAAGGGGATTTAGCGATCAGGCGCCGCGGGATGCGGTTCACGTGGGAAGAAGGAAAACACACACACACACACACACATTTTCTTCTCTCTCTCTCTCTCTCTCTCTCTCTCCCTTCCCGCCACCCAAAAAGCCAGCGTCGCAGAAGGCGCTTCTGTGGATGGCAAGGATGGGATGAAGGAGTCGGGAGGAAAGGCAGCCAAGGGGACCGAGGAGGAGGAGGAGGGCTGGAGGACTGGAGGAGGGAAGGGGTGTTGGTGGGGAAAAATGCGAGAGAGATGGAGAGAGAGAGATCGCCTCCCTCTTCCCTCCTCCTCTCCTTCTCCTCCTCTTTCTCAATCTGGTTTGCCTTTCGCCAATCCCTTCCCCTCGCCGGGATTTTCTGCTTGGGAGAGCTCTCCTGCTTCCCCGCCCCGCCCACCATTGCGCAATGAATACGAAGGCTCCGCTTGTACTTCCCCAACAAACCGAATGTCAAAATCTCCCTACTCGCTACGGATTAGCTTCGGGTTCTGTGGAGTTTCGGGGCAGCGTCGTGTGTACACGCGGGGAAACAATACAGATTAGCTCCGTGTTCTAGGGCAGTGTCATGTGTAAACACGGGGAAATAATATGTATTAGCTGCAGGTACCCTTTGGATTAGCTCTGCTCTAGACCCCATGTGATAAGGTCCTACGTATGAAAGGGATCTAGGAGTCCTAGTAGATCACAAGTTGAACATGAGTCAACAGTGTAATGCAGCAGCTAAGAAGGCCAATGCAATTTTTGGCTTCATCAGTGGAAGTATAGTATCTAGATCAAGGGAAGTAATAGTGCCACTGTATTCTGCTTTGGTCAGGCACCACCTGGAATACTGTATCCAGTTCTGGGCACCACAATTCAAAAAGAATGTTGAAAAACTGGAGCGTGTGCAAGGAGGGTGACTAAAATGATGAAGGGTCTGGAAACCATACCCTATGAGGACCTGGAGAAGAGATGGTTAAGAGGTGATATGATAGCCCTGGTTACATATGTGAAGGGATGTCATATTGAGGAGGGAGCTCGATGTTTTCTGCTGCTCCAGAGAACAGGACCCTGAACAACAGATGCAAGCTACAGGAAAAAAGATTCCACCTCAACATTAGGAGGCACTTCCTGACAGTGAGAGCTGTTCGAGAGTGGAACACACTCCTTTGGAGTGTGGTGGAGTCTCCTTCTTTGGAGGTCTTCAAACAGAGGCTGGATGGCCATCTGTCAGGGATGGATTGATTTTGAGTTCCTGCATGGCAGGGGGGTTGGACTGGATGGCCCTTGTGGTCTCTTCCAACTCTATGATTGTATAACAAACCATTAGAATCCTTTGCAATGCCTTCCCAACTGATGGCTCCATAAAGCCTTGTTTAAATAGCATAAATATGTAAGATTATGCAATGTTCTGTTTAAAATACAACAAATGTATTTGTCATAAAGAACCAAAGTCAACTTTTTAAACATGGAAATTACTTGTACTGAGATACACACCCTTGCATATTACTTGCTAGGTGACTGGAGCCATTTACTGGACTTCTACATATCGACTTACTTCTTAGTTCTCAAGCCATGTAGGTGGGAAAAAGAGATTCAGGGGCATCACATGTTATTTCATATGACCCAGAGGGGAAAAAGTCTGGCTTTGAATGAAACCAGATGGTCCAGGAATTAGAATAAGCAAGGCCTCATATTTGCCTCTGGATCTCTCCCTATGCTGATCCTAAGTACTCTTCTAACAGCAGACCACCAACCCCAGCTAAGACAAATGAAAACAGATCAAACCTGGCTTTTATTTAAAATATATTTATTTTAAAAGTTGCATCCCACTCTTCGGCATTTCAAAGAGTAGCTGATAAGTAATACAAGTTAAAAAAACACAAATGTAACAAAACAGCAGATGAAATAAGAGGGAGAACAGCAACAACAAAGAAAGTCTATTAAAATTATATTTGAAAAGCTGTAGGAAAATAGAAGTTCATTATCAGTTGAAGACAACATGAGAGAAAACAGCAGGCAAGTGGTGCAGGAGAGAACCGGCTGAAGATGGGGTGTCACAAGGGAAAAGATCCTCCCTGTAGTCACTCATATCTGAAGACAGGGGCAACTAAAGCCTTCTCCCCTCTAAAGATGGCCTCAGTATAAAGGCAGGTATGTATGGGGAAAGGTGGCCCAGACTGAATAACTATTTAAACTCTGAACTGTACGGAGAATCAGATCAGCCAAGGCAAATATAAATGGCAAATTGTTTTTCCTTCAGCTGGTTCCTAGTCTCTAAACTAGCAGGTATATTTCAATCCAAACAAAATTTCTGAAAGTCTTCTAGAGCAATGGTCCCCAAACTTTGGTTCTCCAGTGGTTTTGGACTTCAGCTCCCAGAAGGCCCAGCCAACAGTCCAAAACATCTGGAGGATCAGAGTTAGGGAATCATTGTTCTAGAACAACCCATCCTGTGCTCATATCTATTCTCTGCATTACCAGAACGTGAATAGCTCAACTCAGACTATCTAAGAGAGCTCTGCAGCTGGTTTGCCATTCATAACTGGTGAAAGCATACCACCTGGGCTTTCACTAACAGAAATGGAACTATGAGATGTCTGAGTAAACAAATCTGAATACAGCCCCATTTAGTGTCTGAAGCCATTGCTTCTTGGATGTTCTATGATGAACCCTGTAATTATCCTTATAAAAATTCTTAGCACTGATCACAGCAGGGGTAGGCAACCTTTCCCCTTTAAGGGCCGAGGGACTTCAGCTCCCAGAATCCCAGGAGCTATTGGCCAACATGGGACTATTGGCCAACATGGCTGAGGCTTCTGGGAGCTGAAGTCCCTCGGCCCTTAAAGGGGAAAGGTTGCCTACCCCTGGATCACAGGATCCAGTCTATATGGACATTGCACTGGCATGTAATTATTCCCACATTCATCTGGCACACTTATTATTCCCACATTCATCTGGAAACATAAATCCTATCATATTTCTATCAGTGCTCCTGTTCCTTGTAAAGGGATCTTGCAACACCTTTGAAACTAACTGAAAGAAAGAAGCTGGTAGCATGCTTTTTTGTAGACTTTACCTACTTCCTCAGATGCAAGATAACCAATCTTGTCCTTCTCTAAATAATTGTGGTAAAACAAAAATGTATATGTACACAGATGTTTGGCAGGTATCCTTGAATAAATTTCTCCACTTTGCCTGCTAAAGTGCAGGGCATGTGGAGTCTGCATCTTGTCTTCCTGGAATAGCCCATTATTTATGTGTAATTGGAGTAAATGTGTACAGTCTCTCTGTGACTGAAGACATACAATCCATCCACCATCCCTTTCTCTTAGGGTGGGACTCAAGGCTGCTTACAAAAAGACACTAAGTGACAGTCCAGATAGAATAAAAGTCACAGGACTCAGCTGAAGTATCTTTGCCCATTTCTAGAACTGGGTCTTCATGCAGAATTTGAGCCACTAGAGCTTAGTACCCTTCCATACATGACATCTTATTCAGAAGGTCACCATGACTAGCAATATCCAAATTCTCTGGTGCAGCCAAGAGAACTTGAAGTGTTTCAGTCTCCAGAGCTTTTCTTGCAAACAAGGAATCTACTGTTTTTTGTGGGTTTTTCGGGCTGTGTGTCCATGTTCTAGAAGAGTTTCTTTCTGACATTTCGCCAGCATCTGTGGCTGGCATCTTCAGAGTTCTCTGTTCTCTGAAGTTCTCTGAAGATGCCAGCCACAGATGCTGGCGAAACATCATAATAATAATAATAATATTTATTTGTATACCGCCCTGTGGCGAACCAATCCGGGCGGTTGACAACAATAAAATATGACAAGATTAAAATATAACATTAAACATTATAATCCCTCCCCCCCTTAAGAAAGTATTAAACAATATAACAAAGTAAAAGCACAATATAAGAACATAAAACCATAATTAAAACCACCTAAAAACCCTGATGTCCCTCTGGAGATCCTCAACCATCACTAAAGATGGGGCCACGGGAGGAATGAGGGGATCAGGAAGCCTGGGCCGGGATGGTTAATCTGGAAAGGCCTGCCGGAAGAGATCCGTCTTGACAGCTTTTTTTAAAGCCGTCTAATGAAGTCAACTGACGGATCTCATCCGGCAGGTCGTTCCAGAGTTTGGGGGCGACAGCAGAGAACGCCCTCTGGGAGGTCGCTGCAAGCCTAGATTTTAAAGGCTGCAGTAAGTTCCTCCCAGAGGACCGGAGAGCGCGGGGAGGATTGTACGGGAGGAGGCAGTCCCTGATATAGCTTGGACCCAAGCCATTTAGGGCTTTAAAGGTAATAACCAACACCTTGTACTGGGCCCGGAAGCTGATAGGCAGCCAGTGGAGGGACCTCAGAACCGGAGTAATGTGGTCCCTCCTAGATGTACCAGAAACAAGCCTGGCTGCCATATTTTGTACCAACTGAAGCTTCCGAACCAAGCACAAGGGTAGCCCCAAGTAGAGCGCATTACAGAAGTCCAGGCGTGAGGTTACCAGTGCGTGCACAACAGTTTCGAGATCCCTTACTTCCAGAAAAGGGCGCAGCTGGCGTATCAGCCGAAGCTGATAGCAGACACTCCTGACCGTCGCATTTACCTGATTTGTCATCAGGAGCGACGAATCAAGGAGCACCCCCAGACTGCGAACACAGTCACTGGAGGAGAGTGTGACCCCATCCAGGACTGGAGGTTGCAACCCAATTCTTGGTTTCGGAGCCGCTACCGTGAGCACCTCCGTCTTGTCTGGATTCAGTTTCAATCTGTTTTTCCTCATCCAGCCCATTACCGCCTGAAGACATTCATTGAGAGAAGAGATGCCATTGGAATTCGAGGCCGACGAATGAGACACGGAGAAATAGATTTGGGTGTCATCAGCGTACTGATAACACCCAGCACCATAACTCCGTATTATCTCACCCAGCGGCTTCATATAGATGTTAAATAACATCGGAGACAAAATAGCCCCCTGAGGAACCCCACAAGTGAGGTCCCTCTTACTGGAGCTACAGTCCCCAAGCAGCACCCTCTGGGACCGACCCGAGAGGAAGGACCGGAACCACTGCAAAGCAGTGCCCCCGATACCTAACCCCCTCAGGCGGTCCAAGAGGATGCCGTGATCTATAGTATCGAAAGCCGCTGAGAGGTCTAGGAGCACCAACAGGGTCACACTACCCCTGTCGATGCTCAGACGCAGATCGTCGGTCAAGGCAACATGGCAGTCTCAACCCCAAAGCCTGTCCTAAAGCCGGTTTGAAATGGGTCTAGATAATCGGCTTCATCCAAGACTGCCTGGAGCTGAAGAGCAACCGCCCTCTCGATCACCTTGCTCAAAAATGGCAGCAATGAAACAGGCCTGTAGTTCTTCATATCCAGGGGGTCCAGGGAAGGCTTTTTTAGGAGCGGCCTAACCGCCGCTTCCTTTAAACACGATGGAACATGTCCTTCCCTGAAGGATGCATTGACGATATCCGTGAGGAATCTCATCAATGCATCCCCCCCCTGGACGGCCAGCCATGATGGGCAAGGGTCGAGAGGGCAAGTCGTCTTCCTCACCTTACCAAGCAGCTTGTCCACGTCCTCGGTACTCACAGATTGCCACTGATCCAGTAGAACTACATCGGCAGAGTCACTGGACGCCTCGCCTATCGACTCTGTTTCAATGGTGGCATCTAAGTCGGCTCTTATCTGAGAGATTTTGTCTGCAAAGAAGTTGTTAAATGCGTCACAGCAGGCCGTCGTCGGGTTAAGCAAGGGATTTGGCGCAGGGGACACCTGCGTCATCTCCCTCACCACCCTAAACAGCTCTGCTGGACGGGACTCTGCAGACGCAATACGTGCAGCGGAGAAAGCTCTCTTCGTTGCACGTATTGCCTCCCGATAGGAACGAAGAAAGTTCCTATGGCGAGTTCTGTCAGATAAGAGACGAGTCTTCCGCCACCTGCGCTCTAGCCGTTGTCCAACCCGCTTCATCCTTCTAAGCTCTGGCGTATACCAAGGCCTCCGATTAGAAGCGGGAAACTCTTCTAGAACATGGCCACACAGCCCGAAAAACCCACAAAAAAATTATGGATGGCAGCCATGAAAGCCTACGACTTCACAAGGAATCTACTGCTATTTCAGTGGTGTGATTTAGCAATTTCATAAAAGAAAAAGGAACACATGCAACAATTTGATGGTGAAAGTGTAGCAATAGCAATAGCAAGTACATTTCTATACTGCTTATCAGTGTACTTAAGCACTCCCTCAGCAGTTTACAATGTGTAAGCTAATTGCCCCCAACAAGCTGGGTACTCATTTTAGCAACCTTGGAAGGATGCAAGCCTGAGTCGACCCTGAATCCCTGCCTAGCATTGAACTCACAACCTTGTGGTTTGTGAGTGAGTGGCTGCAGTACAGGCATTTAACCACTGCACCACCAGAGCTTCGGGTGTATAAAATTGTTTTTGTTATTACAAAGTCAAAATACATTACTAGTTCACACATTATGTCATTATTAAAAAATAATCAAAGCACATTTAGTCTACAAGTGCTTGAGACTTGATTAAGACTCAGTGCAGAATCATCTCTTCTTAAGATGCTGCTAAGCACAGAGATTTCTGGGTAATAAATCCTTTCATCTGAGCACATAATATAGTGCACACTCAGAGCAGCTTCCCATTTTATTCTATTTTGTTAAAATTTAAACATGCACCAACAAAAGTGGATGGAAAATGATAAAAATGCATATTTTTCTAGTGTATCAATCCATCAAATTTAAATCTGAGATACAACTTTCCCAAAGGTACCCAGCAATAGTGAGCAATTAGCAAATATTACGCATCTCCATCTGCCACAGAAGGTAAAGGTTTTTCTATCACCTGAAGAGGAGCTGCTCTGGGAGCTGGATTCCTTTCATCCACTAAGTTAACAGGAGGGAATTTTTGTCTTCCAGATTGTTTGGACTACACCTCCCATCAGCCCCACCCAACATCACTAATGATAAAAAAATACGGGAGTTTTCCAAAGTCAGGAGACCAAAGTCAGAAAACATAGGAGTCTAAAACTTCTGACAAGTCAAAGGACTACCATCCCTATACTAGGCATCAGTCACAATTTGGCTTCACATGACTTTTTACTTAGTGTACCACCTACAGTTTAATACTTAGCTGATGTCTCTTCCCTTTATAGATATTGGGGGCCCAATAGGGATAATGGTATATCTGGGCCTTGCAGTGTGAGGCCCTGCTCTTTCCACCAAACAACTAAAACCGAGTAAAAACAGTGTCATGTGGGCTGGAATCCTATTAGTAACATACACAGACATATTTGTGTATGTCATTTTATGGTCACTGCAGAAAGCTTTATCAAGAACCTCTTTTGCACAATGAAACTCTGCTCAGGCAATGCATTTTTCTACTAGTAGCACATCCCCCATAGTCATTTTGTGGCCATGGGGGGGGGGAGGGGTTAGGCAGTGTTCAGCTGTATTTTTGCAGATGGACACACACAGGAGACTTTCAGAAGAACCCTGGAAGATCTGGGACAATGACCTTTTCTATAAATTGGAGGGTTGGGAGTATGACATTTCCTGTGTGGGTCACACTTGCAGAAACACAGCCAGATACTACCTTATTATCACTGTGCTTCTTTTAACCCTAACCTTTACCCTAACACTAAAGGGCTGGAGGCATGCTGGCAGCAAAGGAGGTAGATTTCATGTGGGATGTAGGGAGGAGCATGCAGAGGTACACCTGGAGGAATTTTATGCTCTGTCAAACTAATACATGATCTTGGCCATGAAGTATACATGTTCTCTTTCCTCCCAATTTAGGGATGAAAGCCAGTCTATAATTCTGGATGGTAGCACCAGTCCTCTTCCCTCACCTAATATTCACCCACCCTGTGTCAAAAACCCTTGAAGGGGAAATCTAGTAACCACTTTTTCCTCCATGAACCTCACACAATGGAAATAACCATCTAATGAAAAAGTTGCTTATCTCATGGGGCTCAATATTACTGTGTTGTCATAGAACACAACACACATCTAGTAGTCCAAGATTTGTATCTACATAATCTTAGTATGCCTACAGGTACCCTGCAAATACTAGCCCTGTATGGTACCTGAGGGAATGGGTGGGAAGGGGCTGAACTTGTAACTTAGTAAGGTGACAACCAGGGGAATCCTGGCTCAGTAAAGTTCACACTTTATAACAATTAGTCTTACAATAGCAGGTTAACATAGGAGCAAAGTTCTGTAGAGCAGATTAATGGGGGATATCTGTTGTTTCTGTAGATAGGAAGGAAAGGGGAGGTTTGTACACATGGGGGAAATCTCCCACAGAATCAAACTGTCTCCTTCACACCACTGCATACAGCTGCCAGTGTGCATTCTTACAACAAATATGACAAAAACACAACATACCCAGCTGCAATCCCTTTATTGTCTAGCACACATTTCTGTCAAAACATTGCCATCAGCCTGTAAACAGCAAAGGGAATGAACCCAAAGTTTCAGGAAGATGAATTATCAAGGGGTAAGTTGGCACCTAGGAAGAACAAGAACAAAAATCTCATGTGCAAGCTCTTGCTTTTAGCCTGCCTATTTTTCCCTTCCGTATATTTGCTTTTTCTCATTTCAAAACAAAAAGCAGAACCCACACAGCTCTGCCTGGCTTAACAGGCTGCTCCTTAATGAGGACCAACTGTGAGGGAAGTGTTGACTCAGCCTTTTGCTGCCTGGCCACGTTTTCCTAAGGTTACAGCCGCCCACTCACTGTCCCCACCCAGGTATATTATGAAGTATAACCAGAATTTGAAAAAATTACTTTGGAGGACTCCAAGCTCCAGATTTCACCATCCACTTCTGGCAAAGGCCATGCTCACCAGGAGATTTTAAGACTTGTAATCTAAAAAACTTTTTCTAAACTATAACCAAACCCAGGTCCAAGACACAGAAAGGAAGGTGCTCAAATGGGGAAACCACTGCCTTTTTCTTCCATATCAGGCTGAATGGGGCTGAGTTTAAACCAACAAAATCAAAGACATCGCAAAATAACCATCCTTGACCAAGAGGAATTTTAGCTTTTACTCAGAAAAAGAGTAAAAAAAGAAAAAGGGAGGAGTTTCCTCCCCTTCATTTTTCTTTTCTTTTACTCTGTTGCTGAGTAAAGAAATATAGTAGCATCTTTAAGACTCACTGATTTATATTTTACCATAAACTTTCATGGATATGAATCCATTTCTTCAAATGCAATACATAGTGATATCAAAGCCTCAGCTTATTAAGCATATTTATACAGTTGTGGGAATGGGATAGAATTTACTATACTAGGATGCACAGAGATCATGGCCCTTGCCCTAAATCTTCAAAGAAGGTGGTAAGGTGATACAGGACTGATATCCATGAACACTCATGCTAAAATATAAATCAGTTAATCTTAAAGGTACTTTTTTTTTTGCCCCCTCCCTTTTTCCTTTTAATGGTGCAATAGATTAACATGGCTACTTCTTTGAAAGCATATGGCTTCTTTCTCAAGTTTTCTTACACTCTGAACCCACTGCAATCTGCATAACATACAGATGTACATTAATTTATGGTAAAGACTTCCAGGTTTTTTTAAAAAAATAAACGCAGGGTAGTGATTGTCTTTCTATGATTGTTTTTTCCTATGATTGTGCCAGCTATCAGCTCTCCCAACTGCCCATCTTCTGCTTTTGCAACTGCCCCACAACAGTCTGTCAATAGCAGTAACTCAGCGCAATAGATTACAAGGTTACTGCACCATCACTGTTTCCAAATAACAGTGTTATTCAATATGAAAGCTGCTTTGTACCAGATTAGACAATTTGTCCATGATGTAGCATGGTGCTGTCAATTCTGACCAGAAGCAGTCCTGCAGGGCCTCAGTAGAGGTCTTTTCCACTGCTCACTACTTGACCCATCTAACTGAAGATTCCAGGGATACAAATTTGACATGTGAGCTTATGCATTAAAAGCATACATTCTGCCACTGAGCTAAATATCTAGTTGTCTTGTCTTAGCTGGTCATTAAAAAAAATAAAACAATCAAGAACAACAAGAAAGAAAGCAGTTAAGAATACCAAGTAACCTGGAACACAAAATCACAGAAATGGCAGAGATTTAACTGTGAAAAGTGAATGCCACTGCTGTCCCATATAGGCCCTTTGGGGATTATTTTATTGGTTAACATCTTACACTTTCCTTTCCAACAGAACACATGCACAAATCTCCACCTTACTAATCCAAGATATATCACTGTCTCTCTCTCTCTCTCTCTCTCTCTCTCTCTCTCTCTCTTACACTCACACACACTGTGAATATGCCTCTATCCCAAATCACAATATTACTTTTCTGCTTATTTTTTCCCTAGGTTGGAAGCAAAGTCAGTTTTTACAAGGGTTTGTGAATACATACAATTTGCTTTGTCTCAGAGCTCCCATTCAGCCTGATATAGCAGACAACATTTAACCAATACAAATTCTTCTCTTCAAACTACTTCAAGGGAAATTTCAAGAAGGGAATAAAGGGCCACAACCTATTTTTGACACTTAATTGGTGGACTCTTTCAACCAATAAATATGTGAGATGATTGGTGAACATGTTAGCTGACATGACATAGCTTATGCTGGGTTGAGAACTCAGAAATCAATCCAGCCTTCCCCTGATTTCCCCCTGTAAATACCTTGTAAAGGATTTTGGGTCCTTTGCAAGACACATACAGATCCTTCAAAGCAAACAGGAAGGTGCATGAGAAAGAAAAACAAAGTTTTAAACCAAATAAACTTAGTGCCTTTACAGACTGCCAGATATAATGTGGCTTGAGACCACTTTAACTGTCCTGGCCCAATGCTAGGGAATCATGTGAATTGTAGTTTTTTTTCTGAGACATTGAGTCTTCTCTGTCAAGGACCTCTAGTGCCACAATAAACTACAGTTCCATGACTCCCTAGCACTGAGCCAGGGCAGTTAAAGTGGTCTCAAGCTGCATTATTCCTGGCAGTCTGTAAAGGCCCTTAATTCATGAATAAAAAGAGCTGATGGTATATTATTATTATTATTATTATTATTATTTATACCCCACCCCTTTGAGATCAATCGGGGCAGCTTACAGTAAAAAGTGCAGTACAACAATAAAAACAAATTACCTCCCACTCACCCCTTAAAAAGTTATTAAATCAATTACAAGTTAAAATAAACAGAGTTAAACAACAATCACCAGTGTGCAATAAAGTGACAGAGAACTGTGGTAATGTAATAAATAGTTTTCGGGGAGACAGATAGGGCTCCCCTAAAGAAAGGAGGGGATTGAGGCCGGGATATTCTATCCTGGGAAGGCTTGCCGGAAGAGATCCGTCTTGACAGCTTTTTTAAAGCTGTCCAAAGATGTTAATTGGCGGATCTCGTCCGGCAAGCCATTCCACAATTTGGGGGCGACAACGGAAAAAGCCCTCTGGGAGGCAGCTGAAAGCCTAGATTTTTGAGGCTGCAGCAAATTCCTTCCAGAGGACCGGAGAGCGCGGGGAGGATTATAAGGGAGAAGGCGGTCACTAAGATAGTTTGGACCCAAGCCATTTAGGGCTTTAAAGGTGATAACCAACACCTTGTACTTAGCCCGGAACCTGATAGGCAGCCAGTGGAGGAACCTTAGTACTGGAGTAATATGGTCCCTCCTGGATGTTCCTGATACTAATTTTGCTGCCATATTTTGCACCAGCTGTAGTTTCCAAACCAAGCACAAGGGTAGCCCCATGTAGAGCGCATTACAGAAATCTCGGCGTGAGGTTACCAGTGCATGAACAACAGTCTCGAGATCCCTTATTTCCAGAAAAGGGCGCAGCTGGCGTATCAGCCGAAGCTGATAACAGGCGCTCCTGACTGTCGCATTTACCTGATTCGTCATCAGGAGCGACGAGTCAAGGAGCACCCCCAGACTGCGAACACAGTCACTGGAGGAGAGTGCGACCCCATCCAGGACTGGAGGTTGCAACCCAATTCTTGGTTTCAGGGCCGCTACCATGAGCACCTCCGTCTTGTCCGGATTCAGCTTCAATCTATTTTTCCTCATCCAGCCCATTACCGCCCAAAGACATTCATTGAGAGAAGAGACGCCATTGGAATTCGAGGCCGACGAACAAGACACGGAGAAATAGATTTGGGTGTCATCAGCATACTGATAACACCCAGCTCCATAACTCTGTATAATCTCACCCAGCGGCTTCATATAGATGTTAAATAACATCGGGGACAGAATAGCACCCTGTGGAACACCACAGGTGAGCTCCCTTTTACTGGAGCTACTGTCCCCGAGCAGTACCCTCTGGGACCTACCCAAGAGGAAGGACCGGAACCACTGCAATGCAGTGCCTCCGATACCTAACCTCCTCAGGCGGTCCAAGAGGATGCTGTGATCTATTGTGTCAAAAGCCGCTGAGAGGTCTAGGAGCACCAACAGGGTCACACTACCCCTGTCGATGCTCAGACGCAAATCATTGGTCAAGGCAACCATGGCAGTCTCAACCCCAAAGCCTGTCTTGAAGCCAGTTTGAAATGAGTCTAGATAATCGGTTTCATCCAAGACAGCTTGGAGTTGAAGAGCAACCGCCCTCTCGATCACCTTGCTCAAGAATGGCAACAATGAAACTGGCCTATAGTTTTTCATATCAAGGGTGTCCGGGGAAGGTTTTTTCAGAAGCGGCTTTACAACCGTCTCCTTCAAACATGATGGCACCTTTCCTTCCCTGAAGGATGCATTGATGATATCCCTAAGGAATCTCCTCAATGCATCCCCCCCTGAATGGCCAGCCATGATGGGCAAGGGTCGAGAGGGCAAGTTGTTTTCCTCACACTACCAAGGAGCTTGTCCATGTCATCAGTATTCACAGATTGCAGCTGATCTAGAATAACTTCATTGACGGAGTCACTGGACACCTCAGCTATGGTTTCTGTTAAATTATTGGCATCTAAATTGGCTCTTATCTGAGAGATTTTATCTGCAAAGAAGTTGTAAAACGTGTCACAGCAGGCCGTCGTCGGGTTAAGCAAGGGATTTGGTGCAGGGGGCACCTATGTCAGCTCCCTCACCACCCTAAACAGCTCTGCTGGACGAGACTCTGCAGACACAATATGTGAGGAGAAGGATCTCTGCGCTGCACGTATTGCCTCCCGATAGGACCAAAGAAAGTTCCTATGGCGAGTCCTGTCAGAGAGTCGAGTCTTCCGCCATCTGCGCTCTAGTCATTGTCCAAGCCGCTTCATTTTCCTAAGCTCAGGTGTGTACCATGGCTTACGGTTAGAAGCAGAATGGCAAGGACGCTTGGGAGCGATCGTGTCGGCAGCCCTGGTAAGATCGGTGTTCCAAGTATTAACCAGAGCATCGACAGGATCACCGGCATTCCCAACCATTAACCCCTCTAGGGCTTTCTGGAATCCAATTGGCTCCATTAGCCTTCGAGGGCGGACCATTCTAGTGGGTCCACCACCCCCAGTGGGGCGGATACAGGCTCTAAGTTTCGTCTTGACCAGGAAATGATCCGTCCATGACAATGCGGAGGTACCAAAAGACCTCCGTCCACGGATATTCCTGTTCCGTACTGAAGACCGCATCGAGTGTATGACCTGCACAATGTGTGGGCCCAATGACCAATTGAGATAGGCCCATGTTTGTCATGGTCTCCATGAACTCCTGAGCCACACCTGTTAGGCTGGTCTCATGCGAAATATTGAAGTCCCCCAAAACTAAAAGTCTGGGGGACTCCAATAACAGCTCTGAGACCAACTGTGTCAGCTCGGTTAGAGAATCTGCTAGACAACGGGGTGGTCGGTAGACTAGCAGAATTCCCAGACTATCCCTGGTCCTCAGGCTAAGGTACATACACTCGAAGTGGACTGTGTTCCGGACAGGTATCCTGGTCAAGATTAGATTATTCTTATAAACTAGAGCCACTCTGCCACCCCGCCCACTTCCCCTCACCTGCTCACTGACAGAATACCCAGCTGGTATCCTCCCCCAGGTATCCTCCCCCAGCCAGGTCTCTGTAAAGCAAGCCAGGTTGGCATCCTCATCCAAGAGGAGATCATGGATGACATGGGTCTTATTTTTGACTGACCTGGCATTGCAGAGGAGCGAGTAAGGTTCTGTGGAATGGTTGGTCTGCTCTCCAAATCAATCTGGGAAGCAGAGGGAACTGAAGGCGGGATAGCTTTCAAACAGTGATCCCGTCTCCTTTTGTAACATTTGTTCCTCTGTTCTGACCATACCTCCCATTCCCCTGCACAACTCCAATGGCCACCCCTGCCTCATTCCCAGCCTCGAAAAGAGAGATGGGACTTAGAGCCACTAGGAAAATGTAAAGTCCCAGCAGCCCAAGTAAAACCACATCACTGCAGCCACAGGTGGCCAGGTCAAAGGGAGGAAATGGACTTCGGCCCTATACCAAGGCCAAATGCCCAGCCTCCCCCTTCATTGATCATTAAATGATCATTAAATCATTTAATGATTTAAATGGCTTAAATACTGTTTCTAATGTATTTCCTGAATAAACCACAGGTATTACATCTCTGCTAATAACAAATAAGTGATACTTTTCTGCCATGAAATAGAGCCATTACAAAAGAAGCATGACACATTACATCTGGTGACATATATCTCAGAGAACATTAGGATCCTGAGAGAGCTAAATTCAGATCAGGGCATCAGGGTCCACACCCCTATTCTAACTACAAAGTCCATGATACAAACTTCCCTCCCTTCAAAGAATAAGCTTGGAGAAGGGAAAGGTACAGTGAGAACAGGAGGTAGAGGACAAGTTCATTTTGAACAGAGACAGGACTTCACAGAGGATCTGTTTTCAAAAGTTCTTGAATTGGGGTAATTCTTAAGCTCACCCATCAACCACAATTCTAAATGATGGTGCAGCATTAGACTGAATCTCCAGCACATGTTCTCCAGAAACAGTGTTATTTGTGCATACAAACTTGAAGTTGTTATATGCAGGGCTGGCAAATGGATATTGATTAAAATAGGTTTGTGGATAGGTTTGTGGACAGTAATAACTGTTACACTCCAAATGCATATTTTGCAAATTTAACTGGTCTCTGTTTAGAAAAGGTCGAGACACTCCTAATCCTTATTAAAAGTGTCTACATAAGGGCTTAATATAGATTAAGTACATGCTAATTAATCCTGAGGGGTAAAACATCCAGACCTATACAATTCAGTGAAGAAACATTTCCTAAAGCTAAATCCTTCAAATGGCTATACATAAACACACACAATGATTTCTCTAGTGTTGCCAAACAGCAGCTATATACCAGAGTCTCAAATTCTACACTATTTCCATCCATCCATCCAGACAGTACTATACTGACAGACTAATCAGACTAAATTATATTTAGAGAGTAACAAGACTGCAGTCTGAAACAGAGAGACTACTTACAGACTTATTCCTAAAATTTGGGTCACTTGAGAATTATTTAAGCACATCTTATTGTAAAGGCACTTGACTGGAAGTTTTCTAACATTCCTGGACAGCTATAGGAACAACTGAGAAGCCTTTAGAAAGACTATAGATATATAAAGTAAATATTAGCATTCCTGGCCATAAATATAAATGCATACATGAGCATTCATAAATATATCACCACTGATTCAAATATTAAAACCTGATTTGGGCAAGCAAGACTTCCTATTCATTCCTACATGCTGTCAGTGTACCACTCCCATCATACCTCACCACTGGCAATGCTGGTTAGGGCTGATAGGAATTGCAGTCCAACAATATCTGGAAGGTTGCATGCTCTCCTTTCCTGCTGTTGGAATATTGCAACTCTGAAAATGTCCTGGACACAACTGTACTGAACTCTGAGGATGTGCTTGTTTCAGACAGGCATCAATACATGGGATACAGGACATTACTTGAGATAGAACAGGTTCCATTGCCTCCATCTGCTCTTTCTTTCAGGTTCCTTTCCTCAGTTTATCCTCCCTATCTAGCTCATACTGTTCTATGTTTGGGGAAGTTGGTAAAGTTGATGGAGGTAGCTTTTTTAGGACATTGGTCTTTCTTGAAAAACAAGGGAATGTGGAAGAGCCAGTAACTAGGCAGTCTGTACTTAGAAGTGCTATTAACTGAAGAGCCTTGAACAGGCCTGTTGAAAGCTTTGTAGAGGATGAGGTTACAATCTCATTTAAAGCTACAATAATGGTCACTCTTGCTGATGAGTGGGCATGCCAAGTTCATGAGAAGTCTAGCTATTGAAGGCTGAAGTGGGCTTGAATGAAAAAGACCACAAAGCACTCAAGGAGAGATTATAAGTGGCTAAGACAAACAGAGCTCTATGGGCATAAAGAGATGATACTCCTGGGCTTAAAAAATGAACAAGCATAAGAACCACTACTGCATACACATCTCTGCTGCTCACTTCTGTGGTCCAACAGCCATTATGTTTTCCATCTTCCTCTGTCCTACCTATCTCTTCCAATATGACCCGACATTTTTGATGACCTCTATATAAATGATCTGCATATCTTTTCTCTCATGATACTTATTTTAAAATAAGGCCTTCTGTTTTTAACTCTTTGCATGTTTTTATGTTAATTTTAGATTTAACTAGATGATTTTAATTGTTTTCAAATTCTTACTATAAAGTTTTTAAAATGTTTTAAAAAACCCACCTTGGGTTCCTTTCTGAGAGAAAGGAGGCATAAAAATGAATTGTTGTTGTTGTTATTATTATTATTATTATTATTATTATTATTATTATTATTATTATTATTTCAGTGCACCTGGGATTCAAGAAAGACTGTTTTGTTCTGTCATTTTTAAAAACTTTCCTCCCCTAAACTGTGACAGGTCTCTACTAAAATGCACAAAATCAATGATGAAACAATGGCCAGAAACTTTCTCCTTGATCCTGTCTACAATTATCTAGAAAGCCTTCTCAGGCCAATTCACTCCAGAGGACATTGGAATACCAGAGTTGCTGCAATTTCCTACATGTTGGAGAGCAAACTGCTTCAGTTCCTCTCACTGCTCTCCAGAAAATAAAGTGAGAGGCTATGGAACTCAGGCAGTCTGAACAAAGCCTTTGAAAAATGGAAGCACAGAGGAGCCTTGAACAGTGTCAGCCAAAAAGGAAGGCCACAGAATTAATTCCCATACAAAAGTCTTACTGAATAAATTGAAAAATAAACCCCTCAGAAAAAGACAAACAAGTGGGTCCCAGAACTTATCACGTGTGAACTCTCTCTAGAAGCCAAGATGTCCAAACTGAGACTGTTATATTTCAGACACATCATGAGAAGGAAAAACTCATTAGAAAAGTCAATAATGCTAGAAGGGTGGAGGGCAGTAGAAAGAGAGGAAGCCCACACACTAGATTGATAGATTCGATCAAAGAGGCCATGGTCCTGAGCCTGCAGAACCTGAGCAGAACAGCTGAGGACAGGGGATCTTGGAGATGTCTGACTCATGGAAGTTGACTCACAGGCAATCAACAACACATATAATCAGAAGGAGAGTTTCTGGATGGGTTTTGCACTGATGGCAACTGAATTCACATGATATCTCTGAGTATGGTATTAATTTGATTATAAATTAGTTTGGGGGGATGAGAGTTCAATGTTGGATGCTAGTATTTGGTGCACTTCAGCTGCTTTCTTCTTCCCCTTTCCCCTTCTCTGCCTCTTCCGCCTGCTCCCTACATTGTGCCCATATCAGTTCTGCCAATGTTCCATACAATTATCAGTACACTTCCACAGTGTATGGCTGAACTGGGATTTGAAGGCACAGTTTTATAGTTGTTTTTGCCCCTGAAGTACCTGAAAATGGGGTGTGTTGAGTGCTGTGATTCCATCCTGTTTCTTTTGTTATTTAACTTCTACATCAGTGATGGGGAAATAAATTGCCCTCCGGGTGTTAATGGACATCAGAATTCCTATCATCCCTCAGCACTAGCTGAAAGAAAAGGTGACTTGGAAATTCATTGTAGCCCTGACTACACTATTTGGGGGAAAGTACAAGGTCAGAGTGTTGGGCTGGATGCTAAGCCCAGGTTCAAACTGTTGTCCAGCTATAGTAAATTCTGGCTATGGCTTAGCCTACCTTGCAGAGCTGTATGGATAACAATAATGATTTAAGAATGCTTTCAGGTGGACAGCTCCTATAGTTATCAGTCAAAAGGTCCTGTGCATCTATTCCATCACTTTTTCTTTCCCACCCCACTTATTTTTTTTTATAAGGAAAAAAAAGACAAAGGAAATTTAGAAATGGCTCACAGACTCATACAAGATCACAAGGTCAACCTAGTCCAATCCCTGCCATGCAGGAATACACAACTAAAGCACTCCCAAAAGACACCGCTCCAGTCTCTGTTTAAAGACCTCCAAATCAGGAAAGTCCACCAACTTCCAAGAAAGTATAGTCCACTATCACACAACTGTTAGAATCAAGAATTTCTTTCCAATATTTAGGTTGAATCCCTTTTCTTGTAAATTGTTAATACATTTGGGATCCTTGTCAAATTTCACATTTAAAGCAAACTGAATGCATCACAAAAACCTCATCTAGAAGCACCCTGAGACTCTATGCAAAACACAGATGTGGCATTTTTTAAAAGTCTTTTTTAGAAGCAGCTTCAAACTTCAAATACACAGTGCAGGGCAGCTCTGAACTCCAAAAGAAGCTGGAATAGGTCATCAAGCACTTTGGGTCAAAAATGCATGAGGTTCTTTCCCAGAAATACTGCCCACCTGGGAGCAACAGTTCTCCTTCTTAAAGGAAACCTAGGTCAAATATTTCTCCATTGTATCCAGTTTCCACTTCCTCCCGCAGACTCCCATTTCCTTGTGGAAAGAAACAGATTTCAGCTACTCGGCAGACAGAGGATGGATATGATCATGGCCTCTCTGAATGGAATGCAGCTACATGCTCAACTAGAAAAACTTTGGACATCTGGCTGTAAGATTTTCACAGAAAACAGCTGACTGTTTTAAGACAGAAATAATACAATTTGCACAGCTTTTACTCAGTGATCAAGATCTATACTCTTGAGTACATTATTAGCCAATGTATGATGACCAGACACACACACACCCAACAGCCTGCCCCTCCTGTCTAGTGAATTGACTCCAAGGATATTTAGTGAATAAGGGATCTGAATAAGCAATACTTGTCAAGTCAAAAAGGGAAAGCAAAATATCATACAGTGGGCCCTTGGTATCTGCTGGAGTTTGGTTCCAGCCTCTGCTCCCCCTCCCCCCATGGATACCAAAATCCATGGATGCTCAGTCTCATTAAATACAATGGCTTAGTTAAATGGTATCCCATATAATATATTATATGGGATACCATTTAACTAAGCCAATGTATTTAATATATAATATTTTCAAGCTGTGCACGACTGAATCCATGGATACAGAATCCGTGGATATGGAAGGCCAACTGTAAAAGCTGGAAACAACTAAGGAATATTCCCCTTCTGCTGGGGACATCTCCTATACCAAAATGCTGCCCATGTATTATTGTTGCACCTTCTTGTGAACCATGCTGTTCACTGAAGGAAAGGAGACATTTGATATGTTGCTGTAGTGAAAAGGCCTTTTTGTTTTCCTGTTAATCTGTGTTGGGGGTTGTGGACTCTCTTCGCCTCTAGTTTGAATGCAGTGTTCCGAGTCCTATTCTCTGGAGCAGCAGAAAACAAGCTTGCTCCATCCTCAATATGACACCTTGTCAAATCATATCTTTGAGCCCTGGTGGTGCACTGGTTAAATGCCTGTACTGCAACCACTCATTCACAAACCACAAAGTTGTGAGTTCAATACCAGGCAGGGATTCAGGGTCGACTCAGGCTTGCATCCTTCCAAGGTTGCTAAAATGAGTACCCAGCTTGTTGGGGGCAATTGGCTTACACATTGTAAACTGCTGAGGGAGTGCTTAAGTGCACTGATAAGAGGTATAGAAATGTACTTGCTATTACTATTGCTATCACCTCTTAACTGTCTCTTCTCCAGGCTAAACATAACCAGCTCCCTAAGTCGTTCCTCATAGGGCATGGTTTCCAGACCATGGTTGGAACCATCCTCTGGTTGCCTTGTCAACATCCTTTTTGAATTGTGGTGCCCAGAACTGGACACAGTATTCCAGGTGAGGCCTTGACCAAAGCAGAATACAGTGGCACTATTGCTTCTCTCTAGACACTATGCTTCTTCTATGCCTTGCACTTGGTTCTTGCACATGGTGGTGCTCTCTCCTCTGCCAAAGCCTCCTGGCAGAGCCCAGGCGTTGGCTCCTGGCACGCCTATCTCCGGCCACCATGTGCTCCTGGGATGCTCCCCACACATTCAAATCCTCCAAGTCCCACCTATTCTTCCCCTCGTGGCCTCCGCCCCTTCCCTCCCCATCCTCTCCGAAAGATCGCCTTTCCCAGGCGATGCATACAAGAGGGCGAAATGCCAGGGAGGGGAGGGGAGATCAGCGCTAAAGCCTTTCAAATCCAAACATCCCCATGAAAGAGGGAGGAGGAGGAGAGGAAGGCAAGCCAGGTGCCCCACAGCGAGGCTTCCCAACGGTCCTCTCCCACCGCCCTAGAGCTGCAGATTACAAGGAGGAGAGAGAGGTCGGGATTTCCGAAGTGGCTGCGAAGGGCCGGAGATTAGAACCGCTTCCCATAGGGACGCATGGCCTGGGGGAGATTAAATCCATTTGGGAAACGGCGACAATAGCCTTTCGCTTCCTCTGCTGCTTTAGGGAAGAGAGAAGCCAAAACAGGGGGCTTTTTCCCCTCCTCCCCCCCTACTCCCACTGATAGCGGTTTCTTCCTCCTCCTTCCCTTTGTAGCTGCGGCCGACCTTGCGGACACGTGTCGGGGGAGGAATGTCAAATAGCAATCTCAGCCTTCCTCCTCCTCCTCCTCCTCCTCCTCCTCACGCTCCCTTTTCACCGAGCTTCCCACATCCACACGTTCCCATCTTTGCAGGGTTGGCATGACCCGTTATACCCGGCCCGGGGGAGGGGTCTCCCTGGCATTGTCTGGGCATTTGACGCGAGTCCCACGGAGCTCCGAAAGCGCCTGGCTTTGGGCTCCGCAGGGCACCCAAAAGGTGGGCATTAATGGTCCAGGCAATCTCCGCTCTCTCTCCCCCCCTTTTGCCCACCAGCCCTTTTTTAAAAAAAAAAAAGTGGGGCGAGGATATAGGGGAAGCTCTGCTCGCCGCAGCCCCGATCTCTTCTTCTTCTGCTTCTGCTTCTTCTCGTTAGCTGCCCTCGAGTCGACCCCGACTCATGGCGACCCTGTGGATGAGACCCCTCCAAGGCTCCCTATCTATCCTCCACTGCCTTGCCCAGGTCCTGCCCGTAACCCTCCCGCTGGGGTCCATTCATCCGGCATGCGGTCTTGCCCTCTTCCTTCCATCCCTCTGCCTCTCCTAGCATCATTGTCTTTTCCAGCCATCCCCGCTTTCTCAGGATGTGGCCCAAGCGCAGTCAGTAGCCTCAACTTGATCATCTTGGCTGCCAAGGCGAGGGCTGTGAAACCCTCCCTCCCTCCCTCCCTCCCTTCCTTCCTTCCTTCCTTCCTTCCTTCCTTCCTTCCTTCCTTCCTTACCTGCTGGGCCGGGCAAAATGGACCGTGCGGAGCGCCCGCCCGGATCTCTGCAAAGGGGCATGGAGCATCTTCCTAGCCGTCCCTTGCAAAGTCCGAGCCGCAAGCCTTTTCCCTCCAGCGCTCTCCGTCAAGCGCTCAGCCCCATGAAGCTCCGAGAGGGAGGAGGAGGAGGAGGAGGAGGAGGAGGAGGAGGAGGAGGAGGAGGAGGGCCGAGCCTCAGCCCCAGCCCCTCCCCCTGCCCTTGCCCCCTCCCCAAAGTGCTCCTGTCAGCTCCGCTTAAAGCCCCAGAGCCCCATTTCTAGCCCCCTCTGCACCCACTGCAGGTATGAGAGAGAACGAGAGGGAGACAAAGGGGCTTCCCAAGAGACCCTCTCTGGCTGCCCCCCCCCCCAGCAAAGGAAAGGGGACCCTTCCTCCCCCCTCTCCTCCTCCTCCTCCTCCTCCAAAGGCCTGGAAGAGGGGCGGGGGCGCTGCGGCATCCTCCCCGCTTTCCCGCTTTCCCTCCCCGGCCCTGGACCACTCCCCCGGCCGACTCCATGCTCCGCGATCAGGCGGAAAGCGCAAGAGGCACGCCGGCTTTGTTCTCCGACTGCTGCTCTGGGTTGGCTCTAGGCTTCGGAAGCCCATGGCAAACATGCCCCTCGTTAACCGGGGAGGAAAGGCTGGGGAAATGCCAGCAAGGGCAGGAAGGGGGGTGGGGGGGGTTCTGCCTCTGCATTCAGCAGAGATAGATAGATGCTCTGGCTTCCAAATTCTGTGAATGCCAATGCCATCGAAAAGTCGACACCGATGCAGCAAAATCAGCTTTACAGCCACAGCTAGGCACCAGCCTTTTCTGATGCTGTAGCAGCATCTCCTAACCTCTCACTGGAACTGGATGCATTCCCCGCTGCAGAAATAATCCAGTTTGGCACCGCTTTAACTGCCATGGCTCCATGCTATGGAATTCTGGACATGGTAGTTTGTTGTGGCACCAGAGCAGAGCCATGGCTGAGAGGAATTTGAACCCTGGTCTCCCAGTGTCCTTGCAGCTTCAAATGGTAGGAAGGGACTGGATGAGTCTTTTCCTAGCTCTCCTTGCAGCTTCAGATGGTGTAGGAGGGGGTCAAGATGACAAGACTTAGACTGTCGTACTTTGGACATATCATGAGATGGCATGAATAGTTGGAAAAGACAGTAACGTTAGGAAAGGTGGAGGCAAGTAGAAAGAGAAGAAGGCCACGTGCTAGATGAATGGACTTTAAGAAACCACAAATATGAGTTACTGGAGTTGGACAGAGCGGTAGAGGACAGGGGGGCCTGGCGATGTCTCATCCATAGAGTCGCCATGGGTTGAGACCAACACGAAGGCAGTTAACAATGAAAACAACTCCCGGTGTCCTAGTCCAAGACACTCAAGCCACTACACCAGGCTGGCTGTTTCCTACACATAGTAAGTAACCTTAAGCAAGGCACTGTTCTCTGAACCTTAACTGCCCTCTCTGCAATATACTACTGGGCTTCCTGGCAAGACTGCTGAAAGGAATAATGAGGCAAAGTTGTTCAATTTTCCTCTGTACCTTCAAGATCTCCAATACCCTCCCCCATCCTCCTGCATGTAAGATTGTTACCTAAAATGACTTGAGGAGAACATAAATGCCATGAAGAAAGCAACACTGGTCTACAGCAAGGAGAGAGAAGGTGTCCAGGTGTACTTAATTCTGCGTGGCAGCTGCCTGTTCGACAGTTCTCCTCCACAAACAGAGTTCAGTAGAAAGATGTCCTTGATCCATAACACTACAGAAATAATCCATGCTCAATGCTAGGGAATTTGAGGGGCTGTAGCTTTGTGCACTGCACTGGGATGCAGTAGCTCAAGTGGTTAAGATGCTGACTCTGTCGATTGCAAGATTGGCAGTTCAAGGCCCAGGTGCTGCATGATGGGGTGAGCTCCCATCACTAGTCCCAGCTTCTGCCAACCTAGCAGTTCGAAAGCATGCAAATGCAAGTAGATAAATAGGTATCGCTTTGGTGGGAAGGTTAACAGCATTCTGTAAAATCATGCTGGCCACATGATCACAGAGTAGTCTCTGACAACACTGGCTCTTCAGCTTAGCAAGAGAGATGAGCACCGCCCCCTATGGTCAGACACAACAACTTTGTCAATGGGGAATACCTTTAGCTTTAGCTTTGTGAGACATTTAACCTTCCCTGTCAGAGAGCTCTGGTGCCACTGTAAACTACAATTCCCAGCATTCCCTAGCACTGAGCCAGGGCAGTTAAAGTGATCTCAAACTGGATTATTTCTGCCGTGTGTTTTGGACTCTTGACTGTGGACTGAAGGCTCAGGAATCAAAAATAATTTGAATGTTATCAAGTGTCACTCACTTTCGACTCCTACAGAGTTTCAGCCTCCAATAAAGTTCATCAAGAACATTGTGACCTAGCTGTTTTTCTGTTTTGTTTCTGTGACAATACATTAGAAGTTCAAGGAAACCAGAAGAGGAGAGACCGACACATTAAATATCTATGAAATAAGTACTAAGGTTTTTGCTTTCAGCAAGATCAATTACTACAGATTTAAGGGAGCCACACACCATGTTCTCCTTCACCTGTGGTTCTAAATTCCTGTTTCTTTGTCTTGACCTGCCTCCTCTTATTCTCCTGTCCAAAAAGAAGTAAAGTAAGAAACAGGTGAGAAAGCTAACCCACCACCTCAACGAGTTAATTCAGCCATCTGACCATTTGTGCAGTTGGCACTGTACAGTTTCTGACATAAGCCTGCAATGCCCCTGATGTGCAGACAGCTGCTGTACCATCTCACAAGGTCAGGTAAAAGCCCTCTGTGAAAGGCATCATGACCATCTCCTTCTGACATTGCTTTAATGCTTGCAGAGATCTAATGCCTCACTTAGGCTTCAGCTGCTGAGTCAGAGAGGAGCATGGTAAAATCCTGTCATACCTGATTATGGGTTAGCAAAACCAGGTCATTCTGACTCAGGTACTGACAAGGTTATGGGGAAGCAGTTTCAAGCTGAAACACGCTTAGAAAACACAGAATTGCTGACAAAAGGCTACTGCTGCCGTCACTGGGTACTAAGGTTTCTAAGGTCATTGGACTTTCTTCACCCCATGACAAGGCCACCTTCCTTCCCTCCCATTGATGAGTGTCTTAGCTATATGGTGAGGATATTTGCAATGGTCTCTGAAACCTCACCTTTCTCTAGGACCTGGATTAAGGTCGGTGGGTTTTTTTCTTCTGAACCAAAGGAAGAATGTGGGATAGAAACATGAAAAAGGCAGTTCTGCTGAATGAGATTGATTCCCTGAGTACATCTCTAATAGCCCTGTCAGTCAGTGCATAATAACAACCAAGGCAACTGATGGCTAACTCCATTGCTATTCAAGTCACACAAATGCCTCCTATCAATTTTAACATGAGCTGAATCAGGCTTACCTTTGAGTGTGGTAAAATGGGTGATTTTAAAGGCAGCACAACCCCTAAAATACATTAAGAGAGTCTTGTGAATAGTTTATCATGGTCAAATTCCTCAAACTATTTAATGTAGTGAAAACTGTGGACTTTTCCAGCATGTTTTAAAGCTTGGAGTTCATGGCAATGATCTGGAACAGCAATTCTTAATCTTGTTGAGTGCTGGAACCAGCATCTTTAAAGCTGGATCTTCTTATACTCAGCACAGCTTAATAAATGTTATTTTACTCAGATATACACCAAAACAAAATGTACTAAACGGATTACTTATAGCTGCCAGTTTAAATTGGAACTCAAGAATTACACCACAAAATCTGTAATATTAGAAACATAAATGATAAACAAGGCACTGCATTATTTCACCTCTTGCTGCTGGTTTTATCTTAGTTTTTACTATGTGTTATTTTATTGCTATTTTGTATTGTTTTATTTTAATTTAACCAGAGAATTCTAGTTACTAGATAATCCATAAATGCAGAAAATAGATAAGCTGATAAATAACCATAAAACAGGCTGGTTTTTTTATGTCTCAGGAATGGTTATGAAGCAGTCCAAAGGTTCCAGACATACGTAGATACTTTCATCATATGTGACAAAAGGACAGCAGACTACTGTCTGACCAGTGTGCTTCAACAGTCAAACTTAATCATTTATGTTACACAACTTTCAGCTTTACATTCAAATATGCAGCAGATGACCCAAAATTTAACCATTTTAACATATTAACCTTTCCTGTATATCATATTTTCTCACCATAGACTTTACCTGTCAAATGAGTACCAAAGAACATCATTCCCCAAATGGAATGGCCTCTCTCTTTGCCTCAGCTATTCAATAAAAGAGCAGAAATATTTGTGATTTCAGTCTAAAAGTTACTAGTTAGTTGTCCTTTAGCTGTAATCCATATTTACAGAGCTCACTGAAGTCTACAGTAGGACAGAGAGGGTTAAACATGACGCAGCATTAGCAAAGCTCGAATAAGATGTCCCTATGGGACTGGAAATAAGTACTTTCTCCCTCAAGCTTTCTTCTTCCTTCTCAAGGCCGTTTTCTCTTCTCCCTTGTCAATAAGCTTTTACACTACACCTTGTTTATTCCTATTCCCACATAAACAATAAAACAGTGAGCAATAAGCCTGATTTCATATTTTTAAATTAACTCCATGGATGTGGAGGTGCATATGGTGCAGCATGGGTGCACATGTACATGCAAATATGGGTACAAAATGTGTGACAGGTAGTATGTGCATGTTTTAAACATGCAAACTCATAGGTGTACATATGTGTGTGTAGAA
Source organism: Phrynosoma blainvillii (assembly GCA_026167975.1). Taxonomy (NCBI): domain Eukaryota; kingdom Metazoa; phylum Chordata; class Lepidosauria; order Squamata; family Phrynosomatidae; genus Phrynosoma; species Phrynosoma blainvillii. The sequence goes on from JANUYF010000004.1 coordinate 267,632,138, forward strand.
GCCAGCTTGTATCCCTGTGTTATGACTAGCTATGCTGAGGCTAGTTAGAAACTAATGAATCTGTGAACCTAGCCCCTCTGGTACAGAACTGCTAGGCAGCTGACAGCAGCAAGAGCCCAAAATATTGAGGAGAAGGCTGACCAACAAGTAAGGCACCACTGAAAAGCAAGCTGCAATTCTTTCTCCAAAGGAATCCCCATGCATAGCTTGATTAAAAGGGCCATCCATTATTTAGTCTTCCTGTGCACTGCTCCACTCAGCTTCTCCCCTGAGCCCACTGCCTGCCTTGTAAATCAGCAAGCTTAAAGAAGGCCGTCTTCCCCATCCCCTCCTTGAACCCACCACTTGTCTTGTAAATCAACTATTTTAAGGCTTATGCTTTTTCTCTTTTCTTCAGTTCTCTGGCCAGCTTTTGGAAGAGTCACAGAAAGAGACTCTTAAATCATATCAGAGGAAGGAGGTCTAACCTTCTCCAAATTTATGAAGCTGCCTCTCTCCTATACCCATAATTTTCCCCACTCCTTTTGCAAGGATGGAGAGAATGACTCAGTTAGATGTGACCTACAGTTTCTGACAATCCCAGTTCATTTCCTTTCTCTCAGCAACTTCCAAGATTCCTGGTTTCAGGAACATCAGCACTGAACCCTATATGGATCTATTCAAAAGGAAATCTGTTGGTTTTCAAAGAGACTTATTCCCATGTTAGGATGGGCAGCATCTTAAAACTAGCATTTTTTTGGTACAGAAATGTGCTTTCCAAATTCTTTGTTCTTCTGTCACAGAGAATATCATACATATAAAATAAACACATCCTTTGTACTATTACCATCCTTGGTTGTGCATTAGCAATATTGACATGATAAAGAAAATGGAACCAAACACTCTTTGCATGCTCCTCAACCATTAACTGAAGAAAGAAAGCACAGAATATCACAATATTTCTTTCTGGATATTCTGATATTTAAAAGGAGGAAGATATTATTACATATCCACAGCAGCAATTGATAAGTACTAAGCGCCGAATCTGGGCCACTGACATTTCATGCAGGCATATGTCCATACCTCTGCATCTGTCCATCCCACTACCCTGAACACAATTTATGCTGTCTAATTATTAACAAAGGCTTGGTTAGCACTTAGATGAGGACTAGGATTCTTCAGATAGGGCCAGGAAAAAATCCTGCCTGAGACCACAGACAGTCTCTGTCAGTCACAATTGATAATACTGCCTTGGATGCACAATGATTCAGTATCAGGTAGCTTCCTAAGTTCATCATCTGGAAGTTTTGCTTACCATGGGAAGCACTGCCAAGCAACAGGAAATTCTCTATGAAAATTCAAGTTTTGGTCATCTTATTGTGCCCTTACATTCTGGATTCATTAATCCAGAATAGTAAATCCACAACAATTCCAGATTTACATCCAAAACCAAAGCAGATTACAAATCCCCCTCTGCTTGGAAATATTTATTGGATACTATGATGTCATTCCCAATGGAAGAAGGCCAGAATAGCTTCAATGTACTGGCTACAACATGTTGTAGTTTCCATATCACCCCCAGCAATATCATAGATAACTAGTGATATAGGCACATTCCAAACAAGGTGGCCAACGTACCACAAAAACCTTCTATGCAATGTGGCAAGTCAACGTGCTACAACATGCTACATGTTCCAAAGCATGGAACCCTGTGTAGCCTCCACTTAGCCCATTTAATGTCCATATTGTTTCTGCAAAAATTGTGTTTGGAAAGCAGATTGCGACAGAAATAATTCCTTTTAGCATTGTTTGGCCATTTTGATTTCAATAAAGCAGAATTATTATTACACTGCATAAATTGCTATGTAGTTTGAAGAGACCAATGGGTAACACACATAGAGTGTACCAGACAATCACTTCATCAGGTTGACTGACTATGAAGGCCTGCGAACAGAATCTTAGCAAATAGAGTTGAAAGATAGGACCAATCTAAGCAGGAGAAAGAAGCACTCACGGGCATCCACTACTTTTCCTACAAAAACTGGCATAAAGAAGATAATGTCTGCTGATATGGCAAAAGGAAGGCAAGGCAGATTTATACAGCTCTGATGCTGCCAGGCAAGTGGGGTGACAGCTGGTAGGAGAATGTGGCAGGCTTGGAGCAAGCACCTGTTCTCTTTGGGGTTCACACACACACCATTGCTATCCAAGCCCTGATAAACTGAGGTCTCTGGAATGCAACTTGAATACAAAGACATTCCTCTTCTTCCAGAGCACTATTAAAAAATGGAGTGAAAAAATACAAGGTCAGACATTCAATAAAATTTGGGCATCACTTCCTTTCAGCTATCTCAATGATTATCTTAAAGTGGCTAGGGTGACAGATATGTAGGAAGGCCAGGTAGACTTCTAATGGTAAGTTGGTGGAACAACAACAAAAAAGTGTGGGTATGCACAGTATCTCCAAACCCAGAGGTTGGACCAAAACACCTGGAATCTATAAACAAATTACACAAATAGTCTGATTACGGAATACACAAATGTTTGTTGTTATTGTTAGCTGCCCTTGAGTTAACATCTCCAAAAATGCTCACCTCTACCTCTCTGCTCAGGTCCTGCAAGCTCAGGCCTGTGGTCTCCCTGCTTGACTCTAGCCACCTTGATTGTGGTCTTCCTCTCTTTCTGCTGCCCTCCATTTTTCCTAGCATCGCTGCCTTTTCTAATGAATCTTTCCTTCTCATAGTGTGTCCAAAGTATGACAACCTCAATTTAGTCGTTCTGGCTTCTAGTGAGAGTTTGGGGTTTATCTGTTCTAGGACCCATTTGTTTGCCTTTTTGACCATCCACAGTATCCTCATCACTCTTCTTCAGCACCATATATCAAATGAGTTGATCTTCTTTCTGCTTTCTTTACTATCCAGTTCCCCATTGATGGGGAATGCAATGGCTTGGATAATCCTAACTTTAGTATTCAGTGTTATGTCTTTGCACTTTAGGATCTTATCTAGTTCTTTTATAAAGGTACTGCCACCTATTTTTGCCCCTTCCACAACTTAGGTGCTTTGTGCATTTATTTCCAGTTCATGCCCACTTTTTATTTCCATGGGAAATAATAAGTGACTACAGTGCATTCATATGATGGAGGTAGATAATTTACACAAAGAGGGTAAAAGGACTGTGTCACTAGAATTTATGGTTCAAGAAAGTGGAGGGTGGGCTGGGAGAGAGAGAGCATGCAGTACCCCATTTCATTTCTCTAATGTTGTTCCGCTGAGGATCTATGGTCCATATCTTTGCAGGATGTTACAGTGTGGTGAAAATGGGCTTCTCCCAGGTAATTTGCTCCTTGGGACTGAGGAATCCTCAAGGCTGACAAATCTTCAAAGGTCCCCAACTAACAACAAGATGCAAGGGAAATGGAGGAAAGAGTTGTCTAAGTCTAGACAAAAGCTGTTCATTGCTCATAAACGCTTTAGGGTAGTTGAAGAGCCAGCTACCTGGCCACGAAGCAAAGAAAAAGCGAAGACTAACCGAAGTAGGAATAAATTCGGTTCCATAGCGAAACGAAGGGAATATCGCCCTTTTGGCCATTTCGCAATTAATACCAAGGCTCCCTTCTCTCCCGTCACAAAAAGCCGGGAGGAAAGGCAGCCATGGGAACCGGGGAGGAGGAGGAGGGCTGGAGGACTGGAGAAGGGAAGGCAGCCCATGGAGAGAGAGAGATCGCCTCCCTCTTCCCTCTTCCTCTCCTCCTCTTCTTTCCAATCCGGTTTGCCTTTTGCCAAGGCAATCCCTTCGCCTCGCTGGGATTTTCGCCCTGCCCACCAATTCGCAATGAATGCGAAGGCTCCCTAGGTACTTCCTCTACAAACCGAATGTCAAAATCTCCCTACTCCTTACGGATTAGCTCCGTATTCTGCCGAGTTCTGGGGCAGCGTCGTGTGTAAACACGGGGGAACAATACGGATTAGCTCCGTGTTCTGGGGCAGCGTCGTGTGTAAACACGGGGGAATAATATGTATTAGCTGTGGATGCCCTTTGGATTAGCTCTGCTTCAGACCCCATGTGATAAGGTCCATAGTGATGTGAACATTGGACTAGGACTCCAGGAGACCAGGATTTGAATCCCTGCTTAACCATGGAAACTCAATGTTTAACTCTGCTCAAGTCATGACCTCTCAGCCTTAGAAAAAGGGAATAGCACATCTCCTCTGAATAAATCTTTCCAAGAAAATCCTATGGTAAGTCACCATAAGTCAGAGTCATCTTGAAGATAACATACCAAAAAACTATCACACACAAGAGCAAAATAAATTTTCACATGCAGATTTTGCAGGGCAAAAGGACTTTCTGAGGACAAGATTCCTAATCCTCCTCTCTTCACCTCCCAAGGTCCTATGCCTGTCAAAGCTACATGGTGTGCAGGAATCAGCAGGGAAGATTTCTGGGAACATTCTCCCCTATTGCTAGTTTTCATATTAACCTAATGGTAGAAACTGGTAAAATAAAGTAGCAGTCTTACATAAGAAACAATTTACTTTGGCAACATTACCTAAGAAAAAGGACAGAGAACCCACCCTTTGAAATATAGGCCTATAAAGCAGGTGGGGGAATGAACTCAGCAAAACTGTTAAAGATCACATTGTATGATTAAATCCCAATTATTCAACATGAAATGTACTATTGGACAGAAGTAGTCTTCATTCCAGAGACAGCCTGTGTCATCTAAAGGTCTGCTTACCCCACCTTCCCATACACATGCAAGTACACAAGATAAGCTTTTTTCACATGAAAGTAAATAAATAATAATAATAATAATAATAATAATAATAATAATAGACATTTGTGAATTAAAAACTAAAGGACTGGACATCAGAAAAGCATAAGAGTTAATAGCACTTTGATTTAATTTAAAATCTGCTGTTGGGAGTGGTGGAATGGAGCTAGTGACTGAGGCAAGGGGAAGGACAGAGTAGGACTAATTTGCCAGAGAGCCTCCTGGTATGTGTCTTGCTTGTAATTAGGAGAATTAGGGGAGGAAGAAGGAAGCATACAGCATCACGCTGCTGAAACCAGTGAGATCAGTTTCTCTTGAAGTCAGCACAGGAAAGACCTAGTCACAATAAAAAAAGAAAAAAGAAAAAGAAGAATCCCAAAGTAAGTTCAGACAGTTAGCGGTGTCAGGTTGGAGGGCATTGGCAAGTGTAATTCAAACTAAAACAGCTACATTAAGCCCACTCCTCCAAGAGACAGATTTCTATTTTATTTTATTTTATTTTATTATTTTATTTTATTTTATTGCAGTTATATCCCACTTTCTCCATAAATGAGATCCAGATTCAGCCTCAATTTTCACTTGGAGAAGTCTTGTAAAAGAATTGGCTTCCTAGCTATAAAACAAATAACCTCTGAGTGCAGCCCTTCTTAGAATCTAACTGGAAAATCTGTTAATTCTCCTAGATCTTTTTCTAAATCCACCATGCTCTGTAACAAATTCTGAAGCATGCAGGTCAACACTGCAACTTCTACAGAATAGAACAAAGCAGGGTTATGAGTAATGGATTTAATGCCAAAACCACTGCAACTAAATCTAAGAAGTGGGAATCGAAGTGAATCCTCTTTCTCTCAGAGTACATAGTTCATTGCTCATAGATGAAAGCAGACACTTCTCTCTCTCTCTTGCATGTGTGCACACACAATTTGTATGTACCACAATTGAAATTAAGCAAGAGATTTAATAATAGCTGTCCTATTCATAAGCCATGATAGGGAAACTTTAATGCCACACCAGATATTTTAAGTCCTAAATTCAATAAAGCTCCAAAATCCAGAAGCAAGCTTTCTTTTTAAGTTCAGGAACTGAAAATTGTTCATTCCTAGCCATTTGGTGCATGCTCTGACACAGTAAATCAGATGGAATTAACAGATTAGGGACCTTATCACACGCTGGCCACGAAGCGAAAAGTAACCGTAATAAGAATAAATCCAGTACTATACCGAAATGATCCCAAAGAGCCCCCACAATACGTAAATGGCTATCAGACGCAACTAGCATCATCGCGCAATTATCGCGCTTCCATTAAAGTGCATCCTGGATACGTATTTGCCGTTCACACACAATTCAGAAAATCCTGGACATGGCCCCGCGCCGGCTTGTGAAGGAGGGGTTTGGGTGACAGCCGGCTGTCAAACACACCCCTCCTTTCCAAGCCGGCGTGGGGCCTGGGCTCTGAGCAGAAGGGAGCCTGCGCTGACTTGAGAAGGAGGGGTGCGTTTGACAGCCAGCTGTCAAACACACCCCTCCTTCCCAGAGTCCCGGCCCCATGCCGGCTTGGAAAGGAGGGGTGCGTTTGACAAACACAAGAAGGAGGGAAGGAAAAAGGAGCTGAGGAGGAGAAGAAGGAAGGAGAGGAAGAGGAAGAGGAGCCGGGAATAGCAATGGCTGAGGGAAAGGAGCAGGAAGGAGGGAAGGAAAAAGAAGCTGAGGAGGAGAAGAAGGAAGGAGAGGGAGAGGAGCCGGGAATAGCAATGGCTGAGGGAAAAGAGCAAGAAGGAGGGAAGGAAAAAGGAGCTGAGGAGGAGAAGAAGGAAGGAGAGGGAGAGGAGCCGGGAATAGCAACGGCTGAGGGAAAAGAGCAAGAAGGAGGGAAGGAAAAAGGAGCTGAGGAGGAGGAAGGAAAGGGAGAGGAGCTGGAAAAAGCAATGGCTGAGGGAAAGGAGCAAGAAGGAGGGAAGGAGGAAGGAGCTGAAGAAGAGGAAGGAGAGGGAGAGGAACTGAGAAAAGTATCTCTTGAGAAGCAAGAAGAGGGGAAGGAGGAAGGAGCGAAGGAGGAGGAGGAGGAGGGCGAGGAGCCGGGCAAAGCCTCTCCCGGAGGCGAGGAGCGAGAAGAAGGGAAGGAGGAAGGCGCTGGAAAGGATGGAGGGGTGGGAGCGGAGGAAGGGGGCCCCGAGGCGGTGGAGGCTCCATCGGGAGGCGGCGGCGGCGGCTCTTGGAGCCAGGCTGCAGCTGGAGAAAGTGGCCCCAAGGGGAGCCTTGCCTCGGAGGACGGGGGAGAAGCCCTGGAGAGGAGGAGGAAGAGGAAAGCCACAGAGGAGCAAGAGATGGAGATGGAGAAGGAGGAGGAGATGCTGCTTGTGCCTCCTCCTCCTCCGCCGCCGCTGTCAAACACACGCCTCCTTCCCAGAGTCCTGGCCCCGCTGTCAAACACACCCCTCCTTCCCAAGCCGGTACGGCGCAGGCGGGGGCGGGGAAATGCTCCACAATACGTATTGGGGAAATGCTCCCCAATACGTATTGCATGTTCATATGTATTTCGGAGACTCGAGCATTGCGCAATGATTTCGGAAGCGCAGTTGTACTTCCTAAAGAAACCAAAATTCAAAAGATCTCAATTCATTTCAGATTCGTTCGAGGTTCTGTCGGGGTTCTGTACAGTTCTGTGCGACGTCGTGTGTAAACACGGAAAAATAATACGTATTAGGTCAGGATTTCTTTTGGATTCTGTCTGCTTTGGACCCCGTGTGATAAGGTCCTTGGTTCCTTTTATTTGGAAAGTTTCTCTGCCCCCAAGAGGTTGGGAACTGGTGCTGCCATCAGGGATAAGCACTGCTGGATATATATCTACAGGGACCCATACACCAACCATTGGAGACTCATTTGTCCAAATCAATACCTTGATCAGCAGCCTAAAAGACCAGCACAATCCAGAGGATGCAGGTCCCAGGATCATGATAAGCTTTTAAGGCAGGACCACAGTCTGTGGGATTGAAAGTCCCTAAAGTGGTACTGACGTTCATACTTGCACCCCCTCAATGATCTGTATAACTCTACAACATAGTATACCACATATCAGCCCATCAGTGCAGGTAGGAAAGCCTGAAGAAATTGTCTGAAAGCAGGAAGAAAAGAATTGAGCTCCAAGCCACAAGCCCACCAGACTTCCAATCCTAAAGGAAGAGTGGAGTCTGAGAGAAATGGGATCTGTTAATGGTGCAATGAACAGCTTCAGTCTTTGTTGGAGAAGGCTGCTCACCTGGAGCTCTCCAAAGTGCTGCAGCTACTGAATATAGAAATAAAAATTAATTTCTTACCATCTATTGAAGATTTCAACCACAATTTTAAAATTTGCTAATATCAATTGTTAAGTGCCAAGAACATTACATTTGTGGAACCTTCAGTGCTTCTTATTATTTTAATTTATTACTGAACATTTCTAGTAATAGTAAACAGGTCTTTAACATTTAACAATTCAATTACTCAGTTAATTAACTAATGAATTGACTGTAATTTTTCCTTCATGGTTTAACATTAATGAATTATTTTACAATTTAACAATAACTTGCCAATATTAATGCTTCCAATCTCAGCTTGTCCCCTCATGTCTTGAGAGCTTTGTGTCATTCAAAAGAGGACACAACACTACGGACACCCCTTGTTATCTCTGTCTGTTCCCTCTTGGCAAGTGAACTGAGCAATGAGGAGATAGAACAGAATCTTTCACTTGCCTTGTCTTCTCCTTCTGGGCAGCATTGTGGTTCCAAAAGAGAGGGCAATGGGAAGTGGTGACAGCAGAAGAAAGGAGGTTGGCACAATCGGGTGTGGGAAGTCCACTCAGGCATATTGCCCAAGGACCTTCCAAAAGCTGGAGCCAACACTGCTGTCAAGTCTTACAACATTTGCCATGGCATAAATGATCCTTCCCATCACCTGTCCCTAGCCCAGAACAGTACAACAAGCACAACCATGCATTTACTATCAACCATTGTGTGGACACACAAAAATGTGCGTGATATACACACTGGCATGTCTTCCATCCATTGTCAACCTTAGTATGTAGCTGTCAGAACTCAGAAAAGGTGCTATGAAAGCCAGTGGTCTTGCTGGTTCTGGGATTCTGGGAACTGTCATTAAAAAAGCAACTTTTCCAAGCCCTAGAAGTAGTACATTGACAAGACTGTTCCCTGGCATCTTGTGTTAGCTTCCTCAGTGTTCATATTTGTATCATTCTTGTATTTCCATACAGCCCCATGGAGCTTAACAACACAGTATAAAGCAGTAACAACATAATAAACAAGATGAGAAAACACTGTTATAAATTTTATACAGACAATGAAGTAGACAAGCAGAACATAAAAACTAGTAGGGTGGGAAGGAATGGAAAATTATCTCTTGTTTGGATGAGAAATGACTTCTTCCATATAAGGAAATATGGGTACAGTAGAAACCTACAGAATTTTGTTAATAGCACCTGGTTACCTTCTACATGGTCTACCTGATCTCATTTGTCGATGTACCTGAACTGCTGTAACGATCAAAGGATTACTCTTCCTTCCTCCCTACACTATGCTGCTTTAAGAATGAAATTGCTAAATACAGGTCAAATGTGTTGGTCTCATTTTGGAGTTTGTTGACATTTCATTATTCCACACTAGTTATTAAAAACAATTAAAATCTTATAAAAACATTAAAAGCTTAACACACAAGAACAAGTGAGAAACAGCAGCAGCACCCTAAGATTGTAGATCCCAAGGTTACACACCAGGATATAAGCTGCTGCTGCTGCTGCTGCTGCTGCTGCTGCTGCTGCTTCTTCTTCTTCTTCTTCTTCTTCTTCTTCTTCTTCTTCTTCTTCTTCTTCTTCTTCTTCTTCTTCTTCTTCTTCTTCTTTTAAATAATTTCCAAAAGAAGATAGTTGAGGCAAACAACCAGAGCTCTAGGTAAAAGATGTTTATAAGCCTCAGTTTCTCTTAAGAAATGATGACTTTATTGGTGGGCTAACCCGTGGCCTACCAATGCATGTAATTCACCCTCATAGCATCACTTCCGAAAATTTTTTAAGAAGATTAATTCAGAGTGTAGTAACCTGCTTGTTGGTGGGATCAAGCAGTTGGGGAGCACATTACACCTACTCCAAAGATGAACTAGCTCTCACTTTGTTTCTCAGTACAAAAAAGTGCTCGGGGCCATTCTTTTATTTCATCCTGCTTCGCCCAAGTATCTCCACTTTGTAGCCCAAAAGCTCCTACTAACAAAGTGGGGGCAGGTGTGATAACTTGCATTATATTCTTTTAGCAGACCAAAACAAAGCTGGAAGAAACAGTGTTTTGCTGTCTAGGCATCTGTAATTGATCTGTGCTCCTTTCCTCATGATTTAACTTCTGTTTAATTGGACAGAAAAATAATTAACTCCATAAGCCAGTATTTCCATTTGTGGGGTGGGCTGGCATTCCTGGACTGTTTTGACATATAGGAAGAAGGAGATGCTAGCTCTGTCTTCGCAAAACCACCATCTTATTTCCTTCATGTTCTCAGGCATGATTAGAAGCCATTCTGAGGGGTCATACTGCCAAAGGTCCCTATTTCATTCCCCATTCAAGGGGCTAAACTACTTAAGATATATCCTCCCCCTGGCTCCAGAAGAAAATTTCAGTTCAGACTTGAGTCAGCAATTCCTTACTGGATCTCAGCCTAGCCAAAAATAACAATTGGGGGGTTGTTAGTATTTGAGTGATTAAAGCTGTCGCCTTTGCCTTTAACCTCAAGTGTCTGACCCAGCAGCACATGTTGCCACATTCTTGGTCCAGAATGCAAACAGAGTGCTACCCTTGGTCCTGCCTTGGAGTGCCCAAGACACTGGGATGTATAGGCTATAGTTCAGTGCTAGAGCCGTTGTTTTGCATGCAAACAGTTCTGGATTTAATCCTTGCTATCTCTTCTTAAGTGGTGTGTAGCATGTGATGGGAAAACCTGAGACCATGGAGAATTGCTGCAAATTAGTGTAGGTAATACTGAACCTCTTGAAGGATCAATGGTTTGTTTACACATAATGCAGTTTATAATATTTCATTCAGTGGAGTTTTATACCTAAACACCAGGGGGTTTAGGACTGCATGCATGATACCCCACTTTGTTTTTGAATACACACAATCACACTGTGTACACAAGATTTAGACACAGTGACTGGGCAAAGATCATTGGGCAATCTTCGTGGGTAAGTAGAGACTGGAATTCTACTTTTTGAGTCTTGGATCAATACTGAATCCACTATATCCATTTCAATTAATGCTTTATTGTAATAAGTGTATGGGAAACAAATGCATTTTGTAATCCTATTAGCTATTAGCCCAGTGCTGCCTAAACTATCTGATGTCAGGAATTGGAAATTATCCCCCGTCCCATGTGCCAGCTACCAATACCATATTTGTACTCATCAGTTACAACTGTTCTTTCTTTCTCTCCAGCAACTGGCAGCTGATAGCTTCTGGTCTGGAGCTGTTCTGTGGTCTACCACCTTTAGAAGCACTGGCCTAGATTATCTAGCACGGGGTAGGCAACCTTTCCCCTTTAAGGGCCGAGGGACTTCAGCTCCCAGAAGCCTCAACCATGTTGGTCAATAGTCCCATGTTGGCCAATAGCTCCTGGGATTCTGGGAGCTGAAGTCCCTCGGCCCTTAAAGGGGAAAGGTTGCCTACCCCTGCTAGCATCTTAAGTTCCTGGGTCCACAAATATTTTTGCAGCACAAGGAAAAGCTGGACTCACATGATGGGGGACTAGAACAGTAAAGTCACCAGCTATTATGAAGGACCGAAGGAAGTTACTTAAATGGCTACTTTGTTTTCTTGCAAAAAGGGTATCTGTAACTGTATCTCTCATAACAAAATACTGCAGCTCAGGAAATCAAAGCAAGATATCAGCCAGCTCCCAAGATATATATGCTACTTTCTCATAAGCATTCTTAATCCAGGAAGAGGTACAATCACCAAAACTTTCCTGACTGCTGTGTTTGGAACTTGCATTCCCTGTCCTTGTGTGCTGAGCAGCTGGAGCTCATCTGTGGTCACAAGCATTCAACATCCAGGACACTCAGCAAAGTTCTCTGCACAGTACACACATACCATCCCATTACTTTACCAAAGAGTCTGGTAATAGTGGGGTCCAGTTTCCTGGAATGGGCTCAAGCAAGCAAGGGGAGGCCCATAATGGTTCTCTCAAATAGTTACTCAATTGTACAAATGACATCAGCATCAAATCAGAACCATGTGGCTTGGCTCTGAAACCATCTGGACATAGGTCCTCTTGCATCTGATGTCCACAGAGGAATACTTTGAAGAGGGTGTGTGGGGAGGCACGATACATAAAGAAATGACAGCAGTTATAACGATGTGTGTGCCTTCAAGTAGCCTGTCGACTTATGGCAACCCTATGCACAATTAATCAAAGACAAGTCCATGCTTAAGACACATTACTTAAGGGAGGGGGGGGAATGTGATGCCAAGGGGTGGGGGTGTTAGAGAAAATGGGGAACATCTATCATGCTGTCTATATTGCAAGCCCTGTTCTTGAAAATATAACTATTCCAAAAAGCAAAACAAAACCAAAACCCAGTGTTCTTCTATTCATGCTTTTTTATTCCCTTCCTATTGCAGAGCTTTCCAGCTGGGGCATAAGCCTAAGGCGTGGGTGTATGCCTGGAACCAGTTCCTGACTCTGGGCCGATCTGTGCGAGATGGATGGCTCCCAGCAGAGTCCCTAGGCTGGTATTTTCCATGTGAACTTCAAAGCCATTCAAGGTTTGGCAGGGCCTTTCCTGATCTGTTAAGGCTTTGGGTGTCAGAGCCAATCAAATCAGATTCTCCAATTCACTTCCATCTTTTGCACAGTGCTGAAACATGACACTGCATGAACATACACACCTTTGCTGTTTTCATGGGAATAAGCCACATTAAAAAACATGGGTGGGCAACTGCCAAGGATTGGGAGGCCACATTACACCCCCACCCCTGCAGTATAGTGAAGTCATAATTGTTTCATGTTTCCCACCCCCAGGCTGTTTTCAACTTATCTTTTAATTCCTAAATAAAAAAACTGTCCAGGACCTAAAAGAAAGCTGAGCAGGATGTGTCAAAATCCCCCCTCCTCACAAACATTCTGGAATATAGGGGAGCATTATTTTTTTAAAAAAAACTCATCCCCCCCCCCCAACAAAAGAAATTAGGGTCTCAAAAGTGGTTTTGGGGCTGCATTATACCCATTATGACTTCAACTTAGGAAACCACAGAATAGAGGGTCTCCCTGAGCACATCTCATTCTTATTTATTCATTTCATTTCAACCTTTTAGAATCAGTGGGAGGAAACCCTATAAAAGGTGGAAAATCATCAAATTTAGGGAAAGGGGGTGCAGCCATCTGGAAGAACTCCAGTGGTCCAGATTGGGCCCCAGGAGGACCAGATTAGTGCCACGGCTTGCAGTTTGCCACTCCTGCTTTAGGTGTTCCAGGAAACTGAGACAGGATAGGCAGGATTGTCACACCTCCACTGATCCCCTTCAACACGGAGAGAAAAAATAAGGAGAAAAAAAATATGTTTCTGCAGGCCACAGTGGAAAAGTGACAACTGGAAGAACAGATCATAAGATGGCAAAAGACACAATGTCTGCATTCTCTCTTTAAAAAGACAGACACAGTCTCCATACAAAGAGAAACAAGCAAACTTAACTCTTTTCCAGTTATGCATTACATGCAAGCTGCTGAACACCATTCTTAACTAATCCAAGTCAATTGAAAAAGGAAAGTGTACGCCCAGAAAAGTTCCTCTTCCTTTCCAAACACAGTGAATGCCAAGTGTCAACCAAGGTAAACCCGTAACACCCAAACTGGGATTCAGTCTTATTTCTCCCCAACAAAATTAGCACCATGACAGAAAAGTAGGGTCTGATATATAGCAAAGACCTGGTAGCCAAACAGCCTCAACCTACAAAATCAAAAACCTTAGTGCCCAGAAAGAAATCTGTGTTGGAGTCTAATATACCTGAGGAAAGAAATGATCCACATTTCTCTTTCAAATGAATTCTGCATTATATGGGAAATGGACAAAGTTTGGCTTTCAAGGTGACGTCCCAGAATCCCCCCAAGTTCACTGGGGGATTCTGGATATTGTATATAATCCAAAAAAAGAATTTTTCCCAAGATCTGGAATTGTATACATAATGCACACAGTTTTTTTATTGTACACACAGACAGATGTGTACTAAACATATCCTTTCCATATTGACATATCTTTATACATATACATCATACACTGTATATGTAGTCCACTGGTAGCACCTCTCCCCTCCTTAAACCTAGCTGCACACATGCATTATTCCTCTTAAGACTCAGCGGTGGCTGGCAACTTCCATGTCAGTGAGGTGGTAAGTCTGGTCTGAGTTTTAGTCTCATTTTTAAAGGAACTATCTAAAGTGCTGGACCTACTTGAGGGTTAGAGTTCAGCACCCTGAATGTCTCCTTTAAAGTTCACACTAAAACCTAGTTTAAGATTCCCTCTCTCACTGACATGAAAGCCACCAGCCAACACTGCAAACATATTTCAAGCTCCCCAATCAAACATTCTGCCAAACAATTTCTCTAGCTGCCAGCAATTGCACAGAATATGTCATATCATTCCACAAGTGTACACACAAAAACCTAACTTTTCCCTCTGGACAATCTGAGTGATTTTCCCCCCCATTTAGCTGTGAGCTTTGCAAAATGGGGCAATCCCCACTAATAAAAACCACACAATACATTTCACTTCCATCTGCAAAAGTACAGCAGCCACAATTGCAGGGTAACCAGAGAGGAATTTGCTGTCACACATCATCCAATTAAAGCATCCCATTCTGGAGATAAAGATTCTAGAGACCAGACATGACTTGGGAGTGCTGCTCCTGACATCCTACATTCCGTCCGTTTGACCCAGACAGATTTCACCAGGTTGCAGGGAGTGTGCCAGCTGGCTTAAGGCCAGTACTGTTGGCCAGAGCTACTCTCCCAAGACCACGTTCACAGAAATAATCCTATATTCACATAGGGCTGGTGGGTGGATGACTGGCTACAATGCATTATCAGCAAAGAAGGGATCAGAAACTGCTAGTGAAAAACTAAAGCCCTCCACAACTCTCACCAAATGTCACTGGTCTTAATTCTGTTGATGAAGAGAGATCTCAGTTCCTTAGATCTCAGTTCCTTATTAACTGACTGGTAGTTGATCTTCTCTCAAACAAAAGAACAACATCTTTGGCATACAGAAAGTATCATTAGCATATGGAACTCCACCCCCATTCAGTGATGGCCACTGTCTTAGATGCCTTTAGAAAAGAACAGGTATGCCTCAGTTAACAAAGTAGCTTTGTTCCTGGCCACTACTTCTTTAACAGTAAATTTGCAATCAGATGCAAAAATAACATGGAAAGAATTGGTATAGGTTCCTACACCACAAAAATGAAGAGCAGTTCAACATGTTTCAGCTAACTTTTTCTTCAAAACTAACATTATGGACATCTGAAATAAAACAACTAATTCAGGTAAACCTTGCATAAGTAAACAAAAACATTTTGAACCTTTTATAGACTACTTGAAGGCTCCTTCCAAAATGCATCTAGGGATTACTTTTTCTTTCACCAGCCTCTTGATTTTCTTATGATTTCTATTTTGATAGGCAAACATATATGTTTATGCTTCTTTTAACACTTATAGGGTAGCTGGTGAGGCAGCTTATCTGCTCTCTCTTTCTGTCTTGCATTTGCTGTTCATGAATGCTCAGCAATGGATTCTGGAGGCAACTGCTGTTTACTTTGCCTGTTGTAGGCAGGCAAAGACAAATACAGTAGAGTCAACTAGAGTAGAATCTCACTATTTCCCAGCTCAACCTTTGCTGGGAAAGGCTAACCTTTAGGCTGTTTACTGCAGACACACTGTTGCCACCCAACACTAAAAGTCTGTTTCTCCAGCCCTCCTCCACCATCTTCCCAATCCCAATGCCACTGAAAACCTTCCTAATCAGAGGAAAATGAGGAAACCCAGGGCTAGCTGAGCATAAAAAACTTGACTTGCTATTCATATGATATGATAATGATATGACATCCATAGCAAAACCTGAAAGTACACAGGCCAGCAATGTCATTATGATCATACACCATTCCAAGAGAGAGAAGAGGGGGAAATATGAACTAAAAATTTCTTTTTTAGGGTAGTTGGTCTTTCATAGCAGTCCTCTTTTATTTCCCACAGTCATCATTACCTGCATGTGATGAAGCCTCATTCAGTGACAGACCAAGAGGGGATAATATGAACTTCCTGATCCTTATTAAGCTTTAGCAAATGTTTATAAAGCAGCCAAACATACTGAAACAAGCAAACTGAGCCCCCAGAGCTGAGAGAAAGACTGGTTCACAGCACAAACTTGGAAACATTTAAGAAGATAATGACTTCATTGATACTTCCTCTAGTTTCCTCTTGACTGTTTGGTAGTTCTCTTGAATGTTTCTCTGCTACAGAGCCCTGAAGAGTTTCGAAGAAACTGATGTCTGATGGTGGGGGGAATTGATGTCTGATCGAACCAGGGGAAATGGTGAGGCTGTAAAATCCTGCCAGGTTTTCAGTTAATATTGTATAATGCTGGGAAATGGCAAAAAAAGTTCTCCCCAACCCCCAGTGAACCAGGAGGTATAGCCAAACATCTGCTTTTGCCTCCAAATGGGATTAGGCTAAAGAAAGACAGCGACTAGAAACAGTCTACCAGTCTAAAGTTTTGGGATATACCCTTGACGCACCTGCAAGGGGCTAAGAGGAAATTGAATATTTACCAGATTTGGCTCCAGAGCTTGAGGATTGCTCTCTTTGCTACATGAAAATTGTTCTAAACTGAAGTATTCATCCCACAGGATCTGTGAGACTTTCCAAAATAACCACATAATCAACCAATCCTGCTCTTGTGTCAAAGAGATGGCGTTATCTAGGTATCTATTTATCCTATTTATTTGTATTTTATTAATTTAGAATATTCATAATCCAG
Organism: Phrynosoma blainvillii; assembly: GCA_026167975.1. Taxonomy (NCBI): domain Eukaryota; kingdom Metazoa; phylum Chordata; class Lepidosauria; order Squamata; family Phrynosomatidae; genus Phrynosoma; species Phrynosoma blainvillii. The sequence continues at coordinate 267,648,949 of JANUYF010000004.1, forward strand.
TTTTCAACAAAATATTCACAGGACAGGCAGAGTCTGTTTTTATTGTGAAGAGAGAGTAGTAGAGAACATTTCTCCCCTATTCCCATACATGCAGAGGACAGGATGGAGGGGGAGCTGACAGATGGTGCCATGGCAATAGTTCTCTCCCCACAAAGCAGCAGTACACCTTTGCAGTTTCCCCAAGGCCATTTTTAGTCAGGGAAGCCAAGCTTCTTATATCTACTAATTTGCTCCACTATTTCCTTCACTGCATAGCCTTGCAGGTGAGATTGTGATTCCAGTGGTTTGGAGGAGCTACCAGACATCAAAGGCCGTTAAGAAAACTCCTTCAGCTATCAAGCTATACAAAAGCCAAGAGATACAGTGATTTCTTCTTTGCATAACAGAACACTATATCCATAACATCATGCTGTCCAAGATACTGACTAATCTGGAAAACTGTTCCCATGCTTATGCTTAACTTCCCCTAATTCCCCATGCCTGCAGCTGTGATCCATCTCAAAGAGGGAAGGGAAGTGAGTAAATTGCTCATTTGCAGATAAACCTGTAAGCAAGTTTCCGTTTGATCATTGCAGGCTCAATGTGAAGTCTAATCCAAAAAGGACCAAGTCAGAGGCCAGGCACCAAACTTACCTTTGCTCTTTTTGTATGCATGTGCACATATGCAGACACACAGCTGTTTCAGCCCATTGTGGAATAATAAAACAGTCAGATGCTGCTTGTCAGAGAGAACGAGCAAGCATTGCCTCATAAACCACAATACAGAACATGATCCCAGAGGCTGTGCTTGCATCCAGAACAATACAGTTGCTTCCAAATCCCCATCTCACTGACTGTCAGCACTGCCAACATGTTAAAGGTTTTCTATTTGTTTTTGTGTTTTTTTTAAATCTCAAGGCTCTGTATTGGCTGGAAGCCTGAAATGTACTGGAGCCTCTGGCCAAGTGGACATCTTCTCCAAATGTCCCCACCCTATGTCCTGTTTCTACTCTGACTGCCTAGCTTAGAAGTTGTATGAATAGCATTCTTTGCATCTTTTGTGAAGGAAAGCAAAGCTAGCACTCACATATACACTTTCTTTTCCCTCCCCTCCCCCAAGCACAGATACACAAAAAAGCTATCTAGATAATTTCTAATTTCAGCTCATTTGGGATTTATTATAATGGTCTCCTTAAAGAATGATCCCCTTGATGGCTTGCCTCTTCACTAAATGTGTGGAGTACTAGTCAACCATGGAAAACAACTTGGTCACCTTGGGCAAGTCACAGCCTCAGAGAAAGGCAAAAGCAAGCCCCCTCCTGGACAAACCTTCATAAGTTAGTTTGCCTTACCATCACCTTAAGTCTGAAATGACTTGAATGTACACAATAACAACAACAACATTGAACATAGCAACACTCACTACAAAATACAAATTAATAAAGCTAAAGGGAAAATAACTTTCCCGAGAAAGTTGGAAGGGCAGGTTCTGAACTTCAAAACACAAAGCTACTCGTTTGAACCCAGAATTTTCTGCTCCAGCATAATAAATTTCACATAATGTTTAACACGCTTTTCATAAAATACAAACCTTCCCTCTTTGTACCATTAAACAAATCTCCCAGTTGTGCTTTCTCTCTCTCCCTCTTTGCCAACCAACTCAGCATCCCCAGTCTCTCTCACCCTGTGAGAGCCTGGATTTCTCTTCCCCCTCTCCCCCCATCACCTTGCCCCAGTTCACCCTTCAATTTCTCCTGCCACACCTATGGTCCTCTCTAATCTTACTACTCCTTGGGCCAATCATTCCATTTTCTCATGTCAGGGACAGACACTGCTGTTTCAGGCCAAACATTGCTAGGAAATATCTCCCCACTAAGGATGCTGCTGGTGGCGCAGTGGTTAAATGCCTGTACTGCAGCCACTCATTCATAGACCACAAGGTTGCGAGTTCAATACCAGCCAGGGCTGAGGCTCGACTCAGGCCTGCATCCTTCCGGGGTCGCTAAAATGAGTACCCAGCTTGTTGGGGGGCAATCAGCTCACAGTTGTAAACTGCTTAGACATCCGATAGCATGATATGAAGCGGTATATAAATGAAAAAAAAAATGAAGCTGCTGCTGAAGTTCATAATGTGAATGGCCCATCTAGTAATGCCCCAATATATTACAAGTGTGTCATTTTCCCTAGATCTTCACACTGATAGACAAAAGGAAACTCTGTTCAAGTGTGGTCAATACTGTAAGTGACCAATATTCTTCAGCAGATGCTCTGGCCTGATCTAGATAATTTAGAAAAGAAGGACCTCTTCTTAGACTGCCAATAGGGTCCATATTTACATACACATGCATGTGCACACATACTGTTTGGTTGAAGCACCAAAATGCTCTTCAGCAGGAACAAGAGCATCCTCATCCAAGAGGACTGCCAGTCTTTGATAGCTGTGATAGCCAAGTTCTGCCTCCTGTGCACTTTTGGCACAAACAGCCTCTTTGCCTTTCCCCCATTCTGGTCCCTTGGCATGGCACTAAGCCTTAGGGGACTAAGAGAAACTACTCCCTTTGTTGCAGTCCATCAGATAAATAGCATATGATTCCCTATCAAATGTAACAAGTAAGAAAACTGTGGTGTTCTACTAGTGGTGTTCGATTTTACACTCTAAAAAAGCCCTGGAAAATCTACCTGCTTCCCACTAAAAACTTCAGGAGGGAAGGCAAAGACAGATCAAAAGTGGAAGTAATGGAAGAAAACTATAAGTGAATCCAAGCAGGGTGGACAAGAGTTTCAAAAGCTTTTGTCCAATCCTTCTGTTTAGCAGGCAGAACTGAGAAGAAACTCCTCTCCAAAACAGGGGATTCAGAACTGGATGACCTGCCTTCCGAGTAGGAGGAGAAGCCAACCTCTCTTTCTGCTGGTTCTCTTGCTATGTCTCAATGCATTGAACAGTGGGCTGTAGAAATAACTGCCATGCTTTATAGGGCTGGCATTTCCATTCTAATTTTTATAATCTCCAAGACAGAAACAATAAAACATATGTCAATAAAAGCAGAAAATGTTTATTGCATCAACTAACTAAACACACGCTCTTCAATTGCAGCATTTCAGTCATTAGTGAGGTTCAAAGCCTTCATGGTCCAGTTGAGTCCTGTCTCTCTGAGGGCAAGTTTCTCATCTGGAATCACTTTGACTCTTGCCATCTGCAACAATAAGCCACCCCTCCACTGATTCCTTCAAAGCAACATGTTCCTCTTTAGGCTCAAGGTGGTAATGGCAGAAGACCTCACAGGTCAGCTTTCCTGCATTCCCTCCTTGCATGCTATAGCTCTGCTGGAGACTTAACTACAGGTAGCTGAAGGGCATCAATCAGATGAAGAACAAAGCAAGGGAAGAGATTTTTTTTAAAAAAAGAGACAGCACAACTATGGGGTGTCTAAAGGGGAGCAAAGCAACTGAGATAATAAATTACTAGGCCAGCATCACTCACAGTATGTATGTTAAACAAGAATGGATTACTCCTGTCCTGTTCACTCAGTATCAAAAGGCATACATATAAATATTGCTCTTGCAACTGCAAGAGAAGAAAGAGGAGAGCATACCATGGTTTGTTTGTCTTTTAACTAAATTAGGCAATTATATGTAATTTTAACTGTGACAGCACTGGCTGAAAACTCATCTGCCCTTCCCCAAAGAGATGCTATAGTATTTCATTCAGTTCCCATTTTTCAAACTGATTTGTACTTCAGACATTATTATGCAGGTTGGAAAGCAACTATCCTTTGGCTTGTGCATTTCTTCAGATTTGACAAAGTAGTTCTCAGTTTAAGCATTCATGTTAGGTTAAGTGCAAAATTAGTATAATTTAAAACAAAATGTTTATCAAATGATTAGTTTGGGGGCAGATACATATAAAATGTGTGATGTAAAAACATTTAAAATTGTGTGTGTGTGTATACACACATGCAAAGTTTTGTTTTCTACAACCACAGACTGAAACAGAAACAGATTTATGAAGGAATACCTATAAAACTGACACTCTTTGGAAAAAACAATAATGCTAGGAAAGGTGGAGGGAAGTAGGAAGAGAGGAAGATGGAGGGACTCTATTGAAGAGGTCACGGGTATTAAGGGGTTGCAAGAATTAAGCAGAGGAGTGGAGGACAGAGGATCTTGGAGATGTCTCATCCATAGGGTCACCATGAGTCGAAATCGACTCAAGGGCAATCAACAACAACAAACTTACATTGACCTGTGGATGAGTATATAAAGTAAATACTTTTTCTGGAGTCTTTGATCTGGATAAGACTTTCACTATTATATAATATTATATAATACCCTATTCTGATGCAGTGAAAAATAACTTGTAATGCCCAGTTAACATTAACTCTGTACTCTCTTGAGCCAATGATAAGATAAAGCAAAACAAATATAAAGCCTCTTTCTTTTCCAGTCAAATCATTTGGGCACTGGGGATATAACTGTCACATCACCGACTTTAGGAGACATTCAATTAAATTAGTGGGAAGCAAGTGGTTTATATTTACAACATGGATCTGAAAGGAGCAAGGATGTGTAGAAAGGTGTACTGGTAATTTTAAGATTAATCAGCAAATCCAAAGGGAAGGTAGTTTATCTCAGTGCTTTATGGGAGCATTACTATAGCCACAGTACTTTCCTATAACAGACATTTTGAAAACAGATTCAGGGGTACCCTTGTTGGCCATGCAGCAAAATATAACAAAATACAATATGCACAAAACATAATCCATAAATCGAACAACTAAAAAGTACAAAATACATCATGCAAGTTTTCTCTGACCCACTGGGTTCTTCCATCAAGCAAAAGATGTTTTAAAAAATCATACAGGAGAAGAAAAGTGATGATGTTACAGTCGCAAGTCTACATTTTATATCAAATGTTATTTCAATGAAAAGCAGCTGGAAAACTCCTCTTTATTAATGGGATAATGATGGGATTATCGCAACGTCACGCGATGTTATCTGAAAATCTCTTGGCAATTATGCAAAACTGGCAGGAGCATCCTGCTATGCTCCTGTTACTTCTGCCCCTCTGAAAATTTCTGTAGTTAAGTTGGTCTGGAGATATCTCAATTCCACCAGTGGCCACTCCTCTTCTTGGCAATGGGAAGACTGAGTGCTTGACCACTAATTTTTTCTAAAAATCCAGATTTTCTTGTGTGGGTTGCATTTTGAGGCTACTTTGGTGCGGAGCTGGGGGGAGAGGGGAGTTTTTGGTGGAAGGGAATAGTTAGGTCTGGCAAACTTGGTGTGTATCAGCATATTATTATTATTATTATTATTATTATTATTATTATTATTATTATTTCAGTATATGTTCAGCCATGAAATCAGTGTTGAGAAGTTAGATCAGGCTACCCTTCCCTCCTCCCCCCCACTGCCCAAGTCTTGCATTGGCTTTCAATGTTTATACTGTTCTGTCTTCCAATCCCCCCAACCAATCAGTATTGTGTTATCATTCTTTTTACTTCAATGAATGGAGTGCACACATTCCCTCTCCCCCTCCTGATCATCCACTCGCTTGCTTGTGCAGAGATTCCATGCACTCTCTTCCACTCAAGCCCCCTCATCATTCACTCACTCACTCGTGAAAATCTGCAATGTATGTGCATGAGGGATCTGGGAGGAAGGGAGTATGTGAGATCTCCATGTGCATGATCAGATGACGAGGGGAGGGAATGCATGCACTTCATTCACTGAAGTAAAAACAAAAACAGTACAATGCTGATTGGGTGGCGGTGGATCAGGGTAGGGAGGTAAGAGTAAAAACAACAAAAGCAAATGCAATATTTGGGCAGGGAGGATGAAGAGGGAGGAGTAGCCCAATCCAACCCCTCACTGCTGATCTCATGGTTGAACATTTTAATAAATAAAATATGGGGGGGTCTTTCTTCATCAAGTTTGTGTGTGTATTGTGTATATTTAAAATTTCCTCACTCACTCACTGAAGCAGCAAAGGAGGAAAGGGGATTGGATGGCAAAGCATCCAATCAAAGTGCAAGATAGGCTATCGGTTGATAAGTTGATGCATGCTGGGAAGGCAAAAAACAGTGGAGCAAAGCGAGTTTTCCAGGAGGAAATGTGTTACCAGTTAGGACAATGTCACCTCACTGTGTGATATTAATGGGTTGCTGCAGGGTTCATTCTTTGGCAGGAGAAAACAGAGGATAAGGCTGCCAACTGTTTAGTTGTGATCCACAATGAGAGGCAGAATGAGGAGTAGTGGGAGAGGATTACTGCCCCCATCCATATCTTGCTTATGGATTTTCTCCAGGTTTATGGGTTTTCTGCGGACTGGTCACTATGGGAAGCAGAATGCTGGATTAAATACCAAGAAGGCCTTCTCTTGCACTCCCATCAGACATGCCTCTGAGGGCAACAGGTCAAAAGTAGAACCTCCCTTAAAGATCTGATAGCCCTGGCAGGCTCTTATGGGAGGACACAGGCCTTCAAATAGCCTGGATGGAAGATGATGATGATGATTAGTATCCCGCCTCTCTGTGTAACAGATGTATATAAGTCATGACTAGCACTCTGAATTAAGCCTGGAAAGACTGGCAAACAATGGAATTGTCATAAGAAGGGAGTCTTGTCCTCCCTATACTGACCTAAGTCAACATACTCGCTGCAGCACTTTGGTCCAGGTGAACTTTCTGAGTACTTTTCAAAGGCAGCACCATGTAAAATGCATTACAGTAAGCTAAATGGTTATAACTTTAGCATGTGTCTCTGTGGTAAGATCATACATCTCCAGGAATGGGAACCACTAGCGCACAAGCTTTAACTAAGCAAAAGGAATTCTGGCCACCTCAGAAACCTGAGCATCCTGGCTCAGGCTTGAATCCAGGAGTACATGCAAACAGCACACCTGTGTCTTCAGGAGCAATATAACCCCATTCAGCACAAGCTGACTCTCTATTCCCTGACCTGTCTTTCAATTAACCAGAAGGAACTGAATCCTGTCTGGATTAAGCTTTGTTTGTGTGATAGCACCAGATCCCAAAATTCTAGAAAACTTCCCCTAGCAGTTTCATGTATATGTTAAATAGGATGGGGACAGAATGGCACTCTGAGGGTCTCCACTGGCCAGTGGTCAAGATGTAGAACACGTATTCTCCAGCACCATGTTCTGGGCTCCCCCCTTCACAAAAGAACAAAGTCAACTGTAAAACAGTGTCTTCAAACCCTGTTTCAGTAGGATGGCCTAGATGGATACCATGGTACTGAAAGCTACTGAGAGGACCATATAAACCAGAGGGACGTACTCTCATTGTTCAATTCTCAGCATAAGTTGTCCACCAAAGTGACCAAAACTGTCTCTGCCCCACCAAATGTCAAACTGGACACTCATCATCTGTCTCAACCAGAAAATCCTGGAGTCACCACAAGAATTGGAATATTGGAAACTGTATGGCAATTATTCAACTACAGACCATATCCGGGGGAGGGGGGGCTTTTTCAGCAAAGGTGCTAAAACTCCCGCATTTAACTATGTTAGAACCCTGTCATGCTGGAAAGAGGCACTGCCTACACCTTTACTACCTCATCCAGTCCCACTCCACCCAACCCTTGGCCTTTTTAATGAGTTAGGAAGGGCCTAGCTGAAATGTGGTGGCTTCTACTTCTCTAATTATCATGTCCACACTCCACATCCTCAGGCTGTACAAAGTGAAAAGCATAATTCAACAATGGACAAACAGTGGACAAATGTCCAAATACTGGACCTACATCAATTATAGCATCTCAGTTTGAATGCTTCGAAGAGATTTTAATGTGCAATGTGCCAGGCAATTTTTTCACAACATAATGAGGCTCTCCTCCTCTTGTCTCTGAACTTTCTTCTGCATAGGAAAAATAAATCTTAAAATGTATTTTTAAGAGTTATTTTCTTGATTTCTGCACCTTCAGAGTACAAGACTTAGGAGGGAAAAAAGGAGGGCCGATCTTACAACAGCCAACAGATCACATAGCCCAACAGTTACCCCACCAGCTCAGACACAAAATTCTCATTTATTCCATTTAACTGATAAATGACATATTATCTTAATTATCATGGACTACAAGCAGCAGTAGATATGTTTGAAGGGAGAAAATTGAGTTGTACCAAATCTGTAGTGACACACAGACAGCAGTAGCTCAGGGGTTGGCAACCTACGGCCCATGGGCTGGGTCCACCCCCCCACCCCCGAGGCCTTTGGACCGGCCCCCGCTGACCCGCGCCACCATCATTGTGCGCATTGTGGCTGCCATTTTGTTTTCCAAAATGGCGGCCGCAACTTGTTTGCACATGTGCAGTACTCCTGCGCATGCGCGAACGAGCCACGGCTGCCATTTTGGAAAACAAAATGGTGGCTGTGACGCGCGTGGTGACGGTGGGGCATGCGCGCGCATGAGCATCCGCGCTGCCATTCCCACCCCCCCTCAGCCCGCGGAAAACCTGGAGGCCAGCGGACCAGCCCCTGGTAAGAAAAACTTGCCGGCCCCTGCTATAAATGGCATTAGCTCCTCATCTTTGTTGAGATTTCTTAAATTGATTCTGGTTTCATTGTTTATATTTATGCCATTTTAAACATAACCCACCTTAAACAGTCTGAAAAGTGGGATTTATATGTGATTTACAAAAATAACTGCAGGTTTCTTGTCAGATGTGCTTGCCTAAGCTAAGGAATGATTTTTTAAAAAAAATCTTCTTCAGAGACCCAAGAAACAGTATGCTATAGCAGACAGCACAAATGGGAGCTTTCCCCCTCTTTCCTGCCACTTGGGAACTAGACATATTCCCTACATCACCAAAGTTCAGGTTCCTCTCTCATCTTGAAACCACAAGCTTTACTCAGTATGGCTCCAGTATTATACATCCTAACCAGGGGTAGAAAGTACGCTCTGTTTCAAACTTGCATATCCACACTTATGATTCGTTTTCATTATCACCTTCAAATTTGCATTCCAGGAATCTGCCAGACTCTCTGTTTGCAACAGACATCCATTCTAGCTCTAGTTCAGAGGCTAAGTCTGTATGATCAGGGTAGAAATGGGTACTAGACCAGACCATGCAAGTCCTTTCTACTCTTTGCCTCGCCACCACTTCATTGTGCAAGGCCAGACTACAATCAAATTTAGATATCTGAACTTTCACCCAAGAGCCTTCTCTCCCAGCTTGCATAACATTTTACCCATTCACCAGGCTGTAGATATAAAGACAAGGAACAAGGCTGTATAGAGCAGGCAGAGTCCATGCTTATTGGCTTTACATTGTCAATGACAAACCCAGGAGAGGGAAGTCAGAGGAGTCTGTATAAACACTGCACAGTGCAGAGACAGGGTCAAGGCATGCTGGAATGACTCACTGTTTAAGCAAACATGACCCAGGCACTGCAAGGGAGAGAGCAGCATGGGGGTGGGAGATCCCACTTTCATCCAGGAGAGAAAGAAAATTCCAAATTTGGAGCATTTGAATGTGATATTTAGGGCAAGAGAAGCCAATCACCATAAATTTAAAAGACAGCCTGCAGGGTCTGTATTAATAGTGTTTTAATAGGAATTTAATATACTACTCTGTTGCATGAGGCATTTCAGGAATGGGTGTGGTTACTGAGTTAAAGCAATGCAACACTGAAAAGGATAAACAAAATTACTTTGGTTTATATCTTATAATGTATGAACTTATGTTTTATGCATATAAATGCTGAGACTCAGGCATGTCCCAATATTTTTCATTGACTATGCTTGTACTGCCCTTCATCCCATGATGGCATCCTGTATTCCTGATGGCAATCCTGTATTCCTTAGAGCAATTATAATTAAATGAAAAGGTATGATAAATGAGGCAACATAACAAACCAACTCACACATCTCAAAGAAACAGCACAATATATATAGCTAGATACAATAATAAGAGCAGGATAAAGCCATTATTGTCTTTTGTACTCTTGCTTAGGACTGGCCTGATTTCTTAGTAATTAACTCATTCATCTTTTAATATATCCCCTATTAAAGGAAGCATAATCCCACACAATCAAACATCTCTTTACCTAAAAGATCTGGCATATAGAGTAATAAAGTTGGAAGAGGCTTCATGGGCCATTGAGTCCAACTCCCTGCAAAATGCAAAATCTCCAACATCCCCCACAATTAACTATCCAGCCTTTTTCTGAAGATGTCCAGAGAAGGAGACCTCACTACTTCTCTAGGCAATTTATTCCATCACTGAATCACTCTTATTAGGTATTAGGTCCAGACTATTTGAGAGACCATATCTCCCCATACAAACCTGCCAGAGCCCTATGATATTCGGAGGAAGGCTTCTCTCAGTCCTACCACCATCACATGCTCGCCTGGTGAGGATGTGAGAGGGAGCCTCCTCAATGGCTGCTCCCACCCCCTAGAACACTCTTCCATGAGAAGCTAGACTGGCCTTCTCCCTGATGTTCTTTTGTCAACAAGCAAAAATGGTTTTATTCAGGCAGGCTTTTAATACATAATCATGGGGTGGCTTTTATATGGGGTGCTGGTTATATGTATTGTAGTTTTTAATGTCTGTAATTTTATATTGTTTTTATTTGGTGTTATTTATTGTTTTTTAAACTTTTTTTTGTAAAATCTTTCAAAATGTTTTTATTTGTGAGCCACCATGGGTCCCTTTCTGGGAGAAAGGTAGCATTGAAATGAAATGAAATAAATTATTGCCAAGTTCTTTCTAATGTTCAGTTGAAATCTCCTCTCCTCTAACTTCAAACCATTAGACCTGGTCCTACCTAATGGGGCAGTAGAGAATAGGCCTGCCCCCGTCTCTTTCTGACAGCTTAAGGATTGCGAGAATTTTTTAACATGCTCAAATTCATATACAGAAAATTACACCCTAGTAGTAAACTTACGAAAATTACACAGTTCTCTGACTGCTGCCAGAAAATGTCAGATACTGATTCATGACAAATAACATATCTGATCAGACTATGCATGTAAAGAGACAAGAACTTGTCAGGGTCCTCCTTGATAATTCTTGCAGCAAAAGGAAAGTGAACTGTGAAAAGCATGGTATCGTTAGTTGCTTTCATTTAAATGATTCAAGAAAAGACCTGGCGATGACAACAACAGCAGAACCCACAGTGTGAAAAAATTCACTTTAAAGCCAAACCTGCCAAGAGGTAAAATGATTCAAAATCAGAAATTCAACTAATTAACTCTAAAACTGAATAGCAACTTCACCAGAGAGGCAAGTGGGCCTGATTGTTGTTGTTGCATGCCTACAAGTTATTTCCAACTTATGGTGACCTTAAGGTGAATCGATCATAAGGTTTTCATGGCAAGATTTGTTCAGATGGGGCTCACTATTGCCTTTATCTGAGGGTGAGAGTATGACTTGCCCAATTTCACCCAGTAGGTTGCCATGTCTGAGTAGGGATTTTAAGCTTGTTGTCCAGAGTCAGAGTCCAACATTCAAACCACTACATCACACTGCATCTGGATCTAACTGGGACCATGGCAATTCAGAAGAGGAGGTTAAAAACTCCCTAATGAAGCTCGTTCTTTGCTCTGCTAGGCAAAATATCCAGGTTTCACACAGATATATCTACACAAGGCAATTTTTTTCTACACAAGGCAATTACAGCTGGAAAAATGTCATAGATGAAAAGCTTAAATCCATCCATCCCAGCACTGCTTCTCATCCCTACCTCCCATAGCTGCTATAAATTTTCAAGGAAGCCATGGGAGTTCCCAATCACAGATTTAAATGCAATACATCCAGCTGTATCTCAAGGGTCTTCCTACCAGTGGCATTTACTCCAAAGGAAAGAATGGCATCTCCTGCTTTTAACACACACTTACGTAAATTATGACAAGATACAAGAAACACTGGGGGCTTTTTTTTTTTTTAGTGGCAGAATGCTTTTGTGCTGGAGAACAGCAATCCCTACATGCACACACTGTGTCAGTATACGCATGCATGCTGTATGGAAGAGATGGAGAACAAGGTTTGGAGGCCATGACAGTTTTTTTCCATCCCCTTTCTTGGATTCTCATGACAAGTTTATAGCTCTAAGCACATTACACTCTAATGTCGTGCTGCAAATTTTACTGAGATGTTGCTATGACTCGCTAATTCCAGGCCTCTGGCTCCCTTTGAAGTCCAGATTACCATAGGCTTATCTGGGAGAAAGCCAGACTATTGACTGTTATTATTATGCCTCATGTTTTTTTGTTTCCTGGTTATAAGAACCTACAGACTTAATTGGCCCTGCATTTAATCCATCTCCTTAGGCTGCACAGTGGATCTTGTAAATTCATCACTACGATCCCTTCAGAATTCATTTTGAAGGAAGGGTTGTTCTTGAAATTCCACAGCAGTGAACTTCAGGAACTAGTGAATGGAATTAAGATGATTGATCTCTTTGAAGTCCCTCAGATCTTTCAGCAACAAGAAAGCGATGCCAACAAATCGAATTCAGATGATTCTGTCCCTCTTAAATCAAATATTTTATGGTGGTAATATAAGAACCATCCTCTTCCCCCTCATCATCATCACCATCATCCATGCTCTTCCATTTTTCATTCTCAAAACAATCCAATTTCTTGTTATTTTGAGAATAAGAATTTCATCTCCCACCTACTACCACCTCTATTTTTTTTTTTTAGAAGCACTCAAGCACAGAAAAAACTGAGGGCATGTCTGCATGGGTGATTTACCCTAAATTCACCCCAGGCTCACTGCATCCTGTTTACATAAAGCCAGGCCAACCCCCAAGCCCCAAATCAACTCAAGACTGCTCCTGATTTAGAGCTGCCTCTCCCAACCCGCATTTAATAACTCACCTTTTGCTGCAGGTTTTCCATTCTTTGCAGTGATGACAGTGGCTGTTTTCACTAGTAGTCCCTGAGAGGCACCCACTGCTGCCATTTCTGGCACAAGTTGCTTTAAGGTGAGAACAAGGTGCCCAGCATCAATAACATGGCATCATTCTGACCTCAACAGTGGCACTGGGTGATCAACAAAGACCATGTGGGAAGGCAACTGCCTATCATTTGCTGCAAGAGCTGAAAATATGCAGCAAAAGATAGCAGGTAGGGGGGATTTAAGGGCAGAATACTCCATGGGAACTCCAGCGTATTTTGGCTGGTGAAGATGGGGACTGATGGTCAGTTCTTTTACTATTCAGCACAGAAATGATCTCTAATACAGTCTCTATAGCAGGGGTAGGCAACCTTTTTGAGCCAGGGGCCGGGTTACTGTCCCTCAGACAACTGGGGGGGGGGGGGCTGAAGCACCAAAAACAAACAAACAAACAAATAAATAAATAAATATTTTTTTAATTTTTTAAAAATAAAAAAATATATGCATGCACACTCTCTCAGCCCCAGAAAAGCCATGGCAAAACCCCTGTGGAGATTTTTCCAAGAAAACCCCAAGAACAAGTAATAACAACAATAATCAATATCATCATGGCGGGCGGTGGCGGCGGCGGCAGGACTGGCTAGGGGCTGGTCCAAAGGCCTCGGGGGGCCGCATCCGGCCCTCAGGCCTTAGGTTGCCTATCCCTGCTCTATAGCAATATTCCTGTTATCAAATTGTCAGTGAAAAAGAATTAGAAAATGTTCTCTAAGGTATTTTAAAACATTTCTTTCCTTACACAACTAATATTTTTCCTGCCACTCCAACAACATCGTAATCACATTGCCGTTTACAGCTATTACTACTGCTGCTACTATTCCTGCAGCCTTTCAGAAAATTCACTCACAACAACCACAGAGGGAGACAGCATAACTAGCTGTTTATACAATCTGGAGGAATGTTAATAAATAAAATGACACAAGCAAATCTATTGCTGCTTGCAGCTGAGTTGCCTGGAAATTATTACTGAATCTGACTGAGCCTATGGGAGACCACACAAATGTTTAGTTTCTTGCTTGTTTCAGAAAGGAATTGAAATCCACATTCCAATTCCAATTCCAACTCCAATATTAATGTAGACAAGCACCAAACTTATCACCATACAAGGAGCAATGAATCTAATGTCAAACTTTTGTGTCTGGGTTGCAATGAATGCCACCACCTCTGAATGTACTGAAGACAATTTGGGATCTGACTGAGGAAGTCAGAGAGCTGAACATTTTATATTGATCATCTTCTGGATGATTTGTTTGCTCAGGTTACAACAAAAATTGCCAGTTTCATTGAAGCAGCAACAGCGTGATGGCATAAGAAACTGGCATACTACTGGAAGTATCACTGTTTTATCTGTTTCATTAAAAGAGCTTTATATGTAATAGTATAATTTATTTTACTTTATTTTATGATTCTGGTTGTTGACTGACATTAAAATTTATCTCTCGATCAATCAACCAATTAGATCAATCACTTTATTTATATCCCACCTTTTCCCCAAAATAGGACACAAGGTGGCTTACAGAACAAAATGAAATACAAATAAAACCACATGTGGCTAAAAACATACAAAAAATTAAGAATGAAATATTAAATTATTTGTAGAATTAAAGCCATAGAAAATGTTAATCTAAAAGCATAATAGAAAGCCAGCATGGTATAGTGAGAGGGGTATGGGACTAAGATTCTGGAACACCAAAGCTCAAATCCCCACTTGGCCATACAAACCTACTGAGCAACTTGGGAAATCACACTTTCTCAGCCTCAGAGAAAGGCAATGGCAACCCTCCTACGAACAAATCATGTCAAAAAACCTCTATAACAGGTTCATGTTAGGGTCACAATAAGCTGAAAGTGACTTGAAGACACACAATAACAACAACAAACAGCACTAAAACAGAAGGCACCTTATATAAAACAGAAATCAGTTCCCAAACACCTACTAGAATAGAAAATTTATTTATTTGTTTGTTTGTTTGTTTGTTTTCTATCCCACCTTTCTCCCCGAAAGGGACCCAAAGTGGCTCACAAATAAAATTTCTAAAAGCGTATTACAATAAAACAATTAAAATACAGTTGTCCCTCTCCACAAGTAGGTAGGGACAAAATGGTGGCATGTGCCACAGACGCGTACGCCATTATTTTCAATGGGACTTGAATATTTGCGAGTCACCATTTTCACAGGGTGAGGGGTCCAGAACAGATCCCCCACAAATTGGAAGGGGCTACTGTATCATCTAAAAACAATATAAAATTACAGCCATTAAAATCACACTAAAACCATGATATCCACTTTATCAGGGGAAGGAAGGGCTTCACCTGACAGCGAAAGGGCAGCAAGGAGGGGAACTTGGCTCATCTCCCTAAGAAGGGAGTTCTAGAATCTAAGAACATGCCTACAGCTTTACAAACAAACTTTTAGACCTTCTATGTACTTCAGGATCCCTGGACTTACAGGGTGGATGTCTTCAGAACATACTAGAGGAAATGATTATGTTTGTTAGCATATATGCTTCAGTAGTGAGTGCTGCCACAATGGCCACTATTTCACTGCATTGTTTTCTGCAGGCTTCACAAGTCCTCTGACCCACAGGCATGGCAAGATGGGTATGTTATCTCTGCAGCCACAAAGTAATGGGGAGGCTGCCAAGAGTCCCAAGCTCCCAAGGCATTCGTGCTGCCTCGTCACCACCACTGTCAGCTGCTTGCTTATCCATCCTCTTCTACTGGTTTAAAAGGGATGACCAAGCAGATACCTCCAGTGGGATCTGATTGTACATAAACTCCAGGATCCTGTTTAATGATGACAGGCTTTGATGAAAAATAGTAGTAGTGCAAAGGAATTGCCATGACACCACCATTTCTTTACAAGTGAACAAATGTAGCAAGTGAACACCTGAGAGGAATGATAAAGAGAAGCTGCTGGAGACGATGGTAGTGAGAAGGAGATGGCAACAGCAGAGGAGCAGGGACTGACCAGAGAAAAGAGCTTCATTGACAATGTCATGTTCAAAGGCTGTCCAAAGACTGGAGCTTTGATTGACTTCCCAGCTGGGACTACAATCATCCTTATCCTATACTGTGCTATACAGCATCTTCCAGATAAAGCACTAGGTTCTCTGACCCTACATATCCTGTGCAACTTCCTTCTTTCCCTCTGATGACAGAAGTGTTGCCATTGATCCTAGTGGCAGCCAGGAAAAGGTCAATTAGTGTTTGTTCTGTATTTGACACAAGGTGCTTTACATTTTGCTTTGGGCCACTTTGCTGAACAGCAAGTGCTAGCTTTGTAGGCACAATAAATGCAGCACTGGCCTAGCAATGAAAGTACTTGGCACAAACATGAATAGCTGACAGGGCTCTGGGTGAGATGGCAACCCAAATATTCAGCAAATGGGGGTAGCGGGAGATAGCACCTGACAGATCATCCTTATTTTACTTGACTAGATTCTATTTGGCATTCAGTATTGCTTGAGTTCCTTTTCAAATTTTCGTCTTTTCAGAAGAAAGAAAAGCCCACTGTGTTCAACAGGAACACCAGCAACAACAGCTGCACAGCAGAGCTGGATCAGTTCCCCCCTTAATTCAGGGAAGAACATTCAGTTTTGTGAGTCATTCCAACTGAAGCAATACATTCCTCTTTCCCCTTGAAATACATTACCAGAGCACATCTTAAATCTTGATGTAAACATATAACCTACTCCTGTACATCATCACTCTCCTGGATTAGCATTCCAACAACCAGAAGAACAATCAAAACCAGAAGGTCTTTAGTTTCTTGCTGGGTCAGTAGCTAAAAACATCAACATACAATTCAAGTCACCAGAAACAACAAATGAAAAGCATCTACCAGTCAAATGGTTGCAGGTGTCTGCTTACAATGCTGACTCCAGCATAACAGGGAATTTTGGCGGAAGAGGGAAAGAAAACAGTGACAAGATCTCTCCAGGACAAAACTAACATCAACAAGAGGGGCAAATATGAAAGGAAGAAACCAAGGGAATTACAATCCTCAACAAACTCAAGTTCTTCTCTAGTGAGAAGAAACTTGAGAAATTTCAACTGCTCCCTACATGTAGCATGGTTACACTTTGACTAAGTGAGTGAATCAACCATCCTGAAATTCTTGTCAAACAGTGCAAGATCAGGGATCCATTCTAAATAAACCAGCCAACAAAATTTGTTGATGAAACTTTTCTTATACCATACTTTTGATTAAAACAACTGGGGCACGGAGATAATCTTTTCATATAGCAGGGAAGAAAAAAAGCTGCCTTATACTGAGTCAAAACATTTGGTCCATTAATAGTGGTTCCTTGGGGTTTCAGGAAGGAAATGTTCAAGCCTTATTTAGAGATGCCAAGGACTGTACCAGGGCTCTTCCCAGCAGGTGTCTTCCACTGGGCTACAGTCTCACTCTGAAAGAAGTTGACATCATGATGCTTGACAACGAGCCATCAGAAATGATAAACAAAAAGAGAGAAGCAAACTACCAACACCACCCTGGCTTGATTTTATCTACTGCAAGAGAGATGGAGGAATCTGTCTCTTTGCATTTTATTCTATCCGTTACTGATACATAATATACATAATAGAATGAAATTTACAAATACTATGTATTGCTACTGAGAAGTACCCTCAGATTAAACATAGTTCTTTTCAAAACATACAGCATCTGGACACTTTTCAAGAGGGCGGGAGAAAAATCCATCCCCTGAGAAATTCTTTAAAATCAACCTCTTGCTTGACACATTTTAGTCACTCCCAAAGTAAGTAACATCTTGCAAACAAGCTAGAAACCACATGAGCAAAGGAGAGGAAAAGACATCTCTTTAGCAAATAAATAAATAAATAAATAAAGGTCTCTTTTCTCCCAGATTTTTCCCAAAAGGCTGCAATTTGTTTCCACTGCCCGTATGCCCAAATTCATCTGTGCTTATGAGGAGACCCTCATTAATCCCAAATTCAAAGTGAAACAATTTAGTGTTAAGGAGAAAAAGAGGAAATGCAATGAAAAGGGAAGAATATAAGAAATAAAAATGAATGCATGCAAGCTGGAAATTAAATCTGGCTCTGAATTTTTCACAGCTCACTCTCTAATGTAAGACAATTTGATCACAATAAAGACAGACATTCCAATAATGAAACAAGCTCAGAGCACATAGTAAACTGTCCAGAGAATACCCACTGAGGTATTCCTTCAGCATCTTAAGCATATCTGCTGGGGAGTAACCATGATCTGGTACCATGGAAACGTATCTTTGCTCATCCTTCTTTCTCTGGGCATCTGCAAAGCAATCACAGTTTCTTCTTTTTTCTACTCATGCAAATGTAGCAATCAAGCTTGGGCAGCTTGCCAGTCAGCCTTCCCTGGAATAGTTGATACGACCCTGCAGAAGGCTGGCAAAATCTCAGTGTAGGCATTTAGAAATTACAAAGGCAAATCAAGGGGTGATGATTTGAATGTAGTGGTCAGGCCTCAGCTGGACAAAAGATTAACTTGCTCTCTAAAGCAGCATTGAACCATGTACAAAATGAAATTTAATTTCAAGGAATCTACATGTATGTCTGAGTATAGGAGAGGTGACATACTTCTCTGTGAGCTTCTCTGGTGGTCTGTGTGCCAAACATCAAGAGAGTGTTATGTCAAGGAACCTACACCTACCCAGGGCACATTAAGGAGCCTTTTTTCCTTCTTTCATGCTTTCCAACAAGAAAAAGGTTTCAGTTAGCAAATAACTCACCTGCCTACTCCTAACAAGTGCAAAATGTTTTTAAAACTCCCTGGTGGCCCTTCTGCCTTGCAGCTCATTCAATTATGAACTCACAGGAAATTGCTGCCTGTAAATTGACCTGAAAAAAATGTGTCAGGCTCAGCTAGTAACTACAGGGTAGGCTGTTAAATCTGTCACTCACTACATTACCTCCTGTAGCTACCCTCTTGTTCTGGCACCTGCCAAGGAATCATAACCTGCCCAAGGTGCCTGGTGCCTATGCCATCCCAAATGCACAATTAATGCAGTCAAGAGATGTGTGTCTGTGGGTGGGTGGGTATGCATGTGCATCTGAAGACATGGTAGAACCCAAGTATTTGTAAAGGCCATACACTGGGAATTTCCTTAGAAACTCAAAGACATAAATTTGTATGGATTTTTTTTTAAAAAAACAAACATTTCCTATTCAAACAAAATGGGCAATTAAACTCCTACTGGAGCCTCTACTAGTCACTACTAAATACACAGTCACTATTAAACTAGAGAGTCATCAGCATAAGGAAGAGCTGAATTCAAATGACCACTTGGTCATCAGACTTACTAGTAAACCTGGCCAAGTCAGCACTTTCCAGTGCTGAAAAGGTTGTCACAGGGATAAAAAGAAGACAGCTCAAATAAAGGCAGGATTTAAACACAATAAACAAAGAGACAATGTAGGATAGGCTATCCTATTCATTTTTGCCACACTTTATCTTCATGTCACATAATACTTTTGCTGTATTTGCAACTGTTAGTCCCCAAGTAATTGAGCAAGAGACACAAAAGAAACTTTACCAAATAAATAACAGCACGTTGTTAGCGTGTGTCAGAGAATGGGAGGCCCACAAATGGGGTTGCCAGATGTCCTTTATTTGAAGGGAATGTCCCTTAATTCAGAACATAGGCAGAGCTCCAGAATACCATAGCCATCCCCTCACTGTATAAGATCACAGCTCCATGAAAGTATGGATACCGTTGATTACAAAGGAAAAGGAAAAGAAGGACTAGCTCTTAATTTTGAAATGCTATTCTGGCAACCCTTTTGATATGAAACCCCCACTGGATACCTCCCTGCGGCTCTCTTACTTACCCAGAATATGGGTTAAATATGTATTATAACAGCAGGTCCTATTTATCAGGTCACTTGGGAGAAAGGGAGAGAGAAAGAAAGAGAAACACCCACACAAAGCACAGGCTGACATCTCAATATTAGTATGAATCCCATGTCACCTGCTAAGACTTGCAGTTTGTCACCAGAGACCTCAAACAGCTGGGCCTTTGCTTGCTTCAAGCTGTCATGTAACAGGGCAAACACCCTCCTTTATAGACGGGACAAAATCCACGCAGAAAATATTTCTTTTCTCTTGCACTGAAACAGGAAACCTCCAATATGTTAGGATTCTCTCTGGTATTTGGTCAAGTTTGGAATGTGGGAGACTTAGGAAGGAAGAGAGGACGTGATTTGTATGAAATTGAATATTGGAGAAAGCTGCAAAGAGCATTCCAAAATAATCAATGCAGGGAAGGTTAGTTTTGACAAGAAAGATGGGCATGTGAAGTATGACACCTAAATGCTCCCACATCTTTGTAATACACCCTGGTAGTGGCACCAACTCTATTATTTCCACAGTTCAAATGTTGGATGACACTTGCATATTTAAAGCATTTAAGGATGTCACCATGAAGCAGTGACTTCATATGAGTGTGCCACCACAAATCAAGCACAATGTCTTCTTAGACACAACAGTTTATCATGGAGCATACGTGCGTGTGTGATCTATCTCCAAGTCTAAAGTAAGCATAAATCCTGACAGAACAGAGTCTGATAGGAATGTTCTGAAACAGAAATAAGTATCCAGCTCAAAATGCCCTGAAATAGAAATAAGGCATCCAAATTTTTTCCTTGGCTGGCAATTTTTTGTTCATCAGCAAACTACAAGTTCTGTCTCCCTTATCCAGAATTCCAAAATCTGAAATATTGGAAAAACCAAAACCTTTTCATGGGTTGTTTACTGATGGTTTCATGTATGCAATCTTTATTTTAATGCACAAAATCATTAAAAATATTGTATAAAATTACCTTCAGGCTATGTGTATAAGGTGTACATGAAACATAAATGAATTTTCTGATTAGATTTGGATCCTATCTCCTAGATATCTCATTATGTACATATATGCAATTACAGGTATTCCAATTTAAAAAAAACAAAACCCACCGAAATCCAAAGCTCCTCTGGTCCTAAGCAATTCAGATAAGGGAGACTCAACCTGTACTGTATATGCAAAAATTAAACAGGTGAATTTCCTCCTAGCATGGATGGGGAAAAGTTTACTCATTTAAATGTCAGCATGCCAGGTTGCCACTGAAAAAAACCCCAGGGCCAAAGAAGATAAAGCTGGCAAACTTATACAAAGTTACCCATTACCTACAAGAAGCAACAATTTCTTCATGTGGATTCCCCCCCCAGCAGACTCATTCTATCTAGCTCCACTCAAATCTATACAATTAGGAGCAAGCACCATGATTTTAATACTCCAATAACAACAGTGTTAAAGAGGCTTCACAGCTGGACTCAGGATCTGTCACAATTACACATCTGCAGACCAGAGCAGTGGAATTAACAAGGATTCTCTAGTATAGCTTTCCATGACATTTGAGGATTTTTAGGCCCAAGTCTACACCCTTTCCCTTGATGGAGCTCTGGGACTTTTAAAACCCTTCCAATGATAAATGGAAAACTCGTGACATAATATCTCACTCTGTGAGTTTCCATCTCTCTCAAGCAGCAGGGGGTAAGCAGCCAAAAGAAAACAAGGCCAAAGGCCCTTCATTTCCAAACAACCTAACAATTTGGAGTATAATATTCAAATTAGCAAGGATTTAACTGTGTAGCAACCAAATGGCTGCTTATTAACAAATCAGCAGAAATTAAGGATCACTTGCACCTCTGTAGAAACATGCAAATCAGGCCTTGGGACCCTTCTTTATATCTACATGCAGATGTTGTGTGCACCCCTTAACATTGTATATGAATAAAAATATTTTGTTTATTTAATAATAATTTTTATTTATATTTTACCGCCTCTCCCTGCGGATTGAGGTGGGATTACAACAAAATTATAAAACAATGTACAAAAATACAATATATAAAAACTATAGCAATAATAAAAGCCAACAATCCATATAATAAAATACATTATTATAATACTCCCAGAGTAGTATAATATACATGTAATTAAAAATTTAATCATCATCTTCTTCATCATCAGGAGGCCAAATCAGATGGTACTATTAGCTTTTAGATTACATTAGGGAGATCAGGTGGATAGGCCTGCCGGAAGAGCTCCGTCTTAAGCGCCTTCTTAAAGGTTTCCATAGCTTGGGAGCTGCAGCTGTGAATGATCTCTGGGAAGTCGTTTTTAGTCTAGTATTATAATATTCCAATAGATTCTTCCCTGAAGTTCTGAGGGTGTGGGGTGGATTATGTGGGGAGAGGCGTTCCTTCAAGCAACCTGGACCCAAGCCATATAGGGCTTTAAAGGTAATGACCAACACTTTGTATTGCACCCAGAAGCTATTTGGCAGCCAGTGAAGAGCTTTTAATACAGGTGTAATATGGTCCACCCTAGAAGTTCCGGCGACCAGCCTGGCTGCTGCATTTTGAACTAATTGAAGCTTCCAAACTTGGTACAAAGGTAGCCCCATGTAGAGAGCATTACAGAAGTCCAAGTGAGAGATTACCAGAGCAAGTACTACTGCTTCAAGGTTCCTTCGGTCCAGGTAGGGGAGCAGTTGGCGAATCAACCGAAGTTGATTCCAAGCACTCCTGGCCATCGCATCCACTTGAGATGACAACTGCAGAGATGAGTCCAGGAGTACTCCCAAACTGCGTACTTTGTCCCTTAGGGGAAGTGTGACCCCCTTCTAGGACAGATTGATAAATCTCCCTCCCCGGACCTGGGGTACCTATCACAAGCACCTCCGTTTTCTTTGGATTCAACCTGAGTTTGTTTTCCCTCATCCAGCCCATTACCGACCCAAGGCAGGCATCCAGAGGAGTGACGCCATCGTTAGTCACCGCAGCAGTCGGAGACATAGAGAAGTAGAGTTGGGTGTCATCAGCATATTGATAATCCCATGCCCCATTTAGTGTACTTATATTTATTTACACATTCATGTATATTCATATTTTAGCATTTTATAAGGAAACAACATTGTTCATATTAGGACAGTTTTATTTATGTAAATTCAATATTTAACTCAATGCATGTTTAAATTTCACATATAAAATTTTGGAGAGAATAAAGAGGAGGGATCACAGCCTCCAAGTCTCACACCCACCCCTCTTGAGCAATTCTCAAACACCCACTGGGGGTCCTGCCCCACCATGTGAGGGCCACTACTATAGAGGCAAACAGAACTACAATTCTAAAATGCATACAAGCTAGATGGCAAGAACCCAGGAATGTCTCACAGAGCTCTTTCTGAGATCTTCTCAGATCCATGCTGCATTGATATAAGTGGCTAGCTATTTATTTTTTTCTGAAGTGCCAACTGGCCTTTCCTGGCTATACTCCACTCTGCTCCTTTTCTTATATTGGAGGAAAATGCATCTGCAAGTACTGTATCCACCTCTGTTTGTGCTCACTTATTTCAGGCTTATTTCAATTTGGTCCAGTATTACCTGGGTTATAAACTGCATAAAAAGAAATAGAAATTAAAATGTCCTTGGTGATATCCTTATGCCAAACTATGTATGGTTTCAACTGATTGTGAAACATGAGTGTTCACTAAACTCAAATCAGATCCTTCAAGCCCTTTCTATATAAAAAATAATAATAATGAGAATAGCAGCATAGTGATAAGCTGTATGAGAACTCTATTAAAAAGCTTAGCTTTGCATTGTTGGCAAAGAATTTCTGTTTAATTCTTTTTTGCTGCTTTTCAAATCTACCTTGAGTCCTATTAACATGTGGTAAACAGCTTGGAAAAGCTATAATTAAGACTCTATATACATACCAAGCACTGGGGCTGAGAAAAGACAAGTATACAGTGCTTTCTACAATATAAGCTGTGCGAAGATATAAGAGATTCTGCTTACATTTGCAAAAGTTATAAAGACACTACAAAGGATGCCACCATTGGACTTCATTGCCTATTTCTTTCACCAATTCTTTTGACCATTCTCTTCCACAGGTTGGTTGAGGAAATGAAGAGTGGGTAAAAGAATGAATGGAAGGACAATGGCTGTACACTCATCTTTTCTCTCAGAAATCTACAGCCGGAGGGAAGATATCTGGATTAGGATCTGTTTACAAAATCATGGAAGTATTCACAGGTCTCCTCCTCCTCACAACAACCCTGTGAGGTAGATCATGCTCAGTCAGTGATTGACACAAAATCACTCAGGGCCTTTACAGACTGCCAGAAATAATGCAGCTTAAGACTACTTTAACTCCTCTGGCTCAATGCTAGGGGATCATGGGGATTGTAGTTTTTTCTGAGACATTGAGCCTTCTCTGTCAGAGAACTCTAGTGCCACAATAAACTACAGTTCCCATGATTCCCTAGCACTGAGCCAGGATAGTTAAAGTGGTCTCAAGCTGCATTATTTCTGGCAGTCTGTAAAGGCCCTCAGTGACTTTTATGGCTGGGTTGGGGGCACAACCTGGATATACCAAGTCCCAATCCAACACTAGCTAGCTAGCCACTACAAGTCAGCTAGCAAACCCAATTACAGTGCTGCTGTGGGCTAGTGTTGAAAATATCTAGTTTTCAGTAAAAACAAGATGTTGCTGTTACTTATCAGGAGTGTACTTTGGAAGAATGTGAAGCGATTAAACAGAAAATCCAAGTAACTTTCTGTTTTGGTGATTACAGAGCAAATACATTCAAAAATCATCTCCAAAAAGTCTTTTGTCACTTTAAAATGGGAGGGGTTTTATTTTATTTTTTTTCTTTATTTTTAATTTTTTTATTTATTTAAATAAACCAAACAAAATAAACAATAACAAAACAAAAAACCAATATAACAACAAATAATACAAATACAAATAATACAAACATACCAACAATGATCTAATAGGATAGAATAGATAATAAAATAAAATAATTAAGATTTTCTAATATATTTCCTTTCCCCATTCTTCTTACCTGCTAATATCAATCTTCTTTACCAAACTCCCTTCTTTCCCTTAATTTCTTTAATCCCCTACCACTTCCTTTCTCAGAATCAATCCATCCTTTCTTTCGCCTATCGTTAAGACTTATCTTCCTCTCTCATATCCTTCATCACCCTCCTTTCATCACTTTCTCCTACCATCTCCTACTTACCTAACTCTCATCACCCTTCTACAATTCAAACAATTAACTAAACACTAAAGAAGTATATATATATATATATATATATATATATATATAGACACACACACACATATATAACTATAAAAATACAAACACTAAATAGCTAAAGTTAAAAATGGGAGGGGATTTTATAGCCCTACAGATGTTAATGAACTGCAACTTCCAGCATTCATATCCCACACAGCCAGTGATGAGGAATGCTGGTGGCTGCAGCTCAACAATATCTGTAGGGCCACACAATTCCCACCTCTGCTTTAAAAACTATGAAGTCTTTAGTTTAGAGGACCATAATATCTCTTCATCAGATGCACCTGATGCCAAATAAAACTCTACAGTCTCCAACACATGCTTTTAAGAGGTGTAGCCAGAGTTACTCTGTATACTAAATATTCATTGCTGATCAGCTAGTCAAACAGCTTCATTGTAAACTGAGTCAAAACATCAAGAAATGCAGCACAGATCACCACTGAGATCTACACGTCACTGTACACAGTACATCTTCTATATATTTAAATTTATTCTAGCAAGCCATTCATCCCCATACACATCCTCTATTGTTTTCTCACAACCAAAATGTCTTTCCCTCCCTCTCTCCCACAATATCTATGCAACAAGAAAAGAGTGCAATTATGGCCATAGAGTATTTGTATTCAAGTATTCTATTTAAGACAGTCAATGTGGAGTGGTGGTTTGGGTGCTGGACCAGGATTCCAGAAGATCTGGGTACAAATCCCCATTCAGCCATCAAACCCACTTGATGACCTTGGGCAAATCACATTCTATCATTATTCAAACCTCCTTTGAATAAATCTTGCCAAGGAAACCCTATGATAGGGTCACCATAAACTGGAACTAACTTGAAAGCATATAACAACAACAACAAAATCATGTTTAAGCCAGACACCCTTTCCACCTCATTGCTACAAAGCAGAATTCACTTGCTTCAAGCCAATGACATATATCTGCTGTGTAGAAACAAATTACCACAACTGAGGAATGCAGAAACACCATGTACACACCTATGCATCCAGACAACAAATAAGGCATTCTTGTTTCCAGCTCTCAGCAGTATATATTATCTTGTCACTGTTAAAATTTGCCATCTGCTTGTAGCAGCATTTTTTTTTTTGTATTTATGGTAGCATGCTAACTTTTAGGAGCAAATAACAATGCATCATATTAACAGCCAGACAAAAACAGGAATATCCCATGCCATATGGATTAATATGTGAGAAGCTGGAAACAACTCCAACCACTCTCAGATGCATGTATGTTGTTATGTTAAGGCAAAGATAAAAATAAGATGAGCTGGCCAAATATAACCTTATCTTAATGTAGATGTCAGCTGATGCTGGTGCAAAAACTACAGGTGTCCTTCATGGCTCACGGACTTCCTGTTCGCATCCCTTGGTCTTTTGCAGACGGGAAGCCATGAGGGACAAAATGGCGTGCAGTGCCATTATACTCAATGGGTCTCCAATATTCACGTTATTTCCCATTTGTGGGGGTGGGTGGGTCCAGAACAGATCCCCCGCGAATGGGGAGGGACAACTTTACTTCCAATTTACATCAGTTGACTTTTGAGTTGCATGTCTGATGCTCTGGCATGGTACTCACCCTGTGGTGATATCATCATCCTCAGTCATTGTCTTGCCCATTAAGTCACTGTCACTCATGTACCCAGACTTGAGATCGACGTCATCAGCATCAAGTGACTCCACAAGCTCCAGGCGAGAAATGTGGCTGAGCTTGCTGGGGCTGCGCATGGGCATGGTGTGGGAATAATGAGCTCGCTCCCCATGCATGTACCAGCTAGGGGTACCTTCTGAGCGGCAGCCCCCACCCACTGAAGGAGCATCCCCGGCCTGCAGGCGTGGGCTGGACTGACCATAACGCCAGGAGAGGGGAGAAGAACGGTTTGACAGGCTGGACACACTGCGAGGATTGGCTTCATCACTGTCATAACATGTCATCTCCAGTGAGCTGCAGGAATAGAGCACAGAGAAAAGAGATCAGGGCTATAAGTAGAGAGAGAAGGACAGATTCTTTTGTCAATCAAAACACCTAGAACAAAGATGTACTCAAAATCACAAGTCTAGGGAATGTTCAACTGTACAATCAGACAGAGCAAAGATTGCACATTAAGCCTCAAAGTGCAGAGAAAGTTCAAACACCACTATACTCTTGATCTTATATTAATTTTCTAGCTGTTTGCAAGATTCAGTACAGAACCAAGATCTTGTTGCTTCTAGTATTAGCAAAGGAAGTAAGAATTTTAGCAAACAGAGCTCCTCTGACCACATCAGATTTACAGCAATAGTAGCTGAATCCCTATCCTTTCAATCCAAGCATTGAAATATGGTGTTTCTTTCTAGAGATGTTGAGAACTTTTTTTTATTATTTGACACTCATGCTGGATATCAGAGTGTTATTTTAAAAACAGAAACTAAAAAAGGCCAAAGGCACAGAAACACAGACAATATTGTTGTAAATGAGTATACAGGTGAGTTCAAATTGAAAGATAGTCTTCCATTCCACATGTATGCAGATGAAGGATAATTCACAATGGTAAAAGATACAAAGTTTCTATCCTTTCTTTCAACAATTTCTATCTGATATGCTCTTTGGCTGCCCAGAATTTTCTGGTTTACCACAGGAGAAAAAGGATGTAGATTATTTCATTTATTTAACAACAACAACAACAACACATTTTATTTCTTACCCACCTCTCCGCAAGGCTCAAGGTGGGATACAACACAGATTAAAACACAAAAAAAAACATTTAAACACATTAAATGAAAGCACATAAAGATAGTCCACATTAAAATCATCCAACATAAAATTAAAAATATACCAATTTAAAATTCATAGTTTAAAATCGACTGGGTAGGCCTGCCAGAAAAGATAGGTCTTTAATACTGTTTTAAATTCAGACAGGATTTTAATCTGTCAAAACTTTCCTGTCAGGTCATTCCATGGTCCAGGGGTGGTAGATGAAAATGTCCTCTGGATGATAGTTGCCAGTCTAATTCTGGCCAGTTGAAGTAAATGCCCCCCAGTGTATGGAAGTGTACCTGAGTGTATGGGGTGGATTATACAGGAGGAAGCAAACTCACAGATAACCTGGACCCAAACCATGTAGGGCTTTAAAGGTAATAACCAACATTTAGTACTTTCCCAGAAACTAACTGGCAGCCAGTGGAATGATTTTAATATTGGTGTGATATGCTCTCTCTTGGATGTACCGGCGATCAATCTGGCTGCCATGTTTTGAACTGAAGTTTCTGAATTTGGTAAAAAGGTAGCCCAACTTAGAAAGCATTGCAAAAATTCAGGCTTGAGGTTACCTGTGTGTGCACTACCATCTTTAGGTTTTCTAGTTCTACAAAGGGACATAGCTGGCATATCAGCCAAAGCTGGTAATAAGCACTCCTGACTGTCACATCTATCTCGGCTGACATTTGGAGAGACAGACCCAGGATCATTCCCAAATTGTGAACACAGTCTTTCAGGGGAATTTGACCCTATCCAGAACTAATTGACACACCTCCAGCCCCAGAGACCCTTAATAGTAAGCACCTGCCTTGTCTGGATTCACTGTCAATTTGTTTTTCTTCATCCAGCCCAATATCTCCTCCAGACATTTATTCAGAGGAGACACACTCTCCTTAGCTAAGACTGTTTCTGAAAGTATGGAGAAATATATTGGGTATCATCTGCATACTGACAACACCCCACTCCATGCCTCTGGATCTCTCTCAGTGGTTTCATGTAGATGTTAAAAACCATTGGGAACAGAATGGCACCTTGTGTTATGCCATATAACTCCTTTTTTGAGGAGCAAAACATGTAGGACCAGAACCATGGCAACATAGTGCTTCCAATTCCCAATCCCTCCAGGCATTCCAGGAGGATACAATGGTCAATGGTAACAAAAGCTGCTGAAAAGTCTAAAAGCAACAACAGGGGCACATTCCTTTTGTCCCTGCTAAAATGGAGACCATCCACTAAGGCAATCATAGCAGTATCAACTGCTCACTCATAGACCACAAGGTTGCAAGTTCAATACTAGCCAGGGCTCAGGCTAGACTCAGGCCTGCATCCTTCCGAGTCACTAAAATGAGTACCCAACTGTTGGGGGGCAATGAGCTTACAGTTGTAAACCGCTTAGACATCCCATAGCGTGATATGAAGCAGTATATAAATGAAGCTGCTTTGCTTTGCTTTGCTATATCTGCTCTGAAGCCAGTTTGAAATAGGTTAAGGAAATGTGTGTCATCCAAAACTGCCTGGAATTGAAAGACAACTACCTTCTTGATCACCTTGCCCAAGAAAGAAAGATCAGAAACTGATCTATAATTATTAAAGTCAATGGGATTCAGGGAGGGCTTTCTCAGCAGTCTAACCACTGCTTCTTTTAAACAAGATGGAACACTCCCCTCCCTCAGAGATGTGTTAATAAGATGTTGTATTTGAAATCTAATTGCATCTCCTCCTCAAACAAGCAGCCACTTGTTTATGTTCATTTTTATTTGTAATATTGATATACCATTTAGTATAATAAAACTTCTAAACCATTTGCACACACTTGGTCTGAGTCAGCAGGGTTTTGCTTAGGAGATTCTCACACCAGCCCCTTTCTCTCTGCAGTCACGGAAGCAAAAGAAAATGGCAGCATAGCTTTTGTAGAGCAACCAATACCACACCTGTTTCATTCACACAACAGGAATGCTTCTTTCCTGCCCTCTTCATTAACCCTGCCTCCTTCCCTTATGCCTTATCCAGCATGCCTTTAGGGTTTCCCCTAGGCCCACAGCTTTTGTGCAGTTCCGGAGCTCTGCAGTCATGATTCAAGCTTTTAAAAGTTTTCTAAAACTTAAAATGAGGCTGCAAAGCTGCAGAGCTCTGGGATTGTGTGGGAAAACTGGGGAAAATAATAATAAAAAGATTAGGGAGGGGGGACATTGGCACCATGATACTGCCAATCATGAAACTGCCCCAGGAATGACTTTTTGCACTGTGGCATTACACAACTGCTAGGTCATTCACGGGGGAAATGAAAAGGAACGCTGTGGCATAGAACAGAGACGGCTGTAGGAGGAGGCATCATGTGATCCGGACTGCCAAAGCCACTTCCTTTCCAGGGAAACCACGTTTTAAAAGCTGCATGTGGTAATCTCCTAAGAGTATTTTAAAAACTCCTTCAAGTTCATACTCTAATCTGCACAAAAGGACTAGGCCTCTTATGAGGAATCTGTCAAGACTTTGCCTTATCAGTTTTGAGATTACTGAGTTGTGCACCTATTGCTATGAATTGTGCAAGTGTCAGAGACTCTTACTAGCTATTACCCTGTGTGGTCAGGAGGGAGATGATGGCATCTCACCTTTCTATTTCCATGAGATCTGATAACTTCTGTAATTATGGTAATGCATGATCTACTACTCTTTGAAATGGAAGGAGAATGTTGGAGTATTAGCATCAGTGCTTGTATGTAGTTCTATGCTTTCATTTGAGAAGGGCCAGTGTCTTTACACAGAAACACTGATGTATATCCCTATGGTCATTTGGTCAGTGTGTCTGTGAAGAGGTCACTTCCCATATCTCCTCCTCTTTCTGGGAGTTTCTTCCTGGGGTAATAAAGTTTTATGACTCTTTGTTTGGTAGCACACTTTCCTCTCTGCTTTTACCAACCATGGATGCAGAAAACAGGCTTTGCTCCTAAAGATGTTTTTCTTTTTACTTGTACACATGGAGGTCAGCCATTTAGGAATCTCGGTATCAAAGTGTAGATTTCTCTACTGAGTATTTATTTTTTGTAGAACCTCGATGTAACAATAAAATAAGTTTCTTTTTACCTACCGATGTATCCTATTTACCAGAAGCTCAGATCTAGTTGTTTTTACCAAATACCTGTGGAGTTCACACTTGTTACTGTTACTGCTGCTGCTAAACTGATTTAACCAAATAACCAAAACCATAATTCTAACAGAGAACACACAATGCTGTCCTGTCAGTTCTTGAACTTATTTGCTTCAATTTGTCTGAAGACTTAATGTATTTCCTCTTCAGTCTGGCTTGTGCTTCTACAGTTGTCCCTCCCTGTTTGCGGACTTCAAGCCTGCAGTCCCACTCTTTGTGGGAGGGACAAGTGGGGAGGGATATAATGGCAGTGCATGCCCGTGCGCACCCACCATACACACTAGGGGCCCGTGTGCCATTATTTTCAATGGAGCTCAAATATTTGTGAGCTGCCATTTTCGTGGGGTGGGTGGGTCCGGAACTGATCCCCCATGAATTGGGAGGGGCTACTGTACTTTAATAATTTTAAAAGAGAACAAACAGCAGCTCTCCTCCATCCCAACACACACCTGCTCAAATCCAAATACACTATACATTATACCAGAGACAAAGTTTCTAAAAGACTGTTGTCTTATAACAGGCACTTGTGCATCTATCAAACAAAGATTAAAAGGCAGTCAGGGCAGATATTGACTTGCTCCTCTGGATAACAGTCTACACAGTACTTTGATATTTTACTTTATAGGAGTACCCAGCAAGTATAGAATTCAGGTTTCCCTTCCAATCCAGCTCACCATGACATGAAAAGCAGGCCTGGAAACTGGTATGTATAAAGCATGAAGGTATTATCAACACAGCTGTACAGCATGTTGTGTTTCCATTACAAATAAAGGTAGGCTTGAGAGTTAATGGCCCTTGCTGATGCACGAGCTCCAAGGCATGCCTTTCATTTAGATTCAATAAAAGCAGTTACTGGACATCAAATACAAAGCGATGATTAAAACCATCTCTGGAATGGATTCACAGCTCTAGGAGAGATGGAGCTCAGCCTACAAAGCCCTGCAGGCATGGTTTTAATAATTGCATTGATGCACAAATGTTGTCTTATTAAACTTATTAAATGTGGATTTTTTAATTTAATTTTATTTTATTTGGCCTTTCAGTTCAGTGGGATGTCTTGCCAATGTTCTACTTAGCATACCTCCAAGGCCTTCCTCATGAGGTAAGTCCTCCCTCCCAAACTTTGATCATGTGAGGAAAATGGCTGTTTGGTTTTTTAGAATACCAAATTTTATTATCCAGGAGATGAATCCTAGCACTTGAGAAATAAGTTTTCTGCCACCCAAGGTAGGACACAGAAGTTTATACCCCTCCAACCATTTGATGTGACTCCCCAACCTGATGTCCTCCAGACATAATGACTACAATTATGGAAAACAGCCAATGGGAGTTCAAGTCAAAACATCTGGAAGGCACCAGATTGGGGAAAGCTGCACAAAGCAATATTGTTTGATTTGGATTCTACTACTGAGTCTTAGGGTCTAAATTCTCTAAAGGCACCAGATTTTGTCTGATCTTCGAAGCTAAGCAGAATGAGAGACTGCCAATGAATACCAGGTACTGTAGGCTATATTTCAGAGGAAGGAACTGGCAAAACCACCTGAGTAGTCCTTGCCTAAGAAAACCCTATGGAATTCATGAGGTCATCTTAAGTCAACAGGTGACTTGAAGGCATACGTGCGTGCGCACACACACACACACTTATCTAGCATACCATCTAAAATTAACCACCAGCTTTTCTAAACAGCCTATCTCAATTTTTTTTAAAAAGTCTTTATCTCACAAAGAATTGCACATTCTGCTTTGTGCAAGAGACAAATATGAACAACTGCTACAGGTGTGAATGCCCAATTGGGGGGGGGCAGATAAATGTGGGGAGGAAACACAGGAAAAACATTTTTCTCCAAAGGCCTTTCCCCCAGGAAAATTGGAGTGGGTGGGTCATGAAATACTTTCTTTTAGGGTGATAAATAAAAATACTTAAGACAAGGTGTTCACATATCCAAAATAATTTATAAAAAAATATGTAAGAGGAAAACTTTTATGTAAGACCATGCATAGTATTAGATCATTAAAATTCATGGTCTTGGCTTTCTTTTCTCAGTGCTTTTCATGGAAATGAGATGATTATGTCTGCTTGACACTATAAAGAACTAGTGGAAACAATGTTTCTTGTTTTATTAATGTTTTTACCATTTGTTCTTTTTATTGGGATTTTATTATATTTTAATATATATATGCAAAGAGATATTGTAACACCTTTATGTCAGTCTCTTTGCATACTGATTTTCCAGACTAACATAGCTATGTCTTTGAATTTTCATACATAAAACATGATAATTTTATCCCAGACGAAGTTACATATGAGACCCAGTGTGGTGTAGTGGTTTGAGCATTGGACTATGACTCTGGACACCAGGTTTTGAATCTCTGCTCAGCCATGGAAACCCATTGGCTGACCTTGGGCAAGTCACACACTCTCAGTCTCAGAGGAAGGCAAAAGCAAACCCCTGCTGAAGAAATCTTGCCAAGAAAGCCCCATGATAGATTCACCTTACGGTTATCGTAAGTCAGAAATTATTTGAAAGCACATTACAACCAATTATTTTTAATACATTTTGAATTCCTAATGTAGCAAAGTGACTTTCAATCTGTAGGGGTGTTAATAGTGCACTGTTCATTTTTTAACAACTGCTGATTTTTATATTTTCAAAAAATAGGGAGAACACTATTATCATTTCTTTGTCCTTGCAATTCTAAGTACTATCAAAGATCTGTTTTGCACCTAAACAATCTAATGAAATCTCCATAACACCTTCTCTACACATATATAGATTGTTACAAAGTTTATGCTTTTTCATCATGCCCAGATTTTTCTCTCTTCCATTCTGGTTGTTTGGTCTGCTTAACATTGCCATGTAGAAGAATTCTGTAACAGTCCAAAGCTTGCTCACTACTTTAAGAAGAAAGGAATTACTTTGGCTTCTAGATGTCAAAAAATTCCAGCATTATTGGGTGCTCCCTACTGGTGAAGATGCATACAGCACAGAGTGTTCAACGTTTCTTCCTTTCTGGCTATTCCCACTTAGCAGGAAATACACTGATTTACAGCTCTAATCTGGTTAATTATGAAGACAACACACTATATTGTCCAGAACAGAATACCACAACTTGCAAGCTGGAGTGATTAGTTTTAGCAATGCAGCACATGCAAGAGCTGCAGCATTCATAATGGGCTAAATAGTACTCTTGTTATATTGTTGTTGCTCGGTTCTCCCAAGTTGTTTCTGACTTATAGCAACCCTACAATGGAATTTTCTTGGTAAAATTTGTTTGGAGGGGGGTTGCCATTGCCATCCTCTGAGGCTGAGAGAGCGTGACTTGCCCAAGGTGACCCAGTGGATTTCCATAACTGAGTGGGATTTGAACCCTAGACTCCAGAACCAACATTCAATTTACTACACCACCTTGTTAGCTCTCACTCTTTTAATACTAGTGTTGATTTCTTGTCCTCCGCTATCAGCAGCTTCTCAGAGTAAAGATTAATATAGTACTTAGATTTGAAACACAACATGTCTTTAACTGTTTGAGAACCCTGCCAACGAAAGGTAGCAAACTCACCAAAGTGTACTGTGCCCAAAATTGAAACAGTGTTCTTCTAGTGATTTAAAGGTATTCTAATAAATTAAAACTTATAACTATTAATAACCCAGAAAAATTGCCAATTTAGATTACACAAGTGGACAATGAAATAAAATAGGAAACTTTCTGGCACAGATATTTAAAAAATTTCTTTTATTGACTACAACTCCAGAATTGCCTAACCAGTATGGCCAGTAGCCATGTTGGCCAGGGAACTTGGGGAGCTATAGACCCTAATTTATACCTGTGGTTTTAAAAGATAGACAGTGGAGAAAGCTGATAGGAAGAAAAATCAACTCATTTGAAATGTGGTGCTGGAGGAGAATTCTGTGGATACCATGGACTCCTAAAAAGACAAACATACAGGTCTTAGCCTGAATTTTCAGTAGAGGTGAAGATGAAAAAACTCAGGTAGTTGTACTTTGGGCATGTCATGAGATGACATGACTCAGTGCTTGGTCAACTGGTAGGCAGTGAGAAAAGACGGAGACTGTACCACAGGTGCATTGATTCAATCAAGGAAGCCATAGCCCTAAATTCGCAAGACCTGAGAAGAGCAAGTGATAACTGGCACTCTTGGAGGTGGCTCATTCAAAGGGTCACCATAAGTCAAAGTTGTGTTGATGAAAAATAAAAACAACAAAGTCCTCAAAAGGAACTTCGCTAAGCCTTGGCCTGGCAAGCAGCTTTCCAAGACTTTAAAGAAGAAAGGCCAGTATTTACTAGGATCTGCTCATTTTCTATATAAGAGTCTTTTACATAATGAAATGTTTAAAATATGATGTATCCAACCTCAAAACTTTCAGCCTGAAGTGGCAGAAAATTACATTCTTATCAGTTGCTGCTTTCTACTCTAAACTTTAATGAGATCTAAATTTGCAAACATATAAAACCAAAAAGTGAAGGATAGGTCAAAGGTTGAACCATCAGCAGGGTATTATCTTACAAAATATATCTTTTGTTCAACAGGCCTGTCTGATCTTTGCTTGCTTTTGACACCCTATGATTTAGCTTCAAATCAGAGACTGCATTTTTCTGTTAACCTTTAGGCAAAAGTGTGGGTGTGGCAGATCATGTCTCAGAGCAATATGTTATTTTATGCACTGTATTCATACACCCAATTATTTGTTTTGTTTAAAGGAACTTCCTTCAAGATTCCAGCCCACAAATTATCCTATATTATATCTCTAGCTTAAGAGAGGAATATGTAGCCCTCTCAACATTGTTGGAGAACAACTTCTGTCATACTATGCTACACTGCCTAGGATTGCTGGGAGCTGTAATCCAACAACAATATAGACCCACGGTGGCAAACCAATGGCATGCATGCTAGAGATGGTGCAGGAAGTCATTTTCCCTGGCACACAGAGGGCAGGGAAGAGGAGGAACAGGCACATGCTTTCCGGGCCTCCAGCTGCCTCCAGAGAGGCAGCTGGAGGCCCGGGAGGGTGCGGGGAAGAAGTCCTGCTTTGGAAGTCCCACCCCTGGAAGGCGAATTTCTCATCCCAGAAGTCTCACCTCCCGGCAATGGGTAACACCCAGTGCCGGGACACCTTTTAGTTTGGGCACTCAGTCCCTAAAAGGTTTGCCATCACTGATATAGACAGTCATATGTCCCCAGATTTATACTGACACTCAGAAATTCTTAGGAAAGGAATCTGCCTAGAGCAGGGGTAGGCAACCTAAGGCACGGGGGCCAGATGCGCCCCCCCCAAGGCCTTTGGACCGGCCCCAGGCTGGTCCTGCCACCGCCGCTGCTGCCACCGCTGCCCATAATGATATTGATTATTGTAGTTATTACTTGTTCTTGGGGTTTTCTTGGCAAAATCTCCACAGGGTATTGCCATGGCTTTTCTGGGGCTGAGAGAATGTGCATGCATATTTTTATTTTTATTTTTTAAATTTCTTTAATTTAAATATTTATTTATTTATTTATTTATGGTGCTTTGGGCCCCCAATTGTCTGAGGGATAGCAACCCGGCCCCCAACTCAAAAAGGTTGCCTACCCCTGGCCTAGAGTAAAACCAGCACAAAGATTATATGTAAGGTCACCAGAGATTTTGTTGAAGCAGTCCTTTGGGTTTTTTCTTTTTAAAAAATGAAAGACAGAAAATCTAGAAGATTGCTACTGTTTCCACTGCAATAATTTAACAGGAAACAAACATAAACTAACAAGACAACTACTGTATTCAGTAGTCAAATGGTATTTGCAAATCAGGAGACTACCTCAGATAGGTAGAAAAGCTAGTTTTTTGCATGCATCTTGCTCCCTAACATACACACCACTAGTTCTTACCAAGCTGTTAGATTCCAGGCTACACTTCAGAATGCTCACCATTTACTGAGAATGCATTTAAGAAAATGTCTCTCTTTACCACAATTAAATAAGTAAATTAATGTATGCAAAACAGAAGGATAAGCTAAAACATTAGACCAGGGGTAGGCAACCTTTCCCCTTTAAGGGCCGAGGGACTTCAGCTCCCAGAATCCCAGGAGCTACTGACCAACATGGTACTATTGGCCAACATGGCTGAGGCTTCTGGGAGCTGAAGTCCCTCGGCCCTTAAAGGGGAAAGGTTGCCTACCCCTGCATTAGATCAATGATTCTCAAACTCTGATCCTTCAGGTGTTTTAGAATTCCACCCCTAGAAGCTTCATCCAAAATCCAAAAGACTGGGTTGGCCTTTTTGGGAAATTATATTTGTATATAGAGGGGATTTACAGTAGGGGGATGGTTCATCCCAGGCACAGAGTTGCCATCTCATTAGGACCAGACCTGATTTTCAGGGAGGCAACAAATGACAAGTCAAATTAGAGTCTAGCTAGTTTTATTTCTAGACTTCTTTCCTGAAATGACTGCTTTCAAAGTGGATCTTCAGTAAAAATAAACACAGCAATATCCCCCAATCTGTTTAGTTCATTACCAGAAAGAATAATCAAGACTAAAAAAGTCACAAAACAATCAGTAGAATAATACCACCAGGATAAATAACAAATACTATAATGGTAGCTGTCCAGGCAAGCTGCCAAGAGGGCTGATAGCAGCGTCTTGTGAGGGTTGAAGGCAAACAAAAGTATTTTGCCAATGCAAAGCAAAAAAGCAAGGTCTGTATTAACAATCCAAGGGTTCAGCCAGTCCCAAGGTCTAGGATTCCAGAGAAGCAGAGTGGCAAAGCAGTCCAAAGGTCAAGGGTTCCAGAAGTTCAAGATAAGTCAGCAATCTGAGAGTCAAGGTTTCAGGCCAAGAAACAAGGAGAGACATATACAGAGACATATACAGAGGCTTTTGCTAGGATGCTCAGGTAATCTCTGGCACCGAGGCAGCCCTTCTGCACTTGCTTAAATTACCGAGCTGCAGGAGCTCAGCT
This sequence comes from Phrynosoma blainvillii, assembly GCA_026167975.1. Classification (NCBI taxonomy): domain Eukaryota; kingdom Metazoa; phylum Chordata; class Lepidosauria; order Squamata; family Phrynosomatidae; genus Phrynosoma; species Phrynosoma blainvillii. Next base: position 267,686,828 of record JANUYF010000004.1, read on the forward strand.
GCAGCTAATTACTCCCGCGTTTTTCATAAAGTCTCCTGGAACGCTGGAGGCCCACCCTTTCTGCTCAACACTGGCTGAAGTTAGGCACAGTCCCGTGATCCTCCTCCATGTCTAAAGATTCTGCTGCTGGGGGGCTTGGCTGCAGAGCCTTCTGGGAGACCACAGCCTCTGCTGGAGGCTCTGCTGGAGCTGGCAAAGCTGAGCTGGGGCTCCAGTTGCAGGCTCAGGTCCCAGAGGAGGTTCTGGCTCATCCTCTAAGTCCTCCTCCAGGCAGGGCATGACAGTAGCATTAAAAGGCATTTTAATATCTTTTGTTCAAATCAACCAAAGAACAGAGGCCTAAACACTTTCCTTACAGCAGATGGGAATAGTTAACTCTCAGGATGTTGCTGGGTTGCAGCCTCCATCAGCCATAGCCAGCATGGGTGTCTAACAACATCTGGAAGGCCATCCATTCCATGTTCTTGCTTCACAGCCATTACTATGCATTTTGAATGACCATGTGCAGGGCCGGGGTGACAACATGGCAGCCCACTTCATCCTGATCTATGGACATACATTAGAACTTCTGAAGACAGCACATACAAAGCCATATGTCAAGAGGATTCATCCATTCACTTTAAAGAATCCCCACAGGTCAGGGGTGTAATAGTCAAGGCAGGCTAAGGTGGAGCAATCCATGCTTCTTCCTGTCACTTTATAACTTATGTCCAAATCATCAGTCAGACTACCTTGACTGTAAGGTAAAAGCAGCAAATCATGATCCAATGGTATTATGACAATATCCAGCCCAGAACAGGTAGAAGGAACAGATGTGTGCCCTAAGCACACTATGCAGAATCTTATCACACTATTGGGAAGCAAGGATTATGGAAGAAAATGAAACTCTTGTAGAGCTTTTCTCACTTCTCCTCAACTCAGATACCTTGCTGTGCTGTGCATAGTTTGTCCTGGCTTATGTCCATGCACCTGCTCTGTCCAGTTGATTTGGGGCCCTAGCCAGGCTCAATTAGCAGGACCTTTGAGTTTAAGCGCATGGTAGCTGTGACCAGGATTTCCAATGCATATATTAATTTTTCCTCTGTGCTTATTCTCTGTAGTTCCTGTATAGTCACTTTCTGTGCTTGGTGTACAAGCTCTATTTTTTCCCTACAAGTATATGCAAATTTGTTTCACTACAAAGGACTGGACTTAGAATTCACCTTCATGGAAATTTTCCATACTCTGACTTTTGAGAGGGGTATCTCAATTAACAGGGACAATGAAGAGTCTGAAACTGCACTGATATTTGCTGAAATCTGAAAAAATAAATGGAACTTCACTTCTTTGCTTAGCTTCCATATGACTTCTTAAACCTATATTGTAGTATCTATTGCTATTCTAGGTAATGCCTCCAGTCCTTCTTGAATTGCAACCAACCCACTGTATTCTAAAATATTTGTTCAACACAGAGTTTCTCAATCCCTAGCCATGTGTATTAAATACTGCATTCTACATAATTGCACTGAACTTTGCAGTATGTCCAGCAGATGCACTTCTAACTTACTGAAATATATCGTTTCTTCTGTATGTTGCTCCTACACAACCACAGAGAATTATATGTATTCACCATGTGTCAGTCTAGGCATGACTGTAAAGTTCCTCCATCATATAAAGAGAACACAAAATCTTAGAACTGTGAGAGGGATGGGGTGGGAACCTCCAATATGGCATCCTAACTGTATCTAAGGTCTTACCCCTATCACTGGCTTCTGCTTACTTCTATACAATTTGATTAGTACATTATCTAGACATTAGTCTTACTCAAATCAAATCCAAGTAGATGGGCTTAACCTTGTGTTTAACTGTGTTTCAAAATGTTATTTCCTGGCTACTAAAAGTGACCTTATTACTTTGGGGTACCTTAACTTTTCCTGGACAGTGAATTTCTCATATACTTCTAGTGGAGATTTAGGAAACAGAGTGAAGAATGGCAGAAATAGCATAACAGATTCTCCCAATACAATCTAGGATTAACAGTTCAGATGTCTGAGAGAAGAGAGATAGTGACTCTGTCTGCACAAACCAAATAAAATAGCCTCCCTCCATCTGTTTGGTGAGGAGTCTGGACAATGCAGGGCCCAATCCTCAAGTCTGGTATGAATAGATCAGATGATGTTCAGCCCACTGAACACCAAACCCAGGATATATCCCTCTTAATATGAAGTGAAAAAAATCAACCCTCCCTGTTTGTTCCAGATCTTCATTCCAAAATCAGGCAGCTGTTCGTAAGTACATTCCGCAGTGCTGCCTGATGGTCACTCACTCTGAAGTCAGAACAAGGTGTCCAGCCATGTGATCATCACTGGGCAGCTTATTATGAACTCAAGAGAGAGCAATGTGCCACACTGGTGGATGGGGCAGGTGGCACAGCAGGATGCACATCAAACAGCCACATTGGAATGGAGGGCCATAGGCAATGGAGGGAGACCAGGGCACTCCAGGGCCAGGATACTCCAGGCTGCTCCCAGAGTATCCTGGCCTATGCAGGCACAACCACTGACAGGAAGACTTGTGGGAGTCACCATCTGTGCCGTTGTCATGTGCAGTTTCTGAGACCACCAAATATTTTAGTTAAATGAGAAAAGGAGCAAATAGGACTGACTGTAATCTTGCACTGAGCAATTGCCTGCAGAGCAGATAACAAAGATGTCATTAAGAGAGAGACCAGTTGGGCCTAGTCCATGATAACAATCAAGAAAGCTCAAAGCAATGCAAGCAGCTGGAAAGAGACTAAGATGTGTACATGCAACCTATGTCAATGTGTTTGGCTACTGAATGTTGGGTACTAGACCATTTATCACTGGGTTCAGTAGCTAGACTGTTGGGCTTAGGCTAGTAAGTTCTAGGCTCAAATAACTGCTCAGCCATAAAGTTCCCTTTGTGACCAACCTAATCTACCTCTCAGAGTTGATCCTAAGCAACTTGGATGAAAGGAAAGATAAGATGCCATGAATGACTGAATGAATGGAAACTTGACAGGCATGGACACAAACAGTTCATGAAAGCCATGACATAGTAATTGAATTTGTTCAACAGATGCAACATGAGGCCACACATGCAACATGAGGCCACACCTATGCACAAATATTTTCTGGCACCACTGGCCTCTACATATGCTGACTTGCAGAACCCATACTGTGAAACAAGGCCCCCACTTCATCTGTGGATTCTGACTGACCTTCCCCAACTTTCCCATGCAACTTCTGCATTTTACCTTGTTTTCCCTCTTGGCTAACCTAGCTCTCCCAGCATTAGACTTCCTCTATTAACAGTGAATGCCTTGGATTTGCCTCAAGAAACAATAATCTCCCCTGGTCCAAACTCTCCACATTTAGTGAAGCAAATCAACTGGAAGCAGCCCAGACCTCCTCCCATGCTAAATTCAGTGCTATAGTGACTCATCTGGGTGGGGTTCATCTGGCAGCTCCCAACCTTTATGGAGTGAGGCAGGCAGTACAAGTCTTTCTGCTGCATCATATACACCAGAATCCTTTTTGGGAGGGGATTAAAATAGGAAAAGAAGAAGAAAGATGAGCAGAAGTGGGCCAGAGGGGACCATGCTGTATTTAGAGAAGCAACCTATTATTATGTGCAGCTGGCTTAGTATTTATAAATTGTCCATACTCAGCATTACTCTTTAAGTTTATGAATAACAGTGACTCTTTTCTTGGATGAACTAAGTAGTTCTCGGTAACTTCCAACCCAAGCTGGTGGTAAGAGGAAGTAATGGGAAATGATCTGAAGTTGTGCTGTCAGAAACAGATCTGATTGCCAGGAGCCTTAACATCTCTATCTGTGTTTCTATTATTGTGAAAGATCCTGTTCCATCTCATCAACTTCCTAGGGAAAACTTAAGATGTGGTTTAAGATCCCAGGAAGTGTCAGAACTAAGCAGCAGTAAACAAAGAGGGACCCTATTCCTCTCCTTCCCTGGGACTATATAGTGACTGACAGCCTGATCGCAAATTCCATGTACTCATTCACCAAAGCAAATTCCATGAGATTGGGGAATGAGCTCACCTTGCCAGCTGAGGTCTCCTCATCTACCCACCCAACAACCCAATTACAATGTGTGTATGTATATGAGAGAGAGAGAGAGATCACCATGTGGGTTGCTCAGGGGAGGTCCAAAAAGCTGCTGTCGTTCCATTAGCTCACTTGGACAGTGGAAAGCTATGGGGAAATTTTTATTACAAGGCTGCTGCCAATGCCCTAGTCTGAGGAAAGAGGGTGAGTGTCAGCAGTGAGGCTTTGCTGGGATAGTTCCATAATGTGGCACGATATGCTATTCCTTCCCTTAAAGTAACAGGATGCCCTTTGTGGACTAAAATATTACATCTCTCTCAAGATAAGCTACCCACACCACTCAAATATCTCAAAAAAGGCAAACAAAACTTACCCTGCTAGTAAAACATAAAGGACTCCAGCAGCACCTTCAGGACTGTTTTAAACCAAGTAGTCTCAAGGTGATATTAATAATAATAATAATAATAATAATAATAATAGTTTTTATTTATATCCCGCCCCTCTGCCAAGCAATCGGGGCGGCGTACAACAATCACAATAACAAATAGCATCAATACAGAGCCCATCCCTTCTTCCCAACCCCACCCATACCCACCCCTCAAAACAAAACAAACAAAGCAAATTAAAACAATTTTTAAAAATATACAAAATACAATATAAAATGCAAATACAATTTAAATGCAATTTTTGAAGGGTCTCTCCTCGCTGCCCCAGGTGGAAAAGGCAGCCTTTTTAAAGGGTCTCTCCTCGCTGCCCCAGGTGGAAAAGGCAGCCTTTTTAAAGGGTCTCTCCTCGTTGCCCAAGGTGGAAAAGGCAGCCTTTTTAAAGGGTTCCTCCTCGCTGCCCAAGGTGGAAAAGGCAGCCTTTTTAAAGGGTCTCTCCTCGCTGCCCCAGGTGGAAAAGGCAGCCTTTTTAAAGGGTCTCTCCTCGCTGCCCAAGGTGGAAAGGCAGCCTTTTTAAAGGGTCTCTCCTCGCTGCCCCAGGTGGAAAAGGCAGCCTTTTTAAAGGGTCTCTCCTCGCTGCCCAAGGTGGAAAAGGCAGCCTTTTTAAAGGGTTCCTCCTCGCTGCCCCAGGTGGAAAGGCAGCCTTTTTAAAGGGTCTCTCCTCGCTGCCCCAGGTGGAAAAGGCAGCCTTTTTAAAGGGTCTCTCCTCGCTGCCCCAGGTGGAAAAGGCAGCCTTTTTAAAGGGTCTCTCCTCGCTGCCCAAGGTGGAAAAGGCAGCCTTTTTAAAGGGTCTCTCCTCGCTGCCCAAGGTGGAAAAGGCAGCCTTTTTAAAGGGTTCCTCCTCGCTGCCCCAGGTGGAAAGGCAGCCTTTTTAAAGGGTCTCTCCTCGCTGCCCCAGGTGGAAAAGGCAGCCTTTTTAAAGGGTCTCTCCTCGCTGCCCCAGGTGGAAAAGGCAGCCTTTTTAAAGGGTCTCTCCTCGCTGCCCCAGGTGGAAAAGGCAGCCTTTTTAAAGGGTCTCTCCTCGCTGCCCAAGGTGGAAAGGCAGCCTTTTTAAAGGGTCTCTCCTCGCTGCCCCAGGTGGAAAAGGCAGCCTTTTTAAAGGGTCTCTCCTCGCTGCCCAAGGTGGAAAAGGCAGCCTTTTTAAAGGGTCTCTCCTCGCTGCCCAAGGTGGAAAAGGCAGCCTTTTTAAAGGGTTCCTCCTCGCTGCCCCAGGTGGAAAGGCAGCCTTTTTAAAGGGTCTCTCCTCGCTGCCCAAGGTGGAAAGGCAGCCTTTTTAAAGGGTCTCTCCTCGCTGCCCAAGGTGGAAAGGCAGCCTTTTTAAAGGGTTCCTCCTCCCTTTATGCATATTAATATTAATTCCTTTATGCATTTTTACGCACAACACAGCTATCTCTTTGAACATCCTAGCTAATGCTACCAGGTGTTTGAAGGGGCCCTTTGGAAGACAAAGGGCACACATAACATAAAACAAAAATCTTGGGAGGTTAGCCATCACACAAAACATAAGTCTCAAATAAAACAATTGAACACGCTCCATTTGTTGTTGTTATTAACTGGCCTCAACCTGACTTCGACTCGACTCATGGCAACCCTCCATAAGCACACTTATTTAAATAAAAAGATGCGTATACTCTCAGAATTCCTGCCTTCTAGGAATTTTACTCCAGACGTTCTGAATTATATGTCCGCTCCATCATCATAATAAGTTAGCTTCCTGTTATTTTTTCATTTAGTATGTCTAGGTTTTTAAAAGAAATGCATATACATAGGCTATTGGTGCACCTTTTCATTCCTTCCATATTAATTTTTCTTTTCTTTTCAGGTAAGCTATGCATGTGATTGAATGTATTAAATTGTGTGTTTTTTTAAAGTGCATCAACACACGTTTTACTTAACAAAAAGTATAGCATTTAAATTAAAAGTCCTTTATTATCCATTGTCTCATTGTAGAATTTACGCCATCCTTTTTTGTTCAGCCCTCCTTGCTCCCCAGATGCACTAGAGCATATGAAAAATCCACTCTAACCCTACCCCAACCCCACTTTTTCTCTGCAGTTCTACACTTAATATAAATAAGAATTAATGGGGTTTGAGGTATTAAGTTCCAAGTTAATGGTCTTACAATAAAGCAAGTCAGCATGATGGAGTAGTTTGGGTGTTGGACTAGGATACTGGGAGATCAGAGTTCAAAACCCTGCTCCGCCATGGAAATCCATTGGTTGATCCTAGTCAAGTCACATTCACTCAGCCTCAGAGGAAGGCAAGGCCAAACCTCTGAACAAATTCTGAGAAGAAACCCCCGTGATATTCATCTTAGGATCATTGTAAGTCATAAATTACTTGAATAGACACAACAACAGCAAATTACAGTACCGTATTTTTTGCCATATAAGGCGCTCCAGCATATTAGGCGCACCCAATTGTAAAGGAGGAAAATCCAAGAAAAAAGGATTCCTCCCTTTAGCCGGAGGCCGGTTGTTCAATGGGCTGGTGCTGGGATCGGAGAACTTCTCCGATCCCAGCACCAGCCCATTGAACTGAGGTCGCGGGGGGAAGGAGGGCTCCTTCCCTCGCGACCTCAGTCTTTGAATGGGCTGGTGCTGGGATCGAAGCGATCCCAGCGCCAGCCCATTGAAAGACTGAGGCCGCCGGGAGAAGGAGGGATCCTTCTCCCCGCGTCCTCAGAATTTGAATCGGCTGGCGCTGGGATCGAAGCGATCCCGGCACCAGCCCATTGAAAGACTGAGGCCGCCGGGAGAAGGAGCCCTCCTTCCCCCCCGGCCTCAGTCTTGGAATGGGCTGGTGCCGGGATCGAAGCGATCCCGGCACCAGGCCATTGAAAGACTGAGGCCGCCGGGAGAAGGATCCATTCCATTCAAAGACAGCCCATTCAAAGACTGAGGTCGCGGGGGGAAGGAGGGCTCCTTCTCCCCGCGGCCTCGGCCCTTCGCCCTATAAGGCGCACTCACTTCCCCACGCACGTTTTGGGGAAGAAAAAGTGCGTGTTATAGGGCGAAAAATACGGTAATTCTCTATCAACAAGCAGAAGGCCAGTACAGTGGAAGTCCAAAGTGAGTGCAGCTTGGTGCCTCCCCACACCCCCGGCATTCAATCCATTGTATTTCTGAGACTGAGAAATTTCTTAGACTGAGAAGAGGTGGAGTGGGAGGAAGAGGATGGGGTGAAGATGTTAATGGACTAGGAAGGATTTTTAAATCTGCATGAGGCATCCTGCTAGCAAGCTGAAAAGTTAGTGATGGGCTGGTACTTCTGGAAGGACAGGAGCTTGAGAGGAGGATTGGGAGGAAGAGGAGTGGGGTGGGGAAGTATTTGTGCTTATGATACAGTATATAACGTGTGTGGTATTAAGCTTTCACACAAATTCAAATGTGATATTTAGTGTGTTAGCTGCATTTTTTTGGCAGCCCGAATGCATTTAAAAGCTTTAAAAACCTGGGTTCCATTTTTCAACTGATTTCACTTTCTAACAGTCTTGGCTGCCAGTCAGGACACATCCTAACCACTTTGGCATAGTCACATTAAGAGGCTATCCGGGGCAAGCAAGACAAATCAACCAATCTGTTTCAAAGCACATTGTGAGCAGTATTAGTTTTTCTGTCTGTTAGTGCCAAGAGGCACTGAGCTTGTTTGAAACATTTTTTAAACGGTTGCTTTTTATTAACATTGCTCATTAACTGTTACTTTTTAAAAAATAATTGTTCATTACAAGCACATTATTTGTATTACTTAAAAAATACACAAAATATGGTTTAAAAAATCTTCAAAAGGTTTTTAAAAATCCTCAAAAGGTCTCTTTTATACTGCAAGAGACAAAAAGAATTTTTTTTAAAACTGAAGTTTTAGGAGTGGCAACTAACCTTTATTTGCTGACAGATTTTTATGGTACAGTCAGCATGTTGGTTTTAGACCCCAAAATATCAGATCAACTCCTCTGCCCAAGGATACAGGAAACCTAAAGGCCTCACCTGTGAGTTACTTGGGAGCCTCGCAAGCTGGACATGGTCTCTTCCAGGTTCTGCCGAAGGTCAAGTACATTCTGTACTGTCCTCTTTCTCTGGGATTCAGGATCTGTTAGAAGAAAAAGATGTTAGTTCCACAATGAATTATGGAATTAAAACATGGTACTCAATACTACTGCACGTTTCCCCAATCCTTTTAGGATTCTTACCCCACAGAATCTATACTTCTGCAACAAGTATACCTTTGCAATAAACAAATAAATAAATGCCTAACTTGTACAATTTTCTTTCCCTCTAAGTTAACAATGTGTGTATGTCTCTATGTGCATGCACAAGCCCTCTGGCTAATTCAATTGGTCAGGACAGGAAATTTAAGGACCCCAAATTTGCAAAAATAGTTGTACTGGGGTTCTAAAACTCACATGCTTTTAAACACAAAGCTGGAATGGTTACCAATTAAGTGATGACTGGCAGCTGGGAACCAGATGGCCAGCAATACTTTAACTGCTTGTTCCCAAACCAGGATCTGTTTGCTTCACTCACATACCCTTCAACATTTCACAGATGAAAATTGTGTGACCAAGAGACATCCAAATGTGGTCAAGTTGACAAAAGGTATCAAAGAGAAATAACACATAAGCTAGGAGAAGCTGCAGCCATTCGCTTTTTCCTGAGCCTACTGGGAAGGGAAAGTTTCTATCTCTCCTCTGCTCCCCCCCACTCATCCCCACTGAGTTAAATGAGTGTAAATTACTTTTGTACTTTGAACTCAGTTGGTAGCAATGAAATAAGCAAAAGACAAAGGGAGAAAGCAGGAGGCAGCAAGAGAAACTAGAACACATTAAAAAGTGGGACAACAGAAGATTAATTGGGACCATCCCTGGCAAATTGGGTCAGTTGGAGGGTTTGCACTCATCTTGAGGCACAGTCTGCATCCGTGACCCATTTCTTCATGAGTTCTATTTCTCTGCAGGTATCTGTGTCACCACACAACATCCCTCACTTTATTTCTCTAAGGCTCCAAAATTGTGAGAAACCTCTCTGGGAGATTGAGTATTTCTTTTCATAGCCATTAGCCAATGAGAAAATGAAAAATAGTGAACCTGGGTAAATAAAACCAGTAAGTGCTTTGGATGTAAATTTCATTCCCACGTGTATGAACAAATAGTTTCAGGAATATTCTCCCTACTCTGCAAGAATATGAGTTTCTGCATAATTTTCCAGAGCTATTCACACTTCAGACTTTGCTGTGGAAAATTCATTTGCACAAAAATGTACATGATCTCCTTGTGTAGAAAAGCAGTATTTTACACTGGAATAAGTGCATTTGCACAACACACGTGCATTTTGCAAAAGGTTTTTGTCCAGAAAATGTTTTCTGTGCCCAAACCACCCTCTTCTGTACAGGAAAATTAAAAGTAGTTCTATATTTTTCCCCAATTAAGCCCAAAATTACAAAGAATATTGCAGTGTTTTTTTTCTTTGGTGGGGTGTTGAATATCAACATACCCTTTTTTCAGAAGTTATTAATGTTAATGATTATTCTTCATATCCTTAATAAGCAAAGGCACTTTCTAATGCAGGAGTAGACAAAGTATGGGCCCAAGGCTGTTTTTGAGGTCCTCATGGTAAGAACATAAAATAAAATCAATCATTTATACAATCAGAGAATCCCAGAGTTGGAAGAGACCTCAAGAGCTATCCAGTCCAACCCCTGTCATGGATTAATACACAATCAAAGCATCCCCAACAGATGGCCATCCAGCTTCTGTTTAAAAACCTCCAAAGAAAGAGACTATCACCTTCTGAGGTAGCATCTTTCACTGTTGAACAGCTCTTATAATCATGAAGTTCTTCCTAATGTTTAGGTGGAATCTCTTTTTCTGCTTGAATCTATTGCTCTGTGTCCTAGTCTCTGGAGCAGCAGAAAACAAGCTTGCTCCATCCTCAATATGACACCTCTTCAAATATTTAAACATGGCTATCATGTCACACATTAACTTTCTCTTCTCTAGGCTAAATATACCCATCTCCCTAAGCCACATGGTTTCCAGAAAAAGTTTTGTTTTTGTTTTTAAATGGACTTCTAGCTCAATTCTTCTTGCAGATAAAAAAACCTTCTTCTGGGCCTAAACCAACTAATGACATGTAAATATGTAGTACAAATGCCCCTGTGCCCTCCTGGAGTGGTATTGCAGACCCATAACACCATTTATCTATCCCTGTTCTAATAAAAAGATATAATTCTGGAAGTGGTTTCAATTTTAGTATAAAGGTAATAAGATATTACTAATTCTCTGAGATATTCCTTTTATTCTCCTGTTAAAGTGTTATTTTTCATGGTAACTTGAAAAAGTCTTAGCTATGCTTGTATGCCCTTTCAAAAATTGTTCCACTTAGTTAATTGCATTCGGCCAATGAAAAGTAACATTAAGTCATATGCATGTGTGTCCATGTGTAAATATACTTTACATAAACTGTTTTAAGCTTTATATGGCATAACTATCAAAGAAAGAGTGCCCTACACAACCACTTACAGAAAACATTTGTTACTGGGTGGTCTAAAAGTGCAACAAGCAAATAAAAACAATTTATTTTCTACAGTACTCCACAAAAAAGTCACTGAATGCTACTGTAATCCTCTACAGCACTGGTTGTCATATTGTATTATCAGTGGGAAATTATCACAGATCACTCAATGATCTGAAAGGCTATTTGTCCATCACTCCTTTGGGACATCTGTTTGATTGTGACGCCTATTTTGATGAAATTGATAGAAGTGTGGGAGGCTCTATACAGACTGCGGGGTTCTGAAAAATTTGCAAATTTCTGGTAAAGGAAAATTTAAACTGCTTTGCAAGACACCTAACAACATAATCATGGAAAATACTGACAATGATGTACTGTTTGTCCCTGGCTTGCATGGCAACTCTAGAAAAGAAAGGATATGAAATTACTTTTAAATGAGGACAATGTACAGTTTCTAAAGACAATGTCACATATGTATAAGCTTTTGAATGTGATGGTATTTATGGGTTATATCTTTCAACTCCACAAGTAAATATGCTTCAAGGATGGATGGATGAAGACAGCCTTCAACTATGGGACAGATGTTTTGCTCATCACGACATGAAATTAATTCTTCAGCTACAGAACCAAAATTTGGCTTCTGGGATCAAGGTAAAATCTCAAGACTGTGAAAATGGCAACAGGTGTATAGTTTGTGTTGAACGAAAGGCGGTCAGTCTTTCATTTAGACCAAGCACAGAACAGAGAAGCTGTCAAGTGCTGGATCTTACACACACAGACATATGTGGACCCACTGGTGGAAACAAATATATATTAATTTTCATGGATGATTTTTCAAGGTATTGTGTCACCTACCTTCTAAAACAGAAAAGACAGGCTCAATAGATGCTACAGAAGTATGTCACCATGGTGACAATCAAGTTCAAAAGGACACCTAAAACCATCCAATCGGATCATGGAAGTGAGTACTTATCACACCACACCCAATCTTTCTTAGAAGAACATGGAATTCAGCATAGAAAAAGTGTTCTTTACACTCCTTGTCATAATGGCTCTGCTGAAAGAAAGCTAAGATCTCTCCTGGAGATGACAAGATACATGTTGGCAGATGCAGGTCTCCCTAACAAATTTGGGAGTGAAGCCATCATGACTGTAACGTATCTCCAGAATAGATTGCCAACTAAGGGCACTACACAGACACCATTCCAGCTGTGGCATGGCAGAGTGCCAAACATGAAGCACATCAGAACTTTTGGCAGTCTTGCATACTCTTACATATCACCACAGGAGAGATACAAGTTAGATGCCAGATCAGAGCAAACTATCCCCATAGGTTATGCGCCTGGAACCAAAAGATACAAGGTGATGAACTTCGACATGTGGTTCATTTTGTGGACATGTGGAGAAGAGTAGATAAGAGAGGAACTATTCTTGAATCCGTAGATGGAACAAGATGGTGCACTGGACTTCTCAGAAGAGAAAGATGCAACATCAGGGTTCCTTGATCAACCAACTGCTGTACCTGTCAGAGAAGACATACAATCAGAATCTACACCTTCCGAAAGGGATATAGATGATTCTGAGCTGATAGCTGGACTGGAGAATGATGCAGAGATAGACCAGGTTCTAGAGCAGGCTTCTAGATACTCACTGTGACCCAACAGAGGTGTACCACCTACACACTTTTCTTACTTTGCCAAGTCAGATGTACCCAGATGTATAGAGGAAATTGAACAAATGCCTACTGATGAAGCAGATAAATGGAGAAAAGCAGCAGAGGAAGAAATAGATGCATTGCATAAGAATAGAACATGGACACTTACAGAACTCCCATCTGGATCCAAATGGGTGTTCAAATTGAAACAAGAAGCAGAAGGGAAAGTTGAACGCTACAAGGCAAGACTTGCTGCACAAGGTTTCTCACAGAAATATGGAGAAGACTTTGATGAAACCTTTTCACCAGTTGTGAAACACACCACTATAAGACTACTCCTTAGCTTAGCTGCTTCAAAACAGATGGATGTCAGACATGTTGATGTAAATATTGCATTTTTACACAGTGTGATTACAGAGGATCTCTTCATGAAGCAACCTCCAGATTTTGTAGACAAGGAAAAACTACACCTTGTTTGCAAGCTCACGAAGGGGTTATCTGACTTAAACAGGCTGTTAGAGCTTGGAATGACAAACTGGATGAAATGCTGAAACAATTAGATTTTCAACAAGGAGAAGCAGATAAATGTCTATATACAAGGACCAAAGATGGTCATTTAACTTTCATTCTAACATATGTTGATGACCTGATCATAGCTACTTAAAGAGATACAGACAACACAGAAATTGTAAGTCACCTGAATAAAGAGGTTGAATTGAAGGAATTAGGAAATGCTACATACTACTTAGGCATACAAATTCAAAGAGAACAAGACGGATCTTTTCTACTATGTCAAAAGCAGAAGATTACTCATCTCTTAGAAACACTAGGACTTCAGGATGTATATCCTGTAGCAACACCTATGGTAATAGACTTCCATAAAAGCAATGAAAAAGGAGAACTTCTACCAGACAATGGTTTGTACAGAACAGCAATAGGAAAACTTCTGTACCTAACCACAAACACTAGACCTGATATTGCTGCTGCTGTAGGAATACTGTGCAGAAAGGTCAGTGCACCTACCCAGAAAGGCTGGACTGCAGTAAAGAGAATAGCAAGATACTTAAAAGGAACCATGAATCTTCAGTTGAAGTTGCCAACCAGCAATAACCCAAGCCTACAGTGATGTAGACTGGGCGGTGACATAAAAAACCGCTGCTCTTTCAGTGGTTATCTATTTTTGTATGGCAATGGACCTATTTCTTGAGCCAGTCACAAGCAAGAGATATTGGATCTGACCTCCACAGAATCAGAATACATAGCTGCATCAGAAGCCTGTAGGGAACTACAGTGGCTTGATCAACCATTGATTGACTTTGGAATAAATGAGAAGAAGCCAATTCAATTTTTTGAAGATAACCAGACCTGCATCAAACTTTCTCAAACAGAGAATGTGACTGAACATAGCAAGCACATTGATGTAAGATTCATCATTTGTGCAACCTGATGAAGAAAGGCATGATCAAGATGACCTGCTGTCTAACCACTGAGATGACAGCTGATATCTTGACGAAGCCCTCTTATTTTGGGCTTTTTCACAAAAAACCAGAATTCTAACAACATGCCAAGCCAGTACTTTGTGTGAACTAAATGTGCTCTTTAGAATATTCTCCAGCATCTTCTGCAAGAAACAAACTAAATGCAGTGATAATAGTTCAACATATATGACCCTAAATCTGTTGCAATCATGTATAAAATAGGAGGGGATCTGATTTAAGAAGCAAAAAGGAAGCCATAGGTGACGAATGCAGAACCTTTCCCTGCCTGTGTTTGCCTTCTGGCCTTCAAATCTCTTTTCTCAAAGATCCAGTCCCCCTCCCCCAGTCAGACTCATTTATAATACTGGAGTCAAGCTGAAAGGCTAGACTCGCAGTGATTCTCAAGCTCTGACATTCCAGGTGTGTTGAACTTTGGCTCCAAGAATCTCAGACCATTAGCCAAGATGACAGAGGCTTCTAGGAGCTAAAGTCCAAAATATGTAGAGAACCAGTGTTTGGGAATCACTGAGACTAAACAGTAAGGTAGAAACTACAACAAAAAGAATTCTCCATTCCTCATTCATGTGCCTGCTTTTCTCCTTAAAATAGACCTGCCACATCTCCTGCTTTCCATACTGCTATGGCAAATCCAGGGTTTAAGTAGTCTGCAAATTTTCTGTCTTTCAGAAATGTTTCTATGCTGATTTATCTGCTGAAAAATTCCTGAATATTTGCTACAGAACCCCCTTTAACTAGGGACAAACAAGAGGCAACATATTGGATCCATATGCTTAAGCCCTGGATCTGCAGACTTGCTTTCATAGTAACTTAAGGTGTATTAGGGAGAGGGGAAAGAACCAAAGGGAAGCTACACCCTCCTGGGCCCAACATATACGAGGAAGCTTCAAGTGGGCAACATGCTGAACCATTAAAAATGGGATTTACATATTCCTTCAAAGCAAGTTAGCTGCAGTCTTGAAGCAGGTAAGGAAACAAAATACAATATGAATACTTCTCCCCCACCCCCACCTCCATGCACATTCGTTCCACTCCTGAATATTTTGGTTTTGGTGCATGACTGTAAGTATTCAGTGCCACATGAACACAGCCAGTCAAGTATAGGATTAGAGCAGGGGTAGGCAACCTTTCCCCTTTAAGGGCCAAGGGACTTCAGCTCCCAGAATTCCTGGAGCTATTGGCCAACATGGGACTATTGGCCAACGTGGCTGAGGCTTCTGGGAGCTGAAGTCCCTCGGCCCTTAAAGGGGAAAGGTTGCCTACCCCTGGATTAGAGGCTGAGAAAATTGCTTTTGGGGGGAAGGGGAACTACAACACCCAGTACTTCCAGTGGCCATAATGGGTAGGGAATTCTGTGCATTGTAGCCCAAAAGAAAAGTGTTTCTCTCAGGCTTAGAAAGACTGCCTGCTCCCACATGAGCCTGTTTGGAATTTGAGATAATCAGCAAAAGCCCTGTTACATGTTTTTTCACTCTGAGACGGCAATTAAGTACACTAGGCAGGGCTTTATCTGCAATGGCACCCCAAAAATGGAACTTCCTCCCAATGGCAGAACTGTGCAGCTAAGACTGTACAGTTTCACACAGCCTTGAGTCCTTAAAACAAGGGTGCGTTTTTAATGGTTTTTTATGTGTATGTGGTTTTTGAACTATTCTTAAAAAGCTATTTTAGTTTGTTTTTAAATATTTTCTTTACTTACTCTATTTGTTTTTAATTGCTGTACAGTGCCTTAGGAGCCCTGATGAGATACACTAATACTGTACTTAAATATTTTTTTAAAATAAAAATGTTTTCAAGCTCTGAAACAAAAAAAAAGTTTGTCAGCTGAGATCCTGATAATGCTGCTTATCCAAAGCAAATCCAGACAGCATCAAACCTTTCCCTAGTGCTGAGTAACAGATGTGGTAGGTAGGAGGGTAGTTCAAACCACAAAAAAGTTGTCTGTAAAGTGAATTGGATTATTACTTCTGGAAAATTACTGTAAATACTCTATCTTTATGTGTCATGATGCTGGAGGCAAGGGTGTACCATAGCCATGTGGATGGTCCCAAATTTCAGCCTGTAGATTCCTGTTCATTACCCAGCTGAAACGAGAAAAAACATATCCTATTATCCGAAAGACCTTTGAAAAACAGTTCTCATCCTAGCCAGAGGACATCTGGTGGTAACTCAGGAGGAAAAGAACCTGTGGCAAAGCGGGGGGGGGGGGGGGGGTGAGAAGTTATTTCAGAAATAACAAAACAGGAGTCATAATGGAAACTCTGGGAAAGGAGCCAGTTGATTGAAGCTAGAATGAATGGCAGCCACAGCAGCAGGTAGGCTCATTCCCTGGAATATGAGCTTCTAGTGCTACTGCTCTCAGAAATGCCAGCCTGGCCTTGCACTCAGGAACTTGGAATTAGCTGCTAA
Source organism: Phrynosoma blainvillii (assembly GCA_026167975.1). NCBI lineage: Eukaryota > Metazoa > Chordata > Lepidosauria > Squamata > Phrynosomatidae > Phrynosoma > Phrynosoma blainvillii. The sequence goes on from JANUYF010000004.1 coordinate 267,703,407, forward strand.
ATCTGAAAGCTGCATGCTTTTGTCAAAAACAAAATAGAGCTCCCCAGCTATATGCCTAGTTATGGGCAGGGCAATTTTCTATGTACGCCAAAGCAGCAACTCCTGGTACAGTTTCTTTAGCATCAACAGAATACATTCTAAGTAAACAGTTAAGACAAATATAAAGCACTGGGGTGCAGAAAAGAAGAGTAAGAATCCAAAAAGGAGAGGTAGGGGTTCTCTTAGGGTTGCTGGAGGGCAGTAAAGAGTGGGTGCTACACTCCACAGCATTCCAGCCTCTTGAGCAGGGATGAAAAACTGATTTATTTGCCTTCATGTGCCAAAATGTAGCCACTGAATTTGTTACTAAAGTCGTCCCTCCCGATTCGTGGGGGATCCGTTCCGGACCCCCCCTGCACAAATTGGAAAAACAGCAAATATTCAAAGCCCATTGGTTAAAATGGGCACACACACTATTTTGTCCCTCCTCGCTTGCTGTCTGCAAAGAAACAAGACCGCAGACTCCAAATCCATGAACAGGGAGGGACAAGTATACTTCCAAGTGCTTTACTACAACCTACTCATAAACACAGCTACCCCTTCAAGATGACACCATCCAGCTGGACAGAAGATTATTTCCCTATTAGAACTGCAGAATGCTGCCACCCCTAACACATACATGTGCATGCACACATGCACATACACACACAGCTGTACTGTTCTCACTGGTGTGAATAATGCCCTCGGTCAGAATACCAGATGAAACTCATAAGGGGGGAAATGACACTGAACCTTCATTACTGATCATGGGGCTACAGCAGGGATAGGGAACTGCCAACCTAAGGAATTAATGGGATCCCAAGCCAATACACATCAATTAGGTCAAAGTCATGCCAAAGTCATTACCAAAGCTTTGTCCCTCCATGAGAGAGTTGGATAGCTAATGAGCTACAATCTCTAGAAGCCCTGAACAACATCGGGAAGTTGTGGGAGAAACAAAGCCAGGCATGCTCAAGCACTTTGGGGATTAGCCAAGTCCTGAGGGTGAGTCCTGAAGTTAAGTGTACTTGGGTCTCCATTCTCCTTGAATTTTTCATAAAGAGAAGATAGTCTTGGGGGGGGGGGGGGGATATGTCCACAACTGAGCTTCTCCAGCTGGCACTTCAGCAGGGCCATCACTACATTTGGTGACACCTAGTGGGGAGGGCTGCTGATGGAGGGGGGGGGAGCGGAGGCTACCCCATTCCCTCCTGCTAACTTGCCCATCTGCATCCCCTCCCTGGCTTCTCCTGGCTGCCCCTACCTCCCTGCCAGCTGTCTCAACTTGCCTCTCCTCCCTCAACATGCCTCTCCTCCCCAGCCACTATCAGCCCTTGTCTGTTGCTCCATTGCAGGGCCTCCTCCTCAAGGAGAAAGCCCCATGATGGAGCAGCTAGGAAGGGTTCCTATTCATCCCTCCTGCACAATCACTGCTTCCTATTGAGCTAAATCAATTCCCCCATTGAAGGCAATAAGTGGATGCCTTTTCAGGACCCCTAAAATTTGGGTACCAAACAACAATAGCAATAGCACTTACATTTCTATACTGCTTTATAGAGCTAAATGGTTTACAAGGCAGTGGCATTACTGACCGGGGTGTCACCTGGTGCAGGGGGGAACCTGGGGGCGTGGTCAAAAAGGCATGCCCCCTCACCTTGCTGCCGGGTGCCATTTTACTCATGACTAAACCAGCGCCTGGCAGGGAGGGGGTGCTCTGGGCAATGTCAGGTGTCAGATGGTGTGGGGGTGGGGCTTCTGGGGGTGGTGTACGCTCCCTCCCCCCCTGCCACCCTGTCCTGTTTCTGATGATGAAAAGGATGGGATGATGCAGGGGAGCATTGGGCTGGGAGCATGGGCAGGGATGGTGCATGGGAGGAGCATGGGGAAGGGCCTGACTGAGTGTCACCCCCCCCCCCTTCTGGGGTGTCACCCGGTGCAGTCCACACCACCACACCCTCCTAGTGACACCATTGGTACAATGTGTTAACCAGGTGGCCGCAGAAGACAGCCTTCTCAGCTGTGGAACCATATTTATTTATTTTTAAAAGTTTTCTTTGGGATCTAATGATTTCATCTATATCTGGTTTAAAACTGTAAACTGTTTTGACTTATTTTAAATTGTTAAATTATTTAATATGCTTTTAGACTCTTTGAATTGTTATTTTTACTGTTCTACATTGTTTAAACTGATTTTGATATAAGCTGCCCTGAAATCTTACAATAATATAATACAACAAATAAAATAAATAATATAATGTAATGTTAAGCTAGCTGGCTAGCTCAAAAGCTTCTCATGTCCTTGCTTCTCATACACATACACACACACACACACACACACACACACACACAAGCAAGGAAACAATTGGTTCAAGCCATGCAAATTCAGATGCAGTTCCAGATGTTACAGCCTGCAGCAGCCAGAAAGGTGGCTTAAGCCAGTTATTATACATACAGTAGCAGCAGGATAGGAACCTGAGGTGAGAGTTCAAACCACACACAGAGCACAGAGGGTACCCTTAAGACCAAAAGGATTGGAGTAGGCCCACTTCCAATCTGGATCTGCACACTTAAAATAATAAATCCCAGCTGCATACAGAAACACTGCACTAAGCAAACATTCTCCCTTCTGTAGGTTCTTTCCATAAAAGTCAAAGTGAAGAGGCTGCTAATAGACAGTAGAGCCAATCACTCCATAGATGGAAGGGTCCCATAAGATCATTCTATGATTTCTAAAGGATGAATATCTTAAAGTAGAGGAAGTTTTAAAATAAAATAAAATAAAAACCTTGTTACAGAGAAATGGAACAATTGGAAATTTGGGAAGAAAAAACATACCTTAATTTCTTTCTCAAAGACAGGAATGGGAACGGAAAGCCACACAATTTCCAAAAAAGCTTAAATCTCTACCTCAGAGCAGCCAGTAGAGGGAAACCTAATCATAAAAACTGCAGTACTGGGATCAATAAAATACACCCAGACTTTTTATGTCCAACAACTACAGTTGATGCAATATGTCCTCTCATACAGCTATTCCCCAAATAACTGCAATATACTGTACCCAATAGTCCAGGTTGGTATAATTTTTAAAAATCACACTTCTAGATGCACAGGTGACATGCTGAATGATAAGAAACATACTGTGTTATGCCATGGTGATGAGCATTATTATCATCATCATTTATTTATTTATTTATTTATTCTTATCCTGTCTTTTTTCTCAAAGCTACAATTCAAGCCAGCATGGCATAGTGATCTGAGTGTTGGGTTATGACTCAAACCCAGGGTTCAATTCCCAGCTCGGCCATGTAACTGACTGGGTGACCTCGGGCAAGTCACACTCTCTCAGCCTTAGGGGAAGGCAACACAAGCTCCTCTGAACAAAACTTGTGAAGAAAAAAACATGATAGTGTGGCCTTAGGGGTGGCATAAGTTGAAAATAACTTCTGAAGGCACACAATACACACACAAATTTAGACAAATACAGGTTAAGACACATACGTCAAATATTACTGTTAAACTGCTATTAAAATATTTATAGGATTAAAACCATTTAATATATATCCATTAGAGAGACAAGAAATAAAATTAATAACAGTATAGCACACTGTTTAAAAAAACCTTTCCTTATAGACTATTTGCCAGAATAAAAAGTTTTCACTTGCTAATGGAAGTACAAGAAGGAGGGAGCCAGTCTATCCTCCCTAGGGAGGGAATTCTAAAATCTGGGATGGGAGCAGTCATCAAGAAGACTCTCGTGTGTTCCCATCCCTGCTCTGTGTCCCCATCCCCGCTCTGAGGGTAGGGTGACCCATAGAAGGGCCTTCCATGAAGATCTGAAATCCAGGCAGCCTCAATATGAGCCATACTACTAGCAGAAAAGACAATATAGTCCTTCAGTTACCATGGACCCAAGACATATAGAATACAATCAGAACTCTGAATTGTACCCAGAAATGGACCAGAGAAGGTGGCATTGTTACAACAAGGGAGTTTTAACCTCCTTATAAACAGCCACAGACAACATTCTGGTTGCAGCTCTTTAGGCCAGCTGATGTTTCTGAGCACCTTTCTGAGCCCCATGTAGAGAGTGTTACAGTAATCCAAATAGGATATAAGTAAGGTACAGCTTGTTGTGCCCAAGCTATCCCTGACTATTGGGTACTGACAAATCCTTAAATGACTGTAACTAGTAAACATGTTTTTATTCTGCAAACAGACTATTAGCTACCACAGAAGCCTGAGCATACAAGCTAGGAAATAAGCCCAGGAGTCTGCAAATTGCAAACTCGTGCCTTCAGGAGGACTGTAACCCCATTCAGCACAGGCTGAATGCCTACTCCCTGTTTTGTCTTTTCATTGACCATGATTACATGTGTCTTTTCTGGATTAAGGTTCACTGTGCTTGCCTTTATCTAACTGATTTCAGATCACTGACACTGGCTTAGAAATAAGATAGCTAACTTGGATTTAAGTGGAAAAGAGAAATAGAGTTGGGTGCTATCTGGTGATATCCGATAACAGAACTCTGAACATCCTCTTCCAGAAATTGCATGTATGTTGAATAGGATGTGGGACAAAATGGAACAATGAGGGATGCCTCATCACAACAGCCAAGAGGTCCAAACAGGAATCCGCCAGCATTACCTTTGGGGAACAGCCCTCAATAAAGGAATTGAGTCACTGTAAAACTACCATACAAACTCAACTGTAAGTCAACCTCATGTATAAATCGAAGACAGGTTTTGGGACCAAAATTATACATTTTGATATGACATGTAGATAGGTTGAGGGTACAACCTAGTGGCATGTAATAACAGATGTAAAGGAAGAAGCAAAGGAAAACAATACCAAGAACTTTAAAAAATTGGGCAGACATAACTGTTTGCACACACCGTAAAGGCTGGATGGATGAGAGAGTAGAGGGGGTTGATGCTTCCTTTAGATGCTCCAAAGAGAGCTTAAGCTCTCATCTTTCACCAGGGGATGGTTCCTTTTTTGATAGGAGTTAATGCTGCATGATGGGGTGAGCTCCCATCACTAGTCCCAGCTTCTGCCAACCTAGCAGTTCGAAAGCATGCAAATGCAAGTAGATAAATAGGTACACTTTGGTGGGAAGGTAAACAGCGTTCTGTGCAGTCATGCTGGCCACATGATCACAGAGTACTCTCTGACAATGCTGGCTCTTTGGCTTAGTAACGGAGATGAGCACCACCCCTTATGGTCAGACATGACTTGAAAACCTTGTCAATGGGGAATACCTTTACCTTTTAAAGTTCAGCACTTACAATGACCTGTAGATAAGTTGAGCCATGTTTTCTGGGTCAATGTTTTGACTACAATTTTTATACTTGCGCATAGGTATATACAGTATGTCTCCAAGTCCCATTCCAGTGGGATAGCACAGAAGGATAGCATGATCAAGAGTAGCAAAAAACACTGAAGACTATTAGAATAACCAACAGGGACATGCTCTCTTTGTACAGTTATTAGCATAAGGTGTTCTCCAAGATTATCAAGACTGTCTCTGCCCCCAAACCAATCTTGAAATTACATTAAAATGGATCTAGATCAGGGACAGGCAACCTTTTTGAGACCTGGGCCGGTCTCAAAAAGGTTGCCACTCGGCTGGGCCAAGGGGGGGGGAATGGCGGAGCACGCGCGCACATGCACGCGCACACCCTCCTCCTGCGTGAGCGACCCCCGCGCACGCTGCCGGCGCGGCCACTACCGCGGCCGCCGCCGTAGCGTGCACCGCCGCAGCTGCCATGGCGCATGCGCAGCCGCCATTTTGAAAGCCAAAATGGCGGCCGCGACAAGCGCGTCCGAAAACACTCCCCGGCAGCGGCGCACAGCGGCAACGACGGCGGCAGCCTTCGGACGGGGCCGGTAAGTCCGGGGCCCGGGGCCTTAAACGGCCCCCGGGCCGTAGGTTGCCGGTCCCTGATCTAGATAATCTGTCTCACCCAGAAATTCCAGGCATTGAGATGCCAGTTTACATAAAAAATAATAATTGGAATATCTGAAACTGGCATGACAAAAGATTAGCTCAAGAAGCTTTACATTCAAAAACAGTGTCAGGGATACTGCAAAATGCAGTTTCTCAACAACATTTGAAGCAGAAAAATCAATTATAAGGAAAGTATTGGTGTAACAGGTTAATCATATTTGGTCATGTTGACTTGGATTGATGGAATCAGAAGTCTATCACATCTGGAGAGTAACAGCTTGGGAAAGACTGCTCTAGATCTTAAATCTTAGAGTGAAGATAAATTAAATCCATTATAGGAAACTTAATTTATATTAATCATTTTAATTGGCATTTTTCTTAGTGATTGAAGAAAATCACTTATCATTTCTTAATGATTAATTATTAATTTAAATCTGTTCAACCCATTAGTGAATGTTCCTGGCACTTACTAAATATTTCCATAGCTAACAACAGTGCTTCTTCCACCAAAAATTACCTTTAAAAAAAAAAAGCACTCGAAGTATCTCTTTGCAAGATTCATCATTATCAATAATCATGATAATCCCAATCAGACCTACTACTTAAAATAATTCTTATGTATAGGCAGAGAAAACCTAAGGTACACTGTCTAAGACTAAGTAATTAAAAAGTGACACATCACTTCAGCAGCTCCATATACCGTATAGAAGGCTGAAGAAGGCTACTGCCAAGGAAGGACATTCTCATAGCTTGCTGTTGCTGTCATATTCCTCACCAACAAAGGCTATAACCCTACCATTTTCCAATGATTCCATGGAAAGGGAGACCTAGAACTCAGAAATTACTTGCAAAAGATTAGTTATTTGTAAATAATTAGTTCTAGCAATAATTACATGGAGATCTAACGGGGTGTAGTTGTTTGAGTGTTTGACTGCAACTGTGGAAATGAGGGTTTGAATCTTTACTCAGCCATGGGAATCCACTGGATGACCTTGGGCAAGTCACACTCTCTCAGCCTCAGAGGAAGGCAAAGGCAAAAGCCCCTCTGAACAAATCTTACCAAGAAAACCCTGATATGGGCACCTTAGGGTCAGAAATGACTTGAAGGAGCACAGCAACAAGCAATAACTAACACATAACTGCAACTTTTGTAGTTCTCAACTACAGTACATCTATTGAGTTAATGGAATTTCCCTGTTCAGCCACAGATTTAATGGGTCTACTCTGTTTAGCACTAACCAGTAAGAGCCAGGCCTCAGTAACAGTGGAAATGAGAACTCATTACTTAGGCATCTTACGTACCACAACCCTGCACATTGCCAGATTTTGATTTTCAACGTAGATGAACTATTATTTTACTTTTGAATCAGAAAAGAAAAAGTTAATAAAACTGGAACCTTGATGAGAACGAATTGGCATGGCAAATGAACTGGTACAAATTACTTTTTAAATGCAAAATTTCCACTCATGATCTCTTTGACGAAGAAGCTCCGAATTAAACTACAGATGTCTATAGCTTATATTTTATCATCTTTATCAATCTGTCCTCCCCTTGTTTTGTTCTTTAAAAAAAACAACACAGGATCACTTTCTTGAGAATTGATGAGTCAAAATAATCTTAAATGGGCTTCTCTTTCATCTTCAGGGAACAGTTAATTCCTGCAAAGAAGGTTGTGCAGTTTTTTTATAATTCAGTAAAAGTGTAAAAGCCACAGGAAAAAGGAATTTGGTTTATCTAAAACCTCACTTAATACTTCTAAGTTTCAAATGCTCTCCTTGTATTTTCCTCTCTTTGTGAATGAGTACAGCTGTATTTGAAAACCTAAGGTAATACCCACTCCATTCCTTATATGTTTAAAAAACATATCTTGAGATGCATGGTGATGCAACATGAAAAGAGAAACATAGGCATCTATTTTTGAAAGACAGTAAGTCCACTGCAGTACTGCATAATGGTGTTTTGTATGGTGTTTGTACTCTCAAGAAATATTGTATGTTTCCCCCTCATTTTTTAAAAGGTAAAACTACTATAATACTTAATGCAGAGAAATAGAGTGTGATAACAAAAAAGGAAGAACAAGAGACCTCTTCTACATGAGCTGAGAAATCAAAGAAAATTTTAAACCAAAAGTGGAGATGCTCTACAATCAGCAGAGGAATACATTACATGACCAAGTACAAATAAAATGATGGAAATAATACATGGAAGAACTATATAAAAGAGATGAAAGGGTGACAGATTTATTCAAGGAAGAACCATATGAAGACAACCTTCAACTGTAGAAAGTGAAATGGAAGTTGCCCTCAGAGCATTTGGGAGAAACAAATCATGAGGAACAGACAGTATACCAGTAGGGCTGCTTCAATCTAAGCAAGCTCAAGCTGGGTTCAGGAAAGGAAGTGGCACTAGGGATCATATTGCAAATATACATTGGATAATTGGGGGCACCAAAGAATGTCAAAAGAAAATCAGCCTGTGCTTTATAGATTATAGCAAAGCCCTTAATTGCATAGAGCATGGAAAACTATGGATTGTTCTTTAAAAAATGGGTGTGCAACAATGTTTGGTTGTCCTGATGTGTAACCTGTATTCAGGACAAGAGGCTACTGTTAGGACAGAATACAGAGAAATTGAATAGTTTCCAACTGGCAAGGGAGTCAGATGAGGCTGCATTTTATCACCTTATCTATATCACTTGTATGCTGAACATATCATACATTAGGATTAGACTTGGGAGAAGGAGGTGTGAAAATTGAAGAAGGAATATCAACAATTTAAGATATGCAGACGACACCATACTGCAGGCAGAAAATAATAAAGGCTTGGAATGATTACTGAAGAAAATCAAGGAAAAAAGTGCCAAGACAGTTTACAGTTGAACATTAAGAAACAAAAATAATGACCACAGATGATTTATGTAACTTTAAAGTAGATGGTGAAGACACTGGATAGTTCAAGATCTTCCATACCTTGGGTCAGTCTTAATCAGAAAGGAGACTGCAGCCAAGAAATCAGAAGAAGTCTAGCACTTGGAAGCCTAAGAACTAGACAAGATCCTGAAGTGTAAAGACATATAACTGAATACTAGCATTAGTTGATTGCAAGATCAACAGGTTGGCAGTTCAAGCCCAGGTGCCAGATGATAGGTGAGCTTCCATCACTAGTCTCAGCTTCTGCCAACCTAGCAGTTCAAAAATATGCAAATGCAATTAGATAAATAGGTACCATTTCAGAGGGAAGGTAAACAGCATTTTGTGCAATCATGCTGGTCACATGATCATAGAGTATTCGCTGACAACGCTGGCTCTTCAGCTTAGTACCAGAGATGAGCACTGCCCCCTATGGTCATACATGACGTGACAATCTTGTCAACAGGGAATACCTTTACCTTTTACTAACATTAGGATTGTCCATGTCAGTGTATTTCCTATTTCTATGTATGAAAATAAAGTCATTTGAGGAGTTCTGAGGATACTGTGGACTGCTAAAAAGACCAACAAATTGGTCCTAGAACAATTCAAGCCTGAACTCTCCCTAGAAGCCAAGATGGTGAAATTGAGACTAACGTACTTTGGCTACATCATGAAAAAATCTGATTCACTAGAAAAGACAAAATGCTTGGTAAGGTAGAAGTTCATTTCAGATGGTAGACTCAATCAAGGAAGCCAAGACCTGACCAGGGTTGTTGATAGGATGACTTGGAGGTGTTTCATTGATAGAATTGCCATAGGTTGAAGTCAAGTTGACAGCAGTTAACAACAGCAGCAAAACTGAGCACAGCTGTCCCATAAGAACCAATGGTTTATATCTGGAAGAATGGCCTGAAACAACTGTTATGTCTCCTAACACTTGGTGCCTTTCTCCAGAAAGCCCTTTTGAATGGTGTGGGGTATGCTTTGGGAATACAGTGAAGGAAGAAGCAAGCAGAACCTTAAACAAACCGAAGTTAGCTGGTGAAAGGTTCTTCCATCCTTTTCAAGGTGAATTACGCCTTCCTACTGCAGAATGCCCAAGACACTCCACACCAGAGGTAGGCAACCTTTCCCCTTTAAGGGCCAAGGGACTTCAGCTCCCAGAATCCCAGGAGCTATTGGCCAACATGGGACTATTGGCCAACATGGCTGAGGCTTCTGGGAGCTGAAGTCCCTCGGCCCTTAAAGGGGAAAGGTTGCCTACCCCTGCTCCACACTGTTCAGAAAAGGCTATCAACTGTGAGAATTTTCAGGGGCTGCAGAAGGAAGAGGAACAATCTATTGCTGCGTGAATGAAATCCATGGATACTGTACAACCCCAGTGACTAGAAAGGAACTTGATGTCTTCTTCCACTTTCAAGTCCTTGCTTAATGAACCAGTGATATACACCAGCATTTTGATATAATGATCCCAGGTTTCATTTTCTAATAACAAATCATTATTATGGGATACACACTTGGGCATACAATAAAGCAAGAGGAACACTGCTTCTAATGTACAAATGTAAAATAGTTCAAAGCCAGACTAACAAAAAAACATTAATATGATCTGTTCTAGCTTGTGGTAGGAATCCTATGAAATTTTGAGCTTTGTATAAGTCCTATACAAGCAGAATATGGAGTACTGAATAAAAGCAGCTGGATGAAACTTGCAAACAGCAGCAATGTAAAAGCAACCCTTCCCTCTATTTTGGCAAAAGTTCACCAAAATATAATGCCGCACGAAGAAATGAGAACCACCTTCTCCCGGGAGGTGGATTGGATTTGCTGTGTGAATTATAAGAATTTTAAGGGCCAGTTCTTGGGCTTGATTTTCTATCCTTGTTGGTAGACAAAACAAAAGAGAACAAAATCCCTCTTGAAATTATACACTTAGATGAAGTCTGAAAAGTGTCTTTGGTTCCTACCATGATTGCTGACAAAAGGTCTTAACTAAGCAATTTTACATTCACTTTTTATTAGATTGTTATTAGGATAAATTTATTATTGATGCCTTAGAACTATCCTGATTCCAACCACTGTCTAAAATATATTTCAGAGCTGTCTCTGAAGGAAGCTGCTTTGCAAGATGTGCGATTCAGCTGTCAGTACTTTGTTTCTCCTTCTCTTAAGTGGTAGGAAATTCAATGACACATTCTTTGGGAATGTACTGTTTTTGATCCATGACAATTTTGTATGTGCTATTCATAAATCTTTTCTATCCCCTTTTCATATTAATTGGGGTGGGGGTGGGGGAGTGGCTATTTTGTAAAACATCTGTATGAAAATTTGTTCTCACATTTATATTCTTTTAATGGTAATGTGTGCATTTTTAATACACTAGATTACATTTAAAATGAAAACTGCATCACAACATTTGAAGTTTGGCATGCAAGCTAAAATATTCCTATCACAATTAGTCTTGGAGGCATGAATTGTACTATTTCAGTTTCATATAGAGACAGTACAAAATTCTACAGCATTTATAATTTCTTATAGAGTAGCAAAGAGGCAGAAATCAGGCTTGTTGGGTCTACTTTGTATTTTTACCTGAAACACAGGAAGGAGGCAAAGAAGGAAAATATAGATATTGAGAATTAAGGAATAAGGAATCTCTGAGCCTAGGAATCTTTTCTCTGCATCAGAATCCACATTCCTCTCAAGCAAAAGTTCACTGCTGGGTACTCCAATTTCTTTGGTACTTCATTTCAGCAGCCTAGTTTAGATCTTCGAGCTAGGAGTTTAATGTATGTCTTTATGCATCTCAACTTGTCTCCCTCTCCTGGAACACTTAAAGAAATGTGCCACCTTCAGTCAGAAGAAACTACTAGCAATCCAATTCAACATTATTGTAAACTGTACAAGAACAGTTTGAACCTCTCCAACAACCTTCAAGTTAAGGAGGACAGGGAAGCAACATACCTTGCAAAAATACAATGAGCTGATCCACGCAGAAACTGCAATGGAAGTCTAAATTAAAGAGCACATACTTAAATTGAGAGGCACCTAAATACCCCAAAGGCACCAGATCCCATCTGAGCTTGGAAGGTAAGCAGGGTCAACCCTGGTTAGTACTTGGTTGGTAAACTGCCAATGAATAACAGGTGCTGTAGGCTATATTTCAGCGGAAGAAACTGACAAAATCTCCTGTGAATATTCTTTGTCTTAAAAAACCCTATGAAATTAATGAGGTTACCATAAGTCAACAGATAACTTGAAGGCACATATACAGAAATATACTTCACTTAACTACCACTCTAAGAAATGCAACTTTGGTCTTCAACTTTTAAATCACATTTTGCATCCTAATAGCAGAATTGAACACTGAAGTGTGTACAACTAGGCAACAACTGGCATGAATATGCATCTGAAGTATGCCATAGGCCTGCTGTAGTTTCCTCTCAACCTATTTTCCCCATTTTTGGATGTTCCCCCCCCCCCCCCCCATTTTATGACCTGGCCCTGCAGCTGTTAAGGGACTTTTAGTTCTTAATGAAGAATCTCTGCATAATACAGAACTAAAGCTAGAATCACACAGAGATTATGGGTGTACAGTTTTTCCCAACCACAATGAAAAAATAGCATCTAAACATACTGAGGCATCCTGCTGAACAAATGGTCAAATGTCATTTTTTTAATATTATGAAAAATTCATTTATACAAAAAGCACTGGGTTTTGTACAAAAATAATGTTTATGAGTAGAAAACAGTGGGTGTTGCATAAAAGACATTCTCTGCACAACACGTTGTTTCAGGGGCTAACAAATTTTTCACACCACAAAGTTGTATAATGGGGGGGGGGGAATAATTGAAAACTAATTGAAACATTGTCCAAAACTCTCGTTCTGTTATCCAGTGGATAGAAAACCTCTGAAATCCTTCATTCTTGTGTGAAAGAACAAAATAAGCCAAGATATAGACCCCTACCAGCAGCCATGACTGCATAGTGAAGTTTGCTAAAGACAGTGCCTGTCTGTATATGAACCTCCGGAAAATGAAGAGAATAAGCATCCAGAACACTAGCCTCCCTGAGGAGATTCCTGTGAGGAATTGGTACAAAACAATTCACTGTCTGAGGAAAACAGAATGAAACAGACTTTCTGTTTACTTGTTCTGTGCTAGTTTATGAAGAGGGTGAGTGGGTGTATTTATCAGTGTTTGTGTATATCTTTGCATGTCTGTGTTTATGTGCCTAGTAAAATTAGCCAGGATTTAGAAAGGGTTTACTTAGATGACTCAAGGTCTGTAGAGGCAGCCTTACAGGAAAAGCCTTAATCTATGCAATTTCTTATTACCCATGGTTCAACAAGCAGCAGTTATGGCCTCCAAATGATTATCTGGATGTTCCCCATGGCAAGCAGTTATTTGAGTAATCTATGACATTCAGAAAATAAACCACAAAATAATCAGTCTGAAAATAAAACTCAATTTCTTCTGATTTTGAAAAGTTAGCCATTGGTACAATGTGTTTCAGGAATAAACATTATGGGGGCATCACCTAAACATTCTGTTCATAATGTCTGTTTTCAAAGATGTGCTCTAGATTATTTTAATAAATAACATATACATCTGTTTATAGCTTGTTTTCTGGCTTTCTGTTACACTTTTTAAATAAACATGTGAGAAGCACACTTGTTCTGCCTCCTTTGCTGCTACTCTGCACATATGGAGGGTGACAGTCTGGAATAAAGAGCCTTCTCTGTTTGTGAAGGGTCTCCATGCAACCAGGAACCCTGGTAAATCAGGATTCCTTATTAAGCGGAGAAGCTCCAAACACACCAGACCCTCTTCTATTGTGAATGCATTGGAGGAGGGGAAGCCAGCACACACTTTCCTTGTGTGTTTTTGTAAAATTTCTAGTTTCCAAATTATTTTCTGAGCCAGATACTGAAGCTTGAAAATGCATCCTTGTTAACCTGAAGAGAAAATCTGTCTGATAATACACATTTTCAAACATTTTGACCTTAGGATTTTTGACTGTAAGGTTCATTTATATTCTAATAGCCATTGCTGCTTATTCAATGATTTTATATGATTAATATAGTTTTGTGTCATTTCTCTGAAATGTTTAATTAGCCATGCAATACACTATTCTTGCTGCATTTGCTGAAGTGTGTGTGTGTGTGCATGCGTGCACGTATATGCAAGCATATTCATACATGCACACACACAAATCCTTTCCAAGTATTCTGTTACCTAGTTTAAATAAATTACCTTAAAAGGAGTGTTTGGTTCATGCAGCAACATTTAACGCCAGAACACAGCTACATCTATCCACACAGATGAGGGATAGATTCTTGGCTGATATGTGTACTTTAACAGCTAATCTGCCCACATAGCACAATTTATAAAATAAAAATGGGAGAAGATTCCTTTCCACATATGTGTTATCTATTCCATGCTTGTCAGGCTTCCCTAAATATGATTTAATAATTAACTAGCTATTAAATCCTGTGAAATGACTCCTAGTGCATTTCAGTTACTGTCCAAATATGCTTAAAGGCTATTACTAACATATCAGCCAATCATAATGAACTCTGCTAAACTGAATGGACCTCTGTTTGGAATGACATAGCAATCTGCAGATTTGACTGCTCACAGATCACCACAGCCCATGTTATTAAACGGCAGCACATGCATGTGGACACACTGATGTGGACATGCACATGTCAAAGTCCATTGAATAATATGGGATGAAGCCTTCCACATTTCCCCTCCAGTTGTGACAGTGGCCCTGAAACCAAACTCCTGTGGATGGGATAGGTCCACTGTAAATGTATAATACAGCCCACAGTGATCCTGTCTCTAGACATATTCTAACAGTGCTTTATGTGATAAGCTAAGTATCTTTCCTAGAATCTTAGAAAGTTTGAAAGATACAGAAAGTCCAAGTCTTACTTCACCACAAACAGGATTGTGCAGTTAAGTCAACTAGATTCTACAAAGAAGGACGATGGGGTGAAATAGCCAGTACAACATTTTGATGTTTTTGGCTCCCATCCTTGTAAATAAAGCTCCACTTGTCACAGAATGAATTGGTTGAAGGTAACAGTCCATTTTCAAGAAGAGGCAAGACTTGTACCTAAAATTCACAAGAGTAATGCAAATCCAGTGTTGCCAGGATGTTTTCTAGGTACTTTCCAATGGAATTTTCTATTGAGACTTGAAATTAATATTCATCTCAAATTATTTAACATGAAACATTTTTTTTTCCTCTCGTGGCCCCATCATTTTGATGGATGAGGAATGGCGGGGTTCTGTTGGTTTATAAGTGTGTTATTTGTTATAGTCTATATGAATTGTTTTTATGGTTACTACTATTTTAATTATTAGATGTTTAATACTGTTTTAAGGGGGGATGGGTTGGTTTTTGGGGTGATATTGTATGGGTTTTTATGTAAGCCGCTTGGGTTGTTTTTTCAATAAGCGGGATAGAAATAAATTTTATTATTATTATTATTATTATTATTATTAAACTGGCTGGGAAGAAAATGATTCAAGGATCAGTTGTCCTGGACATGGTGGGGACATGCATGTGAAAGACTATAGAAATGGAACCAAGTGTGGTATAGCAGACAGAAAGTTGGACTAGAATCAAGAAGACCTTTGGCCTGAAGGTCACTGGGTGATTTTGCAGCAATCATCATCCCTCAGTCTAACCTTCCTTATGGAGTTATGATATAAATATGTGTAGTCCTCTGTGCTCCTTAGAAGAATGGCAAGATAAATAAATAAATATTTAAATATATTTCAGAGTTTTCACTTGGCTATGAAATTTTTGGGGTTACCGTAAATTGACAGGCAACTTGAAGGCACATACAAACACACTCAACACAAACATTTAAAAGAATTACAAACACTGTTTAGAAAACAAACTAGATAAATAAGTGATAGTACAGAAGATTTAAACTAAGAATTGAGATCTCATGAGAATAAAAATTTGAAACCTATGGCCCAACACTATTAGCTTAAGGCAATTTTGTTCAACACTATTAAGACTCCATTTCCAAGTTTCACTCCTACTTAGCTTTAATTTCATTAACCTTAGTCATACTACCTCTGGTTGCAGTGGAAAATTCTCACAAGACCTTTTAGTACAGCCGCCAGCATACAGCTGATGGAAAACTTCAACACATAGTGCACAGATCATTAGAGAGGGCAGCTTTCTACTAATGCCAAGAAGAAGAAGAAGAAGAAGAGGAGGAGGAGGAGGAGGAGGAGGAGGAGGAGGAGGAGGAGGAGATGGTAACTGCCATCTACTTTAGCACATATTAACAGTCTGATAAGTAACAGTCAACAACGTTCTCATGGTAAGTGTCACACCGATCAGGCAAGTATAGTAATATATAAATATAGAGTAATGATCAGGCAACTATATGATCCCCTTGTTTTGCTCGTAGACACTTTTCTTTGGCTGGTACCAGACTATTGATTTTATAATATAATCAGTACAATGCATCTGAGGAAGAAGACTGAAGTCTATGAAAGCTCATGTTGCCAATTTCTTTCTTTCAGTTAGTCTCAAAGGTGCTACAAGATCTCTCTACATACTGATTCTACAGACTAACATGGCTATATCTTTGAATTCTACCAGTATAATCAGCATATTGTTACTTTAAAGAGTAAGCAGTATCTCATATATTAGCCTCAGCAACCACTGATTCCAGGATTATCAACATGTC
Organism: Phrynosoma blainvillii; assembly: GCA_026167975.1. Taxonomy (NCBI): domain Eukaryota; kingdom Metazoa; phylum Chordata; class Lepidosauria; order Squamata; family Phrynosomatidae; genus Phrynosoma; species Phrynosoma blainvillii. The sequence goes on from JANUYF010000004.1 coordinate 267,720,006, forward strand.
ATTGGCATCATAGGGCTGATCTGCAGAAGAGAAATGCAAAGGTCTGGTAAAAAATGCAAGAGAATGGAAACAAATATGGTTTCTGGACAAAATGAAAGGGCCTCTCAGAGTTCAGAGCTGGGATTTCAGAGAACTGGGCAGCATCACCTAGAAGTCGCTTATACATTTATCTGCACTGTGCCTGACTCGCATGGAAAGCATTTATAGAGAAGAGGCCCCTGGACTAGGGCTGGATGGTAAAGCAATTAAGATGGGATGAGTTCAGAGCTGGGATTGCATTTTACATCACAAGCTGCCAATTCGTGTCTCCTCCAACCCTTACTTTTTGCTGTCTCTTTCCTCTCCAAGCAGTTCAGCATCTACTATATGCAACCACAAGATGGCAGTAATAGGCTTTGGATGTCAAAACTGACCTAAATTGAAAAATATGCTTGGGACTACTGTAGCAGAACTCAGCAAGGAATATCCAACTATCTGTCTGCTCTGCAGGCAAAGAGTAGCCAACTATCTGTCTGCTCTGCAGGCAACAATCCACAGCCTGAGAATAGATTCTGAAACCCATTATTCAGTAATGCATGGATGCCTTTTCAATGCTGGGTGACTAGGAAAAGTGGGGCACCTTTTCCTGGTTACCAGTGTCTTTAGCACACTTTTTGTTCTGCCAAAAAGTGTTTGTTTATGGTACTAAAAAGAGAGATAGAGGGTGACCTTCTTGAAGGAAAGGATAAAGAGTAGGTGGTGTGTATATTTTTAAGGGATCATGCTCAAGTCCAATTTAAAACCTAGTCAAATACTGAAAAGGGCACTTATTCTGAACCATCCTAAAATAAAAATAAAAAAATAACAGCCATACAGCATTAGGACAGACCACTCCATAAGGGGACACTGGTCCTGCATTCTTAAAAGTACAGAATGAATTTCAGCAAGTTCAGCTTGCATGAGAAACTACCTGATGTGATTTAATATCTTGCTCAACCTAAGAAGCTACTTTAAAAATGGAGTCCTATTTTAAATAATGCTACACCGAAAATCATTCCCACTTGCTCAATAGCCTGCTTGCTCAAATTCAATGTATTAGAAATAAGGATCGGTTACAAGCCCTTTCCAAAACAGGCCAGCTTTGCACATAGAAAATATTTCAGCAGGCTGAGCATTCACCAGGTCATGTTCCTGGCCTGCATTCTTTAATGGCACTGAACTGTGAAGACTGTACCATGCATGTCCTGCTTCAGATCTGAATCTGTATCAAACTATGAGCACTGTATTTTTCTTACAGCTTAATAGAGGTTTTAGTGTATATGTGATGTGTTGCTTCTTCTTGTAGCTAATTTACACGTTAGGTGATACTCTGTGGGAAACAATGCCAATGGTTCTGAAACAAAGCAAAACTAGGATGCTTTTGAAACGTACACACTGTCAGAGAGCAAGACACATTTGGCTTGACCTTCATCCACTTCCCATTAGTTTTGGCAAAATTGTGTAGGTTTGTTCTAACTTGCTTGTTCTCACAGCATCACAGTTGGTCCTGCCATTCCACTGCAGATGTCCTCATAAGAAACCAGACAATGAAGGTGAGTGTCCTGCATCTCAGGGCATAACTGCAAATAGCACCACATCTCTCACACACACTGTTGACCCACAAAATGAAGAATGGTGCTTGCAATAACCTTGCATTTGGACTAGCTTCCAGCAGAAACCTAATTTGCCAACTGGGCTTCATAGGAAAGGAGAGATACTTCATGCAACGTTCTTGGTCTGAACAAACCAACAGGCCTCAAATGTCTGCACAACCTTAATGGAATATTGTCCTTATAAGAGACAATGCTGCCAATACTTCATTTCAACCATCCCCCAGTATCTATTTAATGTTTCCACTATAGACATGCTGAAGTGTTTCCTGCCAACACCTTGCTTCAGTACACAATTTCTTTCAGCAAGATGGAATGAGAGGGTTGCTACAGCAACACACGCAGGAGGAGGGGTATCGCTGGTAGGATGAACACACTGTGCAGGTACTGATGCTCCCAAGATGCCCAGCCCCAAGTGGGTGCATTCTGTTATCCATCTACAGGTGGAAATGGTTGCAGAAATTGTTTAAATAATAATAATAATACCCTCTCACTACATTAGCCCAAATCTGCATTGGGACCAACAGTATTTTCATTCTTCAGTATGAATGAAGATAGTATATAAACTCCCACATTTATGAAACAGAGAAACTCCATTTCGATTATACATGGAATGTCTCAGCAGCTCTGTCAGAGTCAGAATCGCTTAACCCTCCACATGTTGTTGGACTGCAACTCCTAACATGTCTTGCTATTGGCTATGATGGCTAGAACTACTCAGACTTGCAGTCCAGTAAAATATGGAAAATACCCAATTCCCACCCCTGATCTATAATGTATTTGCTTCCAGAACAATTCCTGTGCAGTTCAGTGGTTTTGACTTGCAGCTCCAACATATATCTAGGTTTCTTACAAGCTTCACTTAGTCTGGGTATCAACAAGTCATGAAAAAGTAGGTAAATAAAGAGCATTCCTTGGCTAAAGCACAAGGGAGTTAAAGAACAGTGTACTGTAATGTTCCACCCCAAAGTGTTTTAAGACAATGGTAATTATATGTCAAATTAGAGCTGTCCTTGGGGTAATTATTTTTGGATTACAACTTCCAGGATCCCCCAGTCAGTATGACCACTTCACTGGGGAATTCTGGGTACTGTACCCCCCCCCCCAAAAAAAAAACCTTGATTTTTCCAGGATATGCATTGCATTGCAGTGGGAATTTGATTTTCTTTACAGCAAATTTATAGAATTAAAAAAATTAAGTGTATAAAAATGATACACACAGCCTGCAAAAACATCCCATCTTCAAAGAATCTTAATAATAGTTCCGAAGTGTGAGATGATGACTAATATATACTAAAGCTGTAAGTATTCCATTCTTGCATGCTAGAATAAATAATTTCAAAAATTTACTCCCTTTGTGGTGAATGCATTTTTTGCAATTTTTTTCTGTAGTTTTGCACACTTTTTTGGTTTAAAAAATCATTTGTGGAAAAACTAATTTTTGATGAAAAAAAAGCACCTAATTTTGAGCACAGAAAACTATATTCATGCAAAAGCTTGCAGCAATTGCCCATTTTTCCAAGGGGGTATCTCAATTAGTTAAGACACACTTTCTTGCTGAGAACAAGAACATTTGTGGACATTCTTTAGGCCCTTAATATACAAAAGAACAAAGGAATAACATTGCTGGATTAGACCATTCACTAATACTAATAATAATGATAAGGATTATGATTATGATAATGATACATACAAACTGTTTTCCAAAGCAGCCAACCAAATTTCAAGAAGGACATGAGTGCAATAGCACTGGCTCATATTCCTCCCTTCCCCCATTAGCTGGAGCTCAGAGGCATAATGTCTTTCAGACTGGAAGGTAACATACAACTTTATAGTTGAATCGTGATAAGATGGAGGCTTTGTGTATTGGTAGTTCTCAAGTCTGGGAACTGGATAAGCAACCTAGCCTGGGTGGAGTTTCACTAACCTAAAAGAGTTGGTGTGTAGCTTGGGAGTACAGTTGGCCCTCTATAACAACAGATTTTATTTTAATCCATGGATTCAACAATCCATGGTTTGAAAATATTTTAAAAAAAATATAAATTCCAATAAGCAAACCTTGATTTTGCTATTTTATATAAAGTTAAAGGTTCCCCTTAGACATGATTCTCTAGTCACTCATCTCCATTGCTTAGCCAAGGGAGCCAGCATTATCGAAGAAGAATCTGTGGTCATGTGGCCAGCATGACTGCACAGAATGCTATTATCTTTACCTCGAAGCAGTACCTATTTATCTACTTGCACTTTTACATGCATTCAAACTGCTAGGTTGGCAGAAGCTGGGACTAGTGATGGGAGCTCACTCCATCACATGGTGCTTGGGTCTCGAACTCCTGAGCTAGTGAACTTGTGGTTGTCAGAGTCAGCGCCTTGACCGCTAAGCCACCAGGACACTATTTTGCTATGCCATTGTATTTAATGAGATTTGAACACCCATGGATATTGGCATCTATGGGGGGTGGGTCTTGGAACCAAACCCCAAAAGATACCAAGGGTTCACTGTACTCCTGTTTATTTGCATGTGTGTTTGTTTGTTGCATTTTTACTCTACACTTCAACCAAAAAGCCTCCCAAAGCAGCATACAAATTGTTAATTTGACAGTTTCCTGCCCTTGGGTCTATCTAATAAAATGCAACACACAAGAAATTCATCTTTTTCATTGGAAGCCCAAGTTGAGTCTGTGGTATAGAATGCTTGGAGTCAGCTCTAACTAGTGAGACAACTATAGCCTTTCCTCAACAGGGATAAGAATAGGCCATGCACTGATAACTTTGCGATTAGACTAATGAAATGCACTCTACTTGGGGTTGGAAGCCACAGTTACTGCAAAATGTGTCAGCAAGATTGCTGACTGGAATCCATACAGATAACATAATACACCAGTTTTAAATGAACTCCAATGACTGCAAATTCTTTTCTAGTCTAAATTCAAGATTCTGGTGCGGCTTTAAACTACTTGAAACCTCAATACTTGAAGGATCATCTCTCCCAATATTTACCTACCTCAGAACTGAGGTCTACAGGAAAGGTAGGAGCACCAGTAGGAGCAAAACAATGTGTGAGGACACAAGACAAAGCCTTCTCAGCTGTGGCATCCCACTTTTTTTTGGGGGGGGGACCCTCTTTGAGATGCAACTAATGGCAATATTGGTTTCTGTCCAGTGACAAGCCAAAACATTTTTTTATTAAAGCCTTCGGGGAGTTATTTATTCCATAGTATACATGTATATGTTTTTTTTAAACATAAAGTGGCTTTAACAGTTGCTTTTAATGAAGTTTTTACCATTGCTATATTTAATATGTTTCTATCCTGTTCAAATTATTATTATTATTTATCTGGAAGTGTTTTAAATTGTTTGTATTGTACACCACCCTGAGATTCTATGATAAAATAAATGTGTGATAGACATCTTTAAATAAAGAATTAATTATAGTAATGACTAGTAGCCAATGTTGGATTTGTCTTTCAATCTTCTTTCATAATCATTTAAGCTCATAACCATCATCTCGTATGCTGATAGTGAATACCACAATTTAAGTATGTGGTATGTGAGGAAGTTTTTATTCTCTTTTCCTGATCTGGCCACCTCTCAGCTTTATTAGATGACTCTGAGTATAAATGTGGGAGAGAAGAAAATTTTCTCTATATCCACATTTCCCATGCCATGCATAGTTTTACAAACCTCTACCACACCCTCCTTTATTCTACTTTCTTTCTAAACAAAATAAATCCACATTTTCTAGTTCTTCAATAGCTCCTTGTATGAGATACAAATCAGAATTCTGACATTAGCATGGTGCAGAGCTTTTTTCCCCCTTTGCTCTCCTCCCCATTTTTTTATTTTTTATGTTTTTGGTGGGAGAGATTTCTGGATGAGCAATCAGGTAATTTCTAGATGGCTATTATATCTCCAGACTGTATGTCTTGTGAATAAGTACAAGTCCTCAAATCAAGGGCATTTCTCCCTCAAGAGTGAATATTTTAAACTCCAGGATCAGCGCTGACTTTTGCTGACACTGGGGTTAATGGAGACAGAGGATGTGGCACCAGATTGGCTAAGTTTGACATTTCACAAGAAGCTGGAAGAAAAGAACAAAGACTAAAGTGAAATGATTTAGGTAAAGAAAGTTGGAATATGCAATGAAAAGGGCCATATATGCTATTTCAGAGCACAGAATCACTGTAATCAGCATACCCAGTACCACAGTACAGTCATCACATGTAGCACTTATCTTGTGAATGAAGCCCAACAGATACGTCAATGATTTGCTGTGTCCCAAAGCCCTATGATGTGTACATGTCTCTCTATGCATAAGTCTATAGTGAGGGAGAAGCAACACCACATTACAAACAGGTGTAATCTTGCACAAAAATGAACAGAAAGCTGTTAAAGGCAACTGATAACATAAAGGGATATGTTGCTTCTCTTGTGCAGTAAACACTGGCTGAATGAACAACATGGCACTAATAGAAAGAGCATGACACTGTCCTATTGGCAGATGTGAGCTAGATTTCACAGCTGCAGTAAAATAACAATACAGCACCCCGCCAAAATCCTGAATAGCTGTAGCTGTTACTTTTCTCCCTCTGGTTCTGTCGATCTTCTATTTAAGAAATGAAAGAGTACCAGCCACAGCATCTTTGCAAGCCTAGCACAGGCATTTATCTTCTGTTTCCTGCCCCACCCCACTTACAGCCTAATGCTCTTGGCATGATCATTGTAAATCACAGGACTCAACCATCTTCCAAACCCATAAAAGAATCTAAATTTTGCATACAGAACTCAGTGATGTATATTAAAGCCATGATAGCAATCCCAACCTGATCTTTGCTTCTGTGATCATTCTGAAGAGTCTCCTTCACTATGGACGTTATCACAGGTGGGCCACAAAGCGATAATGAACTGGAAATGACAAATTCCGAAAATAAACTAAAAATAAACCTTGATTCCGCAAATGTTTTTCACACGTAATTACCTTGATTGCACAATTAAGGGAAGCTCCCGCTGAAACCGCATTTAACGTTCACACACAAGTGAAAAAATCCCGTACATGTACTAGACATGATCTTCTAGCACATGCGCAGCATGCTCGCCATGGCTGTCACTTGCTGTGGCTGTCACCCCTTTCCCAGGTCATCCTCAGAATGCCGGCCATGCAGAGGGTCAGCACTCCAAAGAGGTCCTTCTTGGAGCGGCGGCCGTGCGGTCGGTGGGCGCTCCAAAGAGGTCCTCCTTGGAGCGCTGGCCGTGCGGAGGGTCGGCGCTGCAAAGAGGTCCTCCTTGGAGTGCCGTGCGGACGGTCGGCGCTCCAAAGAGGTCCTCCTTGGTCGGCGCTGCAATGAGGTCCTCCTTGGAGCGCCGGCCGTGCGGAGGGTCGGCACTGCAAAGAGGTCCTCCTTGGAGTACCGTGCGGACGGTCGGCGCTCCAAAGAGGTTCTCCTTGGTCGGCACTGCAAAGAGGTCCTCCTTGGAGTGCCGGCCGTGTGGAGGGTCGGCGCTCCAAAGAGGTCCTCCTTGGAGTGCCATGCGGACGGTCAGCGCTCCAAAGAGGTACTCCTTGGTCGGCGCTGCAAAGAGGTCCTCCTTGGAGTGCCGGCCGTGCGGAGGGTCGGCGCTCCGAGGACGACCTGGGGAAGGGGTTGGGGCGCCAATAGTGCAGCTGCCCCTCCCCTTCCCTGCCCCCAAGACGGCTCAATTAGCCGTCTGCTGAGGGGGAAGGAGACACTTACGCTGCCTCCAGGACCCCGCGGAACCATGGGAAAATGCGGGGAAATGCTTCCAAATGCGCATTTGCTTTTCACATTACGGCGAATTTACCATAATTACGAATTTACCTTAATTGCGCATTTGCATTTCCTCCAAACAACCGAATTTCAAAAGATCTAGGTTAACACCAGTTTCTGTCCACTTTTGTGTGGATTAACCAGCAGATTTGCCCCCGTGTGATAACGTCCTATGTAACTTCACTTATCACAATATTTTGCACCTGAACTTTTGACATCCTGAAACAACTGTCCATATGCTTACATGGTCTTAGTGAGGGAAGAAGCAGTGTGGGGTCGACAAAAATAGTTTGGTTCGTGATAAAACAGTCATTGGCTGAGTGTCATGAAGACAACCAATGGTACACTCAGTAAGACTAAGAAGCACAAGAACAAATAAACAGTATAGGTCTGGCTTAATATGGCATCCTAAGAAAATATTTAAGGCCTCCCCCTGTCCATATCCAGTCACTGAGCTTCTGATTCTGCCAGCCTCCCTCCTTCTAGCAATTCCTACCTTAATGCAAGTATGGTTTAAATTCCTTTTTCAGTTGTTATAGATCAGGGGTAGGCAACCTATCCCCTTTAAGGGTCGAAGGACTTCAGCTCCCAGAATCCCAGGAGCTATTGGCCAACATGGGACTACTGGCCAACATGGCAGAGGCTTCTGGGAGCTGAAGTCCCTCGGCCCTTAAAGGGGAAAGTTTGCCTACCCCTGTATTAAGGCTTTTCCTGTAAGGCTGCCTCTACAGACCTTGAGTCTGTTGGCCAACATTGCTGAGGCTTCTGGAAGCTGAAGTCCCTTGGCCCTTAAAGGGGAAAGGTTGCCTACCCCTGTTATAGATTCTATAACAGGGGTAGGCAACCTAAGGTCCGGGGGCCGGATGCGGCCCCCCCGAGGCCTTTGGACCGGCCCCAGGCCGGTCCTGCCGCCGCTGCCGCCGCCACCCGCCATGATGATATTGATTATTGTTGTTATTACTTGTTCTTGGGGTTTTCTTGGAAAAATCTCCACGGGGTTTTTGCCATGACTTTTCTGGGGCTGAGAGAGTGTGCATGCATATTTTTTTCTATTTTTTAATTTTTTTAAAAAAATATTTATTTATTTATTTATTTGTGGTGCTTAACCCCCCCCCAATTGTCTGAGGAACAGCAACTCAGCCCCCAGTTCAAAAAGGTTGCCTACCCCTGTTCTATAACATAGTTTTGAAAAGGATACCCAGATAGGAGAAGTGGCAACGTAACTGCAAGTGCCTTCACCAACTCTACATCACAACAGAGTGTAGAAAACCACTTCACATGAACAGTGCCACTCCCCAGCCCCAATGCAAGTTTAAGCCCCTCCCCTCAAAAAAAATCTGAAACTCATCAAGGCACAATGTAACACCAGAGACACAAGCCAACTTTTTCTCCAAAATTTTTCCACTGGCTTTATTTATTTGTTCGCACTTACAGATGAGCATAAAGGTATTTAACACAACTTGTCAATACCCATAAAATCCTTAATGATTCTTTACTGAATTACCTAAATGTCTTGAATTTTGGAAATGAAGAAAAGAAGGAAGAAGCTTTTATATTGAAAGTTTCATGGCAATCGTGCTACAGAAAATGTCTGCATTTGCCAAAGTTTTCTGTTTGCATATTCTTCACAATTTATTTTCCAGACTTTACAAGTGGCTAACAAATCCCTCTGGGACTTGAATAGCACCCCAAGGTGTAGTTCTGCACTCATATGTATTTCTCACTTGTTCTAAATTCCTATTATTTTGGAGCTGTGGATAGCCCAAGAAATAGCAATTATGACAGCTGCCTGAGGTTGTTTACTCCCTTGTGTCTACACTCATTTAGCTAGCATTCTTTCTGTGCAGCCCAGCTGATCCCAACAGCCCCAGAAATGTCTGCCCAGTCATGATTGAAAGCATGCACATACTCCTTGCACCATGAGTTAAGGCCTCCAAGAAAAAGATCATCAGGGAATGTCATCTGATAACCCATTCTGCTCACTTGCTATCATAATTATGCTCCCCCCTTTCTCCACAACATCCCATGAAAATATATTTGTAAATGTATCCTGCTGCCATAATCACTCTGGCATTTCATTACTTTGCCCAATTGTTGTTGTTAACTGCCAGCTCATGGCGGCCCTATGGAGGAGACATCTCCAAGACCCTCTGTCTTCCACTGCTCTGCTTAATTCCTACAACCCCTTAATACCCGTGGCTTCCTTAATAAAGTCCATCCATCTAGCATGCGACCTTCCTCTCTTCCTACTTCCCTTCACCTTCCCCAGCATTATTGTTTTTCGATAGAGTCCTCTCTTCTCATGATGTGTTCAATGTATGACAGTCTCAGTTTGGTCATCTTGGCTTCCAGGGAGGTTTCTGGTTTGATCTGCTCTAGGACTCACTTGCTCGTCCTTTTGACTGTCCATGGGATCCTCAGCACTCTTCTCCAGCACCAGCCTGCTTTTCTTGTCCAGACATCAGCCCTTTTGTTGATCTCTCTCTCTCTCTCTCTCTCTCTCTCTCTCTCATATACACAAACACATTCTCCCATCCCTAAATAGATTTACTCATTTCACTACAGCTACCAGATTCACGGCTGGTCTTTATTACATACTTGTTTTAACATGCAATTACATGAAATAGAGAAAAGCCCAGGAAAACCATTCATCTGTCTCAGGCTGTCTCATGAGCTACCATCAGAATGCTAGATTCCAGAAGAAGGTGATGCCCTGGGTATTGATGCCAGGTGTGAAGAATCCTTTACATTAAAAAAGGAGGGGATAGGAGATCAGTATTTGAATGCCTGGCCCTGAATTTAGTACCAGTACTAAAACAAATCTACAAAGACAACAGAAGCAAAGTTAGCCCATGTTCTGAGGGAGGGGTGTGCCTCATCCCACCCCCATTTCGACTATAGCAGGGGTAGGCAACCTAAGGCTTTGGAGCGGCCCCAGGCCGGTCCTGCCGCCGCCCCCCGCCATGATGATATTGATTATTGCTGTTATTATTTGTTCTTGGGGTTTTCTTGGCAAAATCTCCACAGGGGGGTTGCCATGGCTTTTCTGGGGCTCAGAGAGTGTGCATGCATATTTTTAATTTTTTTAATTTTTTTAATTTTTTTTTTTTTTGATTGATTGATTGTGCTTCGGCCCCCCAATTGTCTGAGGGACAGCAACCCGGCCCCTGGCTCAAAAACGTTGCCTACCCCTGGACTGCAGGATGTCAATAAGCAGAAAGCTTCATTTCTAGGCAAGTAAAGCAAGTACCACAGTGATTAAAGGTAGAACTACGGAGGGGGGGGGTTTGCAGACTGCCAGAAATAGTGCAAATTGAATCCACTTTTAGGGTTAGGGTTAGTGCTAGGGAATCATGGAAATTGTTTTTTTTTTTTTCTGAGACATTGAGCCTTCTCTGTCAGAGAGCTCTGGTGCCACAATAAAATACAGTTCCCATGATTCCCTAGCACTAACCCTAACCCTAAAAGTGGACTCAATTTGCACTATTTCTGGCAGTCTGCAACCCCCCTAAGAATTTAAAACAAGTTGACATGTTTTCTCAGGGGCAAAAAGTGACCTATTTTAAAGCAATACTTTCTAACCAGTCAAAAGATCATGGCTACACCTAATGACAGGTAACACCAACTGGAGCAATCTATATGAACCAATGGACACTATTATTCATTCACTCAGCACAACATCTGACTGCCTTGGAGTTTCCAACTTGTTTTTTACTTGTTCATCAACCTCAGAAGATTTTGTGGGCTGGGAAACAATACAGAAATATTTTAAATATACTGTATAATAATAATGTCACCCACTGTTTTTTTATGACACAGCAGGGATTTAAACCCTGTTCTTGGGAGTCATTGTCCAATGCTCAAACCACTCACTACACCATGCTGACTCTCAAAAGAGTAACTGTAGTACCAATAAATTATGAACATTACTACTCTTCTCTGTGTATTTTTTTCTTCTTCACTGCCCTTGGAGCTCATCAATCCTGATACATTAAAAAGGAAACAGGGAGTAGTCACATATTGCTAAACTACTCAGTCTGACAAAGTAAACTTCAGTCTTCTCATCTGAGCGGCCTCCAAGGTCCTCATTAAAACATGAATTCAGAAGTCTCGACAAATTATCTCAGCTGTTACTCCTGCACTTAAAGTTAGAGGAGGAGTTGGACAAGTTGACCTGAATGGGCACCTTTCCCCATCACTTATTCAAAGAATTACATTATTACAGAAATGGGTTGAAAGGGATCCTAGGGATCCTCTTGTACAATTCCTAGCTAATGCAGAAAAAGGATGCTTATTGTCTTGTCCATCTTCCTCTGAGCACAACTCCCACTGTTGCCTAGTGACAAAAGAGAACTATCTGGCTGGTGTACAAAATCACAGACAGACTTTAGAACAATTAATTAGTCTGTTGGACTTTAACTCCCAGAATTCCCCAACCAACATGGCCACTGAGAACTGTATTCCAAGAAACTAGCTCCTCAAAGTTCTGACAATGTTTGCAAACAAAAGGAGGAAGAGGACCATGGGGCTTAAAAATAATAATAGCAACTCTATAAACAGAAAATCAGAACAGCAAAACACTAGATCAGGGATGCGGGCCCCCGAGGCCTTTGGACTGGCCCCAGGCTGGTCCTGCCGCCGCCCCCCGCCACCGCTGCCACCCACCATGATGATATTGACTATTGTTGTTATTACTTGTTCTTGGGGTTTTCTTGGCAAAATCTAAACAGGGTTTTTGCCATGGCTTTTCATGGGCTGAGAGAGTGTGCATGCACATTTTTTAATTTTTTTTTAATTTTTTAATTTTTATTATTTATTTATTTATTTATTTATTTTTGATGCGTCGCCCCCCCCAATTGTCTGAGGGGCAGCAACCCAGCCCCCAGCTCAAAAAGGTTGCCTACCCCTGCACTAGATGATCCTCTCTTTCCCACAAGGGATAATTTTGTATCTCTGTGGCATTTTTTCTTTCGGGGAGGAGCATTCAGAAGTGCATGCTTCATCTGTGGCCTGAAACAGCCCATTCCTTCTTTCTTCTGCTGCTTATGTAGTCCCAGATTATTGAACCAACAATAGAATTCTCAGAGCCTCAAAAGTTTGTTGGTTATGTGGTTTAGCTTAGGGCCTTTGCAGACTGCTAGTAATAGTGCAAATTGAGTCCACTTTAACTACCCTGGCTAAGTGCTAGGGAATCATGGGAATTGTATTTTTTTCTGAGACATTGAGCCTTCTCTGTCAGAGAGCTCCAGTGCCACAATAAACTACAGTTCCCATGATTCCCTAGCACTGAATCAGGGCAGTTAAAGTGGACTCAATTTGCACTATTTCTGGCAGTCTGCAAAGGCCCTTAGTCTCTGCTGCAAAGCTGGCCTCTATCATGTAATAAGCTTAATTCTCTAGCTTTCCACTATTACATGTAAACACACCCATCAATTTCAGACTGCGGGATATGTGTGCATGTAGAAAAATGCAGCTCTCTAACTGGCATAGTATTTGGAGAAGTTCCTGAGTCTAATGTTCAAAGAGACAGAGGGGGGTTGCAGACTGCCAGAAATAGTGCAAATTGAGTCCACTTTTAGGGTTAGGGTTAGTGCTAGGGAGTCATGGGAATTGTTTTTTTTTTTCTGAGACATTGAGCCTTCTCTGTCAGAGAGCTCTAGTGCCACAATAAAATACAGTTCCCATGATTCCCTAACCCTAACCCTAAAAGTGGACTCAATTTGCACTATTTCTGGCAGTCTGCAACCCCCCAGATTCACAAACACAATGCTTCTCCATTCAAACTCCTCTTCTAGTCAAGGAGCATTGAATATGTGAATTTACACACATTTCAGCCTCCTAGTTAGTATGTGAGTACTTGGAGCAAATCTTGAATCCCCTGTTTTATGGGTGGGTTTTAAAGGAAACAGAAAGCAATAATACCTTTGTATTGTGTCTGTAGTCTGGGTGAGATATACGGATGTAGTGACTTAGTGGTTAAGATGCCAGTTTCTGATGATCAGAAGATCGGCAGGTTGAAAGTTCGAAGCCCGAGTGCTGCATAATGGGGTGAGGTCCTGTCACTAGTCCCAGATTCTGCCAACCTAGCTGTTTGAAAGTATGCAAATGCAAGTAGATAAATAGGTACCACTTTGATGGGAAGGTAGCAGCGTTCGGTGCAGTCATGCTGGCCACATGACCACCAGAGCAGTCCTCAGACAACGCTGGCTCTTTGGCTTAGTAACAGAGATGTGCACCACCCCCTACAGTCAGTTTTGACTAGAAATTCATGTCAAGGGGGATATAAATATTCCTAATAATAATAATAATAATAATAGATCACCTTTACCTTTACCTTTATTTTTCTTAATGGATAGCTTCGGACTGCATATTACCAAATTTCAAATGCCTTACTCACTGGAACATATCATGCAAATAATAGCCCAAAGGGCAAGTGAGTGAGATGTGAACATCTTATATAAAATCTCCAGAATTCTACTTCACTGAAGTATATATCTCACCCAGACCAAAGCCAGTGACACAACACAAAGGTATTACTGCTTTCTGTTTCCTTTAAAAGCATACTTCCAAAGAGCCTACCCCACAGGGAAGCACTCCTTCACCCATATGAAATCCAGTGGGATCCTTACATGTGTACAATCTATGGCTATTGTGGTCTGCTGTCATATGTCTTCTTTGCGAAGAGCAACAACATCACTCAAAACCCTACAATGGCCAGCTGATCCCCATATCTCCTTCTGAAGACCCTGTGTTGCTATGGAGATGGAAGCAGTGCCTTTACTAAACAGAGGTCATAAATGCACCAGAGAAAGGGAAAGATGAGAAATATTGGAGCAGAGCATTGCCGGAATGGCTACACAAACAGAGGATGGACGGAGAACTCAGTCTAGACAGTAGCATAAGGATGTCAGATGGATATTCATCCTTTCTGTTACCAACCAGTTTAGGTCAAAGGGGGTAACTGCAGGGGTGTGTAAAATCAGAGCTTCAGAAAATTACTTTTCTTAGATTTCAGCTCTCCAAATTTTCCTGGCCAACATGTTCATTGGTGATTTAGGGGCGTGTGGTCTAAAACAGTGCTACTAACAGTGGTTGCCCCTGGATTGTTGCTGGTTCCCAGGCTTCCATTTCCTGGAGAGTTTCCAGGAAAGAAAGAAACAACTGCAGCCATTGGGCACAAATATGGTGCTGGTTCCTGGCACAATGGGAAAAAATAATTGCCATTCCCCCACATTAGACATCCTGAGAAGCAATGATCTAACAAGTAAATTTCCCAGGCTCTAAGAAGGACCACTACACCAGCCAAGTGAGGCATGAACAAGCTAAAGTGTACCACATAAAATTCTTTGACATTCATTAGAACTTCTCCATCAGGCTTATTTAGTGCTGCTTCTCAGGGCCTTTTCTGTGACTGCATCTTCCAAAAGAGGCCCATTCCTTCCTTCCCTCCTGACCTGACCCCATCTTTCATCATTCATCATCATCCCTCTTTTCAAAGACCTTTGGCCTACTGAAGTAATTTATTTTCTTCTGCTTGTTTTTTATTTTAGTCAGCTGATGTTGTATTAACATTCTTCTCTTGTGTGTAATCTACTCCTGTCCTGATTTATTATTGTTTTAAATTATGCCATTTATTTGTTTATTATTTAAATTATGCCATTTATTTGCTTGTTTTACTTGCTCTGAATTCTGTTTGTAAATAACTATCTTTAGCCACCATGAGCTTCTCCTGGAGAAAAACTCGTATATTTAAATAATAAATAAACCAAGAGACCTGTACTTGCTGACTGCAGTTCATCTTCCATTTTGCTGCATCCCACATCACCTTCAAAGATACTGGACCTGAGCATTCCCAGTAGCAGGCTTTTACTCCCCATATCTATCTTGTTTCCTTTTGCAGAGATAAGGAAACAGCAATGCTGACACACTGGCTAACAGCCAGTAAGAATACAAGCTAATGCTTCCAACTTCTCCCAGGCTCCCATTCTTTCTTCATTCCCAGTTCCCCCATCAACCAGAGAACACAAAAAGGACCTTTTCTGTGCTTGCTTCAAAACTATTTTCACCCTAGTAGAAGGACTGAATGCAGAAACAGCATTGTTAAGAAACACATGTTCTTTACACCTTTTCATGAGGACAATCTATCCATACAAGCAAGACATCTTTTGAATGCCTGTGGTGTTCACTGTATTATTTGTCTCATTTTTATCCACCCTCTCCTCTAAGATGCAAAGTGAAAACTTAAAAGAGATGTTCTCATTCTTTGTTTTTGATTCTGAAGAAAAGTCTAAGGACTCTCAGAGCTGTTCAAACACCATATCAAACAGCTACACAGTCATGAGGTCTACTGGATAGCTTTGGCTGAGTAGTTGTTTGACATGGTGTTTCCATATCCACCACACCAGGGGTAGGCAACCTTTTCTCTTTAAGGGCCGAGGGACTTCAGCTCCCAGAATCCCAGGAGCTATTGGCCAACATGGGACTATTGGCCAACATGGCTGAGGCTTCTGGGAGCTGAAGTCCCTCAGCCCTTAAAGGGGAAAGGTTGCCTACCCCTGCACTACACTATTGTTGTGTGCCTTCCAGTCATTTCTGATTTATGGAGACCCTAAAGCAAACCTATCACTGGGTTTTCTTGGCAAGACTTGCTCAAAGGGGGATACCAAATCCAAATCCTCAAATTTAACAACATATTATTAATTGATTCAGAATTCCTGTTAGAAAGTGTCCAAGCCCTCCTTACATTTGGAAGCCTAGTTTCCAATAGCTCAGATTCCACAGCAGCATCAGAGCAGCTGACCTAATGAGATGTCAGGAGTTATGAAAACTCAGCCAGCAAAGTCTCACTGTGACATTGGACCAGATCATCCAGTGGTTTCAAAAAAGCTGTGATAGGCAGGAAGGACAGAAGTCAAGTAAGGAGTCAACAGGACTGAGAAGGACTCAGGACTCAAAAAATAAGATGGATACAAGATAAGATTTCATTAGATAACAAAAACATAGACTCTTGTACATCCTCAGCTCCAAAAAAGATTAATTAACCAAAATATTGTTCAAGAAACTGAAAATTCAGACTCTTGGGTCTCCAATTACCTCAGAAATTCTCTTCTGTTGTGGTAAACTCAAAAATAGCTAAACCAATCACAGAAAGATGGGCTGTGGCAGTTCTGATTTAAAAGTCCCTCTTGACATCAGAGCAGGTCATCTAATGGTTCAAAGGAAAAGGAAAAGGGATTGACTAGGAGAGGAAAGGAAAGTGGGACGGACATTTAAGGAATCCCAACTATACCCACACACTGCAAACTGTCCCTTGCCAGTACAACATGTTAATACATGGACCCCAGAATACACATTTGTTGTAAATATCAGACCTCACTCAAGTCTAAAAATAATGCATGTATTTAAATACAAACACACACACACTAAAGTATTTCCACCTCTTTTCCTTGATTTCTCCAATCTCCTGTAGACATTTATGTGCAGGTCATTACTCCTGTTTTCCTGAAAAGTGGCCTCTCCAAAAAAGATAGTGGGGAGATGAGAGCCAAAGCAAGGCAGTGCGAAGCAGTGCCACAGATCCTGCCCACATCAAAAAGGAGATGATGGAGCACTATGGGGTGAGCTGAATTTCAGCACCTTGCAAGGGAATCTATTAGCTCCTTACCTATTCTAAAATCTTAGCATTCTCACATTCAGGGAGAAGTGAGCCCATGTGGAGTTGCTCTTTAAAAGCAATCACTGGTGATAAAATAATGCTCCCTGAATAACTGAGAGTCACTTTTCCTTTAAGCAACCAGAAAGGTCCCCATAGTTAGGGGACAGAGGTGCAAAGACAAGCTACTTGTTGTGAGGCCATGGGTACCTCCTGTACTTTCCCTCCACCTATAGCTGTATGTAAGTTCCTGGGTTGACCAAGAATAATCACTCTTTATAAAGGGATCTGTAGCACTTCCTGAAGAGTTATACATTTACACGTATAACTACTTTCTGTGTCGATGCATGTTCTAGGAGATTATCACACCTCCTGAATGACCCTGCTTACCTGTCCCAAACTGGACTCAAATTTGGGCTGCAGCTAGGTCCTACTGCATGGCTTTTGCAGCTAAAAATGCCATCTGGGTACATCCCTGCTCCAATGCGGGTCCCAAAACACTGCAGCCAAAATTTGAGTCCAGTTTGGGGGATGTAAGTGGGGTTGTTTAGGTGCGATAATCTCCCTAGTGTGAAGCTGTGGAACTAATGCAACTCCAATAATACTTGTAATATTGTGTACATGAATATTATAGAGTTTGCATACAGTTGTGATCTTAGTATGAAATAAGTACAAATGTGACTTCTCACTGTGTGTGACTTGTATGTGTGTGCATGTTTGTGGATGTAAATGCATTGTTATTTTTATTCTGCGCAATGCATTCAGGCACTCCCCTGGTTCAAACGCAAGATAAAGTTGAGAAGTGATCCCTCTGACACTATAAAGGTTTTAACAGTGAACAGGAATTTGCTATAAAAGATTGCTGTAATTCTGAGTCATTATACTGGGGTCCCATTACTCAGTAGCAGGAGCAATGACTCTCCTCAGCCAGGAAAATATTTTAAGAGATTTCAAGATTCCTTTCAGCCAGTTAAAAAAAAAGTAATAAACCTGGAATAAAAGGCCATATTGCACAGTGATAAAGATTCTTCTTCCCCTAGAGAATACCCCTGGATATATACATCCTTGCAGATTTGTGTGCCCCTACAAACTGAACTACTGACTTAATGGGCTACTGCAATTACATTCAGTTTACACAGCAGCTCAAATGAGAAGCCAGTGATTAGTTATGACTCTTTCAGGACTTCCTCCTTCAACTGTCCTTATAATTAGAGAATATGAGAAAGGTTCAAAATCATGCTGTCCTAGGAAGGATAATCTTAGAGTCAGTGGTAGCTCTTTGCCAGAGGTTAGGGTTGGGTGCTATCTTCAGTGTGAAACTAGGCAACTTCCCTAAAGTCAAATTAGATGTTAAGGAGAATATGCATTCCCAGGAATTAACATTTATTAGCACAAACAATAGGATTTCATCAGAGATACATGCCTCATCCACCAGGCTTGCACATTAAACTAGTATTTATCTTCCAATAATCAATCACAAACCATACTCAATGCAAGATATGTAGGTGAGGAAAATCATTCACCATCAAATTCACCATTTCAACACTTGGGGAGCAGCTCACCAAAAGGGTTCTAGCTTGACCCCTCATTATTGGAAAGGGGAGGAAAAAGGATCACATGCTCTGTTCCCATAGAGAGTCTCTTTATTTCAGGAGCTGCTACAGTGGAAGGATAGAAAGGAATCTTTCAATCTGTACTTTCTTGTCCATTGCTCACCCAGGCAGTCCCTGGCCTGCTAAAGGTATAAAACTTTTCAGGTAAGGACTGAGCTGTTCCTAAGCAACAAAAAGTTAAGTCTGCCTACCTGCTACACTTATCTCTGTTTCTTTCCAGGGCCTACCTCTTTCCCTATCTGCCCTCCTACAGGTTTGATTAATTTCCTCTCAGACACAAGCTCCAGAGACTGTTGCTCCCAGCTTTTTATCTCTCCCCATCTTCATTAAGGCTGCTTTAGTCCCATAAACCAAACAATTTGTTTTAAGCCAAGGACAGGACTTGTTTGGTTTGTGGAAGACAAACCTCTGACTTTTATGTGACCCTTGGAGCATTCCCTCTTTACAGAAGAATCTGCTTCCAGAGGCTTCTGAGGACCCTGATTCTCCATTTAAGCAGTTTTTCCCTTAACAGAAACACATATTGACAGTCCAGCAGAATTAATACAAACAGCGAATTTCATTCACCCGACTCAAGGTGTGTAACGCCCAAGACCAGCCAAATTATTTTGGCACCTGCAACAATGGGCAGGTAGGAATCATGAAGGTGAAGGGGGAACTTACCACCCCCATATTTTAAAGCTGAGTTTGAAAAAATTACTCCTTGGCAATTGCCTCCAGAATCATGCAGTCAGAATGGCCAATTTCTCTCTGAACATTGAGTACGTATTTCTTCTCAGAGTCTACTGTACAATTCAGTGAGCTGTTAAATGAAGCAACAATAGCAGCACCAAATCATCTATAAAATATAGAGATGTATCCTTCTTCAAGCAGCACTGAAGTGAAACAAGGTCTGTTCTGGCCTTTCCTAGTGTGCCTTTGTTTGCTATAGTGGATATCGTTGCTGGTACTATAGGAAATCATGTCAAGAAAAAATTCTGGGGTACTTACCACACAACTTTAGGGAATAATTACCTGGATTCATTAAAAAAAAAACCACAGAGTCTTAATGCTAATTTTAATGAATAATCTGTTGCAACAGTGCCTCTCTAAGGACGTTATCACACGGGGTCTAAAGCAGACAGAACCCCGTCGCATCCCCGTCCCATTGCAGTTCCTTTGCCCCTGTGTTCACATGACGTTGCACAGAACCCAGCCCATCCCCGTCGCATCCCCGTCCCATTGCGGATCCTTTGCCCCTGTGTTCACACGACATCAGAGAACCCCCTCCCATCCAAATCCCATCCCCATCCCATTGCGGCATCATCCCCGTTCTTTTGCATGCCGGTTTCATTGGGAATTACATTTGCGTGACCAGAAGCATACCAGAATGATGCTGCTTTCGTTCATTCCGGAATGACGCTAGTTGCTAGAGACCCGCGTGTGATAACGTCCTAAGCTAGTGAATACCAACAGGACATTTCTTAGACAAGGTCATCAACTAAGACCAGTCCTGGCATTAGGTAGTGTTAGACAGTAGCCTTAAACAGCATACTTGGGATATCATGCAATGTCAGGAAATTGCTATTTCATTTGTTATTGCTCTATTTTTACTGCTAAAGAAGAGGAGAGATGCATTTATGATTTTCTGGCTCACATGCCAAAATAACTTGGCTGGCTTTGAGAGCTATGCATCTTGACTTGGATGAGTGAGAGCTGCCATTTGTTCCTCGATCTCAGAAAATGAAACCTATTCACCTAGCCTGTCATAAGGATAAAAGGGCACTATCAGTACACAACAGAAATAGCCAGTTATAAGGAAGCAAACCTCACACCAATTATCTAGAGAGGATGAAGCATGCTCAGAAGATAGAGAATACTGGATAGCTACCTCTGTATATGGAAAACACCATTTTTCTACCTCTGTATATGGAAAACGCATGCGCATGATGTCGGCACCGTTTTGCATTCCAAAATGGCACCCGCCATCGTGCACATGCCTGCGCAAACGCGAGTGCCATTTTGGAAAGCAAAATGGCACTCCGTGTTGTGTGTGCATGGCGGCAGTGCGTGCACAGCTGCGGTGGCAGGACGGGCCACAGGCCAGTTCCAAGGCCTCGACGGGCCGGGTTCAGCATGCGGCGGCCGTAGTTTGCCAACCGCTGCACTAGTGTACGTACTTTGAGGGGTGCTGCAGAACAAGTAGCCCAGGTATCTTAACAGAATACCTCTTGCCTTGATTGTGCAACAGCAGCCTGGGGACTGCTGGGTGCAGCTCCATCCTCTCAGACATTGATCAGCTGTATAGATATGCCCTTAGGAGTGTTCTGGAGAAGGAGTAACATTATACACAGGGCAGAGGTTGCTCTATCTTCTCTGGGTGCACAAGAGCAGTCAGAACATGCCCAAGTACCCCACAGACACTCAGTGGCAGAGGGGATGGCAATGCCCCTAGGAACTCCCCAGATGCCACCACATGCCTGGGGAAGGAGCCAGGAAGGAAGGAGCAGCCTCCACTCCCAACAACCAGCCTAAGTGCATTGGCAGAGATTTACAGTCTGCCAGCACTCTTGTAGATCTTGGCAAAGATGTTACTTGAGGAAAAACTGTGATTGCACTTACTGGGTACTTGGAATCTGCCAAAAAGCATTCAAGCCTAAGTGATGAAAACAGCTTGCAGACACTAACATATTCCACAGGGGTAACAAAGGAGACAGTGGATTACAGTCCTCATACACCTGGCAGGACCATCTGAGTTATCACATCATTCTTGAGTTTGGAATCAGTGGACCAAACTGCACACTCCAGAGAACTTTGATCAAGACTGGTGATAGAACCTTCTGGCCAAAACAACCACAATGAAGTGAAGCTCACTGCTCTATGTTGTGGCAAGCGGCATCTCCATCCATCTCTGCTAAGAGGTTCATGAAATTCCATTTGAAGGGCTCAGTGCAATTCAAAATTGTTCCAGTTTAACAACAAATGGTCCCAGATGTTACAATAGTACATGTCACCTCATATTTCCAACTACTTTCTCACTTCAAATGAATTTGATGAATGGCAGAGGATAACCAATAAAATTACAATCTTTTATATGGAAACCTCCTGCAGTAGAATCACCCTGCCTTCTACAGCTGAGTGCAGCTCATTATCTAAAGTATGGAAGAAGCAGAGCTTGAAAAGGTCACTTTAGGGGGCTTAAATCCAATTGCAATTTCCAACTACAGTGGGCTCATTGAAGCAATGGGGTGTGCACAAATGTTGACCTACCATTCAGTGACTGATTCAATAGGTCTTCTCTAGTTAGACTTAGCAACTGGACTTCAGTCTTGGACTAAAGGTCTGGAATTCTTGGAGGCATGCTCCAAAAATGTAATAAAAATAAACTTTGGGCAGAACATTGAAATTGTTATATGAGATGAAGGTAGCCATATCTACAATGGAAACTAAATATTCCACCCATGAAATCCTGCAGCCAAACTGCTGCCAGTACATCTGCCATGGGCCTCTAGGCATTTCTACTGCAACAGCCTAACTCAACAGTGATAAAAATGTGTAATTCTATCTTTTACCATGTTGTCAGGGACCAAGAAGGGAAAAGCCTTCCGAACCCCTTCTTTCACATATAGTGGACTATGACCTTTCACACATGGTGTAATTACCACAAATGGTGTTTATACCACACATGATATAAAATTTATAATGCCTTTTCATGTGAAATTGTACAACCTTCGAATCACTGTCACAGCATGTACCGTATTCATTTTCTTGAGCAACTGATCCCAGAGGCAAAAGCAACTTGTTAACACTGCCTCCTCTGTTAAATTAATTCCCCTTCACTTACTGGCATGAGCAGCTATTTAAAGGAATAAATTATCAGCTAAAAGTTGCAATTGAGCTATTTTGGTTTCCTTGATAACCACTTATCACTTTAGTAAAAAAAAAATCTGGAACCTCATGCCATGGACAAAGAATATTCGTAATCCCCCTCCAAAAAAATAAAATAAAAGTTCAATGGTACCCCACTACAAGCATGTTCATTCATCTGCCTATGACAGACAGCAGTATATTTGAAGCTATTGCAAGTTTATGATGGTGCAGTTATAAGCTGGGAGCAGACAGAATTTTATCACTTACGGCATATTCATCAATATTAAAGACTTGAAGAAATACTCATGCTTTCTAGAACCTAATCATATGTATTTTTCATCTCAGAGGAAATTATATCTCCATTCCTATGAAAAACACTCACTATTTTTTTATCCACTTGGGACCATTATGGAGAATACTTGAGAATGCAAACAAAGCTCGGAAAAGTTTGCATCAAAAGAAGTGGTATTTACTAAATTTATTCAGGAGTGGCCAAGAGCTCTTTCCAAACAAAGGAAGCCCAGCTACATAAGTAATATGGTCAGGGTTTCTTCTAATCCATGTTCTGTGTACTTTGGTTCTTGAAGCACAATATTCAGTGCTACAGTGAACCATGAGCTTGAGCTACTGTGGCACACTTAACCTTTGCCTGGACCTGAATAACCAAGTCTCAGATAGCAATTCCACTGTAGTCCTACTGCCTTTATTTTCCAGTCACACAAATACATGTAAAGCCTCTATTTACTCCCAATAAAACTGCTTTAATATGGCAGTTCTATCTTTCTTCCTTTCAGTAACTTTTGTCTTTTCCTAGTTCCTGCCCTTGGCAAGATACTGATTTTTCTTCAGACATACAGTGTTAAGGAAAAGACTGTTTATCCTATTGGAAATTATGAAGAAAATAACTGAGGACCTTTACAGACTGCCAGAAATAATGCAGCTTGAGACCACTTTAACTACTCTGGTTCAGTGCTAGGGAATCATGGGAATTGTAGTTTATTGTGGCACCAGAGCTCTCTGACAGAGAAGACTCAATGTCCCAGAAAAAATACAATTCCCATGATTCCCTAGTAGGGAGGGAACTGAGCCAGGACAGTTAAAGTAGCCTCAAGCTGCATTATTTATGGCAATCTGTAAAGGCCCTGAGTCTCCATAAAAGGTGTACTGTCCATTTGGGGAAACAAAATAAAGCCTCAGCAGTTGTAAACCAACAATAACAACTCAGATTAACACTTTTCCAGAAGAGATTGACACTGCTCAGCCATCCACACAGTTACTTCTGAGAGACTTTTACACCTGACATGTATATTCCAAGATCCCTACAATCTGGTATGTACAATTTTAAGGAAAGGAAGTTTATATCCAACATATTACACACTAGGAGTTTATCACATGGGAGGAAAAGTGCCCAAATCCTGTGCAGAAATGGGATTTGAAACCCAGGGAAAACCCACAAAAGTGGGTTGATTTTCAGACACGTGGGGGTTAATGACCATTAATGTGACCTTAATCCAGACAAAAAGTTGACAAAATGCACCGCTTTGACTTTCGAGACATCATCTGAAAATCAATCCACTTTTGCGGGGTTTTTCCACTTTCCACTTTCTATCCAGGTTAATGTCTGACATCGCCTGAAAATCAATCTGTTTTTGTGGGTTTTTTCCAGTTTAAATCCCGTTTTTGCACAGGATCCCTTCAGTGTGATAAACTCAACCAAATAACATGAAGAAACTAAGGGGGAAAGCAGACGGGTGGCACGGGACCACCCTGGGAAGCTGCGGATCGGGGCCGAGGTATCCGCACTCCTCGGCCCCAATGCGCCATGTCCCAGGCCCAGGAAGGAGCGCTAAAATAGTGCTCCTTCTGCAAGACGCCGAAGGTGCGCCTCAAAAGGCCTCCGCCGCACCTTCGCCGCCTCTTCCGCTGCAGCGTGTGAGGACGCTGCAGCGGAAGTGCGTCGTCGGAGCGCCGGCCATGCGGAGGGCCGGCCGCTCCAATTACGTTTTCAGGAAGGGGTTGGGGCGCCCAGCGTGAGGCTGCCCCTCCCCTTCCTGGCCTCGAAAATGGTGCTTTGCGCCGTCTGCTTAGGCCCTAAATGTCTGTCCCACTAAAGAGGTTAGAATAAGTACGCATGGGGGGGGGGGGTATTGACTGTTCACTGTTAACTTTGTGGCCCTTTAACTTGAACTGTCTTTTTCCTCCCAAGCCTTCACTCCTTGCTTTGAACCCATATTGGCTGGGATGGAGGAACGTTCAGCTGCTTGAAAAGGTCTCTTTGAGGGTCATAAAAATGGCAGTTGCAAGAGTGAAATCGCTGCTCCCACTTTAAAAGATAAAGCAAAGCTTTGCTTAGCCATGGGAACCAAGAAATACAGCAAGAACTAGTGGAGTTCAAAGTTCTTGTTCATACCTATTCAGAACATTGTGCTGACATGGGAGCTTTATCTCATCATTAGAGAGACAGGAAGCCAGAGGACAGAGGACCGTGGCTTCAATGAGGAATAGTTGAGAAAAGAACTTTCATTTCAGCCAGATCAGCATTTCCAGGCTAGTTTCTGCTGCTAAGCCATGTGAAAAATTTCTAACAAATCTAGAGGCTTTAAGAGACCCCAAACTTGAACATCATCAGGTTTAAGTATGCCAAGCTTTTAAAAGGTATTCAAAGTTTCTCAGGAAAGAAAGTCTATAAATCTACTTAATTAGGTGTTCTCACACACATATAGAATCCCAAATGTGCTCTCCATTTACCAGTGTACTGGGATTCAGCCTCTTGTCCCATTTCTCTGCAATGGGAAACTCTTCAGGCATACTCAGCTCTCACATGGATTGCAGATACAGAGGCAGCCATCCCCACACCATTCATTAGAAAAATGAGACATTTGTCCCATATTTCCAGCATCCAGCCAGCACTGAAAGTGAGAGGCTGAGAGAAAGAGAATGGGAGCAGAGCACCCTGTAGTTGAAGAGGGAAGGAAATAGGAAAGTTCCCATGGGCACCAGAAAGTAACAGAAGTCTCATGGCAGCAGAAGAAAGGTGCAGACTCAGAGTTGGGATAAAAGGAACAGTAACCATACTCCCCACCCTGTCCCCATCATGTGTGTCAAACAACGGCAAGTCTTGCTTTGTGCAAATGCTCCAATCGGTTAACAGCTAAATGGCAGGCTTAGCCAGGCAGAACCCCAAAGGAAGAACCAAGGGGAAGTATCTACCAGGGGAGCCAATTTGTTAAAGAAAAAGAAGCTATTCTGCAATTTATAAACATAAGATGTGAAAGAATGCTCTGGAAATCTAAACACTCACACACACACACATCCTTTTCTTGCATAACCCAAACACATCCATAGTTAAAAACATAAATGATGATAAGCAGAAGAGTAAAAGCAGCAGAGGAAATGTGTTGTGCTAAACAAATTTCTAGAAAGGTTCTAAGATGCTTTGTCCCCACAGATGGGGTTGTACTCTAGAACAGCAAGCAAATAGCAGTTCCTCTCCTTTCTCTTGTAAAAAAAAAATAGATTGAACAGGCATATGGAAATTCAAAATTACAGATGGGTCTTTTCTTGGATTTCTGTCTCGTTTCCAGGGCAACAAGACTCAGTGTCATCTGTTAGTTGCCATAGCAATTTCACCTGATTTCTGGTTGAGCAATGTATTGGGAGATAAAGCAAGACAGTTCCTTTTACTGTCATAGAGTTCCTGGCCTTATACATTAAAGCTGCTGGGGGAAAGGATAAGAAAAGGCCCTTTACATAATGCATCCAACAGACTGATTTAAAGAGATGGGGGGGGGGGGGAGGACTATAGCTAGTCACAGCACAAGCCATCCCTTATTTAACTATTTCAGCATCACCCAGATGTAAAACATGTGGTGATTGTCATCCAACTTTCTATTTAAATGGATAAATCATGTTATCGATAAACTAACAATTGAAAAAGTAACGCTCCATTTTGTTACTTCTCTTTGTATACTTCAGGAAGGGCAAAGTGAGGTCTGTGAGCCACACACGGCTTCCAGGGAGCAAAACATTTAATCGAGCAAAACAATGCCCCCAACAAACAGCCTCCAAAGGGCTGAGGGGCATCTTTGCCAAATTTTGAAGGTGTCTAAGACATTTGTTTTGTAACAAGAAAAGACTTGGGCTACAGCAAATAGGATGTTCAATTTTGATTTATTTTTTTCCTCTTCAGAGAGTGGAGAGGGCAGGGGGCAACCTTCCAAAATCTCCTGGGAGGCTAATGCAATCCCTATTCTCTGACAGTTACCCACCACTGCTATACTTCTTTTAATAAACAGATAATATAATTGGCCCTCCGTATCCACAGATTCTTTATTCATGGATTCAACCATCCATGGCTTGAAAATATTTTTTTATACTTTATTATAAACATTAAAACATCCAGACAGTTCAGTTTTCATACAATTACAATACCTATTGACACCTACAAATAACAAACACATCTTTCATACAAACTAACATATAGCCTATAATACATCTGTTGATATAAGTTAACAGATTTATAAATTATAAAAGTAAACAAACAATATCCATATTGTCTTTCATTCTTCTTTGAATCTTCTCGACTTTTTTTCTTTACTTAGGGCCTTTGCAGACTTCCAGAAATAGTGCAAATTGAGGCCATTTAACTGCCCTGACTCAGTGCTAGGGAATCATGGGAACTGTAGTTTATTGTGGCACCAGAGCTCTCTGACAGAGAAGGCTCAATGTCTCAGAAAAAAATACAATTCCCATGATTCCCTAGCAATGAGCCAGGGCAGTTAAAGTGGACTCAATTTGCACTATTTCTGGCAGTCTGCAAAGGCCCTTACTCTACTTTCCTCTACTCCTTTCTATACTCTCTTACTAAATTAACAACTCTGCTGCAGTCTCACCTCTCATCTTATCATACCTTCCCATATCCTTTCTTCCATTCTCCTGCCTCTTATCCCTCCATTTCATCCCATCTCTTGTTCCTTACTCCTCTCTATTACCTTCCTACTTATTCCTTCTTTCCTTTCCTTCCTCACTACATTCTCTTACCTTCATCTATTTCCTATCACCTTCCTCTCCTTTTCCATTCAAACCATTTCCACCTCTACTTTAATTCACTTCACTCTACTTCCATTCCAATCCTTCCATTCTGAACTTCCTCCTGACTAGTACTGGTTGATTACATCCTGTTTATTTGACCTTCTTTTCTACTACCAGCTAATGAGAAGCTTCCTTGCTTCGGCCTATCTTAAATCTTAAATCTCAAATCTTATACTTCCATGTTCCATTTGTGTTAAATTTGATATTTCCACTTATCTAAAATTTCATCCTTTTCTCTGATTTATTTCCTTCAGGTGTCCTCATCTACCTTCATCTCCTTATACACTAATTATGTATTTTGTATTGGGTCTAAATCCTCTTTAATTTCTATCATTTAATCCTAAAAGCCAATTGTAGCTACTTTTCCCCATACGCGTTCCAGATATCCTAACACTGACTTCCATTCTTCTGTCATTTTCTTTTTATGTTCTCGGCTCAAAATTTGAGTCAATTCATCCATTTCAATTGCATTGTATAGTTTTTTTTTAATCAATCCTTTGTACTTGGAATATATTTAGATATCCATTTTTGTGCTAGTGTCATTCTTGCCGTAGTCACCAAGTGAAAAAGAGTTTTGCCATAGCTTTTCTCTAATTTCTCCTCACACGTATTAAGCAAATAAAATTCCTTGCAAATTTGGATCTCTGTCTGAAGGATGGTACTTATAATTTCGTTTACTTTAATCCAATAACTCTTTATAAATTTGCACATCCACCAACAATGGTAGAGGGTACCAGACTTTTCCCCACATTTCCAGCATAATTTTTTTTTTGCTTTGTAAATTTTTGATAATTTCTCTGGTGTGAGGTACCATATAAAATATAACTTGCAATAATTCTCTCTGAGACTCTGAGATAAAGTATGTTTCAGTCTTTTTACCCATGTGTATTCCCACCCAGACAATTCTAATGGGTGCCTGATATTTTTGGCTCATATCATGTTTTCTTTCACAATCTCTTCTTCTAGATCCCATTTTAAAAGTATTGTATGAAATTTCCTAATTCATTTATCCTTGTCACTTAGGATTACTTTATCAAATTCAGTATTGCTTTCACTAATTCCATATAATTTACTATCTGTCCTATAGCATTCTGCAATTTGCCTGAACAGAAACCAGTTTAGTTTAAATCCCTCTCTATCTAGTTCTTCTTGAATTTTCAAGTTAAGATTCCTATTACTATCTTTTTTAATAGTTGTTCATAAGTTAGACATTTTGTCCCTTGTGCTGTTTCTCTGCGTTGGATTGCTTCTTGAGGCGAAAACCAAAGGGGAAGTTTTGGCATGAGTCTGGCTTTATATTTTCTCCATACATGGAGTAGTGCTTTCCTTATACAATGAGAGTTAAAGTTTCCTTTACAACATCACCAAAATCCATCCTTTTCTTTCGGCCTCCACTGCCAAGACTCTGGTCTACACTTTGGTGGTCTCCCGATTAGATTATTGTAATCTCCTTTCAGCTGGGCTTCCTCTTTCTCATCTTCGCCTTTTAATTTCTGTCCAACATTCAGCCGCCTGCATCATTACTTCTGCTTGTCGCTTTGATCATGTTTCCCCTTTGCTGTCTTCTCTTCACTGGCTTCCCTTCCCATTCAATATAAGCTTTTGTTGCTAACTTTCAAAGCCCAGCATGGGCTAGCCCCTCTTTACTTATCTGACCTTCTCTCTCCCTACGCTCCCACCCGTACCCTTCATTCTAGTACTCAAGGCCTGCTGTCCCAACCAAGGATCTCCACTGCTCCATCTTGGATTCGCCCCTTCTCGCTTGCCGCCCCTCACTCCTGGAACCTTCTTCCCCCTCAAACATGGGCCATTACTTCTTTGTCTACTTTTAAATCTGAGTTAAAGACCACCTTGTTCAGGGAGGCATTCCCTGGTATTGTTTGATATACATTTACTTGTTCTGTCACTTGGGTTTACAGTGGATGTTGTTATTAATTGTTGTAATTGTCTCTGTTTTAATTGACTTTTATTATTTTGCTCATTGTTTTACTTAGATTGTATGCCTCTGGCAGGTTTTATTCTGTTTTATCCTTGATTGTCCTTTGTACAGTGCTGTGTACACCGACAGCGCTCTAGAAATAAACTTTAATAATAATAATAATAATAATAATAAAGTCCTTATTAGCTTTTAATTTATGTAACCCATCCCCTTCAAGCTCTAATAATTTGTTGTCTTTCAGAAGAATCCAATCCTTATTCCACATGAAACAACATGACTCAAAGTATAGTTTCAAGTTGGGCACTCCCAATCCTCCTCTCTCCTTTACATCCTGTAAAATCTTCAATCTAACTCTTGGTCTTTTCTTTTGCCATATAAAAGCGTTTAAATCTTTATGCCAAATTTTAAAGGGTTTATCTATAGTTATTATGGGGATCATTTGAAATAGAAAGAGCATTTTTGGTAATGCAAGCATTTTTATAGCTGAAATCCTTCCTAGCAATGACAGTTGTTTTTTTACTCCATTTTTGCATATCTTTTTTGATTTCTTTCCAAACTTTCTTGTAATTTTCTTCATACAAACATATGGTTTTTTTAGGAATTGTTATTCCTAGGTATTTAACTTTTGTTTGTATCACCATACTCGTTTTGTTACTCAATTTGATTTCTTTTTATTTGGTCAGGTTTTTTGCGAGAATTAATGACTTTCCTTTATTTACTTTACAGTTTGATATTTCACCAAATTCTTGAAAGATTTCCATCACTTTATCTATGCATTCACATGGGTTGTCTAGAAAAATGACCAAGTCATCAGTATAAGCTCTCAATTTGCAACTATTCTTTCTAATTATGGTTCCACACATCTGATCTTCAGTTTTAATTTCTTTAATTAGTCTTTCTATTACTACTAAGAATAGGAGGGATGAAAGCAAACAGCCTTGTCTAGAGCCTCTTCTAATCGATATGGTTTCTGTGCGTTCCCCATTTATAATAATCTTTGCTTTTCGTTTTTTATAAATTTCTTTTACCCATTTAATAAATTTGTAGCATAATTCCATTTTCTCTAAGAGTTCAAACAATGTTGGCCAATTAACCATATCAAAGGCTTTTTCTAGATCCACAAACATTAGTCCTAATTTTTTTTCATTATGTTTTTCATAATATTCCAGCATATCCAATACCACTCTTAAATTTTTCTGCATTTGGTGTTGAAAAACCTCTTTGATCCTCATCTATCCAATCTTTTAAATAGTTTTTAAGTCTATTAGCCAATATAATAGTGAAAATTTTATAATCGATATTTAACAAAGAGATTGGTCTGAAATTCTTTAGATCAGTTACATCTTTACCTTCTTTTGGTATAAACACTATGTCAGCCTCTGTCCAAGATGTTGGTATTCCTTTGCATCGTATCAAATTCATTATCTGTTGCAATGGGTTTTGTAATAGACTGGAGTAAATCCATCAGTCCCCGGAGCTTTGCCCTCTTTCAATTTTTTGATTGCATATTACCTCAGCCGTGGAAATATCCTTATTTAACTTGTTAAGCTGGTCTTCATTTGGGGTTTCAAATTTTTGTTTGTTCAGATATTGCTTAATTTTCCTTATCTCTGCAGGTTGATTGTGGTATAATGTTGAATAAAATTTGTGGAATACTCCTTTTATCTCATTTTGTTGTATTACTACTTTCCCTTTGTCCTTAGTTTTGGTTATGGCTTTCTTCTCCTTTTCTTTCCTTAATCTTTCTGCCAGCCACCTACCCACCTTATTTGCTTGCTCAAAATTTTCCTTCTTCAAAGCCTTTAATTTGTTTCCTATTTCAACTGTGTCCTTCCTAGCTAATTGCTTTTGAAGCATTTCTATCTCTTCTACAATGTTCTTGTCTCCTGGTGTTTCTCTGAGTTTTCTTTCCTTTTGGATTATTAATTTTTGCAATTTTTGACTTTTTTCTTTCCTAATTTTATTTTGGTAAGCCTCCTAATTAATTAAAAAAAACCTCTTAACACTGCTTTCCTGGCATCCCAAATCAAGGACATCTTAATGTCCTTTGTCATCTTTTCTTTAAAAAATAATCTGATAGTGTTGTTTGCTTTAATAACCAAATCTTGGTCTTGTAATAGCTCATCTTTTAACCTCCAAATATTATTATGTTTCCTTTCCTCATACAAAGTAAGAATGACTGGGTTATGGTCTGATATTGTACAGCAGGGATAGGCAACGTTTTTGAGCTGGGGGCCAGGTTGCTGTCCCTCAGACAATTGGGGGGGGGGGGGGACAAAGCACCAAAAATAAATAAATAAATAAAATATTTTTTTAAAAAAATAAAAAAATAAAAAATATGCATGCACACTCTCTCAGCCCCAGAAAAGCCATGGTAAAAGCCCTGTGGAGATTTTGCCAAGAAAACCCCAAGAACAAGTAATAACAACAATAATCAATATCATCATGGCGGGCGGCGGGGGCGGGGGCGGGGGCAGGACCAGCCTGGGGCCAGTCCAAAGGCCTCAGAGGGCCACATCAGGCCCCCAGGCCTTAGGTTGCCTACCCCTGTTGTACGGAATAGTATGTCCACTACTTTAATGAATTTAAAGTATTTAAAGGAGAAGCCAGGAATAGTCAGACACACATTCTAGACATTAGGAAAGCTGATTTTATTAAACTTAGAGAAATACTGCGGGTGATCCCATGGACAGAAATACTTAAAGAGAAGGGAGTTCAAGACGGATGGGAGTTTCTCAGAAGGAAGATACTGAAGGCTCAATTTTTTCAATTTAATTTATTCGGTCTTTGACCAGTATATGATACAAAATTATATAAGATATATATAATACTGAAGGCTCAATTTCAAACCATGCCAACGAGGAGGAAAAACGGGAGGTGTCTCAAGAAACCAGGATGGATGACTAAGAAATTTGCAGCTGAACTAAGTTTTAAACGGAACATGTATAAGAAATGGAAAAATGGGGAAATCACCAAAGAGGAATTCAAACAAAAAGCTAGCATGTGTAGGGTTAAAGTCAGAAAAGCTAAAGCGCAGAATGAACTCAGGCTTGCTAGAGAGGTTAAGAACAATAAAAAAGGACTTTTTTGTGTATGTCAGCAGCAAAAGGAAGGAGGAAATGGTAGGGCCACTGTGTGGAGAAGATGGCAAAAAGTTAACAGGGGACAGAGAAAAGGCAGAATTAATCAACACCTTATTTGCTTCAGTCTTCTCAGAAAAGGCAAAGGGTGCTCAACCTGAGGATAATGGAGCAGAGGACAGAATAGGAAAATTTCAGCATAGAATAAGTAAAGAGATAGTACAGGAATACCTGGTTAATCTAAATGAATATAAATCTTCAGGACCAGATGAATTACATCGAAGGGTACTAAAAGAACTGGCAAATGTAATATCAGAACCATTGGCAATAATCTTTGAGAACTCCGGGAGAACAGGAGAAGTCCCAGCAGACTGGAGGAGGGCAAACGCTGTCCCCATCTTCAAAAAGGGGAAAAAAAGAGGATCCAAACAATTATCGTCCAGTTAGTCTGACATCAATACCAGGAAAGATTCTGGAGCAGATCATTAAACAGAGAGTCTGTGAACATCTGGAAATTAATTTCATAATCACAAAAAGTCAACACGAGTTTCAGAGAAACAGGTCATGCCAGACAAATCTGATCTCTTTTTTTGATAACATTACCAGCTTGGTAGATGAAGGGAATGCTGTGGATATAGTATATCTTGATTTCATTAAGGCCTTTGACAAGGTTCCCCATGACATTCTTGCAAACAAGCTGGTAAAATGTGGGCTAGACAAAGTAACTGTTATATGGATTTGTAATTGGTTGACTGGCCAAACCCAAAGGGTGCTCAACAATGGCTCCTTTTCAACCTGGAAAAAAGTGGCCAGTGGGGTGCCACAGGGCTCTGTCCTGGGCCCAGTGCTATTCAATATCTTTATTAATGACTTGGATGACGGTATTGGGGGCATAGTTATCAAATTTGCAGACGACACCAAATTAGGAGGAGTAGCTAATACCCCAGAGGACAGGATCAAAATTCAAAATGACTTGAACAGACTAGAAAGCTGGGCCAAAGCTAACAAAATGAAATGCAACACGGAGAAATGTAAGGTACCGCACTTAGAATGGAAAAACGAAAAGCACAGCTATATAATGGGGGACACCTGGCTGAATGAGACTACGTGTGAAAGGGATCTAGGATTCCAGGTGGACCACAAGTTGAACATGAGTCAACAGTGCGATGCAGCAGCTAAAAAGGCCAATGCAATTTTAGGCTGCATCAGTAGAGGTATAGTGTCTAGATCAAGAGAAGTAATAGTGCCACTCTATTCTGCGTTGGTCAGGCCTCACCTGGAATACTGTGTCCAGATCTGGGCACCACAATTCAAAAAGGATGTGGAGAAACTGGAGCGTGTCCAAAGGAGGGCAACTAAAATGTTGAAGGGTCTGGAGACCAAGCCCTATGAGGAACGACTTAGGGAGCTAGGGATGTTTAGCCTGGAGAAGAGAAGGTTGAGAGGTGATATGATAGTTGTGTTTAAATATTTGAAGGGATGTCATATTGAGGAGGGAACAAGATTGTTTTCTGCTGCTCCAGAAACTAGGACCCGAAACAATGGATGTAAGCTCCAGGAAAAGAGATTCCACCTCAACATTAGGGGGAACTTCCTGACAGTAAGGGCAGTTCGACAGTGAAACACACTCCCTCGGAGTGTGGTGGAGTCTCCTTCCTTGGAGGTCTTAAGCAGAGGCTGGATGGCCATCTGTCAGGGATGCTTTGATTGGGAATTCCTGCATGGCAGGGGGTTGGACTGGATGGCCCTTGTGGTCTCTTCCAACTCTATGATTCTATGATTCTATGAACTTATTTCAAATTGTGGGAAGCCAAACCATATCTAATCTTGAAAATGAACTATGTTTGCTTGAGTAAATGGTATATTCCTTATTATTATTATGTAGGTATCTGCACACATCATTTAATGCATAATTTTCCACTCATTCAAAAAAGGACCTTGGCAGCTTATCCTGATTTGCTTTTATTTTGTTGTCCGATCTTCTATTGAAACTAGGGTTTACTACTCCGTTGAAGTCCCCCAAAATTAAAACATTTTCATAATTAAATGGGAAATCTCTAATTGTAGTCTCTGAAAAAAAAAAAAAAACCTTTGTTTTCTTGTGGGGCATAAACTCCTATAAAAAAATAACTTTTTCATTCCAATTCACCTCTTTCCCAATAAAATATCCTGCAGGATCATTTATTATCTCTTTTGTGTCAATTTTTTTTGTTAATATATATTACTACTCATTTCTTACGATTTTTAGGGGCCGAAATAAAGTTATTTCCTAATCTCTTATTTTTAATTAATCTTTTTTCAGAATATTTGATGTGTGTTTCCTGCAAACATATTATGTCATATCTCTCTTTCCCAAGAGTATGGAAAACTCTTTTCCTCTTGATGAGTGAATTTAAACCTTTTACATTCCATGTTATAATTTTCATTTTATTTTCAGTTCAGTTTAATTAAAAAATGGAAAATGAGGAAGGTGAGGACACCCAATAGATTATTTAATCAATATTTTCCTCTTCTTCTTCTATACTATCTTCCCCTTCTTCTGGTGTTTCTTCTCTACTTGGCTTGAAAATATTTTAAAAATATATCAGTTCCAAAAAGCAAATCTTGATTTGGCAATGTTATATAAAAGATAACATTTTTCTATGCTGTTGTATTTAATGGAGCCAAACCACAGCAGATACCAAGGGCCCACTGTATCCAGTTGTGCAGAAAATTATTATGTAAAAAGGAACATACTCCTGCCCCAAGATGATAAAGTTTAATTGTTTGTCCTTCATCTCATAAAACAACTCAGCTTGGGTAACAAAAGATTCTTCCTACATTTTGGTCAAAGTCTCAAGTAAAATCTACATTTACCACCTCCTTATAGTTCAGGACAACCCTGGGTCTAGTCTGCTAAATTGTATGTTTATTTGACATTAGTATATATTCTACATTCCAGGAAATTTTAGTTTTGAAAACCGGTTAGTGGAAGGCATGTGTCTCTAGTACAGTCCACCCATCCAATACACAGGCTTTGCCGTACTTGAACTTGAGCTCACATGAATGGCAAGCCTGGGGGGGGGGGGCAAAACGGCATGCACAGGAGTGCACCGCCATTAAAATCAATGGACCTGGAGGTCCCACAGTTTTTTTCCATACGTGGGAGGGGGTCCAGAACAGATCCCCCGCATATACAAAGGGCCCACTGTACTGTACTGTTTCCCATGTATCCTAGCCCTGTGCGCTTAACCATCACACTACACATATTCACATTCTAGTTGCAAAGTACTGTTAACACTAAAGGCAAATCAAACCTTATGTGCAAATCTCAGTTACTCAGCCAAAATGTCTACAACCAAGCAGGCAGATGAACTGGTTAGTATGAAATCTAATATGAATATGCCAAATATTGCATTGTCTTCACCCAGGTAGCTATTTCTCAGTTTATCAAGCTGCTCAACTGGATAATCCACAATGAAAGTTGTGTGTGCTCCTTAGAGTTGCCTGTTAACTTATGAAGACCCCATGAATCTAATAGGGTTTTCCTAGGCAAGAAACACTCAGAGGTAGTTTGCCAGTTCCTTCCTCTAAGCATCTGGTACAACAGAGCAATAGATATGGTACAATAGATCTGGTACAGCATCTGGTATTCATTGGCGATTTCCCATCCACATACTAACCAGGGCTGATCCTACTTAGCTTCTAAGATCAGACAGGATCTGCTGCCTTAGAGTAGTTAGGCCTATTGTTCATCTGCCCTTTTTGCTGATCTTTCTTTCCCAGCTTCATCCAGCACCAGAGATTCTCACTCAAACCCCTTCCTTGCTTCCCTCCTTCCCATGTCTTAAATCACCTTTGCCTTGTTTATATTCTCAATCAGCCTTAAAACAGAGCAATTTAAAACAATCAGGCTGATTCAAGAGTTTCTCCACAGCAGGCAGCCATACATTAAAATCAATCCAAATTATACTCAGAGGTCCATTTGGAGCTTAACTTCTCTGACTGTGGTCTAAGTTGCAAGAGGGATGAGAAAGAGGAGAAATACTGCCCTCCCCATAACTCACAGAGGGTTCGGCTATCCAAGCTCTTCTGATAACCCCTGTTCTTACACATGCTCTGTGGTACTAAACCAAAGCACAACTGGGCAAAGAAAGCACAGAAACTAAGGGGGGTTGCAGACTGCCAGAAATAGTGTGAATTCAGTCCACTTTTAGGGTTAGGGTTAGAGTTAGGGAACCATGGGAACTGTATTTTATTGTGGCATCAGACTTGTCTGACAGAGAAGGCTCAATGTCTCAGAAAAATAACAGTTCCCATGATTCCCTAGCACTAACCCTAACCCTAAAAGTGGACTGAATTCACACTATTTCTGGCAGTCTGCAACCCCCCTAAGTTTCCTGCTGAGAAAGGGGAAGCAGCCAAAGGGAACTCTCTGATTAGCATCTGCCAAGCTGTGGGTGAATAATTCAAAATGAGCCAGCAAGAATCTCCAGGGCCTTCATCTCCATGACTTCCTTCAGCCAAATGCTTTCTATGTATTCTAGAAGAGTAACCTCCTTATCCTCATCTAGTCAAATCGGGAGTATCTTGTTGCACTTTAAGAATTAATATTTTTCCATGAATAAGCCCAATCAGCCTCAGGTAGAAACCTAATGAGCAACCAGCCCCAGGTAGCTAGAAGCCTAATGAGCAATGTTGCCCTAGCTAATTTAATCATAACTTCTAAAAGACAAACATTTATCCAGTTGATTTGCCCTTGTTCTTGGATAGCTGGCTGAATATCACAAAGATACAGTGGCAGAAAATAAGTACTAGATCCCATCCCATAGATCCAAAGAATGAACATATTAAAATACATTTAACTAAACCTTTTAAAAAAAAAAAGCTTCTCAAAGCCAGAAAAAGTCAGGAAGGTATGAGGTGGGCAAGTGAGTGTTAAACACTAGGGTGAGTGTTTATGCAGTCTAAGCATTGAGATGGTGCAATGTGACCACTTTAAAACAAGATTCAAATGTTAAATAGTACTTTTACCACAATTATTATTTTGAAAATAATGGAAGAAAACTGCAGATGGCTTCTGTACCTCTAATGGTTGTATAGAAGCAGCAATTTCAACAGGTGCTGCTGGTTATCTGGTTTCATGGCAAGTAGCACCTGTTGAAATTCCCTCTTCTTCCCATCCATTAAAGATACAGGAGCCATCTCCAGTTCAGTCTCATAGTCCTATGCCCTATCCTCCGTTTCATCCAGAACATATTTTTCTGTATTT
This sequence comes from Phrynosoma blainvillii, assembly GCA_026167975.1. Classification (NCBI taxonomy): domain Eukaryota; kingdom Metazoa; phylum Chordata; class Lepidosauria; order Squamata; family Phrynosomatidae; genus Phrynosoma; species Phrynosoma blainvillii. The sequence goes on from JANUYF010000004.1 coordinate 267,757,895, forward strand.
CAAGGAAGCAGTTTTTGTATATTTCCAAAAATCTTTTTATTTTGTTTTTTATTGTGTTTTGTTTCCTTTATGCCTTAGCTTTTATCATGTTCCCAGGATAATTTGCAAAAAAGGTACAATTATACCAAATTATAATCTTGTTTGGTATGATGACTATATATATTGTATTGTTGGAGAATACAAGCTGGAGGGCACAGTTGTGTTTACATGCTGCACAATTTTCCCATAGCACAGTTCTTTTTATCCCAGAAACAAGACTGTGTATCCTTAAAGTGAGACTAAAGGACAAACTGGCACAAACTAGTCTCATAAAAACTCTAAATACATTTAAAAGGAGGATTTATTTATATCCTAATTCAAGATATCTGAAAGCTAAGATGGGTAAATAGAACATCAAATGTCATAACTGAAAATACAGATATAATATCAGAATGTTGGTGGGAAAATATGGAACTGTAGTTCCAGTCTTGGGAGTGTAACCACATTCACTTAACAAACAAGCAACAATGGGAAGCAACAGTTTGTGTTCTTATCAGATAACAGTTGCTGTTAAGGGTGTTGGGACTGGCATATTAAAAATACAAATAAGCAGCTATGTATTGCTAGCTGAAGCTCAGTTATATTGTTGTTGTATGCCTTCAAGTCATTTCCAACTTATTGTGACCATAAGATGATCCTGTCATGGGGTTTTCTTGATTGGATTTATTTAGGTTTGTCACTGCCTTGCTCTGAGGCTAAGAGAGTGCGACTTGCCCAAGGTCATCCAGTGGGCTTCCACAGCCAAGAGGGGATCTGAATTCTAATCAGCCAGAATCCTAGTCCAACATTCAATACCTCTTCAGTTATGTACTGAAGCTAATTTACTTGGATTCATAAAGGCATAAGTGTCACTGCACCTGTTGAACACTTCCAAGTATCCTTTTCCACTGCTCTAGTAAAAGAGGGTAGGGACCAATTTTGAGGTGTCCATTATTCACTCCAGGATCATCTTTAAAGTATCAGATGGACAACCACGACACACTAGCCTAACACTATAACTTACATTCTACCGGACTCTGGGACCTGCTGAAATAACAGAAATAGATTTTTTTTTTTTGGACTTCCCTAAAGTAACATCAACTAATCAATCATGCTACAAATAACTGTCAGTCTCCTAATTGGGGTAGGTTTTAGGTAGGATGGTTTTTGAACACTGCAGACCTATTCTGAGAGACAGTTGCTGGCACCACCTCCACATGTTAACCTTTGGAACCTTACTGGAGCCACTCCCTCATATCACAGAGAGTTGGCCATTTACCTTATTAGTCCTAGACAATCAGACATAGCTTTTGATGCACTACTCCTATCTCTTCAGCAAGATGGATTCCCCTCCCCTAGGTTGGTTCCTTTGCACCAGGTCTAGGTTCTGGTGCCAACTGTCATAAATAGACTGATGAGACAGCAACAGTACACAGGCAAAGTTAAATTCTAATGCCTGTGATGACATATCAGTCCCTGGTTTCCAGCATCAGGTCCTTAATACTAAATAATAACTATTCATGTTAGAATTGATATCAAGGGTACTTTTACACTACACTATTATGGTTATGCAATTCCATTTTAACTGCTGTAGATGCATCTTGTGGAATCCTGGGATTTGTAGTTTGGTGAGGCACTAGAGCTCCCTGACTGAGAATTCTATATAACTCATGAAACTACAAATCCCAACATTCCATGGGACAGAACCGTAGCAGTTCTGTCCCATGATGGTCCAGCTCCAAGAATCAATGGATAAAACAGATTATCTAGATCCATTTCAATCTACTTTCAGATTGAGAAGGCTTTGACCACCTGAGTGGATAACCTACACCAGTGGACTGAGGAGAGTGTGTCTCTGTTGATTCTGCTGGATTTCTCAGCAGCTTTCAACACCAGTGACCATGCTATCCTTTTGGGGGCCCTCACCAGGATGGGACTTGAAAGTACTGTTTTGCAAGTTGCCATTCCTTCCTGGAAGAGCAAGACCAGAAGATGTGCTGGAAGATTCTTGTTTGACTCCTTCACCATTGGTCTATGGGATCCCCATGCTGATCAACTTCTACATGAAAACCACTGTGAGAGGTCATCCAGAGATCTGAGGTTTGGCATCGCCAGTATGCTGATGACACCGGCCTCTCCTTCTCCTTTCCACACAACTTCAAGAAAGGTTTTTCTGTTCTAAACCAGTGTCTGGCACTAGTAATGGACTGAATAAAGGCAAACAAAATGAATATCCATCCTGACAAAACAGAGGTGCTCCTGGTTAGTCAAAAGGCAGATTGGGGAATAGGGATTCAACCTGTCCTGGATGAGGTTACATTCTTCCTAAAATCATGGGTTCTCAGTTTGGTTGCACCAGTTTGGTTGCCCATGTATCTGCAGTGGCAAGGAATATTTTTGCACACTTTAATGTGCAAACTGCACCCATTCCTGGAGATGTCTGATCTGGCCACAATGACACAGGTGTTAGTTACATCCCATGATAGACTGGATGAGGGCAAATGAATTGAAACTTAATTGAAACAAGACAAAGGTCAGCCAGAAGGCAGATAAGGGAATAGAGCCGTGTTGGCGAACTTATGGCACGCGGGTCAGAGATGGCGCACAAAGCCATTTTCCCTAGCATGCAGAGCAGAGAAGAAGAGAAAAAGCCATGCACCTGTTCCTCCTGGCCATCTCAGGTCTTCAGCTGAGGGGGAGGGGGGGAGGAGGAACATGCACGCACCTGTTCCTCCTCCTTCTCCTCCTCCTCCCAGACCTTCAGCTGCCTCTGGAGAGTCAGCTGAAGGCCCGGGACAGTGGGGGGGGGGGGGGGGGGAAGGCCCTGTCCCATAGGGTGGAAGTCCTGCCCTGGATGTCCCATTCCCCCGGGAAGTCCTGCTTCCGGCATGGGGTAATGCCCAGTGCCAGAAGGCCATTTAGTTTGGATACTCAGTGCCTACAAGATTCACCATCACTGGACTAGGGATTCAGATTGTGTTAGACAGAGTAGATCAGGGGTAGGAAACCTTTTTGAGCCAGGGTCCGGGTTGCTGTCCCTCAGACAATTGGGGGGGGGGGCGAAGCACCAAAAATAAACAAACAAACAAACAAATAAATAAATAAATAAATAAAATTAAAAATTAAAAAAAATAAAAATAAAAAAAATATGCATGCACAATCTCTCAGCCCCAGAAAAGCCATGGCAAAACCCCTGTGGAGATTTTGCCAAGAAAACCCCAAGAACAAGTAATAACAATAATCAATATCATCATGGCGGGCGGGCGGGCGGCGGCAGCAGGACTGGCCTTGGGCCGATCCAAAGGCCTCGGGGGGGGGCGCATCCAGCCCCCGGGCCTTAGGTTGCCTACCCCTGAGTTAGATAAAAACACAGCTTCACAGTTTGGGTGCACTTCTGGACTCAACTTTGAACCTGGAGGCTCAGGTTTCTGCAGTAGCCAGGAGTGCTTTGCACATTTAAAGCTTGTGTGCCAACTGCATCCATTCCTTGAAAAACCAGATCTGACCATGGTGGTACTTGCCTGAGTTACATTATGTTTGGACTACTGTAATTTTGTATTCCCTATTACTATGTATGGATGTGAGAGCTGGACAGTTAAGAAAGACGACAGAAAGAAAATAAATTCATTTAAGATGTGGTGGTGGAGAGGAATGCTAAGGATTCTGTGGACAACCAAGAAGACAAACAAATGTGTCCTAGGGCAGATCAAGCCAGCAATCTCCCTGGAAGCCAAGATGACAAAACTGAGGCTGTCATGCTTCAGACACATCATGAGAAGGCACAACTCATTGTTAAAAAACAGTAATGCTAGAAAAGGTGGAGGGAAGTAGAAAGAGAGGAAGGCTGGATGCTAGATGGACGGATTTTATTAAGGAGATCACCAGTATGAGTTTACAGAAACTAAGCAGACACGTGGAGGACAGGGAATCTTGGAGATGTCTCATACCCAGGGTCATCATGGGTTCAGACTTATTCGAGGGTGGTTAACAACAACAAAAAATGCTCTCTACTTAGGGCTGCCTTTGAAGAATGTTCAAAAATTTCAACTGGTCCAAAGACCTTCAGCCAGACTAACTGGAACAGGTCACAGAGACCATACTACCCTCCTATTGAAAAAGGCTCCACTGGCTGCCAGTTCGTTTCTGGACACAATTCAAAGTGCTGGTTACAACCTATATAGTCCTATATGGCTTAGATACAGGCTGCCTGGTAGACTGTATCTCCCTGTATGTGCCTACCCAGACTCCAAGATCCTCAGAAGAGGCATCCTTTTAGTCCTACCACCTTCACAGGTATGGCTGGTAAGAGAAAGATGTCAGGGGCTGCCCTCAGGCTCTATAACTCCCTCCCTAAAGAGGCTAGAATGGCTCCCTCCTTGATGTCATTTCATTGAAGACTTTTCTTTTAATTCCAAGAAGCTTTCAGAATTGAACGTTTTTGAGGAAAGAGTTTTAATAGGGTGCTGCATTGTTTTAAACTTTACTGTTTTAACTGCTTTTAAAATCATTCATGTTGTTGTTGTTGTTGTGTGCCTTCAAGTCATTTCTGACTCATGGTGACCATAAGCAATAATTTGATTCCAATTTAAAGTTTGACTCTTCGTGTGTTCAACTATATTCTAATCATTTTGGGTAAGATGCCTTGAATCCCAATCTGGGAGAAATACAGGGTGTAAATAAAGTTTAAAAAGAGGAGGAGGAGGAAGAGGTGCTGTAATTATGCAGTGTAAAAGAGCCCCTGACAGCATCACAAAACTAGACCATTAAAAAAAACACTCCCTATTATATATAGCTTTAAATGCAGTTTTTAAAAATCTATTGCCAACCATGTGGTACATAAGAGGACAGCCATTTTTAACCCACCATGACTGATGGGTTAAAATCATATTTAATTTCTGATTTAGAACAGGCATTCCATGTGACTGCATTCTCTCATCACACATCCCAGATAATCTGTATTATAACTGTTATTTTGCTGAGCATATCCACATAACATTGGCGCCTTTGTTTGTTTCGCATATTCAAGTAATATGGGGTCAGATAAGGACACACAGTAGTTGAGGACCAGATTATTGCCAATAGTTATATGCAGACTGTAGTTCATTCTCCCTCCAGTCATGATGTCCAAGATGGCAAACACATCCTCTGCTGAAACACTTTGGGCTGTTTTGCTGTTAAGACAATGCCCAAATGATGTGAATCCCCTTTTTAAAAGCAACCATGCTCACCTAGCACTCAATGAACTCATTGCTAGCTACAGACACATGACAAAATGGTTGTCCCTCCACACATTTAAGTGGGGAGATTACATATAACACACATATATACATAATCAGTACACACAAATGTAATTCACTTGATGCTTTTCAGTCTGGGTTTTCCTACTAAGAACTAAATGCTAGTGCCAAAACTTCCTAAGTTGTTAGAATCTACAAATGTTTCCTTCAGACAGCTGCCCAAATACACACAAGTAATAATGAATACCATGACACAAGGAATCATTATGAACCAAAATGAATGCTTTCATTTGCACCAATCAAGGGTTGTTGGGGGGTTTTTTGTCTCTGTACTGAGCCAGCTCTGTTAACAATGCTGACTCTAGCTTTCTGTTGCCTTCTGCTTGGTGTACTGTACTTCAGGCTGCTTTAACTGCCTGAGGTTAATGAATTCCTTTTCACTGGCTATTTCTTGCCACACATACTGAGTTTATAGCTGATCTTTAGCAGAGTTTTATTCCCAGGCAGAGTGGAGTCTCTTTTTACTGCAACCATGATTGCATGGCATGTGGGGAGGAAACAGAACTGTATAGACAATGACAGCTTTGTGTCCGATTCACCAAGTTTGAGCAAGGCAGATCCAGGAGGAATGCAGAGCTATACCCCAAAACAGTTTCCCTCACAGATTATTTGGCACGTACGCTGCCTTGTGTGTTCTGTCCTTAAGGTCAGCCTAGACACGGACAGTGATGAGGACAGAAAATGTTTGCAAACTAGAAGTGTATGTCTGAACAGGGGATGTTTTACAACAGACCATTGAGAACTGTGGATCCTATTCAGGCAATATCACCAGTATGCCCAGAATGATCAGAGACTCATGCTTGCTTCATCACGTTATGTCTATATTTAGGGAAGGAAGAATGGAATCAGAATTGCCATAAGTAGACTCTTCCAGGCCCCTATAACCCTTATTAGTCCAAAGCTCTTTTCTGGCATTTCAGTAATAGTATGATCTGTCTTTCTATCTATTCTCTCTCCACTAAAGAGGATTAGCTTCTAATCTGTGCATGTTGTCTCATCTTCTGCATATCATCTTATCTTTTGGTGGAAGATATTACCTTCCACTACATCGGTAGCATGTAAGAGGCTATAGCACAAGTTGTTCTATGTTGCTTCATTAATGTTACGTCTACAAGATTGCAAGATGGCTACTACCAATAGCATCTAAACATCACCCATTGTAGTAGGCAGAACAGCACTTGACTAGGCTGTAAGCATCTCATTAGTTCTTCCCAGTTTCTCAGGAATCTTATATTAACAACATGGCATGGGAATATATAGCTTTGCCACCATTTCTGCTTCACTGAAGTAAAATAATATGAGGATGTGGCATCAGAAAAGGGGACATAAGTGGTGGCTGCAGTGTCATAAGACTAGATTTCCATTTCTTTCCAGCTCTGTTAGACTATAACAAAATATTCTGGTCACTGTCATCTATAGCAGTGATTTCCAAACTCAAGTCCCTAGATGCTATTGGACAATTCCCATAATGCATGGTCATACACTATGCCAGATGGGGCTTCTACGAAGAGAAGTCCAACATCCTGGGGACCAATCCTGTGGAGTGAGTGCTTTTCTCAACGAACCACATATTGCAGTTTAGACTGACCTCTCTGTTGTGACAGGCAAAACATTTCATAGGCATGTATTTCCTTACAATAATATCCATGTTAAACTTCCCAAAACTGACAAAAGAAGGAAGTATATCTTACCTCAAAAATCCATATATTTCACAGGTTAATGATTCACATAAACCACAGTTTGAAAAACAAGTTGCAAACTCACCTTAATTAAATGGTAGGAGTCTAACATTCTGAAAGTGATATAGAAGTGCACAAAAAAATCTACCACTAATTATGGAATGCGTAGTAAGAGATTCACAGATAAAGGACAAGTGATCATACATAACTAGCCAGTAAAGAAACCAAACCTCCTTTTTGCTGCCTCCAAAAGAGCGGGCAAATGCGCTTTTTTTGAGGTGACAAAAAGCCACCCTTAGAGTCACTGTGGAATCTCTTTTTCACCTTTGGTGCAACGTGTCTGCATGCTGCGCCAACAGGGTGCCCTGACACCATGCGTCGTGCAGTCAGGCGCACAGCGTCGGAGCAGAGTTGGGGCAGCTGGCATGCAGTCGCTCCGCCCCAACTCCACCCCCAATTTGGCCTAAAGTGCCAGTCTGCATCCCCCCTTAGTTCAGTTGAAAGTTCTTTTGCCATCCAAGCCGGTTTCTTGAGAGACCTCCCATTTTTCCTCCTCATTGGAACTGTCTGAGATTGTGCCTTCAGTATCTCCCTTTTGAGAAACTCCCATCCATCCTGAACTCCCTTCTACTTTAGTATTCCTGACCATGGGATCACTCCCAGTGTTTCCCAAAGTTTATCGAAATCAGCTCTCCTAAAGTCCAGAATGAGTATCTAACTATGTCTGGCTTCTCCTTTCCATTGTATAAGAAACTCCAGGAGAACATGATCACTCCCACCTAAGGATCCCACCACTTGCACCCCATTTACCAGGTCATCCCTGTTGGTTAGGATCAGATCTAAAATAGCTGATCCCCTTGTTGCCTCTTCCACCTTTTGGACAATGAAATTGTCTTCGAGGCAAGTGAGGAATTTGCTAGACCTTGAAGTATTGGCTGAGTTTGACTTCCAGCAAATATCAGGAGAGTTGAAGTCACCCATCACTACTACATCTCTCCTTTCTGAGTGTGTGGTCATCTGTTCTAGAAAGGCATCATCCAATTTCTCAGTCTGACTTGGGAGTCTGTAGAAGACTCCCACAATAACTTCCCTGTTGTTTCCTTCCTCTTTAATTTTTATCCAGATGTTCTCCACCTGATTTCCAGGATTAAAGTCCTCTATCTCTTCATAGGTGTAAACATACTTGACATATAATGTTGTTCCTCCTCCTTTTCTGTTTGGCCTATTTCTCTTTAAAAGGTTATACCCCTGTATTCCGCATTCCAATCATGAGACTTATCCCACCAGGTTTCAGTGATGCCTATTATATCATATTTGCTTTGTTGTGCTAGGAGTTCAAGTTCATCTTGTATATTTCCTATGCTCTATGCATTTGTATAAAAACATCCCCGCTTGCTGCCTGTGTGAGGTTTTTTTTGCCTCCTACTCTTGGCCCTTTGCATCATTTGCCTTATTCCCTCTATAACACTTTGACTATTATCTCCAGTCCATTATGTACTCCTACCTTCCAAGATACCTTCCAAGATACTGTCTCCCTCCTCCACATGACTGAATTTAAAACCCTCCTGATCAAATTTTTGAGACTATAGGCAAAAATGTTTCTGCCAATTAGTGTGAGATGCAGCTTATCCCTTGCCAGACGTCCACCCTCATGGAACCGCATCCCATGATCCAAGAATCCAAATCATTCTTGGCAGCACCATCTATGGAGCCAGTTATTCACATCTGCTATTTTCCTCTTCCTTCCTGGACCATGCCCTTCAACTGGGAGAAGAGATGAGATAAGAACCAGTGCATCCAGCTCTTTCAGCTTCCTACCCAAAGCCTCATAAAGCAAAGCAGCTTCATTTATATACCGCTTCATATCGCACTATGGGATGTCTAAGCAGTTTACAACTGTAAACTCATTTTAGCGACCTCGGAAGGATGCAGGCCTGAGTCTACCCTGAGCCCTGGCTAGTATTGAACTTGCAACCTTGTGGTTTATGAGTGAGTGGCTGCAGTACAGGCATTTAACCACTGTGCCACCAGGGCTCATAATCCCTTCTGATATTCTGAAGCAGGGGTAGGCAACCTTTCCCCTTTAAGGGCCGAGGGACTTCAGCTCCCAGAATCCCAGGAGCTATTGGCCAACATGGGACTATTGGCGCACATGGCTGAGGCTTCTGGGAGCTGAAGTCCCTCGGCCCTTAAAGGGGAAAGGTTGCCTACCCCTGTTCTGAAGGCTATGGCCTGCAGTATCATTGGTTCCCACATGGACCAAGAGGAAAGGTTAATGGTCAGTAGGCTTGACAAGTCTTGTCAGCCTGACTGTCACATCACAGATTTTTGCCCCAGGAAGGCAACACACCTCCCAAGACAACTTGTCAGGCCCGCAAACCACTGATTCTGTACCCCTCAATAAGGATTCCTGCACCACCACACGCCTCCTCTAAGGCTTAACAGTGGCTGTTCCCTGCGGTGCTACTCTCAGGGTCCCCTGTATTGTCCCTGAGGACTGTCCCTACTGCTCCTCTTCTTCACCCTTGATAAAGGAGGGAGCTTCAAATCAATTCTGCAGCTGCAAGCTCTCAGAACGATCCCTGGTTTCCCTACTTCTGTGTGAACTATATTGAGTTTTAAACAGTATCTTTTTTTTTCCTTTGGCAACAAGGTTCCCAAGATGCCTTATATCCGTTTTTTTTTTAAAGTATACTATAAAATAACAATAATTAATAGCAAAGAATTAGAAGAAACAGCAAAAATAAAATAAAACCTAACAGAATGAGGATAATCAAAGCAAGGCAAATGCCTGCCAAAACAGGGGTATCTTTACCGCTCATTAAACATGGCACTTTATTAACAATACCAAAGTGTGGAAAATTCTTCTAAGTGTAACTTCTATAGCATGAAGTTAATATCAAATCCAGAAAAGTCCATCAAGCAGAGAGAACTTTTTAGTTATTCAGCCTGGCAAGCAAGGCTCACAGGGAGAGCAGTCCAACACTACCCTCTACCCTGCCACACATGGTATGTGAGGCATATGCACATTTCTATGAGCACCTAATTGGGAAGATCCAGTTATTCCCACTAAGTTGTTTCAGGATGAGGAGGGAATAATACAGAAGCACCCAGTCCTTAGTTCACAAAAAAGTCCCCAGAAGTGTCCGCTCCTCTATTCCAGAGTCTGGAGTTGGTACATATAGGGCCTGAACGGACTGCCAGAAATAATCCATCTTGAGACCACTTTAACTGCCTTAGCTCAGTGCTAGGGAATCATAGGAACTGTAGTTTATTGTGGCACCAGAGCTCTCTGACAGAGAAGGCTCAATGCCTCAAAGAAAAAATCTACAGTTCCCATGGTTACCTAGCATTGAGCCAGGACAGTTAAAGTGGTCTCAAGCTAGATTATTTCTGGCAGTCTGTTCAGGCGCATATATTGCCTCCCACTGGAACCAGTAGGGGAAGAGGGGACAGAAACTTCTGTTTCCCCAACCTAACTAGCAGGGCTCTGGAAGTAGTGGAGCACCCACCACATCCACAGCCCCTCTTCAGAAGACTGCATAGTTAGAAGCTTTATACAGGTCATTCCTCTGGTTCAGTGGGAACATACCTGTCACTGGACTTTAGTGAACTTCAGTCCACAAATGTACTTCAAGATCTTAGTAATGGTTCCTTCAATCAAGAGAGCATTAAGTGGTCAGAAATTCTTCTCCACTTTCAATTAAAATCAAGTCAGTATAAGAGTATCAAATTCAGGATAAATAGCTTACATTTTCAAGTCAGTTTAAAGGAATCTAAAGGAAGCTTATCCATCTCTAGCTGGGAAAGCTCTGTCAGCTGCAGATTTTTACTTCAGCCAATTCCTGTTTGAGATTCCTCAAATGCTCACAGTGAACTCAAGCCCTGGCAGAAAGTTTGGGTTTAACATGTGCAGCATGTGTGGAGTGTGTCAAGGAATTCCAGAAGAAAATCAGCATGTGCTTTATAGACTATAGCAAGCCTTTGACTGCACAGATCATGAAAAGGTATGGAACATTCTTAAAGACATGGGTGTGCCACTACAGTTGATAATCTTCATGCGAAATCTGTACTTAGGACAAGAGACTACTGTTAGGAATATGTTGAACCAAAATGGTTACCAACTGGCAAGGGGGTCAGGCAAGGCTGCATCTTATCACCCTACTTGTGCAACTTGTGCACAGAAAATATCATACAAAGAGAAGGCTTAGACTTGGAAGGAGGAGAAAAGAAGGTATGAGGAAGGAACATCAACAATCGAAGCTATGCGGACAACACCATACTACTAGAGGAAAACATCATAGACTTGGAACAATTACTAAATGAGGTCGAGGAAAAGGGAAAAGGAAGGCTTGCTGCTGAACATAAAGAAAACAAAAATAATGACCATGGAGGATCTACATAAATTGAACCTAGATAAAGAATAAATCAGCATAGTTAAGAATTTCCTGTACTTTGGATCAAACACTGATCAGAACAGAGACAGCAGTCAAGAAATAATACTAGGAATGGGAAGGACAGCCATGAAAGAACTAGACAAGATCCTAAAGAGTAAAGATATACAACTGAGCACTAGTTAGAATCATCCAAGCCACTGTATACATCACCATGTATAGATGTGAGAGCTGGACTGAAGAAAGCAGATAAAAAGAAAATCAACTCATTTGAGATGTGGAGTTGGAGAAGAGTGCTGAGGATACTGTGGACAGCCAAAAAGACAACAAATGGATTCTTGAACAGATCAAGCCTGAACTCTCCCTGGAAGCCAAGATGATCAAATTGAGGCTGTCATACTTTGGTCACATGATGAGAAGGCATGACTCATTAGAAAAAACACTAATGTTAGGAAAGATAGAAGATAGTAGAAAGAGAGGAAGACCACACGCCAGATGGCTAGACTTAATCAGGGAGGTAATGGGCCTGAATCTACAGGAACTAAGCAGACCAGTGTAGATAGGGAGGCTTGGAGGTGTCTCATCCACAGGGTCATCATGAGTCAGGGTTGACTTAAGGCAGTTAACAATAACATGTGTGCCATCAGTCAACTGTCAGCCTCAAGTGGTCAACATAACTCAGCTACTGATGCCTGCCCCCAAGAGGCTCTATCTAGGAGCTGTCCTTATGATTTTCCACAATGGCCTTGAGTTGCATCACTCTGACCAACTGTAACAAATTGAAATGGTGGTTCCAAGACACCTGTTGTTTATTGCTGCTGCAGTCACTGCTGTCACTATATCACTCACTCGTGCCAAGTAACCCCAAAAGACCTGACCCACAGAAATGGGCCATTAATACACAAAGGGATGCCATCAGGAGGCATTTTCAAGGGAAGTCCTCAGAGCTGGAAATCACAGTGCCCTGTTTTGAAAATTCTAACAAAAATCCATCAGTGATACATACCTTTATTGGCCAACCAAAATGTATAATATACTTGTTGCAAGCTTTCAAAGCTCCATGGGCTTCTTCATCAGGCATGATGTTACAAACCAAACAGGAGAAAATCAATTGGAGCTGTTAGTCAGATGCCTACATGTTGTTTCAGTCTTTAGTTTTGAAAAGTTATCTTTGTGAACTACAACATCCACAATCCCTCAGCAAGAAGCTGGGGATGCTGGGAAGTATAATCTCCAAAAGCAACAATTCCAAACTCTGATTGGTCATGTCTGTAAGTCAGTCACATGAGGTGTTTGGTTTTTTTACACTACTGAACTTCAGTAAGTGAGAAAGATGCTAATGAGGACACACAGATGATGCTTTAATGCAGGGGTAGGCAACCTAAGGCCTGGGGGCCGGATATGGCCCCCCAAGGCCTTTGGACTGGCCCCAGGCCAGTCCTGCCGCCGCCGCTGGCGCCATCGCCACCGCCTGCCATGATGATATTGATTATTGTTGTTACTTGTTCTTGGGGTTTTCTTGGCAAAATCTCCACAGGGGTTTTGCCATGGCTTTTCTGGGGCTGAGAGTGTGCATGCATATTTTTTTAATTTTTTATTTTTTTTAAATTTCAAAATATTTATTTATTTATTTATTTTTGGTGCTTCGGCCCCCCAATTGTCTGAGGGACAGCAACCTGGCCCCCAGCTCAAAAAGGTTGCCTACCCCTGCTCTAATGGTTAGAAACACCAGGAGGCCTGAATTCAACAGTGTTCTTTTAGAGAGCTTCATGTAACCAGGACAGTATACTCATATGCTCTTATGAGCCATGAATGCAGTGCATACACAGAGAAATCTGGGTGACATCAAATCAAGAGTAAGTGCCCAAAGCAAACCAGATCAGTATCAAATTGTTCAGGATTCTCCTCTTCTTCCCACTGCCTTTGCACGCACTCTCACACCAGAAACCATAGGATCTACTGCCATGCTGTTTTGGCATACATGCCTTTGATTTTTACCAGAAGGGTTCTGCAACTCAAAGCCAAGACAGTGTAACTATCAGAGCCAAAGTCCTTGCTCTGAGGAAGAATAAAGACAAGCAGAAAAAGTTTTATTCAGAGAAAGAAACAATTCACATTTGCTTTCTGTTTGATTATATATACTATGGGACTAAATGAACAAGGAAACTTTTGTCCCTATCTCCTGGGGATTAGATGCTTGTTCAGAGAAATGCATTACAAATACCCCTCTCCATGGCCTGAGACTCCATGGCAAAGAAAGATACAGACTATCTGTCCTTCAGAGTTAACAGTCTTGCCCTCCCTATAACTAGCTGTAATTCTAATAACCTTTCCTTTCCTAATAACAATGCATGGCTCCCATTCACAAAAAGGTTTTCATCTCAAAGCAGTTTTAAAACATAATGTGAAGGGAATCTCTGAAATGCAACCAACTATGTGGCAGAATGCAACAGCTGCTCCATAACCAACAGCAACAGCACCAAGCAATTTAGGACAGGATATTAAACTGTGAGTGAAGCTGAGTCAGGAAAAATTGAATTATTTAGACTGGATTTTAGCCAAAAGGTTTTTTTAAGCTTAATAGTTTCACTTTTGCAAAAAGAAGAAGCATATTTAGGTATTGCAGTTTTATGGTTTAGCTAAAGACAACAGGAATGCAGAAAGACAGCAGTTCTCATGTACATCACAAGAGGGCTGACTCAAGGGGAGGTATAAGCATATTCTAGTCCCATTATCAGGAAAATTAACACTGACCCCTGCTTAGCATACAAGCTACACAACTAGAGGGTCCACTCTCAACCAAGGACACATTTTTAAGAAGGGGTAATTATAAAAAAGAGACTAACACAGAAGTTTTAGTGTTGTTGTTTTTTTTAAAAAAAAACTGCAATTAAGATTATTTGGGCTGACATCTCACACGCTCATTGCATTCAGTTGACCAACTGCACACTTGCAGAGTTAAGTGCTCTAAGCAAGGAACCCCTTTCTCTTTTAAACTCCAGAACTGTTAACCAAACCACACCAGCTAACCTCTCCACAGCAAAATGACAAACGTGTCCTAAAAGTCCTTCTTCCCAAATGAAAGTGCAACTCAAACAAGACTCCTTATCACAATCATCACTGGAATTTTTCCCAATCTTTAATGCATTTAATCCTGGAAAGCACACTCTTTGGAAAAATAGCACTGTTTTCCTTTCTTAAATAGAGAGTGTGAATCAGTTTAAATAGCTTGTATAGACCAGAGTGAATCTGTACAGAACAGAAAACTAAGTATTGATTGCTGGAGTTGAGAGATCTCGCTCAGCACAATAATGCCCAAATATGGGGCTAGAGTGAGCCAGCATGGTGTAGTGGTTTGAGTGTTGGACTATAACTCTGGAGATCAGAGTTTGATTCCCTGATCAGCCATGGAAGTCCACTTTGTGGTGTTGGGTGAGTAACAACTCTCAGCCCTAGAAAGCCCCATGATAGGTTTACCTTAAGTAAATTGGAAAAGAGTTGAAGGCACACAACAACATGGGGCCAGGGTACAGTCATATGTTGCAAGGGAATTGGAAGCATGGCACAATAAATACATCAAGTGATTAATCAAAGTTAATCAGTTCTCCATACAAGAGCATGCCTATTGTTCCAACAGATGTTCAAAATGGAAAAATTTTAAAGAATGGACTGAGTGTGGTGTACTATTTTAAACTAAATTGTTTTCATTGCTTTTAATCTAATTGTATTTTACCTTTTTAAGTGTCATTTTAAATCATTTTAGTATTGCCAATAGTTTAATTCTTTTTTAATGTTTACTTTTTTGTTTTGTTTTTTAAACTGAAAGCCACCTTCGAGTCCCAATTTTCGGAAAAAGCAGGATGATGATTATTATAATGATGTCTCCGAGTTATTTGCTGCTCTGGTCTTACCTCTCTCTTTTCCATGTAGTCTTTTTATTTTATTTTTTAAGTCTATTTCTCATGATTGCTGTAAGAGTATCCATGTCCTTGGCCTCTCTCAGTTTAACAATCCATTCTTCTTCAGATGGTATTTGAAGTTGTTGCCAATACCTGGTATATAATATCCTTGCTGTGGTAACGATATATAATTTAGCCTTTTTTGGAGGTGTAATTCTGCTGCATCTGTACCAACTGTCAAAGAAGCTATGACATTGTGCTTCTGTAAGTTTTATCTGCTTCCAATGAGAGGGCATGCCCAGGTGAGAGATCCATGCAAAAAGGAGCTGGCTCTGCAGAAGAGGAGTCCCTGTTGATATGCAAATGGATTTAAATTTCCTGGACTTTGAAAATCTCCCTATAGCCACATGTCCAGAAGGAGGACAAGCCTGCCTGCCTGCCTGCCTGCAAAAGATATCTTCCCCACCATATACCATCTTAACTAAAGACTGAAACAACATGTAGGCATCTGATTAACATCTCCAATTGTTTTTCTTCTGTTTGGTTTGTAACATCTTGCCTGATGAAGAAGAAACTCATGGAGCTTCAAAAGCTTGCAACAAGTATATTGTGCATTTTGGTTGCCCAATAATGGCATCGCTGATGGATTATTATTATTTTTTGAATTTGCTAAATGGTCAGCACAGCTACCCCTGAATGTTTTCCCTATTGAGATCTATTTCCTTCTTTCCTGTGTGCCCATGCCTCCATTTAGTATGCTTTGTTCATATATGTCAACTAGTCCATCTTTCATGCTTGCTGATTACACCTGTTCTCTATACCTCTTGACATGTCGGTTGGCTTGACTGTGTCACACCCCATAAAATGCCATTAAAACCAGGGGCATCACTAAGGGGATGCAGGTGTGTAGACCACAATGAGTGACACCTCAGAGGGGATGAACATTTGGTGGGGTGGTCGTTTACTGCCAGTTCAAAAACATCTCCCTACTGCCCCTCAGTCAACCCCTCTGCCAGCCAGGGTGCCTCTGTCCTCTGCCCATTGCCTCTGCTTGTGGGGGTAAGGTTCAGCCGCTGCTCAGCAACTCCCTCAGCGTCTGTTAAGGAGGTGCCAGCTGCAGCAGTGGCAGTGCTCATCAACTCATCCCTTCCTGGTTGCCATCATCTCCATTTCTCACCTAGCAGGGGCTGCTGACTGGCAGTAGCACCTCAGTCACACCAACGATTACAGCAGGCAGACAGCAGAGGCCCCCTAGCTGGTGGAGCATGGTGGCTGGGATGTGTGCCATGCAGCTTGGATGGGATGGGAAGGGTAGCAAGGTGTTCAGGAGTGAGGGGGGGGGCAGATGGTAAGCATCCCTCCTTGCATGCTGCTGCTTCTCCTTCTGCCACCCCTCCTGCTCTCTCCCCATGTTGTCTCCCCCGGGATTGCTGTCTGTCTGGGGGTGACAACCTAAGTTACTACATTCAGGTGACACCAACTCTAGTGATGTCACTGATTAAAACCCTGAACTTCAGTTCCCCATTGTTCTATTTTGCTACCTTTATCATGACAAGATCCTGACAATTCATCCAATTGTCAGATTAGATGCTCCAGCTCTTACCACTAGTTCTTACATGAAACCACTCTGAAAACTACTTTGTTGAAATTATGTTGCTACAGCTTTTCCAAAAGACTATCATTAGACATTTCCCTCAAAGCATAAAGCTCAGGCTTCCCAAATTCCATTTCCTCTGAAGTAGTAAACCTAAACAAGAGCTTCCTGGGCTTCTTTTTCTTATAACTGCCTTAAGAGCTTCCTTATACACGAGTTGTGTACCTAGGAAAAATCCAATGAGATTCTAGGAATGCTATTTTTCAAAGCTGGTGTCTTTTGGTAGCCATTTCCCTGTAAATGCTTCCACCTCTACCCCCACATTTCTCCCTCCATCTCCTCTCTCTTTCACTTTTTCTCTTCTTCTCACTGTGTGTGTTCAGATGGATATATTGTTATATATTTTTTTTCAAATGCTTTTAATTGGAAGCCCTTTCTCGGGTAATCCAGTGGAAAGGAGTAAGGTTCCCTTTTTTGGAGGGGAGGGGGACACAGACAAATTCCTTAAAGGTCTTCTGCTTTCCTCCCCATTCTCTGTGTTCATTGCTTCCCAACAGGATCTTCCAGAGAAGCTTGTTAAGAGAACAAAAGATGCTTTGGGATAGGGTATGCTGGTTGCATCTGTGGAAATCAAGGAAGTCTAGACACATGCACTAGTATGCAAGAGTGAAAAAGTTAAGCATAAGCATCCCAGTTGTTCCAACCAACCATTTTAATACCATAATCCTAAACAGAAAAGTCATATTCTAAGAAAAATCATTGAAGTTGCTACAGAATACGTTTTATTCCTTTTCCTTTCCTCTCTTCCTCCTTCCTCTCCTCAGAAGATTATGATTTGCCTAATCTCAGGTCCTACAGCTCCCAAGGAACTGAAACCAAGCCTATTCCAACCCATTCTTTAACACATGGCCTTTTGCCTATTCTTTAGGCCTCACAGGCCTCATATGAAAAGCAAGTACAGTAAGCTAATGCAAGTATAGTAAGCTAAACTATAAGCTAATGTCCACCTATTATTAATGTCTGATTTATGGACTTTTTTTACTGGATTAATCAGATTTGCTCCTTATGGTATGATATGCATTGACATTGACTATGTAAATCCACACACATGTCCAGAGAGGACACTGGTTAACAAGATTTAAAATAAATTGTGCTTCCAATCGTAATTCAGACACGAATACATGACCTACCAAATGTTTGATAAAAACTACTCTTGCAACCATGTTATCTTTCCAAATTAAAAAGATGGGATTTTTTTACACATTTCATTTTAATGTGCTATGGCAAATAATATGACTTAACTCTATGAGTTACACAGAACATTGATTTCCTTCAGGAAGAAAAAGGCAATGAAGATAAGGAAAACTTCATATTTCTCATCAGGGAAATACCCTCTATCCAAGGTGGTATTAACCACAGTAATTCATGGACTGAGTGATTAAGCGATGACAACCTTATTACTACATTGATGACTCTCCGTACTCCAGCAGTAGGACTGAGGGAATGTGTTTTGATATATTTTCTCAAATCTGCATGTAGCTGACATTCTACGTATAAAAGGCTAATAGGAATTATTTACAATGAAGGACATGGAAGCAGATGGTAATGTCAGAAAATAACTGACCTCCATGAAACAACTGCACTTTACTAACCAAGATCTGTATACATTTCACACTGCTTATTTGCATAATTATATCTAAACTGATATTTTTCTTTTCTTTTCTTATAGCAGTTATAAAGTGGGGGGGAAAAGCCTCCTGCTTCAGATGTAGCTCTAATAGATATCCTCCTTCTATACCATCTCTACAGCTGAGGGGACATTTGCTTCAATAAAGATGAGAATTTCTGTAAAAGCTGGCCAGCAAAATGAAACATTAATCTCCAACCAAAAAGGAATTTTGCTTTCTCGATTCTGAAGTGCAATTATTTATACACATATTAAGACTGTGGCTGGTATTTCATTCTGATTACACTAAATGGGAATATTCAAAATCTTTTATTTGGGGTGGGAGTTCATAAAGCACTAGACAACAACAAACAACCCCATTATGTTAATACTTCCCATCTAGTCTCAAATTATATTTTCACACAAGTGTGTGCATGGACAGATACACAATATTCACTATCCACATCTCACAAGACTGGGCTGTTATAAAGCAGTACATTAACTTCATCATTTGGAATTACTTGCTGTTTTCAAGCATGTTTCATGCTGGGAAAACATTTCCTCCACATTTTTCACACAGTCTCTGTTTTCCATTTCCCTGCAGCATTGAGTAACAGCTACAATAGAAGATGAGTGATATTAAACTAAACAAACCCAATCTATAAATGCAACACTCTAGACACTATCCTACTAGGTTTCTTGATCTTGTTTTATTCACAGAAATCTTGCTGGAATATTGATTTGGAAGAAAGGATCCATTTGCAGGGAAAGAACAACATCCAATCTTTTACTTCCACATTAGTAGATAATTCTTTTGTGGAGATCCACATTTGACTGGCCAAATACTAGTAAATGCAGAAAGAATAGAAAAAATGTTCAAGACAGCATGAAAATATATTAATAAAAGATTTTCAGCACAAAACCACTTTTATAATATCTTGGTATACATGTATTGCCAAACCCAAACCTTAACAGAAAGAAATCCCTTTAAACTCAGTAGAATATGTCCAAACAAAAAAGGACAATCACAATCAGGCTGTAGGAAAGTTTGAAAATAGTTGTCATGGAATTTACATCTACAAAACACCGAGAGAAGAATTTGGACTTGTGAGCTGAAGCAGAGGCAGCAGATGTAAGTGCAGAAAGCACTCAAAGGGCACTCAGCAAATTAAAACACAAGCACAGATGCCACCTTCTTACGCAAACAGTTAAAGCACCATGAGCCAAA
Organism: Phrynosoma blainvillii; assembly: GCA_026167975.1. Lineage (NCBI taxonomy): Eukaryota > Metazoa > Chordata > Lepidosauria > Squamata > Phrynosomatidae > Phrynosoma > Phrynosoma blainvillii. The sequence continues at coordinate 267,777,670 of JANUYF010000004.1, forward strand.
TGCAGAAAACAATACAATAACCTAACCATTATGAATTCTGCTATATCAGGTACAGAACAGGATGAACAGTATGCAAAGGGGTCTTACAGCACCTTTGAGACAATGCAAAAAAAAAAAGTTGTAGCATAACCTTTCGTAGACTTAGTCTACTCAAGTCTACAAAAGCTTATGCTACAACCTCTTTTGTACAGGGCAGGTCTACCCTGGGCAGAATATTCTGGGCTGCACCCAGAGTATTCTGGCCCTGAAGCTGCCCTGACTTCTCACCATTACCTGAACTTTTCAGAGCAACAATGAGCAGCTGACTACACAGTATTGTACTGTGCTGCCTGTTGCTGCTGCCACAAGTCGCTCCCTCTGAGTCCAGACACAAAGGCATCCAGCATCAGTCACATGGCTGGGCACCTCACTGTGTCCTCAGAGAAGCTACTCATTCCACCAGCAGTGGTGGCAGGCAGTTGTCTGGGCAGGGCAACACGACAACAGAAGTGCTTCTTAGGCATGTGAGAAGGTAAGTCAGAAGCTACTGCTATCTCACTGGCTATCATTTTTCTTTTCAAATGCAGTAAGGCTCTAGGTTGGGTTATTAATCCTTATGAACTGCCATGCTGTCTCTGTGGTTCTGAAAGTCTACAATGTTTCAAGATAAACTTGAAGCAGCAATTCTTACTCCTTAGTTCTTTGTCACAAACGATGTTGTAACCCAATGTTTATAATTCTAAGGTATCATCCACACTGCAGAAATAATCCAGTTTAACACCATTTTAATTGTCATGGCTGAATGCTATGAAATTCTGGGAACTGGCACCAGAGCTCTCTGATAGAGAAGACTAAATGTCTCACAAAACTACAATTCCCAGAATACAATAGCATTGAGCCATGGCAGTTAGAATACTGTCAAACTGGATTATTCTGCAATGCAGATGCAACTCAAGTTCTCTCTTTGTAAAACAAAAGAAAGTTTTAAAAAATCTTAAAGACTATCAAATTTGCAGTACATTATTCATTTCCAGATATCATCATATAACAGTCTAAATTCCAGCCCTGAGGCCAGCATAAAGATGATCTTATTTACATGTGTAAAAGCCAAAGAGCCAAACCACACAGCATCCTTAGTCAAGTACTTCACATTCTGATCTCCACAACCTCCTTGGAAGGATTTGGGTATCATCTTTACTCCATATGTGGATTTCATTTAGCCCATTTAGCCCATTAAACCTTCACTTGGCCATGAAGATCACTGGGCAGCCTTAGGCACAGCACTAACGCCACATATCAGCTTCATCTGTTACGTGGATAAATCTGTAATTATGATCAACAGCAGCTCCTTGCAAGAACAGTTATATTGTGCAAGCACACAAATGTGGCAATAGGATAACACCAGACTTTTGCACAATAAACTATGAAACTAGACCAGGGGTCGGCAACTTAAGGCCCGCAGGCCGGGTGTGGCCCGTGGAGGCCTTCGGACCAGCCCCTGCCCGGTCCTGCCACCACCGCCTTTCACGGCCTCGGGGTCTCACGCAACCTTTCCCATCTCAAGAAAGGTCACGTGAGACTCTGGGAGCCATTTTGGAATCCAAAATGGCACCCCGGAGGATCCGGCGCGGTTGAGGGAGCCCTCCTGGGGGGCATCGGGGGACAGGGGGGCTGGCCCCACCCCCAAAAAGGTTGCCAACCCCTGAACTAGACCATGCTTAAATGTGTCCCCTTTATCTTAGGAAATACAAATTTCCCCACTCAAGATTCATCCTCTGCCTTGTAAGAGCCATAGCAGTTTTGTTATATTGTTTCTGAACAAACCTCAGTCTCTCAGCTGTGCAGTCATCAGAATTCAGTCCTTGAAGAAGAAGAAATGTTTTTCCAATAATATATTTTGCACACAAGAGAATGTACATGAATATACATGGTTCATCCTACTAAGACACCATCTCTATATAAGCAATGGCACAGGTGAAGTGACTCTCAATGCATACTTTGCACTTTATTTTCCAGAAGGTCATCACATTCTATAAATCCCCTGGAAGGGTTAGGACTCATACACCATTATCTAACAAACATTTAATATTCTTTGATTAATCTGATAAAAGATCTTTGCTACCAAAGTCTTTTACTGTCAACAATGGCTTTAAGACCACAAAATTATTCTTGCAATTCATTTCTAGAAATGTTTTCAAAATGATAATGAAAGACATTTGATGAGGTAAACCTGGAGTGACAGTGGAGCTAATGGCTCAGTCAACATTATCTCAGCCAGTAGGGTACTTCATTGAAGAGACAGCTATGGTCACATTTCCTTTTACACATGCATCTCAGCTGAGGTGACTTTATTATACATTGGAATCATTCTTTACCTGCTAGACTTTTGAAAATCTAGCTTGGCTATTTCCTACATACTGAGAAAGCACAAGTGGGATTTATATAGCGCAATGTTACAGTATGGAATTCTCCTATTTTTCAATGAATAATTTTATACCTTGGGCTTATTTTGCCCTTTCATCTTTTGGTTTTTCCAGTGTGATAAAGCAATAAAGGTTGGGAGGTAATGTGAAAGACCGAGTAGCACAGTTTGGGTACATGCATAGGCCTGGATAGGTCAAGAGTAATCACTTTCTCATCTCACTGGTCTTTCTACCTCAACCAGGCAAAGGAGGAAAGGTCACAGGATAGGTACCATGAGACAATTCCAACACATAGACCAGCAGTTCTGCATCTATGGGCTAAAGCATTGGTGGCATTTTAGATAACAAAGCAAGACAACTAGGAAACATAGAAAAGGTTTATGATATAAAGAAACTGACAGAGAGAATATACTTTACTTCTCCTTTGTGGCCATCCAATGAAATACAGAAAAAAAGGAAACAAAAAAAGTACTTAAAAAAAGGAAACTTCTTCAAACAACACATTATTTTCTTGTATTCATTGTCTATCAGGAGTTACTGACATTTTGGACCATCAATGATTCAGATTCTATCCCAAAATTTAGGAGTCAGTGAGGTATCATCAGATAATGTGGAATGTTCCATGTAGTGTCACTTTTCTGTAATTATGCTATTTTGATCCCAGTTATGGTAATTTCCTTCAGATGTTTTGGAATTGCTCCCAGAGTACCTGTCACCACTAAAGTCACATTTGTTTCCTTTTCTCAGCAACACTGAATCTCAATGCACATGTCTCAATATTTCATAATCTTTCCCATCTCTTTATCTTTAGTTCTTCTGAAAACTACCTAAAGCTTCTGTTTGCCCACTGCACAAAACTGGACTACATGGATATTTAGTCCTCTTCTTAAACCAATATTATGGTTTAAGCATAATACTATAACCTATTAAGTAGGCTATCCAAGTTTGCATCTGTCTTATATGAGGCTCAATAACTATGCTCCGTTAATGCAGTATAATTTCATTTAAAGAAGCTATTACCGAAGGTAGGATATTGATCAATTAACTTAAAAGTGGAGTCACTTTTTTATTCATAATATCTCAAGAGCAGTGTATATTATACCCTCCAACACAAAAAAGTGAAAACATAGAGACAAAAAGAGGAAGTGACTCAGTCCAAGGTCAATCAGGGCAGATCTAGGAACATGAACAAGCTTCTGAGATCCTGTTCCTGAATATGGAGCTAAGCTAGTCAATAAATAAAAACTCTTGTGAATATTTTGTCATTTCCACTGAAATTACATCAGAAAGTATGCAAGGAAAATCAGAAAACTGAACAGAAAACCACTAAGTCCTGAGTCTTCCATAATTAGATATACAGTACTTCTTTCAACTGAAAGGAAATTGATAGCTTGAGTTGTACATATTTGTTTGTTTCCTTCTCTTGATGGACTTAAGAGCAAAGTTTATTCAAAGACTGGCAACACCCTGGTGAATTCTGTTCTTAGTTCTGGAGATATACTTTGAATTAATAGCAGCCGTGTTGTGGTTGTTGTGTTTGTGCCTTCAATTCATTCACAACTTATGGCAACCCTAAGGTGAACTTATCATGGGGTTTTATTGGCAAGATTTGTTCTGAGAAGGTTTGCTATTCTTGTCATCTTATATCAGCAATAATCTTTTATCTTATATCCAGTTTGGAATTTTCAACAAACTATTTGGTTGCAAAAGACTATAATAGGGCCCAACTAGAAATTGCAAGGTGTTTAGCTGATATTGATTTCCAGGAAAACGCTGCATTAGTGGATAACTGTCATTCTGTTACTTTGTATAAGAATTTCACCATTTATCCAGGTAAATTGCCCCTTTATTTAGCCTTTCCTTGTCCATACAACCTTAGTTCCCTTTTAACTAAATGCAGATTAAATACTTTGTACCTAATGGAAGTTAAAGGATGCTGTGATGGCTTACCAAACTCCAATAGACAGTGCCCATATGGCTGCAGAAAAAACAGATTTGTATCATTTTCTTCTCAAGTGTTATTTCTATTTGGACTTGAGAGCCTAATACCTTGACCCTCTTGTTGTACATATCAGAGATGCTGTTCCCTCAAAAAAAATGGTATTTTTATTGGCCAGAACTGATTACTACATATCTTATCGAACAGCCAAGTACATCCAGTTAGCTCTGACAAAAAGAGAAACTTTTAAAATGTCTAGTGACAAGATATAATCTTAGTCTTATTTTGTATGTTTTATTACCAATTTAATTGCCCTTTTTTATTTATGTTTTAATATGGTATTGGATTGTTTTATAGCTGTATGCAAAAGCCTGGTCAGCTAATGTAAATAAACTTGACATGCTTTCCACTGAGACTGAAAGAGTGACTTGCCCAAGGTCACCCAATGGGTTTCATGGCCAAGCTGGGAATTGAACATTGGTCTCCTGAGTCACAGACCAACACTCAAACCACTATACCACATTGGCTTTCAATAGCAACCATACTCAGCAAACATACCTGGCATTATTCCTAGCCGTAGAAATCTTTCAGGAATCAAGCAGCAGGCAAGCAATCTAAGTGGGCCACACTGATCTTTCCGGGATGTCACGCACAAAAATACTATCATCATTTTGCCAGAGACTGCTAACCACATGAGCCCCTCGTGTATGCAGTCCAGTCATACGCTAATAGTGCTTTCAATGGTCTCTTCTATTAAAGCATTGTGACAGGCCCATGACTGTAGAGCCCCAGGGCATGTTAGCTAGAGGAAGAGAATGTCAGACTCCCAAAGCTCTCAAATGTTAAACTGTATAATTGCTCACCTTGTGCTAAACAATTCATACAGAATGCATCCCACCCTTTCACTCCAGCAGAGAGGCAATTACTCCCTGTAGATAGCCCCTTACAGGTGTCACAAACCCTGCAGTTGTGTAGAAAACTAGACACATCAACCACTTGTGGACATCAAGATTTCTGGATGGATGGAATCTCTATGGCTACACCTACTGTTTTCTGCTTACATGTAGGGGTAGTTGTGTTGGCTATTTAGCAAATTCAAACAAAAATCCATCAGTGATACCTTTATTGGCCTACTGAAATGCACAATATACTTGTTGCAAGCTTTCAAAGCTCCATGGGCTTCTTCATTAGGCAAGATGTTACAAACCAATCAGGAGAAAAATAATTGAAGATATTAGTCAGATGCCTGCATGTCGTTTCAGTCTTTAGTTAAGATGGTATATGGTGGGGAGGATATCTTTTGCAGGCAAGCTCCTCCTTCTTCTGGCCATGTGGCTATAGGGAGATTTTCAAATTCCAGGAAATTTAAAGTCCATTTGCATCGCAACAGTCCTCCTCTGACTGAAAATCAGAAAGTTGCTTTTAACACATTTATGCTTTTGCCTAAATACCAAATGGAAATATTGATTTCTGTTAACCTAGAACATGTAATTTTATTTCAGCTCCTTGAACACATCTTTCCCTACTGCAACTCAAGACAAACCCATAAAAATAGTGTAACTGACTACCTTATGCCTGGAGCTTTGGTCATAAAATCTGTCCACTGAGACAGCTGTTATCCGAAACCTTATAAGAAAAATCAGAAATCATTGATACAGTATATAGTAAAATGAGATTGTGGCATAATTAATCAATTTTCCCTGTACTGAACAGTTTAACTTATCTAAGTTAAACAATCAGATTGTATATTCTGAGCACTTCCCTTTGCCATTCCCCCCACCTGACAATTGTACTTTATTTAGATACTAATTTCTCTCTGACAAAGGCTGTAATTCAGTACACTAACCTGGATCTGGGAAAGTTTCAAGTTTTAAGATGTGCCTAGTGATCTCCTGTGTTGTTTCCTATGACTGGCCCCTAGAATTTCTGCATAACAGAGAACAGTATTTCCCATATTACTGCTTTCTGCATTCAACATGGTCTTACAATCAAAACAGCTAAAGACCATGGCTGGCCAGAAGGAGTTCTATTCCCTCCAATCACATAAACCATCAGCCTCAGTGAACTGCAAGTTAAGCTAGGCAAATCTCTACAAACTTTCATTACCAGGGCTGTCAACAGTGTAATGTGCCCACTGCTAAAGTTGACTTCCAGTATTTTAGTTTTGATTGCCACATGGACTTAGGATTCTGTACAAGTGGACACATGTGTGCATGCTCACCTCATTGTCATTGTAAGGAAACCTGACAACTAGCCAAGAAACCTGAGGGGAAAAGACAAGGGAAGAAAAGGGGAAGAATCAGTGCATTGATGTGGCCCACAGACTCTCTGTTAACTGTGGAACATATATACTATTCAATACAGTAATAATCGGATGCTGAATACAGAAAGCCAGTCCCTATAGCTCAGTACTATCTTATATAGCAGCCTCTAACTAGCACTCCAAAATTTCAGACCAAATTCCTTCACAGGCCTACCTGGAGATCCTGGGAACTTTGAATCTAGGAACTTCCTAGCATGTGCTCTTCAGCATAGAACAAGTAATATGGAAATGTCAGTCACTACAATAAATATGGCAACATCATTGCACAGTTTTTAAAATAAGTTACTCTGCTCTGGATTCTCTGTGATATCAAAGCCATGTAAGTTGTTTTGACAAGACTACTTAGCACATTACAGTAAAATACTGAAACTGGATGTAAGGTTGCTTGTTTCATAGCTTTTATTTTACTATATAATCCAACTTGTTTTAATAAGAATATGGTGAACTCCATGGAAGTATTTTCAGAAAAGGATATTACAATTTCTTTTAATAATATAACTGTGAACTGCCCCAGATCTCAATGTCTTTTTGGTGTAGACATACCAATTACTTATGCATTCTTCATACAACTACATGTGTCTTTGCAAATGGAGTGGGATAGGATGAAGGTCTCTGCAGGGAAATTAGTCATCAAAACATTGCAAATATCAGATCAGATTGAAGGTATTTTTCTTTCCTTGAAAACATTCAGTTCTCAGCTTTTCCCAGCAGTATGATACAAGTTGAAGGTATCTGCTTTCTAAAGTCATCATGTGGGAGACATTATCAGGCTGAAAAACACAGATGTAGGATGCAGCATTTCCATCTCTTGGGTCCCAAAATGAAATTGGCAACACTACGGATTTGCCTTGGAAAAGTATGAAAGAGAGCTAAGTAACAAAAAACCATAAGTATATCCCAAGTTTTCTTGATCCAAATTTAGTGTTCTCTCTGCTTCCCTCTTGTTATTTTTCCCCACTGTTGGCATCACATTAGTTGTTAAACCTTTTGCAATGTTTTAGCATCACATTTTGAAAACAGAAACTACTGAGACAATCTAAGGGCTGTACTTATAACAACAGTATTCTGGTAGAAACACCAGAGTACAAAATATACGTCTCATGGCAATTGAAAACAGTCAACATGTCTTTAAATCATTGTGACTCTCATTAAAACACCAGTTATGAAAGAATCAGGGTGATGATTCCTTGCATTTCATCATGGAAAGGAACAATTCAAATAAGCATGTTCTATTCTCAGTTGATTTGGGCAGTTCATATTTTGTACTCCCGCTGAATATTATAAAAGAGAAATGATCACCACTTGCTAAAGTCAAGACATGAAGGCCACCTTAAGATTAAACACTTCCTTTAGGAAAGGATAGCCTTATATGTGTAGGTTCTCCCATGACCAAGAAAGCCAGCAGGCATCTCAATTCACCCATGACTGCCTGAATGAGCAATCTTCATCTTCATTTATCAGCCCTTGGGTAGTATCATGGGCTTAAGCCTCTGCAGCAAAGAAGTGGAAATTATGTTAACTCACATCATTATAGTTTAAAAGCTAGTAATTCTTACTTTACATAATCAAATCCTAATATTGCAACAGAAGATAGATATGGTTTAATTGTGGACCTCGACAACAGTTCCCAATACTACCAGTGTGAGGAATATAGTACTTAGGCACTCCTAATATGAATTATACAATTCTTCACCTTAAATCACAAAGGAGGCAATGGGAAAAGGGAGAATTTCACAGACTTGTGAAATTAACAAAACTCTAAGCCAAGCAAACTGTACAACCAAAAGCCCAGGAAGAGAAAAAAAGATGTCCCCCAATTTCAACAATTGATAGATCATTATATTATTCAGGGGATTTTAGTGCCAAATTTTAATGCAAATACAGAAGTAATTCTACTTCAAACCCTTCAAAGCTAACTAAGCTGGAAACAAAAGAAGGTTTGACTATGCATTATCACCAAACCATACACAACACCTGGCAAGAATTATGTAAACAGCAAGGAGGTGCCTTTGAACTGGGTTGATACTGTCATAAATTTAAACAATCTTAGCTATATTAATATCGCCATATCTCTTGGCCTATTCTGTCACTATTTGTGCTAGAAACTTTAATGGTTATGGCTTTCCCCCCTAAAGTAACCCAAGAACTCCAGTTTAGTGAGCTACTGAAAACTCCAGTATTTGAGATCCTTAGCCTCTGCAATTGCCTTCTCTGTCCTTCACCTTCATCAGTGGCCCAGAACTACAATCCTCAAAGCTCCCATGAACAAGCAAGGCAAGAACAGTTTATATATATATTTCTTGTCATCTGTCAAGCTGTTTTAATAACCTGGTAGAACTCTGCACACTGTTTTCCCAAAATTAAGGAACAGCTTAGCATTCACTGGCTGCAATGGAAGCACAATAAATCTGGCTTCACTTTAAAACAAGGGTGGAGGGCATGTGGTCCTCCAAATGTTGTTGGACTGCAAGTCCCATTAGGACTAATTAGCATAGCCAATGCTAAAAAGGATGATTGAAGCTGTAGTCTAGGAATATTTGGAGGGTTGCATTTTCCCCATCACTGCTCTGATAGAATGTGTTAAGAATACATCTAAACCCAATGTCATCTGACAGGGTGACTGGTAGTGTATTAATTTATGTCACAGTTGAATGGCAGAGTAATGCACAGAATTAGTATTTATAATTGTTCCACTACAGCCTTCAAACATGCACAAGACATGAGACAGCAGCACACTATGATTTACCAATAAATTCATATTATGTGTCAAATCCCATTGTGGGCAAAAGGAGGGATATAAATCCTGGAAATAAATAAATAAATAATAAAATATATTGCCAGAAGCAGAACTATAAGTTGGCCTTAGACCCAATCCTTGGATTTAATAAATGTCTGCAGTTAGTACTACATTCTGGAACCATCTCTCAAATAAGGATATGTAGAATGTTTTTTGTTTATGTCAAAAGACTGTCAGGACAGTAGTGAGGCTATTTTCTACAGGAAATACTAAAGTAACTGAACTGGCTTAAATTTATGTAGGCTATTCTCATTTCTTGGAATTGAGATTATAAAGACCAATCTATACTTCTGGTAGACAACATAGGTCTGGGAACTCTATCTATTGATCCCATCTACCAAAATGTTCACTGAGCTTTGCAAGTAGACTGTTTTCCTTCCTAAAATTTCTCCCCCACCCCGCAGACACACACTTTTTACTACCATCAAATGGAGAGAATCAGTATGGGATATGAACTCTTTGCACTCCTGCTTTTCCTGGTAATTCATCCACTGCCATCATCTGCCTTTCTACACTGAAGAATGATTCTACACAATTTCTGGGTTCATGGTTTTCATGCATGTGTGAATCAACTAAGGTTTTTCAGAACTTTTCCAAGTAAATTAAAGTGCTCCAGAACTGAGCCAGGAAGTCTCCTTATGTCATCAGAGCAGACAAAACAATGGCAATCAAAGGGGCCATACTATATCCACAAGACCAGAACTTCTGTGACATCACAGCAGATCATCCATTAAGCAATGGGGTCAAAGACTTTTCATTATGACAATCCATTTGCTACTATGGAAATAAGAGGAAAAAGACCAACTCTTTGGAAACATGGTGCTGGGGATGAGTTCTATAGAAATCATGAACTGCTGAAAAGACAAAGAAATGGGTCCTACAGCAAATAAAGCCTGGAATCTCACTCGAAGCCAAATGAATCTGTCATATTTTGGACACATCACAAGATTATAAGACTCTTTAGAAAAGACAATAATGCCAGGAAAAGTGGATAGAGTAGGAAAAGAGGAACTGAATATTATAGATGGATTTGTTCCATATATTGGGAAAGATATAAATTAAGAATCAATAAACGGAGATTGAAAACAAGGGAAGAGCTTGGAAAAGAAAGCATAAAAAATAACTGGTTTCTATATCTACAACTAAAAGATAGATTTATTGCCAACCAAAAAAGCTACAATATAACATCAACGGACAGTTTAATTGAAAAAATATTATTACAGGAAACAGTCTATATAATATCTAAAATATATAAGGTATTATTGCAGTGGGATACAGAAGAGGAACAAATAAAAGAATGCATGATTCGTTGGGCGCAGGACTTGGGAAGTTTGGTTCAGCTGGAAGAATGGGAGTTGTGGAAAATAAAAGTTAAACATACATTGAGTTATAATCTCAGAGAGAGAACTTTTACAAATTATTATACAGATGGTACTTCACTCCAGTTCAATTAGCGAAGCTTAAAAAAGATCTTGCCCACTTGCAAACAGCTTTTGGGGATACATACATGATGAAATGCAGAAAATACTTCAATATAAACTAGAAAAAGATCCCAAACTATTCTTGCTAGGAATAACGGAGGATGAGCTTGAAAAGAAACATGGGGGAAAAAATCTTTTACATGCTAACAGCAGCAAGAATAACATACACTGCTAACTGGAAGCAAAATTAAGTACCAGAAATAACAGAATGGTATTTGAGGCTATTAGAATATATTGAAATGGACAGATTAACTCAAATGTTAAGAAATAATAAAAACGAGAAAGTTAATAAAGAATGGAGGGATGTAATCGAATGGATCCAACACAAAATACAATCATGAATGGTTATATAAAGAACTCAGAGGACATTGAAGTAATTAAGTATTAAGCGAATTGGGATCTAGATGCGGTACTTATTTAGTTTAATGATATAAGAAATAAAATAAGTATATGTGGTATCATAGATGCATAAGCAGATAGAGAATATAGATAAATGATACTTAAAAAAATCATCTGTTTTGAATTTAAAACAAAGGGATATGTAGAAACAATGCATTAGTAAATAAAATACAGTTGATGATATGATTAGTAAGCAAAATTGCAATAGATATGAAGGCATTAAGTTAGGAGAAGATCCGTTTTGTTAGCAAAATACTAGAGACATAAATTTAACACAGATTACCTTTGTTATAGTCTTGAGGAAGTTTATTTTAACTTTGGAGTGATGTTGGTATGAATGTAGATGTATGTTGTAATGTTAGTGTAGTAATCTGTGTAATCTGTGTTGTACTGTATTGTCTAATGTGAGATTCAATGTTGTTATGGAGTGTTGATTTGAAAATATGAGGAATGTTCATTTATGTCACTTTTTTATGAAATGAGACTAATAAAGTTTTTTAAAAAAATAGATGGATTTGTTCCATATATTGTGCCACAGCCCTAAGTCTGTCGCACCTAGGCTGAACTATTGGTGACAAGGGCTTTTAGTTGAAACTGACTTGATAGTAAGTAACAACAAAATAGGTTTGCATTCAAATTTAGATCTAATTTTTTAAACAGAGATATAAGGCTATACAGACATAGGATCACCATAATTTGAGACCAACTTGAAGGCAGTTAACAAACTGGTCTAGTAACAAACTAATTAAAAACTAATAATTAATAATACTAATAAACAATCAAATAATACAATAATAACTAATTAATAATAATAAACTGACCTTCCAAAGATTGTACTGCACTCAGTTATATTGTCTTCTGTCACAATTTCCCTGCCGTTCCCAAGTATCATTATTATAGTTCAATACACTAGTATGCTATAATAAAAAAATACTAATATTCTAAATAAATAATACCTTTCTTTTTCTGTATAAGATGTAGCCAGTGTCTGCGAAAATACAGAAACAAAACAAAAAAAAAATGAAGATGGATTTGGTGTCAATGCAGAAGTATGTTTGAACCAAGACTTGAACTTGTTAAGTGATCTTTAAGAAGATGCAGCAAGAGATATTTAAAATACTGCTTGTAGTCATTATTTAAAATACTGCTGGTAGTCATATTGCATCAATGTTATGCTACTTTTGTATGCTCCCAATGCTGAGCTCAGCACATTTTTATATTTTGTGTCCATGTGTATGTGTGTGCATGGGTATGTTACAAACAAACACGTTAAATGGGGAAGTGGCCCCTCCCTGGCCCATGGCTGGGTGTGGTCCTACCCATCCTTGTTTGTCCATGGTAGCATGCCTCTGAAGACCATTTGGCTTTCAACAAACAGTTTTTAATGTTCCCAAAGTGTCCAACAACTTTAACAACTCAATTTTTCCCAGACTTGTGGATAACACAAACAGAACCAACACTGGTGTAAACTTGCCTAGTCCTCCCAACTTGTCCTCTAAGGAAGGGATCCCGTCCCCTGGCCTTACTCCCTTTCTCCAATGCCTTCCACTCTGCTTTCTCATTGCCTCAGCAACCTCACCCTATGTGACCCTGGACATCCCACCAGTCTCTTTCACACAGACTGAAACTCCTGATAATCCAGGAGTCTGGCCCCACATGGGGAGAGGGTAGTGTGTCTAGGGGCTCCCCTCTGGGGCTCCACCCCTCAGCCCCCTCAATCTTTTGCCTGGGTTCTATTCCTTCTATGAAGCCCAACACCTTTCCTCCCTTTTCCAGAGGGAGCAGGGTTTCCCATGGCCTCTTGCGGCTTGGCCTTCGAGGGTCCTTGGCCTCTTTTGCCCTTCCTCCAGCCGCCAATACCCACCTCCCCATCTCCAAAATCTCTGCCACCTACCCCTGTCTGTTTCCTCAAGTCCTGGTATGGTTCTCACCCCCAGGGCCCCACCTAATACCTTCCTTCCTCAGGTCTGGGGCATTTAACAGTTCTCTTCTTGGCAGCAACTCTTCCTAATCCTGCACGTCCATCCAACCCAGCGTCCCTGACCTCTCTCCAAACTCCCCTTTTAGCCCCTTGTCCTTGGAACTCGTCCCTCCCTTCTTGCCTCTTCTCCCACCTTCCAGGCACCTTGGGACATATTCTTCAGCCTCTCAGCATTCTCAGGCTAGTCCTCCCTCCAGCTGGGCTGTCTTAGGTGTCAGAGGTGAGTCAAAGGGAATAGCCAAACATCCTGACCCTGTGTGGGATCTGCGGTGTTAGTAACTAAAACATCTACAGTTACCACTCTCTAGCACTAGGTACAGTTTCTCAAGCATTTTTTAAAATAGCCATATGCTGCAACATTTGTAGTGAAACGGGTTTGCTATACATTACATACTTGCTCCTAAAATTGTCTATATCAGTGGTTCTTAACCATTTCTTTACCAGGGACCTCTTAAATATATTCTGTTGCTGCAGACCACCAAGGCGTAAAATAATAATAATAATAATAATATCTGAAAACTGAACCATTAACAATTACACTATCTGTTAAACCTTTCCTCCGAGGCACCAGAAGGGGAAGGAAGACTTTTCTCCTGCTTCTTCCAACCAGTTTATGGCTGAAGCAATTGAACAGCAACACACAGATCCAGCTACCTTTTGTGGCCCCCCTGTGAGGACATTGTGGCCCCCATGAACCACAATTTAAGAACTACTGGTCTCTATCATGATTGGCTATTTGGTTTGCTCAAAATCATGGACCCTTTGGGAAAGGAAGATGTCAGCCAAGACACATAATGGAAAGAAAATTCATGGAGGATCAGATGAAAAGCTCATTTAGTCTATACTCCCATCCCCATTTTTCCTTTCCTGATCCTTTCCTCTCTCCTTAACCTTGAAATCAAGGCCTCAAAAATCCATTACTCAAGGCCTTGACAGTGTCAGAGCTTGACTTCTTATTGAATCAAGAAGCTTTAATATGGCAAGTTCCTCTAAGTGCAAAGAGAAAAAGACCACACTGTTCTATATTAATTCTCCTCATGTCTTCTTGGTTGTTTTCCACTGAATGAGAAGACAACTGTTTTATGAAATATCTCTTTATAACTCTGAACTTTTCAGAGCTCCTTCTCACAATAAAGAAAATGAGTTGCTACAACATGTGATCTACAACTTTGAAAGAGAATCCTATCTCCTGGCAGTACTGAGATTCACCTCTTGAAACCCAACAGTTTCTTCCTTCGAGGAGCTGGCAAGTCCAAAGTCTTCCCTCATATTAAATAAAAAACACATTACTCCCAGGATTGGACATGACAAAAAAAATGAAGGAGAGAATGAAAGAAGCATCAGAGGGAAACACAATTTGAAAGGAACAGATTAGAAGCAATAAACACAATGAACATTTGATGAGTGCAGCTCTGCAGTGTCATTCTTCCTTTATCAATAGGCACAGTATCAGCTTTTGTATGACTTTTGTACAAATTAAAGATGGCATTTCTTTCTTTACCCCCACATTGACTCACCCATTCTTAACTAGACCAAAGAGCAATGCTTTCTTAGGACTACTCCATTTCCCTTCCTTCCGCTGAGAGCTGCCTCCCCAATTTCAGGTGTGGACAACCTGGCACAGAAGCACAGTCAAAATGTTTTGTACAAACCCTGGAAAAGTTGTTTTTCTGGATTACAGTTCCCAGGCTACTGGCCATACTGGATGGGGAGTTCTGGGAGTTGTAGTCCCTAAATGTAACTTTATTATGCCAAAGTTCTGGAAATCCATTTATCCTGATAATTTGGCTATGCTTATGGGGCTCTTAGTCCAAAATATTTGGAAAACTGTAGTCCAAAACATGTGGAGAGCACCAGGCTGATTCAACTTTAATTTTAAATCCTCCCTATCTCTGCACAAAGTTTTCATTCAAGAAGCAACTTGCATAAAGTGAAGAAACCTTTGGAGTACATGTCCTGACTGTCTCAAGGGGAAATGGGAGTACACTGAATTTCTCATAATAGGAAATGAGAAATAGGAAATGAAAGGGTAGACTTGGAAAGCCACACTTTAGGACTGCAAGTGAAAGTCACCATGTTCAGCACACAATTTCCAAAGACAACTGCCAACAGAAATGTGACTGAGAAGGGCATAATACTGCTAGCAGGACTGAAGTCACAGAATATAAACCAGGACCCATCTTACATTTAGTTCTCTTTGCAATGTAACAGGCAGGTGTTTCAGTATATGCTTTCCCCTAAAGCAGTACCCAAAGTGGATTGCCAATAATAAAATACAAATAAATACAAAATTGTATTTAAAACAATTACTAAAAACACCTTAATTAAAAAAGAAATTGCTAAATTGCATTCTACCTATCTCATACTGAACCAATCCACCATTTCTTATATTGGTCTTTTAAACTGCAGAACAGAATCGCTTGCATAACATAAATTTTCATTAGGACCACTAAAGTGTTACAAAAGTGGCACTCCAGAAAGCTCACACCACTTTTGCAACAGTTTTGTGATACTTTTCTAGTTCAGTAAAAGTTATTGCCCAGCTCAGATTTTTAAAAACGTATGGACCAGTTAGGTGCTTTCACGTCTTTTTCTTTTTATCTCACATAACATGCAGCTGATTATTAAGAGGGGAAAATACATACTATTTGAAATTATATTGGAAAGTAGAGAACTGGAAGATGGAAGATGAAAAACAGACCTGAAGTCAGGGGATAACACTGAAATATGCAGTGCTCTATTTTATTTTGAAGAGGAAATTTAAAATGCACACTCTTACATAATTGTATGTTGGTGGCTAAAATTGTATATTGACACCCCCTTGTCATGGGGGAGAGGCTTGCGTACCCTAATGTAGTTTTGAGCTATGCTGGCGGTGGTATAATAGCCACCGGTAGGACTTCCCATGCCAGACAGGTCAAAATCGAAGGGTCTGACAAAGAGCATCAACGAGCAGGATGGGCTCCCTAGCCTTATGGCAAGGGTAGGCAACCTTTCCCCTTTAAGGGCCGAGGGACTTCAGCTCCCAGAATCCCAGGAGCTATTGGCCAACATGGGACTATTGGCCAACATGGCTGAGGCTTCTGGGAGCTGAAGTCCCTCGGCCCTTAAAGGGGAAAGGTTGCCTACCCCTGCCTTATGGCAACCATCCTAGGAGAAGGAAAGCTCCAATTCCAAACCCAGGCAGATGGTGCTTGTCCAACCCTGTAAGGTCAACCATCTAAGAGAAGGAAACTCTAAACAAACCTACGACCCGAGGATCTCGTTGCTACTGTCCATGCTTACAAGGCCACAGCAGATGAACCTTTGGTTTAAAGGGTGAGGCTAGTTCTGTGCACGCTGCGCTCCACCAGAAAAATCCATTGCACAGGCTCAAAGGACAAATCCAATCTTAGGGATGAGTCCTTCCTGAATCTTCGTTTGCGAAGAAAAGCCAGAGATGTAGGATACAAGGCTGGGAAAAAGCCCTAGGACTGGAATTACTCCACAATCAACAACAAGATGTTCTGTCACAAATGGCTGGCATCATTAAAAAGAGGTTATGCACCTTTAAAATGAGGTATGCTGCAGCACATCATTGACCTGGAACAAATCTCTCAAGGTAATTCAGCCCTAACTCTCCCTGGGTGCCTCCACTGAAGCTTCTAATGAGATTTGAGATGAATAGTCATCTCAAGTCACCTGGCATGATGCTGGCTGGGAAGAATATAATTCAAAGAAGCATTTGTCCTTTAAAAAAAAAAGTGGAGCTGGTGGATAGTGGGTGGAATGAAAGGTACAACAGCACAGTAAACTACTTAGAGACTGCATAGTGTGCTATGAAGTGGTATATAAATGAAGCTGCTATTGCTAAACAGAGCATCAAAGTAAAACAGAGGAGACCAAGGTTAAAGTCCCCAACAGCTATGGGGATCCCTGGGTGATCTTGGGACACTCCTTTTTCAGACCAGCCTATTTTATAGAGTTGGAGGAACAAAAAATGGAGAAAACCAGTTATGTCCCCATAGTTTCCAATGGAGGACAAAATACATTTTAGAAATGAAATGAGAATGTTTGTTGTTGTGGTTTTTACAAAGTACTCATTTGCAATAAAGTAATGTTCCAGCAAGACCTGTTCCTGAAAATATCAGATCTGGTCATGGTGACAGATGCCTTGATTACATCCCATTTGAATTACCCACTCTACATGAGAAGGTACTTCATCAGGGCCAAAATGTTGTGGCCTGTGTACTGACTGGGGCTTGTTATAGGTATCCCTTATGGAAACAGTTCACTGTCTACTGGTTCATTTCCAGGCACAATTCAAAGTGCCAGTTATGACCTCTAAAGCCCTATATGGTTTAGGTCTAGACTATCTGAAACACTGAATCTCCCTCTATGAGCACACCCAATTCTTAAACTCTTCAAGGGATGACTTTCATGGTCTCACTACTGTCACACAGCTCCATCAGATTAGGACACATAATAGGATTTTCTTAGCAGCTGCTCCCTGATTGTGGAATTCCTTCACACAGGAGGCTCCTCTCTGCTCTCCTTTCATTGGCAGATAGACCTTTTTATTTAAACAGGGATTTGGTGGTGAATTGGTAGTGGAGTAGGTTTTCTCTAATGAGGTGTGAGTGCTGCACTCTATCTTTTTAATCATGTATTTAAAATGATGTTATGTTGTCTTAAATTATAGATGATTTTATGTGATAAGTAATTTAATGTTTTTAATTTCTGTATCACCAGGTTTTTAGTTATAGTTTTGTTTTAACCATGTTATAAGCCACCCTGGATCCCATGTCAGCAGAAAAGTGGGTAAATAAATAAATAAATAAATAAACAAACAAACATGAACTGAAAGATTCTAATCCAACCATACTGCCTCAGACCAAAGTCCTACCTCATCCAGTATTCTGATCCCATAGTACAGGGGTAGGCAACCTTTCCCCTTTAAGGGCCGAAGGACTTCAGCTACCAGAATTCCAGGAGCTATTGGCCAACATGGCTGAGGCTTCTGGGAGCTGAAGTCCCTCGGCCCTTAAAGGAAAAAGGTTGCCTACCCCTGCCATAGTAGTTGACAAGATGTCTATGGAAGGGAAGTCCACAGTAGGACATCAGCATAATACTATCCTTCTACTCATGTTCCTCATAACTGATATTCAGGGTCCTGCAACTTCTGAAACTGGGGGCCATATTTAGCCACCATGACTAATAGCCATTGATAGCCTTATCTTCTATGATTTTGCCTAATCCCCTTTTACAGCCATCCAAATTGGCAGCCCCTACTACACTCTGAGGCATCCAATTTCAGACTGTAACTACTGTATATGCTATATGAAACAGCACTCAATATGATACCAAGGGGGGGGGGTGATAAGGGAACAGGCTCCAATTGGTAATTTTATTCCTTACCTCAAGCTGTCTAAAGTGCAGAAGTCTGGATTAAGAGATGGCCAAAGCATAAAGCAGCATGTACTCCTCAATCTTAACCTATCATTTACTTTCCCCTTTGAAAGATTTTTTCTTTAATAAAAATTTGTGTAGTTCCTCTCACCTGGAGTCTTTGTCAGTTATTACTGGAATAGTTGGTGCAGGGATCCTGAATATGTTACCCCCTTTTGTAAAGCTAAGCCAAGTATTCCACAGTCTAATTAAAGACAGAATACTGTAGAGGCTCTACAAGTCCCATACATTTAGGGTAATGGTCCTCCACCCCCACTCTCTGCCAATCTGATAGTTTGTTCCAGATACTGAAAACAAGGCATTTATATTCAGTGTGACGTATAAGGCATTTTCCTGGAAATAATATGAGAGACAGCATTTTTGTTTGTTCCACTGCCAGTTCTCCTGCCATCCTTGCCAGAGCTTTTCTCTTTGTGATGGGCAGAAGCTGCAAGTAATGCAAAATATGACTGGAGTGGGAGGGAAGGAGGAAGTGAGAGGCACAAAGAGGAAACCCATAACAGTTTTCAGCTCCCCTTCCTGTTAATATTATTATCAATTATCAACTGTTCTATCCTCACCACCAATCAGCTGTTTTATAAGTTGATCCTTAACTGCTCCTTAGCCTACCTTTCACTATCTTTTGTCTTTGTGGCTTCTACTTTTGGTTTTTGCCACTCCTTTCTACCCATTAGCTATTTTACCTGGCTGGCAACTGCATGTTGGCTCATTTTTAATTGCGTTTCACCATACCATTTTTTCTGCCCTCCCTCACATTTTCAGATCTTTTCTGCCACCTTTTCTTGACAGCATATCAGCTGCAACTTGACCTCAAAAAAGGAGGAAAACTTCCTTGCCTTGTCCCCACTTGCCACATTAGAATTTTGCTGCTGCTACTTAGGAGTAGCTTTTTGTTTGCCAGTCATATCACACAGCTGTTTATGCACTGATCTCCCTTCTGAGTGCTGCTTATATTATGCTGACAGTGGGGTGAGTGAGGGTGCTGATTGTTTTTCAAGTGCTGTAGGAGTATCTTTTGTAGTTTCTTGATGCTAGGACTGACATTTCTTTTTTACTAGGTTTATTATCCATTATTTGGTGGCTGAAGAACTGGACAGGAATTTGGCTTCCCTTTTCTGTTAAGTGTGCTGTCTTGCTCTGATGTCGCATCATGTCATACAGCAGGGGTAGGCAACCTTTCCCCATTAAGGGCCGAGGGACTTCAGCTCCCAGAAGCCTCAGCCATGTTGGCCAATAGTCCCATGTTGGCCAATAGCTCCTGGGATTCTGGGAGCTGAAGTCCCTCGGCCCTTAAAGGGGAAAGGTTGCCTACCCCTGTCATACAGTAAACCTTTGATTTCCTGCTGCTTTCTTGTGCGTTTATTTTTAGCTATTTATTTTTAATCTCAATTATTCCTTTGAACATGCAGAGTGAGTGAGAAATCAGGTTTTCAAAAAATGCACATAGCGCCTTCTATCTCTCCCAAGTCTGATGGTGGAGGGGGATAAAGAAATGGATAGGGTTTTTCATGTTCATTCCAACAATATTTTAAGTGTAGTAATGTAACATATAGGGGACACAGTGGCTTAGTGGTTAAGACTCTGATGACAAGCTCGGCAGATCAGCAGTTTGAGACCCAAGTGCCACGTGATGGAGTGAGCTCTCATTACTAGTCCTAATTTCTGCCAACCTAGCAGTTTGAAAGCATGCAAAAGTGCAAACAGATAAATAGGTGCCACTTTGGTGGGAAAGTAACAGCATTCCATGCAGACATGCTGGCCACATGACTACTGGAGTCGTCTTTGACAATACTGGCTCCCTCACCTTAGTAATCATGTCAAAAACCTTTACCTTTTTTTTTAATGTAACATATATTCTAACGCTAACTTAGAATTAGTGTAGATGCAATAAAGTCTCCTTAATGTAAATGCAGTTAGCAAAAGATGTTTTAGCTTTTCAGTATAAACATAACGTAGTGGAAATTTTTCACAAACTTTCCTATTTTTGGTCTTGGGTTTTTTAAAAATATCTAAACGTCCATTCATTAGAACAGTCCTGCAACATTATAGCAAGATTTTGACTAAGAAGGTGTCTCCCCCACATGCTTTAGAGTCCCAAATTATAACCCTAAAGTGCCTTTTAAAAAAATAATTTGCTTTATCATTCTATTCATTCCTATGAAGAGGAGTGTTATTCTTAATAAGGTTTTCCCAAATTGACAGTTTACTGATAAATCCAATAATTCATAGTGGTCAGCTTTAAAAGTCATCCAGCCCACCACTTCCAACTCAAAGACTACAATCCATATTCCATTGTTACAAAAAAGTGAATTGGCAGCAGTATGAAGAACTGATTCACTATGGCCTAAATCTAATGTAGAACTATTAGGCATGATTTCAATATGTGTAAGTGTGCCTAACCCTGCAGTGGATTTGGGCCAACATCCTCAAACACATTATGACCTGCAAACACTGTCACAGCAGTGAATCAGTTGTTTACACCTAAGGTTTAGAGATACAATGAATGTTAAGACTTCATTCTCCCCAGAGCTGGGAAGAATTACTTTGTTGGACTGACTCTCAGAATTCCTCAACAAGTATGGCTACTAGATTAAGAGATTGTGGAAAATGAAGTCTGAAAAGTATTATTTCTGTCATCTAAATTTCCATATGTTTGGATTTGATCAATCTAGATTCTACTTTGTGTAGTTTTTGTGTTAGAGATACTCAAGCTCATACACCTAGAGAAAAAGCATATCCAGAGTAATCTTAAATGGTTTCGGAACAACCAATCTGCAAGTTTAAATATGTAAGAGCACAGAAATCTTTCACCCAATTTTGTTTAACTTTTAAAACAGTGTTTAACTTTAAAATCTGTATTAAAACTAAAAAAATACTGCATTCCCATTTTAACTTAACCAAGGACATTGGGTTAAGAAGGAAGAGAATGACAAGATCAAGGTCACTTAGTGATGTTCATTGGTGAGGAATGATATGAACCCAGGAGATCTTTACCCTAGCTTGACATGCTCAAACCTATACCACACTGGCTCTTCTACAGAGCTGGGTAGATAAAAGTACCGTACATTTTAATTTATTTAGCGCTGGCATACAAATATATACTTGTGCCTCTGTTTGAGGTTTCAGGGGCATGGAATTTTGACTTTGAGCACAGTTCCTTAGATCACTGACTGTTGCTAACCATTCTTCTGCCTATATGACAACCAAACCCATTTCCCACAATCTTTTATAACAAACCTAAGCCTCTAGTTGACATGAAATGTATAATTTGTATGTTGAAAATAGTAACTATAAAAACAGATGTTTCTGCTGCAACATCCTCTAGAGAGCACTTCCAAAATATAGAAACATTCCTCCTATAATATATGTGCATATTCTTTACAAGGCCTCAAATATTATTGAAGGTTATTATTAATTCTGGAAGCATCAATACTTCATTGGTTGTCACTTGTAATCCATTAGCTCTGAATAGTTGAAATATGTTAAGGAGAAACTGCCAAACCCTTCTGACCAAGCCACACATACATTAACAAATTTACAATTCCCTGAGTCTAAAATAAAAACATTATTCATCTCCTGTTAGAATTTATTTTCCCCTAAAATACCAAAACACATGTTCCACAGTATAACAACAATACAGAATGAGCCAGATTTTGTACAACTAAGATGTAAATGTTGAATCCCATTTTGGGAGAAAGGCTGGATATAGATCCAACGAACAGATAAATGTCTAATTCGCTGTCTTGGATCACATACTGGGAGAAAGGGGGGGATCTTAATTAATTAATTAGTTAACTTCCAGATTTTTATAACTGTTTGGGTGCCTTAGACTATCTGTATGCCAGATTTCAGCTTATTGTTATAAAAGTACCATAAGAATTATGATACTTCTGCCAATCAATGAGGCCGAAACATAATAGTTATGGCCACTGCTTAACACCCCAATACTGAACACATCAAATCAAAATAGGACTTGTGTTAGGGTCAATTTCAACTCAAAATCAAAACGTTCTCAGGGCTCGTAATAGCTCTCTGCAATTTGTTGTTGCACTCTGTTGTTGCTATATGCCTTCAAGTCATTTCCAACGTATGTCAACCCTAACATGGGGGTTTCTGGGGCTGAGAGTGTGTGACTCATCCAAGGTCACCCAGTGGGTTACCATGGCTGAACAGGAAATTGAACTCTAGTCTCCAGGGTTGTAGTCCGATGCTCAAATAACTACACTACACTGGCTCTGCTTAAATGCACTACCAGTAGGGTGGAAAATCTAAGTATAAAATGACTCTGTGACTCTGGAGACCAGGGTTTTAATCAGCTCAGCCATGAAACCCAATGGGTGACCTTGGGCAAGTCACATGCTCTCAGCTTCAGGGGAAGGCAATAGCAAACCTTGTTTGGACAAATCTTCCTGAGAAACCACCATGACAGGTTTTCCTTAGGGTTATCATAAGTCAGAAATGACTTGAAGGCACACAACACACACACAATGAAGAGCCTATTTAACTTATTGGGAATGACTTCCAAGTAAGCATCAGTACAAGCTGGCTATAAGAATATTCAAGAGCTTGGGGGGGGATCCTTTATTATACTGCACCATTCAGAATTTCCTCTCTCAACATAACCTGTTGCCACACTGGCTGGGGGATTTTATGAGGTGTCGTCCAAAAGCCTCCAAATTCTACGATATTAACAATTAGGGCATGTAGCTGGGGATTCTGGGAATTGTGGTCAAAAAGTTAGTTTAGTGCTGTGCTATAGCAAAACATTTATAAGAAGGTACAGAATAGTTAAAAGAATTTTCAAGGTAGAGAAAAGGGAACAGACTGGGTGGAAATATTCTGAGAGTTTTGTTACTTAGTCTCTGATCAGACAAAGGATGAAGAAGCTCTCCAGCAAAATCCAGCAGTCATATCTAACAAGGTCACTGCTCCGTAGAATGTGATGTAAGCTAATGCAACTGACCTAAGTAAGAAAAGGCAGTTCTTAATGAGAAGGCCATAATGTGGTAGATATAACTCAGAGGTAGTTTTGCCAGTTCCTTCCTCTGAAATATAGCCTACAGTATCTGGTATTCATTGGTGGTCTCCAATCCAAGTACTAACCAGGGCTGACCCTGCTTATCTTCCACAATCAGATTGGATCTGGTGTCTTTAGAGTATTTAGGCCAAACATAATTTAAGTAGCAATAATTTCATCTACACTGGAGAGTCAGTGGTGTAGTGCTTTGAGCATTGGACTAGGACTGTGGAGATCAGGGTTCAAATTCTGGCTTGGCCCCCTGGGTGATCTTGGGCAAGCAACACTCTCTCAGCCTCAGAGGATGGAAATGGCAAACCTTATCTGAAAAAACTTGCCAAGAAAACCTCATGATAGGTTCACCTTAGGGGTCATCATAAGTTGGAAAAAACTTGAATGTACACAACCAAATTTCATCTAAAATCAGAAGGACGGAGGATGGTTAGAAAATTAAATTTTGCTACCTCTCTCAGTTATGATGGGTACTCGTAAAAGAAGTGCCTTTAACATATTCAATGCTATAGCCAAAAACAAACAAACAAGGAAACCCCTCTCCATACCAACCATCTGTCAAACATGTACCTGCCATCCCCCTCTGTCCCCCCAAAACTGGCAACTGTATGCCAACTTTGTAGCCACCGTATGCTTCAGTAGCATGGAATATGAAGATGGCATTAGGCATCTGCACAGGATGCACACCCCAGAAACATTTTGTAAAGAAATGTATGCCTGGAACTAACCTGTGGTTGCTCTCCATAATGCACAAACAATGAAGCAAAGAACAAACAATTCTTACAAAGGGGAACATGATAAATCATGTTTAAATCATTAAATCAGTTTCTTCAGTGTTACAGTCTTTGGTTTTTTAGTCTGCTTTCTTTTTTAGTCATTAGACTTCACCAGTTAGTGAGTTTAATAACGATATTAATAAAGCTGTATTGGGTGGACATGGGCATGCATTCTTGCTTAGGAATGTAATGAATGGTAAATTTAGAGTGAGGTCCACCAACCCCAGCGTTCCTTGCAAGAATCTCAGGAACTTGCCATCACTGTGCAGTCCATCAGTGATCTTCCACAGTATTAAGATCTCCTCCTGCCCAGCCCCATTCCATGCAGTTGTCTACAGGGCTGCCACATTCTCTCTCATTCTCTCTCTCTCTCTCTCTCTCTCTCACACACACAGAGAGAGAGAGAGAGAGAGAGTTTTAACAGACTCAGAGACCAGAGAACTGACCACCCTCTAGAATTTAGGGACTATTTTAGAAAACTGTATGTTTATGGTGAAATAAAAATAAAAGCAAGAAAGATGAAGAAACATCTTAACCATTGAGACAATCAAGATTTTGTCTAAATTAGCTATTTTCAGTTATAGATTATTCATAAAGCACTATTAAACTTCGGATATATACAAATGTCAGCCCTAATGTTTATGCACACAGATTTAAACAATTCTTCTCCCATATGGCCCAACCTGAGAAACAAATTGATATGTAAGCAAAAACAGACCCAAGAAAATGGAACTGGATCCTCAGTGCTACACAGACCACTTTAGCAAGAGAAATTCAATATGAGTCACTATCTATTTGGGGCAGAGAGGGAATAGCTCAGTTCCATATTCCACTCATGCTAAATCCAGAATAAAATTCTGTAACACTCCATCCTTCTGGATTATTAACATGAATCAAGCCACCATATCTCTGAGAATCTTTTGATTAATTATAGCAACAGGCTACTAAGATGACATGGTTTTCTGGACATGTCCATATTCTCTGGGTTGGGTTATATCAGCCAGCAAAGTGTCAAGGGTACCACTCACACAGGTGAATGCACAGTTTTCTCAAATGGCAAGATTCAAATTCTACAAATTCTTACTTTTCAGAAGCAGAAATATAGCATTATGGGCATTGTGATTATGGTGAACTATAAGAGAAGCTAGACTCAATTCACTGGATTTTGTTCTCTTTTTATTTCTTTTGACATATATGTAGCCTGTGCTGTATCCAACAAACCCAAGTTAGCTCCATGTAAGTGATCTCATTTTGCCTTCACAATATACAGCAAGAAAGGCAGTGATTTACCAAAGACCTATTCAGAACACTTTACAGGTAAACAGGAATTTGGCCTGGAGAGGTCCAAGTCCAGTCCAAGTCTATTTCTCTGCCCGCTATACTGGCCAAGTTCAGATGTTCACTTCTCTAAGCCAAGATATGCCCAAACCTTGCATCTATGCACTTCATCCTTTCACTCCCCTTTCCCTCTTCTCTTATTACTATGCTGCCAATGAAGATCGGTGAATTACGAATCGAATTCATGGTTTGGCACAAGGCAAGTTCTGAATCTCTTAAGCTTATCGCACGGCACTTACAAGAACGGGAACGGAACGGAACGGAGCAAAAACACATTTTACTGCAGGGGAGAACGCCACCAATGCCACCGGGAGTCCCCAAGGCGTTCCCTAGCCATTCCTGGCAGCCAATTTTTGAAGAAAGGTTCAAAATCGTTCTTCAAAATCAGCTGCCTGGAATTGCTGGGAAATGCCTTGGGGACTCCTGGCGGCATCGCTGTGCAGTAAAATGTGTTTTTGCCCTGTTCCATTCCATTCCCGTTCCTTAAGTGCCATGTGATAAGCTTATCTAGTTTGAAGTTGGTTACAGGTCCTGGTTTGTTCCTATCCTGGCAATAGCTTCTACATTTGGATTTAACAAAAAAACTATAGTTAAGTCACATAGGAAATATTCAAGTATAGTGTACCAAGAAGGGAAAGGATAGGGGCAGCAAAACAATGAATTATGAACTGAGCTGAGAATGGAAAACTAGTGTAGATCAGCAGAACACAAAGCTAGGAGAGACTACTTTGAAGGTTTCAGGCAAAGTCTCTGTAAGTCATAGAAGTACAAGATTGCCTGTCTTGGGTCAGAATAATCTTACAATGTCTGCCCCTGATATTGCTTGAACTTACATGCAACACATTACAAAATACTATAAAAAATGATCACATTGCCATATCAACCTATGCCTGTCTAAAACATATACTGTTACAAGTAACTATAATTGTTTTTACTAAAAGAAAACAAACATATTCCCAAAAGAACTGTTCATATCCTATGATATCCCCTGTAGTAAGTAAAGGGAAAACTTTAAAAGCTGTTTTGATTCTGGTATGTTAATTCTAACAAAAAATGGCAAAATATTAAATACGAAATTCTAATAATGTGGTAGACTTTTCTTGCACATCCATAAAGAACTCAAAAATGTTAGCACTTCATTATTTCAAATAATTTCAAATAATCAAAGCATATCACACACAGCATATCTGAGGAATCTATACAATCCTATAAAAAGTCACTTCATTATTAACTTGCCTAAAAAATCTTGCTAAATATCAGTCCCATGGCTGAATAAAGAACAGGAGAAATGTGATTCACAGTGAATGCAAGCCAATCAATTCATACTTCACAAATGAATGTAGAAAACAAAATGCTTGCCAAATTTATATGCTTCTGAATTTTATGATGCAATTTTTAAAAGATACATAAAAATTCTAAGGAAAGCTGTCCAGAAAAATGTATCATTAAATATAGCATATAAATGCATTATTAGGATAAACTACTTCAAAAACAGTGTCTATTGGACAAAATTATATACAAAAACGTGTAAATTAGGTGAAAAGTGTAAATAATACATTTTTTCACAGACTTTTTTCTTTTAAAAAATACAAACTGATACTGAAAAAGGTGAAATACATATCAAAGTAGAAACTGAGATAAACCACAGCTGACACATTCATCCATCCTTAAAGTGAAGTAAAATGTCAATTGGGTACATTTCCAGTTCCCACTCTCAAAAAAATACTATATACCTATATTTTAATTAACTTTTTGTGGTTAATAAAGACATTAGGCTAAATCAGATGAAAATTCTTGAATTTGTTGTTAATCCTAACATACATGTGCTTACATTTACACATGGTTCACTAAGGAAATCAAAAAAACCTATGTCTGCCTAATGCTAACCCTTGTCTTTCCCTATGCTTTCTCTGTTGCCGATCCTTCTTTTAAAACCGCTGCTTGTTTTTCAGCAACTAAACTCCTTTTGGAAAAACTTCACCCTGCATTCTGGAAGCCCTGAAAACTTGAAAAACATACCCCATTTCCAGATTGCACGATGCTAAAAAAATTCAAAAACTGACCAAGGTTTCTGAATGTCATGTACCTTTTTGATGTCATTCATATGCTTAAAGAACAGGAAAAGAATCAAAGCAAACAACAGCAGTTCAGAAGCCCCATGTGCTTTTACTACTTCCATTTCAATATATGCCTTTATGTATGTTCCTTCACTTTCAAAGTCAGTTTAGTCCACTGACAGTAGCAAATTGACTTGAATTGTACACCAGGTAATACACTGACTAACAGTACATCTGTATCAGCTACATTTAGCATCATGTTTTAATATACTATAATGATGTAAAGCATACTTGCTAATGTTCTCACCATCGACAAAAAAAAAAAAAGATATTTCGATGGTTGAGAAACTTGGTCAAGAAAAAGGAACAGCCACAACAATCTTCACACTTTGCACCTTGGCTGGGAAATTTATTTGCACATGAGTTTTCCTGTGCAAAAAAATAAAATAAAATCAATAGTTTGGGTGGAAAATGATAATTTTGTACAAAAAAAAACAAATTTGTGCACAAAAATGTCATTTTTGCACATAATCTTCCCATATGAACCAGCTAGAGCAGGGGTCGGCAACCTACGGCCCGTGGGCCACACACGGCCCGCAGACCCCCACCGACAGGCCCCCGTGGACCTCCGCCACCGCCACGCACGCCGCCGCCATTTTGCTTTCCAAAATGGCAGCTGTGACTTGTTTGCGTATGCGCAGTACTCCTGCACATGCGCAAATGAGCCGCGGCCACCATTTTGGAAAGCAAAATAGTGGCTGCGGCGCGCATGGCCAAAATGGCGCCACGGAGGAGGCCCGTCGCCTCTGAGGGAAGCCTCCCGGGGGGGCACCCACGGCGGTGCTGAGCCTCTAGGGGGCCCATCACCGCCTAGGGAAGCCTCCCAGGGGACACCTGCAGCGGCGCTGGGCCTCTCATAGGGAGCCCTCCTGGGGGGCACCGCTGCCGTGCACATGAGCACACAGGGGGCGTGCACCACCATTTTGTTTTTCAAAATGGCGGTGCACGCGACCACAGGTGTGTGTGTGTGACCATGGGGAGTGCGTGTGTGCATAAGCACGCACGCACGCACGCGCCGGCCCCCAACACCATCTCTCCCCTCCCCCAGGCCCATCGGCAAAAAAGGTTGCTGACCCCTGAGCTAGAGCCTTAATATCTTCAGGAGAAGGCTTTCTCTCAGTCCCACCACCATCACAGGCTCACCTGGTGAGGACACAAGAGAGAGCCTTCTCGGTAGCTGCTCCTGCCTTAAACAAGAAGCAAGGCTGTCCCTCTCCTTGCTTGCCTTCAATTGGCAAGCAAAAACAGCTTTATTCAAGCAGGCTTTTAATGTATTATTATGGGGTGTCTTGGCTATTTTTTATATAGGGTGGGTATCATGGTTTTAGTGTGGGTTTGATGTCTGTAATTTTATATTGTTTTAGATGAGATTTTAACTATTTTATTGTAATATGTTTTTAGAATTTTATTTGTGAGCCACCTTGGGTCCCCTCCAGGGAGAAAGATGGGATATAAGTCAGATAAATAAATAAATAAATAAATAAATAAATAAAACACATGCAGAAAAACTACACATAATTTTTTCTATACTGGAATGCATGTGTTTATGCAAGCTGTGCAACTTTTATAAAAATTGTCTATAAGATAACATTTGAAGAATGACCTGGATTACTGCATAGAGAAACCATGTTTAGTTTTCTGCATAACACTTTTTTTTTTTTGTACAGGAAAGCCAAGGGCCTTTACAGACTGCCCAAAATAATGCAGCTTGAGGCCACTTTAACTGTCCTGGCTCAGTGCTAAGGAATCATGGGAACTGTAGTTTATTGTGGCACCAGAGCTACAATTCCCATGATTCTTTGGCACTGAGCCAAAGTGGCCTCAAGCTGCATTATTTTGGGCAGCCTGTAAAGGCCCCAAGTGTAGTCTTCCACAAGCGAATTTTCCCTAACCAAGTCCCAAAGTGCAAGCAGCACTCAAAAACTGCACAGAAACATTGAGTCAATCTAATCTCATTGAGTGGGAAGAAAATTGCTGAAATGACTCTTTCTTGCATGCAGAAACAAAATAAACAAATATTTGCATCCCTACCACAAGCGGATGGATTCTCTCTTCATCCTGAGTGTATTCACTGATTAGATTTCAAGGTCTCACAGCACAGATATTAAAACCTTTATTGACTTCCTAGATGTCCCTTGTGTTGTTCTGGTGCAAATATCACAGGTTGTTCTCATTTTAACTTCTTCTACTATTATAAGAGGAATTCACTCCTTCCTTTATTTTTCAATCCTGACATCACATAGAATCTATCTAACAAGTAACCATGAGGCACAATCTGTGTTTTTCTTTACAGCAGGAATGGGGAAGGTGTGGTCCCCAAAGCCTTTTTTGCAAGCTGCAAACCTATGAGGACACTCTCCCTACCAAAAAACAAAAACAAAAAACAATGTGATTTCTCCCTCCCCAAACACACAAAAGTAGTCCAAAATAGTGCAAAAAATACCCATCAAATCAGTGGTTTTCTTATTTCGCCAGCCCCACCCCACAAAAAACAAAGTAAAAATGAAACCAGAGCTTATGTCACACTACTTCCTGTTCAGTATAAATATCCTCATGAAGATAACCCTACTTCAACCCAGTTGCCCACCACTTCTTTATAGGGAAGAGAGGTAGTTGTTAGTTTTACACTCTGAGCTGCCCACATATCCCAGAGAGACATGCCTGAATTTGGACATAACACTAACCCATGATTTCACAATACAAAAATGAACACATCTTTCCTCTGGCTTCATGTATTACTCCCTCTCCTTCCATGGCGGAGCCATGAAATCAAAACATTCAATTTTCCTTTAAGATTAACTTCATTTTGGGGTGTCACCCAAACTATAAATTGTAGTTAATCTTTATTCTGGTTAATGAAAAGAAGTCAGCTTCATATACTAAGGTTTGAACCTGGTTTCTACTTACCATGGTCAATATTTACCACAATTTGGCCAGGTTTAGAAAACATGCAGGAGGCTAGGTTTGTTCTCTGGTTAAGGATTATATCAGAATGCTTAAAGAGCCCAATGTGATATGAACAATAACTACTTGAATGCATATTGAGCACTGTGTATTGTTTGTGAGCTGCTTATACTACTGAGAAATGGAAACACAAAAAAGTGGGGGGAAATCTGTATCTTTCTGTCCCTTGTAAGATGTGGCCTATATGGAATTTAACAAAATTTTGCAAATCTGTAAGGATTGCCTCCATCCTGGAATACAGGATTTTACTAAAGGAAGCTTCTGGTGAGGATTTCATAAAATGGAATCTGATATTACAAATCAAATAGAAATTGAGGTTATCTTGTCAAAGTCTGTAATTGTAATCTAATTGATACTGTGTTCTCAGATTTCAAAATAGCCGTTGATGAAGCCTTTACAACAATCTCCAAAAGAGATATGCAGCCACAGAATAATATGCAATGTCCTTTTTAAGATCAATCAACTGGTTAAATACAGGAATTAGGCATAAGGAATTTATGAACTGCTATCTCAGTGGAAAGAGGTTTACAATAAGGTGCCTCAAAGTATCTGTGCTGAAAGTATCTGTGTTGTTAATGTATTCATTAACCTGAAAAAAGATGTGAAAACATTTGCAGATGACACCGAATAATTAAAGTAGTTGAATCATAATCATGCTGTGAAGAACCTCAGAAGGTTATCATAGCTCTAAGGAATAAACAACAATATGGCAAGTGAATGTCAGTGATGCCGAATATCATACTTTGAGGATTTATAACCCTCAAATAACATGGAGCACAAAATTAGGTATTGTTACTTGTTTGAGAAATCTTGAAACCACTAGATTTCTATATGCGAGCACTAAATGTTACAGTGACTAAAATGATGTGCTATTGTTTTTATTTTATAAAAATGGTCTGTAATGCACATCTTGAGCAGTTTAGCTACCTCATGCAAAAAGAACAAGCAAGCAAAGCTGGAAAAATAGAAAAGAGGATCAACAAAAATGCCTGGGAATATTATGCCTTTTATGATAAAAAGGTTAGAATGTCAGCCCAGGAAAGGCATCTAAAGGATGAATGAAGTGTAACAGTACTACTCAATGTGGTGGTCCCTGAACCCATTCCAGTCCAAGAGCCATTGGCTGTTTGTCTATGGAGAGATTCCAGGCAAGAAAGAAAGAGCTGTAGCCAACAGGCACAAATATGGTACC
The DNA here is from genome assembly GCA_026167975.1 of Phrynosoma blainvillii. Classification (NCBI taxonomy): domain Eukaryota; kingdom Metazoa; phylum Chordata; class Lepidosauria; order Squamata; family Phrynosomatidae; genus Phrynosoma; species Phrynosoma blainvillii. Next base: position 267,809,856 of record JANUYF010000004.1, read on the forward strand.
AGTCCCTGACATATTAGATAATTGCCAGTCTCCCAAAGCCAATAGTCTGAGAAACAGTCTTTCAGAAGACATAGTTTTCTCATAGTTCACACTTTAATCTCTGACTAGAAGATTAAAGTTAGAAATGACCAAAAATATAATTTAATCCAAGGATGAGTTAATTTGATGGACAACAATGGACAATTACAATTTAGGCTATTCCTACTATAAAATTTACAGGCCTACAAGTAGGAGGCAAATGGGGAAAACTCAGTAATGTCTTGGCACCTACCTAGATCAGGTAGTGTGATGAAAGCAATTATAAACAAACTGAAGCATTCAAATGTTGCAGCTGACAGGGTAGGATGCTGAATTAGATACGTGTACAATTGATTTGACAGAATATAGTCTGTATATTCTTTTGACTTTCATATAACCTTCCTTCCCATCATACAGATGAACAATGCATGGTAAGGTTTGGTGATCTACATGTACTTAGAATGCTGGGGGGAAAGAAAAGTCAGGTGTTCCAAGCTAGCTCCAATTCTACATTTTCTAAGATTGTTGAAAATCAAGCTCATATGCTTCTATATGCTCTAGCATAGCAAGAGGGCAGTGATATCTACTAATAGGAAGGGTCAGAAATTGGGTTTCATGCTTTGCTTGCCTTCCCTTCTGGTTTCAGCTATGTGTGCCATACCCTTCAGTTTTTCAATTTGTTTCTTCCTTAGAAATGGAGAGGAGGGGTACAGACAGCAAGTCAATTCTCAGCCAAGATTTCAGTGCACTCTCCTTTCTGGATGGAGTGCTGGAGAAATGGAAATCCAATCATTTCACTTAAAAACATAAACCTGCTCCTGAGCAAGCTACTTCATCCATTACCCATCACCCAGGTACACAGCTAATCCTCCTACTCTTGTATCACAATACTATGCATTTTTTGTATATTCATTTGTATTTGTAAACCACAGAGCCTCTTCTTTGGAATAGTCAAGAAAATGAGGGAGGATACACCACAAGAAAGTTTCACTGTATGAATCAACAGTCTTACAGTTCCCAAATGACTTACCTCTCTGTTGTTCCTTCCCATTAACTTGCTAAAACCACCCTCTTCTAACATGAACCTCTTTTTCTGCTAAACCAGTATGGTGTGCCACACATTCCCCAATTCTGACAGTGTCCAGCTAACATCTTGAGTTATACTGGCTCTGCATTTCCTCTAGAGTTTCAACTGATTCCACTGACCTTGGATACTAAACACTGATTTGTATGCAAAGTTTTCCCTACACAAAGATAATATATTGTTGTGCTTCAAAATAACCCATGTGTTTAGTTTGCCATAATAACATTCACACCACTAAAATGCAATGATAATGATAATGATCTTTATTTATACCCTGCCTTTTCCCCAAACCAGGACACAAGGCACACAAAGAGTGGAATCCTACACATTTTCTTTAGATGGGGAGGGGCATGGTCACCCAAAAGAAACTATCTTTGCTGTTGTGGTGGTGGTCAACTTGTTTCCGACTTATGGCAACCCTAAGGCAAATTTGCCATGGGGTTTTCTTGGCATGATTTATTCAGAGGAGGTTTGCCATTGCCTTCCTCCAAGGGTGAGAGCATGTGACCTGCCCAAGGTCACCCAGTGAGTTTCATGGCTGAGCTATGAATCGAAACCTGGTCTCCAGAATTGTACTCCAATAGTCAAATCACTATACCACACTGGCTCTATAGAACACTACCTTACACAGAGACAAATCTCGGTTCCATTTCATTCTGTCTACATTAAAGAAGCAGCTCTCCAGGATTTCAGACTCATCTTTTCCCAGGTCAGTTCCGAGATTTAAAGAACTGCTTTAGCGTGAAAACTATTATGTGGAATAGTGCCCTAACAGGAGACAATATATGTCACTTTTCGTGTAACCCCTGTAGCAGTGTTTGTGTCTCTGCTGCCCACTCCCCACAGCCTAGCCCCATAACCCACATCTCACATGTTCCTCAGTCTTAGGCCCACAGCTTCTCTTTTCTTTCCAGTCCTATTCAATAGTTGCTCCTTATTCTCAGCCACAGTTGTGCCTGAGCTCCTGCAGCCTTCTCTTCCCTCATTTTCAGCTCTCGTCTACCACCCCTCCAGTGTAATGCCATTGTATCCCCAATCCCTGTCCTTTTCCTAGCTTAGTTAGTAGCAACAGTTGCCAGCCAACCCAAAGGGTGTGGTAGGGTGTTGTTTTTTTTTAACAAGATGACTCAAGAATGCAGACAAATGAAATGGCTCTTTAAGTTTTTAGGGGTCCCATGCTACTGTGGTGCCTATGCGCCCACACTTTCTGCATCAAAATGCAGAGACTTATGTGTCAGTTGTATCTTCTGTGCACACTGATGTGTAATCTATGAGGGGAGGGGAGAGCAGGGAGTTTTGTATTCTGTAGCGGTGGATCCTTACAAGCTGTTCCACAGAAACCAAAATGTTAGTGCTATGAGATTCTCTTATTTATTCTGCCTATCCTCACCCTATGGCATTCATAAAGCAGCCGTTCCTGGGTGGATGTCTCAACCAGAAAGATTCCAGGTGGGGAAGAGTAACAGCGGCACTGAAGCACTAGCAACTGCTTGTTCCTATGCAGATCTCCCTAGTAACCAAACAGAGTCAATTCTCTCTCTTTTTGGTCCTTCCCTCCCTATCGCCCTGTACCTCCACTATCATGGTGCAGGATTTTCACTTCAGCTGCAGCTGGCACAGAGCTGTGTTAGCAACCACTCCCCTCTTTCACCACCAGCAAGCAGAAAGCAAAGACTGCTTACTCCATGCCCAGCACATCTGCTCTATCCCTGTGTACACACCCCCTTATGTGGAAAAAAATGCACACACAGTCTACGTTTCAGCTCTCCGCAGCATTTCATCATAGCTCGTACCCAGTCTGCTTTGTGGATGAGGCCACATGTTGCAGTTGCAATTGCTGCCTCTCTCTCTCATACACATACACACCTATCATTGCATACCCATAAAGTGGCTGCAGGAAAATCAAAAGGACACCGAATATACAGAAAGGGATTGCTTCCATGGTCCTTCCTAACAGAATAGATGTGCTAGCATTCATTTCAGCACCAACTCTTGCATGCCCTGAAATCCCTCCTTTTATTTATTTGTTTGTTTTAATATGCCACCTCCCTCCCAGAGTGGGGACCAAGGCCACTCACAGAAGAAAACATGCACCCAGTTCCAGCAAACTCTTGATCTGAGCTTGTTCTGTTTTTACTGGTCTCTCTTGCTAATTCAATAGGGGGAAAGAAGGGAGATAATTTCTCTGCCCCTTCTCTTCCTTGACCCCATAAAAGGAATGAGGATCAATTCTTAAGACACTTCTACAGTGGACCCTTGGTATCCATGGGGTTTGGTTCCAGGATCCCAGAGATACCAAAATCCATTGATGCTCATTTCCCACTATATACAACAGCATAGTAAAATGGTGTCCCTTATACAAAATGGCAAAATCAATTTATTTTCTGAAATATATATATTCAAACCACAGATAGTTGAATCCATGGATAAAGAATCCATGGATAGGGAGGGCCAACTGTCCTACCTTTTTCTGTATGTATAAACTAGGGAATCCTGACCCATATTTATCATGTAGGCCAGGTTATAGGCACCTTGAAGGTGACTTCTCTTGCTCAGATAAGGCAGACGCTAGCAGCGATGCTTCAGAGACAAAATAGGAACGAAATAGGATGGTGAGCAGAAGCCTCCCAGGGTACTGGAAAACCATCAGATTGTAATGGTATAACCAAGGGAAATCCTTCCTTTGGAGTGGAACCTGTTCCTCACACTTCACACACACACTCCTCCACATACACCACAAAGCAAGGCAAGCAGATACTAAGCAGAATCTGTTTGCAAAGGAATCCATTTGCAAAGGAGGCAATGGAGGAACAGAAGAGGATGAGGGGTCAGCCGGGATGTGGTCTGGGGTCCTTGCATATCCACAGCAGGGGGCTGTGATCCTCCACAGAAGATGGGATCAGACAGGACCTGGCCCTGGGCATCCTTGCATGGAAACAGGAGTATGTGATCTTCCACAGAGGATAGGAGCCAGCCAGGAATCAACCCTGGGGATCCTTGAATGGAAGCAGAGGATTGTGATCCTTCACAGAGGATGGGATCAGCTGGGATTTGACTCTGGGAGTCCTTGCATATATATAAGGGACTGTGATCCTCCACAGAGGACAGTGTCAGCCAGGATTCAGCGCTGGGATGGATCTAGCCATGGATGTAGGGGGGTGCGATCCTCCACAGAGGACCAGGTCAGCCAGGATCAGACCCTGGAAGTCCTTGCATGGATGCAGAGGACGGATCCTCCACAGAGAACCGGGTCAAGTGAGATCCAGCCCTACCCTTGCATGGATGCAGAGGACTGTGATTCTCCACAGAGGACAGGGTCAGTTGTGATCCAGCCCTTGCATGGAAGCAGGGAGCTGTGATCCTTCACAGAGGACAAGGTCAGCAGGGATCTAGCTTCAGGGATCCTTGCATGGATACAGGGAGCTGCAATCCTCCACATAAGATGGGGCCCTGGGGAGTCCTTGCAGGGATGTAGGGGGCTGTGAACAACAAATACTTGTTGTTACCGCCTTGAGTCCATATAATGGGAGAAAGGCGGGATATAATAAACTAAAATAAATCATCATCATCATCATCATCCACAGGGGAGGGGGGTGAGCCGGGAATTCTGCATCCTTGCATGAATGCAGGGGATAGTGATCCTCCACAGAGAACAGGGGTCAAGGGATCCTTGCATGGATGCATGATGAAGGTGGAGGATCACATCCCCCTGCATCCATGCAATGATCCATGCAACGACTCCTCTCCCTCTCCTCCTTTGCAAAGAGATCCCCCTCCCCATCCAACCCTCCCCAAGCGAGACAGTTCCGTCTTGGGAGCGAGCGAAGAGCACAGGGAGATCGTCCGTCCGAGGAGACTCACCCAGCATCTGGCTGAAGAGCAGCTGCTCCAGGTCTCCCAGGACGGTGACCACCAGCTCCGGGTCCACCTTGAGGAAGGCCTTCTCTTCGGAGGGCGCCCCTTTCCCGGCCGTCTGGGGGCTGGGGGGCTGGGGCTGGGGCTGCTGGGGCTGCTGGGGCTGCTTGCCCTGCGTGGGGGCCAAGGCCTTGCCTTTGCCGGAGAGGATCTCGTCGTCGGACCTGGGCTCGTCGCCGAGCGGCCCTTCGGGGGCGGCTTTGCTGAGGGGCTTGACCTCGGCGTAAGGGCCGCGCGGGATGCGGCTGGGCTTGCCCAGGTTGGAGGGCAAGGGGGCCAAGGGCGGCTTGGGGGCCGGGGCCAGCTTGGCCTGGAAGAGGGAGTGCTCCGAGCGGGAGAGGTTCTTGGACATGAGCGAGGAAGGGGCCTCCTTGCCTCCGCCGCCGCCGCCCTTGAAGCCCTTGAAGCCCTTGGCCGCCTTGGCCATGTCGTCGCTCCACTTGGGCTCGTAGAGCTGCATCTTCTTCTCGCTGTCCGTCAGGAAGGAGAGGTTGGTGAGGGACTTCTGCTTGCGGAGGTTGGAGGTCAGCCCCGGCAGCCGGCCTTCCACGCTCCCCGACTTGAAGACCTTCAGCTCGGCCCCGGCTTTGGGGGCTCCCCCGACGGGGCTTTTGGCCGGCAGGCGCTTCTGCATCATGGCTGCGGGCTTGGGGGGCCCTTCCGAGGCCGGCGCCGACGCCTTCTTGAAGCTCCTCGGCTCCGCTTCCAGCCCTTCTTCCTGGGCGCCGTTCAGGTCCTGCTGGCTTCTGGCGGAGGAGGAGGGCTGGGGATGATGGGGGTTGCTGCCGCTGCTCTTGCTCCCTCCTCCTCCTCCTCCTTCTTCTCCTTCTTCTTCTCCTCCTCCTCCTCCGCTGCCAAGCATCTTCCTCCCGCCGGCCTGGAGGAAACCATTGAAAAGCCCAGCCTCTGAAAGCACCGAAGGAGAAGAAAAGGGGAAGGAGAAAGAAAGAGAGAGAGAAAGGGAAAGGGGGAGGATAGAAGGGGTGGGGAAGAGGCAGGGAAGGAGGGAGAGAGAAAAAAAGAAGGGAAGGAGGGAGAGAGAGAGAAAGAGAAAGAAAGGAGGGAGGGAGGGAGGGATAAAAGAAGGAGGAAGGAAGGAAGGGAAGAGAGGCTATCAAAGCAGCCGGTGGGACCACCTTCCCCGCCCCACCAAGCTCTTCCTCCGCAGCGACGCTGGCTGAAGAAGAGACTACTAAGGGGAGAAACCAAAGGCAACGCTGAGGGGGACAAAAAGAGGGGCCCTCCCTATTGGCTTGCCTGCCCTCCCGCCAGTCCAAGAGATGCTCCCTTTGCAGAGGAGAAAGGGAAAGGGGAAAGGGAGGAGGAGGAGGGGCTCCGCAAAGAGGAGGGAGGCCTCGGCAGTGGGTCAGTTGTGCGTGGGAGAGAGGAGGGTGGGCATGGGAGTGGGCATAGGAACACACACACCGCCATTTCCACCTTCTGCCCAGGAGGAATTCCCAAAGGTCCTCCATTTGGAGCAGGACTAAGGACAGGGCGACTACACGTCCTCCTTTTCCCCAGGACCTGTCCTCCGTTTCCACCTTCTGCCTAGGAGGAGTTTCAAAAGGCCTTCCATTTGGAGCAGGACTAAGGACAGGGCGACTACACGTCCTCCTTTTCCCCAGGACCTGTCCTCCGTTTCCACCTTCTGCCTAGGAGGAGTTTCAAAAGGCCTTCCATTTGGAGCAGGACTAAGGACAGGGCGACCAGGGGTCTTCTATCTCCGCTTTCTATCAGGAAGAATTCCCAAAGGTCCTCCAGTTAGAGTAGGATTAAGGACAGAATGGCCATACGCCCTCCTTTTTCCAGGACCTGTCCCCCATTTCCACCTTCTGGCTAGGAGGAATTTCCAAAGGTCCTCCATTTGGAGCAGGACTAAGGACAGGGCGACCAGGGGTCCTCTATCTCCACCTACTATCCAGGAGTTCCCACATGTCCTCCATTTGGAGCATCACTAAAAAGTATGGATTTAACCTTTCTACGCGTGCTTTGGGTTTTTCTTTGGTCATGTCCTCCATTTTTTCTTGCAATGTCCTCCCTTAGCGGCGCCTTGTCCTCCTTGGCGCTGAGGACCCTGGTCACCCTGAGAGATGGGTCCCTCTAGGAGTGTGAGGGGAGCTGGGGCGTTGCTGCTTTGCCTGCCTGCTTTTTCAGCGGTTGAAAGGGCACCAGGGGTGGAAACCTCGACTATAGAGAGCCTTGGCAGGCAAAGGGAGGCGAGGGCAGAGAGGCCTTGGCTTTAGGCATCCTGCCAACCCTGCCCTAAGGAGAGCAGGGGCTATGTGCTGGATGGAGTGATATTCCTTGGGGACAATTGTTGGCACACATGCCAGGCTCTGCCCTCCCTCTCCCCTCCCTGGGCATCTCACTAGAGGAGAGGCATGGAGGGATAAGACAACTAGCCCGCAAATTGGACTTAGTTTGCTCTTTTGAATTTTTCTCCATGCTTAAAAGACATGCAGATCAGGATAACCAGACGTCCACCTTTTCCAGGGCTCAATCCACACTGCAGAAATGATCTGGTTTGACACCACTTTAACTGCCCTGGCTCAATGCTCTGAGCATGGTTCAATGCTGTGTCATTTTGGATGCAGGTAGCTGTGATCCTCCAATTCCAGTATGGAATTCCCAGAATTCCATAGCATTGAGACACCATGGCTGTCAAAGTGGTGTATTTCCGCAGTGTGGATACAGCTCAGGACATATCCTACATTTCAGCCTTTGGTCCAGGAGGAATTCCAAAATGTCTTCCATTTTGAGCATGAATTTATATTTATAGGAGTGTTTTGAGCTTCACTTTGGCCATATCCTCCATTTTTCATGAATGGCCTACATTTTACAGTCCTCGTCCTCCTTTGTGGTTATGACATCAGGTCACCCTGATCCAGATTCAAAAAAACATATCCAGGAGTAGCCATGTTGGACACATAGGAAAGCACAGTATCATCCAAAACCCACAAAACAGTGGATTATGGGGCCAACCAAAATGCACATTATACATCTCAACTGAAAATGACAACCACAACATCTTGACCAAATGCACGGCTATGACTAACATTGTCTCTTTTCTTTTCTTTTCTTTCTCCTGTATGATCTTTAACACCTTTACCTGACGAAGAGGCCAATGGAGCTTCGAAAGCTTTCAACATGTATAACGTACATTTTGGTTGGCTCAATAAAGGTATCACTGTTTTGTGGATTTTGGATGATACCACATCCAGATTCAAGGCAGTCACTCCACTTTTTTGGAACCCTTTCCTTCTCATTCTCAACCATAGTAAAGGCAAGGCAAGGAGATGTGCCAAAGAGGGATTCTGACATTCATAACAGAAACGGTCTCCTTGAAACGATGAAAGCTCTTCAGGTTTACCTTGCAAAGTTCCACAGTGATCGGTTTCGCAATATATAAAGGTCACCCCACAGAGCCCTGTTTGCTTTCTGACTACATCATACACAGGGTGTGCAGGCAATAAGTGTCCCAGCATGCATAAACAAAATGATAGGTAAAGGTAAAGGTATTCCCTGTTCTCAAGGTTGTCAAGTCATGTCCAACCGTAGGGGGTAGTGTTCATCTCTGTTACTAAGCCAAAGAGCCAGCATTGTCAGAGACTACTCTGTGATCATGTGGCCAGCATGATTGCACAGAACACTGTTTACCTTCCCACTGAGAAGTGGTACCTATTTATCTACTTGTATTTGCATGCTTTCAAACTGCTAGGTTGGCAGAAGCTGGGACTAGTGACAGCTCACCCCATCATGCAGCACCCAAGCCTTGAACTGCCAACCTGCTGATCTTGCAATCAACAGAGTCAATGTCTTAACCACTTGAGCCACCACATCCCATACAAAATGATACACACTACAAATGGAAAACTTTCCAATATCTTATAAAGATATTGGCAAGATCTGGCAGGAATTCAGTAAAATATGATGCAAGTCCTCCTCCTTGCATTGTGTCACACATAAAAAGGTCCAAGTGCCACTCAGAAAGGAACAGTGGCAAACCCAGAGAAGGCATGCAAAAATCTGAGATCCCACAGTGGTGGTCATAGAAGGGGTTTTTTTGCTATACAGAACAATGTTCAGCTTTCTTACTTAGGATTAGCAGGGGTAGCAGATACCTGTGTTGCTGCAGTGATCTAAGCCTTACTGCAAGAGGAAGATAGGAAAAATTGTTCCTGCTGCTGAATCTGTATGTGGACACTGGATGTTAGACAAAAAGCTTCACACACACTTTGGGCTCCACAGTTCAATGCAAAGCACAATCTATAGCATACACTGGGGTAGAAGGTGCTAGAAGAGGAGTCTGAGTGTCATTCCTACCTGCACTGACTCTGAAGTTCTCCCCAACTAGTTGTGCAAGGTAATCTGAATAGATCATGTATGTTGAATCAGCTAGCTGGCTTGTCTTACCTATTTATCTTATCATTTGCTTTCCATTTTCCACTGCCTAGGCAATGCTCCAGGCAACTAACATGGCATTTAAAGCAAAACAAAGCAAAGCAGCTTCATTTATATACCGCTTCATACAGTGTCTAAGCAGTTTATAACTATAAGCTCATTGCCCCCCAACAGTTGGGTACTCATTTTAGCGACCTCGGAAGGATGCAGGCCTGAGTCAAGCCTGAGCCCTGGCTAGTATTGAACTTGCAACCTTGTGGTTTATGAGTGAGTGGCTGCAATACAGGCATTTAACCACTGTGCCACCAGGGCTCCTTAAACAATTTATAAAATAAAATCATTGAAAAAGCAAAGAGGTGCATTTTTAAGAATACAAACTCAAGCAGAAAGACATAGAAAGGTCAAACTATGTTGTTGTGTGCTTTCAAGTTGTTTCCAGCTCATGGTGACCCTAAGGAGAACCATCAAAAGGGTTTCTTTGTAAGATTTGCTCAGAGGGGGTTGTCTTTGCCTTCCTCTGAGGCTGAAAAAGTGCCCAAGCTCACCCCAGTTTCCATGGCTGAGCAGGGATTCGAACCCTGGTTTCAGAGTCTTAGTTCAATATTCAAACTATTACACCATGCTGGTCAGACTAAGGGCCTGCCAGAATAAATAAACAGGAAATTTTAGATGGCAGAAGGCCAATTAAGAAGAGGATGTAAGTCAGACATGGAAAAGTATTGTTTGTAGGTCCCATATAGCTTCCTCCGGTCTTTTTTGTGGCCTTCAGTGCTCCTCAGAATTTTTATAAATTAACATTGGAGTTTTGTGCCAAACTTCAGTGGCAAACTACTAAATACACTGTAAATGTAAATGTATTCCCTGTTGACAAAGTTGTGTCCGACAGTAGGGGGCGGTGCTCATCTCCGTTACTAAGCCAGAGAGCCAACATTGTCAGAGACTACTCTGTGATCATGTGGCCAGCATGGTTACATAGAACGCTGTTTACCTTCCCACCAAAATGGTACCTGTTTATCTACTTGCATTTGCATGCTTTCGAACTGCTAGGTTGGCAGAAGCTGAGACTAGTGACAGCTCACCCCATCATGCGGCACCTGGGCCTTGAACTGCCAACCTGCCGATCTTGCAATCAACAAAGTCAGCGTCTTAACCACTTGAGCCACTACTCCCTAAATACACTATAGCTAATGAGGAAAGAAATTATATTTGCTATCCCAATGACTATAATCAATGGTATTGCCAATAGCACAGTCAATATTATATTCAGTAATCAATATCACAACAAGTATAGCAAATACCATAATAAGTTCAATTAAGTACATTAAATGTTCATGTATCAATGTAATATAATTATCAAGTATGATGGAGGATTTTATTAATAATGAGTGGTGGGTTCTATTTTTTAACAATGAAATCTGAATATAAAATAAAAATAAAAATAGAAAAGTACGGTAGTCTTTTTTATCAATAATAATAATAATAATAATAATAATAATAATAATAATAATTTGTATCCTGCCTCTCTGTGTAAAACAACCAGGGCAGTTTACATGCTAAAACATACAATCCTGTCTCCCAACAGCCCCCACCCCACCCCCACCCCAAAATACAATTAAACAATCATAATTTTAGGCTTTTCTTCTCCATTTTAAAAGTCTGCTAAGCACCACTCCTTCCATTTTACCCACACACCTTGGGATTCAGTGGTTGCCCAGCCATAAAAGTCATCCCTGACAATGAGAAAGTTGTCTACCCTGGGCTAGACAAATATCCTAAGGCACAGAGTTCACCATCCTGAATGTCACCACAGAGAAGATCCCTCCCTATGTTCTCAGCAACCACACCAGAGAGGCGTAACTTTCAGACAGGATACACACACCTATAGGTTTTTGTGGGTTTCGGGGGGCTGTGAGGCTGTATTCTAGAAGAATGTATTCCTGACATTTCACCTACATCTGTGGCTGGCACCTTCAGAGAATAGTGGCATGGAGGTATGTGGGGTGTATATACCTCTGTGCCACCATTCTCTGAAGATGCCAGCCACAGATGCAGGTGAAACATCAGGAATACATTCTTCTAGAACACAGCCTCACAGCCCGAAAAACCCACAACAACCTATGGATGCCGGCCATGAAAGCCTTCAACTTCACATCGACACACACACACCTCCACTTTTAATTGGATTGGGAAACTCATATGGGAGGAAAAGATCCTGGTTCTGAGCTGATTAAGATTTTAAAAGGTAATGTCGGCATTCTAGCTGTGACTAGAAATGGGCCAGTGGTCCATAAAGGTGGGTTAAAAAGCAGCCACAAGCTTTCAAAAAGAGTTTTTAAAAGCTAAAAGAAATCACCATCTGGATATACCTTTCCAAACTTCCAGACACAATATTGCATAATAATGTTGATCAATAATATTTCCAAGGGGTTGAACAGATGGGCAAAATAAAGCAGTTTCCAATTGCTTCAAAGGTGGGGCATTTAGATGACACACACCTCCAAAGCAGGTGGAAACCAGACCAAAGCCATGCCCCGGAGCTAAAAACCCATCCTCCGAGGCTGCAGTAAAGCAAAGAAATGAACATGTGACAATTCCAATGCATGTAATTACAATATACACAAACCAGACAATCCAACAAGGAGGCATGGGGTGAAGGGGGCATTTTTGTGCTTTGCCAATGTAACATTAGCACATCAATGCACCAATGTTGTGAACAGGTGGACCATTGCATGAGCAATTATGTGGCCAATCAAAGGGGCAGCCATCCAATGGGATGGCATTTGGGCAGACACGGGAGGTACTTGGGAGTTGCCGGCAGTGTGTTTGTGCTATGGTATACATGTATGGTGGGGAGACAACAACAAAAATTACCCAGCAGTGCAGTTTGACACTGCACCATGAGGTTGGGCCATGCACATTCAGCCCGCCTTGGGAGTGGGCCATGTGGGCAGCAGTGTTTCAACCCACTTTGGGGGAAAGCAGAATCGAGCTGCTTTTTCCTGCCCGTCTGTTCCAGGCCCAAGATAGTGCGTGAACCACTATATAAATTTTTAAGTTGAAAGCATCTTAGTACTTTCAAACAGTGGAGGAGGAGGAGGAGGAGACAACGATTAGCCTATAGATCAAAACGTTTGTCATTTCTCTTTTTTGCAATCTCAAGCAACAGACATCTGCTAACACACAGCTCAAAAAATACTGACTTGAAACTTGATTTCAGTATATCTTCCCAGATTAATGTCTATAGCAGGGGTAGGCAACCTAAGGCCCGGGGGCCGGATGTGGCCCCCCTAGGCCTTTGGACCGGCCCCAGGCTGGTCCTGCCGCCGCCGCTGCCGCCCACCATGATGATATTGATTATTGTTGTTATTATTTGTTCTTGGGGTTTTTTTTGGCAAAATCTCCACAGGGGGTTTGCCATGGCTTTTCTGGGCTGAGAGAGTGTGCATGCATATTTTTAAAATTGTTTATAAATTATTTATTTATTTATTTATTTTTGGTGCTTCGGCCCCCCAATTGTCTGAGGGACAGCAACCCGGCCCCCAGCTCAAAAAGGTTGCCTACCCCTGGTCTATAGGAATGCAGCTTCAGTGTAAAAGCAACTGCAGTAGCACTGAGCTGCAGATAGGGGGGGAAATCCTTCATGTGGCAGGATTGAGACAATATATAATTTAATAGTCCAGCTTTCAAGGATCTTTCTGTATGTTTGGTTCAGCCTGGCAGAAGTGTTACTTAAGACAGTCTCCCACTCTGAGATAGGAATATTCTCAGGGATCTTGAAAATTAGCAAATGGGGGTCAACTTGATGATGTCAAAACAGTGCAGGCCCATCTGGTGTATCCCATGACATGGAGTTGTGGGTTCCAAAGGCAACCATAAAACAAACTGCTTAGGAGAAAAAATTCTCACTCATACCTGAATCACTGAAGCATTGCTGGTCAACCAAAGCCAACCCACAAATCTCTGGCCAAGTCAGATAAAGTAGAGTTGGACTGTTATCTCTGCATGGACAGACAGTGACTTGGAGCCTTTCATGTGTCATCCTTATTATTCATACAACTGAGGTTTTGCTGAGGCTGGGCTTCTGGTTGCAGCTGTTCAGAATACTGTGCCTTCGGGACATGTGCAATACTGCATTACAAAGAGGAAATGCCTTATCAGAGGTGAAGCAAGAAACAAGAATCTGAAGAATTACTCTACCGAAACTCCTGGAGTAAGACTGGTGAAGAGCTGCAGCACAAAATCCTGTTTCCTTGTATAGGATCAAATTCATCCCTGTTGAGAATCCAGACGATCTCTTGTGTGTTCCTGGCACCACTTATTCACTCCAGTTCACCTGTGACTGGGTTATCCCAGCCTCTCCCCACAGCTAATGAACTTCCCTGCTATTTCAGCTAGTTTGGTGATACACTGAAAAGGGAAGCAAGGTCACTGCAAAAATGGACCCAAATGAGCATTTGGTCCTCAAGGAGTTGACCTCAGTTGGTTTGAGATCAAAGATAAAAGACAAGAATCCAGAATTTTTTTTGGGGGGGGGATCCTTTTTGTTTTTTATATCCTGGAAGAGAGAGTCCCAAAATGTAACTTTCCAGGCATAGACAGAAGGCAATCACAATTGTGTCTGATCAGAGGCAATCATGTACTGGAGCCAAGGTCAAAGCACTGAGAGGGCTGTTGCCCATCTCCTGCTTTTCATGAGCAACTGGTTTGCCATTGTGTGATGAGAATGCTGGACTGGATAGCCAGCATGGCTCTTCTTGCGGTCCTTATGATTAGCATGGGCAATGGCCAAGTCTTCATGATTTTTAAAACTCACAGTTTGCAGGGTTTACAAGAAATTCCAGTGTTTCCTGCATGTGTCCAATTGATTCACACAATTCAGAGGAAACAGGCAGGACAGATCAGGGGTTGCTGCTATTTTCAGTGATCTCCCACAATTACTGCCTTTCACACAGCTTGATCTGTCCTGGAACTATGGGGAAAGCATCAGTGGTGGAAGCTGACAGCAGACCACAGCAACATCCACTGTGTAGGCAACTGCTGCAGATAAAATAGGTGTGGGGCAACTCGGGGGGGGGGGGAGGGCAGAAAAGATGGAGAATCTATTTGGACTGTTCCCACAAGTGTAGACCTAGACCTAAGTGTAACCCAATGATGTCATCACCACCCCCTTCAGGCTTCCCTATTTCTTCCAATCTTAGCTGCAATTCTCATAGCAATTGCAGGGAAAATGATTTTTTTTGTAGCAACAATATATGGTTATAGCTACCTTTGTTGTGATATAAAGTATTTGGGGGTGCCTTGGTTTTGAGCAGACAACTAACACCCCTTTGCTTTGCTCCTGGTAGAACTGAAAACTGCAAGAACCAGTTTGTAGATGTGAATCAACATAGCAGTCTGCTTTTGTGGATGCCAAGTCCCCAAACTTCAAAATTTGACACAACACCACAGATAACAGAGGAATGATTACGAATTTTAAAGATAAAAGCAGGAACTCAGAGTAAGCTTTAGGTCATCTGTAATATTTTATGATTTAGTATTTTATGAGTCATGCCTGATGTTTTATTGTGCGGCACCACAACTATACTTTGACATAAACTGGTGGGATAAAGAATGATTACATAAGTATTTAAACACATACACATATACTTTGGAGGTCATCTTACTGCAAAAAAGAAAACAGGCACATACACAGGCCGTACAAACATACACACAGCCAGCTATAAGTTGATTGAATACTTTTGATTTAGATTACAAGTGAAGGAGGGCTACTCCTACTCTATTTGTTATACATCCTTAATAACCTTATATTTATCTATCATACAAGGTAGAGATGTAAACTGGTTGATTTAAAAGAAGAAGAATTCTATGGAAACAGCCATTCCTTTTCTAGATATTTTTATGGGCCTAAATCCAATTGCTAGTAAATCAACTAGAACAAACCCATTGAATCAATGCTGAAGCAGCTAAATCAGCACTAATATGAATCCCATTAGTTCAAAAGGTCTACTCTAGTTTGCACTAGCAGCTGGATTTAGGTGCTGGCTCTCTGGGCAGGCACTGTGCCCAAGCAACAAAATCAAGCTGGCAGCCTAAAATGTCTGGAGTCACAATCCTGATGGCAAGATAAAAGGAAATTACTGCCTGTTCAGGCCAGTTCTTCTTTTGGTGGGGAAATAGTAGAGTCTGCAAGAATGTAGAATAACAGATGGGTTTAAAAAAACTGATGAAGGGCAAATGGTGCACCTTTTGTACACTACTGAGCACTAGCTATGGTGTCGCCCAGTGTAGAGGGCTGCCAGCAGGGGAGGGCAGCCTGTCCATCCCTGTCCCCCTAACTCACTCACCTGCCCCCCCCCCCATTCCTGGCTGCACAGTTGCCCACCACCCAGCCAGATCCTGCAATGGTTGTTGGGAGGTTGCAGCAGCAGCAGCAGACTCCTTTGCTGTTGCCTGGCCCAGTTGGGCAAGGGAGGCAGAGGAAAGGGACCAAAGGGTCAAACATACACCCTTCCTGGCTGCTCCATCATCAAGCTTTCTCCCAAGGGAGCTCTGTCACTGGGCTTTCTACTCAGGGAGGAAGCCCAGTGATGGAGCAGACAGGAGGGGTGTGCATTTGCCCCTCCTATTCCTCCATCACTGGGCATCCTCTCCTAGGAGAAAGCCCGGCAACAGAGCAGTGAGGGAGGGCATGGGTTTGCCATCGCCTCTTCCTCTCCTGCCAGTCCGCCCACCCAGGGCTGCCAGGGGAGATGGCCAGGGATGTGAGGCAATGGGAGGTGATGGAAGGGGTATGCACTGATCCTCCTCCTCTGCTGCCTTGGCTTCCCCCTAACAAAGAAAAGAAGGAGTGGGCACTAGGCATGCACACACATACACCAAAGGGGAAGGAGGGCTCAATTAGGTGTCACCCTGCCTCTGAGGTGTCACCCAGTGTGGTTCACACCCCCTGCAGACCCCCAGTGACATCACTGCTGCTGAGCAACAGAACTGGGTCACTATCCTTGAGAAGCTGGGAAACAGCCACTAGCACTTGCTGCAGCCTAAGGGATAAAATGGCTGTGATACCTATGTTCATTTATGGGATGTTTCTGCAGTTTGGCCTGTCATTTCAATAGCCCTTCAGAAGAACGCAGTGCAAACAGACCAGGTGCTTTTCCACTCAGCAAATCAGAGTGGAACACCATGTCTGTCCTACAGATTGGAAGGTTTTCAGTTTCCTTTTTGATGCAAAACTGGCTACTCCGATGTGGAATAAAGCCCCCAGGGCTGTTACCTGTATTCCAAAGGAAGGGTAAGGAAGCTTAACATGGTGTCCCATGAACATTCATTTCTGAATTTCCAGAAGTGTATTCAACTATTACTACTACTGCTGCTACTACTACTACTATTCCACACATTTCATGGCTTTTTTCTTTTCCAAACATTCATAGCTGAGAGTGAGACTCCCTCATTCCTGCCCCAAATTTCCCAAGACCTACAAAGTTTATAGAGAAAATCCTTTGCCTAAAAGCCAAAAAAAATTTATGCCAGCAAATTTGTATTATCTACTCATGCAGTACATGATGCAAAGCAAAACATTTCATAAATTAATTCACATGCTTAATATTACTGCAATATATCTCTCCTTACAGAAGCTGCAATTTTCTTGGCAAGATTTCAGAAGGCAAAGGGAGAGGCAGCCAAAATTCATTAGAAAGCAGGAAGCAAGCAACATTCAGGACAGAACTTATACAGTGATTTCCCAAAGGGTAGCCCTCTTCATCTGCTATAGGAAAAAACAAAGTCTTGTGGTAGCTTACAGAGGAACAAGTTTATTGTGGTATAAGCTTTCATGGGCTACATCCATCTGAATTTATATGTATGTATACATACTGGGAGCAGTAATCTAGCAAATCTGGTAAACACAAGATTGGGGGAAGCTGCATTTTAAGACTATTTTATTTTTATTTGCTTTTCAAGTTGTTTGTTTTAATTAATTTGTTTTAAGGTTTACATGTACTTGTTTTATTTATTCACTGTTAGCTTCCTTGATTCCCAGTTGAGACACAAAGGCAAGCTACAAATAAATAAATAAATTAAAATAACAGCCTTGTTTTGGATTTCTTTGTTCCCTCTGTAACATGAAGTAGATATTTTACCTTGAATTTGTGATGTCATTACACAGATAATTTGTCTTCACCAGTAGCATCTAGTGACATAATGTGAAAGACAGGGAAATGCATAATACAGTGACAGACACAATACATACAAATTCTACAACACAGAGAAGCAAGGGAATGTTAGGTTTTGGCAGTAGGCCTCTTCTTGAGTTCCTTGCTTCAGTGACCTTTGAAAAGATTTACTCTGTCATCCTCTTAAGAGTTTGCAGGCATTTATTTCCACTAGAAAGCAACAGGTAGTTCTGAATGGTTTGAGTTTAGGAATGGGGAACACAGCTCCTTCTCAGTTCTGAGAGGAAAAGCGCTACATGTTATATTTTTTTAAAAAAAATCATTTTGCCATGTTGCTAGTCATGAAGGTAGTTGCTATGGTCTTCATTTCTACCTGTATGCACTTATGCCAGGGGAAATAAATGGACAGCAATAGCCAAAGGCATTTTTCTGTCTGAAGCAAAGAACAATATGGCATCTCTCATAAAATTACACAGGCCAGCTGGACTAGTACTTGAATCTTCCTTTGACAGTGACAATGGAGCAGCATCTTCCATTGTACAAATGGGCAGCACATTAACTTGAGCAGTGCAGATCAAGCCAGGTAGGAATGTCCTCTGACATCTTGCTGCCACTCCCTGCCATCCCTTAATGCTTCATCCCTGAGGCTGTTGCATCACTAGTCCTAATGGCAGGGCCTACCTGGTAGATGGAATGTTATTCAAAACAACACTTCAGACATTTTTTCTGATGAGAGGTGACAATTTCACTGGCTCACAATAGGTTTCCAAGCCAAGTTCAATGCATTAGTGATTGCATTAACAGCTAGGGATAATGTTTGAAATATATCTCTCCATTATATGCCTATCTGAGTGTGAAAATGTGCCAGGAAGAGTCTCTCTGCTTCATCCCACCATTAGTGGTAGTCTATTATGTGGAGAGGTGAGACAAGTCCTTATCGACAGTTGTTTGTTGTTAATGTGTGCCTTCAAGTCACCCCTAATTTACAGAGACCCTGAGGTAAAACTATCATAGGGCTTTCTTGGCAAGATTTGTTCAGAGGAAGTTTACCATTGCCATCCTTTGAGGCTGAAAGCATGTGATTTGCCCAAGGTCACCCAGTGGTTTTTATGGCCGAGCTGGGAATCGAATCAAGGTCTCCATAGTCATAGTCCAATGCTCGAATCACTATGCCATGCTGCCTGTCTTGGTACTATGGTTATGAAATGTTCTTCCCCTAGAGGCCTAGTTCACACCAGCTTCATTTTGGCACTGAATTAAAGATCTGGTCATTTAGCCAAAAGTTTTGGTCTTAGTGACCAAAGGTTGGCTTTTCATTAACACTGCTAGTATGACACTGGATGGGGATGTGTCTGTAGTTTTATGATCAGAATTAGGGTCAGACATTCCTTCAAAATAGTTTAAATCAGAGGTCGGCAAGTTCCCCTTACCTGGGGCTGGGCCGGGGATCCCCTGGTCTTCCTTGGGCTGATGGGGGGGGGGGGGGGAATGGCAGCGCACGCGCTCACACGCACGTGCATACACAGTACACCGGAAGTACTGCACGCACGCGCTCTTGCTCACATTTGCGCAGTACTTCCGGAGTACTGTGCATGCGTGAGCGAGTCGCGGCCACCATTTTGGAAAACAAAATGGCGGCTGCGATGCGCGCGCACGGTGGCGACATAGGGCGGCGGGGGGCGGACCTGGCCCATGGGCCGTAGGTTACCGACCCCTGGTTTAAATACATACATAGATATGTACAGACATACATGTGAAGCCTCACCCATCCCAGTGTTAACAGAGCAGAGAGGAGTTGTGGCTGAGTGAGTGGCCAGCAGCCTAGTAGGAGCAGCAGAGATGAAAAGGCACTTCAGTAAACAGAATAATGGCAGACACTTCCAGTTTCTAACAAGCCATTCAAAACTGAGCAACTGGAATGTCGCAGCCCTGGTGTGTACATCATGGAAATAACTCTGTACACCATAGTAATCAATGACTCTGACAAACAAAATAAAAACACCTTGAGTTCTCTTTAATTTCCCCCTTCTTCTAGTCCAAAGTATATTGTGTGCCTTGATCTGAACTACACATTGGTGAAAAAACCCAAGGAACTGAATCGGCACAGGCACAAACTGGCTCTCAAACCGTGTTCTTAAGAACTCTGCTATACTTTGAAAACTCCTTAGAAAAGTCCTGCTGAATCAAAGCAAAGGACTAACTGACTCAACATCCTGTTTCTCATAGAGGCCAACCAGATGCTCAAAGAAAGTCTACAAATAGGACATGCAGGCAATAACTCTCTCCCACTGTACCCCAGCAGTCAGTACTAAGAAACACTCTGCTTCTAAACCAAGGCATGCACAAATGCGCACACCTGCACACACACACACACACTATTTATGACTGTTAGCCATGGGAAGTCTTATCCTCCATAAACTTGTCTAATCCTCTTTAAAAAACATTCCCCCTCCTCCATCCTTCTAGTCCAAAGTATAACTGGTGTTTAGTGATCACAGTGTATCATTGTTTCTTGACTGTTGCTTGGAGAAGTACTTTTCTCCTGGATTTCTCTCTCAATAGTAGTACTAGGAGAATACACCCACAGTCAGGGAGATGTTTACAGTAAAAAAGGAAAACTGTCTCCATGTGTTATTGTTAATTTAGATGTTATAAAAACCAAGGAAATAAACAGCTGTTTGACATCTGTAAAGTGACTATAGAATTCTACTACAGAATTCTGTAGTCACTTTACACATGCCATACATGTCGCCCAGCAGAGTTATTTTGAGTAGTGAAGAATCAACTAGGTTGAAACTCAAAGAGACAAGGAATAGATCCTTCAGTTGTCTGCTGTGATAAACCCACTAGGCACTTTGAGGGGAAAGTTGCTCTTATTCACTCAGAACATGATGACACATTTATTGCAAGGTCTGGGGACGTGTTCAGTTTTCTATCTGGTCAGTTTTCTTGGAATCAGTTTCAATTGCTGTGTGATTCAAGCAAGACATTTGAATGAATTCAGCCTCATATAAGCATGACTCTTGTCCATTTGGGCTGATAAAATCTAGCAGCAGCAGATTTATTGGATGGGTCCAGGAGATTGTAAATGGGTTGACTAGATGGATCCTGGAGATTGTGCCATATAGGAGTTGCCTGCTGCCTTGAAAGAGGCTCTAGTTCACCCTGCCCTGAAGATCCAGAGGATCCAGAGATGTGTGAGAAATACCACTCTATTGCTAATATCCTCTTTTGAGGGGAAAGTGCTTGAATATGTTGGTTGGACAACATCAGGTGTCCTTGGAGAAAAAAAATATATTACCTGGACACACTTCAGTCTGATTTCAGAATAGGGATAGTATCAAAGTAGCCTTAGCTCTCCTGAGTGATATCCTTCTCTACGTGAAAGGCAGGAGAGAGTTATCCTGCAGTTCTTTATTGATCTCTACACAGCTTTTAATAGTATTTTCATGGTATCCTATTAGACCAGGTATGACAGAGGAGAGTGGGAGGTACTGTGTTACATTGGTTCCCCTCCTATGCACAGTTTTCAGAGAATGGTACTGTATGACTCCTGAATCAGCCCCATGGCCATTAAGCTTTGTGGAGCTGCATGGTTCTGTCTTGTCGCTCATGCTGATCAACATCTATATCAGGGGTGGGGAACCTACGGCCCTCCAGGTTCTCATGAACTATCATTCCTATCATGCTTCACCACCAGCCAAGCTGAAGGAAGTTTTGACCAAGCTCTTGAGAGCTTTGTTGTAGTTCCTCCCCTTATGGTGATGCTACATGTAGCATCACTATTAGAGAAGGAGCTGCAACCAAGCTTTCATGAGCCTGGCTAAAACTTCCTTCAGCTTGCCGGTGGTTAGGTATGATGGAAATGGTAGTTCATCAGAACTTGGAGAGCTGTAGTTTCCCCACCTCTGATCTACCAGGGAAGGCCACTAGGGAGTCTGGATTAGATCATAGAACCTACAGAGTTGGAAGAGACCCCAAGGGCCATCCAGTCCAACCCTCTGCCATGCAGAGACACACAATCAAAGCAGTCTCAACAGATGGCCATCCAGCATCTGTTTAAAAACTCCAAAGAAGGAGACTCCACCACACTGAGACAACATATTCCACTGCTGAATAGCTTTTACCATCAGGTGGTTATTCCTAACAAATCTCTTTTCTGTAGTTTGATCCTAATGTAGATCTTAATAAATATCTTTTCCTGTAATTTGAATCCATTGCTCAGTATCCTAGTCTCTGAAGCAGCAGAAAACAAGCTTGTTCCATCTTCAATATGACATCCTTTTAAATATTTAAACATGGCTATCATGTCACCTCTTCTCTTCTCCAGGCCAAAAAACCCCCAGCTCCCTAAGCCACTCCTCATAGGACATAATTTTGAAATCTTTTACCATTTTGGTCACTCTCCTCTGGATACACTCCAGCTTGTCAATATCCTTGAATTGTGTTGCCCAGAACTGGACACATTATTTCACATGAGGTCTGACCAAAGCAGAACAGAGTGGCACCATTACTTCCCTTGATCTTGACACTACATTCCATGGATGCATCTCAACTTTTTGATGCAGGATGCAAAATTTTGATGCAACTCCTATTGATGCAGCATTGGCTTTTTTAGCTGCAGCATCACACTATTGATTCATGTTCAGCGTCTACTAAGATTGCTAGATACTTTTCACATATATTGTTTTCAAGCCAGGTGTCACCAAACCTATATCTATGCATTTCATTTTTTCTGCCTAAGTCTCTCCCTCTTGAGATTAATGGTGTTAGTTTTGGCCCAGCTCTCCAATTGGTTAAGGTAATTTTGAATTCTGATCCTGTCCTCATTCCTAATTTGATGTCATCTACAAATTTGATGAGCATACCCTCTATTCCATCATCCACATCATTGATAAAGATGTTGAACAGCACTGGGCCCCGAATACTGTGGCTCTCCACTAGTCACTTCTCTCCAAGATAAAAAGGATCCATTGGTGAGCACATTTTGGGTTACGTTGGTTAACCAATTACACATCCACTAAACAGTAGCATTGTTGAGAACACATTTTACTAGCTTGTTTGCAAGAATATCATGCAAGAATATCATAGGGGACAATGGATGCAAGCTGCAGGAAAAGAGATTCCACCTCAACATTAGGAGGAACTTCCTGACAGTAAGGGTGGTTCGACAGTGGAACACACTCCCTCGGAGAGTAGTGGAGTCTCCTTCCTTGGAGGTCTTTAAGCAGAGGCTGGATGGCCATCTGTTGGGGATGCTTTGATTGGGAATTCCTGCATGGCAGGGGGTTGGACTGGATGGTCCTTGTGTCTCTTCCAACTCTATGATTCTATGATTCTATGACCTTGTAGGAGGCCTTACTGAAATCAAGATATGCTACATCCATAGCATTTCCTTCATCTATCAAGCTTACAATTCAAAGGAAGGAAGGAAGGAAGGAAGGAAGGAAGGAAGGAAGATGGAGTAGTCTGGCAAGACATGCTTTTCAGAACCCCATGTTGACTTTGTGATCATGACATTCTTTTCTAAGTGCTTATGGACTGTCTATTTCAGGGGTAGGCAACCTAAGGCCTGGGGGCCGGATGCGGCCCCCCGAGGCCTTTGGACCGGCCCCAGGCCGGTTCTGCCGCCACCCCCCGCTGCCCCCTGCCACCGCCTGCCATGATGATATTGATTATTGTTGTTATTACTTGTTCTTGGGGTTTTCTTGGCAAAATATCCACAGGAGTTTTGCCATGGCTTTTCTGGGGCTGAGAGAGTGTGCATGTATTTATTTATTTATTTATTTATTTATTTATTTATTTTTGGTGCTCCCCCCCCCATTGTCTGAGGGACAGCAACCCGGCCCTCGGCTCAAAAAGGTTGCCTACCCCTGGTCTATTTAATGATCTGCTCTAGAATATTTCCTGGTATTGATGTCAGGCTGGCTGAGCATTAATTATTTGGGTCCTCTTTTCCCCTCTTTTTGAAGATGGGGAAAACATTTTCTCTCTTCCAGTCTTCTGGGACTTCTTCTGTTCTCCAAGAGTTCTCAAATATTATTGCCATTAGTTCTGAGATTACCTCTGCCAGTTCATTCAGTACTCTTGGATGTAGTTCATCTGGCCCTGTAGACTTGAATTCATTTAGACTAGCCAGGTATTCCTGTACTACCTCTTTACCTATTCTGTGCTGCATTTCCCCTACTGCATCATCTGCTCCATTTTCCCCAGGCTGAGCACTGCTTTCATTTTGGAAGAAGACTGAGGCAAAGAAGGTGCCTTTTCACTGCCCCTTGTTAGCATTTCACTATCTTGTCACACAGTAGCCTTACCATTTCCTTGTTCTTCCTTTTGCTACAGACATAATCAAAAGCATCTCTTTCTATTGTTTTTAACCTCTCTGGCAAGGCTGAGCTCATTCTGCACTTGAGTTTTTCTCACTGTCTTCCTGTATGTGCTATTTGTTTGATTTTCTCTTTGGTGATTTACCCCTTTTCCCATTTCTTATACATGTCCCATTTCTTAGCTCAGTTGAAAATTATTTATACACCCACCATGGTTTCTTTAGACACCTCCAATTTTTCCTCTTTTTTAAAAAAAGAGCTACCTTATATACTCATGTACAAGTCAACCTCTTGTATAAGTTGAGGGAAGGTTTCAGGGTCAAAATAATGGATTTTAATATGACCCGTGGATAAGTTGAGGGTACAACTTAGGGGGCTATAATGAAGGATGGAAAGGGGGAAATACCACTTCCGTCCCTCCTTCTCCAGATCACTCCTGACCACTTAACAATGATTCCCAGGTACTGGAAGAGAGGTTTTAGTATTGAATTGAAAAATGAAGCAAGTGGTGTTAAATGGGGAGTTTTTGCCATGGGAAGAGAAGGCTTGCAAATCGGACTGGGGAGAGAAGCAAGTGGTGTTAAATAGAGTGTTTCTTCTATGGCAAAAGAAGGCTTGTAAATTAGACTGGGGAGAGAAGCAAGTGATGTTAAACAGGGAGTTTATTCCATGGAAAGAAAAGCCTTGCAAATCAGACTGGGGAGGGAGCAAGTGGTGTAAAATGGGTAGTTTTTTTCCATGGGAAGAAAACACTTGCAAATCGGACTGAGAACCTCTTTCACACACATGCACACACACAGAAAAAACACGTGCTTCAGGCACCAAAAGTGGGGCATCAGGCTTGCTTGTTTTAGGACCCTTCTAAGTAGTACTAGTGTATTGACCTGTATATAAATCGACCCAGGATTTTAGGGTCATGTTGGGGGCATATATTTCTCGACTTATAGTCAGGTATATACGGTATCTCCTGGTGAAAGGCAAGAGCACAATCTGTCCTGGGAGCACTGAACCACCTCTTCCCCTCTACTCTGTCAGCCATCCAGCCTTTAGTGTGAGCACAAACAGTTATGCCTGCTGGAATTTTGTAAGTTCTTTGGCATTGTTTTCCTTTGCTTCATCCTTTAGATCCTTTGTCACATGCCCCTAGGTTTTATCTATGCTTATGGAATGTATATTTTAATGCTGTAAGCCGCCCCGATTGCATTGCGCAGAGGGGCGGAATAAAAATAAATATTAGTATTGTTGTTGTTGTTGTTGTTGTTGTTATCATCATCATCATCCATGGGTCATATTGAAATCCATATTTTTGTCCCAAAAACCTGCCCTTGATATATACATGAGGTCAACTTACAGTCAAATATATATGGTAGATACAGAAAGATTTGGATTTGGCAGGTCAAAAACATAAAAAGCAATAAGGAAAGCAAATTATCTGCAAATAGCTTCAAAACTTGGGAAAATTTCCAGATTATGGGAAACTCACTCCTACATATTCATGAATGAGAAACAGAAGCACTGAAGTATAAGGTACACTCTATGCACCAGGAAACCCAGTTGACAGCTTCCTGGAAAAACTATGTGTTCAAATAAGAACAACCTTTCCCAATGTGGTGGCCTCCAGATGTCTCCCTCTAGCTGTGGTGTTATAAGAAATCTACTTCACCACATCTGGGAAGAGTCCTCTGGCTAGGGAAGACAGACCTAGAAAATGCCTCACAATGTCTATGCACAGTGATCTGCTTCAGGCACATAGGAGTCCCCTTTGGCAGTGAGACTGACGTGGAAAGAGGTTGATGCAGGTAAAACTTTTAAAACTACTTCTCTCATAGTAGAACCTAAGTAGCAGGCCAAATAGCCAGGTTATTTTGACCCAGACTGCTTCTGTTCTCCAAAGATTGTGGCTCTTCAACCAGCAGAAATGGTTATATCCAATAAGGCAATTACATACAATGCCTCTGATGACCAGAAAAGGCTTGCCTGGAGCTTAGTGCTTTTTCATCAGGTGAGATCCAACTGAATGTTAACAGAGCAGAAAGCCCTATCAGCACAGATATGCTCAATTGGCTGTGCTTGGCACTGTGCTAGTGGTTATTCCTGTTTAAAAAAAACTTGCCATCTGTTTACACAATGAGGCAGAAACTGCCTGTGTGCCCAAGCACAGGAACTATCAAAACACTTAGGCAGTCTGACCCATGAGGATCCTGGTCCAAGTATGAAGTTACTTCACCCGTCTGCTTCTCAAGAAGCCTTAGGATCAGATCTGGGAGAAAGTATTTGCAACTTCCAGAAGCCCCAGGCCATGTTGGCTAAAGGATTCTGGGAGTTGTAGCTCCCGAGAGTAATTTTTCCAAGCTCAACTTTTCCAAACACACATTTATTTGAAAGAAAAGCTCCACTTAATTCAATAGGACATTTTCAAGCAAGCAGGTTTTGAAACAATAAAAAATAACAATCTGAAGCAAAGTCTGGATGAAAGCCAGAAAGTGAAGAGATAAAGAGGCCCACCACTCTCCAGAAGCATATAACCTGATCCATCCTGAGAATGTTCTGAATGCTTTTTCATCTCCAAAATAGTCAAATAAACAAATAAATAAATGGAAGTAGGTTTTGATTATAGTCTTTTTTCTTTTCCCTAATTATCTTTCTGTGGGAGGGGGCAACTAGCTTGATTCAGTGACCTCACAGATGATTCTCAGCCAACAGACAGGAGGCATTTCACTAGAGGACATTACTATGGGTGTGTGGAAAAACAGAAAAATCTGAACAGACAAAAACCTTGCTTTTGAGAAGAATTTAAAATCTGAAATCTTATTGCACAAGGCATGTAAAGTGCTATTGCATCTGGATAACAGTGCCTTCTGATGCTTACCACATGACGTCGTCGCTATTCTGTTGTTGTCTGATGAGAGATTATTTTAAACCAATTCTTTTTACTAATGCAAAAAATGTGTTATTGACATCCTTTCTCACTTCTGTCATGCTATGATTTCCTGTGCAGAAGTTCGATAGCACTCTTACGCTGATTTAGAAGAGTCAATGGATAGACAGTGGGCATGTGCTTTGAGTGGGAGACACAGCCTCTTTCTGGAGTCTCTGTTGCTACAACAATACATAGCATGATAAAGACTCGTTCTCTTTTTCCTTCCCTCACTTCTTACACACACACACACATATGCGGCTTTAGGATCTGGATGCATAGGATCATGGTGGAAGAGACACACAAGAGATAGGGCAGGAGTTCTTGGCTTTGACTTTCTGCTTGTACCCTTCCTGCTCACTTGTGCTCTCTCCACTCCTCCCTCCCTTCCCATTCCAACACTTCTAAGTAAAAATGACTTGCCTGGGCAAGCAAGGAGGAGCAGTGGGGAGGAAGCCTGCCCACACTTGTTCCCAGTTCCCAGCTGCTACTGCCACTGCCACAGCTGCTGTGGGGAAGGAGACAAGCCTGATGTGTCAAAAGTGGTGAGAGATGAGGGAGCTGCCTCGTCATTGTTATAACAATGTAGATTATCACTTGGGGAAAAGGAGGGGAGTGAAGCAGATCGCTTCCATCCTTATCCCATTCCTGTCCTTCTCCCATCAGTGAAGTGAAGTAGCCCCATCACTTTGTATTAATAGGAGTTTCCATTAATACAAAGTAATGGGGCCATTCCACTTCACTGACAGGAAAAGGACAGGATAAGCACAACGTTGTCTGACAATCTTTCCATGATTGTGCAATAAGGACAGCATAAGGATGGGATAATGACAGAATAAGTGCAACATCATCTGATAATCTTTGCATGATCGCACAAGAAGAACAGGAGTGATCCACTTCACTCCCCTCCTTTTCCCCATGTGATAATCTCCAGTGAAAAGTGAAGGGGATAATTTTGGAGGTGGTACTGGATAGGCAGTCTGTGTGCAATAAGGTTTTGGTACTATTGGGCACAATAATCCCAGAGCAGATATGAAGGTGTAAAAGGTAAGATTGCAGCCTCGATTGCATAGCATTTTTACAGACAATGGAATGGTAGCAGGAGAAGGGCCTTGTGCAATAAGTCTCTTGAACTTTTCTGCCAGTAGTGGCTTATAAAACATACTTCAGGGAATTACAAAAGCTGGAATTTGGAATGTGGCAAATAATCAGATGCCCTGCAGGTTAAAGCTTGAATTGAAGAAACCTACATAAGCATGCACACAAACACAATGAACAGAACGGAAAGATCCATACAGAGAAGATTAAATTCTTTCATTCTTGAGACAAAGAAGTCTCTTTCCTCTTTCAGTTCTCAACTGCTGAAACAAAAATCCATATGGAAAATGAAACAACTAAACTAGATCAGATATTTGTAACCAGCAACTAGGCATGAGAGGTTGCTCTTAAGAAGAATGAATATAGTGACAAGAGGAAGGCATAATTACAGTTGAGCAGTAGTGGGATGGTGCATTTAGACCCCAAAAGTCATCCAACCACTGCTCAGTTATGGATGGCTTCAGGATATTCATCGTAAAAGTACGTTGGACCCCTGGTATATGCTGGGTTTTGGTTCCAGGTCTCCCTATGGATACCAAAATCCATTGATGCTCAAGTCCCATTAAATAGAATGGTGTAGCAAAATGGTGTCCCTTATATAAAATAACAAAGTCAAGATTTGGTTATTGGAGTTTATATATCTTAAAAAATATTTTCAGGCCATGCATGGATACAGAGGACTGACTGCAATATTCTAAAGTCTAATTTTTAATCATATTTAACTAATGGTTGGGACTGGCAAATTCAGAGTTATGCTCACTGTAGAATTCACACAGAACTAAACCTAAATGTTAGGAATTTTATGACTTTGTCACTCAAAGTGAGGTAAACCATGTTTCTGAGTTTCAGCTGCCTACTATGTGTATTTAAATTGCCAATAGTGTTGATTAAGAAACCTAAATTAAGCAATAAATTACAAGTTACACACTTCAGACTAAGTCAAATGGAAGGAAAATCAATTAAGACTGAAGTAATTAAGATAAAAAAGTAGTAAATGCAGACTCATTCTAATATCTGCTTTGTAGAGGGGCGGGATATAATAATAATAATAATAATAATAATAATAATAATATCTGTATCTGCTTAAGGGACAGAGGGTCCCTTTTCCAAGTAAGGCATAGTTTAGCACAGGAACAGGGAAAGCGTGTTTTTCAGTCGAGATGAGCCTTAGCAAGTCTTGGACATGGGAAATCATCACCTTCCAATGTGGTACAGGGGGATCGAAGCATTCACTTCCACTTTGAAGCTCACTAGGTTTCCTCTCTACATCCAAATTCTGGGAAGTCTAGTCAGATTAATTATTTTATAATTAATAAATTATCAGTATGTGTTTGGTTTCTGTTATCCAAGTCAGCCTTTCCCATTCTGATCCCTTTCTGGACCATTTCCCACTAGCTTTGTAAGTGGTCAGAAATCCAGGGATTTTTTCATTTCACTTCCCACCAGCCCTAGCCATCCTTGCCAGTATTCATGAATCATGGGAGTTATAGTTCAAAATAAGCATACCTAATAGAGAAAAGCTGGTCTAAAATTTGCTCATAATTAGTTTCATGGACAGGGAATGGTGCATCTGATCCAGCACACTTCTGATATTCAAATCTAACCCTGGAGTGAATTTTAAAGTGTTAAATTAGGAGTTAAATTAGAATTTTAAAGTGTTAAATTGATAGTCACAAAAATGTATCTCACTCAGCACAGATGCTAATGATAGACAGGTAAAGATATCTCATACCCTCAAACTGACCTGATGTGACAGGGAAAGTCCCGATTAATCTTCTGTCATCCCACTTTTCCAGGTGCTTTTAAACCGTCCCAATTTCTCTCTCATCCTCACACTGGAAGGAGGTCCCAAGTAGAGTGCCATCGAGTTCTGTCCTAGGGCCATTGTTCTTCAACGTTTTTATCAATGACTTTGATGATGGGGTGGAGGAAATTCTTATCAAGTTTGCAAATGACACAACACTGGGAGGGGTGACTAACACATTCGAAGATAGGAACAGAATTCAAAAGAAACTTCATAAATTAGAAAATTGGGCAGAAATTAATAAAATGAAATACAATAGAGACAAATACAATATTCTACATTTAGGACAAAAAACAAATTCACAGGTACAGGATGGGGGATACATGGCTCAGCAGTACTACCTGTGAAAAAGACCTTGGGTTTATTGTTGATCATAAAGTGAACATGAGACAGCAATGTGATGCTACAGCAAAGAAAGCAAATGCAATTTATACAGCATTAATAGAAGCTTCTATTCTAAGTTGAGGGAAGTAATAGTCCCTGGTCAGGCCTCAGTTCTGTGTTCAGTACTGGGCACCTCATTTTAAGAAGGGTATAGCCAAGCTGGAGTGGATTCAGAGAAGAGCAACAAAAATGACAAGACGTATGGAGAACAAAACTTATATAAAAAGGTTGAAGGAGGTGGCGGGTTGCTAAAAGAGAGGCTGTTGCCAATTGCAAAATCTATCCATCTAGCTAGCTATCCATGCAACCATCCATCCCTCCTAAAATGGTAGCCATTATGGGGTTGACTTAGTCAGACACAACAGTTAATGCAGCTTCAGACTGCTCCAAGATGTTTGGCTGGCCACTAATAGCAAGAGATGTACTGGATGAAGATAAAAGGGTTGCTCAGGTCCAAAAACTTGGGCATAAGTCAGATGTTGGGTTTGAGCCATGCAGTCATACTATCTGTGTGTGTGTGTAGGGGGGATATAAAAACCTTACAATTTTAATTCTAATTTTATAAATTTTCTGTTTCATATACAAATAATAACCTGCTTGGTTTTTTTAAACCAATGTCTGTGGTTTTCCTTTCAGTCTAATGGAGCCCCACATAAATATGAACTCCAAAAATGGTAGTGATGATGGCAGGAAATGATTTCCTTGGAAAATGAGGTGGTAGCAGAAAGCTTCATAAGTACAAATTAGGAAATGCTGGAATAGACATAACCAGAGCATTTCAAACTTCAAATGATTGAACAAGATGAGGATATAGATATGCAATATCCCAATAGGGTCAGATTACACTAGTTAGAAAGAAAGCACAGGGAATTTATGTCCTAAAAGTACAAAAAAAATGAGTGTGGAGAGTATCTGAAATACATGTTATTCAAGCCATTAGATCTGGCATGCTAGTTCTTCTCCTACACATGACTGTGTGTAGAAAAATCATGACTCTTTCATCAAAATAAGTAAGAATTCATATACACCATATTCTGAATCAAAAAAGAAGGAACTATAGGGATTTCTGGAAAAAGCTCATTTTGTCCCACAATCATACTGCTAAAACAGCTCCCAGTGGGAAATGGAACCCAGTCAAGAGAGTCATAAAATGCTCCATAATCTTATCTTCCACAAAGCTCTAGATACCTTGTATGATATCCTTCCACTATAATCTTCCTTAAATCTTTTGAACTGTTATTTCCTGGGAGCATATTTTCCAATATGTGAAACATGACAAAACAAAATCATATATTGGTGTTGCCACATTAGAAGGGAGAAACATATGATCTTCCAGATGAACTAAAGTACTAGTCCTTTCAGTGCCACCCAGCATGAAAAACAGTAAAGAGTTGTAGGAGTTGTAGCCTAAAACATCTGGAAGACCAATGGCTCCCCAGCTCTGGAGTAGCACATGACCAGCTACTTGCTGCAAAACACTTGGTGTGGATGGTCATAATGGACCTTAAGCAATGTTCCTTCACTGTGGTACTCTGTGCACAGCAAAGTAATAAGTAAGTATCTACAGACATTGTAAGACTGCTGGTAACAAACGGACTTCAGCAGCTGCTATGATCTTCATAGGGCTGGGCCTATAGGTCACCATGAGAACGAAAAACAACAGAATAATTCCCAGGGAGCAGCTGTGAAGTAAAGACCAGCTGCCCCCACTACTAGGAAAATGTAAAGCCCTGCTTCATGATCTTTCATGAGCAATTTTTTTACATGTTTGGACTTCCAATTATTATTTTAAGAACAGGAGATAAAATCTATTTAGGTACTGCTTACACACAAAACCATTTATGTTTATGCTGGCAAACTGAACCAAGGAAATGTAATAATCTTTAGTGATGCTCTGCAATTCAGTTTCTTGAGAAAGCTCCTTTAAAAAAAAAAAAAGAATCTGTTATCTTATACAGGTGCTAGAATCTCCCTGGCCCCACTTCTAATGTCCCCAAAGTGCTAGAAACCCTTATGCCTCCTAAAGTGCCTTTACACTTTGAGTGACACCTCTAAGCCCAACCGCACCATTCTAAATCAAAACTTGATATGGATTTTCAAGCATTTCATATTTTTTTAAAAATGAATACATTTCCCCTTACTTTTTGGACTTGTGTAAAGATAGAAAATTGGTACCCAGATCCTCTGATTTTACCCATCCTTTTGTTAGATACATGTATTCCACATTCTGTACACAAGTTAGATAACAGAGCATAAAGTGAAAATTTTTAACATTTTTTTCAGAAATAGCAATGTTAGCACACTCTGCAATACCCTATGTTATTTTGGGTACAAATATTTTGTCATATTTTGTTATAATAGCAGTTACATAGTGGCCAACAGCATGATCCTGGAAAAGACATGATGGCTTTAAAGGTCATTAAGGGGCTGTACAGACCTCACCAAAGGGGCAGTGGCAAGCCACCTCTTTCCTCACCAGATCAGGGCCATGGCAAGCACGTGACATGGATCCAATCTGGCCTTTCCACAGTGCAAAAAAAGCTGCAAAAAGCATAAGACCTGAGGGCATGTGGAAAGGACTCATGTAACTTAACGGCTGTAAGTATTGTTCGTTCCCAACCTCCTGCCATGTGCATTTCCTCAAGATCAAAGAGAAAAGAAATTTGCCTAGAAAACCCTATGATAGTTGCCATAATTCAAAAATAACTTGGATGTACACAACAACAATGTGCTTTTGAAATAATTGTCTATTTAGTTTTTGAAAAACCTTTTGCACCTAATAGGATCTACATGTATTTGGTTTTAATTTATTGTATGCTACTTTGGTTCCCATACTGGGAGAAAGGTGGGCTACAGATTAAATAAATAAATTTTAAAAATCTAACCTGACTGAAGCAGAATCTGTACAGAAATCTCTAGAGCAGGGGTAGGCAACCTTTTTGAGCTGGGGGCCGGGTTGCTGTCCCTCAGACAATGGGGGGGGGGGCCAAAGCACCATAAATAAATAAATAAATAAATAAATAAATAAATAAAATGCATGCACACACTCTCAGCCCCAGAAAAGCCATGGCAAACCCTCTGTGGAGATTTTGCCAAGAAAACCCCAAGAACAAGTAATAACAACAATAATCAATATCATCATGGCGGGCGGTGGCAGCGGCAGGGGGGCAGCGGGGGGTGGCGGCAGGACCGGTCTGGGGCCGGTCCAAAGGCCTCGGGGGGGGCGCATCCGGCCCCCGGGCCTTAGGTTGCCTACCCCTGCTCTAGAGAGCAACCACAACTCCAAAATTTCTTTTCTCTGTGTAAACAATGCAAATCAAAAAGGTCATGGCTGAATCCCAAAGTTAGCATACCAGAATGACTCATAATTCACAAGCCGAAATGTGCCATACTTTTCCCAGTTATGAGTATGAATTTTAATACAAAGACTACAATACTGAATCTGTTTCTTTGGAAGCTTCTTTTCTCACCATCATGCAAAATACACTGTGGATTACATGACACAATGAAAGTACACCAGAAAACAATGCTAACCCTCATGGGGTTTTCAGCCTTAAGGTATTTGTTTGCTTATGCATGTCAATCTACTTTTTAAAAAAATAAAAATAAAACAAAACCAGGAAGCAGCATATCTCAGATCTACAGCAAACAAGGAACAAAACTGAGCTACTGATAACAGATCTTGGGAAGTAAATATGATCCATAGAGGACCCTCTTCATTTTCTCCCCCTGACTGTTTTTTATATTCTTTGCACATCCCTAGAGCATCCCTCCATTCTCTTCTTCAGAGCTAGCTCTTTTGCTACCTTGGCAACGGCCATCCCAGTAACATTCAATTAAAAAAAAAAGAATTGGAAGAACAGAGAGGTTCGACGTATTTACAAAATCAATTTGCACAGAGAAATTTCTTCTTCCCTCCTCCCCATCTACTCATTCTCATAAAGAAAGAGGTAACTCAGATTCCCTTCTTCATTCCTTCTTCCTCACCCCACAAAACCCCCTGGTGTATCACTAGCTGCAAGAAGCTGCATGGAGCCTGCAAACACAGCTGAGCTGGAAGAAATAACAGTGAATGGTTCATTGAAAAATGACTTTGTAACCGTGGATCCAACCATTGGCCTGGTGGGGGGTGCAGGTAAAACATTTCTGCAGACAGGAAGCACCACAAAGCAGCTTCTATTAAGTGCAGAGGCTTTATTTCCTAATTATCTTTGCCAAATAACTCCCCCGTGGATATAAGATTTCTCAATGTCAGAGTGTATCTGCCATAGAGCTTGATTGCTGCGCTTTCCCTCTAATTTTTAATACAATCTCCAGACTCATTCTTAAATCTATTTTGAAATGGGCTCTCCCTGCATTTCAGAGAAAACAGAAGAGAAGGAAAAGGCAGAGGAAAGGAGGATTGCACAGTCTTTGAGCAAAGATAATTGGGCAATTAAACAATTAGTGGAAAGAAAAATCCCACTGTATTCCTCCTGCCGTGTCTAACGGGGGGGGGGGGGGTTAATTTCAGCCTGGAACTGATGGAACACAGCCTGACCAAAGGGCCTGCTTTTCTCCCAAGAGACAGCAAAATGTTTATCTTGTATATACTGCCCATTCTCCTTTCCTCAGATGTGCAATGTTTCATGGGAAACAACCCCACAAAGGTAGGGACTATGTTCTCAGAAACATTTTGTTTAAGAATACTGGGGCTTGTTCTGGGCACAGAGTTGAAAGGAAGCTTAAGAACAGTCAAGGAAAATAGTTGCCATGCTGTGCATGAAATTACTCTGGAATGCTTGTGCCATGTAATATATTGTAATGAGACAATATATTGGCTGGATGACCTCAAATTCCCTTCCAAAATCAGCAATTGTGAGGTTATGAGAAGAACTGCGTGGTCAAAACTGCCAAATGGAGTCTGGCTACATCCAAGAAAACATGGCCAAGTAACCTTCCCTTAACACAAAACCAGTATCTTCCAATGACTACTCCCAGAAAAAACTAAATTCTCAGTGATGCATCTGCATCCCCGGAGTACTCACCACTCCGGGGATGCAGAAATGGGCTGCAAGGATGCAACAATATAAAAGGATTTTAAAATAACAAGATAATCTGTATGGATGATGGAACTATTCAGACCAGGGTACAAAATGAAGTCCCAGTTGTGAGTTCTTGAGGTTTCTGTTTAGGAAAAAAAAATGGTCACCTAACAAGGTTGCCTTTGGGAAGAAAGAGTTGCCATTCAGTGTGGAATTACTCTGGAATTCCTTTGCCAGGTATTTTTTTTTTTTTATTAAGGCATCTTTATGACATGGTTCAGAGCTGTTCACAAATGCTGTTTTGTTCTGTTTTTAAAATTCAAATTCAAGTTTGGTCAGCCTTCTAGATGCACTGGATTACTCATGCCACCAGCCTCCAGACATACCAGTTGGAGATACTGCAGGTTGTAATCCAAAGCATCCAAATGGCAGTAAATTAGGAAAGGGTGTTATAATACATGAAACAGTTATCTGTTGCTGTTTTTAAACTTTTGAATTTTCCCGCTGGCAGTTTTCCTACTCAATCAATCAATCAAAGTTTATTGAATAGCCCAGAGGCCGTTTCAAGGTGCTAGAAGCATCATACTAAAAGCAAAATCACAACAATAAAATAAATATAGCGCGAGAGCAGTAATCAGCCCCTATACTATATAAATTCATATGTTTAAGCTAAATAAACACCAGCCATGTACCCATTATAGACAACTTATACGTGTCTAACAGGTATACAAAAATACTAAGAAATATACTAATGGACAGTAAGAAAATGGGATAGGTACTCTTGTATAGGTACTCTAGGATAGAAATATAATAAAATAATAAGATAAATTAACAATGAAGTTAGGATTTTGAATTGGAGATAGAATTAATATTAAAATTAGGATTAAAACTCAGATTAGAGTTCAAATTCAAATTAAATTTACATAAAATTCACATTTACATTTAATTCAGTTTAAGAATTAGAAATTAAAATTAAAATTTAGATTAAAATTAAAATTAAAAATGAAATTAAAATGAGAGGTCAAGATGACAAAATACATCCTTCAACACATTTCAAACCAATTCATCACCCTTACAGTTAACTCCAATCATCCCGACATATCTAGATCTTAACAGTACTGCTTTATGAAGGAACCGAGCTGTAGCAATAGAAATTTTTACGTTTTGTCCACCCATAAAGTATGACAATCTGATGTGAGTGTCCCAAAATATTGTTCTTTTAATATAATAATATAAGTATTGATCCCTTTCCGCTTGGTACAAATTGCATTTGAACAAAATATGTGATAGATCCTCAATTTCTTGAACCCCGCAAATACAAAATCGTTCATTATAAGGGATACCTTGAAATCTACCATATCTTACCATGGTATCTAATTGATCGAATCTAGCTCGGGTAAATACCTCTCTGAGGTGTCTAGGGATCTGTATTTTTAGATAAGATGGCATTTGAAAGGATCTCTTATGTTGGCTCAGCCATTTTAAATTGCCTACCCTACTAAGAGTAGCAATATCTTCTTGGGCCGCGATGTCCTGCTGGCAGTTTTCCTACTCAAAATGTTCTGAGCTATCTTCTCTTATGGGATGTTACCAGACACTCCTATTTCACATATTCCTGGGCTCAGCATAAAAATTTCACAAAACTTTAGCTTCCATTTCATTTTACTCACATGTATGCACAAACCAATTGACACAATATATCTAATAACAACACACATAAGACAACACATTTAATTAAGGCATTGTAGTCTAGTCCATGAAAACTCATCATACTGTCAGTTTTTGAGGTGCTACACCACTCTTGTGTTTTTCCAGCCACAGAGAACACAGTTACTGTACTCATTTGGATGTTGATTTTGATGTTACCAATGTGAAGTTGAAGGCTTTCACTGCCAGCATCCATAGGTTTTTGTGGGAGTTTTGGGCTGTGAGGCCATGTTCTAGAAGAATGTCTTCCTGAAGATGTCAGCCACAGATGCAGGCGAAACGCCAGGAATACATTCTTCTAGAACATGGTCTCACAGCTGGAAAATCCCACAAAAACTTATGATTTTGATGCTGTTGTTGTTGTATGCCTTCAAGTCATTTCTGACTTATAACAACACTAAGGCAAACCTATTGTGGTTTTTTCTGCACTGTTTGTTCAGAGTGGGGTTGCCTTTGCTTTCCTTTGAGGATTAGAGAATGTGATTTATCCAAGGTCACTCAGTGGGTTTCTGGTGATGAACAGGGATTCAAATGCTGGTTTCCCAGAGTCCTAGTCCAATACTCAAACCATGGCACAACACCAGCTCTCCTTTGGCATTTTAAACATACTTGAATGAATTTCTGCTCCTGTTTCCATGTTTTGCTTGTCTTTTTTGCATTGTTAAAAGGGGTAACCTTATTTGTCTAACATTTCCAGACTTTCTTCTCTCACTGTAACCTTGGATGATCTTGTGCTAAGAATGAAGCTATTTAGAGAAGAGCATAAGGAAGTCGGCAGTATATCTAGAAGCTGACTCTTTGCTTTAAGTGACATGGTTGAACAGTTGCCGCAATGTCAGTTTGGTTCATGTATCTCAGTTAGAATTGCAACTGAGTGAACTCTGTGCCATTGACAGACAGGAGAATAAGTCCTACATGCTTGGGAATGTGGCTGTTGTCACTAAGTCCTACATGCTTGGGAATGTGGCTGTTGTCACTATCGCTTGGGAGCCAAAATACTATTTACCTACTGGGCAAGGAAATAATCTTGAAGCTCCTTGCCAATCTCCCCAGGCCTTGTCCACTCATAAATGTAAAGGCAGTGCAGTATCTACATCTCCTCTCTCCTTTCCTCCATGCAGCTGGAACTCAGTGAGTGGGAACCATTTCCTGTGCCAGATCTTCATTCACCCATCCTTCTAGCCTGGTCACGCTGGATAAAATTTCACCCACAGGGCCAAGCAGAGGCTATTTCCAAGCCAAATGCTATAATTTCCAACCACAGCAAATTAAACAGCAAGAACTTGTGGAAAGGCTACAGGAAAGATGTGGCTGTGACCCCCAGCTTTCTATTCTTCCAGGCAGGTCACACTCCAGGCCAGCTGGTCCCGGCTGGCCCTGGACTCACAAGGATCATATGTCTTAATGAGAGTGGGAAAGCAAAGACAAATCCAGGGCAGTTTTGTTCCCACATTGCCAGAGCCCTTGATAAGATTATGCTGCAGCTGGGAAGTGTACAGTTTTCATCCCCCTCCGCACTGGTCAGTGTTACATATCAGTAAACAGTAGGGAGGAGCAGAGAAATATGGCAGTTTTGCAGTCTCCTGAACACTATTTTTTGTCAGGGATACAGCACTACAGACAGCATGAAAGGAGGGCAATGCCCGTGCAAATAAATAATTCTGCACCCCAAGTGAAATTTTCAGCCTGCTATTATCACCATTGCAGGGAATGAAGTGCTAAATTGTTCACACTTTAGACCTTAGATTTGCTGTGTTCACATTTCATTAGGAATGTCCCCTTTTCTTTGGATGCCTAAAGTGCATGTCTAACTGCTCCAATGAAATCTTCAGTTACTGCAATGCAAGGAATTTGGAGATGGAAGAAAAATTTCATGGGACGACAGAATTATTATTGATGAGGCAATACTCTCTTCTCCCCCTCCTCTTAACTACACTATGGCTATTTTCTGTCCCAAACATGAAGACATTGGCAAATGTCAGTAAATTCTTCTCAAATGGAACTGAAACATAATTTTCCAACATTTGTACTCACCCATTACACTAGGTACAGTGATTCCCAGCATAAAGAGGATGTAGCTGAATATGTATTATACAAGGATTCAAACTCAGAGTTCTAAGCATTAGGGGTGTATTTCTTCATTATTATTTTTTTCTTGAAGAAAACAATGACTAATTTTACTGATTTTCTTCCAACTGCAAGAAAGTCTTTGAAAACCACACAGTTTTCAAAGCCTGTTTGCAATTCATAAGCTCACAATGTACACGAGATTGTGTAGAAAATGAAATTTTCTGCATGAGAAACAGGTTTCTGTGCATATAAAAATCTGTGCAGAAAATGCTGGTTTTTGCACAAAATGACTATGTATGAATTTTCTGCAGAATAAGTCCAGAAATTTGAAGATTCTTATGAATCCAGGGCTCTTCTCATTGGGGTTTCTTGCACCCAAAATATTTTTAAATCATTTTTTTTAAAAAATAATATTTTCCCATCTCTATTAAGCACTCAAAGACCAGATCCTGTATGGGTGAATCTGTCAGTTTCACATTTTCACAGTTTCTTCAACATTTGAATTTGTTTACATCTGTAGTTCTTTCCATCTTCTGTATGAAGACAAGGGTGGATTTTGATCAAATCTGGGAGCAAAAAAACAACTGAAACAAAGTTCTCCCCCATCCCCAGTAACCTTGAGGAGGAAATGAAAGCCAAAATGGAAAGGATAATGACTCAGATTCTATTTCTTCAGTAGGTTAGTACTGGCCTGAGTTGTGTGTGTAGCACAAGAGGGAGCTGTGTTACCGGACTGGTGCTTCTCTAGCCAAACAACTCTTCAGCCTGTCATCTGTCCACAACTATCTCTGTCCCAGGTAAGAATATCCCATCATCCTGCCCTCCCTCCCATGTCTACTCTCCCTGTATGACCGCCTCTCCCTGTATGAGCCCCCCCGTGCCCTTCATTCAGCGGGGAAAAATCTGCTCTCACAACCTAAAACGAAATTCAAGCAGACTTCCCTAAGGGCATTTTCAGTCGTTGCCCCTAAACTGTGGAATGGCCTGCCGGATCAGATACGCCTTATTACGTCTCTTACCACTTTTAAGAAAGCAATTAAGACGGAGCTCTTCCGGCAGGCCTTCCCAGAATAACTCTGTACAGGGATATGCACAGCTGAGCCACTTATCTGGTCTCTCTACCGAGAGTGGCATTTTGTTTTATCTTTTATTATTTATTTTAGTTATATGTCTGTTTTTAACTCTATTATGTTTAATACTGTTTTAAGGGGGGAGGGTAGTGGGTGAAGGGCAAGAATGTGGATTTTAACTGTAATATTTTAATTGATGTACGCCGCCCCGATTGCCGAGCAGAGGGGCGGGTTACAAATAAAATTTATTATTATTATTATTATTATTATTATTATTATTATTTCTCTACAGTCCAAAAACACACTGCAGAAATCATCCAGTTTGAGACTGTTTTAACTGCCCTGGCTCAATGCTATGGAATTCTGGGAACTGTAGTTTTGTGAGACATTTAGCCTTCTCTGTCAGAGAGCTCTGATGCCACACAATAAACTACAGTTCCCAAGATTCCCTAGCACTGAGCCAGGACAATTAAAGCAGTCTCAGACTGGTTGATTTCTGCAGTGTGCTTTTGGACCTATGTGGTTTCAGTCATAACAATCTATAGCCTGTTCTATTACAAAGGCTGACAGAAGTTTGTATGAAAAGAGAGTTGTGTTAAAGACTATCCTTGTAAATAACAAACATTAAACACAAACCAGATATTCACTTATGAAACAAACAACAAATCATACCAAATGTTGATAACAAGAATAGATCATCAGAATATAAAACCAAAAATCAATTTTTTAGATTGAGTCACAAATCCTGGTTCAGGAATCCTTGCTCCAGTAATTCCAACCGCAGTGGGTCCTTGGTCTCTACTGGGGTTTGGTTCCAGGAGCCCCTGTGGATACCAAAATCAGTGGATGCTCAAAACCCATTAAAGGCAATGGTACAGTAAAATGGTGTCCCTTATATAAAAATG
Organism: Phrynosoma blainvillii; assembly: GCA_026167975.1. Lineage (NCBI taxonomy): Eukaryota > Metazoa > Chordata > Lepidosauria > Squamata > Phrynosomatidae > Phrynosoma > Phrynosoma blainvillii. The sequence goes on from JANUYF010000004.1 coordinate 267,850,750, forward strand.
GCAAAATGAAGGTTTGCTTTTTGGAGCTTATCCATATAAAAAAAATATTTTCAAGCCATGGATAAAGAATCCAGGGATATGGAGGGCCAATTGTACAAGAGATAGGAAAGTGGGACTGACTGTCCTCCCCCCTCTCCGCCCCCCGTACCACATTGTCATTACCACCTTTCTCACAGTGGAAAGGGATCTTGTGGAAAAGGAGCTGTTTTATGTATGGAGGTTCCCTGTGTGACAATCCTTCAGTCATATGAACTGCTCTAAGCAATGATGGATCATGGCTCCCATGTCAGTAGGACAGTGAATGCAATCTGGGTTTGGTGTAAACCTTAAAAGTGCTTATTTGAGATGCTGAATTTATTTTGCACATAGGATACAGTACCTGTGTTAGCTCCTTCACAGTTCAGATTAAAACCTGATGGAGACTCACCGTGCCATCCACATGGAATCTATTAGCTACTATTGGCTTTACTGTTTTCATTTAATCTTCTGTTCCACAGGCCGAATATACCCAGATATATTAATTGTACCTCTTGGGATTTCATTTCCAAAGCACCTACCACCCTGGCTGCTCTACCCGGGACAACCTCTGACTCTCCCGCAACAACCTTCTCCTAAGAGCAGGGGTAGGCAACCTTTCCCCTTTAAGGGCTGAGGGACTTCAGCTCCCAGAATCCCAGGAGCTATTGGCCAACATGGGACTATTGGCCAACATGGCTGAGGCTTCTGGGAGCTGAAGTCCCTCGGCCCTTAAAGGGGAAAGGTTGCCTACCCCTGCCTAAGAGGATACTCAACCACCTGAGAATCCAACCCATATTTTACCATTTTATCAACAAGGCTATCATAAGATAACTCATCAAATACTTTGCTATAAGAAAAACTTGCTACGTCCACAATATTCTCATGATCTACCAGACTGGTAATTCTATCATAAAAGGATACTTTCTTGTTGTTTTTTAAACTAGATTTTTAAATTTCATTTAATATTTATTTATATTGCTAGAACAAAGTGTGGAACAGGTCTTTACCCTGGTTTAGAAGAGAATCATGCCATCGAAATGGTATGAGTTTCCCTCCTTTTTTGGAAAAAAAAATGAAGGGTGGGGTTTGAGGATCACTCCAGAGGGGTTCTGGGGGACACAAGATTGGCCTTGGGACTACATGTGTTTCCAAGGCTGCATGTTTCTCACTCCTGCTCAAGTGAATAAGAGAGAAAAATACTTATTATATGACTGTGATGTGTAGTTTGTCATATAAAACTTGGAAGGAAAAAATCAAATTAAAACATCTTCCACTTAAACAATTTAAGAGAGGTGGAAGTAAAGGTAGACAGAACCCCTCTGAAGTTTGAAAATCCTTTAAGTCAGATTTGACAGCGTCAGCTCCATATTTGGAAAGAATGAGAGGTCTCTTCTAGACAGTGTCCAAGGTATTGTACCTCCTGGTAGCAGATAGTCTCACTCTCCTCTTACATATTTTAAAATAGAAGTGGTGCTGGGCAATGGCACAAGCATGCTGAGCAATATAATGAGCTCTGAGTAGCTGCCTTCGTTGTTCCATGGAACTGTGGGAGTTTATGATATCAGCCATCTGGCCTGAGCATTATGATCTCTGCATCCTTAACAACTGCTCTAGGATTCTGGAAGATGATGGCAGGCTTGAACTTTGGCATAAACAGCTGCCCAGAACTCTGGTCTTTCCCCATTCCCTTCCCACCAACCTTCAGGGAAACCACACAAGGGTGTTGTTTATTTGTTTTTAGTGGTGGTGGTGGTGGTGGTGGTGTTATTTCCAGCTTATAGTCCACAGATCCAGTTTCTTCCCATATCTTTCCACAACTACAATCCAAGACATGCACTATGATATCCCACCACTGACCATTCATACTGATCAGCACCCTTTCCACCAACACCACTCCACAATATGCACTGACTTCTCCCCACCTTCACCAGCCTTACTCAGTGCCCCTTGTTTGATACAACACCTCCCTCTCCTCATGCTCTTCCTACTTACCCAGATGTGTTCTCAGAAAAAAGAAAGGTAAAGTGGAGGAGAGTAAACATGACTGTCCCACATGATGGTTGTGTACCAACACTGAAGACCACCCTTATGGATTTTACTATTTTTCCAAATATGGACAAAATAGCACCACAATAGAGTTGAACATGTGCTGTGCTGTTGTGGTGCTAAGATGGTGTAAAGTAACCTTATCCACCTCATCCCATTCTGTCCCACCTTCCATCTGAAGCATACAGATTTTACAAGTCACAGCAGTGTGAAAAGTTTGCTAAAAGAGGGAGACACTCTCAGAGCTAGAACATATGCCATGCTGTTGTGGCTCTAAAATAGCATGCAACCATTATTTTACCCACTCAATTGCATCCTGCCTCATTCTCCAAGCCCAAAAGACTACCAACTGGTAATATTACTTGCCACGAGAGACAGCGAATAGAGCTGGAGACATTATTTCTTTGAGGATTAGAACACTGGAATTTGAAGCATAGAGATTCCATGGCTAGAGCTGATGGTTGTTCTTTAGCCACCCAAAATTGTAATGGTGAATGAGAAGAGAAAGGGTAGAAAGGCCAGCTAAAACTGGAAACCCCCTTAGAATCAGCATCCTTCAGCTGGAGAAAACAGAAGAGACAAAAAAAAAAAATCAAATTGCCTCATGTTATTTTTTTTTAAATTATGGAAGATGGGGGTTGTGGCACATTAAAAATATTGGGAAATGGGGCTGAACAAATTGGAAGAGGGAATGTATCATTTGGTTTGTGAACAAGATTGTGATGTCCTCTGTATGGACAAACATCCTTGTAGAGCATGACAAAATCCTTGTCTGTCCCCCCCCCCCCGCCATATCCACATTCCCCTCTCTTTAGGCCTTGCGTCAGGTTGTATTACAGCACTCCCCTTTTCACTGGATTCTCTTTTCCACAGTCTCTTGTTTCCTCAGCTTACTCTTCCCTTTGCCCCCTTTCTTTGGCCAACCTGCCTCCAGTCTTTATTTAATAACTATTTACTTCTGCCATTTATACTCATGCCTTTCTAATAAAATATTCAAGGCAGCAATACAATAAAAAATAAAACACTACAGAGCAGTAAAAACAATAAACCACTAAACCCCAAAGCAACATATTTGCAAAGATTGCTCATCCAGCTCTCCCCACCCTAAGGGCTTGGGTGAAAAAAAGCAGCCCAGAACAATAAGGGGAGAGATCATGAGATGCAACGCCACTACCTCCTCCCTGTGCAATTAAGAATGGCAAACAATGCCAACCTCTTTTAGACTGTGGGTTCTCTCACAAAGACCTGTCCCCTAGGCTGTTAACTGAGATTGCAAAGGGTCTAGAAGTCATGCAGTGCCTTCAAGCTGAATGCACCTAAACAATCAGGTTGGGGAAGCCACCATCTGCCCTCTCTTTCAAATCTAGTACATTTCATGCTATTAGGCATATTGCTGCCTTCCCCACCATCCTCAGTAATGATTTTGTCCCCCACTCCACCCTCCAGAGCATTGGTCATGGGATGACCCAGCATCTCAGGAGGTGTTGAGCTCCCATCTGTCAAAGAAGTCAGGTTACAAGCAGCCCTGGGCACATGCCTGACAATCCATCTGCCTCTGCACATTTACACACAACACATCCATATTTGCTGTGGCAGTGATAATGGAAAAAGTAGTGCGATGCTGCGCCCCAACCAGGCAGGTGCATGTCTCACTCCTTTTCTATGCCCTCATTCTATAGGATCTCCAGAGAGCTTCCCTGGCCATGAATCAGATCTTCACAATGATGGCAGTTTCATGTGCTGCTGCTGCTGCCAACCTTACAGCCAGGGAGCTTTCGTTCCCCTCATATTTCTATTGCATCCAAGTCTGGTGCAGAAGCTCCCTTTCCTGTTTCTTGCTAGTTTACCCTGGCACTACCATGATCAGAGGAAAACTGACCATCTACTCAAGGGGGTGGTTCAAAACGGTAACATTTCTAAGCCCTGCCCTAAGGCCACATTTCACACTTACTCTTATTACATGTATTTCTCAGTCTAATTTCCAATGTCCTCTGCTAACAAGCAATCCATTCCGTCCTTCCCCATAATCCACTAGCACAGAGGAAGAGAGAAGGAGATGTTTGAAAAAGAGAGAGAGAAAGAAAACGGAGTTGCAATCTTGCCCATGTCTGGTTCTGGCTCTGCCTATGATTTGCTTCAGCCCTACCCACTGCCAGCATGCAACTTCCAATATATCACCAAAGAGAAAGATCGGAGCTGTAGTTCAAAGCATTTAAAGGACAAGAGGCAAGAGGAACTTGCATAACAAGAAGATATTCTATGTTGCACTGGAACACAGGAAGAGGGAAACATATCTCCGATGCCTTTGCTAAAGGTGGCGACAGCAGAGAGGCCCATCTCTAAACAAAGACAGGAACAGAATTTGCTAGAAGCTATCCATCTTCATTAGTTTTTGTGACTATATGCTTGACTGCTGTTTTTGGTCATGCAGCCCAAAAAATATTATAGGGAGTCTTGGTTTTGGCTAATGCTGGGGGAATTCAGGCTGGGATGAGGCCTATGGATTTCATTATGGATCAACCTACCAATAATTCAAGTACTGAGTTGACCTGACCAAATCAATTTCTGTCTGCCCATTCCTTCCCTCCAGGGAGTCCTTTCTTCCAAAAGTGCCTGAATGGGCCTATAATCCTGTTACCATGCATGTGCTGCCCATTCTTCTCCTGAGAGGCCCCAGGGAGGATTTGTATCCTACGCCCTAATGGGACTAATTCCTTTGCAAGTCCTGTAATGTGAGTTCCAGTCATAATGCTGGAACTGCTGAAGTGGGAGCACATGAAGATTTCATGCAGATATAGCATGAGTCAGGTATGGATCCTATCTTTCACCTTTCCTGGAAAAGGCAGCTACTATATTTAACCTATATATAAACTCCATTGTCATCAATGGCCACTCTCTTAAAAAAAAAAAAGTCTCTTCCAAAGATTTCACCAAACTAGTTAAAATTTGAAAATGTGAATGGCAGCACTCAGGCCTGAGATTCTTTTTCCTTTCAACAAAAATACAAAGGATCACGCAACAGTAAAACCTTGCTTCAGGTGGCAGGCATCACTTTTTGGGTGATAATCTCTTTCATAAAGGGGAGACAAGATGAGCAATACATTTGCAGCTCATAACTTTAAAAATAATTATCTTCTTGAGAGAAAGGGAAAAAAGCAACATCTTTGTAACAAAGCACCTTTCAAAGACCCCAGGTCTTATCCTGGTTTCTCCAAGTAGAATTGGGAAAGATACATCTGAAAACCTGCAGTTGTTGTTGTGTGCCTTTAAGTTGTTTCTGACTTATGGCAACCCTCAGGCAAACATATCATGGGATTTTCAAGGGCTGAGAGTGTGTGACTCGCTGAAGGTCACCCAGTGGGTTTCCATAGCTGAGTGGGGAATCAACCCTGATCTCGAGTCATAGTCCAATGCTCAAACCACTACACCATGTTGGCTCTCAACCCTGGAGAGCTGCTGCTAATCAGTGTGGATAATATAAAGTTAGCTGGATTTATGCTTTTATGCTACTTCCTAGATTCCTTACAAAAAGATGAAGATGGGAAAGGGAGGATGGGAAGGTCGGACATCAGTACAGTGTCATAGCCACTATCAACTCCTATACCAGAGCTTAGAAAAATTCCAATTTTGGACTACAATTCCCAGAATTCATGTATAATTGTGGGAGTCATATTCCAAATAAAAGATTCCCCCCCCAGCTGTGACCCACTGTGCAGTTATATTTCACACAGAACTGGGAATCAAAGACAGAATGCTAATTGGTGGGCCAAAAACTGCCCTGGCAAGTTTAATTGCTTTACATCAATCACATACAGTACATGGCTGCAATCCTGTATGGTTGAACATGTTAGTCAGTAGTCTGTTAGTAGTTAGTCTGAATGTGGATCTATGCTAGGCTGAGCTATATAAAACCCCTTGACTTACTGCCTCTGAAGCCCCCTTCACAGCCATTCTATGCTTCATGAAGGGGTGAGCAGATCACACATCTGGCTACATTCTCATAGCCAGATGTGAAATTATTACAGCAGTGCTGAGACTTGGTGGAACTCAGTGCTAAAGTCATCGCTTTGCATCTGCCTACATCTCCATAGTCAGATGCTTCTGGGATTGTGACCACTCCACATGAAGCACAGAATGGCTGTGCATGGGGTTTCAGAGGCTGTTCAGTAAGTCTGGGGTGCTTTGGATAGTGTGGAGGGAGGAAGGGAAGATCTGCAGTGCACCCCAAAAGGACATGTATATGCATAAGGGAAACAGAATGTCAATCCTTAACAGTTATGTAAACCTGAAATAAGGTCACCAGATTTAATATTGTTGGTCTGGACACTCAGTATCCTAAATTAGAACAAATGTTTCACACTGATCCTAAAACAAAACAAAAAAAGCTAGAGCAATAAGACACTGGAAATATAGACCTGCATGTATAGCATTTGATAGATGTACAGAGGCCGTTCTTGGTCTCTTGGCACCAACTCCGGAATCATGTATTCCATTCAGCAGGCACTCTAACACACTTATGTTTTTGTCATATGCCTTCAAGTCAACTCCAACATACAGCTATCATATCATAAGGTTTTCATGGCAAGACCTATTCAGAGAGGGTTGCAAGAGTGAAGAAAAAAAATCCAAAGAGCTTAATGACTGGGCATGAATGCTCAGCACAGGACCTTATCCCACGCTGCTCTCAAAAGTGGCAAGAAAGCGATATGAGCATCATTCCAGTACTATAGCGCTAGTATAAATATGGCGCTAGTGCTATAATAGCGCTATGGATCACCTCGCGCTATTGCAATGCCCGCTGAAACCGACATTCAAAAGAATGCGAATGATGCTGCATTCCGAGCGGTTTCTTGCTGGATTCTGAGCAACGCCGTGGGATCACGCGGAAAACTATAGCGCTATAGCGCCTGATTCTTAGCGGATTCTGAGCGACGTCGTGGGATCACGCGGAAAACTATAGCGCTATAGCGCCTGATTCTTAGCGGATTCTGAGTGACGTCGTGGGATCACGCGGGAAGATACAGCGCTATAGCGCCTGATTCTTAGTGGATTCTTGCTGCTTTTGGCCCCGTGGGATAAGGTCCACAGAATGATAAGTGTCTGCTGCACGGTGGAAAATGAGATGACAGAAAGAAAGAGGAATGGATTTGAGAACTGCACACTTCAAAACTTTGTCAAACAGTGTTGCATAATAACCAAATAATATTTAGATGCACATTTCCAGTTAGTCTTATCGTTCCTGTCAGATGTAAGACCAGGTTCTCTCTACAAACATCAGCACGGATTTCATACAAAAACACTGCACAGATGTTAGAGTACAGTGCTATGAGTAACACTCAAAACAGGAAAAAACTAAAGAAAGACTATAGATGATTGCAACCTACTTTTTAGATTACTTGGTAATGACTGTCCTATCAATGCTGAGCATTACCACTGAATAATAGCAATTGCAGTCAAAGCTGCTTCTGCAATTCCTTTCTGTTCAACAAGGAATGCTTTGGTTAGCAAGGTAGGTAGCACCATATAGAGAAAAATAATGTCTGAGCAAAACATACAGAAAACTCAAATTTAAACTGGAACTATCTAATCAGTGCACATTTTCCTTAATAAATATTCCCCAGATGCCCTGCACAATTTGGATATGGTCTTTTTCAGCCATGCAAATTCAATTCTATTGCTTTAGATCTCAACAGGCAACTGGAAAAGCATCTCTTGTGAGAGAGGAATAAAAAATGGCAGGTGGATGCATGTGGGTGCATGCACACACAGACACATAGGTGCAAATAAATGTGTATTTGCTGTGCAGGATTCAGACACTCTGAAGGAAGAGTGTTTGTTGCAGGCATATCAAAGAAAGGATACTAGGTGACAAATCGATATGACCATTCATTTTTTTAAAAAAAATTAGAAGATCACAGAAAATATTCTTACTACATTGACTACCAATACTGTCAATGTTTGCATATACCTGAAGAACTCAGTAGCCAACATTCTCTTTTGTAGGCTCCTTTGTATTTTACATTCACCTATGTATTTTCAATGCATACATTGGATGAGCTGATAAAGCTGTTTTCTCATTCAACAGGCATGAGGAATATATCCTGTGATACACAAATAAAAACAGAACAAAGCTAGAGGGGTAACCCAAGATTCAGCCTAGTTCAACAGGTGTGAAATAATCAGGTACCAGTCTGTTGAAGTGTGCCCAATTAGGGTTACATAGGTGGTTACTAATGCCTTCATTCAGCACACAAAAAAACAGACCAAACTCTCTCTGTAACCAACTATGTGTCATGCACTCTGACCACTAACTATCTATAAAAAAGAGATCCATCCAGCATTTCTACTTACCCATGCTTCTCAAGCTGGGTTCAGGCCCTTCAGTAGGGCTAGGCTGCTGTACGTCATATACATGTTCTTCCTTAGGAAAGCTGTTGCAGTCTTTCTCATTTTGTCTCCTGGTAAACAGAAAAAGCAGAGTGGTCAATGCGACTCTGTACTCATCATGTTTGTTGAGCTATGGGGGGGGGGGGGGGAGCAACTTCTAGGGACCAAGGGATGACCCTATGCTCTAGGATTGTCTTCACTCTACACCAGCCATTTCTGCCCACCCAGATGCTCTATGTGTCACCCTGAAAAAAGAGGCAAGGGGGATAAAATTGACCAATGACACCTCCCAAAGCTTACAGGGTGAATAATTGGCCAGTTGGAGCCATTTTCTTCAGGGACAGACCTGCTTTAGGCATAAAGGAAGAGTTTATTTCAAAATCAGCTTGTTTACACAGTTGCAACGTGAATAAATTGCATGGAGGATTCCTTATATTTCAGTCCATTGTTCATCCCTTTATGTGACATCTATACAGGAATTCTAAGCAAGTCCTTCTAAAAGTCACTGACTTTTTTGACCTAAAGTGACAACTCACATGATTCAATTGCCGTAGTGAATGTTTTGACTGCATAAAGGTTCACTGAACTCAGGAAATGTGAAAATAGCTTTGTTACTGTTGCATCATGTACCTCCAACTTACAACTCAACATAGCTCACCTTCAGTGGTCCTCAGCAAAGCTCCTATAGATAACATGAAAAAGGGTGGCTGAGCTGGACACTAGAGAAAGCAAACACTTTTGTCTGAGCAATCTAATGCATAGATCTACTGAATTCTTATCGGATCAGTTTGGTCATGGTTATATCTAATTTGGTTCTAGCACTAACTCTAACATGGAGTTGGTTCTTTAGTTAGTGTCCCTGCTGTGGCTCCCATCTGCAAATTTCATAAAATGCTACCCTTGAGCAGAACTTGGAAATGTTGCCTTTTTGACCACAACTCCAGAATTCCCAGCCAGCATAGCCATAGTCATGGGGGATTCTGGGCATTGTAATAATAAAGGAAACTTTTTTAAAACTCTGACCTTTAAAAAAAAAGCAGTATGTTGTAGGGTGGGAGCACTGCCTTGCCTGTATTTGCTTTGGTGGAAAGGGAGCAATCCAGGAGACATCCTCTCTCCTCTGAGTGGTGAAACTGGATAACTTAGACAGGAACATCCAGAAACACTTGTCAACGTTTTCACACTTATAGACATGCTACTCACCGATAATGGAAAGGGGCTACAGTGGCCATGATAGGATGATTGTGCTGTGGCATGGAAGAAAAGCTGATGGGTCCAGTGTGTAGTGCAGGGCCCTTATTAAGGTTGCTTGTATCCAATGAGATCACCTGAGGTTTGTCATCCACCTTGGATGTTCCACTTCCTTTCCAGTTTGCTTCTGAGGTCCACTGGTCTTTTACTGGACAACTCTGTGGCCTCTTTGAGGTGGATCCCTCTGAAGACCTGGACAACAAAGTCTCACTATACAGGCTGAGGTAAGAAGGGCTCTTCCCTGGGAGGTGGGAGGTTTTTGCAGGTTCAGAAGCAGCGCTAACCTTTCCAGGACCCTTCTTGACACTAAGGTTGCTACTGTCTTCTGCTTGTTTTGTGGCATCCTTTACTCTCTCTGTTGCTTGTACAACAGCCTTCTTAGCTGAGCTGGCATTTCTGGAACTGGCCTTCGGCACCCCACGAGGGCTACTACAGCCAGGCACCATGCCCTGGCTGAGACTGGACTCCATCACATCCATCCCAACATGACTGTCAGATCCCTCTGCTTTTTTCAGACTGGGCTTCTGCTTGGATCCTTTGGGAGTTCCACTGCTTGAGCTAAGCACTCCCTTGCCTGACCTGGGTGATGGTGCCCTCTGTGAGGGAACAGCTCCCACACTGTTCTGCCTTGGGGGTAATTTTGGCGATGCCACCAGAGTGTGTATCTTGCTGTGGGATGCAGCTCTGGGAACAGGAATAGAGGAGGCATAATGGGTACGTCCAGCTGCGTTCACATTGGCTGTTCCATTCATCATCAGCAAATCTCAGTTGGCAAGGATCAACCTGGGAGAGAAAAATGCAAAGGAAGTTAAGGCTGAAAGTTGTATAGCCAAGTCTATCTATCCAAGGAACTTGGTAGGTTCACCAAGTGGTTCACTTCTCCTTAGGTCTCTTTTTACTGAATATTCATGTTACTGAAAAAAGTGATGCCCATCCCCTAAGAATTACTATCACTGCATTTTATTCATTATTTGTTACTTAAAATATTTATACTCTTACTTCCATGATGGGATTATTACTAATGGAAATCATTTAAAACAATTCAGCTTTTAAACAATAAAGATCAATTGAAAAGACTAAAAGCACATGAAACAATTTCAACATATTTAATTAAACATATTAAACAATCATTTGAACATATTAAAACTATTAGACAATAGTTTCAATGGACTAAAACTATATTAATCAGTTTAACAAGCTCCAACAGCTTTTCAAACATGGTTTGAAACCATGTACATGTACATGGGCTCTTGGTATCTGCTGGGGTTTGATCCCAGGACCCCTCATGAATACAAGAATCCATGGATGCTCAAATCCCATTAAATACAATGACACAGTAAATGGCACACTAATATAAAGTGGATTTTAGAATTTATACATTTTTTGAATATTTTCAAACATCAAACAGATATATAAACATCAGAATGCTCATTTGTTGATAAATGGCAGTAAAACAAAAGAATTTTAAGTCAGCAAAGGCACAAGGCAAGGATGCCATTGTTACCACTTTTGTTTATAATAGTGTTAGAAGTATTCAATAATGCAATTAGGAAGAATATAAACATAAGAGGAATGAAGGTATAAGGTAACAAATACAAAGTTAAAGCCTTTGCTGATGACATGGTTGTGATCTTGGATGACCTGTTAAGTGACATAGAATATCTGATGGAAGAATTAAACTCTTTTGGCAAATTTTCAGGCTTCAAAGTAAACAAGGATAAAACATTGATACTCACTAAGAATATGTCCAGAAAAGATCAAGAATTATTAACTGAAAGATCTGGATGCAAAATAGGAAAGAAACTAAAATACCTGGGAATTTGGCTTACAAATAACAATATTAATCTATATGAAAACAATTACAAAAAGGTATGGAAAGAAATTCAAAAAGACCTACAGAAATGGAATAAATTGGAACTCTCATTATTGGGCAGAATCTCAATAATCAAAATGATGGTACTCCCCAAAGTTATGTTTCTTTTTATTAATATTCCCATAATATATGATGAGAAAATTATAGCGAACTGGAATAAGGAGCTAAAACAATTATTTGGAAAGGGAATAGATTGAGAATTAGATGGGAAACATTAAAGGATATGAAAGAAAGGGGGGATTTGTATTACCAAATTTGAAGCTGTACATGTGGGCCTGTAACCTCATCTGGATAAAGGGGTGGATAAAATTAGAAAACAAAAATATTTTTAATTTAGAAGGGGCTGATCTTAGATATGGTTGGCATGCTTACTTATAGTATCAAACCATCAATTGTTGAATTGATGGATAAAGAATCCGTGGATAAAGTGCTAACAGTCTCTTGGGGAGAAAAACAGGCCCCAAAGGCTTGATTTTAAAAAGGCATATATTATTTTGGCAGCAGAATGTAACAGTTTCAGAGCCAATTGAGGCTAATGTCAGGGCCAAAGGAAGGCATTCCACAAACAGAATACTGATGGCATGTACTGGGTCTTGATAACAACAAAAAAGAAGAATGAACTTTAAACAGATAGTAATCTTAGCACAGCCAAAGAGTACTTTCCTTTTTCTGAGCTAGTGTAATTATTATCTTAAGACCAGTACTTGCCACTAATTTTTCATGTCCTTAAAATTTTTACAAATATTTGGATTTGTACTACGTCAATATAACATTTAATGCAACATTTAAACCACTTTAAGTTGGTGTTACTAATTTTTTCTCCTAGGATATTACTACATGTGGCTTTTAAACCATGATTACACCAGGAAAGAAGCAGCTCTGGTGACCCTTATTGCACGACAACACCTCCAACCTGTAGCTGTTCTGTCTCAACCTATTCATTTATATTGACAGGGGAAACCCATCAATGAATTGGCAAGCGTACAAATCCCCAGGTGTGAAACATTGTTCCAGGGACAACTGTGCGATTGCCAGTCAAATGGTGTCAGCATCCTCTTGTACCTCCTGTCCTCCATCCCTCTTGATATTCCGAAGCACCCCGATTTTGTTGTTTTTCTGTGCCTTCAAGTTGTTTTTTTCTCTCTCTTTCTTTTCTTGCTTTTTTAAAACTTCAAATGTGGTAGCAGAGCTCCAGAAATGTGCAGAAAAGGTTTTTTAAAAACAAAAAACAAAAAAAAACCTAAAAGCATGCTGGGCAGGGCATAAGGCAGGGAGATGGGGTTAAGAGAATCAGCAAGACTATTGAGAAGAAGCATAGTAATGGCTTCTCTACAAGCCCTGTGTTTTCTCTTACTATTATTTTTTTACTAGCATGACTGCTGCAAGAACAGGGCTCATAAGGTAAAGCCCCTAATCAAATATTTCAGTTCAACTGTTTTTAGCTATATGAGAAAAACCATTTCAGAGAGTTATACTGTACATCATATGAATTAAGATGGCATTTTAAATTTTTTCTGATCCCCTAAAACATATTAAATGAGATCTTGCCAAGAAAATACCATGATAGATTTGCTTTAAGGTCACTATAAGTCAGAAATGACTTGAAGGTACACAACAACAACAAATTAGTTTAGAGTATTGGGGGGGGGGGATCACAACACAGAGATGACTGGGAAGACAGTATGAATTTGAACACACAAACATATGCCATGCTGTCAAAATGTAAGGATTCAGTGAGGTGAGATATGTAATGAAAGGATTAATTTTTTTCGTTTCTAGGTTTATGATGCTCAGCTTCATTACATCAATAGCTGAAGATAAAAAAATGAAGTACAGTCCAGTATTAGCCCAAGGAATGATCTACATTACAAAACTTTAGTTGCAGTTGAGAAACTTGGCAATCACAATGTGTTCATGAGGCTATTTCCCTTCACTGGAAATCCTACTGCAAGGTATGTTTTTGTTTGCATATGCCTTCAAGTTGTCTGTCATCCTATAAAGACCCCATGAATTTCACAGGGTTTTCTCGGGCAAAGAATACTCAGAGGTGGTTTAGCCAATTCCTTCCTCTAAAACAGGGGTAGGCAACCTTTTTGAGCCAGGGGCCGAGTTGCTGTCCCTCAGACAATTGGGGGGCTGAAGCACCAAAAATAAATAAATAAATAAATATTTTAAAAAATTTAAAATTTTTTAAAAAATTTAAAAAATTAAAAAATATGCATGCACACTCTCTCAGCCACAGAAAAGCCATGGCAAAACCCCTGTCAAGATTTTGCCAAGAAAACCCCAAGAACAAGTAAGAACAACAATAATCAATATCATCATGGCGGGCGGTGGCGGCGGAGAACAGCGGTGGCGGTGGCGGTGGCAGGACTGGCCTGGGGCTGGTCCAAAGGCCTCGGGGGGCTGCATCCAGCCCCTGGGCCTTAGGTTGCCTACCCCTGATCTAAAATATAGCAATAGTACAGCAATAGTACTAATTTTTTTTACCTTTGTGACCCCCCCTGTACATGCAATCAGACATCACACACCCACACTTGATGTAGTATATGAATAAAAATATTTTGTTTATTTAGTGTGCATATTTTCATTAACACATTCATGTATATGCACATTTTAACAAGAAAATAACATTTAAATTAGAATAGTTCTATTTAAGTAAATTCAATATTTAACTCAATGCATGTGTAAATTTTACACATAAAATAGATTTTGAAGAGGAGGAGGAGGAGGGATCAGAGCCTCCATGTTTTGTGCCCCCCTTAAGCAGTTGCATCCTAGGGTTGGTGTCACGTGGTGCAGTAACTCATGGTGTCATCCCCACTTGTCTTCTTCCCATTTCACACCACACAGAATCCTTAATAATTCCCATATACCACTGGGTGTAATGCTAATAGTTGTGGCACAAACAACTAGCAAAATTAAAATTATACCTTCAAATTACAATATCATATGCACAACCTAATTTATTTACATATACATAGTGAAGATTTGATTAAAATGTGATGTTTTAAAGAAAATTTTAAAAGAATGTTTTTTTAAAAAATTGCTAAATTTATTTTTTTTTTAACTTTGAATTCTGAAATTTTAATTTTAAAAATGTTGGGGCCTCTCTTTTCTCTTCCCACTGAGCTCCGCCCCACTCTCACCATCTCTCAAAGCATTTTAAAGGGAAGCAGATGAATGCCACAGCCCGTTTCTGCCAAACGATAGGTATTTGAAGAACAGTGGTGTCCCCACCACCCTTAGGGTGTCACCTGGTGCAGACTGCACCCCCACACACACACACCTCCCTAGTGATGCCATTGCCCTTGAGCAACTCTCACGTTCACCTGGGGATCCTACTCCGTTGTTTGAGAACCACTGGCCTACAGCATCTGGTATTCTTTGGCAATCTGGCATCCAAATATTAACCAGGGCTGACCCTGTTTAACATTTCAAGATCAGACACAATCTGGTGCCTTTAGGGTATTAAGACACACACTGCAAGGAATAGGTAGATATTTGATTAGGAGGAAAATTGAACAGATTGAGTCTCCCTTACCCAAAATCCCAAATTGTCCACATGGGTTGCTGAGGTAGTGATATCTTTGCTTTCTGATTATTCAGTGTGAACAAATTTTGTTTCATGGACAAAAGTATTAATAATATTGTGTATAAAATTACCTTCATGCTATGTGCATAAGGTGTATATGAAACATTAATGAATTTCATGTTTAGATTTGATCCCATCTACAAGATATCTCATTATGTATATGCAAATATTCCAAAATCCAAAGAAACTTCAAAAGCCAAAACATTTCTGGTCCAAAGCAGTTTGGATAAGGGAGACCCAAACTGTATAGTTGGGACTATCAATAGGATGTAGGCCACAGTTTCACTAGCAGGCTGTCATCATCAGATTTGGGGGGGGGGGGGTTGTTTGTTTGTTTTTTGTGGGTTTGGGGGCTATGTGGCCTTGTTCTAGAAGATCTATAACAGCTTTATAAAATTTTTATAAAAGATTTATAAAATAACAGCTTTAGACATTTCTGAAACATTTTGACAGCATTTTTTCAAATTTTAAGGCAGACTCATATCAATCCTAAGGCTCACCACACAGAAAGCATGACAGAATGACACAATCAGCAATGCTACAAATTATTGTTTCAGCAATGTAACAAGTGTGTGTGCATGTGTGTGTGTGTGTGTTTATGCAGGCAATGATCTCTTACTTATTCCACTACTGAGATGAAATCCTTTACTTTTTTAAACACTACAATGAATTACAAGAACTAATTACTTTATTGAAATAACTTTCTATACTCTGTCAGTTTTAGTGGGGGAAATTCAGGTTAAAGAAATGTAGTGAAATGTCAATGCAGGGACAACCTAGTTATTTACAACTCATTCTAGAAACAGAGATAGGAATAGGGAAAATAACATTTCTCTGTAGCTGGCATAAGTAGCAATGACACATTCTCAACTGTATAGCAAGCAAGTACAACACCGCAAATACACCACAACAAAGTATGGTGAAAGGGATCACATTAGGAAGAACTTCCTGGTGGTAAGAGCTGCTCAACAGTGGAATACACTGCCTCAGAGTGTGGTTGAGTCTCCTTCTTTGAAGGTTCTTAAACAGAGACTTGATGGCCACGTGTTGGGAGCGCTTTGATCATGTATTCCTGCATGGCAAAATGGGGTTGGATGGGGTTGTGATCTCCTCCAACTCTATGATTCTACGAAATTCAAGACCACAACACACACACTGTGTTTGGAGCAAACAATCAAGGTATTGGAGGTCTCTTTCAGACTTAGTCACAAAATTGGACATACATTTTTATGTTTCAGTGATCTCAGCTTTTCTGTCTATAAAATGTAAACAACTGGGCTTATATAAACAGCACTATCCATATCTAGTAGTGCACATTGTATGCGAGCAAGCTACATATCTTTACCAAGGTCAAGCTTCACCAGTATAAAGCTGAAAAATTACTGACTTTTTGTTGACATACTTTCCATAGTAAATATAATGGGGGGGGGGGGGCAGGAATAAAAGCTTTCTAAGAATCCCACTATCAAATGGAAAAACAGCGTAGAAGGTGGCCAAACTAACCAAACAGGGGGTCACTAATTCCTATATTCCATTGCAACTGTACAAGCAGCTATCCCCAATAATACAATGCCTTGCTAATCTTCAGCTCTGTTCTTCTAAAAGGCATGACCAAAGCTCCCATGCAGATCCATTTTCAAGTCTTTGCCCCTTTTCCAAAGGTCTTCAAACACTCCACTCAAGAAGGTCAGTGCCCAACCCAAACATAGAGACTTTGGCTACTGCGACCACCTTCTGCTCTGAGGAGGCCCCAGTGCCTTACAAAATGTCCTGCACTGCAGCACCAGCGTTTCCTGCAACTCTTTAGAATCAACCTTCCTGCACTGCAGCCCCAGCACAGGCAGCCCTTGGAAAGCAGAGACTGAAGGAGGGGGAAGGGGAGACTTACCCAAATCTTAGGCTACACAGAGTCACCACCACTGACATGCTGCAGCTCCCTTCGTGCAGGAATGCAACATTTGGGGAGTTCAAATCCTATTGCTCACCAGATGTTTGCTGGCCCAAACATCCTTCTCTCACACACACACGCACACATAGGATCCTATACTGCCTGCCAAATGCTTACTCTAGAGCTGGGAGGCAGCTTCTCCTCCCAATACTAAGCTAATTTACGTTGCTAAGCCTTTTGGGTGATGGAAGCTCAGTGGCTCTTGTCACAGTTCTCAGACCACTGAGCATTATAGCTCCCTCACAACCAAGCCTTTTCTGAGAGAGAAACAGAGGGATAGACAGATGGATGACAGATAGATAGATAGAATAGATAGATAGGAAAAAGAGAAATCCTTTCCTGTTTTTCTTTACTTCCCTCAACCTTTCCTTCAGCCTATTCCTCCAGCTGCTGTCTTGGCTCCAATCTTGCTCCATCTGGAAGGACAGGAAACAAGTTAATTCCTGAGAGGAAGTTTGCTCTGACTTGTTTGCTTGTTTTTGTTTTTAAAGATACTTCACAGGCCCTATTCCCAATGGCTCATTTCCTAAAATCCTACCTGCCACCACCTTCAGAGAGCACAATCTGAGGAGGAAATATATTCTAGAAGCAGCAGGAGGAAATCCCCACATTCTGACTTGTCACACGCTTGAGTTAGTTACATCTGGAAAATGGACGCGTGACAATCTACATGAATTAGGTATGATCATATCATCATAAACCACATGACTAGTAGCCTGGCCTATTTGTCCAGAAACAAAAGTCTGACTCACTTTCACTATCTGTGCTAAAAGAGGTCTTTCACAAACTTTAAGACAGGGAGGGGAAACTGAGGGAGGCTAGAGGGTTGTATTGGCCTCCCAAGAAATTCCCCCCTCCAACCCCCCTATTTTTGCCCCAAAATGCCCTCTAAGGCTCATGTTGCCATTTTGCCATTTTGGGCCCTCTCGGGTCATTTTAAGTCCAAGAGAGGCCTTTTTTTAGCAACAGTAAAGGCCTCTATAGACGGGCCCTTTGAGCCGGCCAGGAGGCAGGGATGGGAAGGGGCAGCTGCATGCCGGCCACCTCAACCCCTCCCCAAAGACATCCTGACACCACGCGCCATTACGCATGACGCGCGGCATCAGGACGTCCTTCTGGCACAGCCTTTTGACTTGCTGCACCAGAAGGGGTGCTAAAGAGCCACACACCAGCTCTTAATGTGCCCTTTTTGCTGGCTCTGAAAGGACCGGCATTTTGCCGCTCCTTTCTGAAGCAGCAAAAGGGAGGATCAGGGCCGAGGCATCCGGCAGCCTCGGCCTCGATCCTCCGCTTCCCCAGACGGCCCAGAGCCACTTGTCTGCATCCCCCTAAGTGACTGAACTCTTGTTTCCTGACTTAATAAAAACCTCCCCTAGGTGTATAATGGCTGCCTGGGGCAATGTGTCAGAAATGTACCCCAGACCCCCAGTGGCATTTTGGAGCAAAAAAATTAAAATAAAGATGCCTTGTGGCCACAGAAACAACCCTAGGGGCTATCTGGCTCAGCCTGTAGCTACTTATACCTTTGGCCCTTTGTATCCAAAGGGGTTAAGTTCTGGACCCCACCCTTGAGGATGCCAAACACAGCCATGTGTCCATGCCACCATTGGGATAAATGGGGTAGGGCCATCTGCTGATGCTCAAATCTGCAGATAACAAGCCTGTGGTTAGGGTGGGTGGCTCCAGCTGGGAATGGGTACTGATAGGTCCCCGGGCTTTAATGCAATCATACATAAAAATTAAACTTTCTTTTTCTTCTATGCCATTTGCCCAAGATTTGTCTGTCTACCTGAAGACCCCGACAGAGAAGCATAGCAATTCCCTCAAACTACAGCTGGTGCCCTGAAGTCTGGCAACCCTAGTAAGCAACATCAGCTCCTTTGTATCCTCTTGATTAGCTAAGTCTGTCAATAAAACAGCTCTTGCCTGGGCAACAGGATACTTCCTTCTATATTCCAGACTCACCCTTAAATCAGCTCCAGTCACTGATGTGACACCCTCCCCCCATTTTCTCATTTGTTAATGCTCACTAATTTATTATCTTGGGCTCTCTGGTTCACCAGCTTTCTCTCATCTGACAACCAATGCATTCCTGATGCACTAGTGCTGAGGCTAGGATCTGCACCTGCCACTATTCATGAAGTGTAAGAATCAGACCAGCAAGATCCTGGTGGATGCATCCAGTGCACAACATTGCTAAGGCACTGTGCCAGGAAAGTTCATAACATCGGCTTTTCCTTGGGAAGACATGAAGATTCTGACAGCAAAATATGAGAGGAGGAGGGAAGAGCAAAGGAAAGGCAAAAGGGATCTCTGCTGATGTAATGGAGCTTCCCACGTACACTGCCTGTCAGCTAGTGTTGTGCTGTCATGTCAGATGCCAAATAACACTGTGCTGGGCCCTGTTTGGAATGTCTCCCATCTAAGGGAGAAGTGAAATATAGGTCAGAATTTCAGAGATCACAGAGGTTACACCACACTGAATGCAAAAAGAAAGCAACCCTTCAAAAGCAAAACCCAGGGTGTTGCCACACTGTAAATTAACGTGGTTTCACATCACTTTAACTGTCATGGCTCCATCCTATGGAATCCTGGGATTTACGGTTTATTGTGGCACCAGAGCTCTGACAGAGAAGACTAAATATCTCACAAAACTACAAATCTCAGAATTTCATAGCATTGAGCCATGGTAGTTAAAGCAGTGTCAAACTGCATTAATTTTGCAGTGTAGCTGCAGCCCCGGTTTGATAGAATCTCTGTAATCCCAGACCAGAATTGTACTTAATCTTTAAAAAGCATAGCAAGTTGGGAGACATAGGTTTTGTGCTCTGCAATGAATACAGGCTTTCAGTGTTGTCTGCCAGCATTCAGCTAAATTTTGTTTCTTCTCAATCATTTGACAAGCAAGCCTGTTTAGAAAGACTGCAAAACAGATAAAATTATGGAAAGAAAGACTTTATTCATCATACAAGGCCTAACCATTTTCAAAGAGAAACAACAACCACCCAAAGTTGATTACACTGGTAGCTATGAAACATAATGTTCTCCTCTTAATTATTTTGATTAGGAGAACAGGACTTGCTGCTTCTCAGAGTCAGAGAGGTAAGAGTTATTCAAAGGGTAAGACCCCACCACAGGCAATATCATGCAGAAGAAACCACAATCTCTTTTTTGTTAATCTTGAACAAAACTTATTTCTAACTTTTCCTCCAGAGCTATACCCTCCTCACCACTGGATGACTAGATTATCGGAGTTGTGACGGCTATTAATGGTGTGATGCTTATGGTATGTTGTTCTACTGATTTTTATTTAATTTTTATTTTTGTCATTTAATTATCTATTTTAAAGGGTTTTAATTCTAGGTACTGTTTAATTTTATCTTAATAATAACTTTTTGTATGTTGCTCCTTCTCATTTTGTAACTGTTTTAATTGTATTTGTTTTAACCCCATGTTGGATCCCATTACTGGGAAAAGAATCATAGAATCATAGAGTTGAAAGAGACCACAAGGGCCATCCAGTCCAACCCCCTGCCATGCAGGAACTCAAAATCAAAGCATCCCTGACAGATGGCCATCTAGCCTCTGCTTAAAGACCTCCAAGGAAGGAGACTCCACTACTCTTCAAGGGAGTGTGTTCCACTGTCAAACAGCTCTCACTGTCAGGAGGTTCCTCCTAATATTAAGGTGGAATTTCTTTTCCTGCAGCTTGCATCCATTGTTCCGGGTCCTGTTCTATGGGACAGCAGAAAACAAGCTAGCTCCCTCCTCAATATGACATCCCTTCAAATATTTAAACAGGATTATCATATCCCCTCTTAACCATCTCTTCTCTAGGCTAAACATACCCAGTTCCCTAAGTTGATCCTCATAGGGCATGGTTTCGACACCCTTCACCATTTTAGTTGCCCTCCTCTGGACACGCTCCAGTCTTTCAACATCTTTTTTGAATTGTGGTGCGCAGAACTGGACACAGTATTCCAAGTGGGGCCTGACCAAAGCAGAATACAGTGGCACTATTACTGTATTTTTCGGCATATAAGACGCTCCGGCATATAAGACGCACCCAATTTTAAAGGAGGAAAATCTAGGAAAAAAAGATTCTTAATAAAATACAGTCAGAGGACGCCTCCGACCCAGGCATCCGCCCAAGGAAAGCAACCAGGGTTTCCTTGGAGGTATCCTGGGGTTTGAGGCGTCCTCCGACCCACGGAGGACGCCTCAGACCCACGGCATCCACCCAGGGAAAGCAACCAGGCTTTCCTTGGAGGGACCCTGGGGTCTGAGGCGTCCTCCGACCCACGGAGGATGCCTCAGACCCTAGGATCCCTGCAAGGAAAGCAACCAGGCTTTCCTTGGAGGGACCCTGGGGTCTGAGGCGTCCTCCAACCCACAGAGGACGCCTCAGACCCTAGGATCCCTCCAGGGAAAGCAACCAGGCTTTCCTTGGAGGGACCCTGGGGTCTGAGGCATCCTCCGACCCACGGAGGATGCCTCAGACCCTAGGATCCCTCCAGGGAAAGCAACCAGGCTTTCCTTGGAGGGACCCTGGGGTCTGAGGCGTCCTCTGACCCACGGAGGACGCCTCAGACCCACGGCATCCACCCAGGGAAAGCAACCAGGCTTTCCTTGGAGGGACCCTGGGGTCTGAGGCGTCCTCCGACCCACAGAGGACGCCTCAGACCCTAGGATCCCTGCAAGGAAAGCAGCCAGGCTTTCCTTGGAGGGACCCTGGGGTCTGAGGCGTCCTCCGGCCCACGGAGGACGCCTCAGACCCTAGGATCCCTGCAAGGAAAGCAACCAGGCTTTCCTTGGAGGGACCCTGGGGTCTGAGGCGTCCTCCGGCCCACGGAGGACGCCTCAGACCCTAGGATTCCTACAGGGAAAGCAGCCAGGCTTTCCTTGGAGGGACCCTGGGGTCTGAGGCGTCCTCCGGCCCATGGAGGACGCCTCAGACCCTAGGATCCCTGCAAGGAAAGCAGCCAGGCTTTCCTTGGAGGGACCCTGGGGTCTGAGGCGTCCTCCGGCCCACGGAGGACGCCTCAGACCCTAGGATCCCTGCAAGGAAAGCAGCCAGGCTTTCCTTGGAGGGACCCTGGGGTCTGAGGCGTCCTCCGGCCCACGGAGGACGCCTCAGACCCTAGGATCCCTGCAGGGAAAGCAGCCAGGCTTTCCTTGGAGGGACCCTGGGGTCTGAGGCGTCCTCCGACCCACGGAGGACGCCTCAGACCCTAGGATCCCTGCAGGGAAAGCAGCCAGGCTTTCCTTGGAGGGACCCTGGGGTCTGAGGCGTCCTCCGGCCCACGGAGGACGCCTCAGACCCTAGGATCCCTGCAAGGAAAGCAGCCAGGCTTTCCTTGGAGGGACCCTGGGGGTCTGAGGCGTCCTCCGGCCCACGGAGGACGCCTCAGACCCTAGGATCCCTGCAAGGAAAGCAGCCAGGCTTTCCTTGGAGGGACCCTGGGGTCTGAGGCGTCCTCCGGCCCACGGAGGACGCCTCAGACCCTAGGATCCCTGCAGGGAAAGCAGCCAGGCTTTCCTTGGAGGGACCCTGGGGTCTGAGGCGTCCTCCGGCCCACGGAGGACGCCTCAGACCCTAGGATCCCTGCAGGGAAAGCAGCCAGGCTTTCCTTGGAGGGACCCTGGGGTCTGAGGCGTCCTCTGACCCACGGAGGATGCCTCAGACCCACGGCATCCACCCAGGGAAAGCAACCAGGCTTTCCTTGGAGGGACCCTGGGGTCTGAGGCGTCCTCCGACCCACAGAGGACGCCTCAGACCCTAGGATCCCTGCAAGGAAAGCAGCCAGGCTTTCCTTGGAGGGACCCTGGGGTCTGAGGCGTCCTCCGGCCCACGGAGGACGCCTCAGACCCTAGGATCCCTCCAGGGAAAGCAGCCAGGCTTTCCTTGGAGGGACCCTGGGGTCTGAGGCGTCCTCCGGCCCACGGAGGACGCCTCAGACCCTAGGATCCCTCCAGGGAAAGCCTGGTTGCTTTCCTTGGGTGGATGCCTGGGTCGGAGGCGTCCTCCGACCCAAGCATCTGCCCAAGGAAAGCAACGTTGCTTTCCTTGGGGCAATGCTGGGGTCGGAGGTGCCCTCCGACCCCAGGATCGCCCCAAGGAAGCTTTCCATGGGGCGATGCTGGAGTCAGAGGCGTCCTCCGACTCCAGCATTGCCCCATGGAAAGCAACGTTTTTTTCCTTGGGGTGATCCTGGGGTCGGAGGAGTCCTCCGACCCCAGGATCGCCCCAAGGAAGCTTTCCATGGGGCGATGCTGGAGTCAGAGGCGTCCTCCGGCTCCAGCATTGCCCCATG
Source organism: Phrynosoma blainvillii (assembly GCA_026167975.1). Classification (NCBI taxonomy): domain Eukaryota; kingdom Metazoa; phylum Chordata; class Lepidosauria; order Squamata; family Phrynosomatidae; genus Phrynosoma; species Phrynosoma blainvillii. The sequence continues at coordinate 267,874,182 of JANUYF010000004.1, forward strand.
GAAAGCAACGTTTTTTTCCTTGGGGTGATCCTGGGGTCGGAGGAGTCCTCCGACCCCAGGATCGCCCCAAGGAAGCTTTCCATGGGGCGATGCTGGAGTCAGAGGCGTCCTCCGGCTCCAGCATTGCCCCATGGAAAGCAACGTTTTTTTCCTTGGGGTGATCCTGGGGTCGGAGGAGTCCTCCGACCCCAGGATCGCCCCAAGGAAGCTTTCCATGGGGCGATGCTGGAGTCAGAGGCGTCCTCCGGCTCCAGCATTGCCCCATGGAAAGCAACGTTTTTTTCCTTGGGGTGATCCTGGGGTCGGAGGAGTCCTCCGACCCCAGGATCGCCCCAAGGAAGCTTTCCATGGGGCGATGCTGGAGTCAGAGGCGTCCTCCGGCTCCAGCATTGCCCCATGGAAAGCAACGTTTTTTTCCTTGGGGTGATCCTGGGGTCGGAGGAGTCCTCCGACCCCAGCATGGTCCCAGGGAAAGCAACGCTCCTTCCCCCTGCGTCCTCGGTGGTTCAATGGGCTGCTCGGCCTCCGATCCCAGGAGCAGCCCATTGAACCACCGAGGACGAGCGGCGGCCTCGGAGGGGCGCTACATTCGGTCTATTAGACGCACCAACTTCCCCACCGCCATTTTGGGGAAGAAAAAGTGCGTCTAATATGCCGAAAAATACGGTATATATTATTATAAGGGTGGGATATAAATGAATTGTTGTTGTTTTTATTGAAATATTTCACAGTTTGGGCCTCTAAACTACCCTGCTGCCTCTTGTGCAAAAGTTTACTATCTCATCAGAATTGTTTAAAGTAATTCACCTGGCAGTCCAGTCAGCTTCACCATATGGAATAGGTAGGGGAAGCTTTTTTATTCTTTGATTGAGGCAGAAAAATGTCTTGTTAATACTAAGCCGCCAAGATAAAAAGTGCTGTAAGGGCACATCCAGATGGCCATCTTCAGAAGCCCCACCTATATAATACTTCTCTTCTACACCCTGGAAGGATAACTTGAAGGTATATTGATAGCTTCATTCTGAGCCAGCTACCTATCTATCAGTCTCCATCCATCCTACAGATTACACTATTGCTTATGTATGAACCTAGCACTAGCGTGCCAGAACATTCCACACCATGTGGCTAGGCTGTATGGTATTCATCTCATTCATGTAGGGATTCAAAGCCCGCATCAGGAAAAGTTCACCCAGCAGGAAAAAACTGTAGAACATTCTGAGCTGACTGGTTATAGTTGAGATCAAACAAGGAATCACTGTCCAGATGCTTCATCTCATGTGAGAAATATAAAAGTGGAATACAAAAGACTCTATGCATGTCACTGGACAAGAAGACAATATGAAACTGGGAGGGATCACTAATACTCTAGAGGACAGAAATAGGGCTCTAGATTAACCTGACAGAATGGAGAACTGTGCCAAAACTAACAAATTGAATTTCTATAGAGATGTAATCCTGCACTTAAAAATTAAAAACCAGAAAACAGAGTCTGCATGACCAACCTATCAGGAATGCTGTAGCTGTGCATTTTCTGCATCAGGAGGAAATTGGCCTGGATTAACTTTTAAAATACGTCCTCCTCAACCTCTATAGGAAACCATTTTTGCTTACCAGATCTCAAATTAATATTTCATTGAAGGACGTATATCTAACAGAGATGGTTTTCCATGAAACACAGAGATTCTTCCTACATCCCTAGACAAACAACCATTCACTTACAATCCTTGTCACTGCAGGGATTGTAGGGTACAGAAGCTCTTACATCACTTTGCATCTGATCAGTTGTTGGCAGTTCTGGAGCAGCCATCTCCTTTTCCATTTAACAAGCAAGGTAAGGAAACCATTAAATTTATACCCAGATTGCTACAGAAATTGCATTTGTTTCTCAGTTTTGTAGTTTATTTAGAACGGCAGCATGCATTTTGATTAACAATAGGACAGCTTCAACATCATACAATTGAGGAGCCCCCTAATACTAAACAGCCAAGGTTGGCAACTAGGGGTTAGGCCAGATTTTGTGCTCACAATATGTTTCCAAAATTCATGCTGATTAACTGAAGTTAGGCTCATCTGTCCCAGGGCACAGTTTTCTATTTAGGCTGGGTGATGACCATGGCTCTTTCTTTGAAGGCATTGGTTTGGGAAGGGTGTGTCTGTGTTGGTTAGAAAGAGCTAACTTAATTTAATCAAGATCATCTGAAATAAGTGCTTCCCAAACATTTTGTTGTCCAATGCAAAATGGCAAATCCCATGCGTACACACCCCATTCAAGATACAACATATCCCAAGTTATTTAGGCACCTACGACAGAAAATTCTACAAATTCCTCTTGCTGAGAGTAAAAATAAAAAAATAATAAATCAAATAGCAAATTATATGCTGCCCATCACAATAATTTGGACATCTAAAATCGGCTGCTTCTCTCTGTTTAATGGTCAGGCTGACCCAGCTTCCAAGTCGGTAAGGAGCTAAGATTACATACTTCAGCCATTATAAATAGAGCAAACTAAGTATACTGATATGCAAAGGGCTAATGATATATTTATGGATAGCACATATGATGGGAAGCTCTTTTGGCAATGTTCTACTCTCAGGACACAGGTTACATGTATACTATTGTGAATCGTGCTGAGCCATCTCCAAATTATGATTTCATTTTTGTCAGCATATTAGAAATACCTGCAAGATCACCATGTACACAGTTCACTGTATCCCACTAACATATATAAAGCCTATAGACAGGACACAAAGGCCATCCAATCCAACTCCCTGCTGTGCAAGAATACACAAATAAAACACTCCTGAAAGATTCCCATCTAATCTTTGTCTGAAGACCCCCAAAGAAGGAGAGTCCATCACTCTTGGAAGCAGTCTGTTCCACTGCTGACAGCTCTTACAGTAAAGAAGCTCTTTGTAATGTTTAGGCAGAATCTCTTTTCTTGTAATTTGAATTCATTGGTTCATGTTCTAGGCCACAGAGTCACAGAAACAAAGCTCACTCCATCTTCTAATGATATCCCTCCAGGTATTTAAGCATGGCTATTGTATCACCTCTCACTCTTCTCTTCTCCAAAATAAAAATGCCGGGTGTTCTCAGACATTTCTCATTTTTACCATCCTGGTCAACCTCCTCTGGACCTGTTCCAGCTTGTCAATATCCTTTTTGAACTGTGATGCTGAGAACTGAACACAACATTCCAAGTGAAATCTGAACAGAATGATACTATTACTTTCCTCAGTTTGGACATTATACTTCTGTTGATGTAACCTAGAATTGCACTGATTTTTGGGCCACTAAACAACATATTTGCTTCATTCAAAGAGATAGCTGTGTTAGTCTCAAAAATCAGTATGCAAAGGGATCTTGCAGCACTTTTGAGACAAAGGGCCTTTACAGACTGCCAGAAATAATGCAACTTGAGTGCACTTTAACTGCCCTGGCTCAGTGCTAGGGAATCATGGGAACTATATTTTTTTCTGAGACATTGAGCCTTCTATATCAGAGAGCTCTGGTGCCACAATAAACTGAAGTCCCCATGATCCCTTAGCATTGAGCCAGGGCAGTTAAAGTGGACTCAAGTTACATTATTTCTAGCAGTCTGTAAAGGCCCTAACTGAAAGAAAGAAGCTGGTAGCATGAGCTTTTGTAGACTTGAGTCTTACTTCCTCAGATTCATGTTTGCATTATTAATTCATGTTTTGCTTGTGGTCTACTAAGACACACACACACACACACACAAACCTTGTCACATGTTCTGTTATCCCATCAGGTGTCATCTATCCTATATTTAGGCATTTCATTTTCTTGCCTAAATGTAGCAGCTAGTATTTATCCCTGTTGGAATATATTTTGTTAGTTTTGGCCCAGTTCTCCCATCTGTTATGGTCACTTTGAATCCTGGTCCTGTCCTCTGGGGTATTAGCTACCCCCGCCCCACCTTAAGCATGGTGCTGGTATTGATTCACAGGCATGATGACTGTATTTGCTCTTTGCTTTATTTTATTTCATAAAGAAAGATGCCCCCACTCCTATTCTTTTCAGAGTGCAGCTTCTCAAGAAACAGGTTTAAATAATAAATCAGAGCAGCAGAAAAGAGATTAGGAGCAAGAGCTGAGGAGGAGAGAGAGATAAATGTTTTCAGCTGAGATTTGAGAAGAGATGTAGAGTCAAGGAAGCAGAGAGAGATGCAGACTGAAATGAAGTATCTGGAAGGCTTTCATTAACAGCTATATGCTTGCTGCCTTTATACTGTGACTACTCAAGAAACTGAGAGCCAGTGTGGTGTAATGGTTTGAGTGTCGGACTATGACATTGGAGACCTGGGTTTGAATCCTGGCTCAGCCATGAAACCCATTGGGTGACACTAGACAAGTCATACTCTCTCAGCCTGAGAGGATGGCAATGGAAAACCTGCTCTGAACAAATCTTGCCAAGAGAACAAATCTTCACTTAAGGGTCGCAAATGACAGAAATGACTTGAAGGCACACAACAAAAACTCAGGAAACTGTTCTGATTTACCCTGTGAGCTTCTGTTTAAGTTTCACAGCCAGCTCAGTAGGACAGCAGAGATTGAAAACCAGGCCATTCTTGCAATTGGATCATAAGATGCTAATGCAACTGATGACATTCCGTTAATCAAAGGCAAAACTTAAATTACAGCCAAGGTTTCCATCTTTTTGTGCATGTACGTACCACCCAATAGGTTTAGTTTATCCTATGGTTCCTCTCTGTGCTAAGAAAAGCTGGTTTTGGTGAGTGAGTTTCTGATTATTCTACAGGGGGCACATGCACAGTACTTTTGTCAAGATAAGACAGCAAGTGTGATAACTAAGTAAAGAGACCAGCCACATCTTCCTACAGATCCTTATTCTGAACTTCTTTTCCCACTGCTGTGTACAGGGACTCCTGCCTTCTCTTGTTACTGGTCCCTGATGGTGAATATTCAGTGACATGTTTAACCTCCCTTCTGTCTATGCTCTTTCAACAAAGAAGCCATTGTACCCTGCAGGACATAAAGAAAGCTCAACTACAGATGAGATCACAATATAACATATGTATGAGCAAAAGCCAAGGTGGTGTAGTGGTTTGAGTGTTGGACTAGCATTTTGGGAGACCAGGATTTGAATACCTGCTCAGCCATGGAAACCCACTGAATGAACTTGGACAAGTCATACACTCTCAGCCTCAGAGAAAAGCAATGGCAACCCCCCTTGACCAAATGTTGCCAAGAATTATGAGTTCTTGAACTCACTGTAAATTGAAAACAACTTGAAGGCGCACAGCAAGAACAACAATACGTATGAGCAGGGCCTCTATCCCTGACAACACAATTCTGCCACTATGGGCAAGAGCCAACTGGGCCATTTACTGACAGAACTACCATCACCATTGGGACCAGGAAGTCCCTGTACACCTCCATGTATACCTTCAGTACCTGCTCTGGAGGGCTGGTAAATCCTACAGAGGTTTTGCTCAACACCAATGGCTGCAGGAGGAGGGGATGAATCTGCACTGTAGAAAAATGCAGTTTGACACCACATTAAATTCCATGGCTCCATCCAAGGAATCCTTGGATTTGTAGTCTGATGTGGCACCCACAACTCTGTGACAGAGAAGATTAAATATCTCACAAAACTACAAATAAAGAATTCCATAACACTGAGACATGGCAGTTAAAGCAATGTCAATCTGCATTATTTCTGCAGTGCAGATTCAGCCTAGGAGACATTCCACCCATGCACTTTCAAGTATATCTTTGTGGCCCTTAGGGATTAGAATAATAAAATCATAGAGTTGGAAGGGACCACATCCAGTCCAACACCTGAGGAATACACAAGGAAAACGCTCCCAACAGGTGGCCATCCAGCCTCTGTTTAAAAACTTCCAAAGAAGGAGACTCCACCATTCTCCAAGGCAGCATGTTCCACTATCAAACATCTCTTGTGATCAGGAAGTTCTTCCTAATGTTTAGGTGGAATCTATTTTCCTGTACCTTGAATCCATTGCTCCAGGTCCTAGTCTCTGGAGCAACATGAAATAAGCTTGCTCCATCCTCAATATGACATCCCTTCAAATATTTAAACATGGCTATCGTATCACCTCTTAACGTTTTCTTCTCCAGATTAAACATACCCAGCTCCCTAAGCTGTCCCTCATAGGGTGTGGTTTCCAGATCTTTTAGCCTCACCATGGTTGCCCTCCTTTGGGCAAACTCCAACTTGAATTATGGTGCCCAGAACTGGACACAGTATTCCAGATGAGGCCTGACCAAAGAAGAATAGGGTGGTTCTATTACTTCCCTCGATCTAGACACTATACTCCTATTGATGCAGCCTAGAATTGCATTAGTTTTCTTAGCTGCTGCATCACATTGCTGACTCATATTCAGCTTGTGGTCCACTAAGACACCTAGATCCCTTTCACATGTACTGCCTTCAAACCAAGTGCCACTCATCCTATATCTGTCTATTTTATTTTTACTATGTGTAGTCTCCTACATTTCTCCCTGTTGAACTTCATTTTGTTAGTTTTGGCCCAGCTTTCTAAATTGTTATGGTTATTTTGGATTCTGATCCTTCCAATAGGGTACCACTAACACCTCCTAATTTACTTTCATCTGCAAATTTGATAAGCATGACCACTATTCCATCATCCATATAATTGATAAAGATGTTGAACAGCACTGGGCCCAAGACAGAACCCACTGGCACCCCACTAGTCATTTCTCTCCAGGATGAGAAGGATCCATTGTTAAGTACCCTTTGGGTTTGATTGGTCAACCAATTACATATCCATCTAACAGTCACACTGTTAACAATATGCCTTTCTTTTAAAAAGCAAACAAGCAAACTGAAATAGTCAGAAGACTAAACTCTATTTTCCATATCCTACTCTTTACTACTCTGTACTTTCTCTGCATTCCTACAAAACTGAAGCATACCAACAGCTCTTGCAATGCTTTTGTCTAAATTAAAAGACATTCCACCCATAGCATTTTTCACCCCATTCCTTCTCCACTCAGAGTCCTGGGCTTTGAACCGGCAACCCTTACAATAGCAAGTGAAGAATGAATCCCCAAAGCCACCTGGATGCTAATAACACATGACACAGGATAACATTCTGTCCAAAGAAACAGCGTGGTTAAGCTTGTTAAGTATCTTCTCCCATTGATCTAGTGAAAAGAAACTGGCAAGAGGCATGAATAAGGACTTTTTATAGTGCAACTGTTTATATAAGGAGTTGTGAAAGGAAGTGATTGCTAATTTAGTTTGCTGGTTTATTTAAAATATATTGCCTTTAAGGCTAAGTACTGAAGAATACTCCTTCACTATAGTTTACAAATACTGAATGTAATCTTATATACAAAACTGAGATAATAGAAACAGGGCAATGTGCAAATAGGAAATAAGTTTGGATTTCTCACTGACATTTTAAAGGAGTTAGGCAACCATGAGATGTTTTCTCAGAAAGCAAACTTGGAAAAAATGTCTCCATTAAGCGTATTCAGGAAATATTCAAGCAACATGACCTATTTTGCACTCAAACAATTAAGAGCTGTTTGGTTTGGACCACAGATAAGAGGTGTGAAATTACACTCAGATTGAAGAACATGGAAACTGCAAATGTGGAGGTGTTTTGAATATTTTGAAGGTGATATCCAGTTCTGAATGATATAAGAAAAAGAATTATGAAAAAAGGGGAGCACTTTTGGTTACATATGTTGCCTGTAGCAAGTAACTCAGCATTTTCCAAGACTTTGCAAACAACAACAGCTGACCGCCCATCTTCTTCCTAGCTGGAAAAAGAAACAGATGGATAGCGTGCAAATGTGTGCAAATTGGTAATGCAGACTCAGCAATGGAAAAGAGAAACTCAGTCCAACAGATGCACTTTTTCAATTTCAATCTTCTTCAGTCACCTACATCTGTGGTGCTGAAAGGACAGCTCCTGTGGGATATCTTAAAGGCTACGTCCCAAATGTAGCTGAGTTTTTAAAAACCACCTAAGGAATATACAGCCAGCACGACATGGTGGTTTGAACACTGGATTATGACTCTGGAGACCAGGATTTGAATCTTTGCTTGGCCATAGAAACCCACTGGGTGATCTTAGGCAAATCACATATTCTCAGCCTCAGAAAACCCCATTATAGGTTCTCCTTAGGCTCACCTAAGGAGGAATTTGCAGTGAGAGCCAGTGTGGTGTATTGGTTTGACTATTAGGTATTACTTTGGAGGCCAGGGTTCAAATCCCTACTCAGCCATGGAAACCCATTGGGTGACCTTCAGCAGGTCACATTCTCTCAGCCTCAGAGGAAGGCAAAGACAAAATTCCCTCTGAACAAATCTTGTAGGAACACAGCAACAAAGGAATTTGCAAGAAGAAATGCCTATTAATATAAAGTCAAGGCTTCTAAACTTTGTAGATTTCAAGTTTCTGAGCCTTTGTTCTGAAGACAAAGAGCTGAAAGTTATCCCAGGGATGGCAACTGTTTTTAAAGGTATCTTGTACACTTTATGCAGCAAACCATTGTTAAGCATATACTGGTGATACATAAGTGTTCCCCAAGCAAATGTACAAAGTTATCCCATATGAATGTGTTTCAGAAGCTCTGTTCTGCATCAAGGAACCCAAACAATTAGAGAAAGACTGAAGGACAATGACAAAGTACATATTCTGCAGGCAAAATGGCCCAGATTCTATCTCTGCAATCAACTATTAGACCTGGGAAAGAGTATTTGTCTGAAACCCTGGAGAATAGCTCCCAGTTAGTGTGTAGACCATATTGACTTAGATGGACTACTAGTCACGCTAGATATAGGCATACTTTGCTTCTGGTAAAGAAGCTCCTTTTTACAAAGTGTTTTTTATACTTCCCCAGGCTCTCTTTTCCTTCTTGTCCTCTGGCTAGATGGAGGTGTTTTTAAAAACAAACAAACATAAGCACTGGGAGGATGGTAAAGGAGAGCTGGAGAAACACAGACTACTGCTGTCAGGTTGCAACAGCATACCTCCAGTAAACAGTGCAATAAAACATGAGCTGGGAAAGAATGGGATTCTACTGTAGCTAATCCTATTGTATCAGTGTAAATGTAAACAGCATCCCTTAGTGAGCATGCATGAACAGGGAAACAGAGATGAGAGTGGAAAGCAGATAGCCTGCTTTACTAGCTACTCCTAGCATAACAAAGAATCATGTTGTTGTTGCTGTTGTGTGCCTTCAAGTTGTTTCTGACTAATGGTGACCCTAAGACAAACCTATCACAGGGTTTTCTTGGCAGGTTTCTTCAGAGGGGGTTTGCCACTACCATCCTCTAAGGTTGAGAGAGTATGACTTGCCCAAGGCTTGCCCAGTGCATTTCATGGCTCAGCGTGAATTCAAACCCTGGTCTCCAGAGTCACAGTCCAACATTCAAACCACTAGACCACTATGGTTCTATAGATCTATACATTTGGCCAGATAAGTGCAAATCATAAGCAAAATGGAGGCTGGTGAAAAACAAAATACATTCCTGGATACATTTTGGAAGAAGCCTTCAAGAGTTTTCCAAAAGGTTTTAAATGCTTTTGTTTACTTCTGCAAGGCTTACCTGTAATAATTATTTCATTTCATAGGTACATATTGTTAGTTTTGGATAGAACTTTTGTTGAGTTGCTCTTCTTTTTTGTGGTGAAAGAACTAATCCTATTATTTCCAGGGTATTTCTATCTCTGGTACCAAATTTTCTATTAAAAAAAACCAGTGCCCAGGAACACATCTACTTCATTAACTGAGATATATCTGTATAAGGTATTTCCTATGTATTGACCACAGAAAGTTAGATACTTTCTAACTAAGAGGAGCAGCCATGCATAAACATTTTCCTATGGTGAAGGTCTGATTGTTGCTCCTACTTTCCACTAAACAATCTATCCATCTTATTACTGCTTCTCATGCAGCTGTTTGTACTACATATTCCTTTGCTCTTTAAAAATCGTTTCTAGAATTCTTGTCCCTCCATGCTAATCTTACCCCTCCATTCTTATTACTGCTCTAATTTTGATTTCTCATCCATACTTCCAGTCACATATACAGAATATAACCCTCACTGCTTATTTTTAATGTCCTTCACCATCCAGTTTGACCCTGTTCTTCGTCATCTATCACTAAAGTACTTGTCAACTATTATTTTCCCATTGTCTTAATAATGATAGACCCCTTCCCCCCAAAAAAGCAATATTGATTCTTTGGAGGTTTTTAAACACAGGCTGGATGGCCATCTGCCAGTGGTGATTTGATCCTGTGTTCTTGCATGACAGGGGGTTGGACTGGACAGCTCTTGGGATCTCTTCCAAATCTATGATTCTATGATTCTGTTATGAAAATAATCAACAGGGCAGCAAACCAGATACCTGTGTTCCTTTCCCCTTGTTCCTAGTTCTATTTCTTACTGGCTGGAAGAAGGAAAGAAAATAGACATAAGCAAGACTCTATCAGTTCTGTAGCCTCATCTCATGACTATTTCACATTATGGTAGTTACAAAACAACAACAACAGTTCAGGACAATATCCAGGCACTTTTAATCATGGTAGTGCATGTCTAAGAAATTGCTGGCATGCAAAGAACTAACATTTATCACAGGTTTGGGAATGTGGCAAAGCCACTTTTTTCATGATGCACAAATATATTACAATGAGTTGTTGTCAAAAGGCTGTATGTTGTGTTCTTCCCCTGTGCCTGCAGGTAGCAAAACTGAAATCTAATAGGATTTCTGGAAAAGTATAAAACCCAGATGCAAGTAGAGTATAAATCTCCACCAACAGGGCTACACCAGTGCTTTGTGAATTGTGACGGCAGTTTCCCCACCTTTCTCGTGTGCACAAAGCAGCTACAGGTTCCTGGACATAGGTTTTTCTGTTAGAAACTGGTTGGACATGGGGATGCATCTGGGTGCCATTCAGCTATCCTGCACATTTCAGAGAAGGGTAGAGGAAGCACCCATCAGCATCTCAGATGAGGGCAAAAGCTTCTGCTTCATTCCAAGGGACACAATGACAGCTAGATGCTCCCAGGTACATCCCAGAGTGAATCAGTGGCTAGAAGCAATGGAGCTGCCCCAGGAAGCTGCCCTTGTGTATCTAGGGACAAATGTGTTGCACAAGGAGGTACAGGATACCTCCTTAGCTAATATCCCTCTTGAGACCAGTTTGACAAATCTAACAGGTGTGGCTCGGGAGTTTATGGAATCCATGACAAACATGGGCCTATCCCAATTGGTCGTTGGGCCCACTCATTGTGCAGGTCATACACTCAATGTGGTCTTCAGTATGGAACAGGAATATCCATGGGCGGAGATTATAAAAATCACCGCTTTGTCATGGATGGATCATTTCCTGGTCAAGGCTGAGCTAAGAACCTCTGTCCGTCCCACGGGGTGGGGGTGGGGGTGGACCTATTAGAATTGTCCACCCTCAAGGGCTAATGGAACCACTTGGATTCCAGAAAGCCTTAGAGGGTCTAATGGTTGGTAACACCAGTGATCCTGTCAAAGCTTTGGTTAATACCTGGACACAGATCTTACTAAGGCTATCGACATGATCGCGCCCAAGCATCCTTTCCAACCCGCTTTAAATCGTAAGCCATGGTATACAGAAGAGCTTACGAGAATGAAGTGGGTTGGACGATGACTAGAGCGCAACTGGCGGAAAACTCGACTCTTATCTGACAGGACTTATCATAGGAACTTTCTTTGGTCCTATCGAGAGGCAATGTGTGCAGCGCAGAAATCTTTCTTTTCTGCACGTATTGCGTCTGCAGAGTCTCGTCCAGCAGAGCTGTTTAGGGTGGTAAGGGAACTCACACAGGTTCCACCTGCGCAGAACCCATTGCTTAACCCTACAACGGCCTGCTGTGATGCATTTAACAACTTCTTTGCGGATAAAATCTTTCAGATAAGAGCTGACTTGGACGCCAGTATAATAACAGAATCAATAGACGAGGTGTCCAGCAGCTCCGTTGATGTAATTCTACTGGATCATTTTCAATTTGTGAGCACTGAGGATGTGGACAAGCTACTTGGCAGATTGAGGAACATGACCTGTCCTCTCGATACCTGCCCTTCATGGCTGGCCGTCCGGGGGTGGGTGGGCATGCCTTGATGATGTTCCTTAAGAACATCGTTAATGCATCCCTCAGGGAAGGTTGTGTTCCAACTTATTTAAAGGAAGCGGCAGTTAGACCGCTTCTGAAAAAAACTTCCCTTGAACCCCTGGATATGGAGTTGAGACTGCCATGGTTGCCTTGACCGACGACTTGCGTCTGAGTATTGACAAGTGTAGTGTGACCCTGTTGGTGCTCTTAGACCTCTCAGTGGCTTTTGATACGATTGATCATAGCATCCTCTTGGATTGCCTGAGTGGGTTAGGAATTGGAGGCACTGCACTGCAATGGTTCTGTTCCTTCCTCTTGGGCTGGTCCCAGAGGGTGCTGCTTGGAGACAGTTGTTCAGCAAAAAAGACCTCATGTGTGGCATCCCTCAGGGTGCCATCCTGTCCCCGATGCTGTTTAACATCTATATGAAGCCGCTGGGTGAGATCATTTGGAGTTATGGGGCTGGGTGTTATCAGTACACTGACGACACCCAGATCTATTTCTCCATGTCTCGGTCATTGGCCTTGAATTTCAATGGCATCTCTCCTCTCAATGACTGTCTTAAGGCAGTAATGGGCTGGATGAGGAAAAACAGATTGAGATTAAATCCAGACAAAATGGAGGTGCTCACAGTAGCAGCCCCAAAACCGGGAATTGGGTTGCAACCACCAGTCCTGGACGGGGTCACACTCTCCATGAAGGACTGTGTTTGCAGTCTGGGGGTGCTCTTGGATTCGTTGTTCCTCCCAGAGGACCTGAGTGTGCAGGGTGGATTATATGGGAGGAGGCGGTCCTGAAAATAGTTTGGACACAGGCCATTTAGGGTTTTAAAGGTCATAACCAACACCTTATACTGGGCCTGGAAACTAATAGGCAGCCAGTGGAGGGACTTTAGTACAGGTGTTATGTGATCTCAGGTAAATGCAATGGTCAGGAGCACCTGTTATCAGCTTTGGCTGATACGCCAGCTGCGCCCTTTCTTGGAAGTAAGGGGTCTTGAGACTGTGGTGCACGCGCTGGTAACCTCCCTTCAGGATTACTGTAATGTGCTCTACATGGGGCTACCCTTGTGCTTGGTCCGGAAACTCAATTAGAACAAAACATGGCAGCCAGAGTGGTCTCGGGAACATCAAGGAGAGATCACATAACAACTGTACTAAAGTCCCTCCACTGGCTGCCTATTAGTTTCCGGGCCCAGTATAAGGTGTTGGTTATGACCTTTAAAACCCTAAATGGCCTGTGTCCAAACTATTTTCAGGACCGCCTCCTCCCATATAATCCACCCTGCACACTCAGGTCCTCTGGGAGGAATTTGTTGCAGCCTTTAAAAACTAGGCTGTCTGCAACCTCCCAGAGGACCTTCTCAGCATCTGCTCCCAGACTCTGGAATGGCCTGCCAGACAAGATCCGTCAATTTAAGACCTTGAGCAGCTTTAAAAAAGCTGTTAAGACGGATCTCTTCCGGAAGGCCTTTCCTGATTGATTTCCTGGCCTCAGGAACTCCCCCGTTCTGCCTCCCCCCTCCTTGGATGTAGCTGCTTCTCTGTTTGTGTAATTTGTATTTGTTTTTTAGTTTTTGTTAAGTTAGAATCATAATTTATTTATATTGTTTTAATTATGATGTTTTAATATATTTTTAGTTTAATACTTTTTAAGGGGTGGGTGGGATTTGGGTTGTGTTTTATACATACTGTATGGAATTTTAACTGTTGTTAGCCGCCTCGAGTGTTGACAGAGGGGCGGGGTATTAATAATAATAATAATAATAATAATAATAATAATCTGGAAAAGTAGAGGCTACATCAACAGACGCCACCAATACGATTTTAGCCTAAGAAGTTATAAGGTGAACACAGCCTCACACAACAAGTGTTTTCCTAAATCACTATTTGATGACAGTAGTATGTGCCAATATAACTTCTTGTTTGCCTTCAAGTCGCTTCCAACTTAAGGTGATCCTAAGGCAAACCTATCATGTGGTTTTCAGAGGCTGAGAGTATGGGACTCACCCAGTGAGTTTCCATAGCTAAGCAGGGAATCAAACCCTGATTTCCAGAGTTGTATTCCAGTGTTCAAACCATTACACCACACTGGGTCACTATAGGGTAATTAAACATCAGCATTGTAGGTTGTACATTACAGAGCATTATTATACATTATTTGACATTATGCATACAACAGTGAAATGTAAATTTATTTCAAGTTACAATTAGCCATTTTTTTCCTATAGCAGCAGCTACTCTTTGAAATTCCTGTCCAAAAAAATACAGTATTCAAGCTCTGTCTGCAAATGTAAAAAGGCCTCATGACTCAGAGCCAAAGTGTGAAATGGACTGAGCATGTGAAACAGTATGTGTGAAAGCTTTCTCGTAAGAGGCACTAGCATTTCTATCTGACTAGTATGAAATCTAAGAACATGAATCAAGTCCCAAAGGAAGATGCAATAGGTCTAGTCCAAATTGGTTCCAAATCAACCTGGAGAACCCCAAGTTCATAGCATATGAAAGGCATCTCTCTTTCTGGCATGTGCATATAACACCTGCTGTCCTTCAGGGCCACTTCCAGTGCTGCATTTCAAAGACCCAGGTGCACATGTCTGTATCCTAACAATGAATGCAAATGTCCTCTGGGACAGATAACACACTCCATTCCTAGGGAGGAAGTCAGTTCTCTGGGTTAATTTCAAGAATTTGGCTGCATGTCTGTCTTTTCTGCATTCTTTATTCAATTATGTTAACCTTTCTCCATTTGCATTACAAATGTTTGGAACGGCAGTTTCAAACAATAATATTGAAAACAGACATCAGAAAAATCATAATGGGATGGACTTTGTAGACTCTGACAAATATGCTTGCCAGTTATTCCATCCCCTGCTGCTGTTTAAAAGACAGGCAAATAAATAAAATAAGGCCATCTGGCTATGATATGAAAACTGGCCTGGTAAAATTGGTATCAGCAAGTGGTGACATAGAATGAAGTATCTGGATCCAGATGTAGTGATATTAAGAGTTTAGAATGTTACTTTTTAAAAAGGAACAGATTGCATAATTATTACTTGCATAACTCAAAATGCTATTGTATGTTACTGTTGTTGTTGATGATGATGTGTGCCTTCAAGTTGTTTCTGACTTACGGTGGCCCTAAGGCAACCCAATCATGGTGTTTTCTTGGCAAGATTTCTTCAGAGAAGGTTTGTCATTACCTTCCCCTGAGGCTGAGAGCATGTGATTTGCACAAAGTGTTACTGTTACTGCAGTCCAAAAAGTAACTGAGGCTGCTCCCACACCACAGAATTAATGTAGTTTGACACCACTTTAACTGTCATGACTCCATCCTATGAAATCCTGGAATTTGTAGTTTATTGTGGCACCAGAGCTCTCTGAAAGAGAAGGCTAAATATCTCACAAAACTACAAACCCTAGAATTCCATAGGATTCAGCCATGGCAGTTAAAGCAGTGTCAAACTGCACTAATTCTGCAGTGTAGATGCAGCCTTACTCAATTACTCATTGCTAATATGTTACCATTACTGTTACTACTGTACCACTGAAAAATACAGGAAAATTCTCTTTGGATTCTGCCATCTCTAATAACTAGAATACTGAGTGAATTCCTTTGCATAGATTCTCATCACCACCATGAACAACAACAACACCCACTGGCAGAGACACAGTATAGCAAAACATATAGCTGCCACATACACTGCACATAGATGCTTTAGGTGAACATGTAGAAGCAGTCACTCATTGAAAACCTCTCCCTTCCCAATCCACCTCTCCCCCAAACAATTGTTCTACAGTTTATGCTTGACCAATTTAATGTGTGCAGAGAAGCCCTCCCTGCCCATCTGACCTTGCTCAACCCCAATCCACCCAAGGGAACCCTGCCTAGCATGGCCGTCTTATCCCCACCACACAGTCTCTCTCTTTCTGGCAGCAGCAGAAGTATCTTTCATTTGGGCAGAATGGAAGTAGGATGAAGACAAACTAATTTTTCAAAGTTTTTGGGGTTTTTTAATTTCCAACTAACCTGAATGCTACTCTTGTTTTCAGTGTGTTTCTTCCTCCTCACTCTTCCTTCTATACTCCCTTCTTGTTGCTGGTTCCTCTATTTCTCACTAACTATATCATGCCACATAAAGAGGCAACACAAGGCAGCTACCCATGTGAACCTTTCTTTTCCCTCTACCATTGCTATAACTGAATCAGAGCATACCTAGTAAAGAGTAGCAGGCAGAAATCCCATTACATTACATTGAAAAGTCAGGAGGAGGAGGAGGAGGAAGAAGAAGAACAAAACAACAACAACCAACTACCACAGTAACTTACCACAAACAAGCTGGACATGACTGTAAGGGATGTACTCTAAGCCTGCCTAAGTTTGAAACCAGTCTCATAAACAGCATGGGACAGTCTTATCACCAGTAAAATACCAAAAACATTCTCACCACCAGTAATGAAGTTCTAGTCTGAAATATTCAAAACCTGTAACCCAGATTTAAAGCAGGTAACCAGGCGTCAGGCGTCTTCTGCCATAAAACTGTTCAGCTCCTTTGCTTTTAACAGCTTAAAAACAAATCAAGGTTGTGAATCTTCTGTAACAGGATAGTAAAAAGCAAAATAATAATTACTGAGGAAAATGAAAAAAACCAATTCCTCCTTCTTTGACTTTTCAAAGTGCTGATCACATTTTTTAATTAGTAGGAAGGTCCATTTTATAAATTCAACATTAGAGATCCCTGGCTGTACACATTTACAAATAGAGGGTACTCTGGAAATGAATGCCCTTGGGAAGTACATTCACCAAGTGCTACAGTGGCCATCAGAAGCTGAAACCCATTCTACAATTCAGATTAAAGTGTGAAAAGTCAGCTCAGATTGCCCACTGGCTCCACCAATAGCTCATTAGCCTAGCTATATTGGAGAAGTCTACAGAAGCTTCCAGGCCACATAGATCTCTTCCTCAGGCAGCTCCTCTTCATAACTGTGTAAGTTGAAATATTGTTTTTTAAAACATTAAAGACAAATCATTTGCATCATTGTGCATATGCTCTGCATTTGTTTGGGATCAACACAGTAAAAGAGGGGAAAGGAAACTATTTTTATATTGTGCCAATCATCTGTAGCATTAAAAGCATCTGCAGGACAGAAGCAGGTTGTGCTGTCTTAGCAGATTGAAAGGAAAAAAGGAAATGCCTATTTTTACATTCAGCATGCCATGAAGCTGGACTGTGTGCTACATTCAGTAGAATAACAGGACAGATTGCTTTTCATAAATTGCCTTGCTAACATCATATAGTTCTGAGCTATGCTGTCAGGCCTTTGCATTCACCCTGGCTGTTGTTGTTGGACAATGCATATTAATAGGCAGTTGGCAGCTGTTCCAAGCACCTGCAATTTGAGTCATATCAGTCCAGAGCAGGTGAAACTGCTAAGTCCGGAAGAACACTAGCAGACTGTATGCAACAAGAGCTTAGTATCTGAATGGGGAGGAAGTAGCATGAAGAGACAGGACGGATGTCACTGTGGATCTGCTGTCACATGTGTGCTTGCTTCTGCCCTCCTGTGATATCTGACTAGCTTGTATTTATATCTGTAAATAGATACAAGATGAAGAAAGCACTACAAACATCACAATCTTCTCCTATTTAAAGGAATGAAGACACTAGTTTGGAGTGTGGAAAGGTAAAGGCCATAAATCCCCTTCCACACACATCAGCCATCTTATGACCGGTGCATATATGGAAGAAGTATTTCACTCCCTTTGATAGACCACTGGACTCAGAAACTCATGCTAGCAGGATACTGAGACTTCTTGTTCATATAACCAAGTGAGGGCCGCCTTGGGTCTTATGCTGGGAGAAAGGCAAGATATTACATACGTACATACATGCATACCTACACACATATTCCCCACCACCACACCCACTTTCAGCTTCAGATGGGTAGGAAAAGTGAAATCTTGGCATGCTACATACCAGCCTCCTCTAATGTACCATGTCCACATATACCCCACTGTGTTGGACTGCAACTCCCATTGCCCTAGATGTTGGGCTGACGAGATGGTTAGAGCACATCTAGAGGATGCCTTCTAACTTGTCTCTTGAAAGATATTCCAGTTTGCTCAAAGAACTAGCCAAGTTGATTCTATTCTTGCTGGCTTTCCAAGTAAGCAAAATCTGCTGCTGTTCTTTGCCGGTCCCACCTCTCTATTCAGCTACAGCTTCTCAATTCTTCTAGACAGACTCAGTTGCTGTGATAATCTCAGTGAATTTTGTTCATACTTCGATGTGCTGGGTTTCCCACGCTATGTTCCAGTCTCTTGGGTTGTAGCAGGCATAGCCCCATCTTCCTGTCATCTCCTCCACCCTGTGGTTTGTGGGACAGCTGTGATCAATTTATTTTCATTAGCACTCTGAAATCATTTCCTTTTTTTAAGAAAAAAAGTTAATTGGAAGGGGACCAAGTGAAAGCAAAGGATGAAGCCAATTATCTAGGTCAAGCCTGATCCCTGGTAGGTTTTGTGAACTAGCTTTCACTCTCCTAGAAAAGTGTGACACAGCACTAATGGGGACGCTTGCACAGCAAGCCTGTGCTTCACTCACCTGCTGAAAATGTCATTTCACTAATTGCAAGCCCAAATTGTTGGTACATAGTTTGTGGGTAATGAACTAGAGTCCACAGAGAAGCAGAACTCAAATGCTTCTCATCTAATACTTTATATCGCACTGGGGTGGGTGCAATACTAGTTTTCTCTTATGGAATGCTTCTTGTTTTCTAAACGTGGGGTGAGGGTTTTAAACTGCGGTGGCCCTCCACATGTTATTGAACTGCAACCTCTGATGTTCTTTACCACTGGGTTTGCTAGCTAGAGCTCTTGGGCTTCTCCATTCCAACAACATCTAGAGGACTTCAGGATTCCCATCCCTCTATTAGCCTGAAAGGAGGCTTCCAGAGAGGCAATTCCCCCTTTTTTGGCTAGAACTCCCATTCACAGGAAATTTCTTTGGCTCCTCTTTGCTCTCTTTCTATTAGCAAAAAACCACTTTTTATTTAGATAGGCCTTTGATTACCATGCCACAGAATCATGTTTTCAAGGTGGTGTGCTGTTGTTTTTTAAAGTATGTTTTAAATGTGCTTCAAATTGTTTTAGCAATGTTCTTTTTTAATAGACTTGTTTAACTTTTTTAAAAAAACTTTCACAAAGTAAGATTTTGGCTGAAACTTGTTTTAAATTGTTGTAAGCCGTTTTGGGTTCTGCACTGTGAGCAAGGAGACAAATAAATTAAGTAAATAAATAAATAAATAAATAAGGAGTGCTAGAGGGGTTAAAGGCTGCAAAATGAGTCTGAGGGACCATATGCAGCCCTTGGACTTACTCTGCATATATCTCTGTTATAGCACATATGGGTATCCCACACATGTGTGTGCACACATCAACACAAACAATGGACACCAACCTTGGAATTGTTTCTGGAACCAAGAATTCATTAAACCTCTTGGGAACACTTTTGAGTTTCTGTTATGCAGCAAAATAATGTGATTCAGTCTTTATGCAGGTGATACTGGACAGAAACTTGAGAAAGAGATACTATATATGTTGATTTTATATTTAACTACATACTAATAAATAAAAAATAGAAATTTTGCTTCTTGGAAGGAACAATTAACACTATGACTGCAGACTGTCACTGTTTGCAAATGATTTAATAGTTTACAACATATAAGATACTCTCTGGCTTTCCCTCAGAGCCAGGAATATCATTTGGATGAAGGTCAATCAAAAATTTCCCAAGAAAACATTCTATTCCTGAGCAGTATGATGTGTATTCCATTCACAGAATGAATGAAATACTAACTCCACAGAGCTAAGGTTATGTTTCACATTGTTCAGGCTGCAACTGGCAGCTCTTTCAGTTCAAAACAAGAGGGAAACTTCAGCATTTGGTCTAATCTGCACTGCAGAAATAATACAGTTTCACACTGCTTTAAATGCCATGGCTGAATGCCATGGAGTTTTAGAATTTGTAGTTTTGTGAGATATTTAACCTTCTCTGGCAGAGAGCTCTGGTGCCATGACAATTTACAAATCCCAGAATTCCATAGCATTGAGCTATGGCAGTTAAAGTCAAACTGCATTAATTCTGCACTTCAGATTAGGCCTCTGACCCTACTCTGGAGCTGTAAGTTGCAGTCTGACTGTCAAAGATTTCAGAGAAACTGTATATTTTATGTTTTTCACACAAAATAAAATTAGCAGTTCAAATTTCATAGAGGCATGGTTATATATACCTTAATCAAATCATTTACAAGTTTGTACCACAAGTGCAGAATCATCTATATTTTGGTGCTGAATCTGCTGTTTGGAGGATGCTTCCAATACATTTTTCACATTTTTCACCCATAATATTTATTCAAGTATTTCCTTGTCTAGTAACATTCACTTTGACCCAGAAGAGTTAATTGGTCTGGCCATATGTAGTTCATTCCTTCCAGCAAGGCAGATTGCTCCTGATCTACACCACCCTAGGCTGTTATCTTCAGCACATTTCTTTTTGTGTGATGTACTGTCACTTGCCCTGCTATTTCTTTGCCAGCTCTAAAGGTTGAGATGATGGGATGCAGGAATCATTTCCTTCTTCTACATCAATCCAGCCCACAACTGGAAGTGATAATCATGCCACCAGAAAATTCCATCCTTGGCATCCTGGAGACATTTGACCTCTTATTTCTTGAGTAACCTCTTGCCAATAGGAAATTGCACTGCTAGGCAATCTGGAATAAAAGCAATGGGAAATCTCTATTACCTGGGACAGGGGACTTTAGGGGGTTGCAACTGCCAGAAATAGTGCAAATTGAGTCCACTTTTAGGGTTACAGTTAGGGGATCATGGGAACTGTATTTTATTGTGGCACCAGAGTTCTCTGACAGAGAAGGCTCAATGTCTCAGAAAAAAACACCAATTCCCATGATTCCCTAGCACTAACCCTAACCCTAAAAGTGGACTCAATTTGCACTATTTCTGGCAGTCTGCAACCCCCTTTTAGCTTGATCAAGATACATGCTAAAGATATACCCATGATCAGAAACAGAAAAGGAGGTAACAGAAGCCCATGGCCCTAGTTCTTGTTAAGTGTCCAATCTGCTCTCACAGTGTGACTCATTTTTAAAAATAATTTGGCAGGTTTGCAGAAAAGATATCCTAACTTCCTCATGCTGTGCCCCTTGCCCTGATTGTGAAACAGCAGCCAGGGGTTCCTCATTACAGCAATTCATAATGTTTTTCTCCTGGCAATCAACATTTTTTTAAAAATGTTTTGTTCCTTTTGAAAACCAACAAACTTTACAGGTGCCTAACCAAAAACCCTGAAGCTACCTGTCTGAAATTTGGTTAGTTAATTTTGAGCATTGGACAATGAGAACAGAGTTTGAATCCTTGCTTGGCCATAAAACCCACTGGGTGACCCTGGGCAGTCACACTCTCTCAGCCTCAGCAGATGGCAATGGCAACCACCCTCTGAAGGAACTTGCCAAAAATACCTTGTGATAAGTTTGCCTCAGGGTCACCATGGAGATTATTGCATGACTTTTTTCTCCAATGTGGGCATGGGCTGATACCGTGTATAAACGGATGTTACCACACATCTCTGTGCCCAGATTGGAGGCATCCTGTACCCAATCAGGACTTCTCCCATACTTAGCAATGAACAGAAAAGAACCGTTTTTTTGCTAACTACAGGAGATTGGGTACAGGATGCCTCAGATCTGGGCACAGAGCTGTGTGTTAACATCTGTTTTTACACGGTTTCAGCCTGTGCCTAGGTCAGGAGAAAACAGCTGGTGCAATAATCTCCCATAAATTGGAATGAGTTGAAGGCACACAACAAAAACAAAAATCCCTTTTTTGAGATCTATCACATCTCCAAATTTTACACAGAAATGTAAAAACAAACAGGTTGTATCTATTTTGGTTTCCCAATTCATGTAAATAAGACTAGACTGGTGATCCAGATTTCCAAATCCTACTTTGGATTTGCAGTCTGGATTAGTATGGTTTGGGTCCAGATCAGTTACAAAAATGGAGGTCCTAACTCCATTAGGGGCCCAGCTGGACTGTTAGTAAAGTGATTTCTTGCCAACCCCTTTCCTGAGGCTGCATCATTTAACCACATCAATTAGACTGCTTAGAATAAAGAAAAAACAAGTTCTCCTCAAGTAAACTTCTTTTCTCTTATTCTCATCATTACTACGTAATTCTGTGTATTCAGGATATTTTAACAGTATTAGCAAACTGATGTTCTCTGCTTGTCATCCTGGTGCAAAGTGTAAACTTCTTTTTCCTTATTCTCATCATTACTAATTCTGTGTATTCAGGATATTTTAACATTATTAGCAAACTGATGTTCTCTGCTTGTCATCCTGGTGCAAAGATGCAATAAAAATGGTGCAAAAAATCTGCCTCCTTCTGTCTCCTGTACCTGTGATGTTATCTTTACCCTCAGTTCACAGGCTTCTGAATAAAAATGTTTAAATCAAAATAAAATTAAATAGAGTAAATGTCAGAAGGAAGTAGTTTCTATGTTGCACTCTTGTCGCTCTGCTAAGAACAGCCTTAGAGATGTTGTGATCAGCAGTAAATGCACCCTTCTAGTCACTCTCTCTCTCTCTGTGCATGTATGTGTGTGTTGCTCATCCACTCTACAACCCAAGTGGCTTCTGTGCTGTTCTTCTGTGCCTGTGCTCAGACCAAACTTAGGCTTGCTAACTCAGCAATAACCTCTTTCTCATCCTCTCTCTGCAACTGACAACTGTGCTGTGCTGGCTCTGGCCCACTTAGATACTCTGCCAATTAGGAGCTAGTCCGGCTTCAGGCCCTGCCAGATGGACAGATGCCAAGGAGCTTGTGCTGCTTTCTAATCCCTTTCCCAAGGGGACTGCAAAAACCTAGAGTGGGATTCAGCTGCCATCACCACAGCAACCATTAATTCTGTGAATGGAGCCAAAAGCCCTGATGGCGTACAGCCAGCCATGAACCAGCAAACCCAACAGGGCATGTGGGGCTATAGGAGCAAAGAGAGGGAACAAAGCCCAAGGTGAAGCATCACAAGATAGAGGGATGTGCCAAAGGTATGGGAATAAAACCCTGGGAGACTTCCACACAACACTGTGGACAACATCATACTACATTGTCATAGCACTGTTATTCCACTTTAACTGTTATGGCTGCCTCCTGTGGAATCCTGGGATTTGCAGTTTAAGGAAGGGCATTTGGAATCCTCAGCCAGAGAGCTCTTAGGCCTCACTAAACTACAAACCCCAGAATTCCACAAGAGGCAGCCATACCAATTAAAGTGGAATAATAGTGCTATAATAGTGTAGTCGAGAACTGAAAGGTGGTAGAAGAGGGGCAGCTGGAATGTAATTCAGAACTGAAGGAAGTAATATAGAACTGGAGAAGGTAATCCAGAAATGAAAGGATTTAGGACAGGAATGCAGACTTATGTAGCTGGACTACAATTCCTATCATTCTTTTCTATTAGCTCTGCTGCCAAAAACTTTTGAGAGCTGCAGTCCAACAACATATGGAAGGCTATACATGCTATTCCTGATCTAGAAGGAGGCTTGGATGTTCATGGAGATCCTTAGTGCAGTTCCAGCAGCAAGAATTAATTTCAGCATTTCATATACAGCAGTTTGACTTGTAACCAGAAGAATTAAATGCTCACCGTCACCACACTAGGAATTTCTTTGAACTGGCAAGTGTTTCAGAATTCCTAATTTAAGAGCCAACCAACAAACCTTCCTGTGCATCATCCTGATTGAAGTTGCAAATCTGTGTTATATTTATCTTGTGATCAAGAAGTGAAAGTGTTAGATGAGCCTGAATTAGCTCTACACAAAGAGCGCCAAAGAGCCCTCTCTGTCCTAATTAAGATCACATCCTCTTTGCAGAGAAGAAGCACAAAGGAAAATCAGTAGGGAAAAGATGTGTGATGGGGGGGTTCAAAAGCAAGAAGGAGATGATCCCTGCCCTGGATCAGAAATAGGAAAAACTAGCTTTTTGAATTACAAACTCCCAGAATTCCCTAGCCAGCATAGCTAGTGTCCATGAAAAAAAAAACTTTTCCAAACTCTGGAAAAGACACGCTAGGTGCCAAGC
This sequence comes from Phrynosoma blainvillii, assembly GCA_026167975.1. Lineage (NCBI taxonomy): Eukaryota > Metazoa > Chordata > Lepidosauria > Squamata > Phrynosomatidae > Phrynosoma > Phrynosoma blainvillii. The sequence goes on from JANUYF010000004.1 coordinate 267,898,474, forward strand.
TTGGGTATCTATATGCTTTACCAAACTGAGCACCACTGGCATTGTAACCATATACCCTGATCTTCTACCTACACATCTATGAGAAGCCTTTCAGGCCGAAAGTGATTTGATGAAGGCCACCCAGTGAGCTTTATGGCCAAGCAAGCCTTTCAACATGATTTTTATTCCCCTCCAAATTTAAGACTCTATCTGTAGCACTGGCTCACAAGTCTGCATTTTAAAAAAATCTATTTGGTCCATGCCTCTTTGGCACAAAAGACAAGATCTCTCTTGTTAACTCTTGTCCTGCAAGGCATCCTTTAAGTGGAAAGCAGAAAAGGCACTCCAGCCTAGAAAGACAGCCTCAGGAGTGACCCAAGTTCCAGGCAAGCCTGCAAGCTTTCCCAGGATTTCAGCCTGGCCCCAAAAAAATCTAATAAAAAAAGCTTCCCTGAGGTTAAGAGCCAGTAAATAGCATTTACGAAAACCACACACATACAGAAGAGAAATGATGTGTCAAGGCTCTGTTTTCCCTTTCAGTTCCCAACACATTAATATTAGCTTCACATTCAGGCCAAGAGCCTACATTTTGGCAGGGGAACAAATTCAGCTCTGATCCAAACCTTGGACAAAATACAAATAAACTGGAGTAACACCATGAGTGCTGATGCAATTTCCCTGGTGTAACCAGATAAGAATCTGGCTGAGACTAAATTTGAGCTATGTGTGTGAAGCAACCTTTCTATTCCCTTGTCACCACACACATCCCTTTCCTCTTCTGCTTTCCTAGCCTGTTCACATCACACACACACACAAAATAAAAATAAAAAGGAGTTGCTGTTCTGCAAGTGACATAAAACCTATCCTCTATAAATATGGATATGATCAATTGAGAGAAACCTCTCTGGAGGAGAACATTCTTTCAAATGAACCAATGCCTGGGCTGTTAATTCAACAAGCAACTTAACCATCCGCAGCACCCATACTGTTGCTTCACCTTCGAGACATTTCTACTGTCCAACCGTCAATTAACAACATGTTAAGAAGTTAGAAACAGTCGCTACAAACCCAGCTCTCTACTTGGCACTCTTAGATGCCGATTGGAGTGGATTGTGATAAAGGTTAGGAGCCAAACGCAGGATTCAGTCATCTCAGACTGCAGCCCCCAGAACTGCCCCAGCCAACATAGCTAGGGTTGCTGGAGGGTTCTGGGTACTGTTGTTTCCATGCATTTCCATATTCTGGGTTTGAAAAATCACACTACAAGTAGTGTAACCTGGAAGAAAAGGAAAGAGTGCCAAGACACTCAAACAGTTGCAACCCAATCTTGTTTAGTCAGAAATCTATTATGTCTAATGGGGTTTACTCCTTGGCAAGTGTGCACAGTACTGCAGCCTTACTGAAGTATGAGTTTGCACTGAAAGCAACCTTCATGTAGAGGGGAGATACACTTACAACCCTCTAGATTTTTTTAGACTCCAAATCCCAATGGCCTCTGACATCAAGGCCATTGATCAGGAATAGTGGGAGCTGTAGTACAAGAGCATCTGGAAGACCACAGGTTCCCCATCCCTGATATTATCTATTTATCAATCTATTTATGGACACATATAGAAGCAGAAGAATTTCAAAAGAAAATCAGCTTGTACTTTATAGATTGTAGCAAAACCTTTGATTGTGTAGATCATGAAAAACTTTGGATCACTCTTAAAGAAATGGATATACCACCACTTGATGACCCTAATGACCCTAATGCATAACCTGTACTCAGAAACTGTCAGGACAGAATACAGAATACAAAGAAATGGAACAGTTTCCAATTGGCAAGGGGGTCAGGCAAGGCTGTATTTTGTCACCCTATCTGTTTAACTTGCACACTGAATAGGTAACGTACCTGGTCTATCCAACCCAATTCCATTTTGTAGGATTGTTGATATGGGAGGAGTCATCTTAAGAGATTATCTAGTCCAGTGGTTCTGAAACTGTGGGGTGGGACTAGAGATAGGACGGCATGGGGGGGGGGGGGGGAGAACGAAAAAATTCGAAAATAATAATAATAATAATAATAATACGATTTATTTATATACCGCCCCTCTGGTAAACCAATCGAGGCGGTGAACAACAAAATACATTAATACATTACATTACATTAATACAATACAACAAATTAAACAACATAATACAGTAATACATTCCAGCAAATTAGACAAAACATTCCCTCCCCCCTGAACATCAAACAAATAACAACATTAAGATCTCATTTACAAACAGATTAAAAAACAATTACTTAAAATTATACAATATAAAATACAAATTATGTAACTGTTAAGAAAAACCCATCCCTCCATGGGTTTTCTACCCCGTTTTTTTCTTGAAGCCTTTTTTGTTTTTTCCAAAAAATTGGAAAAATTTATTTTAGCATGATGAATAAAATCTTTGAAACAAGGTGTTCATATATTCTCCAAATCATTTCTAAAAACTATGTACAGTACCAGATTATTCTAATTTCTGTGCATTGAATGAAGACAAGCAAGTCTTAGGTTACAAACTGAACTCTCCAATGCAACAGCAAAATGCATTTCTTCCTTTGGGGGCACTGAAAGAATCTGATCTATGTTTGGAAACACTCACACTAAATCAGGAAATAAACTGACAGGTGAAAGGGCACAGAAGCTTCTTTTAATCTGGGTACACCTTTGGATTTTAGAAGTCCAGGATAATCGAGATGATGATGAACATAACAAAGCAGAAACAGAGCCCTGATTCTCCTTTTTGCCACACCCATACGAGCAGCAAAATGCCGCTCCTTTTGGGGGCAGCAAAAGGCTGCCCTTTCAGCTGCGGTGGCGGCTTTTTTGCGCCCTTTTGGCATAGCGTGTATGCACACTGTGCCAAGAGGGTGTTCTGACACTGAACGGCATGCAAACGGGCGCGTGGTGTCAGGACGGGGTTGGGGTGGAGTTGGGGCTGCCGGCATGTGGCTGGCCCACCCCAACTCTATCCCCAGGTTGGCCCTTTGTGCTGGTCTGCAAAGCCCCTGAAACTGATACTGATAACCAGGACTGTATCCATACTGCAGAAATAATGCAGTTTGACATCACTTTAACCGCCATGGCTCAGTGCTTTGGAATTCTGGGATTTGTAGTTTTATGAGCCATTTAGCCTTCTGTGTCAGAGAGTTCTGGTGTCACAACAAACTACAATTCCCAGGATTCCCTAACATTGAGCCATGATAGTTAAAGTGGTGTCAAACTGGAATATTTCTGCAGTATGGATGCAGCCTTGAGCTCAGAAAATGAATCTGATTAAATTTCATGCCTATCAATTGAATCTTAGTCCATCCTCTTCCACACACTTCCCCAATTCTTTTTAAGGGAATGGGTGCTTTATGTCTGTTTGATACTGTGGAGAGGAAATATAAATAATTTTCTTTGTTACTAATGATGATTTTCCCCCTGTTTTTTGTTGTCTTTGTTTTGATTTTTGCCTGCACCACATACACTAGCAAAACCAGGAGATTATTGTTACATATAATTAAAAAAAATAAAAGTTCTGTTTCTAATAATTGTTTGAATACACTGCATTTTAATATACCAATTGTGATAATTTTATGCCAAATGAAATTGCACATGATCATATTTTATGTTCCTAAAGCAGCAGAGTGACTTTCAATCTGTAAAAAGTGCTAATGTTGCATTTCTTCCATTTTTCTGAAAATTTCAATTTTTTAACAACCCATCCCCCAGAAAAAAAATGTACATCTCTAGGTGGGACCCCCAGAGGGGCACGAGAATTGCTCAAGGAGGGGCATGAGACTTGGAGGCCCTGATCCCTCCTTCTCCTTTTCCCAAACCTTTTATGTCCTAGAGAGGAAGAGAAAGACCAGGAGGGTGCTTAGAACTTTTGTCTGGGGAAGGAAGAGGCAATCTATTTCTTTATAAGATGTTAAAATATGAAAATAAATGAATGTGTGAATGAAAATACACACACTAAAAAATGATTTTTTATTTATATACTATTAAGTCAACTGGGGGGTGATCTCCAGATGTAGATCTAAAGGGGTCACAAGGGTAAAAAGTCTGAGAACTACTGACCTAGTCTAGTCCCCAGCTCAACCAAAAGAGTGGCATTATGATATGCACTTGGAATATCTCTGACGATGGCTGCCCAGCCCCGCCTTAAAGATTACCAAAAAAAGAAAACCGATCACCTCCTTGCAGAAGACTCTCAGGCATACAGCTTTTTAACTAGCTGCAGCTCTCCAAAGTCTCCATTTATGCAGTACAGTCTGTTGGTGACCATATCCTTGTGCACACTAACACTGGCACTAGAACTCATAATATAGTGACTCATATAGATCTTTTCTCCATGCGATGCTGAACAGAAAAGTTAGCACAGGCAAATCCTTCAGCTGTGTATGACAAACACAAAATGGACCACTTTGTTCACTTCTCATGCAACATAGAAAATCCCTAGAAAGTGGAAAACTTGAAGAAAAATATTTGCAAAATGAGAAAAAAGAGCAATGACTTCATCGACCAGCTGGGCCTCTGAATCATGCTTAGCCATAAAAGTTGTTCCTAGACTAGCAATAATCATCCATGTATGCACAATCATACATTTACACTATCTTCAACCAAATTCAGCTTTGTCCAGGTGTATCCAGTTACAAATGATTTCCTAAGCCACATTTATTTACTTTAAAACCTAGCTTCATAGGTTTCAAAGTTCTTCTTTCAGGTTCTGAAGGCCTGCTTTCTTCCACTTGAGTTTGCACACTTGCTAAAATCTTCAGTAAAGTCCTTTGATCATGTTCCACCATTGTCAGAAATGCATTTGGTGGTAACATTTGGAAAGGAATTTTCAGTGCTAGAATTCAACTGATGAAATTCTTTCTTCTTGGAGGTTTACAAGGCCATCATGGTTCCAATGGAAAGATGAGACCATCTTATTCAATTGATTCTTTGGTCCTAAATGAGGGAGGGGGAGGGGGAGTCTGGCTTACCATAGTATTTTTTCATATATACCTGAAAACATTGTGTTATATTTATCTTGTGATCAAGAAGTGAAAATTGTCAATGAGCCTCAATGAGCCACATGATCCCCACACCTGCTGAAAAAAAACAAAAAAAGTCTGAAGGACCATAAAGAATAAAACAGTATTTAAACCAGTAACAGACAGTGCAAAAAGAGAACAATGATAGACTGGGAGGCTGCTGAAACAAAGCATACATGAAATGAGGTGGGGGAGACTGTTTTGTTTTGTTTTTTTTAATCAAGCAAAATTGCATTAAAAGCCAGAACTTAGTTAGATCTAAAAGAAAATAATGAAGCCATGCTTACACTTACATCATTTCAGAACCACTGTTGAAAATACTCACATTACATAAGCAACCTGCTTAAACTAAAGGCAGGGACATCAGAGAAAGGAGCTCAAATGAAGCTCTTAGGCATCAAGAAGATTCATGTCAAGAAATACTTTGTTGTTGTTGTTAACTGCCCTCAAGTCGATCTTGACTCATGGTGACCTATAGGATAAGTAATCTCCAAGACCCTCTGCCCCCCACTGCTCGTTTAATTCCTGCAAACTCATACCCATGACCTCCTTAATAGAGTCCATCCATCTGGCATGTGGCCTTCCTCTCTCCCTACTTACCTCCAGCATTACTGTTTTTTCCAAAGAGTCCTCCCTTCTCATGATGTGTCCAAAGTACAAAAAAAGCTCAGTTTGGTCATCTTAGCAAAGCAGCAAAGCAGCTTCCTTTATATACCGCTTCATATCACGCTATGGGATGTCTAAGAGGTTTACAACTGTAAGCTCATTGCCCCCCAACAGTTGGGTACTCATTTTAGCGACCTCAGAAGGATGCAGGCCTGAGTCTAGCCTGAGTCCTGGCTAGTATTGAACTCGCAACCTTGTGGTCTATGAGTGAGTGGCTGCAGTACAGGCATTTAACCATTGCGCCACCAGGGAAGTCTCCAGTTTGATCTGCTGTAGGACCCATTGTTTGTCCTTTTGGCTATCCATGGGATCCTCAACACTGTTCTCCAGCACCACATCTCAGATGAATTAATTTTCTTCCTATCATCTTTGCTAACTGTTCAGCTCTCATATCCATACATGGTAACAGGGAATACGATGGCTTGTATAATTCTAACTTTTATGCTGAGTTGTATATCTTTGCATTTTAGAATTTTTTCTAGTTCTTTCATGGCCACCCTCCCCATTCTTAGTCTTCTTCTGATTTCCCGACTGCAGTCCCTATTTCTATCAATGTTTGATCCCAGGTATGGGAATTCCTTTACTATTTCTATTTCTTTATTGTCTAGGTTGAACTTGTGAAGGACCTTGGTGGTCATTATCTTTATGTTCAGCATTAAGCCTGCCTTTGCACTTTCTTCTTTGATCTTCCTTAGTAGGCGTTCCAGGTCTGTGAGGTTTTCTGCTAGTATTATGGTGTCATCTGCATATGTTAGATTTTTGATATTCCTTCCTTCTATTTTCACTCCTCTTTTTTTCTGTGTCCAAGCCTGCTTTTCTTATAATGTGTTCTGCATACAGGTTGAATAGTCATGGTGAAAGGATACAGCCTTGTCTGACCCCTTTGCCAATTGGGAACCATTCTGTTTCTCTGTGTTTTGTTCTGACAGTAGCCTCTTATCCTGAGTAGAGATTCCCCATCAGGACTATCAAATGTGATGACACTCCCATGTCCTTAAGGGCATTTCATAGCCTTTTATGGTCTATGCCAGGGGTAGGCAACCTTTTTAAGATGGGGGCCGGTCGTGCTAAGTCCTCCCCTTTGCTGGGCTGAGTGGGGGGAATGGCGGGGGGCGCGCATGCGCGTGACCCCCCGCCATGCATGACCCCGCCATGCCTGCCACCGCTGCCGCCACTGCGCAGCCGCCACTGCGCAGCCGCCTCCACACATGTCGCGGCCACCATTTTTATTTCCAAAATGGCAGCCGCTACACGTTTGCGCATGCGCAGGAGTACTGCGCATGTGCAAATGAGTCACGGATGCCATTTTGGAGAACAAAATGGCAGCCGCAACTCGTTTGTGCATGCACATTACTCCTGTGCATGCACAAATGCATCACGGGCGCCATTTTGGAAATCAAAATGGCGGCCAAAACGTACGGCGGCAGTGGTGTGCGGCGGCGGCAGCGGCAGCGGTCTGCCTGGGCCAGTAAGTATGGGGACCTGGGCCTTAACCAGCCTGCAGACCATAGGTTGCCAGCCCCTGGTCTATGCAGTCAAAGGCTTTGCTATAGTCTATAAAGCACATGCTGGTTTTCTTTTGGAATTCCCTGGTGCACTCCATTCATTAGCCATCGTATGTTTGCAATGTGATCCCTAGTGCCTCTTCCTTTCCTGAACCCCACATGGACCTCTGGGATCTCTCTTTCCATATATGGTTGGAGCCCATGTTGCAGAATTTTGAGCATAATTTTGCTTGTGTGGGAGATCAGTGCTATGGTCCTATAGTCTCTTGTGTCTCCCTTTTTGTGGATGGGGATGTATATTGATCATTTCCAATCTATTTGCCATCATTTTGTCTTCCATATCTGTTGATGTATGTTGGTTAGCACTAGAGCTGACTCTGTCAATGTGGATTGCCACAGTTCAATTGGAATATCAGCTGGTCCTGGTGATTTGTTTTTCACTATTTCTCTTATTGCAATTTCCCCCTCACTTTTTAGAAGTCAGGGTTCACTTTCATATAGTTCTTCATTCCATGTGTCCCTCATTTTATCATCTCTTTTGTATACTTTATCTGTGTATTGCATCTAGCGTCTTTTTATTCCTTCCTGGACTTGAATTATGTTATTTTTATTGTCAAAGATCACCACAGTCCTTGGTTTGAGTTTTCCTTTGATTTCCCGGATCTTGTGACATGGATCTCTTATTCTTGCCTTTTTGTTGTTGTCTTGTATTTCTCTGCATTGGTCATTGTAGTAATTTTCTATATCTTTCTGCACAAGCCGTTGTACTGTTGTGTTCATAATTCTTAGTTTGTTCCTATCTCCCTTTTGTTTTTCTTCTCTTCTTTTCTTTATTGCTTGTCGTGTTTTTTTCTGTCATTATGTTTTTTTCTCTTTCTCTTTGTTTGTTGAAAGTGTCTGTCTGCATTCTTCTTTTATTATGTCCCTAGCTTCAGTCCATAGTTCCTCTGGTTCTTGGCCTATTATGCTTAGCAGTACAAATCTGTTTCTTTTATTGTCAGTAAAATCTGTTGCGATATTATTTAGATCATATTTTGATATAATCATGGGTTTTGTTTTCTTCTTGAGTCTCACTCTTATTTTTGTTATGAGCAATTCATGATCTGTGCCACAGTCAGCGCCTGGTCTAGTCTTGACCACCAGTATAGAGTTCCGCCATCTTTTACTTCCAATTATATAATTATTCGATTTTTCTGTTGACCATCTGGTGATGTCCATGTGTATAGCCTTCTTTCTAATTATATGAAAAATGTGTTTGCAATGAATAGGTTGTTGGCTTCACAAAAGTCTATCAGACGCTCACCTGCTTCGTTTCTTTTCCCTAATCCAAATCTGCCTACTGTTTTTTATTATTCTTTGCTTCCAACCTTTGCGTTCCAATCTCCAATGATCAGCATGATATCCTGTGTTGGTGTACTGTCAATTTCTTCCTATACTCCGTCATAGAATCTATCAATTTCTTCCTGTTCTGCCTCTGTGATTGGTGCATATACTTGGATTATGGTGCTATTTATAGGTTTACCATGGAGCCTTACTGAAATGATTCCGTCAGCTTTTGCATTGTATCCTCTTTTCTTAGTATGAAAGCTACCCCATTTCTTCTTGTCTTTTCATTGCCTGAGTAGAACACTGTGTGGTTTTCTGATTCAAAGTGGCCCATTCCTGTCCATTTTAACTCACTCACCCCCAGTACTTCTATGTTCATGCATTCCATTTTCATTTTTACTATGTACATAGTACATAGTAAATTGTAAAATGCTGCTTTGGATGACATTTGCCTTCCTAAGGGTGTCTGCTATTTGTCTTGGCATCTTTCTTATGCCCTTGGCTAATCTTGCAAATGTGATATCCCTTTATTTCTCCCTTCCTCCCTCCTTCTCTGTTAATGCTCTGATCCTGCCTGTCTCACTTGGGGTGTCTCATCATAGGGCTTACTATGTGATGGGGTTACACAAGAAGATCCACCTACACCTCCCTATGTTCAGTGCTAACCAATGTTAGCTGTGGTGTCATTACAATTCACTCCTGTCAGTGTCACCCACTACTATTGCTGCTGCCCAGTAGCTGTGTGCTTCCCTATATTATTCCTCCCATTGTTGTTTGTTTGCTTTCCTACCAATCCCCTTATCCTACCCATCCCCTTATGCCTCCCTGGGTTTCCCTCCTTCTCTTCCCTTGTGTCCTCCCTCCTTTAGTCCACCTCATCCCCATCCCCTCCCTCCTTTAGTTTCTTCATTTCTTTCTCTGTGGTTGGGGGAGGACAGAGATGGCTGGTCACCCTCTTTCTTCCTCCACTCGCCTGCCTGGTCCTCCAGCAGCACTCTGTTCTCCGACTCAGCTGGGGGTGGAGAACTGGCTAAGTTAGTATTTTGCCTCACTCTGTCCTGCCTTGCCAATTGGTTTCTTTGTCCTCCTGCTCGGCTTGGGGGACTGGAACGGATTCAAGAAAGAATATGGATTCAAGAAAGACTATCCTTCCACATATTTTGGCTAATCCAGGCTTTTTTTAACACAGCAAGCCAGAGACCAATGGTCACTACTGCAGCTCTTCCACCAGTTCCCAGGGGATCCTACATCCCAGCCTTTTCTCAGCTTTTAGGCTGCACATTTTCTAGAACTGACATAAACACACAACATGATTTGCCAGATTGCTAACTTTCTTCCCCTTTCCTGCATACAGCCTGAGTTAGAATCCTGCAGGGCCTACTATGATCATCTTTATCAGCCAAATAAAGTGAAGCAGAACAAAAGAATGGGGGGATCCCAGAATTTAAAGAATAGGATGCTTGGGGGCAATTATGAGTTTTAAAAGAAGGCCTTCAATGGAAGAGGGAGTTGGCAGTTATGCAACTGGCATTCCCACAAAACAGCTAATTTTGAGCTCTGTGGGAGTATGTGTTGGATTCAAACAAAGGAGCTGTTGTCCCTGTAGTGTACACACTTAAAAATAAAGGTACTTTTGTCTTAAGTAATCATATGTAGCTTCAGAAGCTGTGAAGATCCTCTGCAAAGGCCGTTAAACAGTATGGCTACATATAAAATAGAAAATAAACACGAAGAGATGTCTGAGTCCAAGTGGCGGCCAAAGCCAAGGTATACCTGATTTCTCAGCAAACATCCAGCCACTTAATTTTGTTAAATGAGGGCTGGATTCACCCCAGAAAGTATCAAATGCATGAAAAGATCTGACACTGGTATGGAGATATATATGCACACAATGGGGCACAAAGCAAGCCAATAGCTTAGCAACCCAACAGTGAAGCCTACCAAAATGTCCCATAAAAATTCTGATATTAGGCAATGTTCTTTGAGCAAAATGAAGAACAGCCAAGCCAGAAGGGGAAAGCGGGGGGGGGGGGGGGGTTCAATCATTAAAAATAAAGAACAGGAAAGGAGGAAGGTCTAAAATATTCAGCATCAAGTCTGATAAGGTTTCCATTAGAAGACATGTTGGGCCCTGGTAGCAGTGCTGTCCTTGTTAATCCAAGCAGCTTTAGAAGAAATTCCAAACTAGGGACACTTGAAGAACAGTCCTGCAAAATACCTGCTTATTTTTCAGTCAATAAGTTAGTGGTTGTATTTAGATATGACCTTTCATTGAGTTGACGTTAGTGTATGCAGCTTCTCCACAAACTGAGAGAGAATGACTGGTCCAAGAAAAAACCCAGTCAGGCTGAGAAACAATGACTGTGAATTTCCATGGTTCATTGAGGATTCAAAACTGCACTTCCCAAATCTGAGTCCAAATCTGAGTCTAACCATCATACTGGTTCTCAGTATGTTCTAAATAGAGAGGTGTGGGAGGGCCTAGGGCAAATCAACTCTTTCATAAAGAACACAAATGTGAAACTGCTCATCTTCTAACTAAAATAAGCAAACAAGTCCCTAAGAACAACTGCTCTATAACACCATATTTAAGGAAGGGATATGGGAGAATCGGGCAGATTTCAGATAGGCTAGCTTTACCCCAATTAGTATAAATTGCTGGAAAACATTAATAAAGATAAAATAGTCATATACGAAGAAGAACAAGTCCTGCTTAGGGGAACATAGTTTCTGAAGTGGAACGTTCTGTCTCACTTGACTTTTATTTTATTTTATTTTACCGGTATTTTATTGGAAATGCCAATAAACACATGGACATGTGGGATCCAGAACAGGTTGTTTACTTGGAATTCCAAAAGCCTTTTTGATAATGTTCCTCACCAAAGGCTCCTGAAAACTGGTCAAAGAACAGGAAGCTGAGGATAGGAATAAACAGTCAGTTCTTGCCATGTAGGAATAAATGGTCTCTTGACTTTTCCGCCAACAATCCAGAGAAATAAACCAAGACCAAATCCTGGCTTAATTCTAGCCAGAGTGTAAGGTTTGGGTGTCATGATGAATAAACCAGAGGTGGCAGGTACCTAGCTTGTTCAGCCAATCCTGCTTTCATTGGAAGCAGCCTTGGGTAGCCTCTACCAATATGAGGGGGTTGTTGTAGTGGTGGTGGTTCTGTGCCGTGCCTCATGTTTAATAAGCCAGAATTCTCAACAACCTAGTGTGTTTTTTACCTCTACCATTTCTGCATTTATCAAAAAAAAATGTTAGATTTGAAAAAACAATTCTAAACAGTAAAGAATTATTTAAAGCATTTAGTAAGCAAATACATACTTCTATGCTTTGCAAAAGTTACCCAGAACACTCAGTTATGGGCACTGGATTTCCTAATGATAGGCATTGGGAACACTAAGATAGAATGGCTTAATAGTGAACAGGAATGTTGGTGAAGAGTGTGTGTGTGTGTTGAATGTCAACTGGCAACCTCATGAATTTCACAGGGTTTTCCTAGGCAAGTTGTGCCAGTTCCCTCCTTTAAAATACAGCCTACAACACCTAGTATTTGTTGGCAGTCTCCTAGCCAAGTACTAATCAGGGCTGACCCTGCTTAGCTTCCAAGATCAGACAGGATCTGATGCCATTAGGGGAGAGTGAAATAATCAGAACTGTTTTTCAGAAGCTACCATGGTATAAATCCAGTAAAACCTTGTTAAATACAATAGAATAACAATATGCATGTGACCTGAGTGCTCAGAGGCTTTAATCCTGAGTGTCATCTCCTCTCTATAGTGTCAGTATAAGTACTGATTTTATCCTTCTTAACCTCAGATCCTTTTTAATCCCTGCTCTGTGACTCAGCTCAAAACTATCCAAATCCATCACCACAGCAGCTACCTCAAGGTAACCAGTACCACACAGGCTTACACAGTCTCTCAACTCCAAGCCTGTGCTGTTATTTGAAAAAAGAGAGAGGAAACTGGTAACAGTTTTCACAAACTAGTAAACACACACGGGCATTCTCAGTGATCAGAACTTAGCTGTCCTCTTAAGTCACCCTCATCAGTGATCCCATTACACAACTTAACCCTCTTGACTAAAGCTTCACCTCATCTCCATTTATCTAGATTATACCTTCAGATTCTCCATCTCTGTTATTGTTGGCAGGCCTAGGTAAATAGGAAATGAAAGTGAAGAAACTGATAGCTAAATAGCAGGGTATAAACAAGTTACCATGCCTGAGAGGTGTGAGCGACAGACTGACTGTAAAGAAAAGGAACCTGGTATTAGCATACCCTTCACCCCTCTTGCTGGATATGGTGTTTCATAATTAATATCTGGCATCAGAAAATGTTTTGAGATGTCACGGTGACCTGTGAAGAGTAAGAAGTTACACATGTAAGGAGTTATGCTGACCTAAATATATGTGAGAGTCCCTGATGGTAATAAAATAACACTAAATGAGTTTGTTAATTATGCCGTCCCTCCCCCAGGCTCTTTGCATTTCCATTCGCAATGGAGACAAAGTGAACCCCATCACAAAAGCAGTCAAAGATCACACCTTCCACCTCACCACATGCTGTTCCCTATTTACTCTTCCTGTCTGACTACCCAGGGATTGTCTCAAATCTAATCAATGTTTTGTTACTCTGGAAACCAGTTCTGGACCCTTTTGCCAATTCCATGGGGAAACCATCAAAGGCTTTGTTATGCCATGTGGTAACATCAAGCACCTTGCAAGAATATGAAATTGAATATAAATATTAGCCCCAATTCTAGCCTCGTGTGTGCAGAGAAGGTTCCTCTCACTCACTGTGTCACCCTTAGATAATATCTCAGCCACTTTCTATCTTCTGTGGACCTATCTTCAGGACTGGTAATTATCACCCCCTCTAATTCCCAATTTTTCACTATCCAGACTTTCACGCCTTTCTTTCTGTTAGTCTTGTTTGGATCTTAAAGTTGCATTAGTTTGTATGTTTGCATGCACCCTGACACATTTCTAAATCAAACCCTTCTATTAACTGAAACCCAAATTTCTCTGCAGTTAGTACTGATATACACAGATGAAAAGATCCCTGATATTATCCTTCTCTTGCAGGGCTACTTTTGAGTTATAATTTCCCCCAAATTTCAAGGAGACACTGACAAGGAAGGAAGCCACAGGAATATAGGACATCATGGCTGGAAGAGAGCAGCACTCTGAAATGCTGTTGACCACAACTCCCAAACTACTCCACCATCCCGACCAGTGAGGGATTCCGGGAGTTAAAGTCCAAAAAAGTAAAGTTTCCAAGCCTGACATGACAGCTGCCTCTTGTGATGAAATACTGATAAACTTCACTTTATTGACTAGATGCAAAATAGTATGGCCTCAACCCTTCAAGAGAAACCTTCCAAGCTGCTCCATCCACCCCAGAGCCCTCTTATTCTGTGGTGTAGTGGTTTTTAATTTCAGCTTTCAGAATCCCTCAGCCAATATAGCCATTAAGCACTATTGGGATTAAGAGTCCCTAAATGTAACATTTCCAGGCTCTGCTAAGGTAGATTCAAATAATCCCAACTCAACAACCTCGCCTCTACTTCCACAAGCCAAGGTCATCATCCTGGCTATACAAACTGACTCTTCAAAAGAGGAAAAAGGCAAGTGGGAAGGTCAGCAGCCTGGGGCTTCCAAAGGTTGGCTGAGCAGCTTCTCTGGTTATGTCACCATGAAAAGAACTGTGCAGATGAGAGAAACCCCACACATAGGGTGCATCTGTTTTGTAGAAATAATGCAGTATAACACCACTTTAAGTGCTGTAGCTCCCCTATGGAATCCTGGGATTTGTAGTTTTACAAGGTCTTTAGCCTTCTATACCAAAGAATACTGATGCCTCACAACTACAAATAAATCCTAGGATTCTGTAGGATGGAGTAATGTCAGTTAAAGTGGCATCAAACTGCTTTATTTCTACAGTATAGATGCACCCACAGATACAAGCATCCAGGAATCATTCCTCTTTAGAGTCTTCACATTTGCAAAACTTCCTCCACTTCCTAGAGGGCTAGACTTTTTTTTTAAATGGAAGTTAAGCTTCTTGAATTCTTGTGGAAGCCCCCAGAAACAAAACAATGTAAAAAAAACTTCTAAGAGTATGGGAGATACTTAATAGTAATACTACTAGTAAGAAATGCCCAAGAGAAACCCACTTGTCAGATTTTCATGCCCCCAGCTGTGCTAATAAAGCAGATTCTTGATCTAGTGGTTGATCTGGCAGCTACACTCGGATCTGAGATTGTGGGAGCCATGCCCAGTAGGAGTGATACCATGTACAAAACACTTCAAGAATGATGATCAGGCACTGAATATGCTCTCCCACCACCCAGCCACCCTACAATATTGGGGGTTGGATTAGGACTCTGGCAAACAGGGTTCAAATCCCCCCTCAGCCATGAAATCCACTGGGTGGCTCTGGGCAAGTCACACTCTCTCAACCTCAGAGAATGACAAACAACTTCTGAAGAAACTTGCCAAGAAAACCCCATGATAGGGTTACCTTAGGGTCATTATAAGTCAGAAACAGCTTGAAGGCACAGAATAACAACAACAACGACTCATTTATTTAGAGTTTCTGCTCTTTGGCTCTACATGACTTGGAGAAGAAGTAATCTCAGCAGATATAAGGAAAGGGTTAGGTTCCCCCTTTCCTTTGTACTCTGGTCCTAATCCATTTGAGGCTCTTGCTGCACCTCCTGTTAGGGTTTCCCCAACCACAAGAAAATGAACGTTCTAGACATGATATCCAACGGTATCTTTAACAGCAAGTCTGTGTTGACTGAATAGCATTTCCGCTGGATTCATAATCTGAAAGGATGTGGGGGACTCCTACCTTTGAACCATTTGCTTTGATCATGAGCTCAAAAGAAGGGTTTGTGTTGTCCAGAACATTCTTAGTAGCAACAACCACCACTTATACAGCACTTCTCATTTTAAAACTGCAGACTTTTTTAATCTATTTTTGCCTTCTGTTACAAGACCACATTCACAGTTCCTTGTTTGTAAATCCTGGTTCCTAACAAACAGTTCCTACTTCCTCATTCAAAGTACAGATGATATAAACATGAAAATGGGGGGGGGGGGGGGGGGAAGCAGATTAAGGATTAAAACAAGACTGATCTTATCTGTGTAACTGGATTTGGGGAGAGGGAAAGAAGAGTGTAGAAGGGTAGGAGTAATGCCTTCCCCAACCAACCATTGTCCAGCTCCCATCATCCCTATCCAATTCAGCCATTATCTGTGCCAGCTGGGGATGATTAGAGTTGTACTCTGACACATTTGGCACCCAGTTGCACACCAGGTTGGCACACAGTTACACATTTAAGCATGGAGATGTATGATGTGAAAAAACAAACAAACCAGGAAATGTGTGTGAAGTAGAATAACAGAATGAAGTATGGAAAAGTTACATAACAGTTTCAGATGAGAAACATTGATTTAATTACACACACCAAAATGGTATGTTGTTGCTGGGTGCCTTCAAGTGCTCTCTGACTTATGGCAACCCTAAGGCAAACCTATCACAGGGTTTTCTTAGCAAGTTTTGTTCAGAAAGGGTTTGCATTTGCCTCCATCTGAGACTGAGGCCTTTTTCCACTGGTAGCAACTGGTTGCCTCTACAGAGTTATACAACTGAGATGCTGACTACAGAGTCAGATTGGTATGACAAGGAATAAGTCCCCATCCCTCCCCCCAGCTAATTCCCACTACAGACAAGAGACACCTGCTTTCCTGGGGTATGATTCTATGTTTTCAGGAGGCTCTAGTGTTGGACAGCTCTCTGGTGAAAAAAAAGCTTGTCATTTATTGCTGTCAACAAGAGCCCTACTACAGCATCATTTAAAAAGTGCTCCCAGAGGAAAGGTGCAATCTAGGGCCACACCATAGCTGTACTGGTTAAATTTAAAAGTGTGGCCTGGATCTTCTCCTCTATCCTGCCTTTTACGTAATCTTCACATTTTATTAGTTTTTTCTTTGTCATTGGAGAATATCAATGTGCAAGAAAATGTAGGAGACAAATGACTGAAAGTACTTTCATGGCAATGCTGGGCTTATATTCACATTACAAATCTATTTAAGGAATATTTAATGAATAGTGACTTAAGGCTGATGCAGACAGCTCAAAAGGGGCGGCACAGAGCCGGTCCAGGGAGCAGCGGATTGGGGCCACAGCAACCACATGCCATGGCCCCAATCCTCCTTTTTGCCACCCCCAAAAGAGTGGCAAAATGCCATTCCTTTTGGGGGCAGCAAAAGGCTGCCCTTAGAGCTGTCATGGCAACTCTTTTGCACTCTTTTGGTGCAGTGTGTGTGCACGCTGCACCAAGAGGGTGTCCTGACACACAGTGTCAGTACAGTGTCAGGGTGGAGTCGAGGCAGCCAGCATGTGTCTGCCCTGCCCCAACTCCAACCCCAGGCCACCCCTTTGTTCCAGTCTGCATCTGCCCTAAGATGGTCATAACCTTCAGAGACATTGACTCAATAACCCTATAGATAATCTGTAAGGGAAATCAATATTAATTCCTCAAATTGTAGGTGGGCAACTGGCTTGCCTAAGGCCAGAGCTTGGAAATATTAGTGTTTTGGAGCACAATAGCCAAAATCCCCCTCAGCCGGCATGGCCAGATCTAACTAAACAGCCCCAGAAAGCTCACAATTGAAAGCAATTTTGCTCTCAGATCTTTCTCATTCACTGAATGTTAGCCAGCGTGGTATAAGAACACTGTGTCATGATAGCATGTTCTGATGCCTATTATGTTACATTGTTGCCAGCTGATCCATCTTCTCCCAGAACCATCTCCATCCAGAACCATCCCATCTGTGTGCATCAGCTGGATAGATGAGACAGAGATGCATCCTCCATCAGACTAGATGGGCCCATTGCCAATGGGCTTCCATTCTTCACTAGCACTGGTACTGGCCAGTCCATCCATCAATCTCTATGTAACGTTTCTATAACATTATGCAAGGCAGGAATGAGGTGCCTTGGAACCTCCAGCTGTTTTAGACCTCAGTTCCCATCAGCTTTAATCAGCATGGCCAATGGCAAGGGAATATGGGCACTGAAGAATTAAAATAAATCTGAAGCAGCAAAGGTTGTCATTCTCATTGTAAGAAATGGTATCCAGGTTTGTCTTTCTTTGTCCCATGTCCTTTTCTAGGTTGTCTGAAAGGTTATACAGTAACCCATTTATATTGTTATATGATTATATAGCAAAAATCTCTTGAGTGTGCTGGTAAAAAGAAAATATTTAATGACAGCAAGCAAACAAAGCAACATCTTAAAAACATAAAATAAAAGGGGGGTTGACTGCCCTCCTGCTTCTCACAACTGTTATTTTGAAAGCAGCTTTAGGTGAGCACTGCTGGTTTTACACAATTAAGACAGTGTTCAGTCAGCTGAAAAATCATAAAAATGTGAAAGGTTTTTGGAGTCAGTGAGAAATGCAGAACAGGCAGAGTGCTTGTTGCATGCCATTTTTAAAAATAGCTGTGGATGAGATTAGAGAAGAATTGCATTTCCTGAAAAATACAAATTGTGTATAAGAAGTGCTGGGAAATATCCCTTAATGAAAATATCATCAAAGACATAATCTTAAAGAAAGACAACTGAGCAATGTGCAACTAATAGTGAAGTCTTTATTATGTAACAGAAAATTGTCCAGAGAAGCTTTAAGAGACTGTAGTAGTTTTCTTTTCGCTTCCCTGCTCATGGCATTAAGGTTTAGGAGATGTAATTGTGTTACAACTGGTTTGCCATTGCTGGAGTCTTTCCACCCCATATAAGTATACAGAGAGCACAACACAAAGAGATACTTGAAACCAAATTTGGGAATTAATAATGTTTATAAACATGCAAAACAGGGAGGATTCTGCTTGGTTGTGCTTCCAGCTCATCAGCATATCATCTCTGACAAGTCATCCATTGCTATGTTGTCCTATGTGAAATACTCCCTTTTTTATATATAAAAAAGGGAAAACTGAAACCACAATTTTAACCTCCTCATCACATTGCTATTACAAATTCAAATATACAGGTAAAAGCTTGGTACAGTCATCCATGACTCAATACCAAACCACTGTGCATCAGTGGAAGATGACTTGTTTAAAATCACTTGTCAAAACCTCCTTCAACATGTAAAACTCATATGTGGGCCAATATTTAAATCACCTAACAAAGAATATTATAAACCATCCATATTTCTATCTGGGATCAATGACAGAAAATTTTGTAGTGCTTTGCATGAATATATAATCCCTCTGTTACAGATCTGCTACAAGAATAGATGTTTATCACAGAGGCTTGTTTTCAAGAACCAGTTCCAAAACTTGGGAAAGCTATTTTAAAAACAAACAAACCTATAACTCCCAGAATCCTCTAGCCAGGATGGCCAGAGTTTTTAAGAAAACACTCTAAAATGTTTTAAAAGGGAATAAGCAAATTATAACAGAACCCAGCGAAATCAGAGGTTGGAAGAGTTAATATTTTGGACAACACCTCTTAGGATATCCGATCAGCATCTCTATGCTAATGGGGGGGGGGGATTCTGGGAGCTGTAGTTCAAAAAGTTACATTTCCAAAAGCATATTATAAGAAGAACCATGCTGGGTCAGGAGCCCTGATGGCACAGTGGTTAAATGCCAATACTGCAGCCAGTATTGCAGCCAGAAGGCTGTGAGTTTGATTCCAGGGTTGACTCAACCTTGCATCCTTCCATAGGTTGCTAAAATGATTACCCAGCTTGTTGGGTACAATTAGCTTACATGTTGTAAACCACTTAGACTACTGAGTTCTGTATTAAGTGGTATAGAAACGTAAATGCTATTGGTATTGGATCACAATAAAACTGCTGTATATTCCAGTATCCTGTTTCCCACTGTGGTCAACCATACACTTCTGGGAAGTCCACAAGCAGGATAGAACCTTCCTGTTCATATTTCTCAGCAACTGGTATTCAGTGGTATGGTGCCTTTGGCTCTTGTTACTATCATTACTAGTAGCTTTATTCTCCATTAATTTATCTAAACCTCATAGTGATTAACATCTTATCTAATGGAAGCTAATTCTATGATTTAACCATATGTCATATGAAGAAATAATTTCTGAATCTCTCACCAAGAGTTCTATACTTTCAAAGACCTCACAAGAAGCAGATAACTCAACCTGGATAAACTATTATGACAAGGGATAGCAGATCATAATTTGGCAAGGGAAACTGTCCAACATCAGCTGCCACTGAGTCATTTGCTTACTCCTTCACAGTGGCCATAATGATTAAACCACAACATCTGGGCCAGAAGAGGTTTCTCAAATACAGCATAAACAGTATATGGATCTTTGTTTAAAAACTGCTGGTCCCGTCTTTGTGTGCTTGGATTGAGCTCCATGGATTCATTCAGCAGTGGGAGAATGGGAAAAGAAATTGCTCATTCACAGATTCAGACTTTGGAAATGGGAATGGCACATCTGTATCTGGCAAATAAACAATATGGAGAGATAATTTTTTTTTCCCGGAGAGCTGTTAAGGGCAATTGTTCATTGTTTGGGTTGTGCATATATGCACTGAGAATGCAATAGACTATATTATAATGTGCCCATGAATATGCTTTGTGATTGCCATAATTGCCATATATATGTGCCAGAATCCTCTCAAAGTACAAGAATATAGAATTTTCAGTGCACTGACTTCAGCAGAACACTGTTAAGTGAGTAAGTGGGCTACAGTCTCTATGCTTTCTATGCAACACCACAATAACATAATAACCAGTAACAGAGCATTTCAACCTTCCTGGACATATATTAGCTGACTTACAAGGAAAAATTACAGAACAAACAAATTATAAAGGAAGACTGAAAAGACAATCAGCTGAATTCAGTTATATTAGCAGTGGTATGAACAGAGATGTGGCAAAAGCAGTCAGCGGATACAATGCAAAATCAGATGGAATCATTTCAGTAAGGCTCCATGGTAAACCTATGAATATCACCATAATTCAAGTATATGCAACAACCACAGAGGTGGAGCAAGAAGAAACTGACAGCACACCAACACAGGATATCAAGCTGATCCTTGGAGATTGGAACACAAAAGTTGAAAGCAAAGAAGAATCAAAAACAGTAGGCAGATTTGAATTAGGCAAAAAAATGAAGCAGGTGAGCATCTGACAGATTTTTGTGAAGCCAATAACCTATTCATTGCAAACACATTCTTCATACAACCAGGAAGAAGGCTATACACATGGCCATCACCAGATGGTCAGCACAAAAATCAAATAGACTATATACCTGGAAGCAAAAGATGGCAAAACTCTATACTGGTGCAATACTAAGCATAATAGACCGAGAACCAGAGGAACTATGGTGTGAAGCCAGAGACATAATAAAAGAAGAATGCAGACAGACACTTTCAATAAACAAAAAGAAAGAGGGAAAAAACAGGGATGACAAAAAAAAAAAACACCCTACAAGCAATAGAGAAAAGAAGAGAAGAAAAACAAAAGGGAGAGAGGAACAAACTAAGAATTATGAATGTAACAGTACAATGGCTTGTGTGGAAAGATAAAGAAAACTACTACAACAACCAATGCAGAGAAATAGAAAACAACAAAAAGGGAAGAACAAGAGATCTATGTCACAAGATCCAGGAAATCAAAGGAAAATTCAAATCAATGACTGTGACAAGGGGTCAGACAAGGCTGTATCCTTTCATCCTATCTGTATGCAGAACATATTATAAGAAAAGCAGGCTTGGACACAGAAGGAGGAGGAGTGAAAATAGGAGGAGGAATATCAACAATCTAAGATATGCAGATGACACCATGATACTAGCAGAAAACCTTACAGACCTGGAACACCTACTAAGGAAGATCAAAGAAGAAAGTGCTAAGGCAGGCTTAATTCTAAACATAAAGAAAACAAAAATAATGACCAACAAGGACCTTCACAAGTTCAACCTAGACAATGAAGAAATAGAAATAGTAAAAGAATTCCCATACCTGGGATCAAACATTGTTAGAAATGGGGACTTCAGTCAGGAAATCAGAAGAAGATTAAAAATGGGGAGGGTGGCTATGAAAGAACTAGAAAAGATTCTAAAATGCAAAAATATAATACAACTCAACACAAAAGTTAGAATCATACAAGCCATTGTATTCCCTATTACCATGTATGGATGTAAGAGCTGGACAGTTAGTAAAGATGATAGGAAGAAAATCAATGCATTTGAGATGTGGTGCTGGAGAAGAGTGTTGACGATCTCATGGACAGCCAAAAGGACAAACAAGTGGGTCCTAGAGCAGATCAAGCTGGAAATCTCCCTGGAAGCCAAGATGACCAAACTGAGACTGTTGTACCTTGGACACATCATGAGAAGGGAGGACTCTTTGGAAAAAACAATAATGTTGGGAAAGGTGGAGGGAAGTAGGAAGAGAGGAAGGCCACATACCAGATGGATGGACTCTATTAAGGAGGTCATGGGTATAAGTTTGCAGGAATTAAGCAGAGCAGTGGAGTACAGAGGGTCTTGGAGATGTCTCGTCCATAGGGTCAACATGAGTCAAGATCGACTCGAGGGCAGTTAACAATAAACAGAGACAATGATTTCTTGGCACACTACACATATTAATACATTTCCTCACAACCAGTATTGCACAAAACAATTCTCTCTATTTTACAAAGCATCTGACTTCAAGGGAACTGATACTCAATAAACCAATTTACTGCTTTTATACCTCAGAACTACAGACCAACCTGACAGAGTTGAATCATCCTACACAACTGTTTGAATGTTTATGGCCACTGTCACAAATTGCATCTTTCTGTTTTATACTACACTTAGATTCTACCACCCCCACAATTATGCAACTGCTAATACAAATCTGTGGTTTGATTTTAACTCCATCAGTTCATATGAAGAAGCAGCCTGAAATCTACAATAGCTCATGTGCAAACAAATCAGTTTTAAAGGTGCTGCTAGATTCCTTCTCTTCCTTTTTTCTTTTCATGCCATTCCATGAAAAGATAGATACTATCTATCAATAGTACCCTGTAGTATTTTCCTCTAAAATCTGTACATCTGGGGTGCTAGTTAACTAAAACTTATTTTAAAGTCCATGTTATAGGCCATGACATATTACAGTGGACCCTTGGTATCTGCAGGGGTTTGGTTCCAGGACCCACAGGTACCTATGGATACCCAAATCCATGGATGTTCAAGTCCTGTTATATTACAGTGGCATAGTAAAATGGTATCACTTATATAAAATGTCAAAATCAAAGTTTGCTTTTGGGACATTTTTTTACTATTTTCAAGTCATAGATGGTTAAATAGATGGCAGCAAGCTTGAAAAGCAGCCCTGGAGCATCAGCCCTCCTCTCTCAATACCATCTGGGCTGGAAGACCAGTAAGGAAGGCGTGTCCAGGGAGGCGGCAAGTTCCACCTTCCCCAATTCCACCTGGGACGTAATATAGGTGCGGCTCTTGGACAGGACTGAGGGAGAGGCAGCAGCTTTAAATAGGAAGCTGAGGACTGAGAGACCAGAGGTCACTGCCAAGCCTGCCTTATAACCCTGGCTTCCCCCCCCCCCCATATTATCTGGGCCAGCCATGTAATGTAGGAGAAGCATGAAGGCAAGTTCAAATTGCCAACCCAATGTCCTCCCAGATTATTGCAATTGGTAAATCTTTTTGGATAATTTGTTTTAAACTGTTTTTAAATTTGATGTTGTTTAATAATTTTTTAAAGGTTGGGAGGGTCGGGGTTGAGGGTTGATTTTACTGTATTGTATTTTTTTTATGTTGGAAGCCGCCCCGATTGCTATGCAGAGGGGCAGGGTATAAATAAATGTTATTATTATTTTATTAAATTCATGGATGCAGAATCTGTGGATACAGCAGGCTGACTATAACAACAAAATATATTAGTTTTTTTAAAAAAATCAAGACAAACATTATGTAAAATAAGTCTACACAGCAAACAGAATCAATGAAGTCGTCAACAACAGAGGGCCAGCAGAGCTCCTGATGAATGTGGATCAGCTATGGAAATGGCAGTAAAATACAGAGTGCATTTGCCACCCTCATGGTAGCAGATCCATCAGCCACTCCTGCACAAAAGTGTCCTGACCTGTATTCCACCTTCTTTTTCTCATGACAGTTGTATTTGAAAACATGGGTTGGTACTACCATTAGGTAGAGTGAGACAGCTGCCTGAAGTGGGGTGTAGGAGGAGTGGTAGTATCAGCCTTCCTGGCCATTCCTCCTGAGAGTGCTCTGCCAGCCAGTCTCTGTGGTTGACAATGTAGTTGCATCTGCCCTGTATCCCCAGATAGACTCCTGCTCCCAGATGCAGTAGAAGATGTCCTATCCCCAGTACTGAAATCAGATTCAACTGTGATACAGCCTTGTGGGGATGATTTGCCTCAGCCAATAAAAACAATGGGTCAATGGTGGAGACTGTAATCCTAAACACACATGCATCTCATTAAACCTGCATCTAGAAAGGCTTTTTGTTAAGATGAGTCTACAGTTGAAGAAGGGGCCCACATCTTTCAGAAAAGCAACCTCCTGAATCACCTAGACAAGACTGCTGTAATTTCTAAGTGGGTGTGGCATTGAAGAAAATTCAGAGATTTCATTTCATGGTTCCCCTTGGGGTGGATGGGGCAGAGGGCAGGGTTACGGGTGGCAAAGCCAAAGAATCACCACAGATAAAGCCAAGCTGTAAATTCTGCATTATTCAAAAGTAAGCACAACTGATCCTTTTTTGGAGGTCTTTAAAAAGAGGCTAGATGGCCATCTGTCAGGGATGCTTTGATTTTGAGTTCTTGCATAGCACTGGATGGCCCTTGTGGTCTCTTCCAACCTATGATTCTATGATAAATTCTGAGAGCATCCAAAATCCTTTGCATATAACAATTAGAATAAATTAATAATGAAATTCACAGGCACATCAAAGTATGCCTTGAGCCACATTTCTCTGTACCAGCAACCCATACTGCCCAAAAAATAATATTGAATCAGGTGATTTGTTCTTCAGCCTATCCCCTACAGGAAAAGGCAGAGGTGAACAAGTAACTCTGTGTCTAACAACAGTCTTGCATGGTAAGACTATGGTAAGACATCATCCCTTTATTCTCCACTCAGCCTGGGTCACAATGAGCCCAAACCTGCACAGGATATCTGTAAGATTCTTGGAACCAAGGGCCCAAGCCAACACTCTCTGGTCTCCAGTCAAAAAAATCATACAGTAACTATACCCAAAAGATAAGGAATGGATGTAGTCCTAAAGTCAATGCCATATCTTTGAATGTAGCCTTTGGCCATGGCAACACAACTAAAGTTAGTATAAGATCCTGCAGTTAGTATAGTAACTGACAAGGACTTGTAGTCCAAAAAAACCACATAACTTTTTACAGCTTTGGAAGGACACAGCACTCATGAAATCACATATCTCCCCTGTTTATCTCTTCCTCCATTTTTCTACCATCAAATATTAAAATATAACTGGCAGGGCTGGATCTTGTTCTCTTGTATTCTACTAGCTAGCACCACATACACTGATGGCTATATGAAACAACCTCCAAATTAGGCAAGAACTGCAGCATGATACATTTTATTTTCCATTTAATACATCTTTAGCTAGCACATAATACAACTAAACTCATGAAGTAACTCAGTGAAAATTTCTTATCCACATATGCAATTCATCATGGGTGTTAACATTTGTGTGGAATCTGTCTTCAATATTGTAGGTGGTTTATGTATGCAGCTCCCTCTGAGGTTTCCATTATTTTTAAGTAACAACACCTAAACAATAATAGCCTTCTCTTTTGTGGCTTTCAGTCACACATGGTTGTGATTACTGGAATCTCATGTGACAGAATAGGCACCAATTGGTCCTGCATTTTAGAAGCCAGACATGCATCATGTCATGTGAATGGAGCCTGTGCTAAAAGAATGTATGACTGTAGCAGAGATTAGAGCTGAAACTAAAACTTCCAAATAAAAAGTACCATCCAACATGTTTGAACCCCTGACCAATTTGTAATCCATGTGCCATTTGTTGAACAAGGTTTCAGTATTCAGTATTTTGCTGCATTAGCAGAGCTGGAAATGTTATTTGTGGGACTACAGCTCCCAGAATCCTCCAAAGTGGTTTTACTGCCTGATGGGATTAATAGTCCCAAAAAGTAATTTTTCTGAGCTCTGGTTCTTCATTTCAGTATTTACCAGTTTAGCTAGTGATTTATTATTTTGCTTTCATCCCAGTGTTAGGGGCTAAACTGATCAATGAATTATCTAAAATCAGAGAGGCACCACAGAATGTACAAAGAAATGAATGGGGATAATGAATAACAAAGAGAAAGACTACACAGATGAATCAGCAGCATACAGCTGAATGCTAAACATCTGTTTTTACAAAGCTTTGTGGATTTTATGAACTGGACCACAAATGCTTTTTATCTTTCTGTTCAAATCCTGAAGATCTAATGAATGCAAAGCATTCAATGAATACATGTTTAGTTCTCCCGATACAAAAAGAGAGCAGAATGGCCTTCGTTTAAATAAGCTGTGAGGACATCCAAAACTATTCAGGTAATGAGTATTACAGATAAGCCAGCATTCTGCTTACATTGGACTGTGATAACAAACTGATAGAGAAGAATTAGAAGAGAATTTACTTTATTTTTGTGTTTATTTTATTTTATTGGTGACTTCATGAAACATGGGAGAGCCACTGGGGTGGAGTGGTTTGAGTGTTCAACTTTATGACTCTGGAGACCAGGGTTCAATTCTCCATTCAGCCACTGAAACCCACTGGGTGACATTGGACAAGTCACACTCAGAAGAAGGCAAAGGTGAATCCCTCTGAACCAATCTTGCAAAAAAAAAAAAAAACCCCAAAAAATATGGTAAGTGTTCACCATAACACATTAAGTTCACCATAAGTCAGAAACAACTTGAAGACACACAATAACAATCATGAAACACAAAATATAAATCTGTCTATCCTAACCACTTTTTACTTCTGCTTTTCTTTCTCCTATTCTCTGAAATTTCATGCCTTCACTTAAAGCAGGAGTAGGAATGTTTGGTCCTCCAGATGGTTTGACCATTTTACTTCTCAAACACCTAATCAGCATAACGGTAGCTTTAGTCCAAAATGGGAGAGCAGAAGATTCATCATTCCTGATATAAAGTAAGAGAATATGGTGGAGGTGCAAAAGCTATGACCCACTTTTAATCGCTGAATGTCCCAGTTGAAGATTTGTGCTATACATTTGGGGGGGGGGGGGCAAAAATTATGTGGCCCTCCAGATGCTGCTCAATTGCAACTCCCAAATTCCTCACCATTCATTATGTTGACTAGGACTGGTAGGAGCTGCAGGCCAACAACATCCAGAAGGCTTCGTGATTCCTAGTCCTGCTGTACATCCCGAAAAACAATTGCATTATTATGGATTCAAATTTGAATGGATGATTACAATTTGTGTTTTATAAACTGGAAATCTACTTCTTCAGGTGTTACAGCTTGGCCAGATAAAGAGCTTTTCTCCTTAATTTCCAAGTAATAGTAAAAGCATTCCTAATGATGATAAATGCAGTGCTTTTATTGCCATCCCAAAGTTCAAGGCTGCACACTCGAGAGCTGAATACTCTCCTCCAAAACTGCCTCTAGATAAATGTATGCTAATACCCTTCCAGAGCAAGAAAATTCATTTATCGTATAACAAGTGAGGCTTTCCCAGTGGGTGACTTCATAAAGACAGCTGCAAAACTGTGTCTGCAAATTCACACTTGTCTGTTTACATTGAAATGATTGTATCTTTGGAACAGAAAAAGAGGTTCTTGATTAGTGTATGCTAATGACAATACAGGTGGCTGCATCAGGAGCTAGGGATTTCCTAAACCTCCAGGAGAGATAAACTAGTACTCCCATTCTTCCCTCCTTCACTTAATAATATGTGCCTTTAGCTCACCTGTCACCTTATGGTGACACCATGGCTTTCATAGGGGTTTTTTGGGCAAGGAATACTCAGAAGTGGTGTTGCCAGTTCCTTTCTCTGAAATATAGCCTACAGCATCCGATATTTGTTGGCAGTCTTCCAACCAAATACTAAGCAGAGATTACCCTGCTTATCCCAAATGAGCCTGAGGCAGACTATTTACACACAAATCTTTAAAACATCAACCATAAAGTTAAGAATGCACAATACAAGCAGGAAAATTCCCACACCAAAGCTCAGGTGAACCAAGATATTTTAGTTGTCTAAAACTAAATAAACTGAAGTGCACAGTTTCCTCAGAAAGGTATTTAACAGTCATGGTGCTACTGTCTACAAGGCCCTCTCCTTAATCCTCATCACACTATGGGCCATGCCCACTGATGGAATCAATGTGGAGTTTCCCCCGACATGAAACATGGTTCACTACCAGCAAAGTCCAATGATCAAAACAGTCATTCATCAGCTGTATTCTCACCTCCTATAGTGCAATAGGAGGGATGTGTGACTTTTGAAATTATCTCCTGGAAAAGGGATACATTCTGGACGGACACACACCCCACCAAGGGATAGGAAAAACACAGGACCTCAAGTCCCATTAAAAACAACAGGGCTTGCCATCCATGGAAGCTCAAATCTGCTAATGGCAAATCACGAATAACAAGCACCCACTGTATATATTTATGTACATATGTGCATTTATGTACCTCCTTAAAAGTAAAGGTATTCCCCATTGACAAGGTTGTCAAGTCGTGTTTGACAGTCAGGGTGGTGCTCATCTCCGTTACTAAGCCAAAGAGCCAGCATTGTCAGAGACTGCTCTCTGATCATGTGCATGATTGAACAGAATGCTGTTTACCTTCTCACTGAAGTGGTACCTATTTATCTACTTACATTTGCATGCTAGGTTGGCAGAAGCTGGGATTAGTAACAGGAGCTCACCCCATCATGCAGCACCCGGGCCTCGAACTGCCAACCTGCCAATTTTGCAATCAACAAAGTCAGCGTCTTAACCACTTGAGCCACCACATCCTCTGGCCCAATCTTACCTTCCACCCAAAAAATGTTACAAGAGTTCATTGGGGAAGTATTAGAACTGTCAGCAGTGGTCTATAGTCTAGATTACTGTAATGTGTTGCATATGAAGATACCCTGGAAGGCAGTCTGCAAGTTACAGCATTCTAAAACTTATCTTCTACCTGAAGCAGAATACAGAGAATATTATACAAATCCAAACTAAATGAAAGTTCATATGTGCTTATATAACCCTGTTCTAGTGCTGGAGCAGACAGGCAGGAAAAAGCGTCTCAATCCTGCTTTTTCCAAAAGTGGGTTGAAACCCCGCTGTCCGCTGTTCCCAAGGCAGCCCAAAAATTCACAGGCAGACTGCACAGTGCCTCCACACCATCGCACAAACACACCACCACCATGGCCTAACACTATCATCGCTATGGAGTGCAGTATGTATACACACACACACACACACACACAAATATCTGGGTTTTCCACTGAAAAGCAGAATAAATCCCCTCTTTTTTGCCTCTGGATTAAAGTCCTGAGGCAATGGAAAGGGCCAGATTCAGCCCCAATCATCCCATATGTCATTTGGACAACTCACTATAAAAACTAGGTGGGACTGCTTTATTTGACTTATATAGATGCAGCCTAAGTGTGCTTAAGGGAAGCAACAGTGCTATACGATCATGCCTGCCTCTCTTTAAAAGAAGTGATCCGTTATTCCCTAGCTGTATCCATGTTCCTTAAGTTCAGAGGTGACCAATTTGTGACCCTCCAGCTGTTTGGACTGGAACTCCCATCTGCCATAAGCAGCCTAGCTAATGGGAAAGGGTGCTGGGTGTTGCAGTTCAGCAACATCTGGAGGGCCACAAGTGCCCTTTCTGTTCTAGTTTAATGTCTGATATATATACTTTAATTTAGCAATGCATAAAGAAAACTACTGTGGCTAAGCGTATGTGATGGAAAATGGTGACTAAATGCAGGCAGCTGACTGTCTCTGAAGAAGTACAGAATAGACACGAGAATTTACTAAATCAGATTAGAACTCTGTGGTTAACAACCAAATGCAGCGAACAACTCTCATATAAAAGAAAAACTAACAGCCCATGATAGGCTCCATTTTACAGCGTATATATGGAAATACAGTGGAAGACAGTTTTTTAAAAAAATAAAAGGCCACTAATATTTATTAATATGAGGCAGACATTTATATCTTGGGATCTAGAAAACTGGATAAACTGCTTTGTAAAATGAACCAATGAGTAATGACCTGAAGTCCACATGCTATGAAGTTTCCAAGTCAGAAGGTACAGCTAGCAAACAGACCTAAAAGCTCACTTCTTTTAGAAACTGAGAATTAAATGCAAGTCCTTCAGAACCACTAGAAGTCAAGGGCTGTAACAAGGCCACTCTTGAGGGCGAGAGGAACAAGACATCCATTTGGAGTCTCATATTTCAAAGCAGCCTTGGACCTCTGTGCCAGCCTGGGGGGAAATGAAATTGATGGAAATTGAGTCAATATCCCTCCCTCTTTTCTTTTTACCAGGTGTCCTTCAATATAACCTTTGAGTCCTCCTCTAAAATGATTCAAGGTTTGCAGAGAGAAAATGGGAAGGTTGGTCAATATCCCATCTCCACCTGCTTGCTCTAAGGCCTTATTAATATTTGTGTATTTTTAAAAAATTATTTTGTGTCAAATTACTTAGGCTGTAGTCATGGGTATGATTCCTAGGGATTCAATCCCACAAAACAACAGGAATTACTGCAGACTAAATATGTACAGAGTTGTACTGTTAATGACTCATGGCTAAATGTGTGAACATCTATTGTGAAAAGCTTTACATTCTAAAGTGATGCAAGATTGGACAAAAGCTTTATGTGAAGTTTAGGCAGCTCATTACAACATAGCATTCTTTGACAAATGAGCACGGCACCAAGGAATGTCACAAACATATTCCTGTTTCTTTTATTTCCCACACAGACAGAGAGCATTTGAACCAGGATTTTGACTCCTCTGTGTTCTTTGGGGCTCATTCCCACTATGATTTACATCAGGGGTAGGCCACCTAAGGTCCGAGGACCGGATGTGGCCCCCTGAGGCCTTTGGACCGGCCCCAGGCCGGTCCTGCCGCCGCCGCCGCCCGCCATAATGATATTGATTATTGTTGTTATTACTTGTTCTTGGGGTTTTCTTGGCAAAATCTCCACAGGGGTTTTGCCATGGCTTTTCTGGGGCCGAGAGAGTGTGCATGCATATATATTTTTTATTTTAGTTTTTTATTTTTTTATTTTAATATTTATTTATTTATTTATTTTTGGTGCTTCGGCCCCCCCAATTGTCTGAGGGACAGCAACCCAGCCCCCGCTCAAAAAGGTTGCCTACCCCTGATTTACATCAATTTGCTGATTGCTTTAAATGTGACTCATCCCCATTTGAAATGGTTTCAGATGCGACTGCGATCATTTGGACTCACTATGAAGCAAGACAAATGTAAAAAAAAAAAATGTAAAAAAAAATCTCTTTTCAGACGCTATACTGTCAATTTTTAAAAAAACTGAATGCATCCTGGGGGAGAGTCCTCCATGACACCCATAGCTGCATGCATCCCAGGGGAGAATTCTGGCCACAACACCCATGACTCCCTCCCGTGTTGTTGGTTGCATCACTGATGACACATAGATGATTGACAGACATTTTGAAGGAACACAAACTAGTGGGAACGAAATTATGACAAAAAAGAAGCGGATAAAGAAAAGACCCATAGTGGGAACGACACATCGACTGGAATTGATTCACCGACCTAGAGCAAAAGTTATTTTGTGTCAAATTACTTAGGCTGTAGTCATGGGTATGATTCCTAGGGAACCAATCCCACAAAACAGCAGGAATTACCAGGTTAAATGTAAGTGGGAAGGAGGCCTTGGATCTCATCCAACTAACTGTAGGTGCGGAGTTGGGGGAGAAAGAGACTGGAGAAGACATAGGACGTTATCACACAGGGTCTAAAGCAGACAGAACCCCGTTGCATCCCCGTCCCATTGCAGTTCCTTTGCCCCTTTGTTCACATGACGTTGCACAGAACCCCGCCCATCCCCATCGCATCCCCGTCCCATTGCAGATCCTTTGCCCCTGTGTTCACACGACGTCACAGAGAACCCCCTCCCATCCCCCTCCCATCCCCCTCCCATTGCGGCATCATCCCCATTCTTTTGCATGCCGGTTTCATTGGGAATTACATTTGACCGATCAGAAGCATACCGGAATGATGCTGCTTTCGTTCATTCCGGAATGATGCTAGTTGCTAGAGACCCACGTGTGATAACGTCCATAGAGAAATATCCTGGGGTGGATTGCTCGTTGCACACTTGCCACCTAGAGATTTATACTAGGCCCTGATGGGAATGTGACTCTTCTCTTTCTCTCTCTCTCTTTCTTGAAAAAGTTTCAAAGGTTTTTCTCTCTTTAGAATGAGACTGCAAGAGTTTTTACACATTTTTAAAAAGATTTTTCACATTTTGTGGCTTTTGCAAAAACAAAAACAAAAAACCAAAACTCAATTCATTTGTTAAAAACAATTCATTTGTCATTAAAATAACCTTGTGTTGCCCAGAAAATATTTTATATTTTGTGTATTTTGTGCACTACTTCAGCAATCCCTTCATTCAGAATGTATTGGGCATTGCACAAATGGATTTAAACTCCCAAAATGTGAAAATATTCACACACAGAGGCACTCACTTGAGATTCATCCTGATAATCTCCAAGAAGAGTCCAAAGATCCAGACAGGTGTGTTTGTATGTACAAACATGTACATACACTATTCACAACTGTGTACTATTGCTGGGGCCATTCTATTTTCTGTCTGTCTGTTACTGTGAAGATTGTAATAAGCTCACATGGAAGAAGGAAACCTAATGGGAGAATTCCAGAAGATGTTATTGTACCTATTAATAAAAAAAGCAGTTCCTGCACTACTTCAGCAATCCCTTGTGACACTATAAGCAAGGGTGCAGGGGGAGGGAGGCAAAATTAGGATAATGTGCCTTTAAATAGCAATCTTGCCTGCCAAATGAAATTTCCTTCACTCCCCAAAATTCTAGCATTGCAGCCGCCCCGATTGCACTGCAGAGGGGCGGGATAGAAATAAATTTTATTATTATTTATTATTATTATTATTATTATTATTATTATTATTATTGAATTAAAACTGTGATCGTTCATAAATTAAAACTTTCATAATCTCATAACATTGGCTATGCTAGCTAAGGCTAAAGAGTTGTAGGTTACATCCCCCCCCCCCAAAAAAAACAACAACACTGGAAGGACCAAAGTTATTTACCTGCATTCTGGCCACAGGAGATTCCCCAAATGTTCTTCAACTGAATAT
This sequence comes from Phrynosoma blainvillii, assembly GCA_026167975.1. Classification (NCBI taxonomy): domain Eukaryota; kingdom Metazoa; phylum Chordata; class Lepidosauria; order Squamata; family Phrynosomatidae; genus Phrynosoma; species Phrynosoma blainvillii. The sequence goes on from JANUYF010000004.1 coordinate 267,931,449, forward strand.
TGGGCAGTGCCTGTTTGTCCATGAAGCCTGTCCAGTCAGGGCGGTTTATAGATCAAAATACATATCTGGGCTCCAAGGGACTCATTGGGAAACTGGAATGGCTCCTGAGAACAGACACAAGTCAGTTCTCCCTCCTCTAAACCCTCAGGACTAGCAAAGTGACTGACTGTGAAACTCCTGGTCCTTGTCCTGGTCCCTCTTCTCTCCTGTATTTCTAAAGCAGCAATTCATCATTTTAGAAGCCATTAATTCCAGCCCATCTCCACTCCCTTAGGCAAAAACACAGCACTCTCTGCTGGAATGAATCTGGTGGCCTTCTGTCTGTGTTGGTGCTCTGTTCTATGTCTATGAATGAAAAAGACCAGGATGAGCTGCTGATAGAATCGCATGGTACAGTGAATATGATGAAAGAAGTTTTCCAGTGTTTAGACAGAAGAGATGAAGGAAGGGGCTGGGGAAAAAAAATTAGATCAAGCTGACCTGGAGGGATTCTGAGTGTGATAGTATAAAAAAGTAGGCTTTCTAGCCTCTGGTAGGAGGGTAGGGGAACAGCAAAAGCAAGTGGGCATTAGGCATTTCTTTGGATGGACGGATACCCTGACAATGAAAAGATTGGAGATTTAAAATGTCATAGGCTTTCATCAAACAAAGAATGTGTTCTTCAAAAACATCTACTGGGGAAACAAGCAAGGATTGGGTACAGAAAGTGGAAAAAACATTCTAAGTTCTTGGTTCTTCCTGAGCACAAAAGGAGATCCTAGCTAAGCCAGCATCCCTTTTAATCCAAAATGATACATCTTGGCAGCCTTAATGTAGGTCTCACAAAGCCCCAAAGAACGAGAGTCACAGGAGAATCAGGCACAGGATGATGGCTCTATCCCCAGCGGCAAAGGAAAGGAGTCAAGAGGAGGTCAACATGGATGCTGAAATCAAGGGAGCCGAAAAAACACAGCAGTGGATAATGCTTCCCCAGTTCCACAGTGTAAAATTAAAGAACTTTTAAGTGAAGTGAAACAACACTGTCCAATGCTCTGGATGCTGTCATTTTCCTGACATATGATCTCTGCAAAACACAGCTAAATAATCTGCATATCTCTATTTCTATAATAATAATAATAATAATAATAATAATAATAATAATAATAATTTATTTATAGCCCGCTCCTCTGCTCGGCAATCAGGGTGGGTTACAGCATGTTAAAACATACAAAGTTAAGAGCATTCCCTCATCCCGCAATCTAACCCTCCCATCCCATTAAAACTAGATTAAACTATTGAAAAGTTAAAATACAATAATGCAATTAAAACAATAAAAACAACAAAACAGCAATAGAACAGGCAGCAATGGACAATAGGGCAGGCAGCAGCAGGGGGAACAAATGAAAGCCATCTCCCCTTAGCCGAAAGGTTATTCCGGGAAGGCCTGCCGGAAGAGATCCGTCTTTACTGCTTTTTTAAAAGCAGCAAGGGTGGTAATAAGACGGATCTCATCCGGCAGGCCATTCCATAGTCTGGGAGTGGTAGTGGAAAAGGCCCTCTGGGAGGTCTGGGACAGCCTAGTTTTTATTGGCTGTAACAGATTCCTCCCAGAGGACCGGAGGGTGCGGGGGGGAACGTATGGGGAGAGGTGGTCCCTAAGATAAGATGGACCCAAGCCATGTAGGGCTTTAAAGGTCAAAACCAACACCTTGTACTGTGCCCGGAAACTAATTGGCAGCCAGTGGAAGGATTTAAGCACCGGTGTTATGTGCTCACTCCTAGATGTTCCTGTAATTAACCTGGCTGCCATTTCTCTATGCTTAAATTTTCTTGAAATCTACACTCACTGGGAAAATTAGACACTTGAGCAGAGACACAGAACTGTTTTTAAGACAGAAAGGCTCAGCATTGTCAGGCAGGTTGTTATTAATTTTGCCTATTTAGAGTTACTTCTAGGGGGAGGGCGGATTGCTTTCTCCACTCATTATCATGGAACCTTCCTTAAATATGAAGATTTGTACGAGAAGAATGTATACTTAGAAGTGCCTTCCATGTGTTCTGAATACCTTACTCCCAAGGTGGGCAGCAGGCAGTCTTTATTATTACTAGAAGGGCTTAACAAAAATAACTGTCCTTTCTTAGAACTTGATCATTTACTATTGGGCCCAGAAGCCAATAGTTTTTTAAGGGGGGGTGGGAAATATGTTGGTTTTAGGCTGTATTATTTTAATGTTCTGAACCGCCCGGATTGGGTCACCAATGGGCGGTATATAAATAAAATTTATTATTATTATTATTATTATTATTACACTTGTGATTGATAATTCCCAAAAATTATTATTATTTATTATTTTATTCATTTATATTCCAACTTTTCCCCAATAAGCTAACAACATTTTTAAAACAATATAGATTAAAAGTTAAATTAAATTATAAAATATAATTAAACAATTGTGTATTAAAACAATGTAGAATATTAAAATACATTAAAAACAATAAAATCTATATATAGACCCTACATAAGGCTGGAAAGAAAGAACAGTGAGGCATACCACTATCATGCCAAAGCCCCGAGGCTCCTGAGGACTGCTTCTTCTAGGTTTCCAACCACCACAGAACAGCTAAGTATGTCTCTATCCTGTCAGGGATGATGATGATGATGATGATGATGATGATGATGATGTATGTATGTGACAGATTTCACCTGTCAACGTATGGCAATCCCATGAATTTCACAGGATTTTCTTATGCAAGAATTGCACAGATGTGGTTTGCCATTGCCTTCCTCTGAAATATTCAGTACCTGGTATTCCTTGGCAATCTCCCATCCAAGTACCAACCAGGGCTGACTCTGTTTAGTTTCAAAGCTCAAATGGGATATGGTGCCTTCAGGTTACTTAACCTCTCATTCTTACTGGCACTGTGAGTCTCAGGGCAGAGAGTATCAAATTAAGCATTTTTAAGTTGCTCTAGGTTAATGGCCTAAATACCCTAAAGGCACCAGATTCCACCTGATCTTGGAAGCTAAGCCACATCAGTCCAGGTTAGTATATGGATGGGAGACTGCCAAGGAATACCAGGTGTTGTAAAGCTATATTTCAGAGGAAAGAATCGGCAAAACCACCTCAGAGTATTTCTTGTCTAAGAAAACCCTATGCAATTCATAGAGTCACCATTAGTTGACAGGTGTCAAAAAGTTATATACACACAGGCTGCTCTGGGATCCATTTGTTTGTTTGTTTGGCTAAAGGGAAGAATATAAATGCTTAAAATAAAAGCCTATTAGAGATGGCTTTGGTGCCTGGTAAAATTAGCCAAAATTACCAAAAAAACACCATGACAAAGGATAAGAGGGCCAAGGTATGACAAGACTTGATTGTCATACTTTGGACACATCATGAGAAGACATGAATCATTGGAAAAAACAATAATGTTAGGAAAGGTAGAAGGAAGTAGAAAGGGAGGAGCGCCACATGCTAGATGGATGGACTTTATTAAAGAGACCACGAATATGATTTTTCAGGAGCTGGACAGAACAGTAGAGAACAGAGAGTCTTGGAGTTGTCTCATCAGCAGGGTCGCCATGGGTCAAGATCAATGCGAAGGCAGTTAACAACAAAAAATCAATTGAGGGTGGGTTTAAACATCAAAAAATCTTTCTCTCCACTAAACAGCTATGCCCATCATTGGAGGGATACTTTCTAAGTGATGGAACAATGAACTTTCTGAACACCTAAATCCACAAATCAAACTGAGGACACATTACTTTTTTGGGATTTGGAATAAATCTAAATCAAAATAACAACAACAGAGCAATTAAAATGGCTATTATTTATGTACTTTATACCTGCCTTTAAAATAACCTGTTATGTTCTTCTTTTGTATTTAAAAATATGATGAATTCCAAATAAATAAATAAGAATAAAGGAACATAGGCTGCAATTCTAAACACACTTACCTGATAATCCTATTCTTAGAGAAAGCCCCACTGCGCTCTGTGGGGCTTACTTCTGAGTAGATATGTATATCTTTTCATCTCATTTATTTTATGAAACAGAAAAAATAAAGGTGATTTATTCAGAGGCTGTTTAGATCTTTTTGGGAAGTGAGAGTCATAAGTTTCAAGGCCACAAAGGATTACTACACTTCCCCAAAACCTAAGAATAGGATTTGTCCGACATATCATGGTGTTGTGACCTTGCAGGCAGAGGATAAACAAAAGGCAACAGTAGGAAGTTGACATCAGCATTCAGACAGGATAAAAGCCTCACTTTTCAATTAATGATGATGTTTAAACATTGAAATGATCTACCAGATGACTGAGGAATTTGCAACCGTCTAAATACTATTATTTATTTATTTATTTATAGCCTTTGTAAAATAATGTTTTATCTAATCTTGCATAAATTATTGTAAAATACTTTCAATCTCATTTCAGGAGAAAGCGGGATATGATAAATAAATAACTATTGCAATGCTTTTAGTTTGTTTTCAGTAGAAATAATTCCTCTTTAAGCTGATCATAATTTGTTCACTCCTTTATAAATACTGTTTGATGCAATTCAAAGGCAAAACTGATATTGGCCTAGTGTAGTCTTCTCCAACCTGCTGCCCTGCAGACATATTGGGACATAAGAACAGCATGTTTGGGACGATTCAGTTGTAATCAAAGGCTAAATCTCCACTACAAAAATAATGCAGTTTGACACCTCTTTAACTGCCATTGTTTAATGCTATAGGATTCTCAGATTTGTCCTTTTGTGAGATATTTTGCTTTCTCTGTCAGAGAGATCTGGTGCCACAACAAACTACAAATCCCATAACATTGAGCCATGGTGGTTAAAGTGGTGTCAAACTGCATTATTTCTGCAGTGTAGACGCAGCCCAAGATTTAGCATGCTCACAACTGAAAGCATTCAGTGCCTCTAGAAGATGTAATGTCAGAGTAAATTGCACTCTAGGTAGAAAACATCATAGATGTGGCTATGGCATGAAACTGGAACACAGGTAAAAAGGTAACCTGAGTTCAGTTGGGAGACATGATGACTCATCATTTGAAGAGTCCTGAGTCACAGGAAGCTGATGACAGAAGGGCAGGAGATGAAGTCAGCAAACTTCATTTCTGCAGAGTTAGGCTATCAGGTGACAGGAAACTGGGTAACATACCAGAAGTGGGCTGGACTCAAATCCCAGGGGAAGGTATTGTATATAAGTGAGTGAGCTGAATGCTCAGTATGAATGTTTTGCAAATAGGAGTCTGGCATAGCACTTTGTCTGTCTAATGTATATAGTTGTACTCAAGAATAAAAGCCTCTTTGTGAGACCTCAGCAGTCCAGCAGTTTTTGTCTTGCTGACAGCTTCTATGTGGGAGGATTTTTTTTCCCTCTGCCACCTGCACCAGCGGAAACTCTTCTGTGGCAACTTGTTCCTAGCATAAGTCATCTGCATGTTGATACCTGATCACACATTCTGGAAGTGTACAATGTTTGCAAAAGTTCCACTGTGGACTCTGGTTTTTTGTCAGTGACTGAGCTAATACCTAACTGAGTGTCTCAGAGAGCCTTATCAGTGAGCTGAGTCAGTTGGCTGTCTGCCTGGACAGAGTTGGCCATTTGCCAAAAGTCCATTTGTCTCTGAAGGCTGAATGCACAGAGCAAGTATGGGGATCGGCTGTAAGATTTGAGAGGCTGAAGGATGGCAATTACGGGGCCTGGTCTATCTATGCAGAAGCCCTGTTAGCCAAACAGGACCTCTGGGAAGTGGTAGAGGCACCACCCAGTTGGAGTATGACAAAAAGGCAAGAGCTTCAATTTTGTTGACTATAGAACCCTGTCAGCTAAATAATGTCAGAGGGAAGCAGACTGTTTTCAAGATGTGGAAAGCCTTGCATGAAGTTCATCAGTCTGGCAGCTCGTTATCTAAAATTATTTGGAGTAAAAGACTGTACAGTTGCAAGTTACGAGATGGAGAGCCTGTAACAGAGCATTTAAAGAGAATGCAGGATCTGTTTGTCCAGGTGGAGAACAGAGGAGTGGTGATAGAAGATTGCCAGAACACCTGCATTCTTTTAGGAAGCTTGACCAAAGACTGGGACTTCCTAATGTACACTTTGCAAGGAGTTGCTGAAAAAGTCTTGAGACCAGAGCTTGTTGCTTCAAGGATTTTGGAGGAAGTCCAGAGGTGAGACTTCAAGGCCAAATCAAAGGAAGCAGAGAGAGCTAGCCAAATGCCAGTGCAACACACCCAGACGTCCTTACCTCCGAGTGAGAGTGCTGTGATCTAAAAGGCGAAACACTGTTTTTCCTATGGAGAGACTGGACATTTCAGGCAGAAATGTCCTAAGTATTTTGCAGCCCAAAAGGGATTGTCTACAAGGAAGAAGAAACCTCAGGAAGGGAAGGGGCTTGCTTCAATAGCAGAAGGGGTTGTTTGTAAAAAAAAAAAAAAAAGATAATACTTGGTTGCTAGATAGTGGTGCATCTGATCACATGGTGAACAGATATGAGATGCTACAAAACCCAAGACCAACACCAGTAAACACCATAGTTTTTGCTGATGGTAGGTCTGGCAAAAAGATCTGTATATATCCCTAGCCTAGGCAGAACATTTGACAATGTTTTGTGTGCACCCAAGTTGCAGAATTGCCTTGTGAGTGTGTCATCCCTGACAACAGATGGTTATGAAGTGTTCTTTAAGGGGGGGCGAGTGCTTAAGTTCTGAAAATGGAACAATATGTGGTAAGGCTGTGAAGAAAAACAAGGTATACCACATGGTTTCAAATGTGCAGATGTGTCCAACAAGTCTATACATGATGATTGTGCTCATTATTTACACAAAATAATGGGGTATGCAAGCTTCAGAAGCTTGGGAAATTTAGAGAAAGTTGGCCCAGAACTAAAAGTGAACAACTGTTACAAATACCTTGATTGTTCTGTGTGCAAGAAGGTGAAGTCAAAGGCTTATCCAGTCCCAAAAGAAAGTAAGTGCACCACCGTGAGGTCGTTTCAGGTGGTACATGCAGATTTATTTAGTCCACATCAGGTGGAGAGTGAAGGCGGTAATAAATATGTCATGGTGATGGTGGACAGACACACCAGATTTGGATTTGTGGCTCTGCTTAAGGCCAAAAGCGATGCTGCTGTGAAATTTCAGCAATGGGTCAATGCCATATTGAATTCCCATATTAGGTTGGCACCTTAATAACTGACAGGGGAGGTGAACTTCTCACCCAAAATTTACAGCATTGGTTTAAGCAGAGGGGCATATGTCACCATACAACCAATCTGGCTTGTCCTGCTGAGGACGGTTTGGCCAAACGGCGCATTGACATGATAAACCAAATACGGGACTGCATGATGTTAGATGCAGGAGCACCTCCTAGTTTGTGGGGAGAGGCTACCAGAACAGCATGCCATGTCACAAATAGGATGTGGAATAGTGTAGTACAACAAACTCCATATTATGGGAGAGGACCCAATTTCCATTATCTCAGGATCTTTGGGCAATATGCAAATGTACTGATTCCACCTAAGCCTAATGGAGAAGGTTACAATTTGTTGGTTATGAGGGGAACAGCTACAGGTTTTCATTGGGTCATGGCAGAGTGATGTTCTCAAGAAGCGCAAATTTTGAGAAACACTCAGTATGGGATAAAATCCACTGTAATTATGATGTTTTTGTGCCACTGGGAAATGCTTCACAAAACATCAAAAATGGAGGGGTGGATTTGTCAGGGGCTGAGAATGATGCAAAATCCAGTACAGCACAAGACACAAACATTACAATTCAGACACAAACACCCAAAGCTGAGCTAGAGCAGAGGTCTGTAACAGAGACAGGTATACAGACAAGTAGCAAAACCGAAGATGAGGCAGGGAGGAAAAAAGTAATAATTCCACAGAGGATTCACTAAGTTAGGAGGAAACCTGACAGGTTTGTAGTGCAAGAAGCAAGGGTTTGCACAGTAATAGCTAAGGAACCTAAGAGTTTTCAGGAAATGCTGCATTATCCTAGTGAAGAGCAAGAAAAGTGGAATGCTGCCATGGATGATGAATTTGAAGCCTTGGTAGAAAAAAAGGTGTTCAACATTGTAGACAGGGCTGCAGGACAAAAGGTAGTTGGATGCAGGTGGATTTACAAAAAGAAAGAGATGCCAGATGGTACAGCGAAGTACAAAGCCAGGATTGTGGCTAAGGGGTATTCTCAGGAAAGATTTGATAGCTTTGATAAAACTTTTTCTCTTACTGCAAACCCAGATAGTTTGAGAATGGTTCTTGCTATAGCTGCAAAAAGAGGTTTGGTTGTAAGCCATTTTGATTTTGAAACAGCATATCTGAATGCCAATCTGGAGGAGACTGTTTACATGGAACAAGCTCCTGGATATGACTGTGCTGGCAGCACTAAGGCGTACAACAGGGGTAGGCAACCTTTCCCCTTTAAGGGCCGAGGGACTTCAGCTCCCAGAAGCCTCAGCCATGTTGGCCAATAGTCCCATGTTGGCCAATAGCTCCTGGGATTCTGGGAGCTGAAGTCCCTCGGCCCTTAAAGGGGAAAGGTTGCCTACCCCTGGCTTAGAGTGCAAGGTGCTGGAATAAGTGCATACATGAGGAGCTGATAAGACTTGGATATCAGCGAAGTCTGGCTGGTGCATGTTTGTACACAAAGGGCAACATCTTCCTGGTAATCTATGTGGATGATCTGGGTGTTGCAGCAAGAAATGGTGATGAAATCAAGATAGTACAGGAGGAATTGGCTAGACAGTTCAAGCTGACTTGGGAATTGAAGTAGACAAAACACATGATGGGAGGTTCAGGTTGTGTCAGAGAAAGAAAATTGACAAACTTGTGGAAAAGGTTGGATTGTGTGATGCAAAGGTTGTCAGAAGTCCTATGACACCTGAATATGCAAGCATTGAGTCTGAACAGATGTTTGAGCATGCAGATCAATATAATTCTGTGATTGGAAGTCTGTTATTCATAGCCAACAACACGAGACCCAATATCAGCTATGCTGTGGGGCTGGGGAGCAGAAGAGCATCCAAACCCAGGCTAGTTGACTGGACAGCTGTAAAACATGTGGTACAGTATCTGAAAGGTACCAGGGACAAATGGCTGATGATAAATGGAGGCTTATCAGATAGGCTTATCATATGCAGTGAATGCATAACAAAAGTCCTCCCTGCCATCTGTCAAGACTTATTAAGCAGGACCAGAAAGTTTCCTCCAATAATATTGAATGTTTGTGTTCACAGTAAGGTTGCAACAAAAAATGGCTCTTAACACTCTTTCCTTAAAAGAATCTGAAGATGCCATAATGCAGGCCATGCAGAAAATCATGTTGAGCATTTTATGAGAACATGTGAATTATTAAAGGATCAGAAGTAGATCAAGCACAATTTGCCAGGGATGGCCTTGCAACAGTGACATTTACAAGCACTTCTATCAATGTTTTATTTTCCGTTGCAAGCAGTTTCATGACCATTTATGACTGAGTTGGTGTTTTGCTTTTGTTTTCATATGAAAGTAGCCAAGTAGCTTAAAGACATTTTTCAAAAATCAAACTGAAGCAGCAGCCTTAGAACAGCTTTGTAACAATGTCTCTGTCAAATCAGTTTCATCAGTAGCTACAGAAAATATAGCATTTACACTCAAAACCCAAACTGATCACATGTCTAAATGGCTATACAACCAAATGAGTTTATATCCTCTCATTTCACTGAACCAGCCATGCAAGCGAATGGCACTTTGTATTCCTGACCTTTGAAAATCTTTTCCTGGGTGTAGAAGGGGGATCAAAAGAAACGAAAAATGGAACTCCTAATATTGCTTCCACCAATGATATGAAACTGCTGTACTGTTTTATTCCATAAGTTTTGGTGGTCAATTGGTCCTCAGATGGATTTGTTGTACAAAGGTGCTGCCACCTGCTGGAACACTGCAGGTTTGGCAAACATGAAATTAGAAAAAGACCTGACAAACCATTCTTATGACAATGTCTACAAATTATTATTTTTTAAAAATACTTCTAGGCCCAAGTCATGTTTAAGGGATGTCTCCAAAAGTATTGCCAAATGTACAACTAGTTAAGAAAATACTAAAGTTATCTTCCCATTGTTCCGCTTCACTGCAATAGGAGGTGTTTTTTGTTTATTTGTTTGTTTTGCATTTCTGGCCAGACACAGTGGACTACAAGTCTGGTTATCCACAGCCGACTGGACATGGTGGATAAGGACAACTGTTGTCCAACCTAGCTGGAAGGCACCAAGTTTGAGGAAGGGGCATCACTGGCTCTGTAACACACACAAGTGAAGAGGAAACTTATCCTCTAGCAAGCTCATTCCATAATGGGGAAAACATTACCTCTTAACTTGGGGCAGAGGAATTCTTCACTGGGACAAAGGCTAGCAACCCCAAAGGCAGTCAATCGACTGCTTCCTTGTAATTATGGTAGTGGATGAACAACTTGACATGCCCATATCCTCCACTGCTTGAGGATATCAGGTTGGGGGTGGCTGATATAGATGACTGACAACTTTTTTTAAAATTACAATATCCTGCCACTATTATGAGGACAGTAAGATTTACAGTGTAGCTTGGCGTGACTATGTATACCACACCAGTGCATCTATATATACCTCCCAAATCATGATGCCATGCTTTAAATTATCCAAAACTGGAGCTATTTTGTGCCATTTTACCCCCTTTCCTGATTATGTGCCTCCAATCTGTTTTTCCCATTGATGCTTCCTTTTCATTGGCTGCCTCTGCTCAAACTGCTGTAAAATACAGGAACTCCAATTGTGGTGGTGCTTCGGTAGATGAGACAGATAGGATAGGAGCACAAGAGATTATTGAAAGTTGGAGGTGCTGGCTCTCCTGCTCAAGTGGGGAATTCAGGCAGAGAACTAGTGTGGCATAATGGTTCGAATGCTGGACTGGGACATCACATTCAGGATCTAATCATGAAACCCATTAGGTGACCTTGGACCAGTCCCACATATAGTCTGTCTCATCTTGATCTACTTCATTAGGCTGATATGGGGAAGAAAGCAATGTATGCCACCTTGAGCTCCTTGATTAAATGCAGAATAGATAGGGACACTGTCAGATGGATCATCACTGACTCTGCTTCAAACTGGAGTGAAGTTGCAAGTGGAATACCACACACTTCTGTCCTGGAGCTGGCACTCTTCAGTATTTTCCTCTATAGTATAAATCAAGGCTGGGCAAAGTTCAGCACCCAAGCTCTCTAAGGAGTTTTATATATATTTATGTATATACAGGTATATAAAATGTTTTGCTCCAGAATGGCTCCAGATACACTGCAAGGGTATGGAAAGTGTTTTCACCTACATCTGGAGGCTCCCGTTCCCCCCCCCATGTCAAAAACAATTTTTGGAAAACTTTTCCCAAAAAATCTGCCCCAAAATATCCCTTGGGGTGTGGGGTACACTTCCCCCACATTTTGCAGGGGCCCTGGGCCAAGGTTGTTGTGAGGATAAAGGTGAGGGGGACAACCATGTAAGCCCCCCTAAGCTTATTGGAGGAAAAGTAGGGTAAAATTGTAATGAATTTATAAATAACCTTAGGTTCTCTCCTCCGAAAACATACATACATACTATTCAGCATAAGTGAGGAAGCACTCTACTTTGCCCACTCATCCTACTCCCTCTAGCCTGATTCCTTTTGGTATATATCATATTATTAAAAAGGCATCCATTTGGAGAGTTTGTTTTCAAACAACATATACTTCTCAAAAAGCCAGCCTAGATATAATATGCAGACTTTCTACCTCTGGATGAAGAAAAGAATTTTTCAATTTCCTGGTTGCCTGCCTTTATTTTTATTATTATTATTATTATTATTATTATTATTATTATTGCCTGCTTTCCTCTTGTCCATTTGTAAAATGCTGCTGCTTAAGCAGAGCTTGTTGGCAAAGCTGCCCCTAAGATGAAATACTCAAATGGGAGCCATTGTGTTATAGCTAGGGGGGTTTGTTATGCTCTGCAAGGAAATCATTCGTTTTAACACAGAGAACTGAAAAATCTCAGCCTATTCCCTTAATATGTATACTACGTAAATCCTCCCATGATGAGCTAGACTTAAACCCTAGACATTCTGCCATACACCTGTTCCAGCACTTGAAATGTAAGAGCCTCTGTTGCCATACCTTCCACTCATATGCTGGCAAACATTTCCCCAATGAGTTACATAAAGGGGTTTCTGAAAGGATCTCTGGGCAAATCCAGAGTCAGTGATTTTGCTGTTTATCCTAGATATGCACAGACAGGAAATGAGATAAAATGGGGGAAATGCCAGACTTTGGGACAATCAACTAACAAAATCCTAAACAGCCATATATCTCATTGGGTAATTTGGAGCCAGTCACTACCAGCATAGTCTATCTCACAGGGCTGAGCTCTGGATGGTGAGAGATTATGCATGTTGTGATGGTGGAACAAACACAGCTCACATAATTTACAGAGGTATGCACCTAGTGCACAGTTTAATTCAGAATCAGGTCATGATTTGGCCATTTCGAAAATGGTCCAATTTACTACAATGGAAATCAACAAATAGTAATAGTTTGTTTTCCGTTTGCCAGATTTGCAGGTCTAGTACTGCCAGAATTTTGTCTACCACATATTAGACAAACTGGCACAGAGATGTTTGTGTTACACACCTTTATATTTTGAAAGCCAATTACCAATAATATATTTTGTTTATAGGCAGAATTTGTAAACTTTTTGTTTGCTTTTAGGCAGAGATTTGTTGCAATTGTCAGGGGACCAAGCATGCCAAGATTTAGAAAAAACAGATGCAGAACATTCTGTGCAAGAATAGCATTTATAATTTTACTGTTTCAAAAAGAGGATGTTCTTATCTCTCTAGGGTTTCTTGTGAAAAATTGTTATACAAAATAACATGAAGCATGGAAATATATAACCAAGGCTAGCTGTGTTGCTTATGAAGCAACATACAGCAAAGTTTTTGTGATGTTTGGTTTATGCAGCATAGAAGTGCCCTAGTTAATAAATCTACAAAATTTCAGAAGGTTAAGTGTAATTTTTTTTTTTATGGAAGTGGGATATTCCAATGAGGGAGCAATCATTTCCCTTTACTTTTCTCCACCATATTTTCGTGATGGGTGTTCAACTGGAATTAAAATGACATATGTCATAGAGTTGAGTACCTTCCCAAAACTCCACTTTCCAGACAGATTCAGGGGCTAAGGAGCTACATCAAATGAACAAGTTTCCCACTTTGTTCTCTGTTCACCTGGCACCAAAGTCACAAAAAGTAAAATAGGATTGAAAATGACATGTGTCACGATTGAAAATGACACGTGTCATAAAGTCATCTTACCCCCCAACAACTCCACACTTTCTAGACAAATTCAGGGGATAAGGAGCTACAGTGAATGAAGAACAGTTTTGCAATTTGTAGTTTTTTGTGGGTTTTTCGGGCTGTGTGGCCATATTTTAGAAGAGTTTCTTTCTGACGTTTTGCCAGCATCTGTGGCTGGCATCTTCAGAGAATACTGGAATAGAAGAGAGTGGGTCTATATATACTGTGAGACCTTGGGTAGGGAGAAGTGATTCCCATGTAAACTGTGTATTGTTCTGTGTTGAATAGGTATTGTTCTGTTGTTAATGGCATGGCTTCAGTCAGGATATGCAGTCAAGAACTGGGCCAGCCAGAAAAATCAGCAGTAGCAGAACACATTATAAACCATCCTGAGCATAACATGCTGTTTGAAAACACTGAAATTCTGGACCATGCCAACAACTATCAGGTCAGAATGCACAGGGAAGCCATCGAAATCCACAAACACTTGGATAACTTCAACAGGAAAGAAGAAACAATTAAAGTAAACAAGGTTTGGCTACCAGTCCTACAAAATAAGAAAATCAGCACTCAGCAAATGCAAATGGGAAACAAACCAGGGTCAGGGGCTTTCCCAGCAGACAAGAGCAGACAATATCCTTGATTGCATATCCTCTCACCCTGAAGCCATGCCATTAACAACAGAACAATACCTATTCAACACAGAACAATACACAGTTTACATGGGAATAGCAGACAATATCCTTGACTGCATATCCTCCCACCCTGAAGCCATGCCATTAACAACAGAACAATACCTATTCAATACAGAACAATACACAGTTTACATGGGAATCACTCCTCCCTACCCAGGGTCTCACAGTATATAGACCCACTCTCTTCCATTCCAGTATTCTCTGAAGATGCCAGCCACAGATGCTGGCAAAACGTCAGAAAGAAACTCTTCTAGAACATGGCCACACAGCCCAAAAAAACCACAAAAAACTATGGATGCCGGCCATGAAAGCCTACGACTTCACAGTTTCACAATTTTTTTGTTCTCTGCTTACTTGGCACCAGAGTCACAAAAAGTGCAATAGGACATGGGTGTGAATGATGTATGTGGAACATGCAATGCAGGAAGAAGAAGGCTGTGGAACATCCAGTATTTTCCAACAAACATCCAGAGTCTCCCAACACCTTTCCAGGCTCTACGGACTCCACCAAAACACTGGGAGATAACAGTGAGGAACAGGTGTGCTTGCAATGGTTTACTTCAATATTCCTTTCTCCAAAGCACTGGGAATGGAAAGCCCAGGTAAAACCATTCACTGTGATTAGAAGGAAGCTGGTATTGCCTGTTTCAGACCTTAGACATCTCCTCTCCCTCCTTTCTCTTGCCACTTCACGTTTTCCTTATTTGGAAAGCCTGAGGAAAAAACTGATCAGTGTTTGAAGATAAAACTATCATTTGTTTCCCACCAGATCCAAATTCATTTATCTACACATAAATGTTTACATTTGGATTCCGTCCACTCAAAAGAAGCCCACTCTTTGGTTCAGACTTACAAATTTATTTTGTGATACATTTCTTGATCTGGGATCCACTCAAAACATGCTCTTGCAACCAACTGTTTACCCACATGCACCCACTTTAGCAGACTAGTTACGAGTCAAGTTAACCTTGTAGAATTTTCTATCATCAACAGACATTTGGGCTCAAATAAGCAACTATAACACAGTGAATATGACTGAGGCAAGAGCCTGTTGCTTAGTTACCCAGCTGCTCCCAGACCTGTCTGGCTGGCTGCAAGAATATCTACATTGCTTTTTAAATAATCTACATGATTATGCCAGCATCCTGTTTCAATCATTGATCCATCTCACTTCTTGCATCCCAGGAGATTCTGCAGCACTTTTGTGTTCCCTCCCAAAGTCATCATCTGACTGCATTTAATTTACTAACTGCTCAAGGAGGAGCCTGACTTCACTGTGAATGGCTGCAGGGGATGCTGGGCTGAATTGTAACTTATGAGAGGAAGAAAGGCAAGGGCTTGGCTTGGATTTAAAGTGAAGCTCTTGCTCCATCTGCTGGCTATTCATAGGAACTTCAATAAAATGCAGACAAAGGGCTTGCCTTTTTTTAAAAAAATCTTTGAATCAAGTGTGATGAAATGAATGTACAGAGTATAAATAAAGGAAGGTGACATTTAAGAATAATTCTGAGAGATAATGCTTTTTCATATAAATTATGTCAATTTTCTTCAGATGTTTAGGTATCCCTTGCTACTACCAAATAAACAACGTGCAAAGTCAAAAGGACACACTGCATTGTGTCTCCATTCCAAGAGATTAAGTCAGAGTTCTCAATATCTGGGTTTAGCATCAAGTTTAGGCCAGATTACTCTTCTGGTTAGGTCAGATTCCCATCTCAGTCCAAAAGGGTATCATTAGATAAAAGACAGATGTCCTGTACTCCCTGCCTGGGCTAAATTCACACTGCAGAAATAATCTGGTTTGACACCACTTTAACTGCCATAGCTCAGTGCTATGGAATTCTGGAAATTGTAGTTTGTTGTGGCACCTGATGCTTGTTTACTCAATTGTTTACTCAAATCCTCCATGTTTGTTTAATTTAAGTTGTTCTGATTATAGTTCTAATATAAAATATAATAAATACAAAAAACATAAAATATCAATGATTTTTGTATTTAATATATTTTATATTGTATGTTTCCTCCAAAGAATCCAAGGCAGCAAGCATGGTTCTTTTCCTGCCCCTTCTATTCTGAACACAACAACCATGTAAGGTAGGTTAGGTTGGGAGTGATTCCTCCAAGGATTTGAACCTGGTTCTCCTGATTATTATTTGTCTGTGTCCCATGTGTACATGGAAAAAGCACATACATCATTATGTGTGCCAATCACATCTAAGTGTATTTCATGCAATTTAATGAAATATGGGTAGCCATGATTATTTTAGCTTCTTCTTTTACATATCCATAGGAAAACAGGCATACTTATATTTTGACATATATGTTTGTGGTTGGGAAAGCTTTAAGGACTATATTGTGAGACTATAAGAAAATTGCACAATATATGTGCTGTAACAGTTTTTTAAAAATACATCTAATGCAGACTGAGCATTAATAAGGCACTCCAGAAATTGTTGCAACCCCAACTAATATAGCCCATGGTGAAGGCTGCTAGAAGATGCAGTCCAGCAGAATCTGGAAGGCCCCATCATGCCCACTCATGTGCTAGTGTATAGAATTTAAGTTTCAAGTTTTATAATGAGTTTATTGTGCGAGCCAAAGTAAGCCATGACAAATACATTTGCTTTTCATACATCTCACAAACATCCTGAAACAATGAATAGATTGCAGTCCAAGATTGTGGACCTGCTATGCATAAGTGTTGGAAGTTCTTTGCATTCTCATTTCCCCTCCTTAGATAGATAGGGATTCCTGCTTAGAAACTCCTCCCTTCTCTCTCTCTCATTCAAACTAACCATGTGACTTAGGTTACTCCCTCTTTGAGATTAACAGTCTTTCTCTCTAGATTTTCATCTGAGCTGTTCCATCTTCCTGCTCTCTCAACTTTGTTTGAAAGATGGTGAGATAAATATTTCTCTCTACTTGAATTATTCACTAGTTAGATTAGGATATAGTCTGTTATGTAAATACGTTCTCCCCTCCACATTTGCAGATTTGACTTTTGTGGATTTGATTATTCACAGATTTTATTCATATGTTCTCTCTAGGAATCTCTAGGTCCTCCAGTGCAACTCTATGGTCAACTTGAACCAAAAGTCGCATTGAAGGACCTAGAGATTGCTAGAGAGAACACTCCACTAGGTATTTGTAGCTCCTCCAGCACAATTCTATGGACATTGTCTGGCAGATGTTGACCCCAGAGTTGCACTGGAGGACCTAGAGATTCCTACAGAGGTATTCTCACAGGTAAAAACATAGTATTTTTTTATTTATGGTTTTTCCACATTCACAGGGGTCCTGTGCCCCTAAACCATGCAAATGTGGAGGGACGAGTGTATAGATTAAAGCCATTGTTTTTAAACTACAAGCTACGTGTTTGCTGCTTTGGGGTCAGTCTCAGTCCTTAGGGAAACTTTGGGGCTTTGCAGACCAGCCTAAAGGGCCGGCCTGGGGGTGGAGTTGGGGCAGGGCAGCCGCACACGTGCAGTTCACATGGTGCGAAGTGTCAGAACGCCCTCTTGGCACAACATGCACACACGCTGTGCCAAAAGGGCACGAAAAAGCTGCCGCCACGGCTGAAAGGGCGGCCTTTTGCCAGTCTTTTGGGGGCAACAAAAAGGAGGATCGGGGCTGTGGCATGCAGTTGCTGCGGCCTCCCTATTCACCGCTCCCAGCGGTGGCTCTGTGCTGCTCCTTTAGGCCAGTCTGCATTGGCCCATAGTTAAGCAAAGTCACTCTTCTGCTACCCTGCTCTTTTAAAGCCAGACTCTAAAAGGCATGGCTTTCATATTTTGATATTTAAATATTTTTGTTTTCTTGAAAAGGCTAAAGTCTTGGGAAACTTAAATTACCCCAGTAATTTGACAACTTCTTTAGGAAAGCTGCTATGCATGATCTGATCCCTACATTTCCATACTCTATCCACAGTTGTCAGTCTAGATCTGCTAGGGAAGAGGTATGTTTTTCTCACACACCCCACAATGCAAGCCTATAAACTGATTACTCAAAAGTAAATCTCATTGAGTACAATGGGACCTTTTTCCAGGTAAGTGAGTATAGCATTTCTGCCTAAAGCTGTTAAAAGCAGAATTACCATAATCCTCAGGAGGAACACAGCACTACAAATGGAACCCACTGATGAACCATCCAGAGAATGAGTCTAATCAAGGCATTACTGTGGGATTATGATCGCTTAATGGACTAATCAATTTGTTTAGGGAAATTCTGCCAACAAGACAAGCTTTAAAAGGAGGACATTGAGAAAGGATAGCAAAGCAATGCCTCAGTCCTAAAACCAATCACATGATTTCAAAGCCAAGGAGGATTTGTCCAGATGCCACAATGCCACCTTTCCACCTTGCCAGTCTGTCTACCTGCCACCATGCCAAGAATATATAGATGACCTTGAATTCCCTGTTTAAAGCAGATTTGAATCTTAATTTATTAATTTTTGTATTTATTTATTTATTTATTTATTCATATCCTGCCTTCCTCCTCGGACTGGGATTCAACGTCATTCTTTTTAAGGGGGGAGGGGGGAATTGTTCTTAATTGTTATGTGATGATCTTTTATGATGTAAGCCGCCCCGATTGCTCTCAGAGGGGCGGGGTATTAAATAAAAATTATTATAAAATTATTATTATTATTCACAAAGAGATTTAAAAACCCACAATGAATTATAACTATAAAACACAATTAAACAAATTATATTGTATATTAAAGCACAACAAGATGAAAAGAAATTTTAAAAATACATTAGTTCTTAAAAGGACTGGCTACTCTTTGCATTGCTATGAAGCTCCTCTGCAGCTGCCAGTCAGCTGCAAACAAACAAACAAACACCCACCTGATTTGAAAAGGTCTTGGCATAGTGGTGGAAGGACAAGTGGGTGTCCTTATTAAATGTGCCTCCAGACATGAACTGTCCCCAAAGACCTCAATGCTTTAACAGGCTTGTTTTATGATGACATGGTTGCTCAGATAGCCTGGGTCCAAATGATATGGGCCATTATGTTTCAGAACCAGCATCCTAAATTACACCCAGTAACAGAAAAACAGCTATGAAGTTGTCCTAACAAGAAAGGCATGTGTTCCCTGTAACTGGGCCATCACAACTCTGGTTGCAACCCTTCAGATCAGCTGAAGTTTCCAAACTTTTGTAGTTGGTAACCCTACATAGAACATGTTAGAATAATCCAAACAGGATGCAACTAAGGCACATGTTACATAAGCAGCAATTTCTCTGCTGTTACAAGAAAGAATTTCATGATTCTTACTTTATGCCACCATAAACTAACTGATTTCTCCAGTTTCCTTTTCCAATTTTTGCTATAAGATCTAATGGTTGTTTTCATTAATTACAGCAGGGCTAGGGAATCTTCAGCCCTCCAGATGTTTTAGACCACAACTCCCATGACCTCTGATCATTAGCTGTACTGGGTTAAATGGGTGGGAATTAGTGAGCCAAAGGTTCCCCATCTCTGAATTACAGCTCCTGGAGAAGCAAGAGGGGAGAATTCTTCAATAATTTCATGCTATCTGGAAAAGCTGGACAAAATCTCCTGCAACAACACCAAGCAATGTGTAAGTGTCTTAAGATACCACTGTCCTCTGTTCTGGACTCAGTTCGCATAGTATATTGGTTATATTGCTACAGATCTTAACAATACAATAACAAATACAATAAACAAACAAATAAACCTATTAAATCAATAGGATTTATCTATGTGTTGATTCACATTGATTCAAAGGTCTACTTTAGTTGGGAAAAGCCAGCCTTTTAACAGTCATTTGTCCAGCCTGCAAAGCATGGCTTTGCAACTTCAGGGACAACTGGTTACCAAAATAGGGCCAGCTCCAATAAGCAACCAGGGGAAAACCTCTACCCTTTCCATATCCTCATTCTTCATGGTCCTATTTCCAGTCTTAAGAAGCCGACAAACTGATGAAACAGAAGGTTTCCTCTCAAAAGTGGTCAGTGTAAGTAGCACCTGCTACTATTGAATGCAAAGGCACCCAGTGTGAAAAGACTCAAATCCCTTTTTGAATGAGCACTAGGAAATGTGCTACAGTTCATTCAAAACACTCATCTATATACACAAGGCTCCTGCTATCCCCTCCAAAGGCACTAAAAGAATGAATTTTAGAATGGATCTTAGCAAACACTCAGCAATAATCTCCAGGGACCCATACACACTAGACAATTATAGCACTATTCCACTTTAACTGCCATGGTTCCAGCCACAATTCTAGAGACCAGGGTCCAAATTCCTGCCTGGCCATGGAAACCCACTGGGTGACCTTGGGCAAGTCACATTCTCTCAGCCTCAGTGGAAGACAAAGCAAATCCCCTCTGAACAAATCTTACCAAGAAAACCCCATGAAAGTTCATCTTAGGGTTGCCATAAGTCAGAAATAAATTGAATGAACACAACAACAGTCTTAGAATTCTTAGCTAGAACACTCCAGCGCATCACCAAATTATAAATATTAAAATTCCAGAGGATGGAACCACGGGAATTAAACTGGAATAATAGAACTATATTTATCTAGTGTGAATGACCCCCTGCTAATTTGTTTATGGGATGTCTTGTTTCTTTATGGTGCCTTACGCTTTGCGGGTTTGCTGTGCCAGCTGCCTTCTGAAGATTATGTCCTGAAAGCGAACAAACAAAATAAAATAAAACAAAATGCTTTGGGTTACAACTCCCACAACCTTTTATCATTCAGACATTTATTTATTTATATTTAAATATTTATATTTCACCCTATATCCAAACATCTTAGGGCAGCCTACAATAACATCAATGTAAAATAATAAATAATAACAATTTTAAAAGATTAAAAATATTAAATAATTTATCAAACCAGACAATTTAAAACCAGTTAAAATAATTTTAAATCGATGGATGGATGGATAGATATGCTGGCTGGGGAATTCGCTGGGTCGAAGTCCAAAATGTATCCCTAAGCACTGCTCTTTGATTTTTGTATCAGAAGTCCTTCAACACCAAGCAGCTCTCAAAGTGAAGAAGAGGCTGGGAGAGCATCTGTCTGCATGTCACCAATACACTTATACCAGGAATCTATTTCAGAGCCTTCTCCCTGCAACCCTTGGGCTCATAAGCAAGGCAGATGCTGGGGCCATCTGGAAAGGGGAAAGCCTTGTTTGGCCCAAGGGCCGACAGAAGATATCTGGTGTCCACCATTCCTTTCTTGGAGGCATGAAAGGCTCTGCCTGTCCCACGGGATTCAGTGACAAACTGTTGGAGGCAAAAGCAGATGCTTCTTCCAAGTTGGCTGCTGAAATGGCATCTCCCGCATCTCTTTGCTGGTCCCATCTGGCACCCAGAGGCCAAGCCCAGTCACACTGCAGGCCTCACCAAAAGGAAACACCTTTTTCCTGCCTACTTGATCACAGCAGGGACAGGTGTGGTTCAACAGGAAAAAGATGAGATCTATTTATATGCCTGTCTCCTGCTGCATCCTGATAGCTGAACAATACTCTGGGCAACGAGCGCTACTTTTGCTACAGGCCATCCCCAGGATTTCCTGAATCACATCTGCGGAAGTGATCCCCAACAAAGAGAGTTTGTGTCAGCTGTTCAGGAGCCAGGTAAACCAAGGTCACACCCAGGCACCTGGCTTTTTCTATGAGACACATTTCAAAAAGCAGAGGTTGGAAAAATTTCTTTGGACAACTCTCAGAATCCCCCCACCAACATGGCCATTGACACACAAAAAAATAAATAAATTGGGAATTGTTATCTAAACAATAAATTTTCCAAGTTCCACCAAAAAGAACAAACAAAACAAGACTCTTTGCTTTAATAGGCTTTCCAAGGAGGAAGGCAAGAGTGAAGTTGGGGTGGGAATCCCAATGGGGCAAGAAATTAGAGAGTGCCCTCCTCCATGCCCTTTGAGGGGCAGATTCTAGCCATCAGTGGGCCAAACTAGGCCTACAACCCAGAGTTTCTCTTCTCTTGAATCTAGGGCAGGAATGGACCAATGCAATGCCACTTTCCACCCCACACTCTTCCTGGGGGCTGCACCAACAGACCCAATGTGATGAGAAGTGACATCATGTCCTTTCCAGTTTCAATTTTGGCCATTTTATTTATTGCATCATTATTATTATTATTATTATTCCTTTTATAGGCATGTGAGCATCTTGAGGGGGAGGTGAGAACCAAGCCATTATTTTCTGCAGCATTGTAAAGTAATTTTGGTGGGCAAACATGGAAAGTTTGGGGAGCTCTGGGGACACCACATGGTGGAATCCCCACCCCTGATCTAAAGGATATTGCAGAAGGACAGGCTTCAGCTTTTTCTGTGCTCTGGCTTCTCTTTCTGCAGCTTAATCTTCTACATAGGGGAGAGGGTACAATGTGGGGAAGCTACAAAAGGGCAAAGATGGAATCAGGGCAGCAGAGGGGTAGAGGTGAATCTTTCTTCCAGCATCAGTGCAGTGCTGCCCTAACAAAAAAATAACAACATCCACTATAAGAAGCACATATTTTTGTCTGCATCATGGGATCGAGGGGTCAAAACTGCCAGGTCTTTCCCACAAGTCTGGCCTTGGGAAGTAGGAAATGGAACCAAATCAATAGAAAGGTCTTATAGATAAGCTGTGTTGCTCTGTAACAGAAATTGTCATCCCAGAACTCTGTAGATCAGGGGTAGGCAACCTAAGGCCCGGGGGGGCCAGATGTGGCCCCCCGAGGCCTTTGGACCAGCCCCAGGCTGGTCCTGCCGCCGCCACCACCGCCGCCACCACCGCCCACCATGATGATATTGATTATTGTTGTTATTACTTGTTCTTGGGGTTTTCTTGGCAAAATCTCCACAGGGGTTTTGCCATGGCTTTTCTGGGGCTGAGAGAGTGTGCATGCATATTTTTTAATTTCTTTAAAAATATATTATTTTTTTATTATTTATTTATTTTTGGTGCTTCGGCCCCCCAATTGTCTGAGGGACAGCAACCCGGCCCCCGGCTCAAAAAGGTTGCCTACACCTGTTGTAGATTAATCTTCCCATCACAACTGAGATTTTTCACTATATTGAAACCCACCTGGCAGTCCCAATTCATTGAAAGAATCCTTTTTTATCACTATTAGCCCATCACCCTCCATCTACTTTATCATATCCACATCATCCCCTACAGTCTCTTGATGGCCCCCAACTCCATCTTTAGGAGTCAGTGCCTCAGGATAAAATGCCGAAGGCTGGAAAAGGTTTGTGTGCTGAGCTGGTCTAATATGCAACAGCATCTCTGAACCTCTGATTAAGCCTTCTCAGGGTTTTCCTCTTCCAGGAATCCATCCCTGATTCTTGCCAACTTAAAACACAAAACCTATTTCCAGGTTGCATACTTAAGTAGGCCAAATGAATTTGCTTACCTCTCCAGTCTGCCAATGCTGGATAATCAATAGTAGATGCAATCGTGATGAAGAAGCTTTTGTAAACCTGGCAACTGCAAATGCTATTATTTCATTCCCCTGAACTGAATCAGCACTTTCCACCTCTCCTGCTACATCTCCACCCCACCCATTCTGGCCACCACACCTTGCAGGGAGAAAAGGCTTTTGCAGCATCTGTAACCCACCAGGCCTAGCCTCAGTCTCCACAATCAGCAATCACTACAACTCCCAGAATTGCCAGTGACCACACCGGCTGAAGGATTCTCTGTACATGCCATGTATCTCACTTTTTAGTGAGTACAGAGAGGTCTATCATGCGTGAGTGCATGTGAAATTTGTCAAAGGTCACAGGTTCTACAGATGTTCCAGGGTAAGACAGCAGAATGAACTAGGCTTTTCCTGGCTTCAGCATGTTTCTATATATTTATAGATGCCTTTAAAAACTCTAGGACCAGGAAAGCAGTGAAGGACTTCTGCAATAATTAGAGCAGGGGTAGGCAACCTTTTTGAGCCGGGGGCCAGGGTGCTGTCCCTCAGGCAATTGGGAGGCCGAAGCACCAAAAATAAATAAATAAATAAATAAAAATTTAAAATAAAAAAAATTAAATGCATGCACACTCTCTCAGCCCCAGAAAAGCCATGGCAAAACCCCTGTGGAAATTTTGCCAAGAAAACCCCAAGAACAAGTAATAACAACAATAATCAATATCATTGTGGTGGCGGTGGCTGGACCGGCCTGGGGCCGGTCCAGAGGCCTCAGGGGGGCACATCCAGCCCCCGGGCCTTAGGTTGCCTACCCCTGAATTAGAGAATCACAGGTTTTTACAGGTGGAGAGTTGTATTGGTAGATATATTTTGAAATCCAGGTGCACATCATCATCATAATCACTGCTGACTGTTAAGGGGGGTTAGATCAGGATCTTATATTGTATGATGAATGTGCCAGTATCACAGGGGATGGTAATTTTGATCACAGTGAGCAAGAAATATGGATATTTTTCTCCTATAAAGTACTATAGGAAAAAGAACCAATTAAAAAAAAACATTGTGGCAAAAAGGGGAAAGTTCAAAGTAAGGCAGCCTAATATTTAGGAAATGTACCCAATGCATTCCAAGCCTTCATTCTTTTTCCTACAGGGAAGATGTGCTCAAACTCCTGAGAAAGAATTAAGTTTTGAAATGCTGAGTCTACGACCATGGAGACCAGGGTTTGATTCTTGCTCAGCCATGAAACTCAGCGGGTGACTTGGGGCAAGTACATGCTCTCAGCCTCAGGGGAAGGCAATGGCAAACTTCCTCTGAACAAATCTTGCCAGGAAAACCCCATGATAGGGTCTCCAGAAGTCAGAAATTACTTGAAGGCACACAACACAGAGAGAGATGCTTGCATTCATAAAAATATTGGACCACACCATTTGGGACTTTTCCCTTTTGATCTCTGCACAATGATCTGCCACGCTACGGTTTGTGTTTAGTACAATGGCATTGCATTTCCATCACAGGCTCAACTAACCCTACCACTACAACTCTTTCAGAACTGACACAACAGTGGTCCAAATATCCATCTCCTAAGATCCTTCTTTGCCTTAAGTGAGTGGCTCTAAAAGTGCCAAGCCTGGATTACCATCAGGATGGAAACTGTGGCAGGTAGCTATGCTTAGAAACAATCTAGAGAAGTCAAGCCTGGTAGCAATGATGGCAGCAGGAAGAGGGAACTCCCTTTAGGGATCTGTGCCAAGCTTTTGCCACCTTCAGCCTGCCTCTCAGTAAGCAAGGGTATTATGCATTGCTCCTGCTAAGCTTTTTGAGACTTCACCCTTCTTCGGGAATTACAGGAAATAAACCTCCTGCCCCCTTTTAAAAAGAGATCACATCCCCCTTGATTTATTTCTTTGTTTATTGGCTACCCTACCCTCCAAGCTCAGGGTGAGTTACAGCGATGCCACCAGCAAAGAGGAGATGAATCACTGACCCCAGAAGACTCACAATCTAGACAAAAATACAGCAAGGTTGGAGAAGCAAGAGAATACCTTTTTAATAACCATTCATTTGACTCTTCTAATTCATGACACTTAGAAGATGAAGCCTCTGGTCTTCAGTGTACAAGTGGGGATGTCAAGGTTTATGCCAACTTGGCAAAGATCCCGGTACTCCTCTGGGTGGTCCTTGGGCACCCACCGCTTCCTCCCTCCCTCCCTGCTGTTTTACTTCTCTTTGTCTGTGCTTTCCTATGTGCCGATTCCGGATTTCCGAAGCAGAGCCCGCCTCTTGTTCAGCAAGGCTGTATAACACCCTGCTATCACAGGCATGGCATGCATCTGTGACATACCTAACAACCACAACCACAACAACAAAACACCCAAGATTGTGAGCTGAAGCAACTGAACCCAGCAAACAAGCAGTAAAGCAGACTCAGCACAATGAAACAGAGAAACAAATCAGGAAGGCAGGTTTTCTGAAGGAAGGAGCAGCATTCATTGTTAGTCATGCTTGCTCCTTGTGATTTATCCGCTTCCTCAGGAATTGAAATGCTGTTTGGTGATTACATGCCTCCCTCTTTCTCCTTTTAGTGCCCACAACTCTTGCCTGACTTGGCCTATGTCCCAGCAGACAGTTACCAGAAATGACTTATCCCCTGCTCTGAGGAACATTACACAGAGATGGGGACTGACCAAATCAGACTTAATACTAATATTCTCTTAGCCCTGGAGGGCTGATGACGTGGTTTCCCAAGTTGTGAGAGCCAGCACAGGTGTAGTGGTTTGAGCATTGGACTGGACTCTGGAGACCAAGGCTCGAATCCTGGCTCAGCCAAGGAAACTAACTGGGTGACCTTGGGCAAGTCACATGCTCTCAGCCTCAGGGAACGGCAACGGCAAACCCCTGAAGAAACTTCCAAGAAAACCCCATTATAGGTTCAACTTAGGGTCTCCATAATTTGGAAATGCCTTGAAGGCACACAATAATAACAAATGTTTAGAGTTGGAGACAGAGGGAAGATGAAGCCAAACAGGGGGCTCAAGCACTTTCAGACAGAGATTTTGGGATGTGGCAAATATGCAGGAACACACCCTTTCTTGTTCCAGATGCTAAAAGGAAAGGGTTCGTGGATGTGGTGAAAGTTGTGGCACTTTCAAACCTCTCCAGCACCCATCTGTGGGAGAAACCACGAAGTCTGTTTTCTGCAAGATATAATGAAGATGTGTGTAGGCAATCTCACCTTCCTGGATGAGCCTCGTGAGCACATTTTGTACATCTTCATTGCTTTTTAAAAACAGGTAAAGGTAAAGGTATTCCCAGTTGACAAGGTTGTCAAGTTGTGGCCGAGCATAGGCGAGGTGCTCATCTCCGTTACTAAGCTGAAGAGCCAGCATTGTCAGAGACTACTCTGTGATCATGTGGCCAGCATGGTTGCACAGTACAGTTTTTACCTTCCCACTGAAGTGGTCCTTATTTATCTACTTGTATTTGCATGCTTTCGACCTGCTAGGTTGGCAGAAGCTGAGACTAGTGATGGGAGCTCACCCCATCATGCAACACCTGGGCCTTGAACTGCCAATCTTGCAATCGACAAAATCAGCCTCTGAACCATTTTAGCCACTGCCTCATATTTTTAAAATATGCACCTGTAAAGTGGTCCTCAGAGGATGGGGGGAAATCACTTGTGCTTTCTCTGATGCATTTGCTCCAAACTATTCTCAGCCATCCTTTCTGTAATAGGGGGTAGGGGCATAATTGGGGAACACATAGGGCTCAGCAACAGTAAGCCTCTCCCTCGCATGTGTTTTTGGGGGCAGAATGGGCAGGGAAGTCCTTCCAGACAGAACTATGTCTCCCCCCCGAGAGAAGTCAGTGTTTTTTACATCGCTCAGTCTTCCTTCTTTTTCTCTCTGTTGCGGTTCAAGCGCAACGCAAATCGAAAGAAAACAGTTTGGGTGGGAAGAGTTTTCTTTCTAACATTTTTAAGGCTTGCAAGGAAGGCAATGGCGAACCCAATCTTGCCAAGAAAACCCCGTGATCGGGTCGTCGCCATAAGTCAGGAACGACTTGAAGGCACACAACAACAACAACAACAACAACAACTAGAGCCCAAGAGGGGAAATGTTCTATCTACAATCTCTCCCTTTCCCCTTTTTTCTTTTTCCCTCCTACAGACCAAAGACTGCATCCCGACTGCGGAAAGAATCCGACTTGGCACCACTTCCACTGTCGTGGCTCCATGCTATGGAATTCTGGGACATGTGGTTTGTTGGGGGCGGCCCCAACAAGCTCCATGTCCCAGAATTCCATAGCATGGAGCCACGGCAGTGAAAGTGGTGCCAAGCCGGATTCTTTCCGCAGTCGGGATGCAGCCCAAGCCTGAGCTGTCTATCCAACCCGGACGGGAGCTTTGGAGGTGCCTTCTTGGCTTGGAGGAGGGAGGGAGGGAGGGAGGGAGGGAGGGAGGGAGGAGGTCTTTTCCCTTGCTCTCCCCCCCCTCCCCCCGATGGCTGACCTTAGCCTGAGTCAGGCTCTTTTCAGACTCACAGACAGCCTCCCTCCTCCTCCTCCTCCTCCTCCTGGCAGCTGACGGCGGGGAGACTCAGCTGGGCCGCCCTTGGCCTCTCTCTCTCTTTCTGCCCGGCTGCTGGGCCAGCGCCCTCCGACAGACTGGGCCAGATGGCACACACACACACACACACACACACACCCCAAAGAGCCCACACCGCCTTCCCCACCTTCTCCAGGGAGCTCCCAAGGGCTGCTTGGAAGGAGAAGGAGAAGAAGGAGAGAAGGAAGAAGGAGAGGAAGGAGAAGGAGAAGGAGAAGAAGAGGAGGAGGAAGAGAAGGAAGAAGAAGAGGAAGAAGAGAGAGGAGGAGAAGGAGGAAGAAGAGAAAGAGAAAGGAGGAGGAGGAGGAAGAGAAGGAAGAAGAAACAGAAGAGAGGAGGAGCAGGAAGAAGAAGAGGAAGAGGAAGAAGAATAAGAGAGGGGAGGAGGAGGAAGAGAAGGAAGAAGAAGAGGGAGGAGGAGGAGGAGGAAGAGGAAGAAGAGAGAAGGGGATGGAGAGGAAAAAGAAGAGGAGGAGGAATAGAGGGAGAGAAAAGAAGAAAAAGGAAGAGAAGAGGAAGAGGAGGAGAGGAAAGAGGGGGCACCTTTTCTTCTCTCTCCCCCCCCCCCGCCATAGTTCTCTCTCTCTCTCTCTCTCTCTCTCTCTCTCTCTCTCTCCCTTGACCAGGGTGACCAGACGTCCTCCTTTTCCAGGACCTGCCCTCCATCCCAGCCTGGAGGACTTCCCTCCCAAACGTCCTCCGCTTTGAGGAGGACTCAGAAGCAGGGCTTCCTATCTTCTGTTGCGCGAGTTTGTAAAGCGTCTCTTCGTTGGGTCACGCCCTCCGTTTTTAAGGGGTGTCCTCCATTTGGCACCCCCTTGCCCTCCTTCTTAGGCAGGGCCTCCGTTCCCCCTCAGACCCTGCCTGGGGGGGAGTGGGGGAGGGCTCACTCCTTCCCCCCCCCCTCCATCTTCCTAGTCGCCAGGGTCCCCTCCCCGGCGCACTAGGCATCCCAGACGGGACCTACCGGGCTGGTGGGGCTGGTGGGGCTGCTAGGAGACCCTCGCCATCTCTCCCCCGGGAGCAGCCCTTCTTCTCCCTGAGGCGGGTCCAAGGCGCTCCGAAGTGCCCCCTTCGGCTCTTTCGGGGTCCGGCCAAGGAAGGCCCCCTTTCTCCCCTGCCAGGCTGGCAAGCGAGCCCCGTTGGGCAGCCTTCCCCGAGGGACGGCCAGGCTCCTGCCTCCTCTTCCTCTTCCTCTTCCTCTTCCTCTTCCTCTTCCTCTTCCAGCTGGTGCTGCTGTCAGGGTGGCGTGGAGGCTGCGGCGCCTTTGCCTGCCTGCCTTCCTTCCTTCCTTCCTTCCTTCCTTCCTTCCTTCCTTCCTTCCTTCCTTCCTTCCTTCCTTCACAAAGAGAGTCGCGGCGGCGAAGGAGGAGGAGGAGGACGCAGCAACAACAGCAGCATCCCGTTATCCTGAACAAAGTGCCGACGCCGGGAGGGAGGGGGGAGGGGGAAGGAGGAGGGGTTGGGGGCTGGCATGGACTGGGAGAGGCTGTCACGTGGTCCCTCCCCCAGCCCCCCCCAAGCCCCCTTTTTGCCGCCGCCGCCTGGAAGGAGGGCGCCCCGGACGCGACCCTGACAGCCGCCTCTGCCTCTCCTCCTCCTCCGGCCCTTCCTTTGGGGGGGGGGGAAGAGAGGGAGGGGAAGGGTCCGGTTGACCCTCCCTCTGGACAGCTCCGGGTCTCTCTCCGGTCCGAGCGGGATCGCCTCCCCAAGGCCCGAGTCACCCCCGGTGGCCCACCCCTTTGGCTGCCCCGGCTCCAGGCTCCAGGCTCCGGACTCCACTGGAGGTTATGGCTGGCTGGATGGCCCCGGGGCAAGGCTGGTACAGAGAGAGATGTACATGTGGGGTGTGTGTGTGTGTGTGTGTGTGTGTGTGTGTGTGTATATATATATATGTATATATATATATACACACACACACACACACACATATATATATATATATATATATACACACACATATACATATACATATACACACACACACACACACACACACGGGTGGATGTGGGTGTGAGCGGGTGTGGATGTATATATGTGTGTGTGTGTGTGTGTGTTTGTATACACACACACACACACACACATATATATATATATCAATTAGTCTCTAATTGACTAATTAATCCAGTTAGTCTCAAAGGTGCTACAAGATCTCTCCCTACACACACAGAGAGAGACAGGTGGGTGTGGGTGTGGGTGTATATATCTGTGTGTGTATACATACACACATAAATATATACATACAGTACACCTATATCCACACCTATCCACATATATATGTGTAGAGAGATCTTGCAGCACCTTTGAGACTCACTAAAGGAAATAAGTCTTGCACACCTTTGAGACTCACTGAAAAAAAGAAATTGGCAGCATGAGCTTTCCTAGACTTCAGTCTACTTCCTCAGATGCATCTGAGGAAGTAGACTGAAGTCTAGGAAAGTTCATGCAGCCCACTCCTTTCTTTCAGTGAGTCTCAAGGGTGCTACAAGATCTCTCAACGCACTGATTCTAGACTAACACGGCTATATCTTTGAAATAAAGAAGTTGGCAGCGTGAGCTTTCGTACACTGAAGTCTACTTCCTCAGATGCATATATATGTGGGGGGGTATGTGTATACACACACACACACACACACACACATATATATTGCTGTATGTCTATGAGAGCTAGCGTGACGTAGTGGTTTCAGTGCTGAACTATGACTCTAGAGACCAGGGTTCGATTCCCAGCTCGGCCATGAAACCCAGTGGGTGACCTTGGGCAAGTCACACTCTCTCAGCCACCAAAAAAGGCAATGGCAAACCTCCTCCTCCCAACAAATCTTCCCAAGAAAACCTTTGGGTCTCCATAAGATGGAAAAGATATGAAGGCACGCATCAACAAATATAGGTATATATATGTGTGTGTATGTGTGTGTGTGTATAGGTCAGATAGGGCTGTATCCTTTCACCCTATCTGTATATATGTGTGTGTGTGTGTACATATATGTGTGTTGGGTGTAGGTCAGACAAGATTGTATCCTTTCACCCTATCTGTATATACCTATGTATGTGTGTGTGTATGTATGTATGTGTGTGTGTATATATATATATATATATATATATATATATATATAATAGGTCAGACAGGGCTGTATCCTTTCACCCTATCTGTATATATGTGCGCATGTGCGTGTATATGTGTGTATGTATATACACACACACACACACACACATACATACACATATATATATATATATATATATATATATATATAGGTCAGACAAGGCTGTATCCTTTTGCCCTATCTGTAAATATGTGCGCATGTGCGTGTGTACATATATATATATGTGTGTGTGTGTGTGTGTGTGTGTGTGTATATCTATATCTATATACACACACACATATACACACATATAGGTCAGACAAGGCTGTATCTTTTCGCCCTCTCTGTAGACAACATCCACAGGCGCATATACACTCGTGCGCCCAGACCCAGCCGCCGCTCAATGGAAACATAATACACATTGCGGCAATGGAAAGCGCCCAAAGCAGGATTATTTCTTCCTCCTTCCCCGACCCCTCCGGCTGGCAGCCCTTGGAAGCAGGAGGAGGAGGAAGAGGAGGAAGAAAGAGCAGGCTTTGGAGAAGGGGGCTTTGTCTCCAGGAGGCAATCCGACGCATCTGGTCCTCCGCAGCCTTTTGGTTTGGTTTACATACATACATATATGTGTATATAGTTTAATTGTTGTTGTTGTTGTGTGTCTTTAAGGCAACCCTATCATGGGGTTTTCTTGGCAAGTTTCTTCAGAGGGGGGTTGTCATGGCCATCCTCTGAGGCTGAGAGAGTGTGACTTGCCCAAGGTCACCCAGTGGGTTTCCATGGCTGAGCCTGAATTCAAACCCTGCTCTCCCTAGTCCTAGTCCTAGTCCTAGTCCTAGTCCTAGTCCTAGTCCAATGCTCAAACCACTACATCATGCTGGCTCATACATAGGCATATGTAAAATCTAGAGCCAGGGTCCTCTTTTTCCAGGACATCTTCTACATTTCAACCTTCTGTCTGGGAGGAATTCCAGTGTCCTCCATTTTGAGCATGCCTCAGAAGCAGGGGTTTATATTTATAGGGGTGTTTGTACCTTTTACTTGGTCGTGTCCTCCATTTTTCTTGAATGTCCTCCATTTTGCGGTGCCTTGTCTTCCTTTGCAGTAATAACAATTGGTCACCCGAAATCTAGACACTCCTCCATCAGCCATCAGAGAAAAAGAAAGAGTTAGTGTACATACACATCCCATCCCTCATTTGTTCTCCTCCTTCTCTGTTTTGTTCTTTTCTTTCCTATGATCACAAGCTCAGAAGTTACATTGTCCTGAGCATCCCTTGGGCTTGGCCCATCGACCTGCCCCTTGGCCTGGATTTGGGCTGCATCTGCACTGCAGAAATAATCCAGTTTAACACCATTTTAACTGCCATGGTTCAATGCTATGGAATTCTGGGAAGTGTAGTTTGCTGGGGCACCAGAGTTCTCTGGCAAAACTACAATTCCTAGAATTCTGTACCTTCAGTTTTCCCAAACAACTTCCCCCCCCCCCCAAAAAAAAAGAATAGTGGCAGTTAATTCAATAGGTGAAGTCAGTCAACAATGAATTGTTTTTATGTGCCTTCAAGCTAACTCTGGCTGCATCTCCACTGCAGAAATAATCCAGTTTGACACCACGCCAACTGCCACCACTCAATGCTATAGAATTCTAGGAATTGTAGTTTTGTGAGGCATTTAGTCCTCTCTGTCAGAGAACTCTGGTGCCACAATCAACAGTTCCCATAATTCCATAGCACTGGACCATGACCGTTAAAGTAGTGTCAAACCGGATTATTTCTACAATGCAGATTTAGCCTTGGACTCCTCTGTCCTAAGTGGCACTCTCGTCCAAGGAAGGGAAATCCATTGCCAGCTCAAACCGCCAAGGAGATAGGATTTTTCCAGAAGGATTCACCTTTGGGATTTGTCAGGACACACAGCTAAAGGTCTTGTAGCTTGCCCCAATTGCACTTAATGCACGACTGAAAGGAACAAAACAGAACTGAAGAGCCAGTTCTGTTCCTGGGTAGGTTGGAAACAAAGCCACCCATCAACTGATCATGGTAAAATCAGGAGAAATCTGACCCTCTTTTTTGCCTTGGCACTCTTTCTAGCTGTAGAGAAAGGGCCCTGCCTAGTATGCAAGGTATGAAATAATAAAGATGGGGGAAAGAGAAGAAATACTAAAAAAGGAACCTGGCAGTTTATCAAGTACCAATGATCAGATGCAGGGATAGCTGTGCTAGCCATATAGCAAAGTACAAATGCAGGCTTGTGACTAACATCATCATAATTTTTTCCCCTTCTTGAGTGATTTTTAACATCTTTGCCTGATGAAATCACCAGTGGAGCATCAACAGACTGCAACATGTATTTTGTGCATTTTGGTGGGCCAGTAAAGGTATCACTGTTTTGTGGATTTTAGATGTTAATGTACTAAGCACCAATGATGTATCTCTAACACTGTCAGATAGGAACCAATGTAGTGGTTTGAATGTTGAACTAGAACCTCAACAGACCAGGGTTTGAATCCTTGCTCAGTCATGGAAACCCACTGGGCGACCTCAGGCAAGTTGCACTTTCTCAGCCTCAGGGGAAGACAAGGATAAACCTCTGAAGAAATCTTGCCAAGAAACCTTATGTTAGGGTTTCTATACATCAGAGTTAACTTGAAGGCACATAACAACCACACAACACTGCCTGATCAACTACCAGCTGTTTGATGCATGCCCAAAGGGAGGACACATTTGTTGGCAGCTTAGCACACCTGCGTGTTTTTGAACTACAAATGACCCAATCAAATCAATAAATAAAGGCAGACTGCAACAGTCATTGTCCATCCCTGCTGACTCACAAGAGGATGGGAAGAATAGCAGAATAAAAGCAGTCTGAAAACAATACAGAACATTGCTGAAGTGGTTGCGCAGTCCTTGGCACAATCAGACAGGGACACCAGTAGAAGGATAAAATGCTGAGCTCTGGTGGATCAGGCCAATGGACATCTAAGTCCAGCCTTGCTGTCAGGATGTCTCCAGCAAAACTATATGAAGGGTGTAAGTCGCCTTCTCCTGTTACACTGAGGGACCCCTGTTTTGGAAAACACCCCAGGATCCTAACCACATTGATCTGACCTTGAGGCTCAAGTCACAATTCCAATATCCTTTGGTTATTTGGATATTTAGTTAGATCTACAGCTAATGGTGACTCTTCCCCGAAACAACTTGTACAACTTGTACACTGTACAGTCCAGTCTAATGGATGTCAAAAACAGTCCCCAAAAGTAACTTTCTCAAGAAGTAAGTACAGTGGTTTCATATATTCTCAAAGAAACCTGGTTTTAAATTACCGTAGAAGTGAATTCTATTAATCTGCTGTATTCTGTGGGAATGGCCCCACTAGGATTCTGGAGACCAGGGTTCAAATCCCAGTTCTGCCCTGCGAACCCACTGGGTTATCTTGGGCAAGTCATACTCTCTCAGTCTCAGAGGACGGCAATGGCAAACACATTTCTGAAGAAACTTGCCAAGAAATCGCCATGATAGGTTCACCAAAGGGTTGTCATAAATCAGAAACGACTTGAAGGCACACAACATTGACAGCAAAGCATGCAAAAGATTGGAGCCTTAATACTTCAGGGACATTCCATCTTTACTGAATTCTAGTGGAGACCTTTTACAATAGGGGTGGGAAACTAACTCCCATCTGCCACAGCCCACATGGACAGTGATCAGAGATAAAGGGAGTTACAATCCAACAGCCATAGGTTCCCTAGCCCTGTTTTAAACCAACAGTGATCATCTGTGTGTATTCTATCCTAATCCCCTATGCAACACTCAGTTTGTTCTAATACACAATACAGTGTAGCCAACAGCATTTAACAACCTGTGTGTGTGTGTGTGTAGGGAGAGATCTTGTAGCACCTTTGAGACTAACTGGATTAATTAGTCAATTAGAGACTAACTCTAATTGATATGTGTGTGTGTGTGTGTGTGTGTGTGTGTGTACACACACACATATATATATACACACCCACACCCACTCACACCCACCCGTGTGTGTGTGTGTGTGTGTGTGTATATATATATATATATATATATATATATATATATATATATATACTCAATTTGTTCTAATACACAATACAGTGTAGCCAATAGCATTTAAAGCCTAGCCACACAATCTTGTCAGTTCTGGTCTCTTCCAGAATGGGGTCCATCCTATATTCAGGATTCCAACTGATTTAAAACTCAGGGACAGCATATAGAAGGGTCAGTGAGGATTCTCTGGTATTTGTAGCAGCACAATTTAAAACTAAGCTTACTAGGGAAATAGGCTATACTGAAATCGATAGAACTGACTTACTGTTTGGAACAGGATT
Source organism: Phrynosoma blainvillii (assembly GCA_026167975.1). Classification (NCBI taxonomy): domain Eukaryota; kingdom Metazoa; phylum Chordata; class Lepidosauria; order Squamata; family Phrynosomatidae; genus Phrynosoma; species Phrynosoma blainvillii. The sequence continues at coordinate 267,966,920 of JANUYF010000004.1, forward strand.
GAATCTGTAATTTATACTGGCATACATCATATTTATATTTTTCAAAGAAGTAGCTGTGTTAGCCTCTTGCAGCATAAAAAGAAGGGAAGGAGAGGGGAAAGGAGAAAAGAAAATGTGGCAGCATCTAAACTGATTTTTATTTTTGCATGAACTTTTTTGGATATAAACCCATTTCTTCACATGCAATATAGGGTGATACAGTAATAAATGCTTGGGTATAAAGCATATACACAATTATGAGGGTGAGATGGAAAGTAATAGGATCCAGAAAGATGCAAAACATTACCCTTGCCTTCAATTTTCAAAGGGCTGTGTAATGTGAAACAGGTCTTTCAGATCTTTACAGTGGTCAGTTAGTATTGTGTGAAAGCAATAAAACTGCTTGCCAAAAGTCGGTTCCTTGGGTGAGAAGATTATATGTGCAGTAATGAGGACTCTTGTATTGATATATATAGTGTGCCATGAAGCCATTGTCTTTGTTCATACCCACTGCTAATGGATTAGAATTTGTGAAAATAATTCAATCCAGCAATTTATTTTTCTAATCTTCCATTGTAATTTCCTTGTTCAAGGACTGCAACCTGTAAATCACTTACTGTGTGTCCAGAAAGGTTGAAATGTTCCGCAGGTGTTGTTTTTTTTATATTGCCATTTCTAATGTCAGATTTGTGTCCCTTAATCCTCTTGCATAGAGAGTGCCCTGTTGAAATTTTTAAGTTTGAAAAATGTATAAACCATGTTTCCATCCAAATGGTTTGTGTGTTTCTTTGAGAGGTGTAGGCAAATACTTGAAATCTACAATGTAAATAAAATCAAGATAAAACAATGGTTTGTTGTTGTTATGTGCCTTTGTTTCTGACTTAGGGTGTGCTTAAGGCGAAGCTACCATGGGGTTTTCTTGGCAAGTTTTTTCAGAGGGGGGTTGCTATTGTCATCTTCTAAGGCTGAGATAATATGAGTTCACCCAGCAGTACAATAGCACAAATGGTGAAAATGCAATAGTCTAAAATGCTTGGGTACACACAAAAAAGTTTTGATCTGTTGCTGAAAAGAATACCATGTCTGTACCAGGCACATCTCCCTCAGGAGGGCAAAGTCAGTTTAAGGCCACGACAGCAAAGACTCTTCTGTGTATGTGTAATGCATTTTTCCTAAAGATGGATCACAGAGAAAGGCCTCCCCTGAAGATTTTAATGCATAGGCAAGCTGGTATGTGAAGAAGCAAGAAGCCTGCAGGAAGCTGGTTCGTAAAATTCTTTAGTGTGGCTGGCAGGGATTGGAAAAGTTTCTGTATTTATTTTAAAAGTTGCCTTTGCTTATCCATTGTAGTAATTGACCCTGTCTGTGTGATTTTATTTAAGTTCAGAAAGGAAAACTCTGTCTGCTTTCAGTGGTGGATTCAAAGACTGTTCTTGTTTTTGTTCTGTTCTTGTTTTGAAGGAGGAAGCATACAGAGGTTGGAAAGTGAGCACTTGGTCAGCTGTGTTTGGAGAGTACCTTGTTAAAATACACCAGGCATCCCTTAGTTTGGTGGGGGAATGGCCACTAGCCATATTGGCTAGGAGCAATGGAAGTTGTAGTCCAACTCATTTGGGGACACCAGGTTGTCTGAGGGACAGCATATAGAAGGACCAGTGAGTATTCTCTTGTATTTGTAGTAGCACAATTATTTGTTTGCACATGACAGTTCAGAAACATTTCAGTTTCTTAAACAACAACTTTATTAGTACTGTGGCAAAGTCTCCCTGCATTTTACCTCCTGCATTGTACCCTGTGAAGAAAAAGTTTAGCTTGTGCCTCCCTGAAACAAAGTTTCCACTTGAACAAAAAATACACATCGTGCCTCTCATAAGGAGCCTATCTCTTCTCAAATGACAAGCACATGTCACAAGATTCATAACTGCTCTCGGAGCAAGTCCACTCTTCACATCCCCACATCAGACGCTCAGCATTAACCCTTCACTCACCACACAAGTGTGCACAAAGGTTTTATTGTGTCACAGAAGTTAAGCCTACAGGCTCCCAACTGACTTAGTGACCTACAAAGAGTGCCACCATAAAGCCCTTTATTTACTGGGATCTATGTGCTACACAGAAACACTGTGAATCCTTCAGCTGAGCCATGCAGACTTGGTTGCACTATATGGTCCTTAGGGAACTAAATCTTCAGCTCATTGTAGTCACAGTATCTGTCTAGTACCACCTAAAGCTTAGAAAAGTTACTTTTTTGAACAAAAACACACCAGATTCCCCCAAGTTGCTCGGATATTTGGGGAGTTGCTCCAAATCTTACCCTTCCCTGATAGGACTGGCTGATAGGATAGGACAATGAGTGAGGTGATTGCTGCAAAGATCAAATGTTGGAAGGGAAGCAGTAGTGATAACCTCTCAGCTTTTTCTTGTGCATCATCCATCTTTTCTCCCCTGTTGGAACACAGAGCTGTGTACACAACACAATCTTCCTGCAGCAATAGGTGTGGTGGAGAAAGTTATAACATGATCACTGTTGAAGGGATATTCAATTGCTAATCCAGTCCACTTCTGTAATGTGGGCTGGGGAAAGGGTGGCATCTTATGCAATACAGCAAAACCTGGCCCTGATCACTGGACACCATGCCCTTTGACACATAAGTTCTTCTTCTGAATCTAAGCTTTGAAAGAGGAAGTGGGTTCTGCTGGCTCAGATAGGAGATACATTCTGTACACAGTTAGAGATACAACTTCACATTTTAAGACCCTGCTCTATAAGGGGCAAGCTTTCTGGCCCTCAAAAAGGGACATCTCTTACAATGAGAGGCACCTGTCAGGCCTAATTTTTATACTCTTCTTTATCTTATGTGCCTCCTTGGGAATTCCAGTGTTTAAAGGTCTGTGCAATATACATCCATTGCATAAATAAATATAAAAAATATGTAAATTAATTTGCTAGTTAGCCCCAGCTAGAGAAGATCTGTAGAATCAGTTGCTGAAGTCAACACTTATCTAAATCTCTCTTATTCGGTGGATTTACTCTAGTTGAAACAAACTGCATTTTGTCCAATTGATACACAAATACTTAAATGATACAAATAACCCTCATGATTTGTACACTAAATGTAAAATGTTTTCAAAACAGGGACACTTGTGCAGGCTGAGCTTGTTCCAGCCATGTTGAAAGTTCTTTGTGGATCACAACCGGGATATAATAATTTGTAATAAATACAAACCAGTCTCTTTGCAGCCTTCACTGCAGTCTAGCATATGTCTTCTGGACCAACATATGTATTCTGGACTCCAGCCTTCATCTCATAGGGATCCTGATAGTCAACAAAGGGGAATGATTCTGATTTTAAATAATAAATAAATGGAACAATCAAAAGAGAAAAAGGCTTCCCTTCTATCTAACCTTTGGTACAGAAGACTGAAACCCAGTCAAGAGTTTTTAATAGAAAAGAGAGTACAGCAAAGTCTGCAAGTGACTTTGCAGTTGGGTGGAAAGCCCTGATATCTAAACCAGATGCACTTCAATCTTTGCAATGGGTTGGTCTCTGCCAAAGACATACCAGAGATGGAATGACATCTCTCTTCTGAACTAGCAGTGATAATATGTCCTTACACTGACATCTGTTGGCAGTTTGAGATCCTTGCAGTAGTTAGGGGAAAGGGAGCTGATGAGAAATAGGAGCAACATGTTAGAGCAGGGATGTATGTGGAAACTCTGGTGTTCCAGATGTTGTTAGCTACAACCAGTTTGGTTAATGGTCAGGGATAATAATAATAATATAATAAATTTTTATTTATAGCCCGCCCCTCTGCACAGATGGTGGGAGTACAAGTCCAACAACATGTGAAGGACTCCAAATTCTCTGTGCCTGCTTTGATGGGCTTGTAAGTGATAATGAGATGGAAACAGACATTGGCATATTTAGAGGAGACACATTGAAATCAACAACCAAAGTTTCTCTGATTTCAATAGATCTATTTAATCTATTAAATTCTATCATGAGGATGCAGTGGCTCAAGTGGTTAAGACGCTGACTCTGCTGATTGCAAGATTGGCAGGTTAACAGTTTGAGGCCCAGGTGCTGCATGATGGGGTGAGCTCCTGTCACTAGTCCCAGCTTCTGCCAACCTAGCAGTTCGAAAACTCGCAAATGCAAGTAGATAAATAGGGACCACTTCTCAGTGGGAAGGTAAACAGTGTTCTATGCAATCATGCTGGCCACAGGATCACAGAGTAGTCTCTGACAATGCTGGCTCTTTGGCTTAGTAACGGAAATGAGCACTGCCCTCTATGGTTGGACATGACTTGTCAACCTTGTCAATGGGGAATACCTTTACCTTTTATTCTAAGTATGACAGTGTCTGCATCCAGACCTTAGTCCATGTGTGTAAATCATACAGAGTTCTTGGAGAAGGCACTACATAAGCACTATATAAATAAATATTAGAATGTTTGTTATATCAGTGCTGCTTGAAGTAGTGGTCCATGGACTGTTGCCAGCCTACAAAGTATTAGTGGTCCATGGACTGTTGCCAGCCTACAAAGTATTAGTGGTCCATGGACTGTTGCCAGCCTACAAGGTATTGAGTGCAGCCCATTGCAAGCTTCCAGGAAATAAAGAAACAGTTGTAGCCAATGGGGACAAACATGGATCTGGTCCTTAGCACTTTGGGGGAAAACTCTGCTGGTCTCCCACATCAAATAGCTTAAGAAGTACTGTGCTACATAATTCTATCCCTCCATTGGCATATCTTGCATATTTACATTATAATGCCACATAGGCTTTCTTGCCATCAGGAAGGTAATGACCTTAAGTGTACTACCAAAAAATGTATAATCTCAATTATATAACCTTGTGATGCTCTAAAACTGGAGTGGGGAAATTTGGGCCTCCAGACACTTTGGACTTCAGCTCTCACTAGTCCCAGCCATGATGGCAAATATTAAAGGATTATAAGCATTATAGTTCAAAACTTCTAGAAAGCAAAATGTTTCTTCCCTGTGCGCTAAGCACAAATGCTGGAACAAATGTGCTGCCAAGGGCCCAGGAGAGAGAAGTGCAAATGGGTCCCCACCTCCCAGTGCAGCTTGTCTGCCACTGCAGGCCTTGGAGGTGGGATAGATAGCAGCAGGGCAATACCCCTCCCAGTCCAATGGTATGCATGCTCCTGCCTGCTGCAGCTAAGCAAATGGGTGTCTCACTAGTACTCATCAGTACCCAGAACTCTGGGGTGATGGGATTTGTAGTCCAACAAAATTTTCAGGGCCATAGGTTCGTCACTCCACCCTAAAGTCTAATACTGCAAACTTATCTCTATTTACCTTGAAGGGAGCCCCGTTGAACCCAAGGAAATTAAATTCTGAACTATCATGTACACTATAGGATTGTTCTTCTTGTCATGTGCTTTCAAGTTGTTTCTGATTTATGTAGTCCTTAAAAGCCTATGGTGTGGATTTCTTTGCAATATTTGTTCAGAGGAGACTTGGTATTGCCTTCTTTTGAGGCTAAGAGAGTGTGATTTGCCCAGAATCACCCAGTGCATTTCCATGGCTGAGCAGGGATTCAATCCCTAGGCCCATAGACTTTTTGTTGTTAACTACCCTCAAGTGGATCTCGACTCATGGCGATCCTATGGATGAGACATCTCCAAGACCCTCTGTCCTCCACTGCTCTGCTTAAATCCTGCAACCCCTTAATACTCATTGCCTCCTTAATAGAGTCCATCCATCTCACATGTGGCTTTCCTCTCTTCCTACTTCCCTCCATCTTTCCCAGCATGATTGTTTTTTCAAAGAGTCCTCCCTTCTCATGATGTGTTCGAAGTACAACAGCCTCAGTTTGGTCATCTTGGCTTCCAGGGAAGTTTCCGATTTGATCTGCTCAAGGACCCACTTGCTTGTCCTTTTGGCTGTCCATGGGATCCTCGGCACTCTTCTCCAGCACCACATCTCAAATGAATTGATTTTCTCCCGATCATCTTTCTTAACTGTCCATTTCTTACATCAATACATGGTAATAGGGAATACAGTGGCTTATATTATTCTAATTTTGTGCTGAGTTGTATATCTTTGCATTTTAAAATCTTTTCTAGTTCTTTCATAGCCATCCTCCCCATTCTGTCTTCTTCTGATTTCCTGGCTGCAGTCCCCATTTCTATAAATGTTTGATCCCAGGCATGGGAATTCTTTTACTATTTCTATTTCTTCATCATCTAATAATAATAATAATAATAATAATAATAATAATTTTTATTTATATCCCGCCCCTCTGCCAAGCAATCGGGGCGGCGTACAGAGTTCAAAACATCAAAATAGATTACATGAAATCAACTCCCATCCCTCATTCCCATCCCCACTCACCCCCAAAAACAATTCAACAAAACAAATTAAAAAACAATATACAATACAATATAAAATATACTAGTTTGAACTTGTGAAGATCCTTTGTGGTCATAATTTTTTTTTCTTAATGTTCAACAGTATGCCTGCCTTTGCACTTTCTTCTTTGATCTTCCTTAGAAAGTGTTCCAGGTCTGTGAGGTTTTCTGCTACTACTATGGTGTTATCTGCATACCTTAGATTGTTGATATTCCTTCCTCCTATTTTCACTCCTCCTTTTTCTGTGTCCAAGCCTGCTTTTCTTATAATATGTTCTGCATACAAGTTGAACAGAGAGGGTGAAAAGATGCAGCCTTGTCTGACCCCTTTGCCAATTGAGAACCATTCTGTTTCTCCATGTTCTATTCTGACAGTAGCCTAGTACTAGTATGCTCCTTTTATACTCACTCCTGGGAGCAGTCCCCACTTTTTCTGGCTTTGCTCCCTTTGGCTATTGCCAAGGTTCTAACCTGCCTGTTGTCTCCACACTAGGGATTGAATCCCTGCTCAGTACTCACAATGGCTCCCATAGTGCATTTCCCTGGCTGAGCAGGGATTCAAACCATAGTGTAGTAGATTAGCAAACACACACTGTGGCCCTGATTAAGCGTTTTTCCAACCCCAAAATGTCGCTTCTTTGGGGAGTGGAAAAAAGCCCTTACTGCTGTGGCAGTGGCTTTTCCCCGTTTCTGCTGAGCAGCGTGTCTAAACGCACAACAGAAATGTCCCAATGCCGCCCACATGCCACATGCCCTGACTCTGCCCCGATGCTGACATCACACCAGACAGCAGGTGGTGAAAGGGCATTTCTTCGGTGCAGCGTTTAGACACGCTGCACTGAAAAACCACTGAAAACTGGTGCCATGGCAGCAAGGGAGGTTTTTTGCCATTCTAAAAATAAGTGACATTTTGCAACTCCTTTCTAGGCTGGTAAAACACCGGATTGGGGTCACGGTGTGTAGTTGATGCAGTCCTGATTCGCCGAACAAAGGAACGGCGGCAAGCCGCCCTACCGGGGCCATCTGTTTAGCCCCATAGTGTTTGGTAACTAGTGGAGTTACAGGTAGCCAGAAGGGTTATGAGAGACAAAAAAATTAATAAAGGTTTTGTGAAAACTCTGGGGGGTTGCAGACTGCCAGAAATAGTGTGAATTCAGTCCACTTTTAGGGTTAGGGTTAGAGTTAGGGAACCATGGGAACTGTATTTTATTGTGGCATCAGAGCTCTCTGACAGAGAAGGCTCAATGTCTCAGAAAAATAACGGTTCCCATGATTCCCTAGCACTAACCCTAACCCTAAAGGTGGACTGAATTCACACTATTTCTGGCAGTCTGCAACCCCCCTCAGTCTGTGAGGGAACATATATAATAAAGCAATAGAGAAACAATTACAAAGACAAGCTAAAGAAACTGTTAAATTATGTAACTAATAAAGTATTTGTACACTGTATCCATTGTGAACATCATCCACTAAAAGAGATACTGTATTCAACCTGACTTGCAAATAAATTTCTTACTTTGTTTCAACAAGCAGCTGTCTGAAGTGATTTCAGAAACACATTAAAAATGCTACCAACATTGAGAAAAATCTTTTAGGTTTGGGTCACATTAGACAGTTAGTGTGTGGCTGCCAAAGAATAGTTGCTATCAAGCTGGGGGGGGGGGACTGAAACCCAGAGAGCTGGCATCTAGAAAGAGTATAGGAGACACTTAAGAGAGTCCCAAGTTCGAGTCTCACAGTGAAGCATTGGTGGGATAGTGGCCATCACAGTGACATATTGGTGGCAGCAGTGGAATCATTGGGCTAGCATCAGAGAAAAGATATTGGGTGAGTGAATCTCACCTTCACACCTAGTCTCCTAGTACTAGCACTAGTCTAGGAGACTAGGGTTTGAATCCCTGCTCAGTACTCAAGAAATGTGGTGGCTCAAGTGGTTAAGAAGCTGACTCTTGATTGCAAGTTTGAGGCCCAAGTGCTGCATGATGGAGTGAGCTCCCATCTCTAGCTCCAGCGTCTGCCAACCTAGCAGATTGAAAGCATGCAAATGCAAGTAGATAAATAGGTACCATGTTCAATCATGCTGGTCACATGATAACAGAGTAGTGTTACCAATAATGGACATCTTCCTAATTTTGGTGTATGAGTGTGTGTCCCATCTATGGCCCTGAACGTACTTTGAGTGCAAGTAGCCATGGGACTTATCCTACCCGGTCACGTAGGCAAGGAAGCCATGAGCTCAGAGGTGAGAGACCACTTAAAAGGAAGAGAAAATCAGATAAGTTTGGGAACTGCAATCAAGGAAACATTCACACCTCTGAGATAGGAAGGCTAGGATAATTTATGGCACCAACCCCTACGGTTGGACACGATGTGACAACCTTGTCAATGGGGAATACCTTTACCTTTTACACTCAAAGCACCTTTTACACTCAAAGCCATCACAATGGCTCCCATAGGATTGTACTGCTACTCGTTTATTCTAACACTTTCTTTTCAAAATTAGAATTTATTTTTGTGGGTGCTGTCAGGGTCCATGTTCCTTTAAGAGCATCAGAACTGGATATAAAAACTCAAATCTAGGCAACAAAAAATAATAAATTAATTGTTTAACTGAGGGAAATAATACATATTGTGAACTCTGCCTGAGGCAAGCTCGAGCAGAGGCCTCTCAGTGCACGCAGGATACTGGTTTGTGAATTAATCTGTAGTGCTTTTTTTTCTGAAAGAGAAGAAGCATATTTGGCCCCAGTGGTCACACTTTAAATTAGCTAGGTGAACAGTGGCCATTTCCACGCATACACACATACTCTGTTGCACTTACACATTTCAACATATGCACAGTCTTCCCTATACATATATAGACATCTCTCAGTATATCTCATACCAAGCACATTTCAGTGAGATAGCAGTTTAGCTGTTACTGTTTCAAGTGAATAAACAGCAATCGCAGAATCTGGAGAATAGTATGATTTCCCTTGTAGTCAATTAATCAATGAGGAAAGGCTAGTGGGACCCCTCCAGCATTAGGTATGCACAAGAAGCCCAAGTCCTCATGCAGCCCTATGGCTGCAGGCTATGCACTTCTGTACTTAGAGTATCATAGAGTTGTTCATGGCCTCCCACATTTCACAGGTGAAAACTGGAACCTATATGGCCAAGCAACATCAAAAGGTGGTCAAGATGGCAAAAGTTATTAATGAAAAATAACACCAAAGCTAGGAGAGTCTGTTGCGGGTTGCATTTGACTGAGTTTACTGGGAAAGGCATGATTCTGCTCCCTCCAATCTTCTCCCCGTGGCTGAATTAACTGAGTGCAAACTACTTTTTCACTTTGAGCTCAGTTTGCAGCAACTGAAGTAGGCTCAGGACAAAGACAAAAACCAAGATAGTTTAAAATCAGCTGGAAAGTCGGAATAACAGAAGATTAAACAGGACTGTCCCTGCCAAATCAACAGTTGGATTGTATGGGTTTTACTGCTTTCCATTCACAATTCTTTGCAGTCTTTGCATGAAACTAGCATTATTCATTTTGCAGATGAAAATGACTTAAAACTAGTCTGACTTAAACTTAATTTGTTCATGGACAATGTCAGCATCATTAAAATGCCCAAACATAATTTTTCTAGGTCTCATAAAAACTGGAAGATTCATGGGTGTCCTCTTCATTCCAGCAACCAGTCATTTTAATTATTGTTATAACATCCTGCAATCATATCCCTAGGGTGGTTATAAAATGAATAAAGTGTGGGTTTTTTTAAACAAACAAACAACACACACACACACACACCCCAGAGTTATAAAAATATAAAGCAATCAAATGGATTAGTTTCTTTAGGTTCCTTTGTTTAGTCTCTTTGTTTTTTCTAGGTGCTTGACTTTACAGCTAAAGGCAGACATGTCAGTATGGCATATGTGTGCATAGTTATGTGTATCTCCACTGAAAGTGACAAATGCCCTTTTGCCATTGCTGCCTGTCACCGGGACTCAGTGTCAGGTTTTCTGTGTGCAAAGGCCTAACTCATGTAATTAATTCTGGGACCTGTAAATCACATGAATACCATTGGCTCCACTCCGCTAGGATTTCAGCGCCCCTAATTACATACCTGCCAACTGCCCCAATTTGGCAGCAACAGTCCCACGGAGTCCTCTGCCAGCCCACTTTTTTCAGCTGCTTTTAAAATGTCCCACTTTCTCTCTTCCTTCCACTTCCCCCTCTTGTCCTCATCTTACTTCAATTGCTGCAAAGTGAGTTTGAAGTGCAAAAGTAGTTTGCATTTAATTAATTCAGCAAGGAGAGACAAGAGTATGGGGCAGACTCATGTCCTTTCCAGCAGGATCAGGCAAATGCAACCTGCTGTAGCCTCACCTATCTTCTGTGTTCTTCTTTAATAGCTTTTGCCATCTTGACCACCCTCTAATGTTGTTTGGCCATATAGGTTCAAGTTTACATCTATGATATATTAGGGGGTATGTAATTATTAAAAAGCCCTTCCCAACTCCTGCTACACCATATTACAAAGGTGAGTAACTGCATCCCTTTAATGTTTCCAACTTGAACTCGTATCATTCTCAGCACCACTGGCTATGCTAGCTGGGGCTTGGAGGAGTTATAGGCCAAAAGTTGCCCCCTCTTGCCCTAATGAATCTTAGGCATACTGACTGAGGAATACTGTGGGATAAAATGAGCCTTATATTAGGAGTATGGGGTCTACTTGAACCACACAGAAATAAGCCTTTCAGTGCTTAACATCCAAAAGATGAGCAGCTTTTAAACTAGCTCTAAGGGAACTGTGACAAGAAATGAAGAGTTTCTAGTTCAGCAAAACTAATCTATAAGATATTGGCATAGCCACATTTTAGATTGTTCTAGAGAGGACAGGATAGAAATAGACCACAAGCATACAGGAAAACAAGATAGGCCAAAAGACCAGAAGAAAATATTCACAGAAAAGATATTTAGAGCAAGACACCATGCTCAGGGGGTTCAGTATTAATCCTACATAGAAGTCTCTGAACCCTGTTTGGGGAGCTGGAGTGCTTGGTTTTATGTGTACATAGATATAGTGGGAGGGGGACAACAGTTGAGGAAATGAAAAGAATCAGTGTTGTACAATGATGTCTGGCTAGCAAATGTTCAAGAAGGGTGGGGAAGGAAACACAGAGGGCTTGATCATTGCATACACTCAAGAGAACATGTTGTTCTTGTTGTGTGCCTCCAAGTCGTTTTTTATTCATGGCAACCCTAAGGCAAACCTATCATAGGGTTTTCTTGGCAGGTTTCTTCAGTGGGGGGTTTGCCACTGCCACCCTCTGAGATCGAGAGAGTGTGACTTGCTCAGTGTCACCCAGTGGGTTTCCGTGGCTGAACTGGGAACCGAACCCTGGTCTCTAGAGTTGCAGTCCAGCACTCAAACCACACCATGCTGACTCAATTTGTGTGGGTAAGACATTGTGTGGTTGCAAAAGTAATTTAGTACTGAAGAAGTACTGTTGTCCTTCTGGTTTAAATGGAGGGTGATCTTTAAATGGAAAATGAACTCAAGTAAGTACCCAAAGGAGAGGGCAGTAATAATGGGAATAATAATAATAATAATAATAATAATAATAAATAGAATCATAGAGTTAGAAGAGACCACAAGAGCCATCCAGTTGTCCAACCCCCTGCCATGCAGGAAGACACAATCAAAGCACTCCCTAGAGATGGCCATTTGTTTAAGATCTTCCAAAGAGGGAAAGTACATCACACTCTGAGGAAGCATATTCCATTGTTGAACAATTATTACTTTCAGGAAGTTCTTCCTAATGTTTAGGTGGAACATCTTTTCCTGCAGATTCAGTTGTACTCACATGGAATGTGTAAATGCATGCTTTGATTATGGCAGAGAAGCAAAAATTTCTAGATTCCGTAAATCAGGGGTAGGCAACCTAAGGCCTGGGGGCCGGATGTGGCCCCCGAGGCCTTTCGACTGGCCCCAGGCCGGTCCTGCCACCGCCACCGCTGCCACCCCCCACTGCCGCCTGCCATGATGATATTGATTATTGTTGTTATTAGGGTACTTGTTCTTGGGGTTTTCTTGGCAAAATCTTCACAGGGGTTTTGCCATGGCTTTTCTGGGGCTGAGAGAGTGTGCATGCATTTTTTTTAAAAAAATATTTATTTTTGGTGCTTCGGCCCCCCAATTGTCTGAGGGACAGCAACCTGGCCCCCGGCTCAAAAAGGTTGCCTACCCCTGCCGTAAATGATTGTTCCTGGAGGTAAACAGGGAAAGGATGATCCTGGACTTAATTGTAATTAAACCATTGTTTAATTGGCAGTAGTCACAAAAACATCAAACTTAGTTATATGTCTATGGAAAAGTAGCAGGGAACACCAACAGTCATACTTAACTTCAAAAAGGTAAACTTATGATAAATGATGGAACCGATTTAAAATGGACGTTGAAAGGGAAAGCCAACTGAATAAAATTCAGCGCCCCCAATTGTATGAAATACAATGTATGAAATACAAATTCATTCACAGAAGTGTATAAAATAATACATGGTTTGGAAAAAATATATAGGGATATTTTTCTCTTTTTCATAATAATATTATAAGTTTATCCAGTGAAGATTAATGGTGGAAGATTTAGGACCAATCAAGGATGATTTGCTATGACTGATGTAGATGGATGCAAAACTTGGACGGCTTTAAGGGGGGGCGGGGGGGATTAGATCCATTCATTTAGGATAAGGCTAGCAGTGCCTACTAGTCATGAAAGCTATGTATGTCTCTGAATACCTGCTGCTGGGAACATGAGTGGGAGGTATTAGCATACTCATCACAGCCTAATGTGGGCATTTGGTTGGCCATGGTGGGAAGAAAATGCTGGCCTGATCCCAGCAGGGCACACTTTATGTTCTTTTCTATATACACTTTTGCAGTAAGTGGTAATAACTGACTATACCCAACAGTTAAAATTTTCCTGAATAGAAAATCACACAACTACAGTGGGCCCTTGCTATCCGCTGGGGTTTGGTTCCAGGGACCATCATGGATATTAAAATCCTTGTATGCTCAAGTCCCATTACATACAATGGCATAGTAAAAAAATGGTGTCCCTTTCTGAATTCTGTTCTATGATTCTATGATTCATAAAATGGCAAAATCAGGGTTTGCCTTTTGGGATTTATACATTTTTGGAATATTTTCAATCCATGGATGGTTGAATCTGTGGACACAAACCCCTCAAAAAAAACTATAAACCCAAAATATTCATAGCATTGAGCCAGGACAATTAAAGTGGTGTCAAACTACATTATCCTGGGCCTGTTGCCTCTCACAAGGAGCTGCCCTGACTACCATGAGGGGAAGCCCTGGATTCAAGAGCAACCCAGGACTAAGTAATGTGAATTTCCACTTCTATGAGTGTTTTGCACTTTTATGTGGTCAGGTCCTCCATTTTTCCTTGAACAGCCTCCATTTCATGGTACCTTGCCCTCCTTGGTAGTTAGGACATCTGGTTATCCTGAAAAAAAAATTAAATAAATGGTGTCACACTGGAATTTGTAGTTTGATGCGGCGCCAGTGCTTTGTAGTTTGATGTGGTACCAGTGCTGTCTGACAGAGAAAGCTAAATATCTCAAAAAACTATAAACCCAAAATATTCATAGCATTGAGCCAGGACAATTAAAGTGGTGTCAAACTACATTATTTTTGCAGTGCACATTGGACCTTGGCCTCAGAGGAAGGCAATGGCAGCTAAACATCTTACCGCTAAATACACTCGCTCCTCCACATTCACTGGGGTAGGGGAAGAGGACCCCCACGAGTATGGAAAAACTGCAAATAACAAAAGCACTCTAGGTCCTCCAGTGCAACTCTGTGGTCAACACATGCCAGACATTGACCATAAAATTGCGCTGGAAGAGCTACAAATGCCTAATGGAGCATTTTTTCTAGGAATCTCTAGGTCCTTCAGTGTGACTTTTGGTTAAAGTTGACCATAGAGTTGCACTGGAGGACCTAAATATTCCTAGAAAGAACATATTAATAAAATCTGTGAATAATCAAATCCTCAAAAGTCAAAGCCGCAAATGTGGAGGGGCGAGTGTATTATTATTTTATTCACTTATATCCCGCCTTTCTCCCATTACAGGGACTCAGGGCGGCTGTTGTCCCTCACAACAAGGAGCTGCCCCGACTGCCATGAGGGGAAGGCCCCGGGTTCAAGAGCAATTAGGAAATCCAACAGGGAGACTCCGCCGTCCTGCCCCTGGGGCCGGCTTTCCTGGTGGCTCCGCCTGAGGAGAGGCCGGGCCTCGCAGGCCTTCTTCCCGCCCGCCAAGAAGCCCTTGGGCCCCGAGGCGGCGTCGTCATCGTCCCTCAGCTTCCCCTCAGCTCTGGGCCCCGGTTCCCTCTCGGTGCCACAAAATGGCGGCGGGGCGTCGTGACCCGGCCTCGGCTTGCAGCGCAGATTCCTTCCAGCTCAGGCACCTCCACCTGGAGCTCCGCGTGGAGTTCGGGCCCCGGGCCGGCTCCGGGGACTTGCGAGGCTCGGTCCGGCTGGAGTTGACCTGCTTAAAGGACCAGGCCAGGCAGCTCCTCCTGGACTCCCATCCCAGCCTGGAAGTGGAGGGCGCCTCAGTCACCGTCCCGGGAGAAGGGAGCCCCGAGGCCGAATTGCGGCGCCCCATCGCCTTTCAAGAGACCCCCTTCGCCAGCTACGGCTCCGCCCTGAGCCTCGCCTTGCCCGAAGCGGTGGCCGCGGGGGACTCCCTGGTGGTGGAGGTCGCCTACCGAGCCGGAGGGGGTCCCGGGGTGAGTGAAGGAAGAAGAAGACCCATGGGCTGCTCTTCTATATTCAGGGTGACCAGAGGCCCTCCTCCTCCTCCTCCTCCTCCTCACCGCCAAGGAGGGGGACAAAGCCCCCCGGAATGGAGGACAGGACCAAATCAAAGTTCCCAAAACAATCCTCGAAATCTAAATGCATCTTTCCTAGCCAGTGATCCCCAAACTGTGCCTGTTTAAGGGATTTTGGACTTCACCTCCCAGAATCCCAGACTATTGGCCAACATGGCTGAGGCTTCTGGAAGCTAAAGTCCCCACAATTCCCTTAAAGGGCACAGTTTAGGGATCGCTGCTCCAGAGGGAGGAGGACCTTTGTGGGGCAAAAAGGCTGAAAATGAAGGACGCCCGGTCCCCCCCTGCTTCCAGGGATCCATGGCTCTTAGATCCCTCTTCTCTCCCAAAATGGGATCCAAGAAGACGGTTTACCTTTCGCTTTCCTAGCTGCAGACTTGGATGTGCTCAAGGTTCAAAGTATAACAACCTCCAGAATCCACCCAACAGGGTGATCCTTAATGCAGCCAACCCAAATGCACCAAATACATGGTGTCCTTTATGGGGCCAACCCAAATGCACCAAATACATGGGATCCATCATGTATTTGGGGCATTTGGGTAAGCCCCATAAAGGGATCACCCTTTGGGTGAATTCTGGAGATTGTACTTTGCCACATGGCCTACACGGCTGTGGTTGTTGTGCTTTCAAGTTGTTTCCAACTTATGACAACCCTATCATGGGGTTTTCTTGGCTAGTTTCTTCACAGGAGGTTTGTCATTGTTTTCCCCTGAGGCTGAGAGTGTGTGACTTGCCCAAGGTCACCCAGTGGCTGAGCACATAATTGAATCCTGGTCTCCAGATTCGCAGTCCAGCGCTCAAACCACTATGCCACACTGGCAGTCATGGCTGTGTGTGTGTTGTGTGCCTTCAAGTCACGACATCCTATCTGGGTTTTCTAGGCAAGTTTCTTCAGAGGAGGTTTGACATTGTTTTCCCCTGAGGTTGAGGACTGAGCAGGGATTCAAACCTTGGTCTCCAGAGTCACAGTCCAGCCGCTACGTCACACTGGCTGTGTATATGTGTTGTGTGCCTTCAAGTCATTTCTGACTTATGGTGACCCTAAAGTGAACCTATCATAGGGTTTTCTTGGGAAGTTTCTTCAGAGGCATTGCCTTCCCCTGACGCTGAGAGTGTGGCCAGGGGGAGAATCGAACCCTGATCTCCAGATTCATAGTCCAACAGTCAAACCATTATGCCACGCTGGCTCTCACAGCTACCCCTGGATACATTTTCAAGGTTTAAACGATGTGCTCTTTGAACTGAAAGTCCTTCCTCGACATCCACACACACATACCGACTTCCTTGAAGATATGTAGAAGGAAGAGTGATTGTGGTATCTATCTCATGAAGGGAAGGGCTTTCTACATATGCTCAGGAATGCAGCCTTCCTGACCTGGGTGCTTCTTCCTGCCACTTTTGTTGTTCAGGAGGAAGACATAGTATCCATCCTCAGGAGTGATGCCTTCATTACAAGGGTGCTTTTTTATTTCTTTGCTTTTCAGGAAGAATTGTTCTATAAACTCACACTTTTGAGCTTATCTTGTTTCACTGATGTATGTTGTTGCTTGTAATACTGCTTCCTGCTTCTGCTAATTTTTCTCTCGTTGAGAGGAGCCAGCGTGATTTAGTGGTTTGAGCATTGGCCTAGGACTCTGGAGACCAGGGTTTGAATCCCACCTTGGCTATGTAAACCCACTAAGTGACCTTGGACAAGTCACACTCTCTCAGCCTCAAAGAATGGCAATGGCAAACCCTCTCTGAACAAATCTTGCTAAGAAAAACCCATGATAGGTCCACCATAGGTTGGAAAAAACGTGAAGGCCCACAACATCTTTTTGAGAGGTTCTGGCAGCCAAGGGAACCCAAATGGGCATATGAGCTTGTGTTTCTCATTCTTGATCCTCGTTCTTTGTACCTTTGTCATTTGATGTGCATGCACATCTTCCTTTTATCTGGTGCTCCAAAAATATCCTATGTGAGATACTATTTTTTGCTGTTGAAAAGAAGAGGAATAGCAGAAGCAGGGAGGAAGTGTGCCCTCACTTGCACTTCCTCCATGTTCCACACTTGATCCTTCATTTTCTGGACTCAGAGAGGCATCCACAGGCTCTCTGCTTCCTAGGCTAGTTTAAGTGTTGCTGTTTTTTAAATATAAAATTTGGAAAGCTCCGAGTCACTTGCACCTTAGCAATCAGTCAAACCTTTGTTGTCATCCTGTGCTCACACTTACCCTAATAAGACCTCAAACAACAGAGTATGAAGCAGCTTTATACTGATTGAATCATTGCTCTGTCCTCTAGTCTAATACCAGCTATTCTAGAGGTAGGCAATCTGGTGTTCTCCAGACATTTTGAACTAGAACTCCCCACCCTCACCCTAATCATTAGCCATGTTAGTTGGGGATGATGGTAGCTGTAGTCCAGTACAAATAGGCTGGCCAGGCTATAGCTCTTTGAGATGTTGGGCAGAAGGTAGCTTTTCCTGCCCTGGCATCCTTGTAAAATGGAAATGCTATATAAAGGATTGGATCTGGGAGCTTTGACCACTGAACTGGAAGGCCTCCCCATTATAAAATTGTTGCTTGACAGATTTCCCTGGAATTTAGTTCGTTCTAGAGCTTGGAGATGTTACTTTTTTATTAGAACTCCCAGTGTTCCAGAGGGCATACTGACTGGAGGATTCTGGGAGGTGTCGTATTAGTACTAGTAATCATCATTATTATAGAGCAACTATTCCAAGTGCTGGTTCACTCATCATGGACGTTGGCTGGTCTTAAGGTGCCTGGCATCTTCAGGCTGTAGTAATGTAGTGCACATCACCATGTGAGTCAACGAATACCAGTTTAGTTACATCAGTGGAAGGAAAATTTGTAATGTACTGGCCTTGAGCCCATGCAGTTAGTGGCATGGCAGGAAGGCTACCAAGTGGGCTGCAGAATACATCTTTGTCTGAGCACTTGAGCAAGTAAAAGTGACTTCTTCAGGAAACTATCTCTCACACACATCACTCATACACCTTTTCATTGTAGCTTCAGTGGTGATGTGTCCATTCTTGCCATTCTCACCCACCCAGAGACAGATGGCTACTCAGGGCCAATTCTGTGAATTGTACAAGGTTATGCCGTACCTCTAGTCTTTCAAAGCTTGCATTCTGCTTTCTTCTGCCCAGCCTTTTTCTAGTTTTCTGGAATGCAGGGATGTGATGATGTGGAGGATCAGTGCTCAGAATCTCCAATTGGAACCACTAGTTTGGTGGAGGAAGGAATCCTGTCTGGGCTGTGGTATTCAGGGAAGAGTTTGTAATCCTCTTCCCTGTGCCATTTTCCAATCTGAATCAATCTCCTCCCTTAATTTTTGTATCCCTGTGATGCTTCTGTCTTTGTCCCATATGTAGAAATACAGTCAGCCCTCTATATCCACAGATTGTTAATCCATGGATCCATCAAAATGCTCAAAAATGTATATTCCAAAGAAGCAAACCTTGATTTTGCCATTTTATATGAGGAACACATTTTACTCTGCCACTGTATTCAATGGGACATGAGCTTTCACATACTTTTGTATCAACGAGGGGTCCTGGAACCAAATCCCAGTGAATACCAAGGACTTAGTGTAATAGCTTTGGAGAAAGAGGAACATGTAGATCAAGAAAGGGACAGAAATGGGTTAAGACCCTATCCTAGTGCAGCAGCCCTAATCTGAATCCCTATCATGGTTGCTTTTAGTGCTACTTAGAACCCTGAAAGAACTGGTTCTAAATCAGTGGTGGGCAACTGTGTGCCTCCAGATGTCTTTGGCCTACACTTAATCATCAGCCCTTGCCTACATAGTTAATGGTGAGGAATTATGGGAATTATGGTCCAAAAGCATATCAAGGATTACAACGAAAGTTGCTTGTTGTTTGCCATCAGATCGTTTCTGACTTAGGATGACCTTAAGGCAGGGGTAGGCAACCTTTCCCCTTTAAGGGCCGAGGGACTTCAGCTCCCAGAATCCCAGGAGCTATTGGCCAACATGGGACTATTGGCCAACATGGCTGAGGCTTCTGGGAGCTGAAGTCCCTCGGCCCTTAAAGGGGAAAGGTTGCCTACCCCTGCCTTAAGGTATCACGGAGCTTTCTCTGGCAGAATAGGTTCAGAGGACGTTTGCCCTTACTTTAATGTGAGGCTGAGGGAGTGACTTGCCAAAGGTCACCCAGTGGGTTTTTATGGTCGAGCAGGGATTCAAACCCTGATTCTCTGAGTTTAGTCCAACTCTCAAACCACTACACCACACTTGCTCCCCAAAGTTGCTTATCCCTACTCTGAATCATGCAGGGGAGTGTACACAAGCAGAAAAACTTACATGCCAACTTATGGTGGGAGGATCAGAGCTTGACCAAAGGTTCTGACTAGGGGGTTCTGGGAGTTGTACTCCAGAAATTATTTTCCCCCCTGATTTTTCCTGGAAGTGATATGGAGGTAACACACTCATCCTTTTATCTGCTCATATGGTGTTCCTGACACAGGGGAATTAGAATACCTGAAGAGATCTTGCATGTTGTCTTATTACATTTACAGATTGGTTCGCCATTGGGCGGTATAGAAATAAATAAATATTATTATTATTATTATTATTATTATTATTATTATTACATCCTGATTTATTTCAGCTTTATTTCCTTGGGCAGTTTTTGGCTTAAATGTTGCAAAAGCAGCACTAAACAAAGTACATTATCTAGGTCAAGCTCCTGCTAAAAATATTTCCAAGTCCCCTATTTTCATAATCCCCTTATCAAAGTTATAGCAGCACTAAGGGCCTTTACAGACTGCTAGCAGTAATCCAGCTTGAGTCCACTTTAACTGTTCTGGCCCAATGCTAGGGAATCATGGAAACTGTAGTCTTTTCTGAGATATTGAGCCTTCTCTGTCAGAGAGCTCTGATGCTACAATAAACTACAGTTCCCATGATTCCCTAGCACTGAGCCAGGGCAGTTAAAGTGGTCTCAAGCTGCATTATTACTGTCAGTCTGTAAAGGCCCTTAGACTCCAAGAGAAGAGGGTTCAGATCCCAGTTTAGCCATGAAACCCCGCTGGGTGACATTTGGCAAGGCATACTCTGTCAGCCTAACAAGAAGATGATGGCAAACCTCATCTGAATAAAGCTTGCTGAAAAAATTCTTTTACAGGCTTGTCGTCAGTAGCTGCATCCGCACTACAGAAATAATCCATTTTGACACCACTTTAACTTCCATGGTTCAGTGCTATGGAATTCTGGGAACTAGTTTGTTGTGGCACCAGATCTGTCTGACAGAGAAGACTGCCTCACAAAACTACAACTCCAAGAATTCCATAGCATTGAGCCGTGGCAGTTAAAGTGGTATCAAACTGGATTATTTGTACAGTGCAGATGCAGCCAGAGTCAGCTTGAAGGCTGACTGTTTACATGTTGAATTAACTGCCACAATTATTTTATGGAAAAAAACAGCAATTGTCTGGAAAAACTAAAGGTACAGATAAACCCAGTGTTGTTTGTGCTGTCTACAGGAGTGCGAAACAATGCTTATTGCTTGATCTAGAGATAAACGGATTTCCTCCAGGCCATTTCTCCTGAAACTCCCAGTTCCTTCTAGGCATCGTGGATCAAACTAGACTGCCCTTGGCTTGCATCAAGTGACTGCTCGGCCTAATAAACATCTGTTTTTGTTGTTGGCTAATGTAAATAGAAACTAGAGGAGAATCAAAGTCCTGATAGCTTGATCCTATCCCTGCTCTTATAGATATCCTGTCTGGATTCTTATCAAACAGCTCAGAAGGAGAAACCGTTTCTTTACACCTCGGGCTTTCCTGTACTCAACAGGTCCTTGTTCCCTGGCTTTCACACCCCAGCTGTCAAGAGCACATATTCTGCAGGAGTCCAGGTAAAATTTCCAGTTGCTTATGGAAGGCTGTCTTTTGTCTTTTTGTCAGGTGTGTTGGCTTACTCCCGAGCAGACAGCAGGGAAGCAGAGGCCCTATATGTATACTCAAGGCCAAGCTGTCCTGAATAGATCCTTTTTCCCTTGCTTTGACACCCCTGCAGTTAAAAGTACATTCTCAGCTGTTATAAAGGTAAGCTGCTTTCTAACTGTAATGGAACAGAACAGGTAATTATATAGTGGCACATTCACCCCTTCTTCCACTCATGTGAAGCACCTGACATGGGGGAATTAGAATACCTGAAGAGGTCTTGCATATTTGTTTTGTATCTCTGTGATACTTGTATCTTGTACAAACCCCTTATGGTGACTTGTAGGAAGGAAGGAGAAAAAATGTCATCAGTTTAGAATTGCTTGAAGGAAAAACTTCCCAACTTTATCATTGTTATATCCTGCCTTTTGTTAAACCTGGAGCTCAAGATGGCATCCAAATGATCTTTGGAGGTTCTCTTGTCCAAAGACAGACTGCAGAGTTGATGAGCTTGTGTTGCATGCAGCTGTTGCAGCATAAATGGTCAGTTGAATCTACACTGCAATAAAAGAGGGATGAGCAACTGTGGTCTTCTTGATGTTTTTGATGAACGACACCCATCGATCTGAAGGATTATGGGAGTCAGAGTCTAAAATATGTCAAGGTCCACCATCATCCATTCTGGCTGTATGTTCTTTTTTGTGGTGTAGGAACCTATCCCTGTTCTTTTCATGTTATTTCTGCTTCTGTTCCAAATTTTCTGTTAAAGAAGTAGTGATCAGGATCATATATATATTTCATTAACTGAGGTATATCTATAATTTTATAACCTTCTAGATTTCATTGGATTCTAGCTCAAATAAACTCCAGCCCAGTAGGCCAGTGATAGGGTATAATGGGAGCTGTAGTTCATCATCTGAAAGGTCACGGATTCCTCATTCCATTATATTTTCTTGTATACATAAATCATCCTCCAGATATTTTGGACAACTGCCATAAATCCCAAGGATTATGGACCTACCATTAAAACAGACTACAATAGCAATAACATGTACATTTCTATACCACATCAGTGAATTAAGCACTCTCTAAGCAGTTTACAATCTGTAAGCTAATCGCCCCCAACAAGCTGAGTACTCATTTTACTGACCTACGAAAGGATGGAAGGCTGAGTCAACCTTGGAGCCCTTGGGATTGAACTCACAGCCTTGTGACTGCAGTAACTACTACGCCAACAGGGAAGATTTGGGATAGAATACTTGTATTCTGTTTTAATGGTAGACCTGTAAGCCTTAACCACTGGCTATACTAGATGGGATTTATGTATAGATGATACCATATTGTTTTCTTTGTTCTATTACATTGAGAGGAAACCAACATGCTATCAGATTAAAGTGGTTGAGCTCTCTTCATAAGGCAAGACAAGATCCATCTCTCTTGTCCACATTGGTCATCTCTTCCTTTGCTGTTAGGTTCCTGATGGTTTCACAGCCGTGATGAGTGCAATTACTCAAGAGAAGCGGAAGGACAACACTTTCTTCTTCAAGATGCCTAAGCCCATCCCATCCTATTTGATTGCCTTGGTTGTTGGTGACATTGTTTCTGCTAAAGTGGGACCCAGGTAAGAGGCTGCTGCATGGATGAAAGTGAATCCCCAAACCAATTTCTAAGCTCCATCTAGATTTATTCATTGCTTGTGGAAGAAAATAAAAATTCAGTAGCTTATTGTTGGACTACCAAAGAAACAAAACAAAACCGTACCATAGTTAAACATATCCAAATTTAAATGAGAATAACACAGACAGCTGAGATCCTAGATGGCAGGCACAGAGTGTAATCACACCGAGTGTGCAGATCCATGACAGACCTCCCTTCCCCTGCCTATAGCAGCCAAGCTCCTTGGGGCTTCTGTTGTGGCCATTAAATGGAAAGGGAGAGAGAGGGGGGAATGACAGGGCAGTGGGAACATTGTTCCTCTGCTTCTCTCACAAACTGTTGGGGAACAAGAGACTGTCCCCAATGTCCAGTCATTCTCACTATCCCTCTCTCTCCAGCAGAGCAGGGTTTGGTGGCTGCACTTAGCAGAGTGTGGACAGGGTGCAGTAAGTTAAGAATTCCCTCTATGTGCATAAATGTATGTATATCACTAATGAGAGCCAGTGTGGTGTGCTGGTCTGAGTGTTGGACTAAGACTCAGAGAAACCAAACTTTAATTCCCCTTCATGTATGGAAACCCACTGGATGACCTTGGACAAGTCACATCCTCCGAGAAAGGAAATGGCAAAACCTTATGAACACATCTTGCTGAGAAGACCCTGTGAAAGATTTGCCTTAGGGTCACCATAAGTCAGAAATGACTTGAAGATACACAGCAACAGTGCCACTAACAGGATGCTGGCTGGTGTATAACAAGACATTTTTAAGATTGGAAGCCTGGAATGGATCTGAGAAGAGATGATAAGCAGTATCTAGCTGAGCAAACATGTCTAAGTGATATTTGCTATTTTGCCTAGCAGCACTACTCAGAACAATCTTGTCTCCTATTTGCTTCAGGATTTGGTGCAGGGTGCATGTTTAGATTCCATAGGCCCTTCATTATTATCCAGGTATCCTTCTGTAAAGGTGTAGTTAAAGCTTTAATATCTATTCTCCTGCCTGTCTGGACAAGCTGTTAATAACCCATTTTAATTTGTTTGTTCAGTTTAAAATATATATGTATTGGGACTATGTGTAAAACCTAAAAGAATGGTGTAAGAAAGGGAAGCCTTCTAACTGTTAATTTGATTCTGTGCATTCATATCCAATACAGAGTATGTTTTTATTGACCACCATGCAAGTGACTCTTTACAAGCTAAGGCTAGTTAATGTTTTGTCTGTAGGTGCCTATATGATTCACATGTTTTCTATCACCTTTTACAGTCTTCTGTTAATTTTGTTTTCTTTTTGCTAGGAGTCATGTATGGGCTGAGCCCTGCCTGATTGAGGCTGCAAAGAAAGAATATGATGGTGTGATTGAAGAGTTCCTTACTACTGGAGAGAAGCTTTTTGGACCATATGTCTGGGAAAGGTACTCTTGTTGCAAAACTAATTACTCTTGCTATGAAACAGGAAAAAATTCCCATTAAGTGACTCCACATATATGTATAGACACACACTTCTACACCATGATCCCATGTTTACAGAGATTTTTCAGGTCCTTTTCCTTAAGCCAGCTCAACTGAACCAGGAGAAGCCCAGCACTCAAATGAAGAGTACATATTTTACATGCAGAAGATTCCAATTGCCCTTTCATGTTACATAATTATAGCACTTTGATTCTACTTTAATTGCCAGGGCTGCATCCTATGGAGGCCTGGGCTTTGTAGTCTGTTGAAGCATTAAAGCTGTCTGGCTGAGAATTTTAAATACCTCTCTCTTAACTGCAGTTGCATAGGAATTCCATAGGAAGTTGATACAGGAGTTAAACTGGAATCATAGTGCTATAATGTGAAAGGACCCCAGGTATAATCCTAGTCCTATGTCTAGTTAGGGCTAGAAAAGACTGATCTTGGAAAAATTATTTTTTGCACCACAGTTTTCAGAAGTCCCTGAGTAGCATGGTCACTGGCCATGCTGTTGGGGAAGATTCTGAGAGCTTTGCATTCAGAAGGTCCCAGTTTCAGTTCCTGGTATCTTTAAATTAAAAAAAAATGAAGTAATGAGATGGATAAAAGCTACTGCTATAGCCCTTGTGCCAGTTTGAATAACATACTCGGTGAGATGGGCAGATAGTTTGATCTGATACAAGACAGCTTTTTATTAACTCTAGCTGGGTTTGGGATCAAGAGCCCTTTCACACTACACAGTGGTCATACTATATTCCAGTTTAGTTGCCATAGGATTCCTATGGAATCCTGAGATTTGTAGTTTAGGGAGGGGCATTAAAAATACTCAGCCAGTGCTCCTCTAGTGCCTCACCAAACAACAAACTCCAGGATTCCATATAATGTTTCCATAGCAGTTAAAGTGGAATCATAATTCTATCATTATTTAGTGTGAAAGGGCCTCATGATTCCCAAAAGGTCCACTGAGAAAATGTGGGATTTACTTTGTGGCAAACAGCAGTCCCAATGCACAGTGTTTCAGGTACATTGCATCACCTGAATCTGGTTTAACCTTTTTGTCAAATATCAGTTGCAGTAGCAGAAAGTTGAGGTACAACCTCTGCCATTCAGATAGGGTAAATTTAGGCAATTAAAATGTGATGAAGTGGGGTGGGCAGTAACAGCAAGATATTATCATATCTTAAAGGAATGTGATTGCCCCATTGCATGTGGGTGACATATTAGGAGTAGACGCTTGCAATAAGTTTCTGTCTTATTGACAGGTTTTGCTTTTGACAGGTATGATGTTCTGTTTATGCCCCCCTCATTTCCTTTTGGGGGGATGGAGAACCCCTGTATCACCTTTGTGACTCCATGCCTCTTGGCTGGTGATCGTTCCCTGGCAGATGTCATCATCCATGAGATCTCGCACAGCTGGTTTGGGAATCTAGTCACCAATGCCCATTGGGGGGAGTTCTGGCTGAACGAGGGCTTCACCATGTATGCACAGAGGAGGATCACCACTGAACTGTATGGTGAGTTGCCCGTCATAGTTGACCAGGTTGATGTTTGTGTTAGGGTTCTTAGCAACAGGGCAGTGTGGCCTGCAACAAAACAACCATATGGATTTCCGCTGTGTAGGACACTAGTTTCACCTTGAGAGCTTGAGAAGTTTCTGTTTGGGGACTATAAACTACAGAATTCCCTTTTCTCAAAGACCTTTGGGGGAATCCTTTCCCCTCTTCCCAACATCTTAGTCTTGTCTTCCCAACATCTTAGTCTTAGTCTTGCAGCAGACACTCATAATCTTGTGGATGTTGAGTCTGTGTAGCCCTCACAAGGCTATTTGGAGCAGGATTGGGTAAAGTGCAGATGTATGTGGTTCTCTGAAGCTGTATTTCCTGCCTGGGCACAAACCAGACCTCCCTTTTTCTCATTAAGAAGGCATAATTTCTTCTCTGGAGGCCTCCAGGAGCAGCAACAGCTTACTTTTAAACCAGGTGTCCTCCCTGTTCCATTTAACATTTCAAAATAATTGTTTTCAAAAGTAGAAGAGGCCACTTGATATTTCACGGTTCCCTTCCCATTTTCTGGCATTTTTGGCAGTCCATGTGGCCTACAGAAGATTGCAGGGCAGAAAATTGGCCCCTGGACATGCCAAGGTCACCCACCCCTATTTCAGGGTATTTTTTTCTCTAAACTTCTTGTCATCTTTGTACTTCTGCAATCCTTGAGGAGGGTCTTCCAAGCTTGTGGATACCTCTTTTTGGTGTATGAGTGCTGTCATTTTGGCTACATAAGCAATTAAACTTGCAGCTTAAAAATTAGAAATAGAGGGAAGTGGTAGTGATATTGGGCCTTTGCAGACTGCCAGAAATAATGCAGCTTGAAGCCACTTTAACTGCTCTGGTTCAGTGCTAAGGAATCATGGGAACTGTAGTTTATTGTGGCACCAGAGCTCTCTGACAGAGAAGGCTCAGTGTCTCAGAAAAAAATACAATTCCCATGATTCCTTAGCACTGAGCCAGGGCAGTTAAAAGGCCTTTGCAGACTGCCAGAAATAGTGCAAATTGAGTCCACTTTAACTGACCTGACTCAGTGCTAGGGAATCATGGGAACTGTAGTTTATTGTGGCGCCAGAACTCTCTGGCAGAGAACTCTCAATGTCTCAGAAAAAAATACAATTCCCATGATTCCCTAATACTGAGCCAGAGCAGTTAAAGTGGTCTCAATTTGCACTATTTCTGGAAGTCTGCAAAGGCCCAAAGTGACCTCAAGCTGCATTATTTCTGGCAGTCTGTAAAGGCCCATTATGGGTGATGATCATACTAGAGTAAAGTCTGCCTTCACTCCAGGGTTTTCAAGCATCTTAAAATTAATCTTGGCCAACATAACTATTTATTTATATATTTCTGTATTCCACTGTTGAAAGAGCTGACATAGTGTAGTGATTTGATCATTGAACTATGATTCTGGAGACTAGGGTTTGAATCCCCACTTAGCCATGGAAACTCACTGGATGACCTTGAGCAAGTCACTCTCTCAGCCTCTGAGGAAGGCAAAGGCAAACCTCTTCTGAACAAATTTTCCCAAGAAAACCTCCATGATTGGTTCGTCTTAAGGTCAGAAACAACTTGAAGGTACACCACAAATTTCCACTGTCAAATTATCAGAGTACAGTCTGTTTAAAAATATAGAATATACATAAAATGATGGCTAAAGAAACAGAATAGAAGTCTGGCAGCAGAGAACAGACGTTCCTGCACATAAAACCAAATGAAAACCAGGAGCACAATAATGCAAAGATGTAGAAGAACTATGGCAGTTCTTAAAATATAATCAGAGTAGCCACAGATCTGAGGATGGTTGTTAATGCTTGAGTTTTCTCAGATGTTATTTTAAAGGATCTGCTCAAGGGTACAAACTCAAATTACGTTGCTAGCAACTGTGCTTTCTCTAAGGAACTACTACTCATATTGTTGGATATTTTTCAAAATTCCTGTTTTCATCTCCTTTATTTAATTAGTTAATGTCACACCTTTCTCAGAATATAGGAGCCAAGATGCTTACAACATATATTAGAAATTCAGCTAAAAACAATCAAAAGCAATCATACTAATGAAAAATGATTTCAAAACATATAAACTATGCTATTAAAGACTGGACTTTAAAAACAATTTTAAAAACAATTTAAAAGCATTAAAACATAACAGTGAGAATAAATGTGTAGCACTCCCATTAGCAAACTTTTAAAAAATATTTTTCTTTTTCTTTCACTTGCTAGCTCAAAATGAAATTCCCTTATAAGAGTGGTCTAATTGATGATGTACATGTGGAACATGTAGTGCTCTTGTTCAGAGTTCCAAACAGCTAACCACACCTTTTTCCCACATCCTCCATTACAGGGGTAGGCAACCTAAGGCCCGGGGGTCAGATGCGGCCCCCCGAGGCCTTTGGACCAGCCCCAGGCCAGTCCTGCAGCCGCTGCCGCCACCCCCGCCACCGCCGCTGCCCGCCATGATAATATTGATTATTGTTGTTATTACTTGTTCCTGGGGTTTTCTCGGCAAAATCTCCATAGGGGTTTTGCCATGGCTTTTCTGGGGCTGAGAGAGTGTGCATGCATATTTTTTAATTTTTTAAAATTTTAATATTTATTTATTTATTTATTTATTTATGGTGCTTCGGGCTCCCAATTGTCTGAGGAACAGCGACCCGGCCCCCAGCTCAAAAAGGTTGCCTACCCCTGCTCCATTGCATTTTGCTGTTAAATGTTAGGTAAAGGAAGGCTGGATTCAATATAAGTGATTGTAACTGTCTTCAGTGTATCTGCCTGGGTAATATTACATTTCTGTAGCTGTAGCTCTTAGCATAAAATTGACTTCAAATCAATCATTCTCATCCCTCAGAAGAATAATTGATATAGCCCTCAATGCCAAAAATACTAATGAGATTATCGTAGTAAGAGACTATTGTGGTCTGCTGTGTCAAATGTCATGAAATAGACTGAGAACATAATAATAATAATAATAATAATAATAATAATAATAATAATAATTATTATTATTATTATAATTATTATTATTATTATTATTTATATCCCGCCCTTTGGGGACCCAATCAGGGCAGCTTACAACAATAAAACCATACATGTACATGCTCCATGTAGAGGTAAATTAGTGGAATAAAAATGAAAAATAAAGGCACCTGGATTGCTAAGTATGAAAGTGTAGTACATATTGAAAGGATATTCTTTTTATCTCATCATCTTATTTGTAATACTATAATTGTTAAGAGTGGGAGAATGCTGCTCCACTTTTCTCCTGCTTGTAGGCTTCCCATAGGCATCAGTGGGCATTGTGAAAACAGAAAGCTGGATTAGATGGGCTTTTGGTCTGATGCAGCATGGCTTTTGCTATCTCTTGGTGCGCCTGTACTATATATGTTCTGCTCATCTCACGATATACCCTTGAGTGGTTGCTTGTATAGACAGGTATTTAGGATCTTTTCCCTAATAGGTTTACTGTATATGCTCAGATATCATTTTTACAGGGCAATGTGTCAGTCTCCTGTGGAAATTCATACATTTTATACCCGTATGGAAGGATAGAACCATGCTCCCTTCTGAATATTTGAATTGACTCTCATCATGAGAAATACCAAGGTGCAATCCACTGGGTGAAGGGGATTCTGTTTTATTTTTAGTGGGATTTGCAGGTTCTGAATAGTTCTATTCCTCTGTCCCATGATCTTTCAGAAACTGTTGAATGATCCCAGAGTACCCTGAAGGCAACTTAATAGTAGCTTCAAAAGCTATATGTTCACTGGTGCTTGTCTTGTAAAATCAGGGGCTGCTTATACCTGCTTGGAAGCCGCTACAGGAAGGGCTTTGCTTCGTCAACATATGGATAACACTGGGGAAGATCATCCTCTCAACAAACTCAGGGTGACAATAGAACCAGGTCTGTATTGGTCTAATGCAGTATTTCTCAACCTTTTATTTCTCCATATGTTTTAGGGTTATTAGCTACATTAGCTGGGAGTTGTAGTCCCAAACATCTGAGTGTTCAAAGACTGAAAACCACTGAACTGTATGATACCCTCCAGATGTTTTGGAGTAAACCTCCCATCAATCCTGGTGGGAGCTGTAGTCCAAAACATCTGAAGGATATCACATTGGGGAAGGCAGGCCTGCTGCCTATGGTTTCAGTCACCTCAGTGGTTCTTCATTCAGAAGTGTGAGCTTCTCAGACATGTAACTAATAGGGCAGAAAGGAGGAGTTCTATCTTATAGGCAAATGACTGTCCTTCCTCACTTTCACCACTGCATCTATGGGAGCTTGATTTGTGAGAGAAAAGGGCTTTCAAGCTAGTATAGCCTTGTTGATGTGAGTGATCTCATCATATTTATGTCTAGGATTTCTGGCAAGTTGCTATCTCTTGTCACTCATCTGTTTGCAATCCAAGCAGACCATTTGTGAAACTGAACAATTGTAAGCACTTGGTATATTAAAATTCTATATAGCTGAACTATTTTGCTGGTTGACACTTAATCTTCCAGGCCTAATTCAATGTGGCTATTTTAACCTTTAAAACCCTAATTGGCTTGGGGCCTTTCTGTTTTAGGCACTGCCTGTCTTGTTATGCTATCTCTGTGTTAAAATCTTCAGGACAAACCCACCAGAGAATAGAGCCCCCATGATGGGCACATGGGAGAAGGCTTTCTTCTTTGGAATAAACAAATTCCCCTTAAAATTACAGTCAGATCTCACTCTTACTGCTGTGTCAAGATGCATCTCTTTCAACTCACCTTTCAGACTGGTTTGGTTATTGTGAGAATTTTAATTATCTTAAACCTAATTTATTATTAATTTGTTTTTAATGATGTTTGTTAGTTGCCCAGTGGAAGAGCAGGATCAAAATGTAATAAGCAAAAGAAGCAATAGCAATGTTCGTTTGCAATGGTGTTTCTCCTCTTTTACAAATCTCTGTCAATATTTCTTCTTGTTAGGTGTTGATCCTGAGGATACATATAATGAAACACCCTATGAAAAAGGCTACTGCTTTGTCTCCTACCTTGCCCATCTTGTGGGGGAACAGAGCAAATTTGATGCTTTCTTACAGGTCTGTACATTATTAACCTTGAATTTCTCGGGTTTCCCATGAATCTCAGGGAAGCTCTCTCCTTCTGTCTATGCTTGCAAGAGGTATTTCTTTACCACCCTGCTTGGTGCTTGGGATTGTACTATGTACAATCCAGATTACCTCATTTCAGAAACGATATGGTAGCTCATGGGAAGGGCAATCAGAAAATCATTAAGTTGGATAAATCTCCTGTGAAAAAAGATTACATTAGCTTAGAAAAAAATGTGAGTGGAGGAAAATACAATACCAGTGTATAAAAATTGCATGGTGTGGAGAAAATGCCTAGAAAGACAGTTTCCTCAGTTTCTTATATTAGAACCAGAGATCATACAACAAAGCTGGATGGTGGAAATTCTGAACAGATAAAAAGAAAATATTCCTTCACGTAATCCTTAATTAAGTGCACAATGTATAATTGAGGCATAGAATGCAGTGCTGTACTAACAAATGCTTTAAAACTGACTTCTCCAAAAGGGAATTAGACAAAACCATGGAGGAAACAGCCATCAATAGCTACTAGTCTAATGGCTACATGCTAACTTCAGGACCAGAATCAGTATGTCACTGGATGCCAACTGGTAGGGAAAAGGGACAGCAAAGTGTTATTGTGCTCATTGTGTTGTGGCTCCTTTCCGAAGGGCAGCAAAGTGTTACTGTGCTCATTGTGTTGTAGCTCCTTTCAGATGTCAGGCTGACCAATTCCTAGACAAAATGAGGCCTTTGGTCTGATCCAGCAGGGTTCTTCTGTCCTCATAACAACCACTGATAGTAGATAATGTGATTTCTAGAACTCATTTGCATCTTGCCATTCAATAAAAGGTACATTTGTCAAACAAGGCAGTTCCAAATAGAGCAGAACAGGTGCTACTTGGTATTGGTTTTAACTGTTTTTATTTATTTATTTAATTTAGATCCCACCTTTTTCCCAACATGTGTTTATGTTAAAACAAAATTGGAATTGAAACATGACATCTGGCAAATTTAATTTGCCAAAGGAAAAAGCTCTACTAGCTGTCTGATTCATCTTAAGATGTAGTGCTTCTCTGAGGAAGATGCAGCCATCAGCTGGAAATATAGTTCCTAAGGGATCCCCCAAGGATCAGTGCTTTTCAGAAGCAGTGAACCAGGGGTAGGCAACCTAAGGCCCGGGGGCCGGATGCGGCCCCCCGAGGCCTTTGGACCGCCGTCGCCCACCATGATGATATTATTGTTGTTATTACTTGTTTTTGGGGTTTTCTTGGCAAAATCTCCACAGGGGTTTTGCTATGGCTTTTCTGGGGCTGAGAGAGTGTGCATGCATTTTTTTTAATTTTTAATTTTATTTTTAATTTTTAATTTTTATATTTATTTATTTATTTATTTTGGTGCTTCGGCCCCCCAATTGTCTGAGGGACAGCAACCCGGCCCCCAGCTCAGAAAGGTTGCCTACCTCTGCAGTGAACAAATACAAGGAATAAAAACTTGTCCTTCATTTTGACTAACCAGCAACTAGAGTAGGGGTAGGCAACCTTTCCCCTTTAAGGGCCGAGGGACTTCAGCTCCCAGAATCCCAGGAGCTATTGGCCAACATGGGACTGTTGGCCAACATGGCTGAGGCTTCTGGGAGCTGAAGTCCCTAGGCCCTTAAAGGGGAAACGTTGCCTACCCCTGAACTAGAGAGTTGGCTTCTCAAGGCCTAAAGTATTTGTATTGTTGAAGAAGGCCATAGGTGCCTTTTTAAACGAAGATTGTTAGCCCAGTAGCTAAAATCTGGGATGCTATGATTCTGCTACATCAAATGAATCCAATTTTTGTTTGAAGACAAAGAGTTACCCTGACCTGCAGTGCCCTGCAAACCAAGTCTTGTTTGTTTAGGTTGAAGAAGGTAGGTGACTGTTGAAGTGCCATAGGTGCATCATACAGACCACCGCATAATTCAGGCTGATTTATTTCTGTGACAGGCTTATGTGAATCAGTTCAAGTTTCAGAGCATCACAGCTGATGAAGTTCTGGAATTCTACCTGAAGTATTTCCCAGACTTAAAGAAGCAAGGAGTGGATACCATTCCAGGTGAGGAGTATTTCATATTTGTAGATTTCCTGCATAGTTTCAGGACCCAGGGTGCATCATCATAATCATTAATATCTTTTGTTGAAGAGTGGTGTAAAAAGAATAACTGAAAGAATGCTTATGGTCTGTTCCTGACAGTGAGAGCTGTTAGACAATGGAACACACTCCCTCAGAGTGTGGTGGAGTCTCATTCTTTGGAGGTCTTTAAACAGAGGTTGGATGGCTAGCTGCTGGGGATGGTTTGATTTTGAGTTCCTGCATAGCACTGGATGGCCCTTGTGGTCTCTTTCAATTCTATGATTCTGTGATTCTACTCTTTAAGTATCAGTGTTGCTTATTAAGCTGTTACTTTCTGCTACTGGTTCTTTCCTTCCCTTCTTGTTCCTGATCTATCATGGCTCTTCTTACATTTCTGCAGGTTTTGAGTTTGATCGGTGGCTGAACACTCCAGGCTGGCCCCCATACCTTCCTGATCTTTCACCTGGAGAGGAGCTGATGAAGCCAGCTGAGAAACTGGCAGAACTCTGGGCATCTCCTGACCACGACATGGAGGCAATTAAAGCAGTAGATATCTCCGCTTGGAAAACATACCAGCTGGTCTACTTCCTGGATAAGATCTTGCAGAAATCCCCTTTGCCAGATGGTGAGACTCCCTCTGCTATGCTGAAGGAGTGATCACAGAAAGTAATATTACAGATACTGGCCTAGTGGGATGCAAACGGGTAACTCCAGGAACTAGAGTTTGGTATATGACATTTAGTAACTTGGCTTTGGAATTGGCACAGGGTGAGATATTCTTTTTTATATATGGAGACTTTCAGGAATAGAAAGTCATGCATCTCTTATGTTTGCAGTAACTAAAAAAAAATAGCAAACATGCAGAAATCTTGTGTCTTAAAGAAATCTTTAATGGTGGTGTAAGTGTATATAGAAAAAAAATATAAACAGTGATCCAAAGGGCCTCAGTACAAGAAGGTACAGTCTGAGAAATATTTGTGCAAAGCTCAAGATAAGCACAGCACCTATTTAGAAGGAGCAATGGGAGGATCATGTTATTCCTAGTTTTGCTATGCAAATTTACCTTATGTTGTGAGGAAGGAACTGATCGTAACTGTCCTTCATATTAAGGGAACATTGAGAAGATGAGCACCTTGTATCCCAAAATCTCCAAAGCGGAGAATGCAGAGCTGTGTCTTCGTTGGTGCCAGATCCTTCTAAAGAATGATCATGAAGCTGAATTTGGCAAAGTGAAAAAGTTCCTTCAGAGCCAGGTTTGTGGTTGGATTGTTTCCATATTGATGGTTTCTAAGCATGCTAATCTTACAGATTTCTCCCACTGAATTGAAAACTGATGCTAGTTTGTGGCTGGGGGGAAAGAAGAGTGCTGCAATAAAAATGTAAGAAGAGCCATGATAGATCAGGCCAGAGACCAATGTAGTAGTCTAAAATTCTGTTTATATGGGCCATTGCCAATGAGATTCCTGTGGGAATCACACAAATAGAACATAAGTGTGACAGCAATGCTGGCCTATGCTAACAGTTGAATACATAGAGGAACACTGCCTCTGAGTACTGGAGCCTTATTGATAGTTCCATCCTCCATGAAGTTTTCCAGTCCACCCATCAGTGTACTGAAACGCACATAACTATGCAGAAGCTGTTTGCAACTAGGAAAGGACAAACCTGGATAGGTGCCTGAGATATCTTATAATAGATATTGGAAAAGAATTTCCTAGTCATCTTCTAAGTATATTATGAGGCACTAAGTCCTTTTGTGCTTCATTTCAGGGAAAGCAGAAGTACACCCTTCCCATTTACCGGGCTATGGTGAATGGTTCAGAGACTGCTCAAGCACTGGCTGTGGAAGCATTCTCTGCCACTGCTCCACAACTCCATGTGAATGTCCAGAACTATGTCAAAAAGATCTTGGGACTGAAGACAAAAGAAAACTAAGAGGGGGAAAAGCCAAAGAAGTCTATTGTTAGAGCTTCAGCAGATATCTGGCTAGCTGTCAAATGCTATTTCCAGGTTTCATGGGGTCAAGTCCTGCAGTTTCTGTGGTCTATCCCTTTCCTCAGGAATTGTATTAAAATGCTGGAAATTTCTGGGCTCTCCCAGAACGTGTTGCTTCTTCATTAATAACTTGATGGTTATTTTCCTTCTTTTTAATGTTCTATAAAGATGAACACAACATTATATGCACAGTATTTTAATGTGCATATTTCCAACACATCAAAGTAAATAAACCCATTAATACCACTTTTGTTGTTTCAGAAGGTGTTGCATTTTTATCTGTCTCTTTTAGCCCTCATGTATCCTTGCGACTGATAGCATCATGTTGTAATCACTCTCAAGCACTGCTCCCTCACCCTCATGTAATTATTAGAGTTGAATACTGACTGACAAATCTGTGGAGCCATTACCATGCAAAAGCTTTAAGAAAATCCCAAGTGGCTGGGTGCAGAGGGTGAAGTGGAGGTTTCTGCATTGCTGGCAGACTAAAAGATGGGAACACATCTACTGGAGGGACCCCAATTATCCCTGCAGAAAAGTCTGCATGTATGGAGCTACCACTGATGAGGTTGGTACTGGCAATTGGTCCCAAATATTTGGATCCATTGGATCCAAGCCCCCTTCATTTCCCCCATGAGGCCGTCAGAATGGAACCTTCAGCCAGGCCAGTCTGGAACTGGCATAGCTAATTCCACCACTCCCCTCCTCCCCATATTTGCTTTTAATAGGGATGGGATTTAAAAACATAAAAATATGCTGAACTAACTAGCCAGGAAAAGTACACCCAACTGTTGAGTGAAGTGGGACACACTTGGAAGTAACAGCTTTCTGTTGTTCTTCATCCACCATGTTTAGGATTATTTTACCATTCGTAAAGATCATGAAAGGCTATGGAGTGCTCTTAAAGACATGGGAGTGCCAACACATCCGATAGTCCTGATAAGGAATCTGAACTCAGGACAAGAGGCTACTGTCAGAACAGAACATGGAGAAACAGAATGGTTCCCAACTGGCAGTCAGACAAGGCTGCATCCTTTCACCCTATCTGTTAAACTTGTATGCAGAACATATTATAGGAAAAGCGGGCTTGGACACAGAAGGAGGACCGAAAACAGGAGGAAGGAATATCAACAATCTAAGGTATGCAGATGACACCATAGTATTAGCAGAAAACCTCACAGACCTGGAACACCTAAGGAAGATCAAAGAAGAAAGTGCTAAGGCATGCTTAATGTTGAACATAAAGAAAAAAATAATGACCACTGAGGACATGTTCAACAATGAAGAAATAGAAATAGTAAACAAATTCCCATGGCTGGGATCAATCATTTATAGAAATGGGAACTGCAGTCAGGAAATCAGAAAAAGACGAAAAATGAGGAGGGTGGCTATGAAAGAACTAGAAAAGATTTGAAAATGCAAAGATATACAACTCATCACAAAAGTTAGAATCATACAGGCCATTGTATTCCTTATTACCATGTATTGATGTGAGAGCTGGACAGCTAAGAAAGATGATAGGGAGAAAATCAGTGCATTTGAGATAATGTGGTGCTGGAGAAGAGTGCTGAGGATCCCATGGACAGCCAAAAAGACAAAGGGGTCATAGAGCATATCAAGCCAGAAACCTCCCTGGAAGCCAGGATGACCAAACTGAGCCTGTCGTACTTCAGACACATCATGAGAAGGGAAGACACTTTGGAAAAAAACAATAATGCTGGGAAAGGTGGAGGGAAGTAGGAAGAGAAAAAGGCCACTTGCCAGATGGATGGACTCTATTAAGGAGGTCACAGGTATGGGGTTACAGGAATTAAGAAGAGCTGTGGATGACAGAGAGTCTTGGAGATGTCTCATCCATAGCATCACTATGAGTCGAGATCGACTTGAGGGCAGTTAACGACAACAAAAGTCCTGTTTGAGAACCAGTGTGATGTAGTGGTTTGAGTGTTGGCCATGGAAACCCATTGGGTGCCCTTGGGCGAGTCACATACTCTCAGCTGAGAAACCCTGTGACAGGTTCACCTTAGGGCCACCGCTATGGAAACCCATTGGGTGCCCTTGGGCGAGTCACATACTCTCAGCTGAGAAACCCTGTGACAGGTTCACCTTAGGGCCACCATAAGTCAGAAACAACTTGAAGGCACCCAACAACAAAGTGTTGTTCACATTCTTCATGTAAAAACTTTTATATAAATTATATGAAGTTATACAAAATTCTTTTTTTAATATAAGGAGAATGACAATTCACCTTTTCTGACAACAATAGAAAATCATCCACTGCAATAGGAAAGGTAAATAACTGAGCGATAAAATAAAAATGGGTGTACACAAAAAAAGAAAAAATGGATTATGACTCAAATAGGTGTCACCGTTTCTAGATGAAAATGTGATATAGAATGTGTAGACCAGGGGCCGGCAACCTACGGCCCGTGGGCTGGTTCCGGTCCAGGGCCCCGCACTTACCGGCCCAGGCGGACCCCTGCCACTGCCGCCACTGCATGTTTTGCTCGCCGCGCGGCCGCATGCTCCGCAACCACCAATTTTTTCCAAAATGGCGGCCGTGACGCATTTGCGCATGCACAGGAGTACTGCACATGCGCAAATGTGTCACAGCCACCATTTTGGAAAACAAAATGGCGGCCACGACATGCACGGAGGCAGCTGTGGCAGCGTGCGCAGCGGCAGCGGCGGCAGCAGCGCGGACGGGGGGTGGTTGCGCGTGCGTGCCGCCATTCCCTCCCCCAGGCCCGCCGGAGAGGAGGACTTCGGGGGAACGGCCCCCGGCTCAAAAAGTTTGCCTACCCCTGGTGTAGACTTTTGAACAAAGGCTATTGAGGAAGAGTATTCTAAGCTCAGTAAGAAGCTAGAAAATGATCAAATAATATTGAGAAAATGTCCTAACTAGCAAGTAGATAAATGAGAGTATAAAGAGAAATCAGGGCGAAGGGAATAATAAAAGCATCCAGTTTGGAAAAGTAACAAGGGCAAGAAAAGGGAGTCAAACAAAGAGAAAAGAAATGAAGGGACTATTACATATTTATAACAATTAGGGAAAACAACAAGCTGCAGGACTGAGTATCATAATATCATGAAATTGTGGGAATCCATTAGAAGATTAGTATAATTAAAATATCAAAACTGAGTGCATCTTTACAATAGTGGGTAGGATGGCAGATGGGTAGGATGGCACGGGTCAAGCCCATACTATCTAGACCTGGGTTAGTCCTTGGGCCAGCATAGCAGGTATTTACACACATTTGTGCCACCATGACATGGACCTGCCAGCACTGCATGGTCTGTACTCACCTCCACTGTCCTGTTCCCTCCTCCATTAAGGTGGAAATGGCACCTGGCTACTCCCACATAGCCAAGCACCTCCATCCAACATCACAGGCCACGGCCGGCATCTCAGCAGATGCAGTGGCAAGGCTGACCGGTCTGCCAACTGTTGCTGCAGCGTTTTCTAGAAACAGCCAGTGTTTTTAGACCAGGTTAAGGCCCCTTTGGGCTGGGATTGGGTCAAATCTGCTAGATCCATGTCCGATCTACCTGATCTGGACCCAGGGTTAATGGTCTGTCTGCATCATCTGGGCAGGACGACATGAGGCTGGAAGCAGCATGGAACGTTTTGCCCATGTGTACAGGCCCAGTGATGTACAAGTCAGAAGCAGGCTTTCATGTGGACAGAGAAAGACAATAGAAGAATCAGAAAGTATTAATGACAAGCATAATTGAGATTCAATGAAAAGATTTTTCTCACAAAATGGGGTAAGTTCAGTTTGGTTGACATCCAACTTATGTTGAGCTTTTAAAATTATATCTGAATAGTGTAGCATAATGGTTTGAGTGTTGGACTGTGACTCTAGAGGACAAGATTTGAATTCCTGCTGGATGACCTTGGGCAAGCCACACTCTCTCAGCCTCAGGGGAAGGCAATGGCAAACCCATTCTTAAGAAACTTGCCAAGAAAATCCCATGATAGGGTCACTTTAGGGGCTCCATAAGTCAGATATGACTTGAAGGCACACAACAACAACATTGTCTTTTATTCAAATGTTTATATGCTTACATGTTTAAATTTAAGAATATAAAAATTACAGTTAATTTTTTAAAATAACTATTTTATTTTTAAAAACCCACCTAATTTAAAATTAAGAGAAACTGTAAAAGCACAGGTTTTAGGGTAGCCTTAAAACCTGTTTCAGAGAGCTTTCCAGTTC
Source organism: Phrynosoma blainvillii (assembly GCA_026167975.1). NCBI lineage: Eukaryota > Metazoa > Chordata > Lepidosauria > Squamata > Phrynosomatidae > Phrynosoma > Phrynosoma blainvillii. Next base: position 268,006,097 of record JANUYF010000004.1, read on the forward strand.
CAGAAGCTATTTTTGTGGAAGCATAAAGGAGGTTGGGGGGCTTGTCTTCCTCCTGGTTTTGCAGAAAAACACAGCTTCATCTACAGAACCATCCCATTGCATCTGAGTCAGGTTTTTGTGCCTTTAAATCTCCTTGAGAAGGCTCTGGTCTTGAAAGGTGCTTCATGAATGATAATAACTATTCATTCTAATGAAATCCAAGTACCTGGGACAATAAAATTATTTCATTTGCCTTTCAAATTGAACCAAGGAAAGCGTGGGCAGGCATATTGCATACTGTAATGTCATACTGAAGATGGCACTGAAATTAGGCAGTAATATCAGCAAGTTCAGAAGAAAATACTGGGGAAGAAGCAATTTTTTCTTTTACTGAAAACAGCATAAATCTGATCATTTACTCCAGAGGGGTAAATCTGTTCATCAAGGAAGAAATTATCCACGGAAGAAAAAAAAGAAAAGAAAAGGTCCTAAAAGTTGAGACCTGCAGAATACCAGTAAACAATGGGAATAGAGGAAAGACATGACAACCACTTACATGAAGCCCAAAAAGATCATGGGAAAGAGGAAGAATTAAGCTGATACTAATTGTTAGTCTCAAATAGCATAAGCCTATCGAATCAATGTGATTTAACCTTAATGTAGCCTTAAACCATTTACATTGATTTAATTAGTTGCTCCCTCTTCAATGAACTGAGAGGGAAAGGGAGAGAAATTACAATTGGATTTAGATCATAGTATGGAGCTCTATAGGCCTAAATACCCCCAAGGGCATCAGATCTTGTTTGATGTCGGAAGTATGCTGGGTCAGTTCTGGTTATTACTTGGATGAGGAACTGCCAAGGAATACCAAACTATATTACAGAGCAAGGCAAAGGCAAAGGGTTTGACTTTGACAAGAGAATTCCTTGCCTAAGAAATTCACATGAAATTCATGGAGTTGCCATAAGTCAAAAGATAGTGAAGCAAATCTTCCAACTGTCCTAGTCTGATACTCTGCCATCCCATTTCTCAGCTGCTTTTAAAAGGTCTGTTTTTTGTTTCCTCCCACGTTTGTCCTTCTGAGTTAATTAATGGGAAGCCAGAGTTAGCTTGGACATGGAGAGCTTCATACCCTGCAACTGTCCAATTTGACAAGGACAGTCCAGATTAACCCTCTGCTGGCCCGCTTTCTCAGCTCTTTTTTAAAATGTCCTAGTTCCACTCCTCCCACTTTCCCTCTTTGCCCTCAGCTTACTTCACTTGCTGCAAACATAGTTCAAAGTGCAAAAGTAGTTTGGACTTAACTCAGCAGGAGGGAAGAGAGTGTGCCCTTCTCAGCAGGCTCCTTCAGGTTTCGTCTTTTTTCAGATTTTCCTAAACTCAGTATGTACATTTCAGGATTTTTCTACTTAATATAGAAGTTTTGTGTGTTCTTCCTTATTCATAAATTTTGTCCTTTTGCTGCCCAGCCACACACTTCTCACCACTCTGATGTTCTTGACCACACATGTCCCGGTTTCCCTCGTTGATATATTGGAAGGTTATGTTGAAGGCACACTCATACCCACAGCTCTATACCCCTGAATATAATACTGTATTAAAAAGGAAGAATATCAAGTGCTGCGTGAAAGAACAAAACACCTTCCTGCCACCAAAAAGAATAGGCTTCACATTGATACCTGTTACTCTCTTGATTGCATATTGTATATTGGTCTAATACAATAACCCCTCCCAATTCGCAGGGATTTGTTCCGGACCCCCCACGAAAATGGAAGCTCGCAAATATTTGAGCCCCATTGAAAATAATGGCGCACACACCCATGGCATGCACACAGGGCTGCACACAGGCACGCACCTCATTTCCCCCCCCCCTTATTTGCTGCCTACAAACAGGTGTGGGGCGCGGAGTAAAAGTCCACAAAAACAGAGGGGTGACTGTATTTTTTAGTAGCAGAAGAATATGGAAAAGCATTCCTATTTCTCACCCCCCACCCCAAGAAAACAGGTCTACCAAATCCCATCTGATCTTGGAAGGTTAGCAGGGTCAGCCCTGGTTAGTACTTGGATAGGAGACCACCAATCAAAACCAGGTGCTGTAGACTCTGTTTCAGAAGAAAGAATTTGCAAAAATACCTCTGAGTCTTCCTTGCCTAAGAAAACCCTATGAAATTAATGGGGTTGCATAGGTTGACAGGCGACTTGAAGGCCCATACACACAGAGACTCCTCTTACAGAGTTGATGGTGAAGCTTTCTGACACAGCTAGTATCTCTTCTCCCCTTGCTTCCACCCCCGCTCTGCTATTAGTGCTGACCGCATGTTGGGTGGGCCATTTGCCTCTTGTGGTTTTCCTCTTCTCTTTTCAGCTCTCTCTTAGCAGCTATTGCATCTTGCTGGTGTGAGACAGGAAGGTACCTCCCTGGTGTGACTGAGCAGGGCTTAAGCTGTTGCCCTCTGAGCAGTCATTGCTTCTTGGGGGATCTTTGGCGTGTTCGTGCTCTCAGAGGACCAGATGCCATCTCTTAGCTGAAGCTAGACAAAATGGAAGCAGAGAGGGACATCTGTGAGGAAGCAAACAGATTCTTAGGTAAGAAAAGGAAAATGAACTCCAACAGACTTCTTACCAGAGTCTGCCTGACAATCCTTCAACCTGTGTGAGTGCAATTGATCAGTATTTGCAAATGGTCTGTTATATGGCAGCAGTGGTGTAAAGGGGCCAGGGCTTGCAAGGTTGAAGCTCTGGGACTTTTTGATTGGCAGGGATGATTACATTATCTGCCATCCACGTAGCTCTTCCCCGACCTAGGAGTCCCTTGTTCTCTCTGAATTTAGCTGAGTATACACAGCAATAAGGTTATTGGTGTGACTTTTCCCAGTTATAATCCAAAGTACAGTGGGCCCTTGGTATCCACTGGGGTTTGGTTCCAGGTCTCCCCATGGATACCAAAATCCATGGATGTTCAACTTCCATTATATACAATGGTGTAATAAAATGGTATTCCTTATATAAAATGCCAAAATCAAGGTTTGCTTTTGGAATTTATATATTTTTGAAAATATTTTCAAGCTATGGATAGTTGAATCTGTGGATACATAGGGCCGGCTGTACTTTATGGTTGCATGGTCATGTATGGGTAATATCCATTTATTTTTACAAAAAAAAAAAATGGTCCTCTTGGAAATGGAAACAGATAGAAAAACCATACATTTCATAGATAACAGAAATCTCAATCCAGATGCCTGTAATTTGGGGTTATCCTTAGGACTGCCAAGATGAAGGCCTGTGCTCCAAAATGTGCCACTACACCACTGTGTAGCAAGTATATGAAATTATTCTGACAGTGAGCCACAAGAAATGTTGGAATTACCTATTCCTTGGTTCAGTATTCCTCAAACAAGGCATTGCTTGAATGCTACTCCTTCATATTTTTGTTCTGTATCATTTGTGACTTCCCCACTTCTGTCACAGTAAGCAATGGCCAAAATCCCAAGAGCAGGGCTATGTACTTCTCTGCCGAATGTGCTGCTCACACACAAAGTGATTAGTTTTCTAGTTATATTTCTGCTGCACAGCAGATGGCAGCAGTTGACTTGAGACAGACATGATGAGATTGCCTTTCCCCCCCTGTAGCCCTAGTTAGTACTTGGATGGGAGACCGCCAATAAAAACCAGTTGCTGTAGGCTATATTTCAGAGGAAGGAACTGGCAAAACCACCTCTGAGTATTACTTGCCTAAGAAAACCTTATCAAAATAAATGAGATTGTCATAACTCGACAGGCGACTAGAAGATACATACACACATAAACATAGAATAGGATAGCTAGCTTTCTAGCTGTTTTTTTGTAATTATTTGACAATTGCTAGTAGCTGTGCTTAGAGAGCCAGCATGGTGTAGTGGTTTGAGTGTTGGACTATGACTCTAGAAATGAAGGTTCAGATCCCTGCTTGGCCATGAAAATGTGCTTGGTGATCTAGGTGAAGAGGAAGGCAAATAAAATCCTCTCAAAAATTCTCCTTAGGTTGTCCTTAGGGTCACCAGAAGTCCAAAATGACTTGAATTGTATTTGTCCTGATGATGACTATTATGTCACTTGCTCAGTTATGTTTGTAGCTAAGTGGACAGCTTGGAGAACACATGGTGATAGTTGGGATCTTTCAGTGAAAATGGTCAAACAAGGCTCACTAGCTGTCATTTTGAAAGCCATTTTACTGTGGAAAGAAATTATCATGACTTCAGAAAGGAACAGAAATCAAACCAGTGCAACCCCAGCATACTGGGGAGCCAGTCCAGTCCCAGCCAGGTTATTCCAGGAGTGCAACCCCATCTAGACTATTCCAGTTGTACTCCCAAAAGAAAATAACTTTTCCAAGTTCTGCCCCAAAGTGGAAGATTAAAAAACTCAGATCTAAATGAATGTGTTTGGCTGTGAGATTTATCTCAGGCTCTCTAAATGCTTAGTTTGTTAGAAGATCCTGAACATTTAGGTTAATAAGTGATGGTTATTGGCAGTTGACAGTTAATAATTTGAGAAGTCCAGGTCAAAACAAAAAGCCGTACCTGAGAAACACTGTGGTATCATGGAATTACGACCCCATGTACAACTGGCACACATCAATCTGGCATGAATGACCCAAATCTGCTTTGTCCTATCAAGAGCTGCAGGGCAAGTTACAATCTGAGCTGGTTGCTCAGGTTGTACCTGTGGGGATGGTTTGTTTTGACTTGGTTCAGACTGAGTAATCGAGTAAAAAGCTCTGGGAATCATTGAGCCATAAGATTCCATGGAACCACCCTGTGAAAAGTAAGGCTGCATCCACACTGCAGAAATAATCCAGTTTGACACCACCTTAACTGCCATAGCTCAATGTTATGGAATTCTGGGAATTGTATTTTGTCGTGGCACCAGAGCAAAGCTCCAACTTCACCTAGTGAGACCTTGTCAATTTGTAGAACCATCTATGCTTCTGAAATATTCAGCTTAAGAAGGTAACAAAGGAAACAGTAGGGAAGAAGTAACTTTTCATTACAATCTTCTCTGGACCCTGGTTCATGACAGGATACCTGTCATGCTGTGTGTGGCACAGTAACAGGTGTACCACCTTTTTTTCTCGTTCCCACAGCTCATAATAATTTAATGCTATTTTTCACCAATCTTGGAGGGAAATTAACTTCTGTTATCATAGCAACAAGACCTCAGGCCCTAAACACTATAGTTTTCTTTTTATTTGCTTTTAACTGACTTATTTGGGATTATTCACACATTTTGTTTTGCAATGTTACTATGCAAATAATCATACTTACACATTCCCAATTTGTTGTTTACAATATTTTTTAAATCGGATCTGTAGCTACGTGCATCTCTGCAAGTTCTGTTGTTCAGACGTGTCAGCGCTGCGAATAAAGTTGGAGTCGATGATGCAGATGTATTCGAAACATGTTCAAGACATGCAGAGTTTTATCCCAGTTTATCCCTGGGTCAATCTGTATTGGTTATTCACACAGCTCACACTGCAGATCTCTCAGGAAAACTAAAAGAACAAAACAAAACACACACACACACCCCAAAAACCTTGAGATCGATTATCCCACGTTTTTGCAGGGGTTTTGGCAGCCCCCAACCAAAACTTAATTGGATGCATTAAAAAGTCATGTGAGCAACACAGGTTCAACCCACATTCTACCGAGATTATTTACACCATCATAACCCTTTCGTATGTTGAAGCCCAGAGGGAACATGTTTGCTTGGAATACACAAGCCACTAGGGGGGAGTCCTGTCTAAGTTTACTTGGCCCAATGTGTTTGTTTCCTCAGTGAATTGGTAATTTCAAGGATGAAAACTGCTGTGACCATCCAACTGTGGGTAGGCATGTGGGTGGTTAAATTATGGTCCTTAGGCCCTGGAAGGAATGAGGATTGTTGGCAATATGTGTCAGATATTATAGGCCAAAACTTTACTAACATGCAAATAATGAAATGTCTTCAGTCTCCTGGCAACCCAGGCAAAGTTGCCTATGCAAAATTTTCTGAGTGCATCTTGACTGGGGTTTGTGTACAGTCCTGTACATAGAGAGAATCCTACAGTATGAGCCATGAGCACTCCATAGAGAGGTAACTAGGAAATCAAGGCTGGCTAGGGTCCTTTGACCAAAGTACAGATCCAGATTAGGTAAAGTATTCCCCGTTGACAAGGTTATCAAGTCATGTCTGACCGTAGGGGGTGCTCATCTCCATTACTAAGCTGAAGAGCTAGCGTTGTCAGAGACTACTCTGTGATCATGTGGCCAGCATGATTGCACAGAACGCTGTTTACCTTCCCACCAAAGTGGTCCCTATTTATCTACTTGCATTTGCATGCTTTCGAACTGTTAGGTTGGCAGAAGCTGGGACTAGTGACAGGAACTCACCCTGTCATGCAACACCTGGGCCTCAAACTGCCAACCTGCCAATCTTGCACTCAACAGAGTCAGTGTCTTAACCACTTGAACCACTGCATCCCATACAGATCCAGATTAGGGGATGGGAATCTTTGGCTTTCTAGGTGTTCTGGTTCTATCAACCCATCAGCATGGCCAGTAGTAACAGAATGTGAGTTTGCAGATCAAACCATCTGGAAGTCTGTCTAGAGCTTGGAGAAATGTGAGTTGTAAGTAATTTGTTCAAGCTCTTAAATTATGCTTTCTGATATTCATTAGAGCAACTGAATCTAGTATGAACAGCTCTATATTTATCTTGTAAGATTCCTTTGCGACTTTGATTTCAGTCCAGCTGCCAATTGACAAACACTTTGGAGGTTATCGCACAAGCATAAAATCCTGGTTTACCTCTTCTGACTTCAAGTCTAATTCAGGCTGGAGCCAGGTCCTATTACATGGCTTTCTCCCAAAAAGCCACCATCTGCATACAGCCAGGCTCCAACACGGCTCAATTAATTCGCTCCGGTGGCCATTTTTCAAAGTCGGAAGCTTTGGCACAATCCTGCTTCTCTTCCCACATCCCAGTGAATTCATATCATGGCTATGTCCCTTATATTCTGCTGATGATTTTCCCTGTCCTATCTCAGATTTGTTAGCTCACTCTATAAAGTCTGAATAGAAAATAGAACCCTTAGACAATGTTTATTGATAAAAAGTGATGTACAATTAATTGGCTTTGGATTAAAATGCCTTTGACAATATTGTAAAAATAATCATACAAACAAAGTCCAGAGGAACTTGCCTTATACAGCATCAGAATCTTGGTATGTCTAGCTCAGTGCTGTCTTTAATGTTTCTACTCTAAAGATTCTCTTTTAACTCAAAGAGGAGTTAAACTTTTTAGGGTCCACTTTCCTTTCTTGTTTGCTTAATGTTATTAAGGTTGGCAACATGGTGCCCTTAGTATGCTTCTACTAGAGCTCTCATAATCTACAATCATGCTGGCTAAAGCTGAAGGAAACTGAGCTTCATCCAGACCTTTGGATTAGACCAGGGGTAGGCAACCTTTCCCCTTTAAGGGCTGAGGGACTTCAGCTCCCAGAATCCCAGGAGCTATTGGCCAACATGGGACTATTGGCCAACATGGCTGAGGCTTCTGGGAGCTGAAGTCCCTCGGCCCTTAAAGGGGAAAAGTTGCCTACCCCTGGATTAGACCTTTGAATGGGAACTCCATGACATGCACAGGGAGGAGGGAGGAGATCCAGTTCCCCTGTCCCAAAGTGGCTCCTCACAATAGTTGTATTGGAGTATGTTTAGGACTTGAGTTTAAGTACCTTCCCTGCATTATGGAGCCCTGGCAGTGCAATGATTAAATGCCAGGACTGTAGCCACAATGTTGTGAGTTTGATCCCAGGGGCTCCAATGTTGACTCAGCCTTCCATCCTTTCGTAGGTTGGTACTCAGCTTGTTGGAAGCAATTGACTTACATGTTGTAAACCACTTAGAAAGTGCTTAGTTCACTGTGAAGTTGTATAGAAATGTAAATACTAAAATGCTATTACTATTTGCTTTCCCCCTCTTTTGTCAGTGCCCACCACATAAATAAATACATAAATAATTGTTGAAGAAACAACAGAACCTGAGTTGGGTTGCTCGTCCATCCACCTCCCACTCCCATTCCCACTCAATTCCTTTGATAAGCAAGTGATTCCTTAGATACTCAACAGGCGAAGCATTCTCCACCCTCTGCCAATAGGATACCCAGGAAAGAAAAACCTGTTGCATTTCTGTTTGCCATGCAGCTGCCAAAATCAAGGAGAGAGAGAGAGAGAGAGAAATAAAACTGTTGAGCCAAGTGTGACTTCTTTGCTTATAGGCTGAAGATTATGATGACATGAATCCACACAGAGACCTCTTGACCAATGGTTCTCAAACTATGGGGTGGTTGCTCGGGGCGGGGGGGGGGCATGAGAGTTGCTCAAGTGGGGGCATGAGACTTGGACGCCCTGATATTCCCTCCTCCTTCTCTTCCTAAGGGAGGAGAAGCAGAAGGGGAGCTGTTTCCTTACAAAATGTTAAAATGTGAATATGCATGAAAGTGTGAATGAAAATATGCATACTACACAAATAAAATATCTTTATTCATATACTACTTTGAGTGGGGTGGCACAACATCCACGTGTAGATGTAAAGAGGGCTCACAAGGGCAAAAAGTTTGAGAGCTACTGCTCTTGACCATCCAAATGGTCAATACATACATAAAAGACTAAAGTGGTGGATATTCCATTGATGGCTGTTAGGGTAAATACCACAGTGAGGTGGAAGAGTTCACCAACCAGATCTGGTGCCTCCTATGTGGCATCAGAATATTAGGGCAAACCCCATGCCAGGCAGCATTCTCAGAAATGCCATTCTATTAGAGTTTGACGTCAATAGGGTGTGACATGTACACTGCCTGTGCCCCAGCGAGCTAAACAGGTTAGTGGCCTGTTTGAATCTCCACAAAGCTGCAGCTGATGTGAAGAAATTGTGCAGACACCATTAAGACCTACTGTCCTCCAAGTGGAAAGGAGGAGAACAACATCTGTCCAGTTCATAACAATCATCCCGGTTCAAGACATGTACAGGGAGAATGAGTGTCATTGCATTCTGTGAGACAATGGATGTTGTCACAAATGATGATTAAATCACTTTTTTTATTTTGTTTGCATTTCCACAGCCTGTCTGTTGAATGCAAAACTGATACTGGCCTGAATATGTTCATTCAGTTATAAGACATCTCCTTTCCACTTTTGAACGTCCACTAATAACATTTAACAACAGAAGCAATGATGGCCAAAAGTGTACTTACATCATGCTAGCTTGTGAAAATGCTTTGCTGTTATCTTGCCTGGTAGCAGAAGGGGGCAGTGGAGGGCAAGGAGCTATAGAGTCTTCTCCCAACCCTGATATTTCTGAGCTAAAACCCCATAAATATGGGCTCTTCTCAATTAGACTTAAAGGCACCCTGCTTCTAACTGTGGCCAGGAAAAACCAACAAGCATCCCCTCCCCACTCGCACCTACTAGAGTCCTTTATATAAGTTATCTATACTCCACACTGGCTTATGCCACAACAAACAAGTTGCTGCTGCCAATGATGTTATTTTTAGCTGACATAAGAACGCCTTTTGTATTTGTTAAAACTGACAAAACAATTTCCAGTGGGGTACCTGTGTTAGTCTGTGACACCAAAACTAACTACTGTGTGCCCTTGGTATCCGTTGGGGTTTGGTTCCCAACAGTGGATACCAAAAATCCATGGATGTTCAAGTCCCGTGAAATACAGTGTATAGCAAAATAGTGTCCTTTACATATAAAATGGCAGGATCAAGATTTCCTTTTTGTAATTTATATGTGTTTTTTAAAAAAATATTTTCAAGCCATGGATAAAGAATCCATGGATAAGGAGGGCTGATTGTAAGTCTTGTGGCACATTGAAGACTAAATAAATGTATTTTAGCATGGTTGAGGGCAAACCATACAGAACAGGAGAAGCGAACTTCAGGCTCTGGGGCAAAGTCTTGACTTTCTGGGGATCTAATCCAGTCCTCTTGGGTTTCCTAGATGGCCTTCCCCATTGTCTGGTGGCTTCATATCTCTTGCACAAGTCCTTCCCAGTTTAAAATGTTGAAAGCCCTCTCCTAGAGCTTAAGTACTAGTAGCAAGAGCTTTAGGCTACAATATATTGGTATTTTTGGCCCAACCCCTTTGCCTCTCACTCCACCTGCTACTGGAATGTGACCCCTAAGAACTTCTCTAAAATTAACTTTAATCTTAAGAGTTGAATAAAGTTACCCAAACGTGATGTATACAAATCTTATTGGTGAGTTTGGAAATGTTTTTTTTAACTACAATTCCCAAAATTCCCTGAGCAGTATGATCAGTGATCAGGATGCCTATGGGATTCTGGGAATGTAGCCCAAAAAGTAACTTTTCCAAGCTCTGAATCCTAGACAATGCTGTGCACATCTGCTGAATTAGGCTATAGTCCCTGAAATCTCATGCTATAATCTATTTGTTAATCTTTAAGGTTCTATCAGACTTTTTGTCTGAAATCCTGTTGGGGCAATATGCCAGTGTAACTCCAGAATATACCAATAGTTGTACTTTTTACACACTTACACAACAGGTTATTCCCCCATCCTTACTCAAACAATTTTCATTCACCCACAGTGCAAAGGGGGGAGTTACAAGTCAGTTCTGTAAAGCTCACATACACATCGTGGCTCAGAATGGTCACCAGCATGTCATGTGGAATAATACCATTGCATAAACATGGCAGCTTCATCATCTGCCAGCACAGAATGAGACCTAGGCCCTTGCATTTGTGAGTGCTTTACATGGCTGCTCCCAGGCTCTGAAAATCCCTCCTTAGTCTGTCTTTACACCAAGTGAAAACTTTTTTTTTATTCCAATAGGGCTTTGAGGGATTTACTGCAATGGGTTTTTAATTCTGTGCTGTCTTGTCGATTTTTATCATCTTATAGAATGTTTAATTATATTTTAAAATAACTTACAATTTTTAAACTAATACTTTTGTATGTATAGTATTTTAATGGGTACCTTGAAGAAAGCCAGCAGGATGGCTTGTGGTTTGAGCACTGGACTAGGATTGATTCCCAGTTTAGCCAGTCAATCCACTGGGTGACTTGGGCAAGTCACATCCTCTCAGCTTCAGAGGAAGGCTATGATAAACCTTCTCTGAAAAAAATCTTGCCAAAACAACCTTGTGATAGATGAAAAGGTGGGATACAGATGAATCAACAACAATAACAATAATAGGAACCTGCCACATTATCTAACAATACCTCACTAATTCCTAGATTCTATTATCGAATCTGAATCATTGATGGTTTAATACTCCAATAAGCAACAGGTGGTAGATTGTGAATCCAAAATATCAAACAAGACTACAGCCTTCTCTGGCCATGCAGTTATTGTTGTAGAGTAGAAAAAGAAATCAAATTAAAACAAGATTTATTTGCTAAAATATATAAGATAATATTATTTGATTTCCCTAGGGAAAGAAGGTTAAAATATAGAAAGCAAAGTAATATAGAATAATGGTGAGATAAATGGAGAATAGTGATTGAGAACATAAATGGAAAAATGGGATATGAAGATGTGAAAACTGTGATTAATGATATAATCCATATCTCTGGAAATTATTGTTGATTTGGTGATTAAATGAGGTGATAATCCTCTGTTAACTGTTTGAGGGAGGTGGGAGTGATAAAAACATATAAAAATGTATACTATTACTATGTTTTAAGTAATATAATTTCAATTTTAATCAAAGGCTATAGCTGTCATGGAGAATCCATTTAGGTCTTGCAGAAATCTAGTTTTCTCCCAACCAGTAAAAGGTAAAGATTTCCCTTTTGACAATTTTGTCTAGTCGTGTCCAACTGTAGCCTCCCAACCAGTACTGCTCTTTTATACCTCTTGAAGGCAACTCATCAACAGGAGCTAGAAAAACTGACAACAGGGTTCCCTCCCTTCCAGTCATCTGGTTGCCATGCTGTCTGATGAAGATAGGAGAGCAGTATCCAGAGACAATATCAGGCTGGCTATTTGCCTTTGGCAAGTAGATATAATAGTAGGCTCCATGTATATTCAGTTGGAAATAAGTCCTCTTGCATTCCTTGGTACTTACTACTGAACAAACATACATAGGATCAGGGTACATAGTCTGTTGAAAGCAATGTAATGGCACTAAATCCAGAACTAATTTTAAATCTTATTCATTTCTAATGGACTTTTAGTGCAACCCTATACATGTCTACTTAAAGAAAAGTCTCATAAAGTGCAAATACTTTAATAGTGCTTGTGCTCAGGCAAATGAGTACAGAATTGGCATTGGGGGCTCACTGTTGCAATTTTAATCAAAGGCTATAGCAGTAGGCAACACCAACAAAGAATGCTGTGCCACCCTAAAAGACAATTATGTTGCTTTTGTGTTGCTCTTTTGTGGCGTGCAATGCTCCTTGTCAGATATGTGAACTATTGCCGTATTGATGAATGATATTTACTGATGATGGTTTGTGTTTTTAAAATTCATCCAGCTGACCTGTGTGTCACCTCCAGTCCAGTGCCTAGTGCCTTCCTCCCATGGGATGGAACTTGGCAGTTGCCCCATCAAACCCATTTATATAGTTCTATTCCTGGCAGTGGAGGCACAAGTGGGGTCATTTATCTGCAAACAAACAGCAGTGATATGGAAGGTAGAAGTAAAAATACACCATCTTGGGTGAAACTGGCACAGCCTCTGCCAAGCTCTCCTCCGGTAATGATTAAACTGTCAGCCCCGATTTCCCGGCAAGGTACCCTGGCACTGACCCAGGTGGCACATATTATGCAAATTTCTCAGGCGGGAGCTGAGTACCTGTGCTTGGAATTCCCCTAGAGGTTGAGATCATGTTACTTACAACGCCCTATAAAAGGGACAGGTATGGGGAGGGGCTGAGCCATAGGCTGGAGTCACAAATACCAGGGCACAGGTGAGCAGCTGAACAGTCTCTGGGACTCTGCTTTGTTAGCCTACTCTTGTGTGGATTAGCTGTTGCTGCTGCTGCTGGAGCACCTGCTAAGTAGGTACATGGGAAGGACTGGAGCCCAAGTGGGTGGGAGGGATGTGGCATAGCTAGGCCTGATCTGGTCTTTAGCTCTGCTCTTATAAGGATGTTGCAGAGGATAAGGAAAAGTTGCTATGTTTGGACTACGGCTTCCAAACTCCCACAGCAAGACCACATTGACTGCTGGATTCTGGAAGTTATACTTCCAAATAACAACTTTTCCAAGCCAAGCTGCCTGGCTGGGAGTTGCAATTCAAAAAAGTAACTTTTAACTTTTCAGGTCTTGAAAACTTTGTACACTTTGCTGCAGTGCTCTTGATGATTAGCTGCTTATTTTGCTGCCACTATGTAATTGCCCCCTTGCCTTTTTGATCAGGACAAGCAGAGGAATTGATCACCACCTTTTTATGTATGCGCCTTCAAGTCGCCTACCCATTTATGGTGACTCCATGAAATTTCATTTCATCTTGATGCCCCCTTGCCTTTTTGATCAGGACAAGCAGAAGAATGGACCACCACCTTTTTATGTTCTGCTTATGATCATCCAAATGCAATCTTGGAAACAGAGTACTGGATTAAATGAAGCACTTAGATTCTGCTCTCAAAGAAGTTTAACCTTTTTGTTACAGTCCATCTAGCTTTCTGAAAAGAGAATGCATAGGTTGGCTCATTCATTTCAGCAGGTTTCCACTGTCATCTGGAATTTAGCATTTGTATACCTCCAACATTAAAGCACTGATTTCAGAATTGATGGGGCTTGTCTTACCTTGCCTTGAGGATTTACAGTCCAAAACAAGATGAAGGTGGGGGAAGGGATTAGGGATTGTCAGTGATGGATGATAATGGCTCAGTGGCTAAAGTGAGGCCAGCTTGAATAAGGACAGACTTTTTTTAACCAGAGTAAGCAATTGAGCAATTGCCTAAATACCCTAAAGGCACTAGATGCTTATGATCTTGGAAACTCTGGGGTCAGCCCTGGCTTGGGATGGGAGACCAGGTGCTGTTGGCTGTATTTCAGAGCAAAGAAAGGCCTCTAACCTAAGAGAACTCTTATGAAATTCATGGGGTCACCACAAAATAGATTGGCGACTTGAAGAATCATGAATAAAGGAGACTAGCTCCACATGCTAGCTTGTTTTCTGTTGCTCCAGAGAATAGGACTCGGAACAACGGATGCAAGCTACAGGAAAAGAGATTCCACCTCAACATTAGGAGGTCCTTCCTGACAATAAGGGCTGTTCGACAGTGGAACAGACTCCCTCGGAGAGTAGTGGAGTCTCCTTCTTTGGAGGTCTTTAAGCAGAGGCTGGATGGCCATCTGTCGGGGATACTTTGATTTTGAGTTCCTGCATGGCAGAATGGGGTTGGACTGGATGGCCCTTGTGGTCTCTTCCAAATCTATGATTCTATGCTGTTGGATGGTCAACTGTTTATTCCTTTTAAAATAATAATAATAATAATAATAATAATAATAATTTTTATTTATAGCCCGCCTCTCTGCCCAACAATCGAGGTGGGTTACAACAATTAAAAACAGAACAATGTAAAAACAACCCCAGCCCTAAATCCCACCTCCCAACCCCTTAAAACAGTAAAAGGCTTTTAAAAGGAACAAACAGTTGACCATCCAACAGCACATGGTGCTCTTCTCCTTTTTGTTTCCTACATACTGTACACAGACAAACCACTGAGCAAGCAATCTTTCCAATTGTTGGGAACTTCAACTGGAACTTTGGCAATGGGGCTTGAGATGTATGTTGAGGGACTTGAGGTGTATGCAGAGCTAACACTAACTATATTTTTGAAAACAAAAGAGAGAGTCCAAACCCACACACCTAAAAATGCAACATTCTTACAGAGCAATAGGACACTCAGTAGCCACTCTTAAAAGTGAATGGGCACAGGAATTTGGAAACAATTATAGGTATAAAAGCTCAAATTTCTGTCTTCTGTATATTTATTTCTACTTGTATTTCCCAAGGTGGGGAAAATGTTGTTTTTGTACTGTACTCAAGTTGTTGTGAATGCTGTCCCTCGCAATTTGTGAGCAATGGGGAATGAAAAGCCAGTATGATTTAAGATGCACTGGTTACAGCAGGAATTCTTACCCCTTTTTGTGCCTTTGGGATTATTGTGGAGCCTATGGACCCCTTCATGATCACATGTGATCTAGCTGTGGGTCTAATAACTACAGTAATTTCAAAGTAGAAATGAGTGTAAACTATATTTTGAGATATCTGCAACAACTATAAGGTGATATGATAATATCTATAGTTTCTATTGGTGACAAAACCACAGGCACTGCCAATACTACTCAAGTTCGTTGCCTACATTCATAATTGAAATTTTTTTAAAATTTCAGCTAGAAAGGTTTGTGAAAAGAACCCCTTGATTAAGGTTTTGAACTGGGGGAGACTCACATTAAGGTCTTGGTATTAAACTCACTGAGTGACTGTTGTCTGGTCACTTTCTCTTAGCCTAACCTACCTCACAGGGTTGTTATGAGATTTTTAAAATGGAACTGAAAACTTTGTATACCCCTTTGATCTGCTTGGAGGAAAAGTGGGATATAAATGCAGTAAAGTTGCTTGGCAACTAAACCCAGACCCATTAAATCAATTAGATCCAACTAAAGTAGACCCATTAAATCAATCGTCAAATTGTGACTTAACACATAGATATACAAATTGATTAAATTGGTTTACTCTAGTAAGGACTTAAACAGAAATTTAGGTCAGTATTTTAATGAGTTTGAATTATAGCTTGGTTTATTTCAAGGTCTCCGTAGGTAGAAAAAATCTGTGGCTCTTTGTGGGAAGCCATCTGGGACGCTGGTGAGATGCTAATCCCACAAGGGACTATAAGAACTGCTGAGATAGAAAAGGAAAGGAAAAGGCTGTTTGGTCCATGCAAATTCCAAGTGATGGTGCTGCATGTGTTGTGCTCTGCTTCATTGCCAGCTTCTTGCTAGTTGAGCTGAGTGGATCTGTCCCTGAGGCTAACAATTCCAATCTTGTGTCAGAAACAGCCATGGCAGGATCCTG
Organism: Phrynosoma blainvillii; assembly: GCA_026167975.1. Classification (NCBI taxonomy): domain Eukaryota; kingdom Metazoa; phylum Chordata; class Lepidosauria; order Squamata; family Phrynosomatidae; genus Phrynosoma; species Phrynosoma blainvillii. The sequence goes on from JANUYF010000004.1 coordinate 268,022,152, forward strand.
TGAAATCAGCAACCTCATCTCCAACTATATCAGTGCCATGTACCAGCAAGAGGAAACACCACCTGACCCAGACCTGTTGACCCACCTTGGGGATGATGACAATGTGTCTCTTTCTCTGTCTAATACGCACACAGCAATGGAGACAACAGGTAGGCTACCCAGTTGCATTGTGTAATGGGATCTGGGCCATACAGTCAGAGAGATTGAGAGAGAGAGAGAGATTGTATCTTGTATGAACATTTGATGCATTGGTCCTGGAAGACCTGGCTTCTTGCAGCAGGACTGTAGCGCCACAGGTACACTTTGTATGTTTGGAGGCTAGTATTTTAATTGGAACTCGTGGGAGATATTAATCTCCTTAACTAATATCAGGTTAATGGAAAGTAAATGCTGTGAATATCTGAAATATGCTATAATAATAAAATATACCTTTTTTCCCCAGAGCTTGGAAAAGTTACTTTTTAGACTACAGTTCCCAGAACTCTCAATCAGCATAGACATGGCTATAATCACTGGGGATTCTGGGAGTTGTACTTAGAAATTATCCCATCCCCTGTTCAGCTTTTTCCCCTGCCTTTATAAAACATAGGGCACCTTGAGCTTCTTCAGGTGTGAGGCATTCAAAGCAAAAGTTTAAACGAAGTGCTAAATTAAAAAAATTCTCAGTGTGAAGCCCAGATATGTTGACTGTTTCTCTACTCTCTGCTTTTCCAGAAGCAATAAACTTTATCCTGTGGCCTTTTGCAAAAGATGGACCATTGGGCATTGAATGTCTCTGTAGATACTGTTGGTTTTGGCTAAATACAGTTTTCTAATACAGAGGTGGGGCAAAAGTAGATCTGGGTCTAGAGGGAGATTTTGGTGCTTTGCAGTAGATCATTTTATTATCAGCAAGAAGAAATTTTGTGGTTCTAATTTCTACTATTGAAATGAAGAAAGCTGGGGTTAACCAAGAGCAGATTTTTGTTTAGAAGGACTACGAGCTTTAGTTGGTTCTGGTGTATAAATACCTGGCTCTGAATTCTAAGAGTACTACTTTTACATTAGACTCTGGCTGCTGGATCTTGAGGTTTTAGTTAAAAAGCAAAAACAACAAAACATAACAAAACCCAAAGTAGATCCTGCAAGCCTGGAACCTGCCCGCCCCTGTTCTAATGTAGTTATGACTGGTTGAACTGGGAGCTAAGAAACTGTTGTCCTAAATGACCTCACCCCAGTGGGGAGGGGCATGTTCAAAGATAAGGGAGCAGGTGACAGGTGTACGTGTTAACCCAACCACAGTGACTAAGCAAGATAAATCCAGTGCGTAAATGAATCAGCCGCACCCTGTGCCTCTCAGGCAGCAGACTGTTCCAGGGGTTGGGTTGGCACTGGCAATGCGGCATCCAGTGTGCCACCTGTTCAACTAATCCTGCTCCTTTCCCCTCTCCCAATTCTCCCCACCCCTGGGCAGGCAAGCCAACCTGGTATGGGGAGATGCCACACTGCTGGAGCAGATCTCAAGTGCTGGAATGGATCAGCTATCATGTGGAGAAGAACAAGTATGATGCCAGCGCCATTGATTTCTCTTGCTGTAACATGGATGGCTACACACTTTGCCAGTACTCACGGGACCAGCTAGGAATCATCTTTGGGCCTCTTGGGGATGAGCTCTATGACCGGTTGCATGAGATCGGTATGTGTTGCCATTTCTAACATCATCCTGTTCCTCCAAATGGCCCACAAGTTTGAACAGAAACTCAAGAATTGTATAAGCTGAACAGGATTGCCAAGTCTAGAACTACTCATCCCTGACTCATTTTCCCAGATCTTGGGAAATTTACTTTTTTGGACTACAACTCTGAGAATCTCCCAGCTAGTTGCCATGTTGGCCAAAGATATTCTGGAATTTGTAATCCAAAAAGTAAAATTGTCAAGCATTTAACTGTATTAGCTCACAGGAAGTCTGTCTGACAATAGCTGAAGAGCCTCTCAAGTGAGACAGTGATGGAAATTTATAATGGACAGTAGCATGGCAGCTGTCTGGCTCAATACTTGTGCCTTTTAATATCAGCTATGCATACACACACACACACACACACACACACACACACACACACACAAGCTTATCCCATCACTTTTATGCCATGCTGGAATAGCAAGCAGGGCTTCACTTGCTAAATTTCTTTATGCCCATTGTAATTAAAAGACAAAAGAACAAAGCCAATAAAAAAGATAGAAAACCTAGAAAGCATTCTAGGACCCAAGGACCATGGTTCAATGTCCCTATTTTGTCCTAACTTTCCTATAATCCAAGGGGTGGGGGTGCATCTTATATCTTGTCCCTGGATGAAATAAGGAGGGACACTGGGTCTTTTAAAAAGTGATGGCTTCATTACTCACAAACAGTGTTTTCTTCTTCTTGAATACTTGTAGCCTCTGTCCCAGATGAACTTGGCTGGATTATATCTGTGTTGAGGAATGAAGATGTCTCCCAAGAGGCCCTTCTGGAATCCAGTTCTTTAGGTGAGGAGATGAAGTTCTTGGCTGCTTGGTCTTGGTGCGGTTCTGTTCATGGTGTGTATGCATTTTTATGTGGGTATTGGAATCTCAACTTCTTCTTTTTTGTTGTTCCAGAACTGGGGAATTCATGTAGTCAGGATGACCTCAACGAGATGAAGTTTGCACACCCTTTTTCTCAGCCCGATCTTGGCTACATCTCTGGAGCCATGTCACCAGACAGTTCGGTGTCTTTTGCAGGTAGAATCCCACTCTTCTCTATTGGTTCTCCATTGATTCCTGCCAGGCTCTGGCTTAAGTAACATCAGGGCAGAGGCTGAAAAAGTTAATCTTGGAAGCTGCAGCCTCAGAATCTGCTAGCCAACATTGCCATGGCTGTGTAACCTGGGGGTTTCTGAGCAGTACAGTTTTTCTAAACCTCTCATGCCAGGCTCATCTGTCTTGAAAGTTCTAAATTCTCAAGTGTTCTGTTCCTATGATTAGAGAAAAGGATTAACAGTCTGGAAAGAGCTGCTTCCTCTCTACCTTTGCCGCTATATTGAATCCTCTGCTTGTATTCAAGTAGCAAGAGGACCCAGGCCTTAGCATGAGATCCCCTCCAGTTCCAATGCTATGCCCAACTTCTCTGAGTGGAGAGAACTTGGTGAATCTCACACAAGTAATTTGAGCAACACTCACTTCAGGTATTCTCCAGAAGCTGAGTTTTAACTTGGCTTTCCTCTCTCTGTAGGGACAATGTCTCAAAGCCCTCAGTCTCAGGACTCCGGTGGAAGTGACCTGGACCTTGATCCCATAGATATAAAGCATTGCCCCTTTTCTGATGGTAAGACATTGGTGGAGCTTTTCAGGAGGGCTGGGTTTCAAGACAGAAACAACTATCTAATGTTGAGTTGTGCCAGAATTCTTCCATAGCTTGAAAAAGCTGGTTTTAGGGATTAGAGTTGGCTAGCTGTGGGATTCTGTAGTTTGAAACAATAGCCTTTCCAAGCTGTCAGAAGACCCAGCTCAATCCCCTCCCCACCGTATGTCACCATCTTTTTATGTGTGATCTGTTATGATGTGGGGTGTGTTTTGTTTGTTGTTTTTGGCTGGGTTTAAAAATATCTCTTAGCTAGTAATGTTGTCGTTATTATATTGTACTGGTCTTTTTATAATGTTACAGACATAGTGCTGAGGGCACATGTGGATGAAGGGTAGATTATACATTTTAAAAATAAAATATAAATACATAAATGTCACCAATGCCTGTAGGAGGTAGGGGTCATAGACTAATTGTGTAATGTGAATTCTCACCTAAGCTTCAGACCTGTGCATAAAACTAGGTCTTGCAGGCAACTGAACATTTTCCCAGTCAAAATCCCTTCTTTAAAAGGAAAAAAATATGGAGAAGAACCTCTGTTCCCACAGTGGTGTGAAGAAATGCATAGAGGGAGATAAATGAGCCCTCCTTCTCCTTTTACAAGGGAAGGGGATTTAACACCAACACTTTTTTGTTTTACATACAGTTACTATGCCCCTAAGGTTTCCATAAGCTGGAAGCTGACTTGAAGGCACACAGCACACACATATACAGTATCTAAGTACTGGAGACTATGGGCCTTTACAGACTGCCAGAAATAATGCAGCTTGAGGCCACTTTAACTGCCCTGGCTCAGTGCTAAGGAATCATGGGAACTGTAGTTTATTGTGGCACCAGGGCTCTCTGATAGAGAAGGCCCAATGTCCCAGAAAAAAAATACAATTCCCATGATTCCCTAGCACTGAGCCAGAACAGTTAAGGTGGCCTCAACCTGCATTATTTCTGGCAGTCTGTAAAGGCCCTATATTTCTGAGGAAAGAACTGGCAAAATCACCTCTGAGTATTCCTTGCCTAAGAAAATTGCTATAAGTCAACAAGTGACTTGAAGGTGCGCAACACACTATTGAAAAACTAATAGCTTCCTCTTGTCAAAACAAAGTAACACCTATGATATTCAAAGAAGGGAGGGTGGCTAATCAAAGACCTTGTGATATCGGAAAATTCTGCCACAACTCAACATTGAAGGGAGTAGAACAGAGAGGAAAAAATTGTGAAGTTATCCTGTGGCAAATGGAAACACGTAAAAGTGAGAAACAGCAGTTGAAACAGAAGATGTTGATACTGAAGTGGTTATGTGATCTGGTTGCTTTCCCCAACCTGCCGTCCAACAGAGAAATTGGATTACAGCTCCCATCATCTCCAACTAGCATGCTCATGATGCTTAATAATGAGAACGATACATCCAAAGGACCCAAGATGGGGAAAGGTGCTCTAGAAGAAATCTCTCTTTACATTTTGTCTTAATTGTCACCTATTCCTAGAGTCATAAAATCATAGCATTCCCAAATGGGGATACTCTGATTACTCAGGTGATGAACAATAGTGTTATCAGTGTGTGGGGAGGGAATGTTTTAACTCCAGGTTAAAAAGTTCTGAGTCAAATGCCATCCTCCCTTCTAAAGTGTCAGTTCAACAAACAAACATTGGATGTCAGGGATGCCACTTGGAAGGACATTAGCTTGATCTATACTGGGATATTCATATAAGTGTGTCCTATTTCTCCTTCTCTTCTACTGGTGACTATGCAGAATATAAAAAAGAAGATTTGAAGAAACGGAAAAGGGGAAGACCCAGGAAGGCCAGCAAGGACAATAGAGACTGCCTGGAGACCAAAAAGAGCAAACACTGTAAGTATATCATTCCCTTGGGAAGGACTGTTCAAAGTGTTTTGCTAGTGCAACCTCCCCCAACCTGGCATCTTCTTGCTGTATAACAATCTTCAAGTTGTTTTAAATGTATGGCAACCCCAAGGCAAACCAACCATGAGGTTTTCTTGACAAGATTTGGGTTTTTATGCAGTCCAAAGTTTGCACCAATATTTAGAGCTTCTTGGATGATATCCTGCTTCCTGTAAAAATGTATTTTGATATGTTACTCCCATCTGCAACAACTTGACTTGTATATGCTGGCCTTTTATCACTAAGCCATGAGACAACATATGGAAAATGAAGGATGCATATGCTAGATCGACCAGGACATCCCCAGGGATCCAATGCTTCAATGGCCTTTGTACCACAGTGAGAGACAGGGAATATTATTGCCTTTAATCTGAAGCTGCACCTATTTGGATTGAACCTGAGTGTAATGGATTCAGTTTGAAGAAATCTTCACTCAAGTATCTTTCAAGACTTTTACATTCTTAGAAGTGTGCAACCTAATATAACCATGGATTCAAGCATCCATTAAAAATATAAAAATTCCAAAAAGCAAACCTTGATTTTGCCATTTTATATAATGGACACCATTTTACTAAGCCACTGTATATAATGGGGCTTGAGTATCCATGGATCAAACCACAGCGGATACCAAGGGCCCTGTAATAGTTTCAGGCAAATGGTAGTAGGTAATATACTAGTAGCTTTCTGGGTGATTTTCACTGGATTAGTAAAAATCCCTGATTTCTAATTATTTAATAGTAGCAGGAATGAAGCAACAACCTCTCTCACAAATTCTGTTGCCTAGGGCAACCAGGTGTGTATCTTTAGTAGGTAACCTATATTTGATTCTGGTACTTAGAACAAATTTGTGGGATGAGAGCGCTGTAATTTTCAGTGTTAAGTTTTTTGCATCAGGTTCTAGCTGGTGGAGCTCAGGATTCTAAGTATAAAAAGAAAAGTAGATTTGACAGCCTTGAAGTCTGCCTACCCATGATCTAGACAGCTGAATTATTTTGCCTTTTCTTTTTCTACCAGCCCCAAGAGGAATCCACCTGTGGGAATTTATCCGGGACATCCTAATCCATCCAGAGATGAATGAGGGATTGTTGAAATGGGAGGACCGGCGAGAAGGCATCTTCAAATTTCTACGTTCTGAGGCAGTGGCCCAGCTCTGGGGGCAAAAGAAAAAGAATAGCAGCATGACTTATGAGAAGCTAAGCCGGGCCATGAGGTAAGTGTTTATCTGTTCAAAATAGCAACTTTCCATGAAATAAATTGAACATCCTAGGGCAGGGGTTGGCAACCTACAGCCTGCCGGCCGGTTCCGGCCCATGGACCACCGCTTACCGCCCCCCGCCACCTCCTCTGCGTGTTTTGGCAGCCACGCGTGTCACGGACGCCATTTTGTTTTCCAAAGTGGTGGCCGTGACTCATTTGCGCATGTGCAGTACTTCTGCGCATGCGCAAACGAATCGCGGCTGCCATTTTGTTTCTCCAAATGCCATTTTGTTTCCCACAAGCGCGCACGCCGCCATTCACCCCCAGCCCACCGGAAGGGACCGCCAGAATGGACCGGCCCCAGGTAAAAAAAGGTTGCCTACCCCGTCCTAGGGTAATTAATATACAGCACATAGAAAATAGACAATGAAAATACAGTTGCAGTGGATCCAGCATGTCACAAAAATAAAAGTGTACAACAACTAAGAGACAGCAGGTTGTTAAAAGCCTCTTTAAAACATACATGTGCCAGCAAGCAGGACTAAGAAAAATAAATAAGAATAAAATTATGTCTTGCCACCAAAAAAAAAACAAAAAAACAGCAATGTGGGCAGGTTTATCCTGAAAGAAGCACAAGGAAGGAAGGAGAGATTAAGATGGTATCTGCATGGGCCAGGAATCTGGCCCCGGAACTGCCCTGATCTCCCTCTCCCCTGTTATCTGGTGCCCTCCATTGCAGATGGCCTGTTGTTTGCATGTGCATCCTGCTGTGCCATCTGGTGTAGCCCCCTCTGTTATACTTTGTCACTTAGCCTGAAATCAGAACAAGGTGCACAGCATCAGTCACATAGCTGGGCACCTTGTACTGACTTCAAAGTGAGTGATAGGCTGCACTGGCACCTGTGGAGGCTGGCACAGCAGAATGCATGTGCGGAAAGTCACCCAGCATTGCAATGGAGGGCTCTTCTTGGAAGATCCAGAGCAAATAATAAGGTTTCTTATTCTTTTTAAAAGAGGGCCATACTCCAGGTTTGGTGCTGAACCCTGGACAGTTTGCACCAGACTTGGGGGTTGGGTCTGCATTGTTTGGACTCCTCGCCAAGAGGACAGGGGGAGGCCATTTTATTTGGCCCATACAGACAGGGTCTGAAAGAGACAGAGAGGGAGGGAGGCAAATCTCCCTCTTACCTCTGTTGCATAGGTATATTTCCCTCCTCAAACCACTTCTACAATCTGTAACCTATGCCAAGCATCCTGTTGCTGTGTATCATTTCTTTGAAGCTAAACAATGGGCTGGCCCACAGCATTTCACAACCCTCCCATTCCACCCCAATACTGGTAACAAAATTGTACTTTAACACAATGCCTGAGGATGACAGGCTAGTTCTTGGCACAGGATGGACCATGTGGCACACACAAATGTCTCCTCTAGCACCTGGCCACCACTCCTACCTCGGCAGATGCCTCACTCTGCCTAAGGATAGGGCCAGCCTGGACCAACTAGAACTTTTGCCAAGGGAATTGTGCTGGTTGTTACTCTCTTTAAAAAACAGAAATGGGGAATCTGATGTGGTGGGTTTATTTAATAATGAGCTATCATTATTAAAGTAGTTAGAGTAGATCCATTGACTCAATGGAGCTCCATAAATTTTGATTTATGAAAAGTTTCCATTGAAATAAAGATCTACTGTAATTGGGGTTAACAAATGGACTTAGTCATAGTGCTGCATAGAGTAGAAAAACAAAACGGACAGGTTCCTGTCCAAAGAACTTACAATCTACATTTTAGAAAGGGAAATATAGAGGGAGAGGGGGAAAGGGAAAGAGAAAAAGATAGCAAGAGACAAAGACATGGACATTTGCTTACATTTGCACTGAGTTTGCTGAAGGGGAATTCCAGACATTAGGGATGAGGAGGATAAACGGAAAAGAAATGGTTATGATTTGAAGGATAGAAACCTGAGCTGAAAATCTCTGCTGTACCATGATGAAACTTGTTTATTAGCCATAGATAAGTCACAGTCCCTTAGCTTAATTTACCCCACAGAGTTATAGTGAGAATTACATGAGAGCCTCTTGTTCATCACCCTGATCCACCTGGATAAAATCTGATACATATCTGTTAACATGAAAATTATCCCAATCCCTGCCACACCTCTTGCTTTCCTCTCCCTGCCCCAGGTTTCCTATTTGACCACGTACTATAATTCCTCTCATCTAACCACTATCCAAAGTTTCTTGATCTCTTTGTGTCTCCTTTTTGTAAGATCCTGACTTTGTCACTCCTCCTATCAGGTATTACTACAAGCGGGAGATTTTAGAACGAGTGGATGGCCGGCGGCTTGTGTACAAGTTTGGGAAGAACTCCAGCGGGTGGAAAGAGGAAGAGGTGCAAGACAGGAGATAGGGAGCTTTGGCAGCTACACATGGACTTGGATTTAGCCCACTCTTGCTCAGAGGAAAACCTTTGAGCTCAAGGCACTGATTGTGGGCTCTGAGCCCTTTAAGCTGCTATCTCAAGCAGCGTGTGTTTAGACTCAAGCCCCTCCATTGGGCAAGACTTGTGTCCTGGCTCTCCCAGCTTGGGAGTTCAGGTAATTACAGCTGATATTTTGGCTCAAGTAGGTTATTGTGAACCGTTATTACATTGCTGCGATTGGACTCTGGCTGCTGTCAACACTCACTAGGATTACAATGCCTTTGGCTGTTTGAGATCCCGCACAGAGTTCATCGAGGCAGAAGGAACAGGCCGTTCTTGGCGAGGGCTTTGTCCCAGAGGGCCATTTCACAGGACATCAAATGGTCCACTGATTCTCAAAGCCCTCTCTGCACTGGGAACTCAGATTGGTCACTGTGCCTGGAGAATATGGGAATGCTGATAATCTTGATATCCACTCCAGAGCATTAGCTGGACATTTAGCAGCAGACTGGCTAATGCTCCTGTTTTAAAAGAGGCAGACATTAGTTTGCATAAGTAAGGCTGAGATCGTCTTAAATCTCAGATTGTCCTGGAGGGAAAAGCTTGGGAGCTTTCTGCTTGGCTCTTTCCCAACTATTTGCCAACTATTTGTGGAAAAATCCACTCCATAAAAGTACAGCAGTCTTCCCTAGGAATAGTGTCTTCTGACTCTTAATTTATGTGAAATATGTAAACATGTTTATATAATGTACATAGATATCTATTTTTTTCATACCTAAGGATGTGTGATTGTGTCAGGAAGCACTGGGCATTTTCAAAAACTGATGATTACTGTGTTTTTTGCTAATATTCAGCTGGGCTGAAGAAAAAAAAGGAGATCTTTATTTTGAAACTGGAAGAGTATTTGTCAGATGTTGTATTTCTGCTCGTTGGTGACTCCAGGGGAGCCCTGCATCTGCATGACATACAAGTCTCCTGCTTTTTAATAATAATTAACCAATAAATCATTGTTTTGTTGGTTTTTAAATCTCTTTGTGTGCTGTGTGTCAATAAAGGTTCACTGGCAGGGGATAAAAGCAGAGAATGGCTCTTCATTGGGGTAGAATGGAGTGGGGGTACATGCCAGAGGGAAGAAAGATGAATCTCTCACGTCAACATCATAGAAACATTTGGATGCTACATAAATCACTTCCAACTTATGGCAACCCTATGGTGACTCTAAGGTCACCTATTATGTGGTTTTGTTGGTACGGCAACCACATCCATGCCCCCGATTCGGTGCTTGCCGCCGCCACAGCAGTGGCTTTTTGGTGCTCCTGTGGTGCAGCGCGTGTGGACGCTGTGCCAAGGGAGTGCCCTGACACCTCCTACCATGCGGTGGGGCATGCGATGTGAAGCCGGCGTGAGGGCAGAGTGGGGATGGCCGGCGTGTGGTTGCCACGGCCCCACTCTGCCCCCAGGCCAGCTCTTTATGTCGGTCTGCTCAGCCCCTAAGACTCTTAGATCCTTTTTGTGTGTACAGCCGACAAGCCATGTGTCACCCATCCTATATCTTCAAACAAAAATCCACCAAACAGTTACACCTTTATTGGCCAACCAAAATGCACAATATACTTGTTGCAAGCTTTCGAAGCTCAATTGGCTTCTTCATCAGGCAAGATGTTACAAACCAAACAGGAGAAAAACAATTCAAGATTTTAGTCAGATGCCTGCATTTTGATGTTTCTGTCCTTATTTAAGATGGTAAGTGGAGGGTATCTTTTGCAGGCTGGCCTCTCCTCCTTCTGGCCATGTGGATATTGGGAGATTTGCAAAGACCAAGACATTTAAAGTCCATTTGCAACTCGACAAGGACCCCTCTCTTGCAATCCAATATGCCTGCATTCCTATGAGGTCACAGGCCTCTTTGTTCATTTCATTTTTACTGCCCAATTCAGATGCACCTGAGGAAGTAGGCTTAAGTCTACAAAAGCTCACACCACCAATTTCTTTCTTTCATTTCTCAAGGGTGCTACAAGATCCTTTTGCATACTTATTTAAATTATAAGCCTGATAGGCAACTGTCAAATTAACAATTGTAAATCACTTATGTAAAGCACCATGTACACTGATAGCTAAATAAATGGTCATCATCACCACCATCATCACAACAAAGTGAAAAGCTCTGTAGTCTTTCTTTCCAGAATGAGCAGAAATGGGCAGGCATCTATGAATCCCCTGTGGATCAAAATAAGATATTCTGGCAGGCATCCATTCAGTCCATCAAGTTTGGGGTTTGAAGGTACAGGTACTAGACTGCTTCAATCTCTTTGGGCCTTGAAACTTTGTTCTCTCCTCCTCCCCCAATTGTCCCTGTCCTTCTATTCCCATTTGCACAATCGGATCTCACAGATTATGCAAATTGCAACAATACTGAGGGACTGGTGAAGATGCTGCCTGAGCAAAAGCTTGGAAAAGATTTTAAAAATGGAATAAAAGTCCCAAACATCCACCCACTCAATCAACATGACCAATCACTGGAAATTCTGGAAGCTGTAGTCCAAAAATGTAACTTTACCTATTGACCTGAGCTTTCCCATGCCCAAGCAAACTCTGGCTTCTCATTTATTGACTTGCCCTGTAGCCCTTATGGATGTTATGTACATCAGACCTAAGCTTCTTTCTTGGTAATGGGAAATATTTTAAATCACAACCTCAGAGAACCATACAGAAACCTCACCGCTGGTATTGCTAATCATTCAGAAACTATCCATCTGACTCACAGGAGTGTCAGCTGATGGATTTGAATGCTCATCTACCCACAAAATATGTATGTCTGTTCTTTGGTTTTTCTGGACGCAAGCTGGTATGTCCAATTTCAAAGTAATATCAGATCAATTTTATGAATGCTGGAGCAGGGGGCAGGGGGCAAGAAGGAACTAGGAATAATATAAAGACTGGCAGGAACAAATATTACCACTCCATTATGCATAAGGATCTTATAGCATCTTTGAGACTCACTGGGAGAAAGAAGATGCAGCATTAAGTTTCATACACTAGTCTACTTCCTCAGATGCATGGAGACTTGTTTGTCTTAAAGGTGCTACAAAATCCCTTTGCATAGTTATATTCCAGACTGACACAGCTATGTCCCTCAAAAACACCCGATGAGTAATTTCCCTTCTTTTAGCAAGGCTAAGTTCAAAAGGCTAAGTAAATTATATTTACTATAATTTAAAAGGTGGTGGGAGGGGGAATCAAACACATACACACTGGAAGAGTCCAAGGCAATAGTGGCCAAGATCTTGTATCAAGAGATATATCTTAAGGTTCCACACAGGTGGAATTATGGCTGCATCCACACTGCAAAAATAATCCAAGTTGGCATCACTTTAACTGCCATGGCTCAGTGTTATAGGATTCTGGGAACTGTAGTTTTGTGAGATATGTAGCCTTCTCTGTCAGCGAGCTCTGGTGCCCCAACAAACTACAATTCCCAGAATTTTGTAGCATTGAGTCATGGCAGTTAAAGTGGATTATTTCTGCAATGTGGACAAGTTGTAGCATATGTTTGGAAGCCGCCCTGGGTCCCACTCTGGAGAAAGATGGCATACAAATGAAAAAAAAAAAGTCTTCCCTCTCACTCACTCCAGGACTCAACTTTTAGCTACTACAGCCCCAATGCCATAGCCATTTAGTGGCTGGTGGAGAGCAGAATGTAAGGCTAAGCCCCTATATCAGGATGCAAAACAATATCTTCCACCAGCACCTCTGGAAGTGCCAACAGATGCCATTGTTCTGCATCTAGATTTAGGGTCATAGCCAGATGCTTCTCTGATTCCTCTTATCCCCCTCCCCAGCTTTCAACTGGAGTGAGGGCTGCAACAACTATAAGATGAGTCCTGGAGTGAATCTTGGTAATTGCATGAGGTTGGTAAGGAACTCTAACCTCCACAAAGACCAAACAAAGGCTTGCAATGGTGTAAGTTCAATTTATGCCATTTTAACTCACTAACAGGATGCCAGCCTAAGTTTCAAACTCCCTAAAAGTTAACCTTTAAAGAATGAAAGTTATCATCAGAATTGTGAAAACTGCAAGAAACTAGGGAGAACATCCAAATGCCAACATCAAGCAAGTTCTTAATGAAATTACATCAGCAAGACAAATGTCAACACCCAACATAAACATTTAAATCCAGTAACTTGGTAAATGTTTCCATTTATCACTATAGCAGCTGTAAATACACACCAATATAATTTTAAACATGTTTTCATACAATGTTTAGCTGTGGCTGGTGGGGGATTAAGGACCTGGTCAGCAACTAGCTTTATTGGAGAACTGGTTTTAAAGATGCGTGGGCTAAAACCCCAGTCACTTCTACACATTGGATTATAATCTAGTGCCATTTCTACAGGCATGATTCCTTCAAAAACTCTAATACAATTCTGAGTTGACAACAGTGGGATTCAGATACATTTCCTCAAAATATATGTATGTACTTATTTCTTGGACTTTTAAACAGCCCACTTAGCCAGACTTCATATTAAAAATATAAAGTCCAGCAGTCAATACATTTAAAAAGACCAGTTTGGGCACAAAGGTCTCCTGTTCTTGATCTCTACTTTAGGGTACAAGTCTAAAAAATATCATACACTGTATCAGGACTCTGGGACACCAGGGTTCAAGTCCCTGCTCAAAGGGTGACCTCGAGCATGTATACTCTCATAGTCTTAGAGGAAGGCCATTACAAGCTTTGGTTTAATAAACTTTGCCAAGGAAACCTTATGACAGAGTCATCAAAAGTCAAAGGCAGTTAAACAGCGCAAAACAAGAAGACTGTGCTTGCCATGGTAGGGTCTTAGCAGCTCCAATCACATGAAACATGTTTTTCCAACAATTGCCACATATTTTGTCTTCCATCACAGAACTTCAAAGTGGAGTACAATGTCCACGCTTAGATGGATATTTTTATACTCAGAGCAGCAGTAAAAAAAGAGAGAGAGAGAGAGAGAATGTATGACAAAAAGTTACAGTGTCTTCAGTGGTTATTAAACTATATTAAACTATAAGATCCATCAATATATCTCTCATACAAGAACAAACATAAATCTCCTTTCTAAATGTTAACATGTTAACCCTCCAAATTAAATCATTTACAAAGATATAAGTCCTAACAAAAAGTCAATCAGATATTACTATATATTTATTTCCAAGTATTAGTAATCTTTACCAACTATTACTAACCTCAATTCCCCTCTATATAATTTACCTCTCAAATGCAAATACTTCTATTAAGCTCATCAAATTACTGAGTACCCAGGGGGAAACATTTCTCAAAAGCATTCTTATCTTGATTGTTTTGTTGTTTTCAATGAGAAATCTTTTCCAAACATAGCAGCTCCATTTTCTCAAAACAAATCAGTACAAGTCCTTTAATCCATTTTTACTTACAAGGAATTTACATAAAACATCAATATTCCAACTTTAGGAGTTTACTTCATAATTCTATGTTATGTCTTTATCCATAAAGATTTTTTCCCTTTTATTCACAAATTTATTAAACTTTCTGACTTCAGCCTGCAGTATTAAAACTTTTCAACAATAATGCTCACAATCTCATCCAATAATACCAAAAGTAGAGGCACTGAAACACATGTTGATGACAACCATTGGACTGAAGATTTCTTTTCATCTCATAAATCCTGTTATTGTTACAAAGATAGTTAATGAAAGAAAGTATAGTTGCCAACTTAATATCCATAAAGGCTTGTGTGCATCAGGATGAGCTGATGGAATTTGTCCTGCAATTCCACACCCACATCTGCACTTTGGTCACAGTCGATTGCCACAGTCCCCACAATCTTGAGCTTGTTTGGAGGTTCTAGCAGGGGAGCGCAGCTATCGTATACCCTTGACCGAAGAACGGTACACTCCTTCTATCTGGGATGGTCGTCCTCTTCCACTGAGCGCGCAGCTTCGGGAGGGACGCACATGGAGCAGTGAGGGAGGAAGGGGACACCCGCCTAGCCAGCCAGATCAGCCGAATCAACCCTGGCGATCAATGGGGTGACAGATGTCACAGCCAGATCGCCCTCACATCCAGTCCCCACAATCTTGGTGAGGTTTTTTGGTCCTTTGGGGGCAATCTTCTTGTTCCCCTTCTTGGCTGGGAAGGTAAATCACCAGTCAGAGCTGGCCCCTAGACCAATAATAGTGCTGTTGCTATGCTCTCTGTCATGGAGCCCCCTAAAACAGAGGATGCCAGTCAGCAGTTTCCATATCTGGAAGTCCTTGCACATCAACATTTTATATGTTAATTGTTAATTTGTAGAAATTAATTGGAAGAAATTTTTGGCATCCTTTTTTGGGACTTATAGCCTTGTCAGTGACCTAATATGTGTGCAAAATTGAATTGAGTAGTTTTGCAACTTTTGTGTTCAAGTAGTGTCTGTATGTGAATCTTCATAATTAACTGACAGTTCTGTTAAATTTCTGCAATATAGCTACAGATTTGCAAAGTTGTAAAATGAAGACTGTGATGTAGAATCTTGACCATTATTCCAGAAAGCTGGACACCTATACTAAATGAACAAACAAATAAATAAATAACACTTTTGTCTCCAACCCCCCCCCCCCCCCCCCCGGGGTCTGGTTTAGAATAAAGAACTCTGAAAAGGGAGAGAAGTAGAGGTCTTCATGAATTAGCATCTGTATGGCACATTGAGCAGGCACACAGATCATCTGGTCTTCATCTCTTCTCCCCTATAGTGAGATTTACTATTATTTCATTTGAGATTATATTAATTTCTTAAATTACATTGACAAATGAGTGAATGCAAATTTTATGCAAATCTGAGACTTCTCTTTTAATTGTGCTTTTCCTCTTGTTGGAATGAGGTGCTGATGTTGAAGACACTCCTTTAAACCACATGCAGACAAAGGAAGGGGGAAAAACTATTAGTGCATGGCACTGGCATTCTGAAACTTGCACTGAAAAACAGATATTGGACCCAACTTTGGTATGGACTGGCTCAAAACAAAGTCAGCAACCCAACCCTACCAGCATCATCCTGTGATGATAAGCACAGCTCATATATTGATGTAATAATTACTTTATGTAATGTGATATGTATTTATTTATGTGTTTTCTTGTTATGATTTTATATAGCCCTCTGAAGAAAGTCCTAAAAACTCTCACAGACCAAAATTAATCACAAAAATGAAACAATCATTTTTTTAAAGCAACTTGAGACATGTTTCCAGTTTTTTGTGTGGATTCTGTTGGATGCTCCCCAGTTTCTGCTTTTGACAACTCCAGCTCACCATATCAATTCCCAACTCAGCCATTAAACCCACTGGGTAACCATGGGCAAGTCACATCCTCTCAGCCTCAGGGAAGGCAATAGCAAACCTCCTCTGAACAAATCTTGCCAAGAAAACCCCATGAGAGGGTTGCCATAAGTTGGAAACAACTGGAAGGTACACAACAACAAAGCTCAGCATAAAATGATGATGTGAATATACAGACTTTATTTTAATGTGAACACATTGGTGCAGATATTTGCCCACTGCCCAAATCAGACTCAATTATTTATGAGCCAGTGATACAAACTGTGGACCAGATTTTGTGGTTAACAGTAGCTGCTCTAGCCCTGGAAGAACACTCTGAGAGGAGTAGAGGGGATAGTATGAATGTTAGAAACTTAGGGCCTGTACAGACCAACCAAAAGGGCCAGCCTGGGGGTGGAGTTGGGGGGGTGGGGCAACCGCACGCCGGCTGCCCTAACTCCACCCTGACACCGCAGCACAGTGTGCGGCATCAGGGCGCTACCTTGACGCAGTGTTTAGACACGCTGCCCCAAAGGAGCGCAGAAGAGCCACGGCAGTAAGGGTGGCTTTTTGCCACTCCAAAAAGGAGCGGCATTTGCCAGCTCTTTTTGCAGTGGCAAACTGCCAGATCGGGGCCGCGGCATGCAGTTGCTGCGGCCTCGATCCGGCACTCTGTACTGCCCCTTAATGTCATATGCTTCCTTGTTTATGTGGTCTTAATTCATTCAGTTTTTGATTTAATCTTATGCTTCTACTCTAAGAGAGGCAATTAATTTAGAAAGTATTCAATGAGTCCTTGTTATCCACTGGAGTTTGGTTCTAGAACACACAAACACATCCATGGACACCAAAATCCATAGATGCTCAAGTCCCATCAAATACAATGGCATAGTAAAACAGTGTCCCTTATATAAAATGGCAATATCAAGGTTTGCTTTTTGGAATTTTTAAAAAATATTTTCAAGCCATAGATGATTGAATCCATGGACAAAGAGTCCATGGATAAGGAGGGCTGACTGTATGTTTAATGGTACAAGCTCCACATTGTACTGCAGCCACTCACTCATAGACCACAAGGTTGTGAGTTCAATACTAGCCAGGGCTCAGGCTAGACTCAGGCCTGCATCCTTCTGAGGTCACTAAAATGAGTATCCAACTGTTGGGGGCAATGAGCTTACAGTTATAAACCACTTAGACATCCCATAGCGTGATATGAAGCGATATATAAATGAAGCTGCTTTCCTGCTTTGCTTTGCTTCTACTTTTAATTTGCAATTTATATACTCTGTATGTGAAAAACTGGACATTCAGTGAAGACTGCTGAAAATTTTTTTTATCACTGAAAAGATATGGTACCATTATAAGATTTGTGAATGGTTCCTCTGATTTCACCACTCAGACCATCTGCACAATGTTCAAGAGAGGACTGAATTAGGATGTGGCACATCGTCTTTCTCGCAATTCCTTAAGTACCTACCAAGTCAGAGATAACCACTTCATTTCCAATTTCTGGGTGTTTTTGTTTTGTTTTGTTTGCTTGTTTGTTTTAAAAGCGAATCCATTCTCATGTTGCTGTTTCTGTGACCTCTCAGAATAGCAGTCCACACCATCACATCTACTGGTGTAAAGAAGTTACAGTTCAGGTAACCATAACTAACTTCTGGTGAATTTCTGAAGGCTTTTTTTGGGGGGGGGGGGGAGTTTTCAGGTTGGAGAAGAAGCAGCAAAAAACCCAAAACAGATGAAGATATGTTTTTGGCCCCCAAAATGTAGAACATTAGAGTTAGGGAGTTCAGTGGAGGACAAGAGACTGCAAAGACACCCCTCCCCTGGACTGCTTGTAGCCCTCAGGCTGCGCAATTGCTTTACATTACAATGTGGAGCTGGATTGTTTTCAGTTTGCATACAACTAAAAGAAAGTTACTTGTACCGATGGCTTTAGAAGCAAAACCAGTTTAGGATTACATATAGACTTAGAATCAATGTATGTCAATTACTGCCTCCTCCCCTGTATTTCATCATGGCTGATTGCCATTGTATTATACCTGTTGTGAGCCAGCCTGGGCAATGAAGAAACTGTTTGTTTTGGTTAATTGTGTGCCTTCAAATCATTTCCAAGGGCAAGATTTCTTCAGAGGGGGTTGCCCTCCTCTGAGAATGAGAAAGTGCGGGTTGCCTAAGGTCAGCTAGTGGTTTTCTTTGGCTGAGTGGGGATTTGAACCCTGATCTCCCAAAGCCCTAGTCCAGCACTCAACTATACTGGCTCTCAAAGAAATGAAAGGATGGCATAATTGATGGATGTCCCAAAGATGTTGAAAAACAGCCAGAGGTCAAGCATGAACATTAGGTCCGGAATCTGCCTTCTATGGCCATAAAAAGCTCTATTCTGTGTAGCATTAAGCTTGTGGCGGTCTGGATGACAGGGAGAAAGAGGCATAGTTGCTGCATGAAGTAACAAAGCTCAGCCGGGAACAGGTTGGCACGGAGGGGGAGGAGAGAAGGGCACTGCTGGGGTTGGGGTGGGTGAGGTATTTATTTTCAGTCAATACTTAAGACAGTAGATTGGCAGGGAGGCAATAGCCGCTTGTCACGCATCCTGAAGTCTGGCAAGCTTGTCCTGTTTGCTGAGGCTCCGCCGTGGTGGATCTTATTACCTAACAGGGCCAAGAGAATGTTTAACCAACCTGGGTAGCCAAGCAATTCTTTCTGCAACTGTGCCAGCTATGACTTTAAGCAGCAACCAGGTCTTTTTTCAGAGCAACAGGAGAACCAGCCACTGAGAACAAATGATTGGAAAGGAAAGATCAAGTGCATAATTTTTACATCTTGGGAGGAGGGGGGGGGCACTGTGTGTTTGGATGACATCTCCCAGAATCCCCCAGCCAAAATGGCTGGCTGGCTGGCTGCAGGGACTCCTAGACTGTTTTTATAGGTGGTGGGGTCAATAATGCTAGGCAACTTATTAATTTTGCCTCCTTCAGGTGTTTGTAATGGGAGAGCAAAGAACTTTCCCCACCCATTTTCTTTCAAACATCTTTAAATATGAATACACTTTCAAGCAGAATGTGTACTTTTCTATGTGTCCAGTGTAGCCTACTCCCAAGTAAGTGTGCACAAGATAATACTGCATGCAACCTTTATTATTCCTGGAAGGGTTCAACAACAATGTCTGTCTTAGAGCTTGATTATTTTGTACCCTTCTGATTCATAATTTCTGAGGAGGCTCAACTACACAGGAGACGATGATTCAATTTTACCTGATTGTCGGAGGAGGAGCTCACCCCAACCTAGTCTTGCGGGACTTATGCCCACCTCCCATTATAGAGTCCATCACTGGTTGGAGGAGGTTTTTGAGTACAAGTATCCCAAAAATAATTTCCTTCTAAGCAATAGCCAGATCAGTCAAAGGAACAGCCACACACAACTTAGGGTTCTTTGTCACCACACAATTATAGTACTATCATCCCACTTTAGCTGCCATGGTTCCACCCAGCAGCATCACTAGGGTTGATGTCACCCGGTGCACCCGGTGCAGTTATCACACCCCCCCATTGCCCTCCTCCCATTTCACACCATACAGAATCCTTAATAATGCTTTTTTTGCACTGTTACTTGAAAATCATAATTCCCATATACCACTGAATTCCATGTTAACAGCTGTGACACAAACAACTAGCAAAATTAAAATTATACCTTAAAATTATAATACCATACATACAACCTAAATGTATTTGCATATACATAGTGAAGATTTGGTTAAAATGTGATGTTTTTACAAGAAAATTGTAAAAGGGAAAAAAAGATTTTTTTTAAAAAAAAAGTTAATTTCAAGTTTTGAAATTTGAAATTTGAATTTTAAAAAATTCTGGGGACTCTCTTTTTTCCTCCCACTGAGATTGACGTCACTCCCACCATCTTTTCAAGCATTTTAAAGGGAAGCAGATGAATGCCACAGCCTGTTTCTGCCAAATGCAGTGGTATCACCCCCTCTTAGGGTATCCACTCCCCTCGCACCCCCCATGTGATGCCGCTGGTTTCATCTGTGGGATTCTGGGATTTGCAGTTTTGAGAGGGGTATTTAGAATTCTCAGCCCAAGAGCTCTATTCCCAAACCAAACTGCAAACTCTAGGACACCACAGGATGCAGACAGGGCAGCTAGAGTGAAATCATAGTCTGATAGTGTTCATTTCAAAGGAAACAGGTTGTTTTCTTCTTGTGCCCTGTGAGTCGGAGTTGGCCTGGTACTGTTTTCCTATTAAGAAATCCTAGATAGTCAATGCTCCTGGAAAAACAGTGTTGGCAGTTCCTGGAAAGAATTCCTCCAGGGGCTGGGAGAGGTAGAGGTTATTCAGGGAGGGTGCGGCTGCCTCTGCTAGAAAATTCCAGCTTCTGGCTGATGTGAGCCCTGCTTATACTTTGCCGCTCTTCCTCTTCTCTGGTTTGTGATCTGGTTCTTCCATTACAAAAAACAATCCTTCTACCTTTAGCCAGCGTGGCCTATAGCTGTGTTCCCAAACAATCTGTAGGGCATGCTGTGTACAAGAGCAAGGGTTGAAGGCTTCACTGGAGAAAGCAAGCCACTATTTCTGGGGCCATGAGATCTCAGCCCTGAATCTATTTTCCAGAGCTTAGAGTTTGGGAAAATTACATTTTTGAACTACAGCTCCCAGAATCCAGGAGCCACCATGGGCAGAATCCTGGGAGTTGTAGTCCTCCAGGTAACTTTCCCAAGTTCCAAGATGGCTTTGTCCATTCTTAAAGCAAGTTGAATGTATGTAAATTCACAGAACATACAGACGTTGTATTATTCTACTAGATAGATTAGTATGTCTATCCACATCCCTTGTCACTTTTGATGCAGAGTAGTGGATTTCAGCTGAGATGAGATGGATCTATATACCCAGTCAGCCAGGGAGCAGTCAATAGACAATCTCAGAGAGGTTTTATCTCTCAAGGCTGGACTATTTCAAAATGCAAGCATGAAGATAACATGATAGGACTTCTCAGCTTTGCATATGCTGCCCTAGATTTCCTGGAAAAGGATTTAAGTGTAAAGTACAGATGAATAAAGTAGATGTGTTCCTCAGAATTATTTCTTTACCAGAAAATTTGGTACCAGAGGCAGAAATAACATGGAAAGAATAGGTATGGGTTTCTACATCACAAAAAAAAGAACTGTTCAACATGTTTCAACAAACTTTTTATTCAAAACAAACAATGTGCCCACATGAAATGAAACAACCAGTTTGTGTAAACCTTGCATAATTAAGCAAAACTATTTTGAACCTTCTTGAGACCACTTGAAGGCTTCTTCCAAAATACATCCAGGGATTTATTTCATTTCATTTCATCAGCCTCCACTTTTCTCATGATTTTCATTTGGTGGCCAAATTCAAAGATCCATGTTTTGTTAAATGTTGGAGGCAGTGAGGCAAGCTTATCTGCCCTCCTCTCTTCCCTGTTTTATTGCTCATTCTGGTTGCTATTTACATTCCCTGTTTTAAGCAGGCATACATGGCTAGAATCAGCTAGATTAAAAGCTTTGTTTATTGCATTCTTTACCCTTCAAGGTACAAATACACAGGTAGTCATTAGACCTGCTGAATTCATAGGCAGTTCAACTGAGGCAGTTCAACATGTTCAACTGAGAACAAGTTTTATTGAACACGTTGGGGTTGCACGTAAAGGTGATCAATTTATTCAAACATATATTGTTTTTGTATTTGATCATCTTTTGTTATAGGACAACAATGTACTACTATTAATGTAAATTAATTTATACAGTATGTTATCTTGTTTTAGTCTAATTTATCTTATCCCATTGTGTTTCATGCACTGTGTTTTCTCGTATTTCTCCATGTTTGATGTTCAATGCTGTGAAATTCTAGGATTTATAATGTGTTGTGGCACCAGAGCTCTCTGACAGAAGATTTAATATCTCACAAAACTATAAATTCAAAATATTTATAGCAATGTGCCATGACAGTTAAAGCAGCATCAAACTACATTATTTTTGCAGTGCAGACTGGACCTCAGGGGAAGGCAATGGAAAAACCCCTCTGAAAAAATCTTGCCAACAAAACCCTTTGAGATTGCCATGAGTTGGAAGCAAATTCAAGGCATACAACAGGCACCTGCACATAGCAGGGTCACTTACTTGCTTGCAAAATTAAAACAAATTTCCTCTGAATAGTGTTCATTTAACATAGCATGTAGCTGTGCATCCTCTGAGACAGGCATTATTCCAGCCAGGCTGCTAGATTGCTCCATAAAAGCTTGAGCTGTTGCCACCATTTACACTACAATTATGTGATATGGTCTATTGACTAATCAAACTTTTAAACTAACTAACTAACCTTACTGCAGATATGCTGCTGCAAACTGACATCAAACGCCTAAGCAGACTGCCAGAAATAGTGCACATTAAATTGAGGCACTGCCCTGGCTCAGTGCTAGGGAATCATGGGAACTGTAATTTATTGTGGCACCAGAGCTCTCTGACAGAGAAGGTTCAGTGTCTCAGAAAAAAATACAATTCCCATGATTCCCTAGCACTGAGCCAGGGCAGTGCCTCAATTTAATGTGCACTATTTCTGGCAGTCTGCTTAGGCCCCAAGTCTGTATTTTTCCATCTCTTCTTCACCACCCACCCAATACTAATGTAACTAAAAACCTGCTAGACAAAGGCTGAGGAGGAAAATTGCAGGGAGTTTATATGGGTATAAAATGCCTTTGTAAAAAGGAGTTTCACTGTCAAAGGCTTTATTAACAGAGGTATGCCTGTACAGGCTGGGGGATTCAGGGAGATGTAGTTATAAAAAGTAACTTTTCTATGCTCTGTCCCAGATATTTGCTTCCCTTGAACCAAGAGCACTAGCTCATTATTATGGGAGCTAAGAAAATGATTACAGATCACCCAGAGTGTAAATGGTAATGCAAAGTTGCCATCAACTGTAAATAGCCATGCTTCTGGTATCAAAACTTTGGGAAACATTTGCCTATACCTCCACATGTTTTAAAAATTCCCTTTCAGAAAACAGGTTTTGCTTTCACTTGCCAATCCTGATTGCCATATTTACAATTTTCCCTGAGGCAACATTAGCTGGTAACCCCGGACTCTTCAATTGCTGCAACAAACAAGATTATTACTTGTACAAGACCACTGGACTTAGTTAATATTACTGCCTTGCAGGCATCTTCAAGGAGGTGTCACATTGTTTTCTTGCTCTATGCTTGTGTGATGCCAAATAAGATGAAAGATGCTGGTGGTTAAGGTTTCAGGCACAATTTAGACTGTAAAGTCTGCCTGCCCTGCTGCATTGGACACGCCACATGAGTCACTTGCTAATGTAGTCCCTTTCCTTAAGGTCAATGATGGGCAAAGTCCAGCCCTTGAGATGTAAGACTGCAACTCCCATGCTGACTGACTCTACCATACCATAGTGGTAAAGAAGATGAGGTACAAATCAGGAAGTTTCTAATTTAAATTCACCTATCTGTCATGAACTCACTATGCAAAGGGATCTTATAGCACCCTTGAGACAAGGAAGAAGTTGGTAGCATGAACTTTCATAGATTTCACCCTAATTCTTCAGATGCATTTGGATCCAAATGCATCTGAGGAAGTACAGTTGGCCCTCCATTTTCACGGGAGATCCGTTCTGGATCCACCCCCCACCCCCTGGAAAAATGGAGATTTGCAAATATTCAAGCCCCATAGACTTGAATGGAGTGCGCCCCATTGATTTTAACGGAGGAATATGCAAAACCACAGACTTCAAGTCCGCGAGAATGGAGGGGCGACTGTAAGCTCGTCTACAAAAGCTCATGCTACCAACTTCTAACTTTCACTTAGTCTCAAAGGGACTGCAAGATCCCTTTGCATATTCTTTTTTCAGACTAACACAGCTATGTCTTTGAATTCTACCACCATGAACTCAATAGGCAGCCTTTAGGTAATTCACTCATATTCCACTGCAGTCCTCCCATCTGCAACAATGAGAATAACAATATGTGACTTATCTGGCAGGTTTGTTGTAAGGTTTACAGGTAGATATTGCATATGAAGTGCTTTATAACACCAGAAAATACCAAACAAATGGTTATTGTCAGCACCATCACCACCACCACTACATGCTGATAAGTTCTGCTAGACATTCTCAACAGTCTTTGGACATCAGCTCCCAGAACTCCTCAGCCACTCATTAGAAATTCTGGGACTTGATAACCAAAAACATCTGGAGGACAAGAAAATGAGAACCATTGTTCTGGATACAGTAGAAATGATGTTCACATTGTCTCCTGCTACAACACTACTTTTCCATGGTGGTGGGATTGCATTTTCTCCAGCCTCTTCCTCTAGGATAAGGGAAGTGCAACCCATGGGCCAACCACACTTCTGTGGCCCATAACAGACCCAGACAGTCTCCCAAAGATCTCCAACTTCTCCTACAATATTTAAAGTATTTTGGTATGGAGAATTTGGGCCAATTTTCACCTAAAAACTGTGCAAAAATTTTCCCAAGCACATATACACCAAAGACAATCCCCCTCCTCCAGGAACTCCCCCCCATACCTTCATTTCATCTATGAGCTTCCCGAAATGGCAATTGGAAGTGACACAATGTCTGCATCTGGCATCTGGATGGAGCAGTGTAGATAGCCATGGTCAAATTATGGTGTTTGTACCATCTAACTAAGAACTAGTTAAATTCATGGCTTGTTTGTTTGTTTGTTTGTTTATTATATTATTTAAATCCTGCCCTTCTCCTAGGACTGAGATTCAGGCAGCTTACAACATTAAAAACAATACAATTAAAAACATACAAAAATAATACATTAAAATAGAATTAAACTCCAGTCGCCCCTTCGTTCTCACAGAATGGAAGTCCGCAGTTTTGCATATTTGCAGAGGGGCGACCTTCATTTAAATGAAGCCTATGGGGTTTGAATATTTGTGAATCTCCATTTTTGCAAGGTGAGGGTCTGGAACAGATCCCCCATGAAAACGGAGGGCAAACTGTACAACAATAAAATAAAATAAAATAAAAAAGAAGATAAAAATGTACAACAATAAAATAAAATAAAAAAGATAAAAATGTTTAAAATACATTAAAATAATATAGCACCCCAGACCGTTTTTAAAAAGTTTTCTGTTTCGAATGCCTGTCTGGAAAGCAAGGTTTTCACCTGTTGGCAGAAGGCCGTCAAGGAAGGGACCATTCTGGTCTCCCTGGGCAGGGAGTTCCAGTCTAGGAGCAGCCACAGAAAAGGGCCTCTCTTGTGTCCCCACCAACCGTGCTTGTGATGGTGCTGACATGGAGAGAAGGTGCTCCCCTGAGGAT
This sequence comes from Phrynosoma blainvillii, assembly GCA_026167975.1. Classification (NCBI taxonomy): domain Eukaryota; kingdom Metazoa; phylum Chordata; class Lepidosauria; order Squamata; family Phrynosomatidae; genus Phrynosoma; species Phrynosoma blainvillii. The sequence continues at coordinate 268,047,678 of JANUYF010000004.1, forward strand.
CTCAGAACTCCAGCCAACTCACAGAGGGAGATATGGTCTGTCAAATATGTGGACCTGAGCTATACAGGGCTTTAAAGGTCATCACCAGCACTTTGAATAGTGCCTGGAAACAAACTGGCAGCCAGCAGAGTTGTTTCAACAGGGGTGTTGTATGATGTGTGTAACCCGCCCTTGTTAGAAGCCTGGCTGCAGCTCTTTAGACCAGCTGAACTTTCAGAACACTCTTCAAAGGCAGCCCCAAATACAGCGCATTACAGTAGTCCAAACAGGATGTGATCAAGGCCAGATCCAGCATCTCAAGGAACAGGTGCAATTGGCACACAAGTTTTAAATGTGCAAAAGCACTTCTGGTCACTGTAGAGACCTAGGCTTCCAGGTTCAAAGCTTTGTCCAGGAGTACTCCCAAACTGCGAACCTGTATCTTCAGGGCAAGTATGACCCCATCTAACACAGGCTGAATCTTTATTCCCTGATCTGCCTTCCAACTGACCAGGAGCACCTCTGTCTTATCTGGATTAAGTTTCAACTTGTTTGCTCTCATCCAGTCCATTACTGATGACAGACACTGGTTTAGGACCAAGACAGCCTCCTTGGATTGTGGTGTAAGGGAGTAGTAGAGTTGAGTGTCACCAGCATATTGTTGACACCGCACCCCAAAACTCCAGATAACCTCTCCCAGCGGCTTCATGTATATGTTAAATAGCATAGGGGACAACACAGAACCCTGCGGGACCCCACAGGCTAATGGCCAGGGGGTTGAGCGGGAGTCCCCTAGCACCACCTTCCTGCCCCTCCAGGAAAGAAGAGAGCCACTGTAAAACAGTACCTCCAAGCCCCATCCCAGAGAGAAGGTCCAGAAGGATACCATGATTGATGGTATCGAAAGCTGCTGAGAGATCCAGCAAAAGCAGACTGCCAGAAATAGTGCACATTAAATTGAGGCACTGCCCTGGCTCAGTGCTAGGGAATCATGGGAACTGTAATTTATTGTGGCACCAGAGCTCTCTGACAGAGAAGGCTCAATGTCCCAGAAAAAAATATAATTCCCATGACTCCCTAGCACTGAGCCAGGGCAGTGCCTCAATTTAATGTGCACTATTTCTGGCAGTCTGCTTAGGCCTAGGGACACACTTCCCCTGTCTAGTTCCCTGCATAGGTCACCCACCAAGGCAACCAGTATAGTTGTCTCTTTCTGCACTCATTAGTTTATCTTTAATGAGATTTATTTTATATGTAATTTTATGGAACTTGATGTGGGGCTTTTGTTTTACATTACTCTGGCTGGGGGGCAATTTGGTGTTGGGTTTTGTGCTGTTTTCAGTGTCTACATGCAATGTAAAGGCAATGCTCTCAACTCAAGATCACATTGCATATTACAGCTTAATAAATGTGGAATGGAATAACCATATATATACCTATTAACTCTTGGTTACTGCTTCACCCATATATAAACAAATTAAAAGAAAGCAAACAATTCACCTTTTGTCTCTCTAATAATCCTGAGTGCACATTAAGAAATCACCAGTGTATGCTCTTAAAAAGGCTACCATGGGGGCCTTTTCTCTTTGTCATTCTGCTGTGTTCTTTTTAACAGCATTGTTAGAGAAGCCTTTCACAGATTCTGCTCCCACACAACAGCAATACCTTTGCTAATTATATAGGTAACACAATAAACTAGAGGGGGTGGCAGTTGGCATGTTGACCCTGCCAGGAACTTGCATAGTATAACAATAACTTGTTCAATCATTAAAAATTTTTGCAACCATTGCCTCCTCACGGGAAAGCACCATGCCAATTGTCATCTGGAATGGAGAGATCCAAAGGCAACATCAAGGACATTGCAAGGTAGGTAAGCAGGCAGTGATGGCTATGCCAGTCAAAGAGCCAGCTAACTCCTTTATGCATATGAGACAAGTCTGTACTTGCAGTCTTCTCTATCGCTTAACAGTCTCCAAAGTAAGGTACAGTTTCATGTTGGCTTCTCTGGTGCCCTTTGCACATGTTCAAGGATTAGAAAGTCTATCCCTTTGGTTAGTGCAGTAGAATTTTCTAATGCATTAAACCCAACTGTTACCTAACTCCCTAACCAATCTTTTGCTATGGCATGCCTTTGGGGAGACTGCCAAGACCCCAGTACAAAAAAAAAATCATGCTTATGCACAGATCCCATATGAAATGATGAAACTTGTTCATGGAGAAATGGCTTGTGGGTTGTGGCCTGTGGTCTTAAATTGAGAGACACCACTAGCAATCTGTTGCCAGCATTTAATGACACAGAAGTTGAAAATACCATCTTATTCCACAGGTAGCCCAGATGCTGTTGTTTAGAAGCCCAAGGGCCAAACCCAGTATGGCAGTGGCTGATGTATGAACAGGACTGTCTCAACAATTTAGGAAGAAAGAGGTGTGGTCTTTGGGATAATAAAACTATGTGTGTGGATGTCAGTAAGGAATACAAGAAGTTGCTTTATATACCAAGCCAGTCTATGTATCTGTCTAGCCCAGTATTGTCTTCCAGTGATCTGGATGTTTTCAACAACAATGCCCAGAAGTTTTTGCCATAATGACCAATGACCGACTTGAGTTGAAGTCCAAAACATCTGTTAGACCAAAGGGTGAAAACCAACCCACTATTCCTCATTCTCATGATCTCCAGGTGTATTGGGCTCTAACACCTGTTGTTTTCAAACCTGTCATCCAACACATCTGGAGATCACCAGGTTGGGACAGGCTTGTGATTGGCAGCTGCTCCCCAAGTCCTTGAGAAAGAGAGATCTTTTCCAATAAAGCTTCAACCTGAAATCCTTTTAGCTAAAGATGTGAGGACTGAATCTCATGCCTTCTGCACATTATCAGAACTGCTGTGTGGTGTTTGACTCTAATTTTTCCCTACCTCTGTGTAGACTGATGAACGTACTGATCCATGCTACACCATGCAGGTGATTAGAAAATGACATGTTCTCACAAGAGAAGTCCTGCCTTGTACACAGACCCCAAAAGCCATAGGCATAACCAATAACATACCTTCTAATTGTCTGGATTTGGTAGGGACCATCCTGATTAATCCTCTGTCATCCCACTTTTACATTTTAAAATGTCCCAGCTTCTCTTTGATCCTCCCACTTTCCCTCTTTGTGCTGCAAACTGAGTTTAAAGTGCAAAAGTAGTTTACAGTCAGTTAACATTCAGTTAATACAGCAGCAGGGGAGGAGAGGAAGAGGCAGAAACTTGCCCTTCTCAGTAAGCTCAGACAAAAGCAAACTGCTGCAGGCTATTCTAGCTTGTGTGTTTTCCCTCAAAAATAATGTTAGCCATTTGGACCACATTGATGTTGCTTAACCACGTGTCCTGGTTTTCATTTGTGAAATGTTGAGGGTATTCAATAAAGGACTAGCATTTGTTGGCACAAATATGCCCTTACCACATCAATATAATATCAAACAGTTTCTGTTTTCCCTGAATTTCTGTCCACTGACACATACTAGCTTGCGGGCAGGCAATAGTAACACCACTAAGAAAAGAGAATATTTTGTGTTTTTCTTGTAAAGTTTGTTCTAGGTTGTTATGGTGTATTTGTTTACTACTAACTAGCCCTCTCCAGCCCACCAATGGCATTACCTCTCCATAGTTGTAAGACTGGATTTCTGTAATGCGCTCTACATGGGGCTACCCTCATGCTTGGTCTGGAAACTTCAGTTGGTACAAGATATGGCAGCCAGAGTGGTCTCAGGAGAGATCACATAACCCCTGTGTTAAAATCTCTTCACTGGATGCCTATCAGTTTCCGGGCCCAGTATAAGGTGTTGGTTGTTACCTTTAAAGCCCTAAATGGCTTGGGTCCAATTTATCTTTGGAATCGCCTCCTCCCATATAATCCTCCCCGTGCACTCCAGTCCTCTGGGAGGAATTTGCTTCAGCCACAAAAATTTAGGCTGTCTACTACCTCCCAGAGGGCCTTTTCGGTAATCGCCCCCAGATTATGGAATGGCCTGCTGGACGAGATCCATCAGATTACAAGCCTGGGTAGCTTTAAAAAGGTGGTAAAAATGGATCTCTTTTGGCAGGCCTTTCCTGATTGATCCCTGCCTTAGGAGCTATACCCTTGCCCTTTATGTCTCTGATTGCTGCTGTCTGATTCTTCTGTTTATTGTCTATTTATTTTTATTCTTCATTGTATGTTATTTATGATTTTCTTGCTTTTAATGGATGTTAGTTTAATACGTTTTTATGGAGGAGGGTGGGAGGTTGGGGTTTTTAGATTGTACTGATGTATTTTAATTTTTGTAAGCCGCCCCGATTGTCTTAACAGAGGGACGGGGTATAAATTATTATTATTATTATTATTATTATTATTATTATTATTATTATTACATACTCCTGAGAGACAGGAGGCTATGCTGATGGCAAGTAAAATTGCTGGTAGGGTCTCCCATGTCAGACAGGCTTTCACTGAGGAGCCAGACTAAATGTGCGAAACAGCTACTAGGCAGCAGCAACTCACACCAGAAGGATGTTCAGTGTTCACATGCTCAGAGGTAAAGGAAAGTCTGATGCTGCACAACACATATTATAGGAACATAGAATGTGAGAAACATTAATTAGGGAAAGATAGGGGGGATGCAGACCAGGGCGTTTGGAGCGCCCTGGTCCGGAGCGCCGCGGGGATATGGCAGCCTCACCGCGGCGCCTCCCCGGCGACCCTGAAAGGAGCGCCAAAAAGGCACTCCTTTCATAAGTCGCAAAAAGAGCGCCCTAAAAGCGGCGGGCGCCCTTTTTGCGACTTATCCTCCACAGCATGTCCGGACGCTGTGGAGGGAGGTCGCCCTGAACGCGTCCGGCGTGCGGTGGCCCGGAAGCGCTCAGGGCGACCTCAGGAAGAGGAAGGGCCGCCGCGCGTGCGGTGGCTCCTCCTCTTCCGGGCCTCCAAGACGACTGTTTTAGTCGTCTGCTTAGGCCCATAGACATAGGGCCTAAGCAGACTGCCAGAAATAGTGCACATTAAATTGAGGCACTGCCCTGGCTCAGTGCTAGGGAATCATGGGAACTGTAATTTATTGTGGCACCAGAGCTCTCTGACAGAGAAGGCTCAATGTCCCAGAAAAAAATACAGTTCCCATGATTCCCTAGCACTGAGCCAGGACAGTGCCTCAATTTAATGTGCACTATTTCTGGCAGTCTGCTTAGGCCTATAGTTAAACAAGAAATGGAACATATAAACATTGTAATACTTGATGTGAACAAGCTAAAGCGGACAGGAATGGGACATTTACAGTCAGATAACTGCACATGTTTTACACAGGAAAATAAACTCTAAGAAGAAATGGGGTGGCACTGATAGTGAGGAGAGGTGAAGCAAAAGCAGTCTTGGCCAGGATATGGATACAGTCTGACTGAATAATATCAATAAGACTTCAGGGAAAACCATCAATATAACCATAATCCAAGTTTATGCTCGAGGCAGAAGCATAAACTCCAACTACAGAAACAGAAGCAAAGGCCTTCCCCCACATGAGAACTAGGCCAGAGTTTGCTATCTGCTGTTGTTCCTGAGCAAGTGCTTTTCTCAGTTTCCATTTTTCAGGCATTCATTATGTAACTGCAGTTGTTAGAGTGGTTTTTCAGTTATGTGTTTACTCATCCATTTGCGTAAACGAGGTGAGGAGAGAGATTGAGATGGAGCAACACAAAATCCTTGATTGGACACACCCTTCCAGGATCAGGTTTGTTACATTTATTTATTATTTATTATTTATTCATTTAATTTCTGTCCTGCCTTTCTCCACAAAGGGATCCAAGGTGACTCACAAATAAAATTCTAAAAAACAATATCACAATAAAACAACTAAAAACATCAACTAAAAACAATATAAAATACAAAGATTAAAGCCACAATACCCATATAAAATCCAACCCATAATTTTGCATTATGGATTAAAAGCCTGCTTGAATAGAGCCATTTTTGCCTGCTGCCAAAAGGCAAGCAAGGAGGGTGCCAGCCTTGCTTCTTGTAGAAGGGCATTCCAGAGGGCAGGAGTAGCCACCGAGAAGGCTCTCTCTCATGTCCTCACCAGGTAAATTTGTGATGGTGGCAGGACCAAGAGAAAGCCTTCTCCTGAAGATCTTAGAGCTCTAGGTGGTCATGATGATCTTAGGGCTCTAAGAACATGGTGCAGACTTTCTGCGTTTGGGCTCTGTAGGGATCAAACTGCTTAAAGAGACCTGTAAAATTCCATTTAACTGCCTGGAGTTATTCATGACAAAGCAGAATCAGAAAGGAATGCTTCTGGTGTGTAGAGATGTGTGCACATATTGGAGAGGGCTTTGTTGTTAACTGCTTCAAATCACTTTGATTTATGGTGACTGTATGAATGAGAGACTTCCAAGTCCCTCTATCATCAACAGTAAGAGGAAGGGGTGAATGGGGGGGGGGGGGAACCAACAGAACAGAAGAATTAATCTACATCTTTGCAGAACTTGGAAATGTTACTTTTCAGGACTACAGTGCCCATAATGCCCCCTCTACCATGACCAACAGCCTTGACAGGTGGAGGGTTCTAGGCATTGCTGTTCCCTAAAATCAGTGTTTCCACCTAGCTCCTAAGGCATGCTTATAGAGGTGAACATCTTTTCCCCTATTTTATATTAAGAAGCTGACCATATAGTAACCATCTTTCCAGAGACTACTTTCTGCTCTCTTTAACATGGAAGACCAACAAAATCATCTTTGGATTTCTTGTATGTGTTGCTTTGCAGATAATAACATAGGCAGGATAAAGTTGATAGATGCACAGGTTGAAGGCACATATGTGTACACCTATTTTGTCTTGTGGGTTGATATTATCCAGGGATCCTTTCCTTGTATCCTCCAACATTTCACAGACAAAAACCTAGGCAAATGTGGCCAAGCAACATCAGTGTGCAGTGAAGATTGCAAAAAATTTTAATAAAGAACAGGCAAGCTAGGAGAGCCAGCAGCAGTGCTTGGATCTACTGCGAAGGGCAAGACTCCACTGTCTCCTTCCCTTCCTCCCTATGCTAAGTTAATTAAGTGCAAAACACTTTTGCAGTCTGAACCCAATTTGTAGCAATTTAACTAAACTGAGAACAAAGAGGGGAAATGAGGGAAGGGAAAAACTGGGACATGTTAAAGTCATCTGAAAAAGTGGGATGATAGAAGATTAATCAGGACTGCCTCTGCCAAACTGGGATAATTGGAAGGGATGTTTTCATTCATATTGGTAACTATTTCTAAGTAATATAAAGTCGTAGGCTTTCATTGCTGGCATCCATAGTTTTTTGTGGGTTTTTTGGGTTGTGTGGCCATGTTCTAGAAGAGTTTCTTTCTGATGTTTCTCCAGCATCTGTGTTCTGCTACTGACACCAAACGCAGTGTCCAAACACGAATCAGGGAACATGGGAGACACTGCAGACTGGGCCAGGCAGAAAAATCAGCAGTAGCAGAACACATTATAAACCATCCTGGGCATAAAATGCTGTTTGAAAACACTGAAATTCTGGACCATGCCAACAACTATCAGGTCAGAATGCACAGGGAAGCCATTGAAATCCACAAACACTTGGAGAAATTCAACACGAAAGAAGAAACCCTAAAAGTAAACAAAGTTTGGCTACCAGTCCTGCAAAAGAGGAAAATCAGCACTCAGCAAATGCAAATGGGAAACCACCCAGGGTCAGAGGCTTTCCCAGCAGACAATGATCAACAATTAGCAGACAATAATCCTCTTTTGCATATCCTCCCACCCTGAGGCCCTGCCATCAACAAGAGAGCCATGCACAGTTTACATGGAAACCACTCTTCTCTAACCAGGGTCTCACAGTTTATATATACCCACTCTCTTCCATTCCAGCATTCTCTGAAGATGCCAGCCACAGATGCTGGCGAAACGTCAGAAAGAAACTCTTCTAGAACATGGCCACACAACCCGAAAAACCCACAAAAAACTATTTCTAAGCATATCATCTTTCCTGTTGATGAACTGAGCATGTCCCTGCTCCTTTGCTCCACAAAACATGATTGCAATGTTTTATATTCCAAACCAATCTACAATAAGAACTGCATGGAATGTTCTGGCCAAGATCCAAATGTGCACACGTGTCAAGTACTTCCCTGTGCACTCAAGAAATACACACACACACACTGTTGGATCTATTCCTTTGAAGTTGTTATCTGAAGCTCTTGAGTTCGAGTATAGTTTGTGAAAGCCAGCATGGCATAGTGGTTTGAGTGTTGGACTTGGACACTGGGAGACCAGGGTTTGTATCCCTGCATGGGTGAGCTTTGGAAAGTCATACTCTCTCAGCTTCAGAAGATGGCCATGGCAACTCCACTCTGAAGAAACTTGCCAAGAAAACCCTGTAATAGGGTCACCATAAGTCAGAAACAATTTGAAGGAACAACAACAACAACAACTAGTTTGTGCATATTTGGCATGTGGGAATATAGAGTATAGAATTATTATTTCCATCATTTTATTTTTAAAAAAGTAGCACATGCAAAGAGAACTCCATACTTTAAAAAGAATTGTAATGTAAATTGGAACAGCAATTCAAATCTAGGAACACATAATTGTAGTGTAAATGGTGGCAACAGCTCAAGCTTTTATGGAGCAATCTAGCAGCCTGGCTGGAATAATGGCTGTCTCAGAGGATGCACATGACATGCTATGTTAAACGAACACTATTCAGAGGAAATTTGTTTTAATGACCCTGCTATGTGCAGGTGCCTGTTGTATGCCTTGAATTTGTTTCCAACTCATGGCAACCTCAAAGGGTTTTGTTGGCAAGATTTTTTCAGAGGGGTTTTTCCATTGCCTTCCCCTGAGGTCCAGTCTGCACTGCAAAAATAATGTAGTTTAATGCTGCTTTAACTGTCATGGCACATTGCTATAAATATTTTGAATTTATAGTTTTGTGAGATATTAAATCTTCTGTCAGAGAGCTCTGGTGCCACAACAAATTATAAATCCTAGAATTTGACAGCATTGCGCCGTGGCAGTTAAAGTATTGTCAAACTGCATTATTTCTGCAACGCAAGACCAGAGAGAGTATAACTTGTACAAAATCACCCAGTAGGTTTCTATGGCTAAGCAGAAATGCAGACCCTGGTCTAGAGTCCTAGTCCAACATTCAGACCACCACTACACCATACTGGCTTTTGTGTGCAGATGGAAATAGTTAAAATCTCCCCAGCCACATATTTTTTTTAACCTCCTGCAAGACCCCTGCACTGAGTTAAGGCCTCATACCCTCAGTTGCCTATATCCTTCCTATTCTTTGGGGCAGTAAAGCTAAAGGCCACAATCATAAACACATTTACTTAGAAGTAAGTTTCACTAAACAAAAGAGGCCTTTGTTCAAACATTAGCAAACATAGGATTAGAGTGTAATTTGAATACATCTGGTCCTCTAGTGAAGCACATCGATGACTATTGTGTGTGTGTGTTTGTGTGTGTGTTTTCTAGTTGTATAAAGAGTAGAAATGCATCAGGTAATGCTTTTCCTAACACAAGGATATAGTGTTTCATGGCTGAATTTCTACCTGTATTAAGCAGCTATTAAAGGACTTGCGGAGAGCCAAGATGATATAATGGTTTGAGTGTTGGGCCATGACTGTGGGGAACAGAGTTCAAAGCTCTGCTCAGCCATGAGTAAGTCACACACTCTCAGCCTCAGATGATGGCAACAGAAACCCCCCTCTGAAGAAACTTGTCAAAAAAATCCTGTGATAGGATTGCCTTAGGATCACATAAGTTGGAAATGACTTAAAGGCACACAACAATAAATAACTTGCCAGCCCTGTAACAATTCCCTCTCTCACTGCCTCTGAACTGGCAAAATTGGCTGGGCTGGAATCATGTTAGTGACATGTGCAGGTGTAACCATATCCAGCTGATGGGGGTGGAAATCAAGAGCCACATGAGGAACGTGTACTAATGAACATCTGGTGGGGTGTACATGATTTGCAATGGGGCTCTGCTCAGTTTAGACTGAGGCCCCTCTGCAGCGCATGCAGAGACCCAATGGGAACATGAGCCACTGTGCACTGCAATTGCACAATGAGGCATTAGCCATTTAGTAGTAATCCATATATGTTGTGCTAAGTGGTATCTAGTATAGGGACTGCATAATGTACAGCATTGACTAGGATGGAATTGTCACATTGCTCATGTGGAATTGTCACATTGCTCATGTTTATCCATGCTACATTGCATTACATTTCAGCCCTAGTCTTATGGGCACAGCCCTGGAGAGTAACAATAACCAGTTGTTTTGCTACATTTGCAGAGCTTTAGACTTGTTGCTTGTTGGATGGAGCAACAGCTGGGAAAGTGAAAGCAAATCTCTGGCATTTTTGTCAGTGCTTTTTGATAATGTTGAGCCTGGCCCCTCCACAACAATCCTTTCCAATGAGTCACTGGACCTCTTAAGCATGTGAGGTGGAGTTAAGACAAGTTCAGCATGACCTGATTATGGGGAGGGACTGGCAGCTAACAAGTGGGGTGATGGTGACATATTTGCACAAGTCTCTGCCAGCAAGATATAATGCTCAACAAAGCCTGCATTACTGTCCTTACCAGTCCTTGGATTTTTGGCTTCCTATGGTTGGTTTTGCAGAATCCACAAATAAAATAACATCTGGCAGCTGCACTGTAAGGTCCTTCTTACAGGACTTAGTGTAAGGTCACTAAGTGTGATATATTAAGCATCAGCCACAGTTGGATAAAGCACATAATTCAAAACAGCAACTCCAAGTCTAAGAAATGAGGGGGAAAAATATATACACACTTTTCAAGGCAGTGAGGACTGGAGAAGTGTGGCCATTAAGCCCTGATATTTGGGGATCTTAATGATCTTCATTCCTACTTGTAAGGATCTTAGACTGCATATTAATGGAGTTAGACCATGGCTTGAGGCACCATCAGTGTAGTATGTATCCACTATATGCCAGAAGGAAATTCATGCTATTACATGGCCCATGTGCGGGAAACACAAAGGGAAATGCAGCTCCAAATGTAGTTCCTCATTTGTATCTGCAATTTCTCTTCAATGTCATGTCAAAAAAAAAGATGTATGCACAAATCATTCCCCAGATCTGCCTGCATCTACCTTGGCTGTGTGCTCAATCTACCTTGCCAGCAATTTTGGAGCAGCAGGATAGGCTGGGTGTGTGATTCTAAATTATCCACCTAGGGGCTGATATAATAAATAGCCTAATTCTGCCTCTGTATTCTGGTGGAGATAAAGAGGCAAGGCCATGACATGCAAGAAGTGTTATTCCTATGACCTTGCTGCTGTGAATACTATATTCTACAATTAAAATACCAACCTGAAGAAATGCTGTACTTATGCTATACCCATTTCATGCATCTGCTGGCACAGTGTTGTTGTTGGTTCTCAACACATCACATCAACAGCATCAGATGATAGGATCATGTGGGCAAGCCAGATTTGGATTAAGGGATCATGTGAGCCAGCAATGCTGTGGCTACATTGGCCTGATAAGTCCTTAACATGTACTTCCTTCAACAAAATACAGCCAATGTGGTGTGGCACCCAGCCAGTCTGACATGTGGCATTCAAGGTGCAGCTGTAATATGGGAACCGGGCCTTAGTGGGAATGTATGACTGCACAGTGTTCAGCTTGTTAGTAAGTGGCAAAAAGTGGAAAATAGAAGATTTACACAAATGTGCTCCACCTCTCTTAATCCCCTCTCATTTTCAATGATGATTCAACGGCTGCTTCAAAGTGTGAGAAACTGGCTGAGATGTGTTTGCAGCTCAGCAATCATATGACAAAGTTGAGGGCTGACAGAGAAGACTTCATTTGTTCTCAGCCCACTCAAGTGGAAAGTGATAACATTGTTGCTCAGGAGATGAGCTTCATCAATAAGATGAAGAAGGCTATATATTTGCTGTCTTTCTTTATCTATATTTTGATAACCTTCTAGGGCATATACACAACGATGGGTAGAGGTGTTGTATAACATTTGCACATTACCCATTAAGCCTTTGAGTACAGACTGAGAACCAGGTCCAAGGAATCAAGGACACTGGGAATATGGCCTAGAATTCCATTCATGATGAATGCCAGTGTATGCTAGAGGTTATACTTTTAAGGTTGTTCTCCAATGGCTGTATTCTGAGGATTATTATGGAACCAGAATTCCACTGGTACAAGCCTTGTACTTTCAGAGCATTGCATAAATTAGGGGTAGGCAACCTTTTCCCTTTAAGGGCCGAGGGACTTCAGCTCCCAGAAGCCTCAGCCATGTTGGCCAATAGTCCCATGTTGGCCAATAGCTCCTGGCATTCTGGGAGCTGAAGTCCCTCGGCCCTTAAAGGGGAAAGGTTGCCTACCCCTGGCATAAATGCATCCCCAGTGCACTTTGATTGGTCTGTGCATAACAGCAGTGTGCCATGGTATGATCCAGTATGTGAGTGGTCTAGTATGGCATAGCTATACTGACCTAAAGTTATATTATGCCACTCTCTTCCATTTTTACCACCATCTGCAAATAGTGGAGGAAGGTAAATGGGAAATGAGGGGATTCCAAGACCTACAATTACACTTTCAGATGTCAACTTCTTCATGGTGGTAACTCTAAACACAGAAAGGAAACAAGGATAATAGGAACACGTTTTATACTGAGTCAGACTGCTGACCCATCTACCTTAACATTGTGTGATAGGCACATACTCTTTAGGGTTAAAGGAAGGATTCTTTCCCAACTCTATCTGGAAATTATTTGGAGTCAAGTTCAAGGACCTATATTCTATCACCCAACTATGGCATTTCTCTGATAACATTCCTACAAGAGCAACCATAGCTAAATGTGTGCTGTACTTTTATTTATTTGTTTGTTTGTTTGTTTGTTTGTTTGTAGGACTGATATCCTGCTTTTCTCCCAAAATGGAATTCAAAATGGAACAGTTACTGTCCCATCCTAGTCAGTGCTGAACTTTTATGACATATGGACTAGCAGAGATCTACATGGGCACAAGCCAAAACTAGGCTTGCGAATCATTGTGTCAGTTTTGTACAAAAATTATAGCAAATCCAGAGATATCTTAAGTCTGGAAAAAATATGGGGGCTGGAGAGTGAAATATAGCATGGAAAGCACTAAAAGAGCATTAAGTCCAAGCTATATCCCAACCAGTGAAATGCAGACCACAGTATACTATCATGAGATAGTATAACAATTGGGCTGGAATATAGTAACCAGTATGTAATATAGATTATTAATGTAACTGTGCCAAGCAACATGTCAGGGGTCACAAGCCAACCTGATTTGAGGGACAATTCCCTTTTGGTCCTAAATACAGCAGTCATAATCTGAACATGTATGAAAACCTATCTATAGAGTCCTTTCTGAGTCATGCTGCTGGAAATCCTGTTTCTAGATGTAGTCATTTATATTGTCTCTTAGGAGTGGAAAATCACAGAGATCTTATTAAGGCAAAAGAAGCATTTGTTTCCAAACTAGAATTGGAATATTCTAGGGAAATATTAAGTGACCACTCATAACTAATATAATCAGGCACCTGACAAAATAAGTTATTCTCATAAAGTATTCATGCTCGAACGACAGTGTATCCCCTTGTATATTTACTCAAAAGTTAAGATCCAATGTATTCAATGGTAGTGGTGCATTTCTATTGACATTCACATACACTGCCTGGTTGTAAAGGTCTGTTCCTAGGCACAACTCCATGCATCTAAGGAATAAATCTGTGAAAGCTTATGCTACCAACTTCTTTCTTTCTCTCAGTTAATCTCAAAGGTGCTCCAAGATCCCTTTGCATGTGTTCAGTGGATAATACATACACATGCACATAGGATTATAGCCTAATTTCTTAACCTTTTAAGGCAACATGAAGAATATGCAGCCCACTAGATCAGGGATCTGAATAATGCACTCTCCAGATATTCTTGGATTGAAGCTTTCAGCATTTCTTGCCATTGACTATACCAGCTAGGGCTGCTGGGAGATGGAGTTCAACAATATCTAAAGGACAACACTTGCCACTCTTGAATTAGATTCAGTTGGATTACAATTCCCATAAACCCTAAGAGTCATAAGGCCAATAGTGAGGCATGATGGAACCTGCAGTCCAACATCTGGAGGGGCATCTACTCCCTATTCCTTCTTTAAGCCTGGTCCCCCCTTCATTGTTGTTGTTGTTGTTAATTGTCTTCACATCAATCTTGACCCATGGCGACCCTATGGATGAGACATCTCCAGCCTCCCCTGTCCTCTGCTGCTCTGCCCAGCTCTTGCAAACTCATATTTGTGGTCTCTTAATAGAGTCCATCCATCTAGCATGTGGCCTTCCTCTCTTCCTACTTCCCTCCACCTTCCCCAGCATTATTGTTTTTTTTCCCAAAGACTCTTGTCTTCTCATGAGATTCCTCATTAGGACTATCAGATCTGTTGGTACTCCCATGTCTTTAAGGGCATTCCATAGCCTTTCATGATCTTTACAGTCAAAGGCTTTGCTGTAGTCTCTAAAGTACATGCTGATTTCTTTTGGAACTCCCTGCTATGCTCCCTGGTGCTTCTTCCTTTCCTGAACCCTACTTGGAACTCTGGGATTTTTCTCTCCATGTATGGTTGGAGTCTATGTTGCAGTATTTGGAGCATAATTTTGCATGCATGGGAAATTAGTGCTATGGTTCTATACTGCAGTCTCTTGTGTATCCTTTTTTTGTGGATGGGGATGTATATTGATCACTTCCAATCTGTTGGTCATCATTTTGTTTTCCATATCTGTTGACATAATGGTTAGCACTAGAGTTGACTCTGTCAATGTGGATTGCAACTGTTCTATTGGAATAATTGGAATATCATCTGTTCCTGGAGTCTTGTTTTTGCCATTTCCTTTATTGCAGTTTCCACCTCAGTTTTTAGAATTCGGGGTTCATCTTCATATGGCTCTTCGTTCCATGTGTCCTTCATGCTATCATCTCTTTTATATAACTCTTCTGTGTATTGTGTAACACAGAAGCCTCTCACAAAGTCACCTTTGAAATCAGACAGGTCCTCTGCCTCCATAATTGTTTCAGAGGGCCTATTTCAAATTTTCTGATTAAAAATTTCCATATCAAAGTGTGTATATGGTCAGCTTCCAGACACAGGGTTTTTGCAGACTGCTAGAAATAGTGCAGATTGAGTCCACTTTAACTGCCCTGGCTCAGTGCTAGGGAATCATGGGAACTGTATTTTTTTCTGAGACATTGAGCCTTCTCTTCCAGAGAGCTCTGGTGCCACAATAAACTACAGTTCCCATGATTCCCTAGCACTGAGTCAGGGCAGTTAAACTGGACTCAATTTGCACTATTTCTGGCAGTCTGCAAATGCTCATAGCTCTGATGTCACTGCAGACATCTTTATTCTCAAAAGCTATACCCAATATAGAGTGACTATAAGTAACTTTGGAAGAAGCCAACAAGTGAAGGTTAGATGTCATTAATTTTTGCTTATCTCTCATATCTTTTGTAAGCAATAGTTGGACAAAAACCAGTTGAGATGTGAGTTTCTTTTTCTCATAGGGCATGATGATCATAAGGAACAGTTCAGCCCATTTTTCCCAACCCTGTTTCCTGGCATTAGGCCCAACCTTTCTTCTCTGTTTACATCCTTCCTTCCCGTAAATGACTTGGAGACAGAGCTGGCAAGTAGCCGGATACACCTGTCTGACAGGTATAGTGCAACATAACCTGGGCACTGGCAAAAGCAAATTGACCAGTTCTCCAGAGATCTTCATTGCAATGTGGCTAACATAGGAGAGGAATGCCTGAAGGTAGAAAGTGGGTTGCAGAAGAGTTTCTGTGAAGTCATAGCAGGATTTTTCACTTTTCCTATGTCTCAATATAAGATGGAAAGGAAATACTTAAACCCTTATCAGCAAAACCCTGTGGCCAGTGTGTGTATGTGTTAAGGTTCTTTTTCAAATGTTAGCATGTCTTAATGTTGTTTTAACATTAATGCTAACACACGGGGAGGGGGCATGCACAGCATGTAATATTTACTTGATTCTTCCAAGATATTTTAAAGGGTCATGGGGGGGGGGGGGGACAATTTTGGACCACTCTTCTATTATTAAAATTATTTTATTGAAATGAAATTGAAATTAAAATGATTAAACAATAAAAATGAGCTAAAAAGAATGCATCACTCCTGTGATGTGTTACAAAGATCTTAAAGCAAAAATATTTAAATTAAGGCTAACATTAGTGCAGAAGCTACTTCTGATGATATTCTGAAAATCTGGGTGTTACTTTGTTTTTATTTCTTACATGTATCATCTGTGTGAAGCTCATGGCTCCAACACAGGTATTAACACAGCCTGTAGCATCCTATTTCTAACCTAGTAACTCATTCAACCTAATTGAGAAAGACAAAGCAACTGTGTATTTACTTTTGCAGTTACTTTTAAACCCACACACAGCAATACCTTCATTGATAAAAGCGTGGTTACTTTTAAAATCTACACAACAGTGATGTTTTTATTGTCAAACCAAAATGCATAAAATACATTATTCATCACCTATTTTGTGCATTTTTGTTCCCAATAAAGATATAGCTGTTGTGTGGATTTTGGATGTTATTGTACTTTGCTACATGGCCAGCATGGCTGCCCCAGATATATGAGATATTTGTGGTTAATTTTGTAACACTCTTCTCTAATGAATGTCTTTTGTTTCCAAGGAACAAAAACCCATTCCCTGAGCTTCAGAGAAGGTGAAAAGTAGGGTTCAGAAAGGCTTGACTAATTTCTTGCCTGCTTTATTTCTCTAGTTTCCAAAAACATTTCAGGAAATGAAAGACAGCAGGCATTAGATTAGAGTGAACTGAAGAGGGAGGGGTGTACAGTGGCCCCTCCACATTCGCTGGGGTTAGGGGCACAGGACCCCTGTGAAAGTGAAAAAATGCAAATAAAAAAACAATACTATTTCCTTACCTGAGAGAACACCTTTCTAAGAATCTCTAGGTCCTAAAGCGCAACTCTGTGGTCAACATCTGCCAGAAATTGACCACAGAATTAGGTGGAGGAGCTACAAATGCTTAGAGGTGTTTTCTCTAGAAATCTCTAGCTCCTCCAGTGCAACATCTGGTGGACGTTGACCATAGAGTCATGCTGGAGTACCTAGAGATTCCCAGAAAGAACATATTAATCAAATCCATGAACAGTCAAATCCACAAAAGTCAAAAACGCAAATGTGGAAGGCTGACTGTAATTTCATTTTCAGTGCCATAATGCAAGAGTAGTATCTCATTGGACCTTATCCCACGGGGGTCTAAAGCACTCGCATCCCCGTGCGATCACGCTTCCTTACCCCGGCTGATCCCACGACGTCGCAGGGAGACCCCGCCCATCCCTGTCGCATCCTGGCCACATCCCCGTGCGATCGCACTTCCTGTCGCCGGCTGATCCCACGACGTTGCAGGGAGACCCCGCCCATCCCTGTCGCATCCTGGCCACATCCCCGTGCGATCGCGCTTCCTGTCGCCGGCTGATCCCACGACGTCGCAGGTAACCCGCTCGCATCCCCATCCCAATGCAGCATGATGCTGCATCATCCAGGCATCATCCCCATTCTTTTGAATGCCTGGTCGAAATGGGAATTACATTTCCTGCAACCTGAATGATGCTGGGATGATGCTGCTTTCTGGGTAAGGAAGCGTGAAGGGACAGGGATGCGACTGCTTCAGCCCCCGTGGGATAAGGTCCATTCACTGGGCTCTCCACAGAGCTGATGCCCTCTCCTTTTAGGGGGCATGTGCCAAAACCTTTTGGGCTTGGTAACAGGCCTAACAACCTGTCTCAGCCAGTATTACTTGATCCCTGTTATTTTGCTAGTGTGGCATTTGGGTGGGTGTTGCAAACAGGGTGAGCCTACCTGATAATTTGGCAAAAACACAGTACCCGCTGGGTATTTAAACACATAATCTCCCTTCCAGTAAATGAGCAAGACGAAAACCTGCTCAATTTCTCTCCCATCTATTTTCATGTACTCTCACACAGCTGCACATAGTCCAAAACTCAAAAACAGCAGGGCACTATTTAATTTAGCTGACTAGTCACTTAGGACCAGCTCTGCACTGAAATGGAGATTATAAATAGTCAAATGCCTGGACTGATCTGTTTAGTTTAGGTAAATGAAGAAAAATACAGAGTAAACCACCCCGAACCTGTTAAAAGAAACAGAAACCAGGCCAGAAGATGTTTGCTAAGGTTCACCTTTGCCCTTACATAAGACAAAACAACACATCACTTCATATCAAAAGTCATGCCAACTAAGTACATAATTGAAGTGTCTACACTCTGCAGATTAAACTCATAATTTAATTTTAATTCAGTTAATTGATGTCTGGCTCAAATGCCCTGTGCTTAAACTTTATTTGTGTAATTTTGTAATGATGATGTCTGCTAGATATGAAGCATATGCTGCTTGTCGCTTTCCATAGTTCATTCTTGGTTTCATTCTTTTGGATTGAGGAAAACTATAGATCTGGATTGCCCATTTCTGTCTCCTCTCCCATCCTCTGGGAGGCTGCACCAGTGCATCTCCACATACCCTCCAACATTTCACAGATGGCCAAGTAACATCAGAGCATGGTTAAGAATGTGGTTAGTTAGAAAGAATACAAGAGCTAGGAAGGCTACAACAGTTTGCTTTTGCTTGAGCCTATTGGGTAAGGCAAGATTCTGCCTCCTCCTCTCTTGTCTCCCCTATTGAGTTAACTAAGGTCAAATTACTTTTGCACTTTAAACTCAGTATGCAGCAATGGAAGCAAGCTGAGGACAAAGGGGGAAAGTGGGAGGAGGAGACTGAAACTGTGACATTTTAAAAGCAGTCAAAAAAGTGAGAGGAAAGAGAATTAATTTGGACTGTGCCAAATCAGGACAGTTGGAGTGCATGTTTCCAGTACACCATCTGTGTTTGTACTTCCTTCTGGTTGATTTTGGGGCCAATTTTCATCAATTTTTCAAGGATTTGGAGACATTTGAGGGTTGTAGAGGGGAAAGGTGGTTTAGAGTGCTTGGAAAAATTATCAGGCAACAAATTATCCCAAAATAACCTCAATTTTTAATTTTGGGTTAGGAGGTTTGTGATTGTCCCTAGGAGTCTGTGGGGTTCAAAATGGGGCAAGTGTGTGACTCTACTACTGCTATGTGTAATGTGCAGTGGCATTCCCACACCGGGTAACACCAGATATCTCTAAACAGTGCATGATTGATCTGGAACATGTACCATTACAAAACTAAACCACATACAGTAGAGGAGGGAGGGGAAAAAAAAACAAATAAGAGGCAGCCTGGAGGAAAAGAAGATCCAAAGATGTTTTCCATTCCATCTTTTCCCAACAGCATGGATGGAGAGAGAAAAAGGACTTGACAGCCAAAAGCAAAAATATGTCAATACTCCCTCCATGAGTAACTGAAGAGTAGTAGGGTGAGAGAAGAGTAACCTTGGCTGCAGCCCAGTGACAGAGGAAACTGGGGATAAATTACAGATCTTGGCTGAGGCTATTCATGATAATATATTTCTGTGTGCCTGTTGTCCAGATTTTGAGAGATTGATTCTAGAGCTGGTTAGAAGTAGTGTTAAAGCAAAATAAGCAATGTTCTAAACATGACATAAGCCCTGTCTTAATGGGCCAGAATACCCCAGGAACAGCCTGGAGTATCCCAGTCCCAAAGCTACCCCAACTTCCACCCCCAATTATTTGGAACCCTCTCTTTAGCCTTTAGCCTCATGGCTAAGGTGCTTAGGGGAAAAAATTAAATCTCATCTCCCCATGTGGGGCTGTCCCAATAAAACCTGATAGATATACTTCCTAACTGGGGGCATGGGGAGGTAGGAATGGAGAGGGAGGGGAGACATAACCACTGGCTTCATCTTTAACATAATGGGTGTGATCTTGCATTGGGAGATGTAGCTACAGGTACTACAAAAGTAGTCAGCAAGGGGGAGAGATGAGGGAGCGGGCAGAATCTTGCCCTTCCTAGGAGACTCAGGCAAAAACAAACTGCTGCAGCCCACTGGGGTGGTGCAGGAGGTGTGGAGCTCACTGGCTGACACCTCAGAGGAGGGGTGACACCTGGTTGGTTTTTCCTTCCTCTGTGGGTTGGTGTGCAAGTGCTGTCATGGTCCACCACTTTTCTGCTGCCGTGGCTCTTGAGGAGGGAGCCATAGTGGCAGAGGAGAAGGGATGAGTGCACATCCCTCCCTCCTTCCCCACTGCTCTGGCACCCACTGCTCTGAGCCAGCCAATGCAACAGAGGAGGAAGAGCCTCACTTGTCCGTAGCCGTGGGTGGGCATTTAACAATAGCAATAGCAAGTACATTTCTATACTGCTTATCAGTGCACGTAAGCTCTCCCTAAGCAGTTTACAATGTGCAAGCCAATTGCCCCCAACAAACTGGGTACTCATTTTAGCAACCTCAAAAGGGTGCAAGGCTGAGTCAACCCTGAGCCCCTGACTGGTATTGATCTCACAACCTTGTGGTTTGTGAGTGAGTGGCACAGGCATTTAACCACTGTGCCACCAGGACTCCTTCATTTGGGTAGCTAATGCCCCCCCAGCAGCCCCAGGCAGTCTCTTCTAGCTTGTGTGATCTTTCACATTAATAATTTTTGCCATCTTGATCATATTCTGATGTTGCTTGACCACAGATGTCTCAGTTTTCATTTGTGAAAGGTGTGACATTTCATCTGTGACATTTTAAAAGCAGCTGAAAAGTGGAATGACTCAATTCCTTCTTGAACATTGTGCAGATGTGCTAAACAGTGAGGTTATTATGGCCCAGTTTTCATCTGTGAGAGCTTGGAAGGAATGGGGGCATGTTGGCCCTATCAACTATGGTCTGCAACCACCTTCAGTCTGGCCTCATTCCCAACCTTCAGAGAAATCTGAAGGAGCATTCTACTCCCATTCCACTTATGTTAACCCTGACATGAACAGAACATTAATTCAGACTTTTCTTGTTTCTGAATGTGTCAAATCCAGAGACAGAAGCAACAGGGATGGGAAGACACATGACATAAGATGTGGGATCAGTATTACAAGATAACATCCTTCTGCTCACTTTTAGCTCTTCATAATGATGGAGATTGAATCCAGGAACAATGGGAGCCAGTGCTGAAGACAGTACTTAGAAGCCAAGATAAATGGAAATAAATATCTAGTTTATAAGTATCTTCAGATCTAAGAATTTTACTTCTGAAATATTATATTTTATCTTTAGAAAACAGTATGAACCTCCCTTATTAATCTTAAATTTTACAAAACAACATCATGAACAACAAAATAACCTCTCCCCCAGCAACTACTGTTCAGTTAAGTGGGTATATTCTCAGAGATAGATTTATGAATGCAAGCATGTATGTTCAGCAAGCTAGTTCTGTTCAAACCCCGCAAGAGAAACTGACTTCAAGAAGATAATTAACTATGCTGGGGGGCGAGGGTTAGAAAGCTAGAAATAGAAAGTCTTCTATTCTGTTTAAACCACTCTGTTTATAAAATATTAGTAGCTGTTCTGGTTCATTAGAATGAACAAAAATCAAAACATAAACAGATGGCCACATCAGGACTCACTAAAAATTACAAAATATTAAGGGCTACTTTGCTCACACTAAACAAAAATAGCTAAACGGAGGTGCAGGGAAGATATTTTTGGGCATGATAGGAAAGCATCAGTGCAGGCTATGGTGTAATTTCAGACATGCAAAAAATAAAATTTCAGAATTTAAAATATAATTTATTTTATGAGTCATAACAATGTATGCATGTGATGGAATTCTGAAATGTGTGTGGGAGGGAGACTCCCTTGCAAACATCTCATGCTCACCACCAGAAATTTAATATTATATACCAAATACTCTATGGTAAGCAAAGTTTAGGAAGTATATAGCTATTTGTTATGTGCTTTCATGTGTTGACTTTCGTGACAAGATTAATTCATATTAAGTTTGCCATCACCTTCCTGTAAGGCTGAGTACCCAAATTCACCCAGTGGTTTTCCATGGCTCAGCAGGGATTCTAACCCTGGTCTCCCAAAGTCCAGTCCAACACTCAAACTTCTACACCATGCTGGCCCTTTATATGGACTATTTGTTGTTGTTGTGTACCTTCAAGTCATTTCTGACTTTTGGCGACCCTACAGTGAACCTATCAAGGAGTTTTCTGGGCCTGAGAATGTGTGACTCACCCAAGGTCACCCAGTGAGTTTCCATTGCCATGCAAGGCATTGAACCCTAGTTTTCAGATTTGTAGTCCAACTCTCAAACCACTACACCAGGGGTAGGCAACCTTTTTGAGCCGGGGGCCGGGTTGCTGTCCCTCAGACAATTGAGGGGCCGAAGCACCAAAAATAAATAAATAATAAAAAATAATATATTTTTAAAGAAATTAAAAAATATGCATGCACACTCTCTCAGCCCCAGAAAAGCCATGATGGCAAAACCCCTGTGGAGATTTTGCCAGGAAAACCCCAAGAACAAGTAATAACAACAATAATCAATATCATCATGGCGGGGGGTGGCGGCGGCGGCAAGACCGGCCTGGGGCCGCTCCAAAGGCCTCGTGGGGCCGCATCCGGCCCCCGGGCCTTAGGTTGCCTACCCCTGCACTACACCATGCTGGGTAGCTATTCACAGGCTTCTAAATCTAGTGTTTGGACTGGGAAAGTACTGATGCCGAGAAGAATTAATTGGCATTTAATTGGTATATTTATTTTCTTTTGTAAGTTCTTTACTTTCAAATGAGGTTAAATATACATTATGTATTATTTTTGTATAGCAAATTCTGTTTTATGATATGAAAGTTCAAAAAGAGGTCCTTCCAGATCTACAGAAGGTAAAGATACAGGAAGGATTCAGGAGATGCGGAGATCCCTAGGCTTTCTGTGGCCTGTTCAGATTTCTCCATTGTAACTGGCAGTACTGCTAAGGCCTAGCAGTAGGTTTGCCAAATCTCAGGACCTGTCCCTGAGTCTCCAGTTTTCATAGGTCATCTGTAGGTAGGAGGTGAGGGTGCAAATTTTCTAGTCTTCAGGAAACTGGGAAGGGGCTGTGTGTAAATTCCCAGCTCAGCCATCAGAGCAGTGGGTTGTTACAATTTGTGACACTGAATTGATTTGTTGATAAAGATAGGATGCATTAGAGGTTTCTCATGTGTAGGTTACCATAAGTTGAATCTGACTTAATGGCAATTACCAACAATAAAATGTATTTGTTGCTGCAACTTGCAAAGACTCACCAGGGCAATCTATTCATTTACTTAACTTCTGCCTTCCTTCCTTTCCCATTTAGCCGCTATCTAGAAGCAAGTTGACTAGATTAAATGTTTCTTATCCCATCTTATTTCCCTTATTTCATCTTGATCTGGGGAACAGCCCCTTCTGTCTTGATTTCCAAAGTGAAACATGTGTGTTTGTGTCTGTGTGTGTCAAGCTATGAGTAAGTGTGGTTGGTACTTAATGCATAACATTTAATTACATCACTAGGAACCATCCATAAATCTTAAATTCTGGCCTGGAAACTTCAGGGCCTGGGCAATTCTGAACAAGCAACCCCAGCAAGCAGGCAAATCAAACCCTGGAACAAACAAACCAGATATCTGGACAACTAATCCAATCTGCTCAAATTATTTCTGAACTAGAATCAACAAAGTTCCCTCTTGGACCAACCACGGAGACCTGCACTGTCAGGGACTTGCTAAGGCCTACATACCAGAAGGGAGGTCACTGTTAACCTCAAACCTCCTTGGCTTTATTCTTCCTCTTCTTCCTTCTTTTGCTTACTGCCTCTCTGCACATCTGTCTCCGGAAACCCAATTAAAAGAAAAGCCAAAGGAGCAGCAGCGTCTGCTCGCCTTGTCTCCTTCCTTCTGGCCAGTGGAGCAGTCAAAGTACAGCTAGAAGAAGATGCATTTGAGGAAGTAGACTTAAGTCTGGGAAAACTCATGCTGCCAACTTATTTCTTTCAGTCTCAAAGGTGCTACAAGATCTCTCTACATACTGTACTAGAAGAGGAGAGGAAACTAATGGGCAGTACTGACAGTGGCCAGAACAGGAGGTGTGTCAATTAAGCTAAGAAGCCCCACTAAAGACATCTCATCTGTCAGTCCCCCATAATCTGAAAACAACTGCTGTTTCACTCAGCCTTGAACAAGATTCTCTTTTCAATTCCCTTCTCATATTTTAAAGCTGTTCCCAGTAAAAGTTGAAGCTTAAAAGCATGATGGGTCTGTTACACTGAACATGAACATGGGCCTGAAATTCATGTGATATCTATCTGTCTCCAGGCTACAAGGGGGTTGGTCTGATTATGAAGGCAGGCAATTGTTTTCATGGGTGGAGTTTGGATATTTTTTTTAAGTTCATTACACTGTGTGTCTTGACTGCTCTGCACTGCACCATTGCACTGATGAGCACATGTTGCCTTAGTAACTATCCAAAGCTAATAATGCCAAGCAGTTAGGCATTAGGAGAAAAGAAAGAACAGGTTGGTCCACATCTATCTGGCCTTGGGCAAAACTGCCAGAGCATTAGGACCTTAAAATCTGACTGGCTACTGCTAGTGGAAAAGGAGGTCCGGCTTAACAAAGGCCACCACCAATATAAAGGTGTAGCTCAGTTAACAAAGCTCCATCAAAGACCTTCCTTTTTACAAAGAAATTTTCTACCACTTTTCTGCTTTGTCCTAACTAGAGTTTTTTTGCAGCATTGGCACTGGGAGGACAGTGAAGGAGGGCTGGAGAAGTACAGCCTTTTGGAGATGTCTTGTAGCAGCATGTCTGCAGTAAAAATATAATAAAGCCTATGCTGGGGAAAAAAATGGGTCTGCTCTAATCAATCCTTTGGTTACTGTATATGTCTGCATACAACAGGCAAGGTAAACAGCAGCTGTCTCCAGAATCCCCTACTGAGTGAGTACATGTGGACAGCAAAGCAGAGAGAAAAAAGGAGAGTTGTTAAACTTGCTTCCCCAACTACTAATAGTATGTTTTTAAAAAGCACATACCTATACATTTGGCTACCAAAATGGAAATCGTAAGAAAAGTGACAGGGGGGAAAAATACTGGGTGCTTTTGGGAAGATGCTTTCAAGCAGTGGTGTCCCCAGGCTTGGTGTCAACCGATGTGAGAGAAGGCTGCTGAGGGGGAAGTGGCACTCTCCCCTGCCTCTCCCACTCACTCATTCAGCTGCTTGCTTGCCCAGGGATGCCAGGGGGCAGCCAGACAAGTGAGGAAGCAAAGAGGACAGAGGGACATATTTGCCACTTCTTTGCTTCCAGCAGGATTCCTCTGGAGGAGGGTGCCTGACAGGGGTGATGGCAGAAGGGGCATATGAACTTGTCTCTCTTCCTCCCACTTCTTCTGTCATCTGTCCTACCCACCCATCACCTGGCTTGACTCAGGGCTGCAGGGCAGTGGCGGCCTATCCTGCCCTCCCTCCATCCTCTCTCATTGCCTCCCTCCCTCAGCTGGATGCCACCCACCCAGAGCTACTTGCTGTGTGCAAGTGTGGCAGCAGGGGAGGACAGAAAGGGTGTGTGCTTTCCCTACTCCTCTTCCACTGCCTTGGCTTCCTTCTTGCAGAGAGAGCCAGGGCAGTGGAGAAGAAGGGGTAGCCATAGCAGCAGGGCATCCTGCAGGGCCCAACTGGGTGTCATGCCTTTTCTGAGGTGTCACCGGGTGCAGGCTGCACTCCCTGAATCCCTCTAGTGATGCCACTGCTTTCAAGTAGTCTCTAGAAAGTTCAAAAAGCATTTGTTCACTTGTGCAAACTTACCTGATTTGTTTTTTTAAATTTCATGTGTGCACTTTTGGGTTAAATATTTGTTGAAATGTGTTGAACTCCTCTCCTTCCCCCCCCCCCCCGCCCCATGCAGGAACCCTTCCTTATTCTTTCCATTTTGTTTATTCCTCTGATATCAAATTTTCTGTTAAAGATGTAATGTTCAAGAACACATCTACTTTGTTAACTGTGGTATACTTGTAATTTTATGAGATACCGGATGTGGTCACGGTGATACATGCCTTAGCAGTGTCCTGTTTAGATTAACTGTAACATGCTGTACTTAGGTTGTCTTTGAAGAATGTATGGAATCTTCAGCTAGTACAAAGAGCTGCAGCCAGGGTTTTAACCAAGGCAGGTTACTGGAGCCATACTACTTCGCTATTACAACAGCTCCACTGGCTGCTAGTCTTTTTCTGGGCAAAATTAAAAGTCCTGGTTGTGACCTATAAAGCCTTATATGGTTCAGGTCTAGGGTATCTGATAGACAGTATCTCCCCAAGCAAGCCTGACTAAGCCTTGAAATAATCAGGAGAGGGCCTCTTCTCAGTTCCACCAGGATCACAAGCATGATCGGTGGGGACACAAGAGAGGGCCTTCTCAGAGGTGGCCCCTAGACTCTGGAACTCTCTTTCCGGGGAGGTTAGAATGGCCTCCTCCTTGCTGTCCTTCCATTGGCCTTTTTATTCTGACAGGCTTTTAAAGCAGAAGGTTTCAAAAAAATAGGCTGAGGATGCTATATTGTTTGAATCTGAACTGATTTAGTTGCTTTTTATCTTTTTAATTGCATTTTTTATTTTTTAAGAATGATTTTAATGGGAAAGTGGGATAATTTATTATTATTATTATTATTATTATTATTATTTCCAAGGATCGGTGTAAGCTAGTATCAAATTGCATTTTTTGCTTGCTTGTTTGTTTTGCTTTGCTACACTGGCATTCTATCATGTTATGTCTGTGGAACATGGGGCAATACATATGTTTTCCATTATATTTTTGCACAACTACTAAAAGTGTTTATAGACAGTGCCTTGTTCAAAGCTACGCTGTCGAAGGGCCTTTGCAGACTGCGAGAAATAGTGCACATTAAATTGAGGCACTGCCCTGGCTCAGTGCTAGGGAGGCATGGGAATTGTATTTTTTTCTAAGACATTGAGCCTTCTCTGTCTGAGAGCTCTGGTGCCACAATAAATTACAGTTCCCATGATTCCCTAGCACTGAACCAGGGCAGTGCCTCAATTTAATGTGCACTATTTCTCGCAGTCTGCAAAGGCCTATAGTAAGCAGATTTCAGGAGTTAAGCAGGAATCCTGTGAACCCAAAATGAATGCTTTCCCATTAACGCCTTGATCATACAAACCCTTTGTTGCAATAGCTTCACTGTCTACTAATTTATTTCCAAGCAGAATTCAAAGTGCTGGTTATGATTAGTAAAACCCTATGTGGTTTAAATTCAGATGATCTGAAAGACTGCATATTTGTATACGAGTCTGCCTGAGATTTAAGAGGGTAGGCTTTATTGGGGCAGCGCTTCCTCACAGGGCCTCCACCACCACGGCTGTATCTAGTGAGGATATATAACAGGGCCTTCTCTGTGACTACTCCAAGATTGTGGAACTCTGTCCCACAGGAAACTAGGTTGGCCCCTTTTCTGCTCTTGTTCCATTGGCAGGCAAAGATCTTTATACGGTTGGCCCTCCTTATCCACAGATTTTTTATCCATGGATTCAAGCATCCACAGCTTGAAAATATTCCAAAAAAAGTATAAATTCCAAATAGCAAACCTTCATTTTCCATTTTATGTAAGGGACATCATTTTACTACCCAATTGTATTTAATGCTACTTGAGCATCCACAGATTTTGTTATTGGGGGGGGGGGGCGCTGGAACCAAACCCCAGAGGATAACAAGGTTTTGGCTATCAACAGGTTGTTGTAGAAGGGTCTTTCTGTGTGCTGTGCTTATTCTCATTGCTTTAAATATTTTTCAACTACTTTAAATTGGTGCTTTTTTTAAAAAAAAAAAGTTTATTTGTTTAAAACATTTTATTACAGTTATGGTTTTTTAGCTGTATTTTGGTTTGATCTCTGTGTTGTGAGCCACTTTGGGAGAAAGTGGGAGAAATGATGGGAGGAAATAAATAAATAGATAACTCACAAGAACTGCACAGCCTTCTTGACAAGTATTGCAGAAACCTGGGGTAGTTTCACCAGTTTCCACAAAAGCATTAAGCAGAATGGAGACAGACATTTTCATTGAATCAGATGCAAGCTTTCAGATAACAATGAAGTGCCTAGATTATGGCTGAAATGGTTTGAAAGGATGATATATGTAGGATGTATAAAATGCCATCATTGAAATGTAACACACCCTAACAAATAAAAAAATCCCTAGGCAGCCAAAGTGAAACTAAAACCTTAAAACCACAAAACATAGGCAAAAGGTAGATTAGTAGATCTTTAGGTGGGTTGCATTCACTCTGGTCTGAAGTGCTGGTGTAGGAGTACTTTTTAATGTGGATGCTGTACTTTTTTTTTCCTTGTTATGTTTTAAATGTGTTTAAACTGTTTTAAAGTAGTGCTCTTTTTAATAGAGTAATTTGTTTTAATTGTTTTTATTATGATTGTTTCAGTGGGTTTTTTAAAACAAAAAATAAGTTGTGAGTTGCTTTGAGTCACCTATGATGAGAAAGGCAGCTTTCCAAGTCCTAATCACTTACTAGTAGCAACAAGCAAAGTAGCACTCCTGGGTACACTTGCCTGAACTATGGGCAGCTCTCTAAGACTTGTTTTTTCCTAATGTTGAAATTTGATCTATGACTTAAATCCAATTGCTGTTTCCCACTTCAGTAGACCTACTGAATCGATTGCTAAATGATAGGCCAATACTTGTGTAAATTCAATTTGTTTTCTCTAGTTTACACAAGTTGGGACTAACAATTGGATTTAGGTCTTTAAGTCTACAAGTGAATAGTTGATACAACTTGTTGCTGCTTGAAATGGTAAGTACAAAACCTGCACAAGACCCCACCATGGCTGCTATTGTGGTTACTGCTCTCGGTCTCAGTGCTCCTTACCTTGCAACATAAGAATAGTAATTTATTTCCTTTGACTAGCTCTGCTAGCTGATTTTATAAGTTTTGCATTACAATCTTTGTTCTGTAGTAATTCAGATTTGTATCTGTATATGCACATTCTACCTGCCTAAATAATAGGCACCATTTTCTGTCTGATCTTGGAAACCATGGTTAGTTGGATGGGAGACCACAAACGAAACCCAGGTGATGTAGGCTATATTTCAGGGAAAAGAACTTGAAGGCACATACTGTCCTAAACATGAGTCTGCAAGTGCCTGAAGAAGCAGGTGGTTGGTGGTTAAGAGCTGTTGGGGTCTGTCCAGGGGGATAAGTCCTGTCCAGGTCAGTCACAGATTATAAGCAAGATGAAGGGAGAAGCAGGAGAGTGGTCCTCAGCCTGTCCAGATGTCATTACAGAAGTTCAGAAGTCCGGATACATGGCTAGCAAGGAGCAAACAGAGTAGTCCAAAATGTAGCCAGTCCAAGGACATGAAACAGGAATTTGAGAGAGTACTGCCAGTCAACCAGATAAGACAGTTGTCAGCACTAAGGCTGAGAGAGAATTGCTGGAATATTTATGGGCGGTT
Source organism: Phrynosoma blainvillii (assembly GCA_026167975.1). NCBI lineage: Eukaryota > Metazoa > Chordata > Lepidosauria > Squamata > Phrynosomatidae > Phrynosoma > Phrynosoma blainvillii. The sequence goes on from JANUYF010000004.1 coordinate 268,077,173, forward strand.
CCTTCAAGGCCACAGGTCTAATTTGTGCCTAATCAGGTCAGCATCTATTATTTAACAGGTAGAGTCAGCTCTCCATATCCATAGATTCAACCATTCACAGCTTGAAAATGTTTTTAAAAATATAAATTCCAATAAGCAAACCTTGATTTTGGCATTTTATATAAGGCATTTTACTATGTCTTAGCTATGTCACTGTATTTTGCTATGTCGCACACTGTATTTTACTATGTCACAGCATTTTACTATGTCACAGTATTTAATGGGATTTGAACATCCATGGATTTTGGTATCCACAGATTTTGTGAATTTCATCTATGGGGTGTGGGGTGTGGGGTGTGGGGGTGTATCCTGGAACCAAACCCCAGTGAATACCAAGGGCTCACTCTACTGGGATCAGCATTTCTTCTTTTCAATACTCCACAAAGGATAGAGGCATATTGTCTTCAGCACTTGCAGACTCTATTAACTCCTGCTAGAGAGTAGGGTTCCCTTACTGCCCTAGCCTCCATCTCCTCAGACTCAGAGAAAGCTCCACTATCAGGACCTGCAACTTCCTAGCAATCTGCCTCCTCCTTCTCATCCATGTTGTTCAGGGGGTGAGTTACAACATGTACACACACACACATTCTCCCAACATATGTGTCTCATGGAACTCAGCAAACAATTTTCTCTGTCCCTTCAGTCTCTACTTTTCATCTGGCTCTGTTTCCGGCCACCATTTTGAATCTGTCTCCAGTTAGAGACATATGTGTTCTTGGAGAAAACAAAGGTAATCCTGCAAGCCTAAAGTCTGTCCATACCTGCTGGAGAAGTACAGATTAGCTGATAAGGTGAAAAGAAATTGAGAAATGATTTCTGGAGACCTCAGTCCTTTTATAACCATACTCACAGACCAATAGATTCTTTTGCTTTTGGTTGCCTCCTCCAGTTTTGCAAAACTGGAGAGAATTGTGCATGGAGAGACTGAATAACTGTAATAATCAACAAGAAGGGCTGTTTTGAGGCCTCCTCCCTGCAAATTAGGGCAAACCTTCTGAAGTTCTGCTTTTCCAAAATGACAAAGATTACCCACACGTCTATATGTCCCAATTGTATCGACCTAGGTATCCATTCATTGTAGTAAACATCTCAGATTTTTAAGAAAGAACCATAATGAGACAGTCTTTATCATGAAGCAAGGAGATGCTACCCCTACCTTGAGTGGTAGGAAGTAGACTGGGTACCTTTAAAAAAAAATCCAGTTTCTATTTTTGTATATCTGCATGATCTATAGAAACATGATGGTGCATTTTTAAAAGTTATAGCAAAAATAGATTTTTGGCAGATATCACTTGCCTTTTAAAGGTATTAACCCCTTCTGTTTCATGTGGCACAGGCCATTTCACTCTGTTTCTGAATTCATGGATTTGTGTATCTGTTGCATATTCTTTCAAGAACAAAAATGTCTTAAAGGCCTCACAGGGACAACAAACAGCAGGCACTTCACCTGGCATGCTGCACGTTTGTACCTGCATGCCCCCATCTGTGGCAGTCAATTCACATCTCTTCTGTTCGCTACCAGCCGCTGGAGCTGGAATTCTGTTGAAAGCATGTAGCAGGTCAAGGACTTTCTGTTTATTGACGTCAGCTATGGCAATACCTCCCTTTCTGCAAACATTGTGGCTTCTCCAGAGAGTCAGATGGGACACAGAAGCTAATCTGTACTGTTTAACAACCAATGCTGTTAAACAGTAGGGTAATATCTGTTTTATTTTGTGAGATGCAAGAATGAAGAATAACCACTCTTTGGGCATCTATTAAAACAAGCTCAAACTTTTGAACAAAACTGGAGTGGTGGGAGGCTATACAGTACTCCCATAAAGGCATATCTTAGTTAACAATGCCTTTGACAAAGAAGCTCCTTTTTAAAAAGTATTTTATGCCTATCCAGCCCCCCCTTTCCCCCCCCCCTCCCTTGTGCTCTGTCTAGATAGAAGGATTTTTAAAGCAACATCATCATTAGAAGAATAGTGAAGGAAGGCTGGAGAAACAAAGACTTTGGTGTCAGTTTGCAACAGTTTGCAGTAGATGATGCAATAAAGCTTAAACTGGGAAAGAATGAGATTGTGCTCTAGCTGATCCTACTGGTAGTATGTGTGCCTGGCTACAACAGGCAAGGTAATAGCAGCTGCCTTCAGGATCTGTTACTGAGAATGCATGAATTGCAAAATTCATGACAATGTTTAAGAGAAAAGGAGAAAGCAGATAAGCTTCCCTAAAATTGGCCACCAAAATGGAAATCGTAAGAAAAATGGAAGCTGGTGACAAAGAAAAAGGATTCTTGAATCCATATTTGGCATAAAATTATCATTATTTATATATCTAAAGTGCAGAAAATAATTACAAATTTAATTTAGGTTATAAATTTTATATTTCCCTACAAGTGGAACTACACAGTTGCAAGCTGTAAGAAATATCCGAATTGTAAGGAACCTCTTTTGTTTTGTAAGTTTATGAGAATCAAGAAGGGGGGAAAAAGTAAGAATAGAAGAACCATAAATCCTAGTAAAACAAATAAACCACCACTATGGACCACATTGACCAGAATGGAGACTGCAGTCAAGAAATAAGAAGAAGATTAGGAATGGGAAGGGCAGCTATAAAATAACTGGAAAAGATACTGAAGAGCAAAGACATGCAATTCTGAGCACTAAACTCAGAATTGTTCAGGCTACTGTATTCCCAATTACCATGTACGGATGTGAGAGCTGAACAGTGAAGGAAGCAGACAGAAAGAAAATCAACTCATTCGAAATGTGGTGCTGGAGAAGAGTGCTTAGGATATCATGGACAGCCAAGAAGACAAACAAATGGGTTCTTGAACAGATCCAGATCAGGGCTCTCCTTGGAAGCAAAGATGATCGAGTTGAGACTATTGTACTTTGGCCACATAATGAGAAGGCACAGATCACTAGAAAAAACAATAATGCTAGGAAAGCTAGAAGGTAGAAGAAAGAGAGGAAGACCACAAACCAGATGGAGACACTCAATCAGGGGGGTTATGGGCAAGGGCTTGCAGGATCTGGGCAAGGCAGTGGAAGATAGGGATTCTGGGAGATGTCTCATCCACAGGGTCGCCATGAGTCAGAACTGACTTGAGGGCAGCTAACAACAACAATGGACCACCATTTTGAGTAACAGCACTTCTGTACATAGTTTTACATACAAATCTACCCACTATACACACCACATCCCAGCCCTCCACCATTCATATGTTCATTCACCCACCCTGGCCTTAGGCCACACCTTTTCCCCTGCCTTTGTTCCTCAACGACCATAGTAAAAACTGAACTTGTCACCTCATCATCATACCCACTTGTTTTGCATTTCCATGGGTATTCATACAGTCTAATTATAAAGTCTCTCCTAGGCAACACTTCACTCCATGCATCTGAGGAAGCAGACCAAGTCTACAAAAGCTTATGCTACAACCTCTTCTACACAGTCTCAAAGGTAGATACTGATGTTGCAGATACTGATGTTGCAGATTAACATGACTATGGCCTTGTCTGCACTGGCCAGGATAGTCCAGGTGGGGCAACCTGAAGTATCCGGGCTCCGGAGCTGTCCCTATCTCCCCCCCCTGCCCCGTTACCTGGCCCTCCATTCCTGCATCAGGGTGACTATCTGCACATCCCACTGAGCCATTCAGGATGTCTTCTGCCACCACAGGTCACTTGCTTCTGTAGTCAGAATGATCACATGGCTGGGCACCTAGTTCTCAGAGTGAGTGGCTGGTGACAGCAGAGAACACATGGCTCAGCAGGACATATGTGCAGACGGCTGCTCCAATATGGGAAGGGAGGGCTCCAAGATAAGTTTTTATAATTCACATTAAGGGTTAATCCTGGTGCTGAACATGCCACATGTCTGGGCTGTTTGCACCAGAACTTGGGTTTGGGCTGTGCATAGTACAAAGAGGACACATTTAGAATAGGGGGAAAACAGACCTTTTGGTCCATGCAGTCAAGGTCTGTGTCTCTAAATTCTAGCCATTATATAGTTTTTAGAAATAATTTGTATACGGAAGATAAATATATAGCCAAGATCTTGCATTGGGGGATGCACTACGTAGACATATTGTGTCTCATAGCTACATCTCCTGATAGTAACCCTCAAAACCTGCCTTTAAACCTGTGCACATACACTCCCCAACAATTTCTGAGTTGCCAGAGGGTAACTGGGGAATGATGACGCATCCAGCCCTCTTACTATAGCTAGGCAAGATGTGACAAACAGGTCCTTGCAGTTGCCTGTTGCAGAATGGCCAGCTACAGGAAGAGGGCTGAGTGTATCATCACTTCCTCCCCTCTTGCCAGCCACTCTCAGGAAACTCAGAAATGACCATGGGGGCATGAAAGGCAAGTTTTGGGGGGACTTTCACTCATCGCAACAATCCAATGACCATAAAAGTGAATTGCAATATTGCAAATCAGAATTACGACCAGTGGCATCGCTGAGGTTGGTGTCACCAGATTCAGATCTCCAAAAGGGTTGTTGGGGATAGTGGCAGACTGCCTTACTCTCCCTCCTGATGCCTCACCTGCTGACCCCCAGCTGCACATCCACTGCCTGACCAGACCACTGCATCATCCATTCAGATAGATACAGATGGTCCATTCAGGATGGAAAGCACCGCTTCCCCCAGCATCAGCCACTGCTGAAGAGGGTGGTGCTGCAACCTCCAGAGGGCCCATTTGGGGTCTGGCAATGCCCTTTCTTACTTGCCCAGTAGCTTTGCCAGTCCCACTGAGTGTACACCCCCCCTTGGATGTCATCTGGTGCATTCCACACATCCCACAGTCCCTAGCAATGCTACAACTTTACAGCATTATAGTTGCTGAACAAGAGACTAGCTCTCATTTTAAATATATTATTTATCATTCTAGAAGAAAATGTTGAATAATCCATTTTATCAATTTTTTTCTAGAAAAATAAAACTTTAAAAAAAACAACAACAACAATGGGGGAACATATATTCTGAATTTATTTCCAGGCTTCCACATGTCTATTCCACTGGCAGATATAAAAGTTAAGCAGCAAAGGAAAACTTTATGCCCTAAGGGAACTGTGAGTTGTATTCCAAGATCAGATATTAAGGAGCACAGCAAATCGATTGCAAGAACAATAGAAACTAAGAAATATTTCCAGCATACTGAGCCAATAGATTGCATCACTGCTCATTGGCCCTTATAGTAAACTGTTGACTTCCTAATAAGACATAACTGAACAGGGGAAAAGATATATTTAAATGTAATCCTAAACATACACATATTCAGAACAGTCAGCAGTGATGCCTGAGGAGAGTCAGGACTTCATTAATCATTATGCTAAATATACTACCAAGTAGATGGCCAGCCCGACTGAAATTCCTTTCTCAGAGATGCTGGAGGTTCTGATGGTAAGGACATGCCTAGGGGGAAGGGTGGGTGACAACGGGGACAACTGCCCTTAGGCTCAAATAAAGAGGAGACCATACACCAATATTACGGACAGTACACTCTGAGGCGGGGGGAAAGGGGGGTCTCAAATTAGTTTTTTTGGTTCAGAGGCATCACAAGGGGGTTCAGAGTGTGTGAACTGCACCAGATGACATCTCAGAGAAGGGGTGACACCCAGTCAGGTCTTCCTCCCACTGTGCGGTGCTGGTGTGCAATGCTGCTGCTGGTGCTGCCCATTCTTCTCCACTGCCATGGGTCTCTTGTGTGTGCCCCTTCTGGCTCTCTCCACCTAGAAGGAGGAATGAGTGCACACCCCTTCCATCCCACTGCCTCACTTGCCTGGCCTCCCCTACCCCTGGCAGCCCTTTCCAGGGTTGAGTGAGCAGCAGGTGGTGGGTAGATGAATGAGCAAGCAGCAGGAGGGGAGGGAGCAGTGGTGTCACTAGGGGTTCAGATCACACTGTGTGACACCCCAGAGGGGGGTGTCACCTGAGGGGTGGTACACTGAGAGGTCACTGCCTTCCAAGTCTGGCGGACTCGGAAGGCTCTTGGGGAGGATCTTGCCTTCTGAGTCCACCCTTCTGTGGAGGGCTGCAGAGGTCTGGCTGGGCAATGGGGACTGCACCAGTCTGTTTCCATTATCCTTTCCAATCCTTGCTTGTCTATGTGATATGACAAAGACTCACCGACTGGTTTCAGGGTTTTGGCCCAGAAATCTCAATTAACAGAGAATGAAAAAAATGAAAAGAGTGTCAGGAACATAGCATACACACTGGCTTTCTAACCAGATACTGCCCATTTTGTGATTCCCCCCTCTTCTTCTACCTCTTTATGGCACTCCATGATTCATTGTCATTGAATACCAAAGTCAGGATTGTCCATGCCATTGTATTTCCTGTTTCTAGGCATGACTGTGAAAGCTTGACAGTGAAGAAAGCTGATAGAAAGAAAAGTAACTGATTTGAAATGTGCTGGAGGACAGTTCTCTGGGTACTTTGGACTGCTAAAAGGACCAATAAATGGGTGCTAGACCAAATCAAGCCTGAACATTCTGTAAAAGCCAAGATGGTGAAATTGAGACTGTCATCCTTTGGCCATATAATGAGAAGACATGACTCACTTGAAGGAGGGCCTCATTTCAGGTGGATAGACTCAATCAAGGAAACCTAACCCCTGAGTCTGCAACACCTGAGCAGAGCCGTTGGCAACAGGGTGACTTGGAGGTCTCTCATTCATGAGGCCACCATTGGTCATGTTAGACTTGATTGGACCTTAATAACAACAATGACTGACTGCAGCCATATTGTGCTTGGTTGCTTTTTAAAAGGGGTGGGCCATGCTGTTGGTCTCTGTCTCTCTCTTTAACCCATTGTGAAATGTGATAGAGCAGCATTAAGAGTACAGGAATAACAATTGGGTTCTAAAGAGGACTAAGCCGGTGGTACTTGTCATAGCAGAATTAATCAAATCCAGGGCAAGGAACAGTTGAAGCCAATCTGGGTCTGACAGGTGGACAGGGCTTGGATGGAAGACTGCCTGAAAGCTCTTTATTGCACTGCTTCAAAGTGCACTGCTATCATGGAGAGGGAAAGGACAAACTATACATGCCATAATAAAGAAATACCTTCTCATTACTGTTAGAAAGAGAGGATGCACCCATAAATTGTTCAGTGACTGAAAGGGTGTGCTTCCTTAAGAAGAGGTCATGAAGAAGATCAGGAGGGGGAAGACAAAAGGAGAAAATACATAGTGCATACTGACCATACAAGTAAGGGCTTAAGGCCTGACATAAAAGAAGGCAAATGGGTGAAGAAAACAGCACCAGAGGAAACAAGCAGTGTTACAACCTGACAGAGGGGGACTCAAAAGATAGCAGTGAATTATTTTTGCTGCATATGGAGCATGATAAAACTCCATCTTATCACCTTTGCTTTTCCACTCCCACAGTGGAAGTTATTCTGGTATAAGTGTTATTAGTTTTCTGATGACATGCAGCTATTCCCCCCTCCCCTCCCCATCAAATACTAGTGTATCCTTGAACAAAAGTGTATTGAGTACTTGAGTAGGAAAGATCTGATTAACAGTCATTACCATAGGCTTTTAGACCAATATGCTGCCAAACAAGAATTACTTCTGTCAAAATTACAACTACCTAGATAAGAGCTGGGTGACCTTGGGCAATTCACACTCTCTCAACCTCACAGGAATGCAAACTCCTCTGAACAAATGTCAAGACACATAATAGATTCACCTTAGTGTTGTCGACTTCAAGCACACAACAATAACAGATAAGAGCTAGTTGGATGAACACTCTGAACTTGATGTTTGTATTTGACCTTGAAGAAGCAGCTTCATCAGAGTAGTGGTAAGCTATTCTGAAAACAAAGCTAGCAGCTATCATCTTTTCAGTGGTGATACTATGCATAGGCCTACCTTTGAAGACTAGATACTTCTTTTAGTACAAAATTATCTGGTGGGAACAAAACAAACAACTACATTATCTTGATTTTGGAAGGTAATAGGTCCTATCTAATTTTGGAAGTCAAGCAGGTTCAGGCCTACTTAGTACTTGGATGGAAGACTGTTAACAAATACCAATTGCTGTAGGCTCTATTTCAGAGGAAGGAACCAACAAAACCACCTCTGAGTATTCCTTGCCTAAGAAAACCCTATGAAATTCATTTATTTCATGGGGTTGTCATAAGTCGACAAGCAACTTGAAGGCACATAGATACACACCAGGATTACTGAAAAGACTACAAACCCAATTCAAATTGTTGATCTATATAAGAGAACACATTTTAAAAGTTTATGTGAATGAAAAGCAGGGCCTTCTCCACACCAACCTGATGGAACGGCTCAAAACCTAGTTGATTAACTTTATATTGCCAGTTTTCACCAGACAAACATCTGGCTTTACACAAAGACCTTATTAACAGTAGCTGTGAGTTTCCATTTGGAATTTTATTGATGGTTATTATAAGACTATAATTTCAAAGCTTTATTAAATTGATTTACTGTATTGCTTACATTAAGATAGTGATAGATGTTTTACATTGTACACTGTTTTGAATATATCTAATAGGAATGCAGTTACTTAGGAGCTTATCGCATGAGCTTTTAAAATGGCAGCAGCCCAATGGGATGCAGCCAGGACCTGGGTTGGAGGCGGGACTGCAGCCTGGGTCCCAGCCATGCTCAGCCAGCCAATTTTCAGAATTGAGAGCTTTGGTTTTTGAAAAAGGGCTGGCTGAGTGCAGCTGGGACCTGGGCTGCAGTCGCTTGGCGGATTCAACAGCAAACTACAATACGATAATTCCCACCTCCATCCCAGGTCCCGGCTGCATCTTGTTGGGCTGCTGTCAATTTAAAATCAAGAATTTTTGCTACTTTCAACAATGTGATCTAAATATCCATTAACCATTGGCACACTGTGCCAATATTTGCAATTGTAACACCTTTTGGTGCCTGTATATAGACCATCAGCTCTGAGTGCCTCAGCCATCTTCCTGTGTTAGAAACATGACTTGTATCATCAGAGAAACTGAACCCAATGTTTTGTTTATTAATATTTGTTGGAAAGCCCTAAATTTGATATTAATGAAGTTACTATTGAATTAAATAATGACTTAAGATTGTTCTAAAAGCAGTATCCATTTAAGGAAATTAAATGCAAAGCTGTCTAGATTTCAGTACCTAAAATCTCTTTAGATCTAAAAGTATGTTTGGGCCAGCAAAAATTGATATTTAAGGTGTGTTGCACACAGTTACATCTTTTTAGAAAGAAACTGCCTATTTCCACTAAAAGCTAATGTAGATAGAACTTCTTTCTGACATATGATATAGGTGTGTTCAGTGGTAACTCCATTTTGGTTGGATGTGTTGCAGTGTATTAATTTTATACTAGAAAGAGAAAATAAACCAAATCTTTGCTTGTTGCTGGAACATGCTCAAGTCACACACTCTCAGCCTCAGAGGATGGCAATGGCAACCCCATCTGAAGAAACATGCCAAGAAACCCCCATGATAAATTTGCCTTAGGGTTCCCATACATCAGAAACAACTTGAAGGCACACAGCAACAAGAACATGCTTAGATAATGACTCCAATTAAGTTGCATCTGACAAAAAACAAAACAAAACTCAAATTTAACTACAGTTTGCTTTCCTAAACAATAAACTGCCATATGTGCCCAGTTTAGATATCCAGATCTTCATTAATGTAGTAGAAGCTGAAAACTATATCATCATCATCATCATCATCATCATGATGTATTATTCTAATGCTGCTACTCTTACTGCCACTGAGAACAATGATGTTCAGCACAGCTACTCTGTGCCAGGCTGAGTGCTGAACACTTTGTTAGCGAATGTCCTCCATTTTTCTTAGTATTTTAGAAGCATGTGGAGTTCCCTATGACCCCAGCCTGACCCTTGGAAGATGGCAGCCATAATCCCCTAAATGTAAGGTCATGTAGGCACTGCTGGAATTGCCCAAGACCACTAGAGATTTCCTGGACAGGCATGTTTGGGAGTTGCCCTTGGGAATATCCCATTATCCTGGAAAAGATACATAATGGTGTCTGTTTGTCTTAGGTCTCACACTTAATGGGACAGTGATCAGATTTGATTGCACCCTTTTCTCTAGCTTCCCTTCCTCGATAGTTTTGAAACCAAACACATTGTTTAGACTATGCCCATACTTAGGAAAACAAAGATAAACCCATCAAGCCTTTGTCCTCCAATTGTTAAGCTCATAGCTAGGAGGCAGAAATTGCCCTTAAAAACCCGTGGATTTTGGCAGTCCATGTGCTACCTTGGAAGTGCATGCTGAATCTCTGTCGGTCTGCACTCTGAGATAGTTCCTGCGACCCCCCTCTTGCTGGTCGTGCCCTTCCACTGAATCCATCTGCATTCACTGCCAGAAGTCCGGAGGAGTCTCTTGGGCATAAGTATATCCCTCGCACCCTGGTCTCCCTCTCTGCTTTCCCCGCTCTCTCCCGCTTATCCTTCTAGTGTGTGTGTGTGCCTTATTTGGATGTTGGCTTATTGTGTTAAATAAATATTTTAGACTTTAATTGGAGTTTGGTATTTCTCAGCGTCATTCCCTGCCTGATTTCTTAAGTCTCTGGTAAACACCTGGATAGGTCTCGTGAAGCGAAGTTGGGCATTTCACTCTTGCACATTTGAGCTAAATATAAATTCCCCAAAATTAGACTTGAATCCCAACAACTTTTTCAGCTTGCAGAGTTATTCTGAAATAAACCCACAGTTTGTTGCCTTTGTTGCCCTGAGACCTACATAAGGGAAATGATTATATGGTGCTTTCTCTTAATAAAGGTTCCAGAAAAGCGGATTAGCAGAGAGCCCCTGAAGGGGCTTTGATCTCAGCCCTTGAAATTCTATCACTCTGGTTACTGGTCCACATCTTTTCTGTAGTCACTGGGATGACAGTTTCCTGAGCTGAACAAGGGGTCTCTTTGTGGGTATACTTATCCCAGCAACATATGGATCTGAAAGAGGCAGGATTCAAGTGGATGGCCATCCAACTGTAAACAATGCCCTTCCTGTGAAGCATGAGACAGTCTCTGCCTGCATTCAATTGGCAGGGTTTAGCTCCAGGCAGAAAGCCCTAACAAATTCTATATGAGGCAGACTCATATTTTTCATGCTGCCAACCCTAGATGGGGAGTGGACATGAGAATGTAGTTGGAATGACATAAGACCAGTCCACAAAACATCTACAGCATCAGCGACAGTACATTTCAGTCATTGCCACTGTGAGTGCTACACATCAGTATGTAACTCCACCATCATGGCTGGCACTGTCATACTGTGTGGGGTGGTACACATTCATGGATACTTCTGAAAGTCAGGGAGATTTAAGTATGGAAATTGGGGCATATATGGCTCCTACTACAAGCTCTCTTCCTAACTGTAGTCCTTGCTTTCAGCTTGGAAAGTATACTGCATGCTTGTGCTGGGATGATTGGACTTAAAAAGAGAGTGTTATCCCATACTAAAAGTACAATTTCTGTTCCTTAAAAAAACCACCACCCTTTATTACTCTGTTAAATATTTTTAGTGCATAAATCTAGAAATAGCTTCACTGGTTACCAATGTTTTTCTGGACAGAATTCCAAGTGCTGGTTATGATCTTTAAAGCCTATATGGCTTAAGTGGAACATACTCCCTCAGAGTGTGGTGGAGTCTCCTTCTTTGGAGGTCTTTAAACAGAGGCTGAATGGCCATCTGTTTGTGAGTTCCTGCATGGCAGGGGGTTGGACTGGATGGACCTTGTGGTCTCTTCCAACTCTATCCTTCTATGATTCTAGGTCCAGAGTGTATTTCCCAATGTGACCCTGACCAGGTTTTAAGATCACTGGAGGACGGTTCTTTTGGTCCCATCATCTTCACAGGCATGTTTGCTGAGGACACTAGAGATAGCCTTCTTGGTGGTTGCTTCCAGATTGTGGTATTCCTTCCCACAGAAAATTTGGTTTGCCCCATCTCCAGTGTCTTTCTGCTGGCAGGCAAGGACCCTTTTATTTAGGTAGGGCTTTGGCTATTAATTTGTTGTAGCAGAAAAACTTTCAATTGTGTGTATGTATCTTCAAGTCACCTGTCAATTTATGGGGACCCCATGAAATTCATAGTTTTTTTTAATATGTAAGGAATATATATATATATATATATATATATATATATATATATATTTAATACTGCATGTTCCTTTCCCTGAAATATAGCCTACAGCACCTGGTATTCCTTGGCAGTCTCAGGTCTGACTCTGCTTAGCTTCCAAGATCAGACAGAATCTGGTGCCTTTAGGGTATTTAGGCCTTACAAGCGTATACTATGTTTTTATCTTTTTAATCATGCTTTAAATATACTGGGCGATTCAAAAAGAATGGTGCAAAACCGAATAAGAACAGCTTTACTTTACACCATTCTTTTTGAATCACCCGGAATTTAAATCTATTTACCTTCTGTTTTTAATCAAATTGCTGTTTAATTGTGGTATTTAAAAAAAACACTTTTGTACTAAGAATATTATAGCTGTTCTGTTTTAACTTGTTGTAAACCACCTTGGGTCCTCTGTTAGGAGAAAAGTAGGCTATAGATAGATAGATAGATAGATAGATAGATAGATAGATAGATAGATAGATATCTGCTCCTGTATCTCTTTCAAGCAAGGTAATACATATGTAAATATTATAAAGGACGCAAGTGGCTGCTAATAGTCCTTATAGTAGTAGGGTTAGACTGCAATCTGAACTTGAAAGGAGCTATATAAAGTTCTACACCACAAAAATAATCCAGTTTGAGGCTGCTTTAACTGCCCTGGCTCAATGCTAGGGAATTTTGGTAACTGTAGTTTTGTGTGACATTTAGCCTTCTCTGTCAGGGACCTCTGGTGCCATTTGTTGTTGTTGCCCTCAAGTTCTTCCGACTTATGGCGACCCTGTGGATGAGACATCTCCAAGAATCCCTATGTTCCACTGCCTTGCCCAGATCCTGCAGCCCTTCCCCATAACCCCCCTAATCACGTCTATCCATCTGGTTTGTGGTCTTCCTTTCTTTCTTCTACCCTCTACCTTTCCTAGCATTATTGTTTTTTCTAGTGATCCGTGCCTTCTCATTATGTGGCCAAAGTACGATAGTCTCAACTTGATCATCTTTGCTTCCAAAGAGAGCCCTGGTCTGATTTGTTAAAGAACCCATTTTCTGGTGCCATAACAAACTACATTTCTCAGGATTCCCTAGCACTGAGCTAGGGTAGTTAAAGTGGTATCAGACTGGATTATTTCTGCAGTGTGTTTTGGACCTATGGGGCTGGACCACATCCCCAAAATTGGTTCAGCACTGTAGATGGCTCCATGAAATTTCAGACCAAATATCACCCTAGATGAAAAACAAAAAGAGCAAGATTGCCCTTCCTTCAACAGCCAGTCTCCTAAACTGCACGGTTTTCATCTCAAACCGCTAGCCTATCTTCAAGATTTGTGTATATGAAGCAGGATATGTGCAATCCTTCACCTGCCACACAATATAGCTAGACAGAAGATCCTGATACTTTGAACTTGTCTTCAGTGGCCAGAATAATCCAGACTGCCCCCAGGATATTCCAGCCCCCAATCCCACCCCCACTGCCTGTACTCTCTGCATAGTGACAACAGTGGCTGCCTTCCCACACAATGCCCGTTTGTTGCCCACTAATACCACTGAGGTCACAACAAGACACCCAGCCATGTTACTGATGCTGGGTGCTTTATTCTGATCTCAAAACAACTCATGCGCACAACATTGGTTGTCAGTTTGCAAGGACTGCATGGGAAGACAGCCACCCTATTGTCACAGTGGAGAAAGTCAAACCCTGGAGCAAAAGGTAAGGTTTTTAAATTTGGGTTAAAGGAAGCAAAGGCCAAATTGGGTGCAGAAGACAGTGTGCACCCAATTCAGGATTTTGGACATGCATCATGTAAATAGGAGGAATTTGGAGTAAATAACCCATGCAGGCAATCCCTTTGTTATTGTTATGGATCTTCTTCTATTGTTATAAGTTGACTCTGACTTATGGTGACCCATTGAGAGAGCTTCATTGCAAGATTCATTCAGAGAAAGTATACCTTGGTGTTGAGAGTTAGTAACTTGTCTATGATTACCCAGTGGGTTTTATATCTGAGTGAGGATTTGAACCTGAGTCTTCCAGAATCCTCATCAAACTGCTACATGATCCTGGCTCCATCCTGATATCAGCGCTAGAGAAATCATATAGAAGCACAAGTAGCATGCTAAAGCGGGGGGGGGGGGGGAAGGTTATTAGTTTTTGTTTTGTTTTGTTTCCAGTTTCTGGAAACACCTGAAAGTGTTTCCAAAATAAGACAATTTGTATTCATGTTTACCCCCTTATCAGATACATTATGATTTATTTCTTAAGGTTTTTTTGTCATGGGATTGAGTTTTAACATGGGCAGGAGCCCTTTGCAAACCAAATAAGGTTAGACTTAGCTGTCAGGCCAGTATTGAAGAAGGAAGCCTTCAGATGGGAGACCAGCCCTTCCCTTAATTTGCCAGTAAAATTTCTCAGGAAGCAAGCTGAGCTGTAGCTCAGAGCTAGTAACTTTTTAGAGCCACATGTTGAGCTAAGAGCTGATTTGGATGGAGAAACCCACAAAAGAGTTGGCCACAGGTATTTGACAGATTTTGTTTTAATGTAACATTTTATGTCCCTGTGTCTCTCTCAGCAACAATTATTTGTGCAAGATAAGGGGCAAGAAATCTGTTGCTGTCCAGATGTTTTGAACTACAGTTTCCGTAGTCACTGATTATTACCATGCTAGCTGGGGATTCTGGCACGGTTGGGCAAGTGCTTGAGGGCCACAATATATTGTTTGTTAAAAAAAAATTAAAGTAAGAAATATATAAAATTTATCAATACATATTTTTAAAAAATATTTACAATTATGTATCATTATGAGTCTATGAAAGCTCATACTGCCAACTTCTTCCTTCCAGTTAGTCTCAAAGGTGCTACAAGATCTCTTTACATACTGATTCTACAGACCAACATGGCTATATCTTTGAATTCTTTCTTTTAGTTAGCGATGAAACAGACCACCCCCACCAAAGATGGATTGGGGCTGCGGCAACCTCATGCTGTGTCCCCAATCCACCTTTTTGCTGGAGTAAAAAGGAGTGGCAAAGAGCCGCTCCTTTTTCACTGGCAAAAAGCCAGCTTTTCCCACCCTGCTGTGGACAGAAGCTGGCTTTACAGTGCTCTGGTGGTGTGCAGCGTGTAAGAGCCCTGCTGCCAGAGCGCCTGGAAGCCAGCCCATGTCTCGGCAGCCAGGTGTCTTCCAGGCATCTTCAGGGCTTGCAGAATCTAAACGCCATGCCCCCATGCCCCCAGGAAGCCAGCATTTCATGCCAGTCTGTTCCAGCTATTAGGCTCCAAGGTGCTACAAGATCCCTTTGCATACTGATTTTCCAGACTAGCATGGCCATGTCTTTAGTTCAGGATATTTACTGGATAAAGTGCAGCGTGAAAAAACTATCAAGGAGCTGTAGCTGCTTGGGTCTATTTAGCTTAGGAAAAAAGACCAGTAAGGGGAGACATGATAGTAGAAATGGTGGAATTTGCTATCAGAAGGTTCCTTCGAGAACCTGAAATCAGAATTGGACAGATTCGTGGAAGTAAGGGTATTAACTACTGTCCCTAATTAAATAATAATAATAATAATAATAATAATAATAATAATAATAATAATAATAATAATATTTTTTTACCCTGCCCCTCTGTCGAGCAATTGGGCAGCTTACAAGAATTAAAATCCATACAAATCTAAAAATAAACATCCCCCACCCCCTCCCCTTGTTAAAACAGTATTAAACTACAGATCCAATTAAAACCTTAACATAGCAAAAATACAATAACACAACAATATAATAAAAATTAAAAAACAACAATAGCCAACCAACAACAAACAGTGGGAGAGCCAAAACTAGGATGATAAAAACAGGTGGACTCCTAGGGCCGGGAATCTAGTCAGGAAAGGCCTGCTGGAAGAGATCCGTCTTCACAGCTTTTTAAAAGTTGCTTGAGCTGGTAATATGACGGATCTCATCCGGCAGGCCATTCCATAATCTGGGGGCGATTACCGAGAATGCCGTCTGGGAGGTTGTCAACAGCCTAGACCGGAGTGCGCGGGGAGGATTGTATGGGAGGCAGCGGCCCTGAAGATAGCTTGGACCCAAGCCATTGAGGGCTTTAACTGTAATAACCAACACCTTATACTGGGCCCACAAACTAATAGGCAGCCAGTGGAGAGATTTTAATACCGGAGTTATGTGGTCTCTCCTAGATGTTCTCGAGACCACTCTGGCTGCCATATTTTGTACCAACTGAAGTTTTTGGACCAAGCACGAGGGTAGCCCTATGTAGAGTGTATTACAGAAATCCAGACGAGAGGTTACCACCGCGTGAACCACAGTCTCATGATCCCTTACTTCCAAGAAAGGGCGCAGCTGGCATATCAGCTGAAGCTGATGACAGGCACTCCTGACTGCCGCGTTCACCTGATTAGTCATCAGGAGCGACGAATCAAGGAGCACCCTGTAAACTCATGGAGAGTGTGACCCTGTCCAGGACTGGAAATTGCAACCCAATTCCTGGTTTCGGGGCTGCTACTATGAGCACCTCCATTTTGTCTGGATTTAATCTCAATCTGTTTTTCCTCATCCAGCCCATTACTGCCTTAAGACAGTCATTGAGAGGAGAGATGCCATCGGGATTCGAGGCCGATGATTGAGACAAGGAGAAATAGATCTGGGTGTCGTCAGCATACTGGTAACACCCAGTCCCATAACTCCGAATGATCTCACCCAGCGGCTTCATATAGATGTTAAACAGCATCGGGGACAGATGTTAGCATATGTGCATTTTCATAAAATTTTGGACACATGTGGAGTTCCCTCTATGACCTCAGACTGACCTCTGAGGGATGTCAGCCATAATCCCCTAGATGGCAGATCATGTAGGCACTGAGAGATCTGCCCAAGACCACTGGAAAATTCCCTAACAGACAGGTTTGGGAGTTGCCAAAAGGGAAAAACCATTGTATTGGAAAGGACACATAATGGTGTTTATTTGTCTTAAGTCTCACACTTAATGGGGCAGTGATCAGATTTGACTGCACCCTTTTCCCTAGCCTCCCTTCCTTGATAGTTTTGAAACCAAATGCATTGTTTAGACTATGCTCACACCTAGGCTAACAATACTAAACTCATCAATGCCTTTGTCCGACAGCCATTAGGCTTATAGCTAGAAGGCAGAAATTCCCTATAAGAACCCCTGGATTTCTAGGCTCCATGTGCTATCTTGGGAGTGCATGCCAACTCTATGTCAGTCTGTGCTCTGAGCTAGCTCCCGCAGCCATTTCCCTCTCCTCCATTCCAGTGGTCGTGTTCCATCACTGAAAACCATCTGCATTTGCAGCCAAGTCTGGAGAAGTCCTTCGGACGTAAGTATATCCCTTATAGCTAGGTTCCTCTCAACTATCTCTGCTTTTCACTCACCTTTCCTTTTAGAGTGTGTGTGTGTGTGTGTGTGTGTGTGTGTGTTATATTTGGATGCGTGCATATTGTGTTAATAAATATTCTAGACTTTAATTGGATAAGCCCGTCTCAGCGTCCTCTCTGGCAGAATTTCTTAGGACTCTGGTATACACTTAGTTTCAGCCCTGTGAAACTGTGTTGGGGGCTTCACTCTCGCATATTTGAACTAATTATAAATTCCCCTAGTAGACCTGATCCTAACACAGAATGGCACCCTGAGGGATGCCACACATAAGATCTTTTTTTGCCAAACAGCTGTCCCTGAGCAGCACTCTCTGGGACTTGGGACCTTGCATCTGAGCAAGTAGGCTCAAGCCTGCAGAAGCTCACGGTACCAGTTTCTTTCAGTTAGGAAATTATCATACCGCCTTTCCACTCAGCCTCAGCGTGGGCTGAAACAATTGACTTTTTTAAAAAAAAATAGATGTTACTGCACACCTCCGTGCCCAGTGTGGAGGCATCCCATTCTTAGCAAAGTACATGAGAAGTACAGATCGGGATGGGATGGCCAAGATTAGGTACGCGATGCCTCCAGACTGGACATGGAGGTGTGTGGTAACACCCATTCTTAAAAAAAAAAAAAAAAAAAAAAAATCAAAAGTTTCAGCCTGCAGAAAGGCAGTGAAATAATCTCCTTAGACAGTGCTAAATCTTTGAACTACTGCTTCTGGTGACTATATATGAGAGGAAGGATGCTATTGTATTCATGTTATGCCTGTTGCCTTTCCATAGTTCCATAGACAAGTAAACAGGTCATGTGAGTGATATAATATGGGTTTAGTATGGGTTTTCTTATGTTCATTTAAGATTTTCATGCTGCAGATAAAATTGTCCACAATTGAGTTAGAACAAACACCATCCAACTATATTTTTAAAAGCATATATTAAGACAGTTTAAAAAACTGAACTACAGCTCCCAGAATCTCTACAGCCAGCCTGGACACTAAAATCCATTAACTTCTACAGCTTCTTGATGTTGTAGTCCCCCCCCAAAAAAAAACAATCCCCCACAAAAAAACTTTTAAAACTTTTTCTTCATGTACATACTAAGAGTTGTACAATAGAAAAATGACATTAGATAGCATAGGAATGGCTTTCCAAAGAGATATGTTTTCGCGTGGGTGAAGATACAACTTTATATAAATAAAAGGTAACATTTCAAAATAGCAGACCCACTGGAAATGATTATATTGTTCCTCTACATATGTTGCAATACTCAAAATATCCAGCTGAATCATTTTCACTTCAATGCAGCTGTATCAGATACATCCTTAAACTCAGTTGCAGTGTACCATCATGGGCAGGCCCTTCCCCCATAAAGCATAGCAAGACTCTGCCTATATATGTTTCTCATACCTCTGAGAAAGAAATGTGCAGAGAAATTCTTGGATTCAGCACCGCAACATGTTTATTTATGGCAGAGGTCAGTAACAATCACAGTTCCAGGAGTCATCTGCCATCACCCCTCACAGGGCTGCACCACAATGCCAATTTTGCTGCAGAAATTTGACACTGTAGCTGGAAAAAGCATCATTTTTGCTTTAAATCCATTTCCCTCCTTTAAAGCAGACACTTGTCTTGTTTACAAGTAGATTAAAACTTCCGGGAGTCTTCTGGGAGCAACTAATCCACTTGTAAACAAAGTGCGCTCCTTGTTTAAAGGAAAACATGGTAGCTTTAAAGCAAAAGCACTGGATTTTGATGCTGTGCAACTGAAGTTCAATGGCAAAATTGAGGGTGCTGGCAGGGACAACTCAGGAACTGGGGGAGGGCTTCAGAAACACATAGGGACCTGCATGTGATACACAGATCATTACCAAGCCCTAGCTTAGGGGCTGCTAAGAACAGAGCATGCCCGTCCTTTAGGTCTGCAAATGGCTCCATTTCACAGAGGAGGTTAGGAAGGTGACATAGGGAAAACATAGCTTGCTGTAAAAGTGGCCAGTGAAAATGAATATGAGCCTGGCAGTACAACTGTCAAGAGTGCTATTCCCCCCTATCCTAGCTCCAAGAGAATGAATAAAGCAATATGTTTTCAGTGTAATATATGACAGAATCACAGTCAGGACATTGTACATTACATGTTATACAGCGTGCAGTCATACAAAGAGGGTAGGTATATTTTACATGTTACACAGGTTATGGCATGCACTAGTGTGAAGAGCATGGGAAAAGTTCTCCTTTCATGACCCACAGTACATAGATCTGTAGTATGCAGCAAAGTGCAAACCCACTTACTGGACTTGATGATTCTCAGACTTTTAAAAATGGAGAATACAGAGAACATCCTTAAAATGGCAGTAGAGAATCTAGTAATATCATCTGGCTAGTGAAGTAGCAGTATCAAGTGAAGATCCCAAGGGCAAGGGGTGGTGGCTTTAGAGACTTATTATGAAACTGCCAGGTCTTCACCTCTCCTGGATGCCAGTGTTGTCTAGGTCTCATGCACCTATTAAACTAGAATGCTGCCCCCAATTGTGGTAGAGGATGTTAGCCCATCTGCATTGTTGAACTGCTTCTCCCAACTGGCTTCTTTGTGTGAAATAGGACACCATTTTCTGAGCCATCTTATTTCTCGCAAGAAGCAAAATTTCTTGGATTAGCTTTAGAAATGAGATGTGACTATTTTTCTATTAAAAGAAAGATGAAGTGCAATATATAATTGTGGAGAGTGCTACATCTTGGTGTAAAGATCATGAAGGATGTCTTCTAAAAGTGGAGTCAGGTGGGGCTTTCCATTACAAGAGGTTTTGAGTAGCTGTGAACACCTTTTTCATACCTTCCAACTGTTCTGATTTGACAGGGTAGTTAAGATTAATTATCTGTCATCCCCCTGTTTAAGCTGCTTTTAAAATGTCTCACTTTCTCTGCCCTCCTCTCAGTTTCCCACCTTCCTCCTGGCTTACTTCAATTGCTACAAACAGTTCAAAATGGAGAAACAGTTTGCATGCAATTAACTCAGCAGGGGGAAAAGAGAAGAAGGAACAGGGTGTTTCCCATCCCTGTAGATTCAGGCAAAAACAAACTGCTGTAACCTTTCTTAGGTTGCTGCCACACTGCAGAATTAATGCAGTTTGACAGCACTTTAGCTATTATGGCTCCATCCTATGGAATCCTGGGATTTGTAGTTTTTTGTGGCACCAGATCTCTCAGAGAGAGAAGACTAAATATCTCATAAAATTACAAATCCCAGAGTTCCATATAATTGAGCAATGGCAGTTAAAGCAGTGTCAAACTGCATTAATTCTGCAGTGTAGATGCAGCCTCAGTTATGCTTTCTTCCTCATTAATAACTTCTACCATCTTGGCCACACTCTGATGTTGCCTGGTCAAATGTGTCTTGTTTTTTAGTTCCCGATGTACTCCCTGAACCACTTGCCATCCTTTTTTTGAAATCCTGGAGAATAGGTGAGGTGCCAGAGGACTGGAGAAAGGCAAATATTGTCCCTCACTCCAAAAAAGGCCCAAAAAAAGAGATATAGGAAAGAACATTCAGCCTGACCTCACTACCAGGAAAAATATTAGAATGGATTATACAGGAGTATGTCTGCAAATATCGTGATGATGATGATCTGTAGAAGGCACCATGGGTTTGTCAAGAACAAATCCTGTCAAACTAATCTTAGAGGGTGGTACCAGGTCTAATGGTTTTAAGTTACAGGAGGATAGATTTTGATTGACCATTGGAAGAAACTTCTTGACAATAAGAGTGGTTCAGAAATGGAACCAATTGCCTAGAGAGGTTGTGGGGTCTTCTTCTCTGGACGTCTTCAGAAAGAGGATGGACAGTTATCTTCTGAGGATGCTTCATCTGGAGATCCTGCATTGAGCAGGGGCTGGACTTGATGATCCATGAAGTCCCTTCCAACTCTATGATTCTAGTGGTGTCACTAGGGTTGGTTTCATCCCAGTGCTGTAACTCATGGCATCACCCCTATGGATCTCTCACATGGTGGGGGGCATGTGCCATAGGAATTGGGGACTCTGTGCAGACACACACACAGAGAATGCCACACAACTCTCCCCCTTCTGCCACCAATACTTGGCTTCTCCACGGGCAAGAGAACATGCCATCCAGCACCCCCCTAATGACATAACTTTATGATTCTATGATCTAGGAGTATGCTTTTTTTGGACACCTTTTGAAATTAGGACAATTTTTGAAATGTACTTCTCTAGCAATTGTATTTTCTCTAGCAATTGTATTTTCTCTAAAAATGTCAGGAAACTTAAGATAGCCTGAAAATATTTTGTTATAAGATTTATGAGTGCTACTGGGCTGTCCTGATCAGACTTGGAACATATCTGCTTTGCAGTTTTAATGTGGATGTTATTGTGCTAATTTAATTATCATGGCTTCACCCAAAGTGTGCTGGGAACCGTAGTTTAGTGAGGGTGGTGAGAATTTGTAGTTAAAATTCCCTAGGTCCCACCCTCCCCTTTGCAGCACTTCACAACATTCCCTGGGAAAGGGAACAATGATATTAAATTAGCAGTTTAAATATAGTTGTCATTGACAGCTGATTTCTGCAGAGGAATGAGTTTCACATGCCCAAAACAACAGACATTTTGTTCAAGATAGCTAAGGACAAAGGATCACGTTTGTAAAAATAAGTTCAAACCAAGGACACTCCAGACAGTTACAAGTACTTGAGAGAGCTGTATGCGTGGGAGTGGTGAGGACAGGTGCACCATGTATATGAACAGCAAATGAACAGCAATAGTAGGCGTAGATGTGTAAACATAAGGGAAGCAATACAGCATGTTTTGGGTGAGGAGAAGAAAGGAAGCAACCTAGTGTGTATCTCTATTTTTACCATACAGGGGTTGCCAGTAACATTTGTCTACATGGATTGTGACCAAGTACTAATATTATGGGTGTGTATCATCTACACAGTGCCTAGCTGAGTGCTAAAACCCATTTGAAGCAACCTATTTTTCTATCTTAGCACTCGTCCCACTGTCCCAAACTTGCCTTTGTTATGTAAGATGATCTCATTGTTCCTGTTAGTGTAGCAACAATAATGGATTAGTTCCATTTCTCACCACCAGATACACAGGACTGGTGAGTCAATAATGTAGGCACACGAAGTTTCATGACCTGCCTGAGGTCACATAACAGAATTATTAGGATGTCATTATTTGCCTCCCCAAACCACTTGGTACCCTCCTGCCACTCAACCTTCAGAGGCTGAAGAAGAAAGACCTGTGTGGCAAGAGAGAAAGCACTATAGTCAAGTTAAAACTCAGGATTAAGGACTCTGGGGACCGAAAGAGATGTGACACAGAACTGGATCACCTGGTGTAAAAAGGATTTTGTCTACAAAGCTGAGTCTGTCACTGGTACCACCATTACTGCCTGTGGTTGGCAGCTACCACGGGTAGCATCTTCCTCCTCTTTGTCTAGTCAGGGGTGTCATTAAGGTTGTGCGGGCCGCACTAAGTGATACTCTAAGGAGGGTGCACTACTGCACCTCAAACATCTGCCTTTGGGCAGAAATTGGCTGTGGCATTCACCTGCATATCTTTAAAATGCTGGAACTCAGTAGAAATGGAGTGAGTGGGGCAAGGCTCAGTGGGAGAAAAATGAGAGCCCTCAAGGTGATTTTTTTTTTATTGTTTTTAAATTTTCGTTAAAAATATCACATCTTACTATAGAATCATAGAGTTGGAAGAGACCACAAGGGCCATCCAGTCCAATGCCCTGCCATGCAAAAATACACATTCAAAGCACTCCTAATAGATGACCTTCCTGCCATCTTAAAAAAAAAAAAAAGTGTGTTCCACTTTTGATCAGCTCTTATTGTTAGGAAGTTCTTCCTAATGTTGAGCTGGAATCTGGCTTTGAATGTACCAAATTCAAATGTATTAAATTTTCACTTTAACCACATGAAATTTTGTAAATGTAAATACATTTAGGCTTGCATATGATATTTAATTTGAAGATACAGTTTTATTTTGCCAGTTGTTTGTGTCAGAACTACTGCCATTATCTTCAGTGATACACAGAAATTGCAATTTACAAGAAACAGTACAAAAAACATCACTAACGATTCTGTATGGTGTGATATGGGAGGAAGTTGGGGTGTGTGTGTGTGTGACAGCATGAGTTACTGCACTGGATGATGCCAACAGTAGTGATGCCACTGCGTCCAACCATTCCCTCTGAGGCTCCCGCCTGTTCCCATCCTCCTGAACTGTGTCACAATGGCAGCACTGGCTAGCTGTCTTGGACTATCACCGTTTGTAATGACCTTTAACTGAGCGACTGGATAAATGCAGATGACCTAAACAACACATGCTGGCAGGCATTGTATGTGTATTCTTTCCTCTGCTCATGTAACACAGGCAACTAGATAAATCAGATGGTGAGTGAGGCTCCTGGGCCACCAGCCAAGCAAGGCTGCCATAAGCTGCCTGCTCCAACTCCCCAAGCAGTTGAGGAGACAAGGAACGTGGCAGAGGTGGCACTAGCATCCCTTGTACACTGCCAACTTTCACTCCTCTTCCTTCTTTGAAAGGCAGGATGCAGATTTAGAGATGGGTGTTCACATCTGTTTTGGCAGGTGATAGTGGGAGAAGGAGCCTTGGAGAATGGGGTGGCAGTGGGGCACTGTGCGGGCCTGGGCAGACATTTTTTCCCCTCTCCTCTCCTCACTTTTAAGCATCTGAGCTCTTGGCCTCTATGTCTGGTTGCTGATGTGACACACACTGGAATCACTGCTGGGTCAGTGTAGCATTTGTGAAGAGATATCTGATGGAGTAGTGAGCAAGCGATGGCAAAGAGGTGGGAGGGTGACTGAACTCCACTGGGTGTGCCATACAGTCTGCTTTTGTGCTTCCTATACTAACCTATTGCATTGTTTTTAGATAATGTTTGATGCCAAATGTGTGTTGTCTTGATTTGATTTATGATAGTTTGGTTTCCTTTCGTTATGAGAATTTATAGCTTTCTCTATGTGAGCTGTGTTTGTGCTGTAAGACACTTCAAGACTGCTTAATCCTTCAAATAATAATACAGCTGTCCCTCCCTGTTCACGGACTTCGAGTCCACAGTCTCGCTCTTCCCGGGGCAGACAAGTGGCTATATATAAAATGGCTGCCTGCACCCACGTGCACCATTAGTTTCAATGGGGCTCGGATATTTGCAAGCCACCATTTGGGGGGGGGGGCAGAACGGATTCCCCCCTGAATTGGGAGGGACAATTGTACTCAGATGCACTGTTGCCATTGTTGCCATAAGGGTGCTTCTACACAGAGGGCAGCCCTCTGATAAAGATGTGGGGAAAGGCAAAAGAAGCTGATGGAAAACATGGCCAGGTTACTAATGGAAGACAACTTCGTCTGAACCTCCACCTCCCTTGAAAAATTGTAATTTATGCTTTGTGATTGCAGGATGAGAACTAAATTTGTAACCACCCAAAAGATAGCCAGTCCATTTTGCTTCAGTACATGGAATTGAGAGATGGGCTTACACCTTCCCTTTTGCCTCGTGAAGCAAAATACCAGCCTACATTTGCTTATTAAGCAAATGCCTTATTTCAAAAACAAGCCTTGCATGTTTTTGAAATAAAAATTGTTTCCCCTTTCACAGGCACCACTTAAAGGGGCCTTTTCTTTTAGCCTTCTCTTCACATTGGCACATTCTACAGAAAGTTATATACCAACCATATCATACTTTCTCCAGATTTCCTTGGCCTGGAGGCAGCCTCTTTCTTTTCTGACAACTTCAGGTGGGTTCCTAGCTATTCCACATAAGATAATTCTTTGCTGGCTGTGATGTAGAACATTATTATTATTATTATTATTATTATTATTATTATTATTTCATCATATGTGAAAATAAAGAGATGGGGTTGATTCCACCATGAGGTAGCGTGGCACAATTGGTTTAGGAACAGAGATGTAGCAGGAACAAAATCCTCGTTGTGCCCCCCCCCCGAACCCTGTAACTGTGCCCCTATGCCCCAACTTGGGCACAGTTTTGGAAGCCAACTTGTCCTTGGCTTCCAAAACTAGCCTGATGCCTGATGTGTTTCATAGAATCATAGAATTGGAAGAGATCACAAGGGCCTTCCAGTCCAACCCTCTGCCATGCAAGAACTCACAATCAAAGCATCCCTGACAGATGGCCATCCAGCCTCTGCTTAAAGACCTCCAAAGAAGAAGACTCCACCACACTCCGAGGGAGTGTGTTCCACTGTTGAACAGCTCTCACTGTCAGGAAGTTCCTCCTAATATTGAGGTTGAATCTCTTTTCCTGTAGTTTGCATCCTTGTTCCGAGTCCTGTTCTCTGGGGCAGCAGAAAACAAGCTAGCGCCCTCCTCAACATGACATCCCTTCAAATATTTAAACAGGGCTATCATATTCCCTCTTAACCGTCTCTTCTCTAGGCTAAACATACCCAGTTCCCTAAGTTGTTCCTCGTAGGGCATGGTTTCCAGACCCTTCGCCATTTTAGTTGCCCTCCTCTGGACACAGTCCAGTTTTTCAACATCCTATACTTCTATTGATGCAACCTAAAATTGCATTGGCCTTTTTAGCTGCAGCATCACATTGTTGACTCATGTTCAACATGTGGTCCACTAAGACTCCTAGATCCCTTTCACACGTAGTCTTGTTCATCCAGGTGTCCACCATCTTATATCTATGCATTTCTTTTTTTTTTGCCCTAAGTGCAATACCTTACATTTCTCTGTGTTGAAATTCATTTTGTTACCTTTGGCCCAGCTTTCTAATCTATTAAGATCATTTTGAATTTTCATCCTGTCCTCTCGGGTATTAGCTAGTCCTCCTAATTTGGTGTCATCTGCAAATTTGAGAAGCATGTCCCCTATTCTTTCATCCAAGGCATTGATCAAGATGTTGAATAGCACTGGGCCTAGGACAGAACCCTGTGGCACCCCACTGGTCACTTCTCTCCAGGATGAAGAGGAGCCATTGCTGAGCACCCTTTGGGTTTGGCTGGTCAACCAGTTACTAATCCACCTAACAGTTGCATTGTCTAGCCCACATTTTACTACCTCGTTTGCAAGAATATTGTGGGGGACCTTGTCAAAAGCCTTACTGAAATCATGATATGTTATGTCTACCACATTCCCTTCATCTAGCAAGCTGGTAATTTTATAAAAAAAAAAGAGAGAGAGAGAGAGAGAGAGAGAGATCAGATTAGTCTGGCTTGACTTGTTTTTGAAACCCATGTTGACTTTTAGTGATTATGGTACTCCCTTCTAAATGTTCACAGATTCTCTCTGTTCAATGAACTGTTCTAGAATCTTTCCTGGTATTCATGTCAGACTAACTGGACGATAGTTGTTGGGATCCTTTTTTCCCCCTGTTTGAAGATGGGGACAATGTTTGCTCTCCTCCAGTCTGCTGGGACTTCTCTTGTTCTCCAAGAGTTCTCAAAGATTATTGCCAGTGGCTCTGAGATTACATTTACCAGTTCTTTTAATATCCTTGGATGTAGTTCATCTGGTCCTGGAGACTTAAATTCATTTACGTTAACCAGGTATTCCTGTACTTCCTCTTTACTTATTCTGTGCTGCATTCCCCTATTGTGTCCTCTGTTCCATTTTCCTCAGGTTGAGCACCCTTTTCCTTTTGTGAAAAGACTGAGGCAAAAGAAGGTGTTGAGTAGTTCTGCCTTTTCTCTGTCCCCTGTTAGAATTTCTCCATCTTCTCTGCACAGTGGCCCTACCACTTCCTTCTTCTTTCTTTTGCTATGGACATACCCAAAGAAGCCCTTTTTATTGTCCTTAACCCCTCTAGCAAGCCTGAGCTCATTCTGTGCTTTGGCTTTCCTGACTTTACCCCTACATGTGCTAGCTATTTGTTTGAATTCCTCTTTAGGGATTTTGCCCTTTTTCCATTTCTTGTACATCTCCCGTTTAAAACTTAGTTCAGTTGAAAGTTCTTTTGTCATCCAACCCAGTTTCTTGAGGCATCTCCCATTTTTCCTTCTCATTGGAACAGTTTTGAGATTGTGCCTTCAGTCTCTCCCTTTTGAGAAACTCCCATCCATCCTAAACTCCCTTCTCCTTTAGTATTCCTGACCACAGGATTACTCCCAGTGTTTCCCTAAGTTTGTTGAAATCAGCTCTCCTAAAGTCTAGAATGAGTGTTTGACTATGCCTAACTTCTCCTTTCCACTGTATAAGAAACTTCAGGAGAACATGATCACTCCCACCTAAGGATCCCACCAATTGCACCCCATTTACCAGGTCATCCCTGTTGGTTAGGATCAGATCTAAAATAGCTGATCCCCTTGTAGCCTCTTCCACCTTTTGGACAATGAAATTGTCTTTGAGGCAAGTGAGGAATTTGCTAGACCTTGTAGTATTGGCTGAGTTTGACTTCCAGCAAATATCAGGATAGTTGAAGTCACCCATCACTACTACATCTCTCCTTTCTGAATGTGTGGTCATCTGTTCTAGAAAGGCATCATCCAATTTCTCAGTCTGACTTGGGGGTCTGTAGTAGATATGATAGCCTTGTTTAAAGAGGTGATATGATAGCCTTGTTTAAATATTTAAAGGGATGTCATATTGAGGAGGGAACAAGCTTGTTTTCTGCCGCCCCAGAAACTAGGACCCAGAACAATGGGTGCAAGCTCCAGGAAAAGAGATTCCACCTGAACATTAGGAGGAACTTCCTGACAGTAAAGGCTGTTCGACAGTGGAACACACTCCCTCGGAGTGTGGTGGAGTCTCCTTCCTTGGAGGTATTTAAGCAGAGGCTAAATGGCCATCTGTCGAGGATGCTTTAATTGGGAGTTCCTGCATGGCAGGGGGTTGGACTGGATGGCCCTTGTGGTCTCTTCCAAATCTATAATTCTATCATTCTATGATCCCCAACATGACTCAGTTTAAAGGCCTCCTTCTCAAATGTTTGAGACTATTGGCAAAAATGCTTCTGCCAACTGGTGTGAGATGCAGCTTATCTCTTGCTAGAAGTCCACCCTCATGGAACCGCATCCCATGTTCCAAGAATCCAAATCGTTCTTTGCAGCACCATCTAAGGAGCCAGTTATTCACATCTGCTATCTTCCTCTCCCTTCCTGTTCCATGCCCTTCAACTGGGAGATGAGATAACAATCTGTATGTCCAGCTCTTTAGCTTCCTGCCCAAAGCCTCATAATCCCTTCTGATATTCTGAAGACTATGCCTTGCAGTATCATTGGTTCCCACGTGGACCAAGAGGAAGGGGTATACTCTCCCATCTCCAGTGTTGAAGGAAGATTGAATTGCCAATCTGTACATAGAATGGGAGTGGGGGCATGGGAAGAGAGGGGGAGAGAGATGCCATCTTGCCTTTCATTTTAGGCAGCAGAATGGCTGGGTCTGGCCGTTAAAGAGTTGTAGCCAAGTAGCCTTCTATCAAAGCAAGGGAATGGAAAGCATAGCCAGGAATAGTAAAGGAGGAGAGGGGGAGGAAATTGTCCCAGCTGCAGCGTGGAGGAAGTGTGGAGGCATTTTTGTAGTGACTTAATTAGCCCCATGTCATGCAATAGTTTCAGACCAAACCAGCCTCTCACAGCTTGCATAATGTGTTTATGCTGTCTCTTTGTATTGTTTCAGCAGCTGCTTCATTAATGTTGCAGGATTCACCAAAGTGCAGCCTCCCTGGCAGACCAATTCAAATGGATATGACCTACTGACCTCTCTTTCCAGGTTGCTGATGACTGAACTCTCTTCTAGAGTATTTCACACTGTCTTCTTCAAGATTTGATTAAAATGTTATTGGTTTTTTAACAATATTATTATTATTATTCCAGAATCCACAGATTCGCAGAACACAGTTGAAAAAGGAAGCATTAAAGCAGTGGTGGCCAACATGCGGCCCTAGGGCCTTATGCAGCCCTCCTCCTGACCATTTTTGTCCAGTTCCTCATTGTCTGTGTTGAATTTGTGAAGATCTCCCATGGTCTTTATTTTTGTTTTCTTTATGTTCAGCAGTAAGCCTACCTTTGCACTTTCGTCCTTGATTTTCCTCAGTAGTTGCTCTAGGTCTGTGATGTTTTCTGACAGTAGTGTAGTGTTGTCTGCATATCTAAGATTGTTGATATTCCTTCCTCCTATTTTCACTCCTCCTACTACTATGTCCAAGCCTGCTTTTCATATAATATTTTCTAGGAAAATGAAGCACAAAGATTGGTCCTTTTTGGTTAGTAACACAGATGGCCTCAGTCCTCACCCCTACCTGCCTTGTATTTCAACCTGTTAGGGCTGCAATTAACACTAATTTTCATCCCTATGAAGTAAAGAATAAGCCCACATATCTTCCATCATTTGGAACTCATATATTCTGTTCTGAGGATGAAAGTTATTGTGGATTCTTGCTAGGAGCTCAAGAAAGTGGGGGAGTGGGCTGTCCCTGCTGAAAATGATAACCATCACTACTCTTTCCTTTTCATTAACATTGTACCATGGCACTCCTATCTGTGTGTATGTTTGTGCATGCATATGTGTAAACAACCCAGTCCCCAGTTCTGTTGCCAAGAGGGACACAAGTATAGGTTTATTGTCCTTCCAACTTTTATTGCTGGCTCCCTGAGTACAAAACTCAGTTTGTTTTTCACCCTATCAGGCAGGTGAATGTTCACATTACAGGCTGCAACAAACCACCTGGAATCTTTATCAGTAGGTGTCAGACATCCAGACCTAAAGACCAAGAGCCCATAATTTGTCTTGCAGCTCACGTTCTTGGGTTTTTCCCCCCTCTAAAGAAACATCCTCTCAAAGATCCTTGGGATGCTTAACATTATCTAAGTCCAAACAAAACCATCTGCATTGTCTTGCTTGGTTACTGCTACCATCCATTGTTTGGGTCTAAATTCCACTTCTCTAATAAAGCTATCCTTATAGAAGAGCTTGCTGTGCAAACCTATGGTGTTGTTTGTTGGTTATGTTATTAACAAATGCAGATATCCTCTAATCTGGGACATACTTGGTATAGATAAATAGGTATACAGTACAATGAACAGTAGGGCTCATAACAGTCGCTATATTAAATGGTCATTGAATTGAAATCTTACAGAATCTCATGGCCAGTGAAACATAATTTTCATAATATTAATTTGGAAATATGCTTCTTATAAAACCAGGATGCCCATTTTTGAGTCTAGATGTTACAGATATTTGTTAGAGTAACAACCAAAAAGTAAATATTTGAGTACTAAGAGTATTTTAGTTCTTCCTTCTTTAGCTGTTCAAGTTAGCAATTAGACATGATAAATATGCACACATCTCACTCACATATTTCTAAAATGTTAGTAAAATATCTAAAAGTCATTATATGCCAAACATTAAAATGTGTCCAGAAGGAGAATAAACAACATAGCAAATCGTAGGAAAATCTCAAAAGTAAGGATAATTTGGTGTAATAAAAAAGTAAGAATAATTTTGCCATGTGGTACCAATCTGTATACATAGTGGAAAGCAGGTAGTGTACCAATAACTTATTTAATAAGTACGCTTGGAGAATATTGGCAGTGGTGATTGGTTTACGGTGTACCTCGCTGCACTAGAGACATCTTGAAAGGCAAAGAACAAATAGGCAATAAAAACAAAACAAATAAAACTCCACCTTTAGTCCCATAGGCTGCCAAATTTTTTAAATAAAAGATAACAGGGTATAATCCAAACAACATTAACCTTTAGGCCTATTTATTCCAGACTGCCAGGATTAATCACATGTCACTCTCCCACCAAAATCAAGACTTTGCTTAGGGAAAAGAAATAGATCAAGCCCCCTGCGAATGATATCAATCATTCTCTTGCGATTGGCTTTTCAGGTAAGTACAATAACATCCAAAATCCACATAACAATTATACCTTTAACTAGTAGCATCCCTAGGGTTGGTGTCACCCAGCGTGGTCACTGACGGGGGGGATGGGACTTATGGGAGCAGGAATTCCAGTGTGCAACTTCCAGCGCACTTCCAGCGTGTGCAGGAGTGCAAGCACATGGCCGTAGAAGCCCCGTGCGCCTCAGGGAAAGGTCAGGGAGGGGCAGAGAAGCCCCATGTAGCCCCAGGGAGCAGGCCCATGGCTGTGGGGAGGCCCCACAGGGGCAGGGGACTGGCTGGGTGTCACCCCGTCTTTTGGGGTGTCACTCCCCTTCTAGGATGTCACCCAGTGCAGTCTGAAACCACCACTCCCCGCACCCACCCAATGATGCTACTGCCTTTAACCTTTAATCAGCTAAGTGACACTGCACCAGAAAGCTAGTTGATAGAAACTACTGGATTGATATTACCTGCCCTCTCTCTACCCTTTCAAGTGGAAAATATGACTGGAGTGCACACCCTTTCTGTCAGCTGTGCCTCTCACTTGTCATACTGTAAATTCCCACGTATGTCATCAGCAGCACAAATTTGTCTGAACTTGTTTACTGTTAATCTCTGCCATCCAAACCACTGTTGGACTTGCAAAAGCAAGTATATTCCTGTATCACATTAATGGGAATACATTCCATTTCAATAAAGGATTATTTTGCATATTATAACAAACTGTGTGGTCATTAAGGAAGATACAGAGCACTGCAGCACTATACGTCCTCCATCATATTAAGAGCTAAGAGCATGTACCTGGTTACCTGCCTTTTGACTTGTCCCAAAGGAGCATTTTAATTTGTTGGTTTAAATACCAGTATGCAGTCTGTCTCCAGGTCAAGTTCAACCAAGATGACAAACAAAATAAAAATTAAAAGAAGAATATAACAGTATAATAAAACTTTAAAGCTCAGAGAATGAAAAATAATATAAACAGAACTCAACTAGTAGACAAAACATCAATAAAGCAGAGCATAGCCAAATAAATACACCTATTAAAAATATAGGTAGGGTTTCGAAGGTCTTTTCAGGTACTGTCACTGAAGGGGTCAGACATACAGATACACATCCCTTGGGAGAGTTTTTCTGAAGAAAGGTACAACTACTCAAAAATTCCTGTCCACTGTGCCTGCCACTCTAACTGATCTTAATGCTGGACCAATGAGAAGAGCCTTACAGTCTGATCTTAAAGCACATGCAAGTTCATGAGAATGGATGCAGTCCTTCAAATCGTCTACGCTCGTCCCTCCATATTTGCGGTTTTGTCTTTTACAGATTTGATTATTCATGGATTTTATTAATATGTTCTCTCTAGGAATATCTACCGGTAGATCCTCCAGTGCAACTCTATGGTCAACTTTAACCAAAAGTCACATTGAAGGACCTAGAAATCCTAGAGAAAACACTCCACTAGCTATTTGTAGCTCCTCCAGCACAATTCTATGGTCAATGTCTGCAATGTTGCACCGGAGGACCTAGAGCAGGGGTAGGCAACCTTTTTGAGCCGGGGGCCGGTCCCCCGAAGTCGTCCCTTCCGGCGGGTGGGGGTGGGGGGGAAATGGTGGCACGCGCGCTCACTTGCCTGCCACCGCGCGCCACACACATGTCGCTGCTGCCATTTTGTTCTCCAAAATGGCGGCCGTGATGCATTTGTGCATGCGCAGGAGTACTGCGCATGCGCAAATGAGTCGCAGCCACCATTTTGGAGAACAAAATGGCGGCCGCCACTCACGACCGCCATTTTGTTTTCTAAAATGGCAGCTGCAATTAGTTTGTGATGCGCGTGGCCGCGCGGCGACCAAAATGCGCAGTGGTGGTGGCAGGTGGTGGCGGCAGGGGTCCGCGGGGGCTGGTAAGCACGGGGCGCTGGGCCGGAACCAGCCCGCAGGCCGTAGGTTTCCAGCCCCTGACCTAGAGATTCCTAGAGAGGTGTTCTCTCAGGGGAAAAACATAGTTTTTTTCCACATTCACAGGGGTCCTATGCTCCTAACCCCAGTGGAGGGAAGAGTATACAGCATATATGTTTGGGAATTCATATCTGGTCCTTAAGTGTTGCTACTTTCAGAGTGGGTTACGATTACAGTCAGCCCTCCATATCCATGGAATATTTGTATCCATGGATTCAAGCATCCATGGCTTGAAAATATTTTAAATACATATAAATTCCAAAAAGCCTGATTTTGCCATTTTACTATTCCACTGAATTTCATGACACTTGAGCATCCAAGGATTTTTGTATCCAAGGGGGGTCCTAGAACTAAACCCCAGCAGATATTGAGGGCCCACTGTAACACAAAATAACCAATAAGTGATAAAGCTAGGACTGGTAGGTCAGGACTATTCCAGTACCTGAGACTTTGGGGCAAAAACAGAAGGCCCTAGGGATGTCACAAGGTGCAGACCATGGTGATATTATTAAACATGATCATGTTTATTAAGCATCAACCACAGTTGCACAGAATATGCCATTCAATTTAAAAAACAAAAACAAAAATCGTAGGCTTTCATGGCCGAAATCCATAGTTTTTTGTGGGTTTTCCGGGCTGTGTGGCCATGTTCTAGAAGAATTTCTTTCTGAAACTCTAGAAGAAACTCTAGAAGAAACTCTTCTAGAACATGGCCACACAGTCCGGAAAACCCACAAAAAACTATAAAAACAAAAATCACCAATTGGCATCCTATATTCTTTAGATCCATCTTGTTGCTGTTGTGTGCCTTCAAATCATTTCTGAATTATGGAAACCCTAAGGCTAACCTATCACAGGGTTTTCTTGGCAAGATTAGTTCAGAGGGAGTTTGCCATTGCCTTCCTCTGAGGTTGAGAAAGTGTGACTTGCCCAAGGCCACCCAGTGGGTTTCCCTGGCCAAGCAGGGATTTGAACCCAGGTCTTCCAGAGTCCAAGTCCAATACACAAACCACGACCCCACACTAGCTCATAACTTCTTATTCACCCATGCTCCATATGCATTATCATAGCACTATTGCCACAATCACAGATGCGCTCCTAAACCCAACCTAACAGCCAGCAGCCGCATTGAACAAGAGTGGCCTTTTCTGCTGGCAACTGAGGGCTTGTCTACACTTAACCATAAAATGTGTGTGGGCCCTGTGTTTTCCAGGTTCACAGTGACACTGGGTTTGTCTACACTATTACTACAGACATTGAGGCAAATCATGGGCAACTTGGCCTATGCAGCCACATGTTCCCCAATTCTGAGGTTGCCTTGTTGTAAATTTGTGGCTTACAAGCCAGTATCCCCAAATCATTTTTGGCTAAATGTCTGTGGCCACTCTGCTTTATTCCCCTGCCCCCATCCATCAAGGATGAGAATATATAATAATAATAATAATAATAAATTTTATTTTTACCCCGCCTTTCCATGAATATGATCAAAGCGGCTTACAAAAAGTTAAAATTGTTACAATATAAAGATTAAAAACATCGGTGCAGGAATCAAATTACAAACAATCCGGGGTCAATAAGAAAACACATGGGGCAGAGAAAGAAAAAATACCATTACTTAAGGTGGAAATGCCAACTGAAATAAATACGTTTTTAAATTTCTCTTAAAAGAGACGAGTGATGCAGAGGAGCGAAGCTCTGCATTCCGCTTTCATTGTCACACTCCTATTAGCTGGCCTGGTACAGGCAGGAACCTTGGCAACGTGATTTTTTCCATACACTCCCATTCTCTAGTATCGGCAGGAACCTTGTGATATATTAGCCCATACACAAGTGTTGTCCACTGTTGTGCTGCCTGGTCATTGTTGCCTTTAGACACAGACCATTGTAGACTAATGGTGATTGAGCGTGTTTCAGAGTGTTGCATGGCAATATTAGCCTTCTCCAAGCCACTATTGAAGCTCATTATATGGTGGACATGTTACAGCATAAGATGACAGGCACAATGGAGAAGTACTCTAGAATGAGAGACAAAGTTCCTTAGATACTATGCCCGTACTTTGATGATGGTTTATGATACAAATAAAGGTATAAATATAAATCAAGCAGAAGTACTATATCCGGTTACGCACACACATGTAGCACCTTTAAAAAATGGCAATCAAACCACTTGAACTTTCTGGATTTTCTTTAGAATTGTCATTTTCTGGCAAGAAAGATAATGTGACTGCTGGTCCCTTATAGTCTGTCTCATGCCACCCACCACAAATTCATCCCTACATCACCAATGCAAATCCTGTGGTCATGCATCCACTCATCCAAATTTTCCTGGAAATTCCAGAGAAAATCAAGATTCTTTGTTCTGTGGATTAGAGCTTTCAGGTGCTGCAAAGCTCTGCAGCCACCACAAATTGGTCAGAACATCATGTGTCAAGATCACTGTCAATTAAAAATGAGTGATGATTTTTTTTAAATAGTGCCCTCAGGCACATCAGTATGATGTTCCAGCCCCCAGCAATCTATATGCAACAATCAGGAGCAGGATCCCTGATGAAATGTTTCAGTGCACCAGGGATTGCTAGTGGGAGTGATTTGGAAACATCATACTGATGCACCCCAACCACCAGCAGAACAGACCTCCATCACTCAGTGTGGCTGCTGTAGGTTAAGGTATGTATGGAAGTCAGGTCAGAATAGGAGATAGGTTAATATTTGGCCAAGCAGGGATTTGAACCCTGGTCTCTAGTTGTAGTCCAAGGTCCAAACCACTACACCATACTGGCTCTTGGCCACAGGAACTAATAATACCACCCACATTTACTTGCTTGTCTTCCAAGATGATATGTGCCCATTTTCTGTCAACAGTGTTCATTTGCATTCTGTACAGGGCAAATAGGCCAGTCTCTATGCAAAGGAATAAAGCAGGGGTAGGTAACCTAAGGCCCGGGGGCTGTATGCAGCCCCCCGAGGCCTTTGGACTGGCCCCAGGCCAGTCCTGCCACCACCACCCCGCCGCCCCCATGATGATATTGATTATTCTTGTTATTACTTGTTCTTGGGTTTTTCTTGGCAAAATCTCCACGGGGTTTTGCCATGGCTTTTCTGGGGCTGAGAGAGTGTGCATGAATATTTTTTACATTTTTTATTTTTTTAATTTTAATATTTATTTATTTATTTATTTTTGGTGCTCCCCCCCCCCATTGTCTGAGGAACAGCAACCCAGCCCCCGGCTCAAAAAAGTTGCCTACCCCTGGAATAAAAGGGTTCAAAAACTACTATCAGAGATGACACTGTTATTGACACAGTTCAGATCCAGGTTATCTGGAGGACTGTATTCTTCCACACAAGCATACCTGGACTGGGATTTTTCAAGGGAGATTCTTCTCTATGTCCCACCACCTTTACAAGTATATCTGGTGAGAATACATTTGGTGAGAACACAGGCTGCTTTGAGGTACAGGAACCCTTGTCCTAGAAAGACCAGAATTGGTTCTTTCTTTGATGTCCTGCTGGAAACATGTGTTTTGTTTGTTTTGGGTGATACCTTAGAAACTGACTGTCTATAGAGAAAGGGCTTTTTATAAGAAGCTGTGTTGTTCATGTTTGCTGCTTTTAATGGATATGTTTTTAAATTGCTTTGAATTGTATTGATAACAATAGAAATTATAACCTTTAATTGTATTTTAACTTTTGTGTGTTTTTAGTTATGTGAGTCTTGACCAGTATCTGTTTCTTTTTTTTATAAGTTGCTTTCACTTCCAGGGCTGGGAAAAAGACAAGATGATGGTGAAGATGATGTAGATAATTACATCAAAGTCCCAGGATACTGCATTGCCTGACCTTTAAGTAGCCATTGTGGAACAAAGAAACTTCAAAGGGAAATTAGAGTGAGAGACTGCTAAAATACAATTCAATAGGATTTAGTCACTAGAGGGTTGACTCAGATTACAGGATTGCTATCACAATACATGTGTTAATTGCCTTGCCTAATTCCGGGATGTTTGTGTTATCTGCAACAGTTTGATGAATGGCCATTGTTAATAATGTAATTCTCACTATCAGTATTTTTGATGTTCAATTTCCCTCTAACCTCACTGTGTATAATGCCACCCCCAACCATGTGTCCTCTCTCTCTCTCTCTCTCTCTCCATGCACATATATACATACAACTGAAATTCTGGTTAACACTTCAGTTAAATCCTGTTGTTAGTCCTACATGTTGACTCAAGAATCCCTGCTCGACCATGGATCCCACTGGGTGACCTTGGGCAATTCACATGCTCTCCACCTCAGAAGAAGGCAATGGCAGCCCTTCTCTGAACAAATCTTGCCAAGAATAACCCATGATAAATTCTCTTTAGGGTGGCCATAAGATGGAAACAACTTGAAAGCACACAACAACAACAACAACAACCAACCAACCAACCAACAACATGTTGACTCATCATTCAACAATTGATTCACTAAGGGCCTTTGCAGACTGCCAGAAATAGTGCAAATTGAGTCCACTTTAAGGGTTAGGGTTAGGGAATCATGGGAACTGTATTTTATTGTGGCACCAGAGCTCTCTGACAGAGAAGGCTCAATGTCTCAGGAAAAAACAAACAATTTCCATGACTCCCTAGCACTAACCCTAACCGTTAAAGTGGACTCAATTTGCACTATTTCTGGCAGTCTGCAAAGGCCCTTAGTCTCCACATGCTCTTGGTCTCAGGGGAAGCAATGGCAAACCTCCTCTGGACAAATCTGGCCATGTAAACCCCATGATAGGTTTGTCATAAATCAGAAACAACTTGAAAGCATACAACCACAACTTCTAGTTGGGTGTAACCAATGAGATGTCATCCTACATGTATCAGATAAAGTAGATTATAGTGCCTTAAAGTGTGTGCAGTTATACATTTGTTAGTCTTTAAGCAGTGACACAATTCTTTATTCTTTTATAATGTTGCAAGTAACAGAATAAAAAGAAGCAGATCCCTGCCTCAAAGATCTTACCATTTAAATTAGTCAGTACAGAAGACAACAAAGGCACGGGTGGAAAGAGGCAAGGATGGAGAGGGATGGCTTATTCCATTTGCTTCTCCATCCATGGAAGTAAAAGGTTTGTTTTTGATATAATCAAATTATTCAAAGGATGGTGGTTTTGGTTTCTCATGTAGCCTTGTATCAATATAATGAACCAATGGGGTAGTTAGATGTATTTCTTATACCATAGCAGCAAGTGCACTAGATCAAGGAGCTGTAGTGACAATCAAAGTGGCAAAAGCCTAACATGTAAATGAAGATTATGTACAGTCAGTGAAGTAAGCAATGTTAAAGGGGTGATAGTGATTATCAAAACATTTGAAAAGGGACCGGTGCCTTTTGAATGAGGATAGGAAAAATGCACTACAACTGAATTCAGCCAAAAGGCTAAAGGCACTGGATTCTGTCTGATCTTGGAAGCTAAATATGGCCAGCTGTGTTCAGTACTTGGATGGGAGACTGCCAATGAATACCAGGTGCTGCAGGCTATATTTCAGAGGAAGGACCAGACAAAACCACCTCTTCAGTATTCCTTGCCTAAGAAAACCCTATGAATCCATGGGGTCACTATAAATTGATAGGTGGCATGAAGGCACATACATACACACAGGCAAAGTTTAGCTTCATTTATTTTATTTACTTATTAAAATATTTATGTGGTTGTGTGCCTTCATGAAACCCTTTATCTGAAGATCTAAGGGTGGCAAACAATCAGATCAGTCTAACAAATTTGAAACAGTATAAATAATGTTTGAAAAGGCTAAAAGAATTACCAAATTAAAATCAGATTGGAAGAGTTAAAATAATTTTAAATGAATTGAGACTATGTGCATAACCTGGTAAAATCAATTAGGCCCAAAAAGTTTGTTTTTACTTGGCGCCTGCTGAACAGCAGAAATGTTGGTGCCAATAGATCCTCTAAGGCAAGGGTAGGCAACCTTTTTAAGCCAGGGGCCGATCCCGCGAAGTCCTCCCCTCCGCTGGGCCGGGGGGGGATGGCACCTCCGTGCATTTTTATTTCCAAAATGGCGGCCGCGACGCGTTTGCGCATGTGCAGGAGTACTGCACATGCTCAAACGCGTTGTGGCCTCCATTTTGGAAATCAAAATGCCGGCCGCGGCATGCGCGGTTGCATGGCAGCCAAAACATGCAGCGGCAGTGGCGCGTGGCGGCGGTCCGCCTGGGCCGGTAAGTACGGGGACCTGGGCCTTAACTGGCCCACGGGCTGTAGGTTGCCGGCCCCTGCTCTAAGAGGTGGGTGTTCCACAACTGGTTGCCATAGCAGGGAAGACCCTCTCTCATGTCCTTGCACAGAACATTGCTCTGATTGATGGGACACAAAGAATGGCCACTCCAACAGTCCTTAAGTCTTGGGCAGGTGCATATACGGAGAGGCACTCATTAAAGTATCATTGTCCCAAGCGATTTAGGGCTTTCAATGTCATTACCAACACCTTGACTTCACACTAGAAACATATTGGCAGCCAGTGCAATTCTTTTAAAACTACTGTTATATGTATTTTGTATGATGTTCCACTCATGTGACTGTGCACACTTGGTGAGGCAAGCAGTGCTAAAGGCCACATATAGCCCCCAAGACCTTCAAACTACCCAGATGACCCTTTTCTGGTAACAAAAAGAATTGGCTCTTTTGGAAGCATCCAGGATGGTTCCAAAAATGTTGCAGCCCCCAACCCTTTTAGTTTTTAAAAATCCACATTTTGCAAAACTAAAATGGGCTTTCAGATTACAGATAAATCTCTATGTTCTGCCCTAGGTTTATGGCAAAGCTTGGAAAAGTTACTTTTTTATATTAATTTACAAAACGTCCCTGGCCTACAGGGGATAAAAATCACAACAAGAAGAAGAATGAAGTTGAAAGGAAACAAAGGATAATTGTTCTTTATTATCCAACAAATAGATAACAAAGAGATCAAAGCTGCTGTCAGTGCTAGTACTAGAGATATGCAGATGGGAAGGAATGGAGACATGAGTTGCATCTACATCAATGTTCAGGTTAAGGAATGTTTTATAATGCATTCAAATTTGTTTTGTATAAGTTCACAGAGGTCAGAAAGGAAATTTTCTGTTGCGCAACCATGTTGCACTTTCTGATTTCCAAACATTGTGACATTTCATGCCTGGAAGCATATAGAGTGGGAGGCCCACATTTCAAAGTATTGAATTGGCTGTGTGCTTCTGGGTTGGGTACATCATCATGCCTGATCCTATGATATGGCTGTAGTGCATTATTCTAGTACTACAGAATGCATGAACACTTTTACTGGAAACTTCTCACCACAGCAAGATATGGCTAATTAAAAAATCATCAGAGATAGCATAGCCAGGAGATAAAAGATAACTCACATGTTATCCCAAAACTACTCTGCTCACTGTGAAACTATACTTATTAGCACAGACTTGCCACCATATATAGGGTAATAGCCCATCTCTTATTAGCATGCTGCCTAATAAGATTACCCTTAATTGGGTCAGTGATTACATTGGTATGACTATGTAGAGAGCTCTTGTAGCACCTTTGAGACTAACTGAAAGAACAGCATGAGCTTTCATAGACTTCAGTCTATTTCCTCAGATGCTTTTGGTCACCACAATAGTAGTGATTCTACAGACTAACACAGCTATATTTTTGAATTCTACATTGTTATCAGTCACTCTATGCTGATCTGGAGATTCTACTGACAGCCAACTTTTTAAAAAGCAATGATACACATCAAGTCCAGATAATTAATCACAACAAAACATTACTAGAATATATATGCAGCTTACCCCCACCCACCCACTATTACCTGCCCATTTGACATGATATGATTTTGCCTACTGAGGAAGGCAGAAGACTTTGCTGGAACAGTAGCCAGCCATATCTTAAATCATAACAATGCCATGAGACTTCAACTTCTTGTTTTCAGGTGTACTATAAATCCCCACTGCCTGTACCACTTATGACACTTTGCCTGCAGTGTGGCCATCCAGAAGCTGTTTGTGATCAAAATCCTCCTGGGAGCAGGTCATAGGATAAGGCTTACAATGACCAGGAATGGTGTAATGCCGTAAGATTGTGTATGAATCAAAGCATCCAGGCTGGTGTTGGGAGGGATTGTTGCACAACCTAGAAAGATGATTGTGCAAGGAGGTCCCAAAAACTTAATTATACAAGCTAGCAAAATTCCCAAACACTTGTGTAAAACTGGCCCCAAATGTAAATCACCATCAAGATTTTAATTTGTACATAGGACTGGTATACTATAACTAGGAAAATGTTAAAATAGGATTCGTGCTTAGCCAAGTCCCTTTGGCATTTGGGGAAACAACCCTTAATTTGCCAGTGCATATATAGGAATGATCTTTCAGACTGAGGCATGTCTATCATTAGCCCACACTCATTTCAGTATGTCTTGATGATGAATGAGAAGGTCAAGCCATTTGTCATTTGGACAGCACTCACAGTACCAGTTTTTTTTTTCTCTCTCTCTCCCTCCCTCCCTCCGTCCCTCCATCTCTCTTTCTTGTAAGCAATGTGTGTCTAAGATCTCCTGATCTAATCTGCTTCTGAGCCAGTTCCAAGCTCTTTTGCGAACAAAGCAAAACAGGTGGAAAATTACATCTGGCTGCAAGCCTGAGATTCTTAGACAATATCTTTGATTTCTCAATAACTGTATGGGAAAGATTTGTACAGAAAAACTCTTGTAAGTGCCAGCTCCCTGGAAGGAGTGTCTTCAGTAAAATGCTAAACAAAGAGCTGGGTAAATACAAACCAAGAAACTTATTAGGTAAATTACGATCCCTGACACTGGGTACATTCTTGCCCTGAAACTTTATACATGGTATGTTCAAGCCTGCCCTAAGCCACTGGGAGTAACCATAAGTAGGATACATGCCCCATTTGGATACATTTCCCAGCAAAAATGGTAAAACAAACAATGGTGCATATCAAGTTAGATTCAAGGGCCAAAATGAGAATAGTATGGAACAATGGCTAGAGCTCTGGTCTTGGATTATGATTACTGACTAGAAGATAAATGGGTGGTCTGAAGAGCTTGAGTAAAGCCAGTCAATCCCAACCTTCAGAATGCTATAAGGAACCTATGGGGAAAAGAATATAAAACCAGAGGTTTGTCTATTAAATAGATGGAGTCACTTGGAAACAGAAATGCCAAGTGGCTCTATCTATTTAGACACAGGCTGAAAGGAATGGAATAAAACTTGAGAGTAAAGTAGGGACAGGTCCAGTCAGGAATGGAGAACATATAACATCTAGAAATAGACAGGGACAGTAAGTGAAAGAAGGAACTTTGGTTTGATGGAAGTTGAGATGTTTAGCCTGGAGAAGAAAAGGTTAAGAGGTGATATGATAGCCGTGTTTAAATATTTGAAGGGATGTCATATTGAGGAGGGAACAAGCTTGTTTTCTGCTGTTCCAGAGAGTAGGACCCGGAACAATGGATGTAAGCTCCAGGAAAAGAGATTCCACCTCAACATTAGGAGGAACTTCCTGACAGTAAGGGCGGTTCGACAGTGGAACACACTCCCTCGGAGAGTAGTGGAGTCTCCTTCCTTGGAGGTCTTTAAGCAGAGGCTGGATGCCCATCTGTCGGGGATGCTTTGATTGGGAGTTCCTGCATGGCAGGGGGTTGGACTGGATGGCCCTTGTGTCCTCTTCCAACTCTATGATTCTATGATTCTATGATTCTATGATGGTATAGAAAAAAATACAGAGAGGTGTTACTTTAACTGAAGGGTTAAACCATAGTATGTATGAGGCCAACCTCAAGCTAGATTTAACCTACGTATCATACAATAAATCTTTATTGCTTTATTTTCTACATTTCTGCTTTAATGCTTTCATTTAAAATTTGATATAGAGGGTGACGCATTACCACACTGGTGGAGAGATCTTGTAGCACCTTTGAGACTAAGAGCCTTTGCAGAATGCCAGAAATAGTGCAAATTGAGTCCACTTTAACTGCCCTGGCTCAGTGCTAGGGAATCATAGGAACTGTAGT
Source organism: Phrynosoma blainvillii (assembly GCA_026167975.1). NCBI lineage: Eukaryota > Metazoa > Chordata > Lepidosauria > Squamata > Phrynosomatidae > Phrynosoma > Phrynosoma blainvillii. Next base: position 268,120,560 of record JANUYF010000004.1, read on the forward strand.
TTATTGTGGCACCAGAGCTCTCTGACAGAGAAGGCTCAATGTCTCAGAAAAAAAATATAATTCCCATGATTCTCTAGCACTGAGCCAGGACAGTTAAAGTGGCCTCAATTTGCACTATTTCTAGCAGTCTGCAAAGGCCCTAACTGAAAGAAATTGGCAGCATAAGCTTTTGTAGACCTCAGATGCATTTGGTGGAGTGGAAGTCAGGACAGGAAGTCAGACAAAAGGAAAAGGAAAGTGAAGAAACCATGGATGACAGATAAAACACTACAAGCAATAAAGCAAAGAAGAGAAACAAAACAAAAAGGAGATAGGAATAAACGAAGAACCATGAATACAACAGTACAATGGATAGTGAGCAAAGATAAGGAAAATTAGTACAATGACAAATGTAGAGAAATATAAGACAACAACAAAAAGGAAAGAACAAGAGACCTATTCCACAAGATTCAAGAAATCAAAGGAAACTCTATGACAATAAAAATAACATAATTCAAGACCAGGAAGGAATAAAAAGATGATGGATGCAATACACAGAAGAGTTATATAAAATAGATGACAACATGAAGGACACAAGGAACGAAGAGCCATATGAAGATGAACCCCAAATTCTAAAAACTGAGGTGGAAGCTGCAATAAAGGAAATTGCAAAAACAAGACTCCAGGAACAGATGATATTCCAATAGAACAGTTGCAAACAACATTGACAGAGTCAACTCTAGTGCTAACCAACATACGCCCCGGTTGCGTCTGCAGAGGGGCGGCATAAAAATAATAATAATTATGTCAATATATATGGAAAACAAAACGATGGCCAACAGATTGGAAGTGATCAATATACATCCCCATCCACAAAACAGAAGACACAAGAGACTGCAGCAACTATAGAACCATAGCACTAATCTCCCATGCAAGCAAAATCACGCTAAAAATTCTGCAACATAGGCTCATAGGCTCAACATAGGAGGAAAATCAATGCATTTGAGATAATGTAGTTCTGGAGAAGAGTGCTGAGGATTCCATGGACAGCCAAAAGGACAAACAAATGGGTCCTAGAGCAGATTAAGCTAGAGATATCCCTAGAAGCCAAGATGACAAGACTTAGGGGGGATGCAAACTAGGGTGTCAGGGACGCCCTGGTCCGGAGCGCCGCGGGACCTCGGCAGTCAGACCGCGGCGCTCCTACGGCGTCCCTGGAAGGAGCGCAAAATCAGCACTCCTTCCACAAGACAGGGAAAGTGCGCCCTAAACACGTAGGGCGCACTTTCTCTGACTTATCCTCCACAGCGTGTCCGGTCGCTGCGGAGGGAGGTCATCCCCGGAGTGCCGTCCGTCCGGAGGGCCGGAAGCTCCGAGGACGACCTCAGGAAGAGGAAGGGACACCGTGCGTGCGGCTGCCCCTTCCTCTTCCGGGTCTCGGAGACGGCCTTATTAGCCGTCTGCCGAGGCCCTCAGGGCCTTTACAGACTGCCAGAAATAGTGCAGTTTGAGGCCACTTTAGCTGCCCTGGCTCAGTGCTAGGGAATCATGGGAATTGTATTTTTTTCTGGGACATTGAGCCTTCTCTGTCAGAGAGCTCTGGTACCACAATAAACTACAGTTCCCATGATTCCTTAGCACTGAGCCAGGACAGTTAAAGTAGACTCAAGCTGCACTATTTCTGGCAGTCTATAAAAGCCCTCTGGGGCTTTGCAGACCAGCCTAGACGGTCGGCCTGGGGGTGGAGTTGGGGTGGGGTAGCCACACGCCGGCTGCCCTGACTCCACTCCAGCCCCGTCCTGAAGCCGCGTGCCCATTTGTATAGTGCACAGCGTCAGGATGCCCTATTGGCTCAGTGTGCGCACACGCTGTGCCAAAAGGGCACTGAAAAGCTGCCGCCATAGCTGAAAGGGCAGCCTTTTGCCGCCCCCCAAAGGAGCAGCATTTTGCTGCTCTTTTGGGGGCAGCAAAAAGGAGGATTTGGGCCATGGCATGCAGTCACCGTGGCCCTGATCCACCACTCCCAGGGGCAGCTCTGTGCAACTCCTTCTTGGCCGTGTGCATTGGCCCTTAGACTGTCATACTTTGGACACATCATGAGAAGGCATGAATCGCTGGAAAAGACAATAATGTTAGGAAAAGTGGAGGGAAGGAAAAAGAGAGGAAGGCCACATGCTAGATGGATGGACTTTATTAAAGAGACCACAAATATGAGTTTGCAGGAGCTGGGCAGAGAAGTAGAGGATGGGGCGGGGGTTGGAGATGTCTCATCCATAGGGTCACCATGGATTGAGAGTGATGCGAAGGCAGTTAACAACAACAACAAAATCAGGCACAGACATATATATGCCATTGGTATGTGAGGATGTAAATTCAAATTTCAAATCCTTTGTGTATGGAAATGAAATGGCAGGTCCAGTTTTAACTATGGTCATTAGTGCACAAATGCATAGGAAACTGGTTTTTGTGCATGGAGATGAATTGGCAGATCCAGGTTTGCAGTGGGACTAGCTTGTGGTGAGGAGAATAGATGAATGTAGGACGCCCCCCCTGAGGATGGCGTCAGAGAGTGTTGAAGTGTGTGTAGTGAGTCAGGTAACCATTGTCTTTGCTCAATCAATTGCTGAGGGACTAGTTTGTGGATGAATTCCAATTCTGCTGTTTCTCTTTCCAGTCTACCTTTGTAGTTCTCTTGTTCAAGGACCACTGTTCTGAGATCTGAGATGGGATGCCCAGGGAGATTGAAATATTCTGCCACCAGTTTTTGTGTATTCCCATTTCTAATGTCTGAATTATGTCCATTTATCCTCTGCTGCAGGGAATGGCCTGTTTGCCCAATGTAGAGTGCTGATGGGCATTGATCACATAGTATGGCTTAAATCACATTGGAGGATGAGCACATGAAGGTCCCCCTAATATTGTGGGTGATGCCATTAGGTCTTGTGATGACATTTCCTGGATAAATGTGTGGGCAAAGTTGGCATCTTGGTTTGTGGCTGAATCCAATAATGAACACATCTGCTTGTCCATTTTAAGGGCTCAAAAACCATATTCAGAAAGGAGTTTTAAGGATAAAAGTGTAAAGCAAGTGATAGGAGCCCAAGGGTTGGAACTGCAGGATCAACCTGGATAGGGTAGTCTGAGTAAGTTACTATCTTCCCCCATGAAAGCCAGAGGGAGCTCCTTGGGGCATTTTCCAGATAACAGCTCTAAGTGATTGTTGTTAACTGCCTTCAAGTAGAGTTCCACTCATGGCAACCCCATGAATCAAACATCTCCAATACTCCCTGTTTTCAACTGTTCTGCTCAGGTCCTTCCAGGGCCATGCCTTCCTTAACTGAGTCTATCCATATGGTATGTGGTCTTCCTCTCTTTCTACTGCCCTCTACCTTTCCTAGCATTATTGTGTTTTCTAGAGTGTCCTACCTTCTCATGATGTGGCTGAAGTCCAACATTTCAGTTTAATCACCATGGCTTCCAAGGAGTTTCACTTTACTTTCCTAAATTTGGGGTTCATCTTCATATGCTTCCTCTTCCCATGTTGCCATAGGTTGAAGTCAACTTGAATCTAGATAGCAACTAAATAGGACCAAGAAAATTGTTGTGGGGCAGAAGAATCTGTGGGGATTTTCCGTGGGCATTTGAAATTCTCAGGAAATTCCAGATCTATTTTAAACATTTCAACACTGCTATTCAGCCAAAAAGGTTCCCAGAGTAACAATTTAGATCAATTTAACAAACACACTCACACTCACAGTCCCTGCCCTCAGGCTTAAAATGAAACACAAAGGAGAAAGGAATGGGGGTAGGGAGCAAAATCAGGCTCTAATTCTTAAAGGTACAGAGTATTTACAATAACTAGCTGGGGTGCAAATAGAGGAGAGGCGCAGGAGCCAAAAAAACCTGGCAGACTTTTGGGTAGAAGCATGGCCTATATTTCAGAGGAAGGGTGAAACTATCTCTGAGTATTCCTTGCCTAAGAAAACCCTATGAAATTCATAAGTTGACAGTCAGATTGAAGGCACAGGCATGTACACACATACATGGGAAAGTCTTGCTCCTTTTCTTTTCCTTTGTTGCAGTTTAGTGGAATCGTTGCTGCCATCAGATAACAGTGAAGGAAGAGCCAAGTCAAGGGCATGATTCTGCTTTATTTTTTCTCCCTTCGCTACTGGCTCATGAAATATCATCATCAGGATTTTAAACCTTCTGGATCCAGGGTAAATCTTCCCTATCCCTAAGTTCTCACAGTAGGGAATGAGTCACCATCACTCCATGCTGAGGTTCATGTTCTACATGTAGAAGATTTCAGGTTTAGTTCATCTCCAGTTAGCAGGTGATGGCTAAGACCCCTTCCCAAGACCTTCAGGAGCACTCTAGCCTGCTTAGACCAGTGGTCCCCAACCTTTTTCTTGCCGTGGACCGGTCAACGTTTTATCATTTTTCCGCGGCCCACTGGGGGGGAGGTTGCGGCATCGCGTTGACTATTAAATCAAAACAAGCAGTAGCAGGGTGGCCTGGTACCATTTGTTCTGCGGACCGGTACCGGGCCACGGACCGGGGGTTGGGGACCACTGGCTTAGACCATCCTTTCTCAAACTGGGGAAAGGTTACCTCGGGACTACAACTCCCATCAATTCAAGCCAGTGTGGCCACTGGATATGCTGGCTGAGGATGATGGGAGCTGTAGTGCAACTCATATGGAGAGCAACTAGTTAAGGAAAATTGGCTTGGAATCATACTATGGTGGACTGACTAGTGGTATTACTCAGTATAAAGAGGCTTCATAGATTGTTAATCACAATTATATCCCACCTTTTGCCCATTTTGCTGAAGGCCATCTGCTTGGCTCTGCTGCTCCCTGGGCATGAATCAATATAATGTGTTTTTAATCACACTACACATATTCATTAGCCTACCAATGGCAGGATGTTTGTATTGTTACCATCAGTGTTTTACAAATGGTAACTGTAAAGATTTGACATAAATGTCAACATTAGCAAAATTGTCACAGCCTATACTTTTTGCCTTTCATTTTCCTCTAATTTCATTACTTAGAATCCTCTCCTCAAATCTGCCAACTTTAGATCACACACTTCAGTCACTGTTGTTAACTCTAGTCCTTGAAATCTTATGCAGTAGCATCACTGGGGGAGTACAGGGTGTGTGCAGACTGCACCAGGTGACACCCCAGAAGGGGAGTGATACCCGAGAAGAGGGGGGTGACACCTGGTCAGCTCCCAGCCCTTTCTGGGGCTCTGGGGCTTCTCCCCAGCTCTCCCTGGGGGCATGTGGAGCATCTCTGGCCCATTCTGGGGCCCAGTGGCTTCTCCCTGGCCCTTCCCAGGGCCCAGTGACTTCTCCCTGGTCCATCCTGGGGCCTGGTGGCTTCTCCCCAGCCCTCCCTGGGGGCACACTGTGCATCTCTGGCCCATCCCAGGGCCCAGTGGCTTCTCCTCAGCCCTCCCTGGGGGCATGTGGGGCATCTCCGGCCCATCCCAGGGCCCAGTGGCTTCTTCCCAGCCCATCCCGGGGCCCGGTGGCTTCTCCCTGGCCCTTCCTAGGGGCATGCAGGTAATTTCTGGGGGGTGAGTGGGCACTCCTGCGCACACCAGAAGTCTGCCAAAAGTCCGCCAGAAGTCCCACCCTGGAAGTCCTGCCCCCATAAGTCCCACCCCCATGCTATGGCTTCTTATACTTCTTATACTTTCTCATGAAAGTGACACATTGGGACATAGTTTCATTGTTTTGTTTTTCCGAGTTAGAATAAATGCCTTCAAATTCTTTATAGGGTAACCTCAATGCCACAGGTTTTGAGCTGGGGTCCTTTCACACTGCACAATTATAACATTGTGATTCCACTTTAATTGCTATGGCTGGATCCTATGGAATCCTAGGGTTTGTAGTTTAGAGAGGCATTAAAGCTCTCTGGCTGAGAATGCTTAATATCCCTCCCTATGTTGCAAATTCCAGGACTCCATAAGATGGAACTATGGCAGTTGAAGTAGGATCATAGCACTATAACCATGTAGTGTGAAAGTGTTCCTTATGCATCTGCTATAAGGGGCACTATTTTTTCCAGAATGAGGTTGACAACATTGACTTTTCTTATTTTGATTTATGTTTCTCATATGTTTTTCACTTTTAGCAGTGTTCTGGCACATTTGGTTGCCTTTCCAAACACCAGGTGGAAAAATCCTTCATCTGTTTTACATGTCTAGGACTGCATTTACCCTGCATAATTAATGCTGTTTGAAACTGATTTAACAACCATGGCTCAGTGCTATGGAATTCTAGGATGTATAGTTTTGTGAGCTATTTAACCTTCTCTCTTAGAGAGATCTGGTGCCACAAGAAACTACAAATCCCACGATTCCATAGGATTGAGCTATGCCACTTAAAGAGGTGTCAAACTGAATCATTTTTGCAGTATGGAAGGCAAGAAAGAAGAAGGGCCATAGTAAGGAATAGCAGTAAAATCTGATGTGCATCCAATCCTCCTCTGATGGAATTACATAATGGCATTATATCCTGGCTGCTACTGATATGCCCAAAATATCAAACATTCATGTTCCAAGTACTATTTTCTCAGTGGTTACTCGCTGGTATATCAGGTCAGGGATCAAGCCTTAAGAATCTTACAGTAGATTCTACTTTATAACTGACTTTGTTTCAGAAGGTATGTATGTCTTCTATGACTTAGGGTCCCCACCCCATCTCACATGCAAATTGAAATGCTGCTGATCATAAGAGAATAATACTGTTAATAGTTATTCCCTACCATTCAGGATTTTCCATTTTTGTATCTTCCCCTCCCCTTGCCCATGTTTTCTCATAAAGGGAGCTATGTGGATTTTGATTTATTTTGTGTTGGTATTTCTGTAGGTCTTAGGATTTCCTTGACCATACTGATACATGTAGGCATAGCTGGTGCCATTATGGCTTTGTTGTAATTTTCTTCCTTCAAATCACTTCTGACTTATAACATCCCTAAGGCAAACCTATCATGGGGTTTTCCTGGTAAGATTTCTAACAACTTTGACTTCCTCTGAGGTTGAAAGAAAGTGACTTGCCCAAGTGCCCACATGGGTTTCCATGGCTGAGCAGGGATTCGAACCTGGTCTCCAAAGTCATAGCCCAACACTTAAACCACTAGGCCATGCTGCCTGTCTGCCATTATGACTATATAAGGAAAAACACTGGGAAATATGTTCACTTATAAGTCCTGATGACAAAAGCTCTGCACCAGTCACCTCTCTCTCTTAGTGCCCATCTTGTATGGTGTTTTTAAAAACGAGTCCTATTTATAATGCCCTATCACATGACTCATCACAATATAATGTTATTTAGCCACATAGTTTCATTGAGTGTTTCTGACGTGTATTTTACAGTAGTATCATTTGTTTTGGAAGAAATTACTCAAGGAAGATGAATCAAATGAAACATAGGATAGATTGTTTAATTTATATATATATATGGGTCATCATGAGCTACACAATTTAAAACTAGAACGGATACAATTACAGAAATTGATGTATACTGTTTGATTTTGTAATCATGGTATAGCACATACTTGATATTCAAGACCGAGTCAGTCTTTGAATACATACATACATACACACACACACACACACACACACATACATTTTTATAAGTTGGTTTTTCTCTTTTGCAGACATGACATAGTCAATGAATATGTATACAAAGCTCCATCCTCATTTTGGTAGAAGAGTATAGAATTGTTCCTTTGTTTTTCTGCAGTTGTTTGGGTTTGGGTCATGTCAGTTTAATTATATGGCTTCAGGTTCCTCTGACCCTTGGGATTTTGGGTTATTTATTTATTTATTTCCTGCATTTCCAATCACCTCAAACTGCAGCCCAATTGCCATACTAGTAGAGGATGATGGGGGTTGTGGTCCAACACATTCATGGATGCAGCCTGGAGAAGCTACCTCAGTGACCACATACATCCTGTTGGACCAGTGATTCCCAAATGCTGGCCTTCCAGGTGTTTTGGACTTTGGCTCCCAGAATACTACACCATTGGCCAAGATGGCTGAGGCTTCTGGGAGCTGAAATCCAAAACACCTCAAGGACCAGAGTCTGGGAATCACCATATTGGACAACAGTACACAGCTGTACAAGTATGTTGTTGTAAAGAACATACCATCCTGCCTGCCTACAGCATGGTATACATCCCAGCATCACATCTGCTGTATCGCTTCACTATCTGGTGGTCAGAATTTCAGGTACCTTTGGTGTTCTCTTCGTTGTGAGCACTAATCCCCTCCAGCACCACATAATTTTGTCCTTTGCACTCCTCTTTCTGTCCCCTTCTCCTTGGAAGCAAAAAGATCAAAGGGACAGTTGGTCCTCCACCTGCTGCCTCCTGCACTCATTAACATTCCTTTAGAACTAGGCTAAATGGTGAGCATTCTCTTGGAAAGTCTAATCACATCACATCACAGGCACATTCAGACATCAACATGCAGCCACCCAAGCTGTCCACCTATATTCAGCTTGTTTGGCCAGCATCCCTTCTTCCTATCTGTTTCTTCTGAATTACAGCCAGAAAATAAGAGCAGTCTTTCCCAACCCAATGACCAGACGTTTTGTCTCCAGTCAGAAAGGCTGATGGTGAAGATGAATAGGTTATAGTGCCAAAACCATCTGGAGAGCACCATGCTGGTAAGACTGGAAAAATAGCTGCATATGATATAGCTGCATATGATATAGCCCATAGAGAGGTACCTGGGAAGTTGTACACATTACAGATGCAGTGGTTCTGCCCTTTTGGAAAGGAATATATATCTAAAGTGCAAGACACCAAAATCTTGCTAAGTCAGTTTAGAACCTGCCCAGTGGTCATGCTCTTCTAGCATAAGAGAGTGGATTTAGCTCACAGCATGTTGATTATCAGTACAGAAACAGCTTTCAATCGCCAGTAGCACTTTCAGCTTGTCTCTGTTCCTTTCTATGTATATGGTATCATATGAACATTACCATTCAAGGGAGTTTCACATCTCTCTGCCAAAATCGCCGAAGCAAAAACCTTCTTCAGCTGCATTTCAGGTGTGTTTAAGGTTGCCTTTTGTTTGAGTTTACATAAGTTTTCTGTCCAATCCATCCACACCTTGCTACATCTCACACCCAGTGTGTTTGTTTCCAGTTCAGCCTCAGTGTTATCCATTGCAAACTTTTATTATAATTGATTTAAATAAAGTGACATGTGAGCACCAGGGAGGGTGGCTCTTTCCATTCCTTTCCCCAAAAAGCTAGTGATTAAAGCTGAAACATTTTCATTTGAATTCAACATTTAACAAGATTTTTGAATCCAAGTTGAGACTCTTAAATTTCAAAGTTTCAGATTGGACTGTGAATTTCAGAGATACTTTTCAAAGATCGAATTTTTGAAATGTATTCTTACTTTGATGTATGTTAGAACAGTTGGAAGAAATGTTTTTGCCAACGGTCTCAAGAATTTGATCAGGAGGGCTTTAAACTGAACTGTGTGGGGAAGGGAGACAACGTCCTGGAAGACAAAAAGACTGGAGAAAATAGTCAAATTGTCATAGAGGAAACAAGGCAAACAGTACAGGGACCCAACAGTGGGAGGCAAAAAAAACGTGCACAGGCAGCAAGTAAAGGGGACATATGGTCTTAGATGTCTCTACACTAATGCACAGAGCATGGGAAATAAGCAAGATGAACTTGAACTCCTAGCACAAGAAAGCAAATATGGTATAATAGGCATCACTGAAACCTGGTGGGATGAGTCTCATGACTGGAATGTAGAAATAAAGGGGTATAAGCTTTTCAAGAGAAACAGGACAAACAGGAAAGGAGGAGGAATAGCATTATATGTCAGAGATATTTACACCAGTGAAGAAATCCAGGACATCAATCCTGGAAGCCAAGTGGAGAGCATCTGGATAAAAATTAAAGGGGAGGGAAACAACATGGATGTTATTGTGGGAGTCTACTACAGACCCCCAACTCAAGCAGAAGAATTGGATGAAGCCTTTCTAGAACAGATGACCACACACTCAGAAAGGAGAAATATAGTAGTGATGGGTGACTTCAACTATCCGGATATTTTCTGGAAGTCAAACTCGGCAAAATCCTCAAGGTCTAGCAAATTCCTCACTTGCCTCGAAGACAATTTCATTGTTCAAAAGGTGGAAGAGGCAACGAGGGAGTCAGCTATTTTGGATCTGATCCTAACTAACAGGGAAGACCTAGTTAATGGGATGCAAGTGGTTGGATCCTTAGGCGGGAGTGATCATGTCCTCCTCGAGTTTATTATACAGTGGAAAGGAGAAGCCAGGCATAGTCAGACACGCATTCTAGACTTTAGGAAAGCTGATTTTACTAAATTTAGAGAAATACTGGGGGTGATCCCATGGACAGGAATACTAAAAGAGAAGGGAGTTCAAGAAGGATGGGAGTTTCTCAAAAGGGAGATACTGAAGGCACAATTTCAAACCGTGCCAACGAGGAGGAAAAATGGGAGGTGTCTCAAGAAACCAGGATGGATGACTAAGGAACTTGCAACTGAATTATGTTTTAAACGGAACATGTATAAGAAATGGAAAAATGGGGAAATCACCAAAGAGGAATTCAAACAAATAGCTAGCACGTGTAGGGTTAAAGTCAGAAAAGCTAAAGCGCAGAATGAAATCAGGCTTGCTAGAGAGGTTAAGAACAATAAAAAGGGCTTTTGGGGGTATGTCAGCAGCAAAAGGAAAAAGAAGGAAATGGTAGGGCCACTGTGTGGAGAAGATGGCAAAAAGTTAACAGGAGACAGAGAAAAGGCAGAACTACTCAACACCTTCTTTGCTTCAGTCTTCTCAGAAAAGGCAAAGGGTGCTCAACCTAAGTATAATGGAGCAGAGGACAGAATAGGAGAATTTCAGCACAGAATAAGTAAAGAGATAGTACAGAAACATCTGGTTACTCTAAATGAATATAAGTCTCCGGGACCAGATGAATTACATCCAAGGATATTAAAAGAACTAGCAAACGTAATATCGGAACCATTGTCAATAATCTTTGAGAATTCCTGGAAAACAGGAGAGGTCCCAGCGGACTGGAGGAGGGCAAATGTTGTCCCCATCTTCAAAAAGGGGAAAAAAGAGGATCCCAACAATTATCGTCCAGTTAGTCTGACATAAATACCCGGAAAGATTCTGGAGCAGATCATTAAACAGAGAGTCTGTGAACATCTGGAAAGTAATTCCATAATCACAAAAAGTCAACATGGGTTTCAGAGAAACAGGTCATGCCAGACAAATCTGATCTCTTTTTTTGATAAAATTACCAGCTTGGTAGATGAAGGGAATGCTGTGGATATAGTATATCTTGATTTCAGTAAGGCCTTTGACAAGGTTCCCCATGACATTCTTGCAAGCTAATTGGTAAAATGTGGGCTAGACAAAATAACTGTTACATGGATTTGTAATTGGTTGACTGGTCGAACCCAAAGGGTGCTCAACAATGGCTCCTTTTCAACTTGGAAAGAAGTGACCAGTGGGGTGCCACAGGGCTCTGGTCTGGGCCCAGTGCTATTCAATATCTTTATTAATGACTTGGATGACGGTATTGGGGGCATAGTTATCAAATTTGCAGACGACACCAAATTAGGAGGAGTAGCTAATACCCCAGAGGACAGGATCAAAATTCAAAATGACTTGAACAGACTAGACAGTTGGGCCAAAGCTAACAAAATGAAATTCAACACGGAGAAATGTAAGGTACTGCACTTAGGGCGGAAAAACTAAAAGTACAGATATACGATGGGGGACACCTGGCTGAATGAGACTACGTGTGAAAGGGATCTAGGAATCCAGGTGGACCACAGGTTGAACATGAGTCAACAGTGCGATGCAGCAGCTAAAAAGGCCAATGCAATTTTAGGCTGCATCAGTAGAAGTATAGCGTCTAGATCAAGAGAAGTAATAGCGCCACTCTATTCTGCTTTGGTCAGGCCTCACCTGGAATACTGTGTCCAGTTCTGGGCACCACAATTCAAAAAAGATGTGGAGAAACTGGAGCGTGTCCAAAGGAGGGCAACTAAAATGGTGAAGGGTCTGGAAACTAAGCCCTATGAGGAACGACTTAGGGAGCTGGGGATGTTTAGCCTGGAGAAGAGAAGGCTGAGAGGTGATATGATAGCCGTGTTTAAATATTTGAAGGGATGTCATATCGAGGAGGGAACAAGCTTGTTTGCTGCTGCTCCAGAGGCTAGGACCCGAAAAAATGGATGCAAGCTGCAAGAAAAGAGATTCCACCTCAACATTAGGAGGAACTTCCTGACAGTGAGGGCGGTTCGACAGTGGAACACACTCCCTCGGAGAGTAGTGGAGTCTCCTTCCTTGGAGGTCTTTAAGCAGAGGCTGGATGGCCATCTGTCAGGGATGCTTTGATTGGGAGTCCCTGCATAGCAGGGGGTTGGACTGGATGGCCCTTGTGGTCTCTTCCAACTCTATGATTCTATGATTCTATGATTCTATGATTCTAAGTATTTGGTAACAAATCAATATCTTCATTGGATTATTCACTCTAAGCCTAGAATCTATTTACTGGTAAAATACCTATCATGTGATTCTACTTTAGGAAGACTTGCTTTTCCTTATGCTTGAAATTGTTATTAATAATAATTTCTACCAATTTATCTAGAACAGATGTTAAACTGACCATTCTGTAATTTCCTGAATCTGCTTTGGACCCCTAGTTTAAAGACTGGATAATTTTGACAATTTATAAACATAGACATAAAGAGTTTGCTCAGTTTCTCCATCATTACAGCAACATGTGAATCAAACTCATTTTTGCATCTCTTATTATCTGTTCACATTTCTTTTTTTCTGTGCTTGTGATCCTTTTTGTTCTCATTTGAGCCAGTCATCTATTTTATAAAGAAAGCCTTCTGGCTTGCTTGGCTCTGCTCGTTCACTTTGCTAGCATCCTCTTGGATTTGATAATACTACTTTTCTTGACCTGTAATTTACATTCCAGCTGAGTTTCTTTTCAATAACCTTCAAGTGGTCTGGAGAGATTTTACCTTCTTAACTTTTCCTTTCTTTAACCCACCATTTTTTCCCCTTAAAGTCCCTCTTTTGAAGTCAAATGTAGCTGTATTCAACTTCCTTGCAAGTGACCAAATACATACAAATTTAATTTGAAAACCCACTTGGTTCAACAACACTCACATCTTGCCCCAGCTCCTGGGCACGAAGTAGGAGTCTCCTATGGTTAGTTCCATTACTAACTATTCTGGAGTCATTGCGACCTAGTCCTAGGGGAAAGGCAATATGTGAATGAAGAAGAGGAAGAGGAGGAAGGTATGTGGTTGTTCCAGAACATGCATTTACTCAGTCTATATGAGCACAGTTGAGAGACAGCGTGGTGTAGTGGTAGGACACTGGGAGACCAGGGTTTGAATACCCATTGGGCTATAGAAAACCACTGGGTTACTTAGACAAGTCACACTCTCTCAGTCTCAGAGGAAGGGAAGGGCAAACCCTCTCTGAACAAGTTCTGTCAAGAAAACCCCAGCAGGGTTTATTATAGCCTTAGGTTTACCATACGTCAGAAATTACTTGAAGGCACACAACAATTAACACAGTTGAAGCTACCCATTACTGCAACATTCAGTCCTTTTAGGGTTGGAGGTCCCTTATTATAAGGGATTTCCCATTTTTGAGGGATGGAAAGCTTTTCCTTTAATATAGATTGAATGAGATGCAAAAAACAAAAAACAAAACACCAAACACCCTTTCATTTTTTTAATTGTGGGCTGTTCATGAGGGGAAAATGTTTTTTTAAGGCAATGAATACTCAGAGGTGATTTTGCCAATTCCTTCCTCTGAAATACAGCCTACTACAGCATCTGGTATGTTCTGATGGTCTCCCATACAAGTACTAACCAGGGATGATCCCACTTAGCTTCTGGAGCCTTTAGGGTATTTAGACTGCTTATGAATGTGGACAATATGTTTATTTTACATAAACACATGGCTAAGTTAATGGAAGTCAATACTTTCACCTGGTGTTTAGACAGAAAACAACCCATTAACAGCTACTTTCTGTTCATTAACCCTCCATATCAAGAACTTCAACTGTCCCTTATTGGTATTTTGAAAATTTGGCAACCCTAAGTACTTCTGATACCACTCTGATTTTCCTCTCCATCACTTTCAGCATTTGGCTTAGGTCTACAATAGTATGACTCCAGTGCTGAATTACTTTGGGGGCCTGGTATTGCCAAAAAGACAAACAAATGGGTTCTTGAACAGATCAAGCCTGAAATCTTCCTGAAGCCAAGATAATCAAATTGAAGTTGTCGTACTTTGGCCACATCATGAGAAGGAATGACTCATTAGAAAAGACAATAATACTAAGAAAGGTGGAGGGAAGCAGAAAGAGAAGAAGACTGCATGCTAGATGGATAGACTCAATTAGGGAGGTCAGAGTTATGAATTTACAGGACCTAAGCAGACCAGTGAAGGATGGGGGGGGGGGGTTTGGGAGTTGGTGATGTCTCATCTACAGGGTCACCTTGAATTGGAGTTGACTCGAGGACAGTTAACAGCAACAACAAATTGCTACCCATAGCAATTTTGTGATTCAGAAATCTTTTAGCTCGTTTATTTTTAAAAGGTGTTCATTTTTGTTTAGTTTGTTTTGTTTATGCTTTTTCTTTCCAGAGCAAGATTATTCCACATACATGCTTTCCTACCTAAATTATAATATCCTAATATCAAATGATGATATCCAAAATTGGTGCTCTCTGCTCCATCAGATGTTAGTTGTGTGCATTACATCTGTGTTCTTTAAAACCAAGCAGCAGAATAACTCTGGCAGTGTAACACCATAGGTCAACTTCTTTGGTGAGGCTGGACTATTGGTCTCATCATTCTTTCTTAGTGACTTCCTACTAGATACCAGCATTGAACAAACCTTTTTTCTTCTTTGGATGCTTGCCAGTGACCTTTCTTGAATAATCAAATACAGCAGGCAGGAGTTCTTGGCAATGTCTATTAAACCTCTGTGTGGCCTCTATGCTTGGGACCAAGCCAGATGTCATGGTTTGACTGGGCAGACTGAAAGCAGAGTGCCAGAGACCAGTCTGGCAGGGCAAGGTGACCAATTCATCTTTAGAACTAACGGGCAAAAGTAGCTTTAGTGTTTCCTAATTCACTTACAAAAATGCAGAATTATATCAATTCAGAAACAAAGGCTGCACTATTGCTGAGATCTCAAAGATGAGGAAAATGATTGTCCCTTTCCCAAGAGGGTTCTTCCTTGTCACTAGAGGGGTTTGGACACCTGCAAACCCCTAAAGTTGATTGACCTCTGCTTTGCTTTCCCTATGTTTGCACTTCAGTATAATTATCACAGGCGAATGGGATGGAGACAGCAAGTCTGGGCATCACCTTTTCTTTTATACAGTTCTTCTGCAATGTAAAAGGAGTTCAGTGGGATGTTTGTCTTCCTGCCATGCAAAAGCATTTGCTTTAATTTAACTCACAATGACACTCTTTTCATAAGGCAACTTTTGCAACCCTTATCATCCACACAAGGGCAGAATCCCTCAAGTTTAAAAGGGAGGGGAATGTTTTCTGTGTTGTTTTTTAATGTCTTTCTGATCAATTGGTTGAATGCTACATAGCTACCTTGAAGACGTGATCAATGGGAAGTTGAGATATATGCTTTAAAAAAATACTCTTGCTCTAAAAAAAAGGCTTCTGCCCCAATAAACTACTTAAGATTCACATGAATTTATTTTTCATAACTTTCAATATGTAGTGGCAGTTTTGAAATTCATCATGATTCTTGCTGTCTCTTTTCTCACAGGCCAAACAGGACAGGTTTCATAGATCCATATCATCCACCACTCAATGTTAATTGTCCTTATAGATAATTACTAAGTTCTACTATGAATTACTGAGGTGGTTGAGTTTAGCAAACTTCTAATATTTGCTGAGTCACAGGAACTGTGTGTTGTAAGATGGAGGATGCTGTGCCCAAAAATCCTGCGGGATTATTTTCCTAGTTCAGTTGCTAATATTAGGGTTTATGTCTCAGCCTACCCCATCCTCCTGAAACTGTTGTGCAGGGCAGTGGTGATGCCATGAAATGACTAAACACTGTGGAAGGAAGCATCCTGAGTCACAGCTGGTGTACATAAACCTGCGTCTATAGTTATGGCTCAACTTGGAATTGGGAGGGATTTCTTTGAATATTTGCAGATCTGTGGTCCTTGAACTGCTGTTGCTTGCATTCATCCAAAAGAGACTGGACACGTGATGAAAAACTTCAGAACTTCTGCATCCAATGACAGAGACTCAACTTCACATTACAGTTCATCTGTGATGTGTAGCTATGGCTCCTTAAATTAACTTTGATTAATTTGAGGCATGACTGGCACTGATCCTTACCAGGGACTCAACATTCAGGGAGGGGAGAAGTTTATTTCCCCAGCCCAATCAGAACCTACATGGCAACCTCACCCCAAGGGCTACTAAAGTGCTCAGGAAAAAGGTTGCCACTGATCATAATGGGACTTTTGTTTCCAGTCACCTTGGGGAGGGAAGAAATAAAACCCTCCCCTTGCCCCCCCACCCGCCACCACCAGAAGCCTGCAGTGAATTAAGAAATACAAGTCACATGCTATACATTAACTGAACTGACCCACACCCTCCCAAAGATCTCTCAGGGCCTGTACAAACTGCCAGAAATATTCCAGCTTGAGACCACTTTAACTGTCCTGGCTCAATACTGGGAATCATGGGAATTGTAGTTTTTTCTGAGACATTGAGCCTTCTCTGTCAGAGAGTTCTGGTGCCACAATAAACTACAGTTCCCATGATTCCCTAGCATTGAGCCAAGGCAGTTAAAGTGGTCTCAAGATGGATTATTTCTGGCAGTCTGTCCAGTGCTCAGTCTTTCTGGATCTATTTAACAATACTGATATTTTGTCAGTGTTGTTTTTACTTTGAGAAAACAGAAGATTTCTTACATGCTGTTGGCAATAATATATACATTTTCAAAACTACAGGATTCCCCTTTGACAAGGTTGTCTAATCGTATGTGACTGTAGCGGGTGGTGTTCATCTCCATTACTAAGCTGAAGGAGCCAGCATTGTCAAAAATGACTCTGTGATCATGTGGCCATTAGGACTACACAGAACACTGTTACCTTCCCACCAAAGTGGTACCTAGTTATCTACTCGCACTTTTACATGCTTTCAAACTGCTAGGTTAGCAGAAGCTTGGACTAGTGATGGAAGCTCACTCCATCATGAGGAACTTGGGCCTTGACCTGCCGATCTTGCAGTTATAAGAATCAGCATTTTGACTATTGAGCCACCATGTCATACCAGTCGCCATTTTCTGAAACACAGGTTGAGTATCCCTTATCTGGAATTCCAAAATTCAAAATAATCCAAAATCCAATACTTTTTTCAAGGGGGGGGGGCTGAGATTGTGACACCTTTGCTTTCTGATGGTTCAGTGTACACAAACTTTGTTTCATGCCTGCAACTGCTTAAAATATGCATAAAATTACCTTCAGGCTATGTGTATAAGGTGCATATGAAACATAAATGAATGTCATGTTTAGCTTTGGGTCCCATCTCCAAGATATCTCATTAAGTATATGAAAATATTCCAAACTCCAAACACATCCAAAATCCAAAACACTTCTGGCCCTAGTCGTTTTGGGTGAGGGAGACACAACCTGAATGTGATAAAAAATAATCTGATAAACTGCAGAATATACTCATTGATACTTTGTACCAGGGATTATCAAGAAGCAGCCACAGCCCAGTTCCAGTCTTCCAACTGCTTCTACTACCCGAGAAAATAATCTTCCTTCTAATATAATAATAATAATAATAATAAATTTTATTTTTATCCGCCCCTCTGCATAGCAATCGGGGCAGCTCACAGCAGTTAAAATACAATAGATAAAATACATTCAAGTATCCCAATCCCTCCACCCATCCCTCCCCGCCCTTAAGACAGAATTAAACTAGAAAAAATTTAAAACAGAAATCTATAAAAAGAGAATTATAAAATAGACAATTTCCAGGGCAATTTGTGCTGTGAGGAAAGTCATTGTGCACAAAGTAAGTCTTCTGAGCTGATGAGCACTTCTGCATTCTTGCCTGCTCATACCACCAGTTTTTGAAACACACTCCAGCACTCTTTGGATGTCTCTCTGTTCTAGACTTCAGAAATCTGAAGTCCCTCCAACCTTTTGTCTAGCTAAAAAAAAAGTATCTCTCATGCAGCATTTAGCTTAGGGGCAGTATGATTTCCCAACCAAATTCTTGGGAAACTATGTAGGGCCTGTACAGACTGCCAGAAATAATCCAGCTTGAGGTCACTTTAACTGCCCTGGCTCAGTGCTAGGGAATCACGGGAACTGTAGTTTATTGTGGAACCAGAGCTCTCTGTCAGAGAATGCTCAATATCTCAGAAAAAACTACAATTCCCATGATTCCCAGTATTGAGCCAGGACAGTTAAAGTGGTCTCAAACAGGATTATTTCTGGTAATCTTCCCAGACCAAGACCATTCTTTGATGTACTTCTGAACTGGTACACCACTCCCCTAGTATAAGTACACAGAAGCATCCTGGATCATTTCTTTGGCACTGGAAGGATGCTTTCTAACATATTAAGCCTGGAGGGCTTACTCTTTTCTGGCCATAGTACTCCTGTGGGAAGAACGTTACGGGGTGTGGCCCCTAAAGAAGATGGCCAAGAGCTGTCCTGCTCCAAAAAAGGTTTATTCCTTACACATTTATACAATGCCAAAACTGAAAGGCTCTTTTAAATGTTTAGAATACTCATCCTCACAACACAGCCATGAAATAGGTCAGTTTTATTCACATTTGTGCTCATGAGAACAGAGCAACCTACCTTCTGTCTGTGGGCTTAGGCAAGTCCCCTCCCCACCTATTTCCTGCTACCTGAACAATTTCATTCCATCTACAATCTCCATTTTGGAATTGAGTTTAACTGTTCAGCCACATTATGAGAAGGCAAGACTCATTAGAAAAGACAATGATGCTGGGGAAGGTAGAAGGCAGTGGAAAGAGAGGAAGACCATATGTCAGATGGCTAGACTCATCAGGGAGACCATCAGCCTAATCCTACAGGACCTGAGCAGGGAAGTAGAGGATGGAGAGCTTGGAGATGCCTTATTCACAGGGTTGCCATGAGTCAAGGTCAACTTGGATGTAGCTAACAACAACAAAAGAAGACATTGGTACAACATCTGGCCAATCTTTTCTTTTCTTTCTTTTTTGTTTGTTTCTTCCCTCATTCCCTATCATCTAGTCTCATAAAGAGTTGTGAAGATCTGAAAAGTCTGTGGCATTGGGGTTGTTCCTAATAAAGATATAATTCAAAAAATATGGATTTTGTTCTTTTAAACTGGAGACGCTAGGATCTGAACTTGGGACTTTCTGCACATGTAACCCATGCCCATATCGATAAGCTTGAAGGGTAGGGAACAAAAGCTAACAGGTAAATGATCTGCAATTGATCTTTCATGTGAGTATTCCTACTTTGGAAAACATTCCTGACTCCTTAGTGACACTCAACTGAGGGGGTTTCTTATAGACTTTATTAAGGATGAGAAGAAGCTGCTACATCTAGAGGGATGAACATGTATGCATGTGTGCACAGTGTGAGTGCAAACCCTTCTGCACATTCAAGAAGGGCTTGTTGGAAGAATGGCTTTTACAGATGTAATAGCTCTGTGTACCTTTCAGTTGCTCACCTAACAGTAAATATGGGTCATTGACAGGAGCATGATTATCTAACTCAGTGCATAGCAGCCACACCCAGTTTCTGCTAGCAATTTGCTCAGCTCTCCCTATGTCTTCTACTGCCATAGAAAGGGAGGGTGGAGAGGCAATGCAGGCTGTTGAGTGCTGAATGTGCTTACACTGTTTGTTCTGCCTCAACGTGGAATTTTTATAATGAATTTATCTGGTCTGCAAAATCTGTTCTTAGTATATCAGTATTGTACTTTGTGTTCCATTTGTAGTTTTTTTTAATTACCCTTACAAATGCATTAAAATAGGTTTGCCAGGTTGGATACAGGACAGGACTCCTGTAATTTTTAGTCCTGAACAAAATGTGGGGCAGCATGAGATACTGTAAAAAGGTACCTGTACTCCCTTAGCTTCCAACCAGAGTTCATCCTCAGCCTCCAGCTTCTGTCATGAGTTCATCCTCAGCCTCCAGCTTCTGTCATGGCTATCGCTTCACCAGTTGAGAGCAAGAGGACAGGGCATGGAGCTGCCAGAAATGAATATAGAGCTGGGCACTCCTCCACACACACCCAAACAGGGAGGCAATAAGCAGGTTGGAAGTGGGTGGCCATGGCTGAAATGTAGGGCTTGGTACCTTTGCTCTGCCTTGTGGAACATTAATGGTTCATCATTCTGCTCCACGATCTGTTCAGAATTAGAGTTATAGGAGGCCCATCCCTATCCAACCTGGCAACCCTAATACAAAAGAAGATATCTTGGGAAATATATATTGAGAACAATGGGATTTGTATTGTGCTGATTGGATAGCTAGTGGCAGTGACTGAAGAGTTGGTGGACAGAGGCAGGCTCTGGAGTTCTGGAGGACTTTGGGAACAGGTCTGGCTATGCGGGACTCAAGTTTGTCTGATATTTACATATTATGAGAGCAGGGAATTTTCCCCAGATGCTTTATTTGGTGACCTTTGTTCCCTTGTGGGAGTGTCAGTGCCAAGGCCCCAGGGCAGGTGGCAGCATTACTATGGTAATTTGGCTTCAGAGCCAATGAGCAGAGTTGATAGCAAGATTTCCAGACTGTGCCAAGAGGTTAGCAAATAGTATTTGCCAAAGTAGGAATATTCACATGATAGATCAACTGCTTGAGCATTACTGTGAGCCTAAGTACATACAGTCAGGTTCTGACAGCTATTTTTACAAGAGCAGACTTATCTTACATCCTGCTAAAGGCAGGTCTTTACTCTTATCCCCATCCTTGTAATGCACTGAGGTTCAGGTTAAATTCTGACAGTATCTCAGGATCTCAGTTATCTGTCCTTTCCAGTGACAGTAATATTTTCTATAGAATTATTAACAATCTGTAGAGTACATCAAATGTTCTAAGTGCTGCATAGTCTAAAAGACTGCAGTCTAAAAGACTTGTAGAGGCTTGCAGTTAAAAAGACACATAACAATAAAGGAAACAAGGATGTGGATGACAAAGGAAAACATGCAGGCTTAGGCATCAGCTTTCAAATGAGTAAACATGTTTAAATACAACGTGTACATAAAAAATATAGCTGAAGCTACATTAATTCCTAAATAAGGCAGTATGATTCCCCCCCCTCTATGCACACATGCACACCTGTCTTATGACTATGTGGTGTGCAAAGTCCAAAGTGATCTACAGACCACAAAGCACCTTTCTGTCCAAGTTGCTTTGATGTGCAATTAGGAAGAAGTTTATTTCTTATTGTATGTTACAGAGTATGTATACTATATGTTGAAAGCCAGCATGGTGCAGTGGTTTGAGTGTTGGGCTATGACAGTGGAAGACCAGGATTTGAATCCCCACTTGGCCATGGAAATTTACTCAACAAGTCACACACTCAGCCTCGGAGGAAGCAAAGGCAAACCCCAAATTCTGAACGAATTCTGCCAAGGAAAAAGCATGATAGGTTTGCCTTAGGGTCATCATAAGTCAGAAATGACTTGAAAGCATATAACAATGATACTATATGTTACAATCTTTTAGACAATTTACAAAATATTTTGCAAACTTGTTTAAGAAGGCTTTATCTGTCAAAATGGTATAAAAATATTAGGTAAGGCGGGGGAATGACAGTAGATGAGTGAGAGTATGTTGAGAGGCGTTTGGGAGATAAGGAATAATAAAGGCTCTGTGAGCCCTTCCAATGTGCCTATCCCTTATTTTTGGCACTCAGTGTCTCAGACCCTCACTCTCCTTTCACCCCTATTCCTTCCTTCACCTAACCTGTGCCATTGCAATCAATGGTGTTATTAGGGTTGCAGTCCAACACACAAACCACTACGTCACACTGGCTCTGTAGGTCTCCCTAATTTCCAGTTCTCTCAAGAGGGGCTTGAGGGTAGAAAGTATGAAAAATCCTGGAATACAGGATAAACTAGTTTAACCTTAGGCATACAGGAAGGAAGCTGAGAAGCCCTCTCAGGCCCAGTAAAACACTGGATGTGTGGGTGGGAACACCAGTATCAGAA
The DNA here is from genome assembly GCA_026167975.1 of Phrynosoma blainvillii. Classification (NCBI taxonomy): domain Eukaryota; kingdom Metazoa; phylum Chordata; class Lepidosauria; order Squamata; family Phrynosomatidae; genus Phrynosoma; species Phrynosoma blainvillii. Next base: position 268,142,826 of record JANUYF010000004.1, read on the forward strand.
CACAGTGTGTGAATGCTGTTTTGATATTTGCTGCTGTGAGGGAATGCTGGTTGTTCCTGACCTCCTCTTCTGACTTTTTATTTTATTTAAATTTATCACTTGTTCAAGTTCAAGAGCCTATGAAGGGTTACAGTGCAATCTTATCAGAGTTTATGAGTCTGAGAGAGATAGTAAATTTGTCCAAGGACGCCAATCTGCTTCATGACTGAACTTCATGATATGAGATAGTAAATTAGTACCCCCTACACAGAAAGACACACTGACTCCCATACCTGGCCTATGCAGGAATCAGAATGGAGTAGTGAGCTTCTAAAATGGACTCAAAGTGGTGTTCCATGGACTGGTACCAGTCCTTGAGTCATTGGCTGCTGGTCCTCGGTGAGTTTCTAGGAAAGAAATAAAAAGAAATAACCAATGAACAAAAATATGTTGTTGGTCCCCTACATATTGCAAGGGGGGGGAGATAACTGCTGGTCCCTCACATCACATAGCGTGAAAAGCACTAGTTGAGACCACTTTTCTTGTGTGTGAGGAAGGTTACATATCTGAATTTTTCCCTACATAAAAAGGTCCCTGCATATTGAAAGGAGTGAGGCTGAGCTACAAACATGCTCTCTGATGTGCTTGTTCCTGAAAAACAAAAGGAATTGTAAAGAAGGGCATTAATGTACGTGTGCTATCCTGTATATATGGAGTTTATCACAAGGTGGGGGGGGGGAATTGGGACTTTAAACAGTAATTAACCCAAGAAAATTGTGCAATTGACATTAAAACAGAATGAAAATGAGATTAACCTAAGAGCCATTATCCTGTGGATAACCAGGGAATAACTAGGCAATAAACAGCACAAAGTCATTCACTGGAAAATCCTGTGAATGATTTGCTGCTGTTTCTTGCCTGGTTATTCACAGGTTAATGGCACTTTAATCACATTTCACCTCGACGTCATGTGAAAAGCATTTGTCCAATTGCATGATAATAACGGACTATTCATGGGATAGTATCACTTTGAATACGATGTTGTGTGAAAACTATTAGTGCAATTGTAGGATTATCACAGGTTAATCACAGTTTATACTTCCAACTGTCCCCCATGTGATAAACTCCTATGAAGTCTGGTGGCATACTGTTCTGTCTATGGATGCTGACACCTCATTTGATTTCAAAGAGATTTGTTACTTTGGGCTTTTACAGACTGCCAGAAATAATGCAGCTTGAGTCCACTTTAACTGCCCTGGCTCAGTGCTAGGGGATCATGAGAACTGTAGTTTATTGTGATGCCAGAGCTCTCTGACAGAGAAAGCTCAATGTCTCAGAAAAAACTACAATTCCCTTGATTTCCTATCACTGAGCCAGGGCAGTTAAAGTGGATTCAAGCTGCATTATTTCTGGCAGTCTGTAAAGGCCCTTTGATACTTTCTCCTCGTTCTCCTGTACTTATGCCTTCTCCTGTACTTGTGTGATATTGCAGAAATCCTGTCAGAAGAACACAAGGCATCATTGGAGACCTCAGATTACCTCTAATAACATTTCTTCCAAAGTCCATGGGATCTACTCTGCTATGTTTGTGATCCATCCCTTGCCAAACAGAAAGTGGGCTATTGATCCTTCTCCATCCACCATGTCCTGTAAATACAAGCTTCTGTGCCTGGGAGGATAAACAGGGTCATTGCCCTATGTACTCCAAATGTAGACAGAAAGAGAGAGAATTCTCTGGGAGGTCACTGAGAGGCAAGAGCACTGTGTGGCATTCCCTGGAGCGACCGCTTTCTCTCTCCTGCACCCTTCTACTTCAGCAGGACCTGACTGGTTGCCATTTCCAACTGCAAGGTCAAATAGAAGGCACCAGTTTCCCTCCAACTGTTTGCTTAGCCCCAAACAGAGCTGTTGGCTGCAAACAGAAGAAGGGGGTATTCTGGGTTGTTATATCTATGAAGGTTGAAGTTGGGGTGTTCTTGTTTCTTGTTTCTCCCAGGCAGAATCAATGAGCTGAAACAAAATGCAATTGAGCAAACTTTGACACAAGTTTGTTGTCAACCACCCTCGAGTCAATCTCAACCCATGGAGACTCTGGATGACATAAATAGTCAAGAATTAATAAGCATTCACAGAAGGACCAAATTAAAGATGCATGCTGCTTACGTAATTCAGAATTTGGGGATTTTACTATTTTGGACTACAACTCCCAGAATCCCAATAATCAGAAAATAAAACTTTTTCAAGTTTTGCTTTCCTGTGAGTCAGTAGAGAGGGGAGCCAAAGGCACGACAGATACCTCCATTGCCAAGAGGATTAAATACTACAAAGCATCATCAAGGAGTGGCAAATGTATGCTCAAAGCAAAGGTCTGGCAAAAATAGAAGCATACCCTCCAACATTTCACAGATGGAAATTGGGACACATGTGGTCAAGCAACATCAGAGAGTGGTCAAGATAGCAAAAGTTATTACAGTTGCTCTTCTGTTTTTGCAGACTTGAAGTCTTCAATCCATGCTTTATGCCAGGGGAAGGCAACCTTTTTAAGACCTGGGCCGGTCTCCCTTAGGCTGGGCCGAGGGGGAAGGCTGGGCCGAGGGGGGAGGATGGCAGCGCGCACGTGCGTGCGCCCTCCACTGCCGCACATGACCCCCCCGCGCACGCTGCTGCCGCTGCCGCCGCCGCCGCCACGCACACAACTGCTCCCATCGCGGCGCATGTCACGGATGCCATTTTGGGAATCAAAATGGCGGCCACGATGCATTTGCGCAAGAGTACTGCGCATGCGCAAATGCGTAGCGCCCGCCATTTTGATTTCCAAAATGGCGGGCGCGGTGAGCACGGCCGCAGAGCGGCAAAAACGCGTGGCGGTGGTGGTGGCAGCAACCTTCGGCCTGGGCCAATAAGTCCAGGGATTGGGGCCTTAACCGGCCCCCGGGCCGTAGGTTGCCAGTCCCTGCTTTATGCGGACCCACAACAAAGGATACTCAAAATGGTGTGTGCACTGTGCACAGGAACATCCACAGTGCACAGGAACACAGGAACATGCACCCATTCAAGCCTATGGGGCTTAAATATGTATTATATTTCATTTTCACGGTTGGTGATGGTCCAGAACGGATCCCCTGTGAAAACAGAGGGGCGACTGCAATGGGAAACAACACAAACTATGAGAGGCTGCTGAAGTTTGCTTTTGCCTCAATCTACTAGGGAGGGCAACATTTTGTCCCTTCTGGGACATTTTAAAAGCAATTAGAAAAGTGGAACAATAGAGGATTAAATGGGACTGTCCCTGCGAATTCAAGATAGCTGGAGGAGTCGAGGAGGGCACATAACAAATCAAAGCTGCTTTGCTTTGGAACTCTTTCTAGCTGGGCTGTAATAGGTGAGGTCCCTCCCATGTTCAGTGCGATGTGCAGGAATGTGCTAGCCAACCACACACCACTCCAACACTGTCACATCTGGGCATTTGGCACAAATGAGAATGGAGCCTGTATGTCCATTTAGCTCCTCAATGGACTAGAAAGCCTAATTAGACTGGGCTTCAAACTGAATGAAGGACTTCTACAACCCCTCTTCTTCATATTGCCAAACATACAGGTTTACCAAGAGGTTACTCAGTGGCATGCAAGGGTCAGGGCCAAGCAGACAGGTTTCCCTTACCCTCTCATGTGGTATAGTGGTTTGAGTGTTGGACTAGAATTCCAGGAGTTGTTGTTATAGTTGTAGTTGTTGAATGTCTTCACGTCATTACTTACTTATGATGACCTTAAGGCTTATATCACAGGGTTTTCTGTGTCTGAGAGTATGTAACTTGCCCAAGGTCACTTAGTGGGTTTCCATGGCCTTGTGAGGAATCAAACCCTGCTCTCCAAAGTCCATGTCCTGTGCTCAAACTACTATACTACAGGGTCCAGATCTTTGCTCAGCTATGGAAGCCTACTGCGTGAAATCTACAGGTTTGCAATGCCAAACCTCCTTTGAAATCTTACCAAGAAAACCATATGTCAGCATTGACATCAGTTGGAGTCAATTTGAAGGGACATAAAAACAACATACAATTTTACAATGCTTGTGTCTGTGTGATTGGACGTTGTGGCAGACATATGAACACAGAGGCCTAAATCCATTTTAGTCCTGACTAGAGTAGGCCCACTGAATCCATTAGATTTATTTATATGTTGACTCACCATTTAACAATCAATTGAATGGGTCTACTCTAGGTGTGACAAACTATGCCAGCCAGCCTGTCTGTTGTGTTGTTGGAGCATTCAATCAAGGGAGCTCCACCCATAGTCTACAGTGGTGCTAGAGAATCACAAGTTAACCACTCCAGTGAGAACTAAGTCTTAGCCTCCTTCTTCAAATAAAGTGGCCACAGAATGATTATGATATGCAAATGAAAGTGCTAAGTTGCCAAGTCAATACGATTTACAACTAGCTGTGTAGGAAACAAATCAATAGCTAATTGATTTTGGTGGGGCGAGAGCATCCTGTCGTTGTTTTGCCTTGAAGTCATTTCTGACTTGATTCTGAGGCTGAGAGAGTGAGCCTTGCCAAAGTCACCCAGTGAGTTTCCATGGCCAAGCTGGGATTTGAACTCAGGTCTCCAGAGTCATTGTCCAATGCTCAAACCACTACATCATGCTGGCACCCTATAGACATCAAAAATGAAAACAGAGCAACTGTATGGCCAGGATCTAGCTGCCATGCTAACAGGTGTATTAAAAACAGCAACGCCTGCTCGTCCCCAGAATGACATGCTCTCCATGTCCCTGATTTACCTGAAGTGACTACGTGCATCTGAAAAACTTGCACATTCTTGCCAACAGAATTTGGTCCAAGAAAAAGTGTCGCATTACCTACTTTGCTTCATTCATTGCTTGAGATCAACACAGAAACAATGCTCTGCCTAGCAAAAACACTGACAGTTTCTGAGAGAAACAAGCCAAGTGTCAAGGGTTGTGAAACTCATAATTAGTTTGAAACAGAAGGCTGTCTGTTTTCTGCATTAGGCCATGAATGTAAGGATGAATGTGTGCTAGAGCTAGTGCAGTGTAATGAGGCGGAGATCCAATCTCGCATCAGATACACACTCAGGGCCAAACTGCACATTGTGTTCAGCATGGAGGCTGGTGTTGTAGGAAAATACAGAGAGAGAGAGAGAGAAGGAGAAAGTGAGGAATTGTTAATAACAGTTAGCAAATAGCATTGGAAAAAGTTGATTAGAGTGACCTTTTTTCTCCCATACTCTGATCTTGATGAAAAAAACTGATATGTCACATATCAGGAAAGAAGGAAAGAAGCCATTGGTTAACACACAGCCTCCACAGTGCACCACAATCCTGATCCTGATGGGTCTTCCAGTAGCTGCTATTTACAGTTTAATACAATACAAATTCAATGTGTAATTTAATTCGCACGAGGTAATCTTAGATAAGTCATTGCCACTCACTCACCCCTCATCCCAGGTGTTGGCAATATGGAGACAATACTGCTGGTTATAGTGCTGTTATAATGGTTATCAGGATACTGGTTTTACCATACAGTACTACACTATGTAGGCACTACACATAGAGGAGATTTTACAGTTGTAGTAGACCACTTCTGCAGGGCCGCAGCTTGGGTAAAACTTTTGTCTCACTTAAACCAGTATTTAATTATTGCTTGTTGCTGAACACTGCCAAAAACATGGTATGGTTTTCATACGGTAGTTCCATTGTAGTCCCATGTCAATGTTGGTTTTGTTAGGAAATAAAGAATCTTACTCAAATGTTACACAGAGTTCTGAGATATTGTCAACGAACAGCCAATGATATAGCATGTAAATTCTTAGACTAATAGCAGGAATTCCCAGGTTCAAATCCCCGCTCACCCACAAAGCTCATGAAGCAATGGTGATCAGTTAGTAATCTTTTTAGCATAAATTACCTCACAGGGTCGTTATGAGGGTAAAAGGAAGATCATTGATATACTGTTTTGCCAAATGAACAATATTTGGAAGGAAGGACTAGAAACATAATAAATACTTTTTATACTATGACATAGAGGTAAAGTATGTATATGTGTTGTTGTTATTGTTATTATTTGTTCTGTTTTAACACTCAGGTCAATCACAATTTGCCATGGAGGGAAGTCACCGCAAGAATGACCCTAATAGATCCCAATTGGAAGGAAAAGGCCTAAACTTTATTGACAACAGCTGTAATGTAGAGTTGGCTCACAAAGCATGAGGTCTGGATCTGTCATCAACAATCCCGATTGGTCAATGAACCCATTTGTTTGGTCACGGCCAAGCTTAGGGATGACAAAAGGGGTGACCAGTTAATTGCCCATCTGCATCTCAAGTAACCGGTTGATTGCATGTTCGCATCTCTACCCCTTGTCACCAGGGGACACTGAATCAATGTTGTCCCCACAATGGCAACACTGCAATGCTCCCAGCACCCCCAGGTCCCCATTGGACTCCTGATCCAGTGCTACACAGCCCTGGAAACCATGCCCACCAGATCCAAGACCTATGCTACCATCCCTGGAAAGTTGTGATAGCACATCCCCTTAACTCAACTAGAGGGAGGGAGGGTGGGGAGAGTCAATCTGGAATGGTGCTGTCCTCATGCACCACGTGGCCTTAAATAGCCCCATGAACCAATCAGGAGCTGGGTTGGGGGAGGTGTAAAAAGAAAGACAATGTTATGAGGCCCTAGATATGTGAATTATGTTATGGGAATCTATGAAGTTGTGCACCACAAGGTGTAAAAAGAAAGACAATGTTATGAGGTCATAGGTATGCAAATTATGTTATGGGAATCTATGAAGTTGTGCACCCCAAGGTGTAAAAAGAAAGACAATATTATGAGGTCCCAGGTATGCAAATTATGTTATGGAGATCTATGCAGTTGTGCACCCCAAGGTGTAAAAAGAAAGACAATGTTAAGAGGTCCTAGGTATGCAAATTATGTTATGGGAATCTATGCAGTTGTGCACCCCAAGGTGTAAAAAGAAAGACAATGTTATGAATTCCTAAGTATGCAAATTATGTTATGGGAATCTATGCAGTTGTGCATCACAAGGTGTAAAAAAGTAAAAATTTCAAATCCCAGTCGTATCTTCTGAGGCTGTATTGCCAGAAAAGGTAGGAGACTTGGGAATCTTGAAAATGATGCAAGGCAATGCAGTGGTGTCAGGGCCTGATTTATGGCATTAGAACTACTGTATCAGATTGCTGAAGGCAGGGAAGGAACAAGATGGGCTCTGTGTGTGAAGGGATGTAGCCTTTCCTGATTCTTTTGTGTAGTGGACCTCTCAAGGCCATAAAACCTACAAAATCTGGCAAAACTTTGTGAGATTCATAAGAACATAACCTAATGGAATTCATAAGTAGATCAGATCTGGCTAGTTCAGCATGCTGTTCACACAGTGTCCAATCACTTCTCAATGGGAAATCCTGAATTGGGACATGAGATCTGTAGCATCCTTCTGCTTTTGTTCCTCACAGGCTAGTATTCAGGAACATACTGTCTTTAATACTATTAGCTCTCAATAGTCTCATGCACAGCATGGTGTAGTAGTCTGAGTGTTGGACTCTGGAGACCAAGCTTGGAATCCCCGCTCAGGCATGGAAACCACTGGGCAAACTTGGGCAAGTCACATTCTCTCAGCCCCAGAGGAAGGCAAAGACAAATCCCCTCTGACCAAAGTTTGTTAAGAAAGCCCTGTGATAGATTTGCCTTAAACTTCAAGGAAGGGAAAGAGTTAAGAAATAAGTGTTTTTACAGTGAGAAATATATGGAATAGGGGATCTATTGCATTGGAACATAATATACCCAGTACATTGTGCAGTTAGGGTGACACCAGTGGAAACAAAAAAGATGACATTGCATAGGAAATTACCATCTAAATGATCAATAGTGAAAAGATTATCATAGAAAAAAGGCAATGTTATAGTCCTAAAACCAGAACAGTAAATCTGAACCCAACCTGTTGTTAACACAGGCAACTCTGGGTTATATCCATTATAGGTTGCAAAATCGATTTCTATTTTTACTACTGCTTTATACTGTAAAATATACAGTGTATAGAAGGTTAGCTGTTTAATCATCACCCTGTGAGTGCCCCCTAGCTGTATTTCTTTTTCCTCGACAGCATGTGGTTTATTTGCATTTTACATTTTTTCACTTTCAGACATTAGGGCATAGCTAAATTGTGATGTAAATACCGTAACTAAGTCCCTTAAAATAGGAAAATTATTTGCACGTGTTTCTTTATCATTCTCTGGATAGCTTTTTACAAAGTGATAGCTATGTTAATCTGTCCCAGTTTGGTGGTATTTATAAAACTAAGTTTATTTCAGGAAAAGCTTGTGCATGGCATTTCTTTAGATGCATGGAGCACAGCATTCACATCTCTGCCCACCACATGTATAGGAATTTACAGTAGCTCCTCCCAATTCGCAGGGGATCCATTCTGGACAGACACCCACGAAAATGGCGGCTTGCAAATATTCAATTGCCACTGAAAATAATGGTGTGCGTGCCCATGCCTGCCATTATATCCTTCTCCGCTTGTCCCTCCCCCGAAGAGCGTTACAGTGGACTCAAAGTCCATGAATGGGGCGGGACAACTGTATATCTATATATGTTGCTCTCCTTGTATCTGAAGAAGTGATCTGTTTCCTATGCAAGCTGATGCTGAAACAAATTATGATCAAATAAGAAATTCTAATTTTTACTGATATAAAAAATCTTGCTTGTTTCTATCAACACAAAGGTGGTACCTTTCTGAAAACTATCCCATAAAGATTCTCTCTCAAGATGGTAAGATTCACAAGCCTTTGGTTTATATACCAAAGGATAGCCCAGCTCATTAGTTTTAACTATTTTTGTAAACAGTTAAATTAATCTGAGCATTAACTTTAGCTCCAAAAAGTCGTTGTTATTGTTTTTGTTACATGCCTTCAAGTAATTTCTGATTTATCGTGACTCTAAAGTAAATTATCACAGGGTTTTCTTGGAAGAATTTGTTGAGAGGGGGTTTGCCTTTGCCTTCCTCTGAGGTTGACAGAGTATGACTTGCCCAAATTCACCCAGTGGCTTTCCATGGCCAAGCAAGGATTGTCTCCCAGTGTCCTATTCCAACACTCAAACTACTACACCATGCTTGGTTTCCTAAAAAAATCCTATTCTACAAATCCTCATTGTAGCATGAAAATTACTCTGGGCTCTCAAAGCCAGCAGAGCATAAGGTCTAGCACAGAGATGGACTGTATATCTCTCATCTCAGGATCAGACTAAATATTGAGAGATTTGTTGCCAGAAAGACGGCCATCAGGTGTCAATTTTGCTGAAGCACCTACTGGAAAAGTTGCAATCTGCATTTGAAGCAGGACTACCCACATCAATTAAAGGCTCTGAATTTTCTTTTAATTTAATTTTTCTTCAGCATATTCTAGAGCAGACCTTTGTATTTACCATAATCTTTCCCCGGCATCATCCTTGCTATCCTGCTTTTACACTATGTAAAACACCTGTATAAATCTTCTCTCTGTCCCACAGTCCAGTTACATTTGGTTGGAGAACAGGAGAGGGCCTTCCTAGTGGCTGCTTCCAGGCTCCAAAAAGAAAACTTTCAAGAGAGATTAAACTGGCACCCTCCTTGCTATCTTTCGACAGGCAGATAAAAACCTTTCTGTTTCGGCAGGACTCTAAGCAGAGAAAAAGCTTTTAATGAGCAGTGCTGTTTTTATTTGTTGTTATTTTTAATAGTTTGTTTCAAATTGTTTAAAACTTTATTCATAATTTAATTATATTTATAACTGTTGTATGATGTGAAATTTTTAGCTGTATCTGTTTTACCTCTTGTATGCTGCCATGAGTCCCAGACTGGGAAACAGATGGGATGGAAATAAATATCATCATCATCATCATCATCATCATCATCATCTGTGGTAATTAATTTTGTTTTCTTAATAATCAGTTATAACTCTGCTTTTGCACTTTCTTCCATAATGGTCATCAATAGTTGTTCCAAATCTTCGCTAATAATTTGGTGTCATACCTCCTTTCTAATTTAATACTGCTTTCTGTGTATGTTCTGTGTATGAATCCTGACAAGTGGCCTGTTATTATGCATCAGAAAAATCAAATGCTGTGACACTCCCCCCCCCTTTTTTTTTTTTACTTAGAGTCATCAGTCGTTTTTCTAGACAACATGACTAATTGAAAAAGGCCATAATGCTTGGTTGAAAGGAAAAGGAAAAGAGGAAGACATTACAGGTGGATTGACCTGTAGGAAGCCATGCCCTGACTTTGAAAGACCCAAACAGGACTGTTAATAACTGGGACTCCCATTTATCTGTAAATTGAAGCTGACTTGAATGGAAGTAATGACAGAACAGTGGGAAGTGTTCTGAAAAGTCCAGGGCCAGCTTTGGCTACCTCTCACAATAGAAGACACTTAAGCAAGTGTTTTTGCATTATTATTCACAGGAATCAACTGGTCTTAGAACACTGAGGCTGTGAAGTATCTGCAAAGTCATGATAAATACCCACCTTTCTGAAGGGCTGTTTATTGAGTAGCTGGTGTTAATGAGGCACCAAAGAGGAGACGAGACAGGAGTTCAACAAAGTGCCTGGATAAGAAATATTGTTACAGTCCTTGATGGAATTTCTAAATCTTTGCCCAGACAATGAGTCCCTAAATTTGCATTGTTCTGGGTTAAAAGAGGCAACTGTAGGAACTCTGTTTGTAGCAACTTTCAGGTTGTTTAGTACAAAAGAGAGCCCCCCCCCCCAATGTCTGAAACCCCTGAGACTCCTGCAAGAATTCAGATTAAATGTGACTTTGACCTAGCACACTGCTCAATCAATATGGTATTAGTAATGGTTGTGTTCCACCAATGGTGCTACCTGTCAGTGGTGATGGGATTGTGTGTTCCTGTGAGGCAAGAGGCTATGCTGATAGTAGCAGTCTTGCAGGTAGGGTCTCCCATATCAGACAGGATTTTGCTGAGGAACCAGACTAAATGTTCCAAACAGCTACTGGGCAGCAGCAGTGTGTGTGTGTGTGTGTGAGATAGAGAGAGAGAGAGAGAGAGAGACTGGTGGGGGATCTCTCTGAGACAACAACATAAACACGACAGCTAACACTTGTTAATAATGTGTAGAAGGAGGTATGGTAAACCTCCTTTTGAGTATCTTTTACCATGAAAATCCTAGAATGAGACAGTCCAAAATGAAACAAGTGAAAATGCCAGAACACAAAACTCCCAGGTCAGATGGCACTCAACGAGATACTGGGGTGCAGTACAGGACAATTGGGGGGGGGGGGGGATTGGGATTTTTAGTCTGTATTTCTGTATGGAATTTTAATTGTTGTAAGCCGCTCCAATTGTTCAACAGAGGGGTGGGATATTATTATTATTATTATTATTATTATTATTATTATTACAAATTACACTGTGGCTAATGATGCAACTGGACTCAAGCCAAAAGGACTTTCAGCTGCTGATGTGCTTAGATGTTAAAGGAAAGTCCAAAGACGCACAACATATATTATAGGAACATGGAATGTGAGAAGCATGAATCAGGGATGCTAGACATAATAAAACCAAGAAATGGAATTACAAACATTGTGATGCTTGGGGTGAGTGAGCTAAAGAAGACAGGAATGGGACATTTAGAGTCAGATAATTCCACAATGTTTTGCTCAGGACAGGGGTCGGCAACCTACGGCCCACGAGCCGGTTCCGGCCTGCAGACCCCCGCTTACCGGCCCCTGCTGACCCCTGCCGCTGCCGACCCCTGCCACCGCCGCAGCGCGTTTTGGTCGCCGTGTGGCCGCGCGTGCCACGACCGCCATTTTGGAGAACAAAATGGCGGTGCGACATGCGCAGAGGCGGTGGCGGCGGTGGCGGCGGCGCGCACTGGGGGGTCGCGCGCACTGCCATTCCCCCCCCGGCCTGCCGGAAGGGACGACTTCAAGGGACCGGCCCCCAGCTCAAAAGGGTTGCCTATCCCTGGCTCAGGAAATGAAAATCTAAGAAGAAATGGGGTGCCACTGATAGTGAGAAGAGATGTAGCAAAAGCAGTCAAAGGAAATAATGCACAGTCTGTCTGAATAATATCTATAAGACTTCAGGGAAAACCCATCAATATAACTATCATCCAAGTTTGTGCTTCAACTACAGAGGCAGAAGAACAAATTGAAAGATTCTATGCTAGAGTTTAGGAGGAAATTTACCACATACCCAAACAGGATTAATTAATTACACTCAACCCTCTGTTTTTGTGGACGTGAAGTCTGTGGTCTTGATTCTTCGCAGAGAGGTGTGCTCCATAGGATAAAATGGTGTGTATGCCCATGGCACGTGCGCAGGACCACGTACATGAGTGCGCAACCATTCAAGCCAATAGGGCTTGAATATTAGCGAGTTTCCATTTTTGTGGGGGGGTCTGGAACGGATCACTTCTCTAGGCATTTGTAGGTCCTCCAGCTTGATTCTGTGATCAACTTCTGGCAGATGCTAACCATAGGGTTGTGCTGGAGGACTTGGAGATTCCTAGAGAGATGTTCTCCTAGGTAAAAAGAATAGTGTTTTTTTAGTTGCAGTTTTCCCACATGTATGGGATCCTTCACCCCAAAACCCAGTAAATGTGGAGGGACCGCTGTACTAGCAGAAGATAGCAAGATTATTGAAGGAAAGATTATTGAAGGAAGTCAAGGAAGAAAGTGCAAAGGCAGGTTTACAGCTGAACATTAAGAAAACACAAATAATGGATGCAGGTATTTACAGAACTTTAAAGTACATGAAGAAGATATTGAACTGTTTAATGATCTTCTATACCTTGGCTCAGTTATTAATCAGAATGGGGACTGCAGTCAATAAAACAGAAGACTAGGACTTGGAAGGGCAGCTGTGAAGGAACTAGACAAGATCTTGAAGTGTCAAGATATATCACTGAATACTAAAGTTAGCATTGTCCTTGCTATTTAGAGTAAGCCCTCTGTATCCATGGATTCATTCCTCAGATTCCATCATTCACATTTTGAGAGAGAAAGAGATATTCAAAATGCAAACCTTGATTTTGTCATTTTATATAAGGGGCACAATTTCAGTGCCATTGTATTTAATGGTACTTGAACATCCATGAATTTTGGTATTCACAGGGGGTTCTGGAACCAAACCCAGCAGATACCAAAGGCCCTCTGTAATTTCTATTTATAGTTGTAAAAGCTGGATAGTGAAGAACACTGATAGAAAGAAAACCAACTCTTTTGAAATGTGGTGCTTGGAAAGAGTTCTACGGATACTATGGAGCACTAAAAAGATAAATAAATGGGTCTTAGAGCAAATCCAACCTGAACTCTCCCTAAAAATCAAAATGACCAAACTGAGGCTATTGTACTTTGGACATATGATGAGATGACATGACTCACTAGAAAAGATAACAGTGCCTGATAGGCTGTAGAAGGCTGTAGAAAAAGAGGAAAACCATATTACAGATAAATCAATGCAATCAAGGAAGCCATGGCCCCAAATCTGCAAGACCTGAGCAAGACTGTTAATTATCAGGTGACTTGGAGATCTGTCATTCATAAGGTTGCCATAAGTCAAAGTCAACTTGAAGGCAGTCAACAACAACAATGGTTGTGTTAAGAATAGCAGCCGCACTGAAGTTCACCAAAGTGCAGGATAGCAGCAAAAGAGGCTGATGAAGAAAGAAAGGGGATGCTATAGGCTTGTGCTGGAAAAGCTCCTTATCAGCCCTGCCTAATTCACCCCATAGTCTCACAGCAGATCCTCATTCATGTAACAAAAATGTTATTAAATTGATTATGAGGGCACAATATGACATTACTTGGAGAACTGCATAAAGCACCTGAGATAGCCACCCTTCCCAGCATCTTCTGGACTTAATCATCTACCCCACTGCCATCCCCTTAAACTTATGACACTATATAAATAAAATAATCACCACCATGGAGATACCAAGATACCACCTTGGAGATATGAAGATATAGCTAAGAATTGATTATAATTAACTCAGAGCTCTGACAAGGATCAGCATCCCAAACAAAAAATCTTTCCTAATGCAGCTAGTGATCTCTGCCAGCCAATCTTGGCAAGGATGCAACAGAGAGAGAGAGAGAGAAAGCCATTCCTTTCTTGGGGCTGTCCTCCCTTGGAACTGGTAGGCAATATTTTGGTTACACAACAACACCTGAAATGATCCAAAGCACCTAGCTTCTGATTTCAGCATAAAGCATGTTTCCCAAAAGGGCAACTTGACTGACATCCTTGGGGGCATTCTGGCAGCCTCTGTATTACTCAGCCTTAAAATAGGAAACTTAGCCCTGGAGGTGCCAACTTTAGGTGGTTGAAAAAGAACAAGCACACTACAGTGTAGGTCAAAACCCAATTGTATGCATAGACAGAGGCATTTAGATTGGATGCATTTAGATTGCCATATTCATTCTATCTAACCAAGCAAGCTGGATCCTTCAGAGCTGAAGCTGAGAAATACTGACTGAGAGGCCAGTAGCAGAATACAGAGCAAGGGCAGACAATCTGCTGCCTGGCCTACTTTTAATTGAGGGGGTTGGAAGAATGAGCCCAAAAGGAAAGATGGAATAACTGGGTGAGCCCAAAAAGAGAGTAGTGGTGGGCAGACATGGCATCAGAATTACTGTTGTTGCTGCTGTGTGCCATCAAGTCATTTCAGACTTATGGCAACCATAAGGAAAACCTATCACAGGGTTTTCTTGGCAAATTCCTTCATAGGGGGTTTGCCATTGTCGTTCTCTGAGGCTCAGAGAGTGTGACTTGTCCAAGATGGGTTTCCATGGCCAAGCAAGGATTCAAACCCTGGTCTCCAGAGTCACAGTCCAATGCTCAAACCATTACGCCATGCTGGTATGGGAATAGGAGACAGAAATAGTTGGAATGATGGAGAAAATGGAGAAAGCCCTCTGCAACTGAGTAATGAAACTTCTGGTATGAGCAGTCTGTCCTTTCTGTGTTGATGCATTTGGAACTACGTGGTAAAGGTGGGGCAACAGACAGGCAGAACAACTTTGAGACACAGAGGGAAAGCACAATTTGAGGGAATAGTTAGTAGGAAGTGACTCAGCACACCAGCACAAAAGCACCAAAGAGGGAGTGTGTGTAAAGTCTGTAACAAGCTTGTTTAATAAAGGACTTTTAAAAAGTCATTCTTGCTTAGTTCTGAAGTGGTTGGAAACTCCGCTGGAAACACCACTTCTTGCAGCCTGTGCCAGGGTAGAGCAGAGCAATTGAAGGGTGTCAGAAGAGAAAGAGAAAAGGGAATGGAAGAAACAACAACAACAACAACAAAGGGAGCGGCAGAGAAAACAGGCTGAGACAGACCAT
Source organism: Phrynosoma blainvillii (assembly GCA_026167975.1). Taxonomy (NCBI): domain Eukaryota; kingdom Metazoa; phylum Chordata; class Lepidosauria; order Squamata; family Phrynosomatidae; genus Phrynosoma; species Phrynosoma blainvillii. The sequence goes on from JANUYF010000004.1 coordinate 268,158,193, forward strand.
TTACCTTTGGCTCTGGGCCTCCTCATTTCTTGCTCTAGTAACACCTCCTGATGGCATGTGCCAAATGATGGTTGTTGGCAGTCTCCTATCCAAGTAGGGCTGACCCTGCATAGGGCTGACCCTGCGTAGCTTCCAAGACTCTATGGTGCTCTATTTCATGTCTTTTGTGTCAGCAATGAGATGATAATGATGTAAATGTAAAGACCAGGGAATGTGTTCCTGAACAACGAAAAACATCATTTTGTTATAGAATGAAAGAATCAACACTTTCCATGTCTCTTAAACATTTCACACAGAAATCTTCCCTATCCCTTCTTTGGAGAACCCAGAATTAGAACTAAAGTTGGTTGGTTGGTTGTTGTTGTTTTTGCATGCAGAGCTGTAGTTGTTTGCTAGAAATGGGTGGGCATGTGAGCTGGAGCTCCTGCTGACACTGCCTATTCTTTACATTTGTATTTTTATCATCTCATAGCTGACACATAAGACATGAAAATAGAGCACTATTAGCAGGGTCAGCTCTGGTTAGTACTTGGATAGGAGACTGTCAATGAATACCACTGCTGTAAACTAGATTTCAGAGGAAGGAGCTGGCAAAACCACCTCTGAATATTTCTTGCTAAGAAAAATATCATCAGGTTCCCATAAGTCAACAGACAACTTGAAGGCACATACACACTCATAGGGTTTAGACCAGCCATGGGCAACTTGTGATTGTTGTTGCCACATTTCGGGGTAGCTTATGCTTAACCAAAATGTTAGGGCTAACTAAGTCATGTAATATTTTGGCTATTACTAAGACCTTTCTATTCTCAGCCCCACCTGCTTCACTCAAACCAATGTCTTTACCTTTGTTGTTTGGGAACACCGTGTACATTTTATAATATACTGCTATTGCACAGGAATGTATTTCTTGATTCAGAAAAAACATTGTAATCAGAATTTGTTTTGTGTTGCTCTCTATAGTGTAGCAGAGTCTCCTGCTTCTACGCAGCTATGAAATCTTCCAGAAACGGATGCTGTAATAAGATCAGAACTGATCATCTGAGGTGGGTTGAGTTAGGCAGCTGTTGAAGGGGAAGGGTTTATCTCACCTTTCTTTCACAGGTCTAATTGCACCAAATAAAGCAAATATACAAAAATAATGTATACTCTCAACAGTCTAGCTATCTCTGTCTGCCTGGATGTAAATAAAAGATAAGGGCAGATATCTTTAAGAGGCTTGGTGAGACACATTAGAATCCCTTGAACCTACCAGAGACTATACCTCCAACCCCACCACAGAATCTTGGGAGTCAGGGCATTAGCAAAAGCCCTGCATATTTGCTTTAAAACAAGCACTGAGGGAAGTGTGTGCCTTGTTTTAAAGCAGAGGCAGGTAACTTCCCAGAAAAAAGACAGCACACACACATACCTGCTGAAATTGGGAGGAATACCCAATTCCCTGCACCCCAACATTTTAAAAAAAGTTTTAAGGGATAAGATCCTTGCATTTATTTTTATGGTGTTGTTGGAACAATTTTGCAAGGTTTTTGCCTACTCCCCAAATATCTGGTTTTCAAGTAATCCTCCCCCACGGTTTTCCTGGATTAAAACAATAGCATTTGATGAGTGTGCAATAGCAATAGCGATAGCATTTACATTTCTATACAACTTCGTACTGAACTAAGTAGCCTCTAAGCAGTTTACAATCTGTAAGCTAATTGCCCCCAACAAGCTGGGTACTCATTTTAGCAACCTATGGAAGGATGCAAGGCTGAGTTAACCCTGGAGCCCTGGGATCAAACTCACAACCTTGTGGCTGGAGGAACTGCAACAAGAGGAAAACAGGCAAGGGGGACCTGGCTAAATTGCTTCCCACAAGCCCTAGGGGCCATGAGTGATTAAATATATATATGAATGAATGAATAAAACTAACAATTTGGAACATTGGGAGTTGGTGTCACTAGGGCCCCACAGAGCTACATGTGGCCTACAGCTTGCACTTTGTCCACCTTGTTTTCATGTGCAGCTGCTACATATCCCAAATGCAACCATGACACAGAAAATTTGATGGTAAGAGGTAGCAAAAAAAAAATAAAAAATGGGTGCATGTATCACTGCACTAAAGCTTCAGTCCTATAAACAGTCAGGAGGGAGTAAATCTCATTGAAATAAGTGGGACTTACTTCAGAAAACATATGCATAGAATTGTACTATATAGCCTCCAACTATCCCAATTTGGCAGGGACCAATGCAATTAATCCTTTGTCATCCCTCTTTTCCTCCTCTCATCTTCCTCCTCCATCCTCAGCTTATTTCAGTTGCTGCATACTGAATTCAAAGTGCAAAATTACTTTGCAGGGGAGAGAAGAGGAGGAGGTGGTGGTGGAAGCTTGTTCTTGTCAGTAGACTCAGGTAAAAGCAAACTGCTGCAGTCTCTCCTAGGTTGAGTGTTCTTCCTCATTAATAATTTTTGCCATCTTCACCATATTCTGTTGTTGCTTGGTCACACACATCCTGGTTTCATCTGTGAAATATTGGAAAGTATGGGTTGCTGTAAGTTAGAAATGACTTGAAGGTACACAGCAACAACAAAAAATTATCCCAAGGCTAGGTCTGAGTTGGATCACCCCTTAAGTCTCTGACAATAACCAAAACTAAAGCTGAAGAAAAGCTGCCAAATCTCTATTGGTAGCTGTCAAGAGATTTGTATCAGAGGTACTTGTACTTCTGTACAGCACTCATGTTTATTCAGTAATAGTTCCACTTAAGGAATAATCATATTATCTAAAAATTATGATGCTTGAAAGTTCAGACACAACAAGCCAAACACAGAAGTAATAAGACTGTTTCTAATCTAGTTAATGTTTACTGGCTGCTTTGAAGATGTAAATGATTTCTGTTTCTGCGAATTGCATGAAAAGCCAAGTAACACAGTTCTAAGGAAAATCAACTTCTATGTTCTGCAATGAAGTTTTAATAGAACCTGGAATTCACAAACACTTGTAAAAACAATTTGACATACAGAACTGCCAGGTCATCTGATCTATAAAGTAACTGAAAGTATATACAGACTACAATTATAGGAAACTGACACACTTTAACTGTCATGGAATCAACATATGGGATTTGTAGGCTGGGTCTTAAATGCCCTAAAGGTGCTAGGTCCTATCAGATTTTGGAAGCTAAGCAGGGTCGGTCCAGATTACTACTTGGATGTGAGAGCACCAATGAATACCAGGAGCAATAAGCTATATTTCAGAGGAAGGAACAGGCAAAACTACCTCACAGTATTCCTGCCTTAAGAAAATCTAATGAAATTTAGGGGGTTGCCATAGATTAGATTAGAAAATCTAATGAAATTTAGGGGGTTGCCAAATTTAGGGGGTTGACTTGAAGGTATATACACACACACAATGTGTAGCCTTCTCTGTTAGAGCTACATTCCCCTGAACTATAGCACTGGAACTCTCTAGCAAAGCATTTAAAGTATTCACCAAATTACAAATCCTAGGATTCCATAGGATGGAGCCATGATGCCAATTAAAGCAACACCAAACTGTAAAAGTGTCTCACTCAGTAGGGCTACATCCACAGTGCAGAAATAATCCAGTCTGACACCACTTTAACTGCCATGGCTCAATGCTAGGGAATTCTGAGAATGGTAGTTGGTTGTGGCAACCAATTACCATTCCCTAGCATTGAGTCATGGCAGTTAAAATGGTGTCAAACCAAATTATTTTTGCACTGTGGATGGACTCTAGGTCCACCAACTGTTTTTCTTCTAGGTGAGGAAAGGCAGGGTGATAAAACCTCAAGTGCATCTTACTCTTGTAATGTGACTCAGCTGTCAATACCGGGTGAATATCCCTTATCCAAAATGCTTGGGACCAGAAGTGTTTTGGATTTTGGATATTTTTTTTAAATTTTGGAATATTTGCATATATATCACTTGGAGATGGACACAAGTATAAACATGAAATTCATTTCTGTTTCATGTACACTTTATATGCATAGCCTGAGAGTAATTTTATACACAATAGTTTAAACAATTTTGTGCATGAAACAAAGTTGGGGTACATTGAACCATTAGAAAGCAAAGGTGTCACTACCTCAGCCACCCATGGAAAAAGTTATTGATTTTTTAATATTTCAAATTTCAGAATTCTGGATAAGGGATACTTAACATTTAATAAGGTTTAAGCTATTTAAACATTGCTAACATAATCTTTAATCAGATACAGAGCTTGGAAAGCTAGTTACCAAAAGTAGTCCATTCCTATTATTCATTCAAGTGCTTCAAAATACTAATTGTAATAATAATAATAATAATAATAATAATAATAATAATAATAATAAATGTTATTAATGCATCCCAATGTTGGAAATCTAAATAATAATAGTTGTTGGCTGATATTGTATTACTTTTCACTGATTTTTGGAGAATAAAACAAACCTTTGCACAAAATTTCAAAATTCTTGTCAAACATGTCACTCAAAAATAACAAAAAATTGTTACTTTTTACACCAAGGTTTAAATCCTTGTTCATCAATGGAAACCCACTGGGTGATCTTAGACAAGTCATACTCTCTCAAACCCCCTCATGAATAAATGATTTCAAGAAAAATCCATGATAGGTTCACCATAAGTAGGAAACAACTTGAAGGTACATAACAACAAGACCAAGACCATTGGTCTATTTTCTACACTGATAGGTAGCATTCCAGAGATATTTCTCAGTCCTATCAGAAGATTATACTGGGATCCTTCTCAAGTAAAGCATGCATGTTACCACTGAGCTAGTTTTATTGGAGAAATTAGAAAAAATCATTCCTAGCTTTAGTAGAAAAATTAGTTAGATATATTCATACTGCACATGCTCAGGGGTATACAAATGCATGTCTAGAGTCTTACTATATAGTAGCTCCAGAGCATATAATATATGTTGGCCTATGAATGAGTTAATATAACACATATTCTTATCTCCCCCCCCCCCCCCAATTGTTAAGCATGATTTGTTTGCCAGGTATGTTCTCAAGTACTGGATCAAGAGTAATGGCCATTGTCTCAATTTTCTAGCAAGAAATGGAGAGAAGATGCTTCCCTGGAAATGCCCACAAATCCTTAAATCAACAAGTAGATTAAATTTTCTGGGTCAAAAACTAAATGTCACAAAGTTGTATAACTTGTTTGTAAAGGAGTTTCAGTAGAATGTGCCAGATTCAGCCATATCTGGCTTGGATCTCTAAGGTTGTCCATGTTAAGAAAATAATAAGTGTCATAAAAATTGTGTGGTTTGGTGGCATGAGCTGGGAGGGGACTATGTTATGTCCCCATTTAAAGAATGGCAGTCAGAAGGCTTGAGGTCACTCCTACAGGCTGGGACAAGCATCACTTTGTTTGTTGTGCAAACAAATGCCTACCATTTCTTAGTCACAACTTCATCAAACTGGTTTGGATAGCAACAGCTGGAATTGTGGAATATGAGACATGAGAGAAGCAGAGGGTTTTATTTACACAATCTTGCTGAATAGAACTAACAGTCAACCATCTTTTTAAATGTAAGATTGAAGTCACTTTTGGCCTCTTGCAGGATCCTTTTTTCATTCTTTAGGGGTGATTTTTTTTTTTTAGAAAGGATGTTCCAGAAGAAAAAGCCTACTATATCTTCTTTGGAAGACAAATAAATCAAGGATATACAAGAATGAAGGACAAGATGAACTGTCATTTAAAACCCTCTTTTTTTCTTAGATAGTGTGTTAGTAGTTCTGTGGAACCTGAAATACCAACAAATTCCATATACAATGAGCTTTCATGTAGCTCTTCAGATGCACTTATCTAGAATGTCAGACATATACATATACTGAACATATAATTATGGATGGGGTTTGTGCCCTGTGAGGTCTGCAACCCTATGTTGAACTGTCTACAGCCATTTTCTTTGCTGTTTCGGAGTGGCAGGAGCCAGTGAACTGAATATAGCCACAGTAAGATGGAGCATCATTCACAGTGTAATATACAGCTAATTCTGCTAGGGCTAGGCAAGCCTGTATATGCTTTTATATAATACTGGGACCAGATAAATTCCAAGCAGGGAATGGACTTTTCATATATTGTAGGAAAAAGAACAGAGTTGGTTAAGAGTAGTATAAAATTCATGGAGTTACCATATATCAACAGGCACATACATACATACAAGCTTTCATGAGAGAACCAGCATGGTATAGTGGTTTGAGTATAGACTATGACTCTGAAGATCAGGGTTCAAATCTCCTCTTGACCATGGAAACCCACTGGGTGACCTTGGGCAAGTCATACTGTCTCAGCCTCACAGGAAGGTAAAGGCAAACCCCTCCAAACAAATCTTGCCAAGAAAACCCTATGGTAGTACAGAATTGTGGGTAAGGGAATGGACATACTTTAGGGACAGGGTGATTCTGAAGGTTTATTTGTTTTCAAAACCAGAACTCAATGTACAGTTCTTTCACATACAAGAAAAATCAATTCTTGAATTCTTCCCAAACTCTCTTAATTTAAAAAGAAGGGGTGAAAAACCTATGTGCTGTTCCTGTTGTTAATTAAGATGTCAAAAAGTCTTGCTGGTCTACTGAAAATTACCCAGAGACATACCTGTAAAACCTAATCTTCATTTCCTTCTCCCTCCAGATCTCTTGCATATGAATGTAGATCTCAAATTTATCCAAGATAAAATCAGAAAGATGCATTCCAAAGATGCAGCCACTGCTAAAATGAGCTCAAGCTTTCCCCTGAGTCTTACCTTAGGGCTTTTGCCCTCTCATATTGCTAATTTACTGTTCTCATTAACATTTTGATGAAACATGTTAACCTCCTTAGATAGCTCTTCATTGATTCTGTAAGAAAGTACAATAACATCCAAAATCCACAAAACAATGATGTCTTTATTCTGCCATTTCAATAAGATTCTCTATATCAGCTTTTATGCTTCATGCACATGTTAACTGCCTTAGTTAGTGAAAGGATTTCCATGTTATCAGTAGCCCTTTGATGAATGGCCATTGTTAATAATGTAATTGTCAATGTTGTTGTTTTTAATTCCCATCAATTATTGCCATCAAGTATGTTTCACATTTTGGCCTCCCTATGAATCAGAGACCTCTAAGACTTGGCTTCCTTGATTGATTCACCAGTAATGTGGTCTTCCTCTTTTCCTGACCCTTGTTCTGCATTAAATTTCCCCTGATCTCACTGTTTAAAATCTCATCCAACAACCATGTGTACTGTGTATATATCTCAAATTCTGGATAACAATACGTCTTTCTGATAAAGTGAGATTGTTGTTGTTAGCTGCCCTTGTCAACTTTGACTTATGGCGACCTTGTGAATGAGACATCTCCAGAACCTCTTTCCCCAGCCTCTCTGCTCAGATCCTGCTGGCTCAGGCCCATGGTCTCCTTGATTGAGTCTAACCATCTGGCATGTGGTCTTCCTCTCTTTCTACTGAAGTCGTGGGATTTAAAGAAATTAAGAATATAAAAATGATTTCTTAACATTGAGACTGTTACAATTCAAGAATAGTTTAACTGGAGCTAGAAGGGCCCCTTTGTCTGAGACAGATAACAGGTGCAAGCTATAGGATGTTCAATAGGTTATTTTTGTGCAGGACAACTGGGAAGTATTTTTGTATTATTGATGATGTATTTTGCCAACAGGATCTCTTTCCATGCCTTATTTGGGATTATATAATTAATGTATGTTGAATGGATAAAATCTCCTTTAATGGTGATATTTGCAGTGTACTTCTGGGAGGAGATCTAAATATAGTAATGATGTACAATGGTTCCACCCATGATATAAAAGAAGTTGAGGAGCTGTCATTTCTTTGCTAAGTCCTGATCTGAGCTACCAAGAACTCCAGGTTTAGTCATTTCTTGGTTTATAAATCAACAAATAAAAGTTTTGTTTCTGATTTTCCTAATTTCCTGATTCTTGTTTGGTTGTTGGTTATTTTACTGAACAAGAGAAAATATTTGCACTTTTTGCATGTGTTATCACTACTACCTTCCATTTTTCCTAGCATCTTTGTCTTTTCTAATGATTAATTTTTCCTTATGATGTGGCTAAAGTATGGCAGTCTCAATTAGTCATCTTGGCTTCCACAGAGTGTTCAGGCTGTTCTAGCACTCATTTGTTTGTCTTTTTGGCCTACCACGGTATCCTCAGCTCTCTTCTCCAGCAACACATCTCAAATGAGTTGATTTTCTTTCTATTTGCTTTCTTTACTATCAAGCTGTCACATCCGTACATTGTGATGGGGGAATACAATGGTTTGGATGATGCCAACTTTAGTAGTCAGTAAAGTGTTTGCACTTTTGGATCTTGTCTAGTTCTTTCATAGCTACCCTTCCCATTCCTAGTCTTCTTCTGATTTCTTGACTGTAGTCTCCACTCTGATCAATGTTTGATCCAAGGCACAGGGATTCTTTGACTATTTCCATTTTATTGTTATCTAAAGTTATCTATCTCAAGTGGACTATAGTCTACAAAAACATGCTGCATTAAAATGATTAGTCATAAAGGTGCCACAGAACTCTGTTCATGCATTACTGGATTCTAGAAAAGGCTTCAGTTTTTTTCTCCTGCCATACCCAGTGCTCAGGATGGGAATATGAGTTTGAGTTTAATTATTTAAATATACTAAATTATTAGTCTATTTTGCTATGTTCAGCTTCTGTTAATGAAGTATTGTTTTTGCATTTCGTACTCTTTTGACCTCTGGGAAAATGCTCTCTCTCTCTTTCTGGATTGGATTCAATTCATGGTGTCTGTGATGACAGCAGAGGATAAAAGAGAATTGGTGTCCAGCGAGGAAAGAAGTTGCATAAACAGGAGGAGGCCTTTACATTGGTTGGCAGAGGTGGGGACAGAGGAAATCCCTCACTCATATAGTATTAGCAGTGAGTTTGTGGAGTCTTCACATAATGGCAGCAGGGATTTAGGCAGAACCTTATATCTGATGGGGAAAGTGGTGGAATCCTTTCTATATCTTTCTGTCCCTACATTTCTGGGACTCCTGGCCTCACATTATAATACTCTCCTTCCTGCTTCACTCTACTTTTGTACACCTCTACCAATTGAAAATAACAGTTCATGTATCTAACCAAGGGGATTCTGTCATACAAAATTTATGCCACAGTATTTTTTTTTTACTCTTTAAGATGCCACAGAACTCTTCTCTTTTTTCTGTGTGTTGCTGAATTTGACACACAGTGACAACTTATCCCAGTGTATGTCTTTTTATGGTAGTTGCAGCAGGAAGAGGTCAAACCTCCACTGACCCTCTTTGAAGACTCACCTTCTTCATGTGCCCCTTCACCTTCCTAACTGGTGAAGAAAGGAGTGTGTCAGAGAAGCATCCTTGTAACTTGATGCCGAATGATGAAGGTAAATGGCGATGGAACAGGCTTCTGCAGGAAGAAGTTGAACCCTACAGAAGGGGAGCAGGGAAACGTGGTGTAGTTGCACCCAGGCATTATATCTTATAATGCAAGATCTCAGGCTTTGTTTCTGTGGTCCTGGTGGCAGAATTGGCCCAAGACATTTTACTGATCAAGAGAGACAAATGGCTGTCTCCCCTCCCCTATGTCAAGCTGCATAAAACCCAAAGCCAGCCCAGTTATTTTGGCCCAAGACCCAGAAAGTTCTGCAACACTCTCCCATATCCCTGGAAATAAAAATGCAGTGATAACAAAGTAATAATATAACAATTTGGTGCCCTTTCATAACAACACTCAAAATCCGATGTTGGAAGTAGCTGCCTAATAATAAGCCTGGCTCATCCTGGTGGGAAAATGTGGGACGTGTGTACATAGCAATATATAGCAATAGCAAGTACATTTCTATATGGCTTATCAGTGAACTGGCACTCCCTAAGCGGTTTACAACATGTAAGCCAATTGCCCCCAACAAGCTGGGTACTCATTTTACCGACCTATGAAAGGATGGAAGGCTGAGTGGATCTTGGAGCCCTCCTCTAGGATCGAACTCACAACATTATGGCTGCAGTACTGGAATTAACTACTGTGCCATCAAGGCTCCCATACATACATATACCTTAGTGAATCAGCTTCTGAAAAATGTAGAGTTGACAACAAAGTGAGAAGATAAGCTTTGACCCAGTAGTCAAAAATTGAGTTTAGCACTGTCTAGGGCAGTGGTTCTTAAACTGTGATTGCCTCAGATTTAAAATGAAAAAAATCTTGCCTCTTCAGCAGTGTAAATGGGTATCATAGAAAAATTATTTTTTAATGCTGCATATGAAGCCCTTCCCACTTCCCAACTTTGCAGCCCTAGAAAACAAATACAGCCATTGAGTTTTTATTCAGTCATGTTTCAAGCATCCTACATCATGACAATCACAATCTAAGAAAATGTGAGTATGCAAAGGGATCTTGTAGCACCTGTGAGAATGAGAGAAATAAATTGTAGCACGAGCTTCCATGGATTTAGGAGATTATTGCACATGCCAAAAGACCCAGCTTACCTCTTCTGAACTGGAGCCCAATTCAAGCTGAAGCTGGGTCTTATCGCATGGCATTTCCAGCTTAATTCGGCTTCTGAGTACATCCCTGCTCCAATGTGGATCCAAAAGCGTGCTCCAGTAAACTGGGTCTTTTTGTAAGTGCGATAATCTCCTAAATCTACTTTCCCACATGCATCTGAGGATCTCCTTGCATACTGATATTCCAGACTAAAAAAGGGCCTCTGCAGATAGCGCAAAGCGTCATCTTGGAGGCAGGGGAGGGGAGGGGCAGACACACGCCGGCCGCCTCAACCCCTCCCCGAGGACGTCATCAGGGTGTGCGCCATTACGCACGGCATGCGCCCTGAATACTTTCTCCCAGCACAGTGTCTTCACGCGCTGCGTCAGCAGAGACACGGAAGAGCTGTGTGTCAGCTCTTCCAGCGCCCTTTCTGCGGCTTGAGAAAGGAGTGCTATTTTGGCGCTCCTTTCCCAGGCACCAAAAGGGTGGATTGATGCCGAGGCGTGGGGCAGCCTCGGCCCCAATCCTCCGCTTCCCAGGGCGGCCTATGGCTGCCTGTCTGCATCCCCCCAAAAATAGACTATTATATCTTTGAATAAGAAAATGTGGTTCAGGTTGCCAACCTCTCCCCCACCCCTGCCCCATTGCTTCTTCCCAGGCTTCAAAACCATATTTGGTCTCCAGCCATTAGGTGGTGATCTTCCCCACTTCTTCATTTAGGGGAGTTGCAGACTGCCAGAAATAGTGCAAATTGAGTCCACTTTTAGGGTTAGGGTTAGTGCTAGGGAATCATGGGAACTGTAGTTTATTGTGGCATCAGAGTTCTCTGACAGAGAAGGCTCAATGTCTCAGAAAAAAAACAATTCCCATGATTCCCTAGCACTAACCCTAACCCTAAAAGTGGACTCAATTTGCACTATTTCTGGCAGTCTGCAACCCCCCTTACAGATTTATATAAATGCTGATCTTAGAAATGCAGTTTATCTAGTCTCTAAACCTGCTGTTATAGGCACAGAAGCAGGTCAGGTTTGCCTATCAGTTTGCATTCCTTATAGCCAGATGCAGAACAAGAAGCAAGCAAATCTCTACCGAACAGTGACCCTCAATATCCTGCTTACAAAGGACCAAACTATATTAATAGGAAAGCTTGGGAAAGTGTGTTTTTTGGGTGGGATGGGGGTTGGACTACAACTCCCACATGTCCTCCCCTACAATAGCCAGCTAGGAATTATAATCCAAAAAATTAGCATTTCCCAGTTTTGCTAATAATTTCCATTAACATGACTTTTAACACCTTAATACAACTAACCAGCCACTGTAGTTCCAGGCTTTTAGCCCTTTTCTGCCTTGCTGCTGATATAAATAAGACCACTTGCTTCAGCCTGAATGTTTCTTTCTCGTTATAATGCAGACAGGGAGGAAAGATGCCTTGTCTGAGGGTGACTCACTCATATTTTTAACTACGTTGGCATCTAGAGGACAAGGGTTTCTTGTTACTTAGAAGCAGTCAATTTGCCTCAAGGCTGGTTAATGTTTGTCCAAAGTCCTGAAGATGAAAAGGCTTCCCCACTGTTGTGTGTATATAATTAATCTGAACTATTGATGCTCCAGGGGGTTGGGGAGGATGAAATGTGTGTACGTGAAGAAAGAAAAAGGGGCCAGGTGTCCCTCTGTCTTCTGGCTAGGGGTGATAGGAGTTGCAGTAAAACTCATTTGGAAGGAGCCAGGTTGGGGAATGCTGGAGTAGTTTAAAGCATACATACTGTATGAGAACAGTAAACCGTGTTCTCCCAAATCTAGATTACTTTTTTTCTCAGTCAAGATATAGTGGAAACCTTTCTGCCACATGTTCAAAAGCTATCTGGACTGGCAGTTGAATCTGACACCCACACTGAATGATATGCAGCAGCCTTCACTATGCAGGAAAGCAGGCTGGCTTGGGGAGCACAGGGCATGCAACATGGCACTCAAACCCTCTTCTTACATCTTCCAGATGCACCAAAGTATTTGCTCTCTGGAACACCTGCTTTACTGTAATTAAGCGTAGGATTGGCCCTGCAGTCAGTCAGAGCAGGTTTTGTAGTGCTATGGAGTTCACACTGAGACCTTAAGATAGTTGGATGGAGCTTTTTATTAACCACCATTAGCGTTAACAGAGTCTTTGTTCTGACTACTCAGGTAATATTTACAGGTATTTAGGCAGTAGTGTGGTTATCTTACTGTGTGTTGTGTAGTGTAGAGGCCACATCTACAATGCTAAACATTAAGAAAACAAAAATAATGACCACAGAAGAACTACAAGATAATGAGAAAATGGAAATAGTCAAAAGAGTTCACATATCTAGGATCAAATATTGATCAGAACAGAGACTGCAGTCAAGAAATCAGAAGACTAGGATTAGGAAGAGCACCTATGAGAGAACTGGACAAGATGAGAGAACTAGTGTAAAGGTATAACTCTGAACACTAAAGTGAGAATTGTCTAAACCACTGTATTTCCCATCACCATGTACGGATGGAAGAGCCAGACAGTGAAGAAAGCCGATAGAAAAAAAAAATCAATTAATTTGAGATGGGGTGCTGGAGAAGAGTGCTGAGGATACTGTGGATAGATGGTTAAGAAGACAAATAGAACAGATCAGGCCTGAACTCTCCATAGACGCCAAAAGGACTAAATTGAGGCTGTCATGCTTTGGTCACATTATGAGAACGCATGAATAATTAGAAAAGACAATGAAATTACGAAAAGTAAAGTGCAGTAGATAGAGGGGAAGACCACATGCCAGATGTTTAGACCAAGGACCTGAGTCTGCAGAACCTGAGTAGAACAGTGGAGGACAGGGGATCTTGGAGATGTCTCATCCACAGGGTCATTAAGAGGCAAGGTGCACTTGAGAGCAGATAACAAGAAAACTCAGGAGCATGTAACAAAGAATGTAAAGGATGAAGCAAAGGAAATGGTGTCAAAGAACTTGCAAAATTCTGCCAGGCATAACTGTTTGTGCTCATCCTAAAGGCTGGATGGATGATTTTTTTTTTCAACAAATAAACAGTTGATCATTCAGAGCACATGAAGCTTGTCTCCTTAACCCCTTTTTGCTTTTAATGTGCTTTTCAGTACTTTCTTCACTCATCCACAGTGTTGCCATGAGTTGAGCTCCACTGGAGGGCAGTTAACAACAAGAAAGGATCTGTCAGCTAGGCTTTTACAGCAATACAATGAGAGCTGTTTGACAGTGGAACACACTCCCTCGGAGTGTGGTGGAGTCTCCTTCTTTGGAGGTCTTTAAACAGAGGCTGAATGGCCATCTGTCGGGGATAGTTTGATTCTGAATTCCTGCATGGCAGTGGGTTGGACTGCATGGCCCTTGTGCTCTCTTCAAGCTCTATGAGTCTATGATTCGAAGAAATATTTTTTCACTATCGACATTTTCTCAACCAATCTTTGGGCCTTGGTATATTTCTCTAAGCAATCTAGGGTGCATCTATATTACAGAAAAAATGCAGTTTGACACCAGTTTAAGTGCTATAGCTCCATCTTATGGAATCATGGGATTTGTAGTTTTACAAGACCTTTAGCCTTCTCTGCCAAAGAGTGCAGGTGCCTCACAAAACTACAAATCCCAGGATTCTTTAAGATAGAGTCAAGGCAGCTGAAGTGGTGTCAAACTGCATTATTTCTGTAGTGTAGATGAACCTTTACACAACCCAATTCTTCATCTTACACAAGTCACTCATTCTAAGACTCCATACCTTTCTTCTGCAGTCAGCAACCAGACTTTCATTTTACAATGAAAAAACAAGGAAGGTATGATGATTTCAGGATGAATTGCTGACTTTCTGGCTGTGATGCAAACATGATATTTCAAAATAATCTAGAACAGAAGTGGCTGAGTTTTTTGGTTTTTTTTTTTTTTTTTTTTTTTTTTTTTTGCTTTTTGCCAAGCGTAAATCTGCAAAGGAAAAAGTACACTAGATCTGCTGGTTCATGAAGCCTATCCCACCATTGCTAGACAGAGCAAATTAATTTTCAGATTATTAATCTCTGTATCAGAATGTATATGCCATTATTGTCCCATCTGTCCTCATAGCAAGCTAATTAGGCCAATCATGCTCAGAGTTAAGATTTGCTCACATCCACCAGTATCATCATGAGGTGGAATTGAATCTGAATCCAGATTCTTCCATAATTTCCATAATTTTAAGTATTCACTTATAGGGATGCAGTGGCTCAAGTAGTTAAGATGCTGACTCTGTTGATTGCAAGATTGGCAGGTTGGCAGTTCAAGGCCCAGGTGCTGCATGATGGAGTGAGTTCCTGTCACCAGTCCCAGCTTCTGCCAACTTAGCAGTTTGAAAGCATGCTAATGCAAGTAGATAAATAGATACCATTTTGTTGGGAAGATATACAGTGTTCTGTGCAATCATGCTGGCCACATGATCATAGAGTAGTATCTGACAATGCTGGTTCTTCAGCTTAGTAATGGAGATGAGCACCGGCCCCTACAGTTGGACACGACTTGACAAACTTGTCAACAGGGAATACCTTTACCTTACTTTAGGTATTCACTACACTGCATCTGGACAAATTATGCAATACAGAATGTATAAATAATCCCATACATGGTGCCCTTGGTATCATTAATATACCCAGAGAGCACTTTTAGTTTATGAACAAGTCATTTCCTTTCGTGGGAAGAATTTTTTCAACTACATGCGGTCTCTCCAATGGCTTTGCCAATGTCATGGAACATGTTTTACTGAAGGAAATTGTCCCCCTGCTCCCATCTAGTGGGAGATTTATGCCACAACAAAAGCAAATGTCTGAGGCTGTGCAAATCCAGATCAACTGTTAAAAGAACACTGCACTTTTTTTGTGGTTGACTTTTGGGTTTTTAATATATGCATTTAGGTCTTCTTGAAACTATAAAGCTTGACTTCTATCTTACAAGAACAAACCAATTTTCTGAGACTGGAGGTTTGTTGACTACTTTAATTGTAACATGTTGCTTTCTGGTGGAGAACAGAGGCATAATGTTCCTTTTAAGTTTAGGTCATTTTCCTATTTACTGAGAGGTATTCATGGTAAAGTCAGCATGGTATAATGTTTTAAGCATTGGACTATGACTCTGGAGACCAAGGTTCAAATCCCCACTTGGCCATGAAAACCACTGGGTGGTCTTGGGCAAGTCACAGTCTCTCAGCCTCAAAGGATGGCAATGACTAATCCCCTCTGAAGAAGATTGCCAAGAAAACCCTTTGATAGTAGTCAGAAGCGACTTGAAGGCAAACAACACATACACAAATTCATCAAGTATTGTAGCAACTTACATACTCTTAAAAAATATCTTATTTATTTATATACTTCATTTATATGCCCCCCAAAGTGAAATCCAAGGTGATCCTTTTCCAAACTCTGGGTACTTTATCTAAAAATTAACCCTAAGCTTGTAATTAATAGACTTTGTGCGGTGGCTCAAGTGGTTAAGAGGCTGACTCTGTTGATTGCAAGATTGGCAGTTCAAGGCTCAGATGCTGCATGATGGGGTGAGCTCCTGTCACTAGTCCCAGCTTCTGCCAACCTAGCAGTTCCAAAGCATGCAAATACAAGTAGATAAATAGATACCACTTTGATGGGAAGGTAAACAGCATTATGTGCAATCATGCTGGCCATATGATCACAGAGTAGTCTCTGATAACACTGGCTCTTTGGCTTAGTAACGGAGATGAGCACTGCCCCCTACGGTCGGACACGACTTGACAACCTTGTCAATGGGGAATACCTTTACCTTTTTATCCCTCCTTTATAAATGCCCCAGCTTCTCACACTTTCCTTGTCATTGCTCTCTCTTTTATTTGCTCTCTTAGTATTTCTGTAAATCTTTTTCTTTATCTTATTATTATCCACTTGATGTATCCATTTTGCATTTACTTACCACTCTTTTTTATGCATTGTCTTTAAACATCCTTCCCCTCTAGAATGCAGTCCTGCTTTAAATCTGGTCTAATGCTGCTAGTCAGTGTGTAGAGAAAAGGTAGGAATTATGTGGCCTTCCACATTTTGTTGGACTGCAACTCCCAGCACTCCTTAGTATTGACTATGGTGGCTAAAAAGAGCATAGCATTATCATATAACACCAAGGAATTCAAAGTTTCTGTTGGGCATGAATATCTCTCGGTTTCGTTTTTGATGGTGGAAGATGAAAAGTGTAACCCAGTTTCTTCACCCAGAACCGGATTTGCTTCAAGATCCTGTTACTATGTTCACCTCTCCAAACCATTGTGGCATTGGGTGTGTTTCCTTAAGCACACATTACAAGCAAATCACAAGATATTTCATGTTGCTTTAGAAAGGCCATTTTATAGGGGCCATTGCACTGAAAAACATGGAATTTGCATCTTGTTCTTTCCTGTTGGTGCTCATTAGTTCTCAGTTAAGATTCCTGGATCTATGGGGAAGAAATTAGTGCACAAGGAAGTGCTGCTTGTGTGTATTTCTCTGAGTTGAAGTGCCTGATCCAGGAGCCAGTTGCCGTCAATTGATCTCAAAGAGTGTCACATCAACTTCCAAGAAGACAAACTGGTTAGAGTCCCTGTCTCCTTGTTCCTGCTGAGCAGAGGGTCAAACTTAACACTACTCAAAACAATTTGCATGTATGTGTGTTTCCATGTGCACAGCACACATTTGCATACACATCCCCCCCCCCCCCCGTGACATTAAGAATGACGGACAATATGCTTTTCTTTAGAATATAGAAATGTTTCTTTTGGGGATCACAACTCTCAGACTCCCTCACTGGCATGGTTAGTGATTCTGGCAGTTGTAATCAAATGGTAACTTGTCCAAGCTCTTCTTTTTCCAAAGAACTCTTTCACATTACACAGTTATAACATTTTGATTCCACTTTAACAGCCATGGCAACATTCTACAGAATTCTAGGATTTGCTGTTTAGGGATGGGGCATGTACATTCCCTAGCTGGAGAACTCTAGTGGCTCACCAAACTACAAACCCTTGGATTCCATATGATGTTACCAAGGTGGTTAGAGTGGAATCATGGTACTATAATAATCAGTGTGAAAAGGCCCATACGTAATATGCTACATCCAGGTGAGTCCTCCCAAGTGGCAACCACTTCTACTTGGATGCAAAGGGATCTTACAGCACCTTTTAGACTGGAAGATAGAAATTGGTAGCATGAGCTTTTGTAGACTTGAGCTTATTCATGCTACTCACTTGTTAGTTTCAATGCAGGTGCAAGATCCCTTTGTATACTGATTTTCCAGACTAATATGGCCATGTCTTTGAATTCTACTTCTACTTGGAGGGAATCACATAGTGAAATAGCTAAACTCATGGCTGAAGTAAATTATTCCTCAAACGAATAAGCTTATTTTGATTGTAAGAGCTACATGGAACACTGTTATAATGATCTTGCTGTGTTTAACACATATTGCCTTGAATCTTTGGCATTTGTCATGACCAGCAAAACCACACTTTCCCCCAATCCTGATGACATTTCCTATGCTTTTCAAGAAGTTGTTTAAGAAAATACTTTTCATTCCCTTTAAAAATGTCTTTGAAATGCTGAATGCTTCTCTGCTGTTTCACAGCATACAGCTGGAAAGGATGCTCAGCTAATCCTTTAAGCAAACAAGCAAATGGTAATAGGGGAAAAAAAAGCTGTGCTTATAGTGTCTCTTCCATGAAGGGAGCAACTGTTTGTTCTATTCTGTGTGCTCTGTGTCTGGTAGTTGTTTGACTAGCAGACCTGCATGTAGAACAGGTGGCTCAGGTCAGCCACAAAAGTGGCTGTGCTACCCAATGCCTGCACTATGTATGTTGGGATCTGCATAGAATATACTTGCCCCATGTTGCCCCCTGTGTGGGGGACATATCAGAAATAATCTGTGAAGTTATGAACAGCTATTAAGCCAGACCATGGTTTTCCCACACTGTGGTAAAGAAGGCACCGTAGGTGTTTCAATGCTCTACACACGTCAGGAATTCTGAGTGAGGAGTGGAGAGTCTTAGTATTTCAAGCAAAGAAGAGTTAATACAATGTGCTGAATTACCCATGTGCATTGTTGTGCATTGTTTTGCCAAAATGCTCTTTCTCTACAATTCTCCTTAACCAGCATTCTACCTTGTGACCTCCTAAGTGACTTGAGGTCAGATAGGTATTACTCATAGAATCATAGAATCATAGAATCATAGAGTTGGAAGAGACCACAAGGGCCATCCAGTCCAACCCCCTGTCATGCAGGAACTCCCAATCAAAGCATCGCTGACAGATGGCCATTCAGCCTCTGCTTAAAGACCTCCAAGGAAGGAGACTCCACTACTCCATGCAGGGGTGAAGCAATATGACCTAATGAGGGTAGAGAGGTGGGAAAGAGAAAGGTTTGAGAATCAGTCACTATAAAAGGTTTCTGTGGGGAAAGTTTTCATTAGTAAAGGTGAAGATAGTCCCTTTACATGAATGTCTAGTCATAACCAACTGTAGGGGGTGGTACTCACCTCCATTACTAAGCCAAAAAGCCAGCATTGTCCGAGGACTGCACTGGTAGTCATGTGCACCGAACGCTGTTACCTTCCCACTGAAGTGGTACCTATTAATCTACTTGCACTTGCATGCTTTTGAACTGCTAGGTTGTCAGAAGCTGTGACTAGTGAGAGGAGCTCACCCCATCATTTGGCACTTGGGCCTCAAACTGCCAACCTTTCAATCTTCCAGTCATCAGAATTGGCATCGTAACCACCAATCCACTGCACAATATAACTCTCAATGAATGTTTTTAGTTAGAAATGTTGTGCAGCTTTCAAAAAAGCAAATATATTTGAAATACAATGTTTCCCACATGCAAAATAGTTGTGTAAACTAAATAACAGTGACTAGGAATTAAATGCTTATTGCTCAAGTCATCCTCCTATATTGATCTGATCCTTTTAGAAAATGGAATACACTATGATTTATTTATTTATTTTGCCAACATGTTGAAATTGCCCAAATGAAATTCCTTTCAAGATGTTACTTATTCTCTCTGTGGTGTCAACATATGTGTCAATGTTGAGAGAGAAAAATCACACACAGCTGTAGATACACAAAAGGCAGCCCCTGAAACATGCAAAATGTACATGCAGGGAAAAGCTTCCCTGTACATGTATAATTTTTTAAAAACTAAGTTTCTAAAGTGTTAGAGGATTCTTTCTTTTCTTTGGGTTCCTAAATTATATTTCTAAATGCTGAAACAAAAATTTAAGTTACTGTGATGGTAGAAATATGGAGACTGAAGGAAAAATTGATTTAGGGGTCAGATTTGTTATTTGGTGGGGCAATGCCTTCATTTGCTCCCCCCATTACACTCCTGGCCCCATGGCATGTGACCTGCCATCAGAGTTAGGGTCTACCTGTTCAGGATTTATATTCTGATGGAGTTGTGCTGGAAAATTGACTTTTTCAGACAGCAACTCCCACAATCCCCCAGCCAGCATGGCCACTGGAAGATGCAGTTAAAATGCACACATTTTCAAGCTCTTCTCTGTTGTGGCAATGGGGGTGTGCAGTTACTTTTTAATTTATTTTTTCCCTTATTGAACTCAAAGAGAAGATTTCTTGTGCCATGTTTTATTAACAGAGATGTGATCAGAGTTTGAAAAAAGCATAGGGTATAACTTCAGAGTGCTCTTCATTGTCTTGCTTTCGACTCCACTCCATTCCAGCTATTCTAGAGGTGCATCCTCTCTAGTTTAAGAGTCACACTATCATATCCAAAGTATTCTGTATGTTTTATGGTGGTGTGTATCTGGTGTGCTAGCATAGCTGGCTTTCTGCCATAACCTACAGCCTCTGAATAACTTAATGAAAGGATTGCACCTTAAACTTGCCATGCTAGTTCTCAAACACAGTTAGCCTAGAGTAGAGAACATGTGGAGAACATGTTAGAAGCAATGTGAGTAAATAAGAAGGGAATGCCTTGTTTAATCAGAATGGTGAATTTGGGACTGAAAACCCTAACTATAATCAGATAGAACTACAATTTGAATGAGATTTTGTCTAGGTTTGCTAGTAAAACAGAGTGCTGACTGCATGCCTTTCCTCTCTGTGGCTACACCTGAAATGCTATTCTCCATCCTCCAAGATTTTCTTTGTACAATAGGCTGCTGTTGTCATTACAGAAATTCCATGACATACTCATCTATTGTGTAACCCTCTGAAATAGAGCTAAAAATAGTCCCCTCTGTCTTACAGGAAGTCACCCATATAAAATTGCACAATCTCTGTGTCCCTTTCAGTGGAGTTAGTCCCATAAAGAGTCCAAATGTCAATAAGAGAAGCTGAAATGAACAGTTCCTTGCCACTTCAAAGCTCACCCAAACAATCCTGCTGGGCATTTATACAACAAGTGGGCTACTTTCAGGGGCTGGGGCCACATTGGTCCTCCATAGGACTTTAAATGGTCTAACATGCCCATTGTCACTACAACTGTACCCCACCCCATTTTTAGAGCGATTGGAAAATTTGCCCCCAAATGGTTATAATAACATGGAGGATGACTACAATTTAAAAACGTGTATTGAGAAGGCATGCATGTGAAATATAAGTCATATCTTCACTCTAGGTAAGACAAACATGGTGCCAATGGGCCTTTGCAGACTGCCAGAAATAGTGCACATTAAATTGAGGCACTGCCCTGGCTCAGTGCTAGGGAGTCATGGGAATTGTATTTTTTTTCTGGGACATTGAGCCTTCTCTGTCAGAGAGCTCTGGTGCCACAATAAATTACAGTTCCCATGATTCCCTAGCACTGAGCCAGGGCAGTGCCTCAATTTAATGTGCACTATTTCTGGCAGTCTGCAAAGGCCCAATGTCTTCTACAAATTGTTCACATTCCTGCCTCACCTGCAGTAGTGTACATGTTTTGCTCAACAGTTGATTATGGAAAAGAATGAATGAAGAATTTGGTAAAACAGCAAAGTGGGAGGTGAAGTGGCTACATGAAATGAATGGTGCCTCAGAGCTTTTATAGAATCATCTAACATTTCTAGATTAAATCCTGGCAACTTTATATAAATATGATTGTCATTCCATTTTGTCCCTTTTGATATTAGTATATGTCATCATCATCATCTCCAGAGCTCACAAACATTCTATTCTTGGCTACAAGTCCCAGACTTCTCAAGCTGAGATGGCCAACTGGGAGTTAGGGAAAAAAACACTTACACATTCTGATAATTTCTCACAAATTACATAATGATATCCCACAATTGGCACTATTTTCTTTTAGAAAAGCATGTAGCTACTGAGATGCATAGAGACTTGCTGTTTTGCCAAGGGATTTTTAAGCAACAGACGCAGGGATGGTAAGTAAGGTTTTTATTAGATAACAAGCAAAGAAAAAAGGATACAAGAAGCTTGTTGAGCAAAGATTTCATATTCTCCTTTCTGTTGTTGGATCTTCAAACAGCAGAGATATCAGCTGTGATCAATGTACACAGCACCATTGTGGACAATATCTGTGATCTATATAAAAAGCCGGCTAGACAAATTCTTAAGGGCCATATTTATGTAAAAATCTCTATGGCCTATGTGCATGTTTGCATAAATATCTTGATTAATCATATCTGCTCTGATGGTCTGACTACTGACTCTTCAATTTTATCATAAGCCATTAGTGCCTTACAACTGTCTTGTCTATCAAAATGGTGCCAGATTTCAAGGTTATAGCATCTTGTTTGACATAAACACAGCTAGAAAACAAGCCAAAGGACCCACCTGACCAGAGGTATAGAGACCTGAGCATGGGGGTTATTGAACACATAAGCTGATCTCATAACAATAGCTTTCACTTTTTTTTTTAATATGGTTGTCAAGTCCAGATCCAAAAACTGCCTATAGTGTTAAGAGTACAAGAACAGCAATGGATGATTCGATGCTAGTTGTAGCACCTCCAATCCATGGTTGCAGACAACCTATTTATCTGCTGTTGTGGACAAAACTAGACTCAAGCTTGCCTGCAATCCATATGAGGGAAGGACGGGTAGGTACATGAACTACTCGAGTCTCAAGGTGACAGGCAGCAACCAGCACTGCATGCTTTTTATTTACTTATACGATCTTCTGAAAAAGATATTTATGAGTTTATTTGGATTTATGTACATCAAAAAAAATAGTTTGATCCACTTAGGTGCATTCACAAATCTTTCCCTTTTGTCTTTTCTTAGGAGTAAAATTGATTGGGTTTAGAAACTGTTAGTACAGTGGATTGGTATATTTCAGAACTCTGTATGCAGTTCATTTCTAGTCCACAGATCAAAGTAAAGTAGCAAATAGGAAAACCAAATGAAAAGGCTTTACTCTCTCCTCAACAGAGAGAGACAGCATGCAGGGTTCCCTGTTACCTTAATGTCATTTGTACAATGATCAAGGTATCAAGCTTTGCTGGATCAAGGCTTGTACGGTGGAGCAAAGTCACCAGTTTTTATTATAGTGAACAGAACTGTAGGTGCTGTTACTCCTGCCATGTTAGTGGTAATGTCTCTGAATACCAGTAGCTGGGGAGCAAAACCATGAGATAGATATTATCCTCATGTCCTCTACTAGTTAACTTCCTACAGACATCTCGTTGGCTACTGTGGGAGACTGGAAGCTGGACAGATCCAGATTAATTCTCTTGTATGAAAACAAATGCTGGAACACCACAAAAATAATTTGTAGACAGTCTCACTCTATGTTTTTTCTTTCTCTTTGTTTACTCTTAGCCTTGCTGACTTATGGGTAAGATCTAGAATGCTCAAAACACTAGTGAAGAATGAGAAACATATAAAATACTCATGTAACACAACTGTTGGAAGTGGAGTGTAACAATATAGAGTACTACCTATGTAGAGGAATCTGTAATAGTGGAGAGATACCTGAATCCTCCTGTGGTAAATTAACTGAATCAATTGATGAACCTATAGGTAAATCCCACTGTTTCAATGGGTGTGTGTACTCTAGCTGGGTCTAACAATTGGATTCAGGCCAGATGCTTAAAACCACCTCAGTGTTGCTCTCTTTATCTCACTTGATTTGTCACCTGTTTATATAATATCAGAAACAGGTTTCTGATATACCCAGGATGAATTCACTTCCTTCCTCCTCAGACCCAATTTGGTCTCTCAAACACGTAGCTAGTAGTAACATTCCAAACTTATCTTTCTATCCCTAGATAAAGTGCCCATTACAAAATTATAGGGACTTTATTACTCTGAATGACGCTGCTTAATCAAACACCCTATTTTCATGCATACTGAACAACTCCCTGACTACAGTTGTAGACTACTACTGAATTTCAGAATTTCCTTTTGGTCTATAATCTGAGCAGCTCTTCATGAAAAAATATGTATGTACAAACTGATGCCAGTACTAAAAGGACATCAAACTACTCTGGTTTCTGTTGTGCCACTAACCGTCTGCTCCAACCTGTTGCTAAATGTTGAGCAACTGCTACAGTTAGTCTATATCTGTTGTGCTGCAACCTTCATGGCCAGAGTTCTCTTGAGAGATATTATTTGAAAAATTGCAAATCTTAATGTCATAAAGAGTCTGGAACACACTATCAGACTTCCCTCCACCCATTTACAAGGGTTTGTACCTTCTGAATAATATTTTTACAATGGTTAGCTGTTGAAAAGAGGGTTTTATTACCTAGATAATAATTGGTTAATAGCTAGTCCATGTTGATATGTTTATTACAATACTTGAATTTCCAGTTTCCATCAACAGACTGGAGGAAATGTTAAGGTCTTTCCTCTTGCTTTTGACAACATGAGCACAGGAGTGGGACAAATGAGTAAGACCTGGATTGTGTACTAAAGTTTTTGGGGAAAAACAACAACTTAGGACACTCCCCAGCCTCCAGCCCTTTCTTTTCTTGCCTGGGGCTGGATACTGAAGATCACAGATCTGTGGGGCTTACCTTTTCTGGTGGATGGTTTGTTTATATCCCACACTTTACCATAAGACCTCAGGGCATTATACAGACAAAAAGCAACTGAAAACAATTTAAAACCATAAAGAGCAATTGAAAACATTGTTAAAAATCTTAAGCAGGGGTGGGCAAAGTGCAGATTCATGCACCCCAGGGCTCATTTTGTTGCCTCCAGAGATCAAAAGTTTCTTCCACATACACACCCAAAAAAACTTTTCAAAAAAATATTGCACAACAAATGGCCCTTATGCCTTCTAGGGTGGCACAGGGTAACGTCACCGTAGCATTTACGTTCTCTTACTGACACATTGATATTATGAACTGAGGTTCATCAACATTCCTTGACTGCATTGACAGGAAACAGTTCTACAGCAATAAACATATAATGTACAGGAGATAACACTGTTACAGTCACTATTACTTCAGTCCACAAAGTTAATGAATGGCCTTCTTAAAACAGACTGGAAGCTTCCACTATAATTTCATATTCCCACTGTTTTATTTGATTAGGACATGTCAATCACATGTCTATGATCCTGTGATACTTTCTGGAAACCAGTAAAATAGCCAATCCCAACCTGGTTCCATTCAGATGTTTTGGACTACAGCTCCCAGTGTTTTTGACCATTGTCCATGCTAGCATGAGCTAATGGGAACAGATACCTGAAACACCTGGAGAGTACCATCCAGATGTTTGTCCTTTTTTCATCTGTGGCATCCTTAGCTTCAACCCCCTTTTCAGCAATTTCAGCATACTAAATGTAAGCAGGTGGAGAGCTGGGCTTATGGTAAAGAAATCCCATGGACACTTCTTCAACATGATGCTCTTAACAAACTGGTTAAGAACAGAGCACCATTCAGCTGTATTCACCTTGCTCCTGGTTTGAGAGCCCCTTGTCACCTCTCCACTGCTAGATATGCTAATACATCAGCAATAGACGGGCATATTTTCCATGCAAGAGTAATGCATGTTGGAAATTTGAGTGATACTAGTGGATCACTCAAGGACAGTTCTCAAATTGGTAAAACAGAATCTGAACAACAATCAGTCCCAAGCCCATCCAAACACACACAATCCAGCAGGGGAAAAAAACCAATCATCTTTTTTGTAAAATATAAAGTTGCTGTAATTACTATTTATTTCTTCATAGCCACGTACATGGTCTAGTGGAGGAGAAAGAGTGAGACAGAGAAGAAATAAAGAGAAATAAAGAAACTGCACTTTAGAGTGATGCATGAAGAGAGGGTACAGAAAAAACTATCAGGAAGGTTGCTATAGCTAAATACGATATCTAAACTCATAGAAAGTAACATGCATACTATAAATTAGTGAGTATAGGCATGCAAAGGTTGCTAACTTAAACAGAATATACAGGAAGCACATACCTTATGTTGAGTAGAATCACAGTCTTGGAAGTTTTCCATTTACATTGTTTTTAAATAAAGGTGTGGCACTTTTTTTTTCTTTTTGCCACTGCCACCACCACCACTGTTGAAATTCAGTAATATAATATCAGGTGCAGCTCCCAAGCTCAGTAGAGGACTAGTGGGGGTCCCCACCCACCCTCAAAAAATGTATCAATCCATGTATCCAGTATGCTCAACATGCAGTTTTCCTTGCCTGTATGAACTGGCCTCCACAATCAGCCTGCTGTATGAAACCAAAACTTGAGAAAGTTACTTCTTTAGACTATAACTCTCACATAGCAGACTGCCAGAAATAGTGCACATTAAATTGGGGCACTGCCCTGGCTCAGTGCTAGGGAATCATGGGAATTGTATTTTTTTTTCTGGGACATTGAGCTTTCTCTGTCAGAGAGCTCTGGTGCCACAATAAATTACAGTTCCCATGATTCTCTAGCACTGAGCCAGGGCAGTGCCTCAATTTAATGTGCACTATTTCTGGCAGTCTGCAAAGGCCCAAAGTTCTCCAGTGGCCATGCCCAGAGATTCTGAGAGAACTGCTATCCAAAGAAGTACTTTCCCCAAGCTCTGTGTAAAACGAATGATACTATTGCTTGATTGTGTTCTTTTCTGTTTCAGTTTCATCAGAAACATTTAACAGGCTATTCTTCAAGACAAGTGGTATTCTTCAAGACTAGTGGTATAACAAATGAATACTGTAAAAGGATCAGATCCCATTTCATCTTTGAAGTTAAGCAGGGTCAGCTCTGGTTAGTACTTAGATGGGAAACTGCCAACAAGTGCCAGGTGCTCTAGACTATATTTCAGAGGAAGGAAATGGCAAAATCATCTCTGAGTATTCCTTGCCTAAGAAAAACCTGTGAAATTCATGGGATCATCATAAATCAACAGCCTACTTGCAGATGCATGCATACATGCACACTGGCAGCAAAAATGTGTGTGTGTGTGTGTGTGTGTGTTAACTGCCTTCACATCATCCTTGATAATGCTATGAATAAGAGACTTCCAGGTCTCCCTATCAGCTACAGCAGTGCTCAGGTCTTGCTGACTCAGGGCCATAGCTTCCTTTATTGAACCTATTAATCTATAAACCTATTCATCTGGTCTTCCACTTTTCGTACTGTCATTTACCTTATTTAGCATTATTATATTTTGTAGTGAGCCAGGCTTTCTCATGATATGATCAAAGTATGACAGCCTCAATTTAGTCCTTTTAGCTTCTGTGGAGAATTCAGGCTTGATTTGTTTTAGGGTCCATTTATTTGTCCTTTTACCCAGTCCACATTATCAACAGAGCTCGTCTCCAACACCACATCTCAAATAAGTTGATTTTCTTCCTATCAACTTTCTTCACCATTCAGGTCTCACATCCATGCAGAGTGATGGAAAATACAATGGCATGGACAATCCTAACTTTAGTATTTTCAAGGTCTTGTCTAGTTCTTTCATAGCTGCCCTTCTAGGTCCTAGTCTTCTGATTTCTTTACTGCAATCTTTATTCTGATTAATGATTGAGCCAAGGCAGGAAAAATCTTGAACTATTTCAATATCTCTATCATCTGCTTTAAAGCTATGTAAATAATCTGTGTCATTATTTTTGTTTTCTTAAAAAATGCATCATTAAACCTGCCTTAGCACTTTCATCTTTGACTTCCTTCGCTAATCGTTCCAGGTCTTTGTTATTTTCTGCTGTAAGTATGGTGTCATCTGCATATCTTAAACTGTTGGTGTTCCTTCCTCCAGTTTTTACACCTCCTTCCTCTAAATCTAATCTTGCTTTGCATTTGATATTTTAGGCATACAAGTTGAAGAGAGAGTGTGATAGAATGCAGCCTTGCCTGATCCCCTTGCCAATTGGAAACCATTCTGTTTTTCCATATTTTATCCTGACGGTAGCCTCTTGTCCTGAGTACAGGACAATCAAACGTGGTGGCACACCATGTGTCTTTAAGAGCAGTCCATAGCTTTTCAAGATCTATATTATACAATCAAAGGCTTTGATAGAATTGTACCGTGACCTATAAAGAATTTACCAGTAGTTTGGCTGATGGATCCTGCCAGGGAGAAGCTGGTTATTTCTGAAGCAAATAGCCTTCTCTTTCTGAAGCTATACAACCCAAAGAATTGGGGCAGAGGTGTCTATTGCTTAGACAGGTGGTTTACTTTTCCTAGTCTTCTCTTCTCTTCACTCATGCAATGCCAGGGTTGTGATTTTTTCAAAGCAGCCCGTAGCTATTGTCGCCTGACCGCCAGGGGGCCTGTGGCCTGACAAAGGATAATTGGAATTAATTACTGAGGAGAACGTTTTTTTTATTCCGCTTAAAGATCTGAGTGAAAGCAGAACAGCAGTGAAGCTGGCAGGGGCAGGCTGAAGTGCCCCTCTGTCTTGGTTAAAGCTTCAGAGAACCTCCCACTCCCTCCTTCCCTTGCTGCCCTCTGAATATCTCCAGTCAAAGTGTGGGAATTTTTCTTTTCTTTCCCCTTCTCACAGCTTGCAGGGCCACCTCCGCTCCCCTTTGTGAGGCGCCTGCTTCTTGCATTTTCCTTTCTACCAGGACAGAAGGAAGGATGTCTTTGCTTTGGACTGTTATACTTTTGCTTACTTTCCTGAAGCCTCTAGAGACTACGGTGAAGGAAGGTGCTGCTGCCCCATTTCTTCAGGACCTTTCTACATCTTCCAGGAGGGAGCATAGGGCTGGAGACAGTCACTCGGCAAGACACTTCATTCCAAAGGGTGCACTGCTGGGGACCCTGGGAGAACTGAACAGGATAAGGCGGTCAGGATCCCTTGGCAGTTACAGGGGGTGGCCCTTCTCAGAAGACCAACTGAAATGGGGAAGGACACGAAGGGGAACAGATGATAAAGACTCCAAGCCAGTTCAGCCATATGTCCCAGGAGTAAAAGTGGAATTTCCTCAGCCAGCGAACTTGGGCAACTTACATCCAACCAAGGCCTTGGTGCCATCCAGCACAGACCCATCTGAACACCTCCCCCAAAGGAGCCCAGCAGTCCGTGGGGGCACAGAACCACAAGATAACATGACTGTGGCTCTCGGAAAGCGCCCTCAGATCCAGAACCCTCTGTATCCGGTGACTGAAAGCTCTTACAGTGCATATGCTGTCATGTTCCTATCCTTAATAGTCTTTGCTGTGGGTATCATTGGGAACCTCTCAGTGATGTGCATTGTCTGGCACAACTACTATATGAAAAGTGCCTGGAACTCCATCTTGGCCAGCCTTGCCTTCTGGGACTTCCTTATCCTCTTCTTTTGCCTGCCAGTGGTCATCTTCAATGAGATCACCAAGAAGAGACTGCTGGGAAGCATCTCCTGTCGCATTGTGCCTTTCATGGAGGTAAGAGATGCCTCTGTTGTACTCATTTGTGTTTCATCGACAATTTCGTATACCCTCTTTGGCAGATAATTTTGTAATATTACATTCTTTTGTATGCTACATGAGCTTGGAGTTCCTTTGCATTGTCACTAAGCCATGTCTATGCACCCTATGAAGAGGGTCCTAACACCTTACCAAGGGTGAAGAAAGGCAGGTTGATCCCTCTTCTTAAAAGAGTAATATCTGGTCTTCCAGTATACCAGATGACTTTGGAAAAAGGCAGCTGCATCTCCTGCAGTGGCTCAAGTGGTTAAAACACTGGCTCTGTTGATTGCCAGATCAGCATGTTGGCAGTTCAAGGCCCAAGTGCTGCATGATGGGGTAAGTTCCTGTCACTAGTCCCATCTTCTGCCAATGTTAGATAGCATGCAAATGCCAATAGATAAATAGGTACCACTTTGGTGGGAAGGTATACAGTGTTCTGTGCAATGATGCTGACCACATGACCACAGAGTAGTCTCTGACAACACTGGTTCTTTGTCTTAGTAATGGAGATGAGCACCGCCCCCTATGGTCAGACACAACTTGACAACCTTGTCAACAGGGAATACCTTCACCTTTATCTCCTGTTTTATGAGGAATATATTCTCACAGTTAGTATTCTTTGAAGTCACTTCATTCTGTGTGACCACTTAATTTGTGTTATTCACATTCTGTATGCTGTAAAACAAAGGAAGTGACTTTCTGCCAAAGATATTTAGGAATTTATCTGGGAATCATGCAGCCCTCCAGATAGTGTTGAACTGCAACTCTGTGAAGCCCTATGGTTAACATTAGTCAATGGCAAGGAAAACTGCATTGATTTGTGATTGGCCATTGAAAGGGCTTAAATCTCAGATCTGATTTCTGAGGTGCTGATCTCCTGTAGTGGAAGAGAAAATATATTAAACATAGGGAACATATTCATCTCAACATATAGTTTGGCCCTTAGCAGTATTATCTACACTAGGATGGAAATCAGGTAGACCTCCAAATGTTGTTGGACTACAAGCTCCAATAGCCCTAACCACCATAGCCAATGGTGAGGAATGGTGGGAGTTGCAGCCCAACAACATCTAGATGGGTATATGATTCCAACCTAGAAGAAAACATTTTTAAAAAGAGGTTGATTCTCTCACCTCAGTTAATGGAGACTGCAGTCAATAAGTCAGAAAAAGACTAGGACTTGGAAGGGCATCTATGAAGGAACTAAATAAGATCCTGAAATGGAAAGGTGTATCATTGAATACTAAGGTTAGGATTGTCCATATCATTATACTTCCAATTTCTAATGTGGATGTGAAAGCTGTAGAATAAAGAAAGCTGATGGGAAGAAAATAAACTAATTTGAAATGGTGCTGGGGAAGAGTTCTATGAATACTGTGGACTGCTAAAAACACAAATAAATGGTTCCCATAGCTAATCTAATTTGAACATCCCATAGAAGCCAAGGTTACTAAACTGAAACTGTCATACTTTGACCATATCATGAGACAACATGACTCAGTATAGAAGACAATAATGCTTGGCAAGGTAGAAGGCAGTAGGAAAAGAGGAAGACCACATTCCAGATGAATAGACTCAATCGAGGAAGACACAGCCCTGAGTCTGCAAGACCTGAACAGAGCTGTTGACAGGGTGACAAGTTCCTCATTCATAGGGTCACCATAAGTCAAAGTTGACTCAATGGCAATTAACAACAACAACAAATATAGATAATTCTCAGAACAAGGTAGTAAGAGCAAACATCTTAACTCCTCTTGGGAAGCTAATGACAGAATTAAAAATAATACACAACACAAATGAATCCCTTTAAGAGCCTGACAATCAAAAGCTGCATTCAAATTGTTTTCATTTGTAAATTTTGCAAATGTCTAATCTCAACTGTTAAAGGAGCTGGGAAAGTTTTCTCTCAGAACTAGAAGGGTCAGTACACTGGTTTACCTGTGATGGAGGTTATAGTGTGTGTGTGTGTGTGTGTGTGTGAGGGGGAAATCCATGCTGACACAGTGGCCATAACAGAAACAAAGCACTGGAAAAATAGGTTGCTTGGAGGAAACATATTTTGCTGAATGCCATTTTGGGTGAAAGGAAGGATATAAATCCCATAAAATTTAAGGCATAGATAGATAGATAGATTTTTGTCTGCCTTCCCACACAACTACTGTGAGATCCTTAAAAAAAACCCTGCAGCATAGACAGAGAGATCTGAGATGAAGTGACCATGCTAGGAGAAATTCTTATTAACTGCAGATAATATATTCCTATTCAGGGTTGCTAAGTGTGAGTGGGATAAACAGTATGGCACCTGCTCTGTTCTTATGTCTTTAACAGATGTTTGGAGTGTGGAAATAATCAGAGATTGGAAATGCTTTCTTTTTGGACTAGAATTCCCCATTCCCACAGCTAACATGGACACTGTGCAGTTATACTCTATCCTGGGAGTAATAGTTCAGAAAGTAACTTTGCCAAGCTCTGGAAATACCGTAAGTTAAGCTTTTCAAGACATGGGCAAAGCATGACTGCACTTCCTAACTGCTGTTGTTAAAGGATCTGCTTAGCAGGGCCAGTTCAAAACCTGAGAACCTTATTCCTGCCTATTCAGGTTCCCATCATTTTTTTTTCCTTTGGGAGGGTATCTGTGCCTTTAACAGGCATGTGACAGACTGAAATTCAGACATTTCACTACTACACTGAAGCAACATGCTGACAAGGGCTTCTCAAATGTTTGCCTGTCATACCCACTTTTAAAGGAACAGACAATAAACAGAGGTAGAACAATCTTTTTGATGATCTCAAGGATTGTTTGATTTCACCCAGGCACTGCAAAAGATATTTGGAGCACTGTGTAATGTACTGTAAAATATGTAGAAAGCCCACTGTTGTAGGCATACATAGGCTAAGGATCTTCTCTCAAGGTGATCCTCAAGGTAGTGCCAGGCAGAGTGATTCTGAGTATTGCTGAGAAGACAGCAAAGTTGCATTAATTAATTAATGCCAGGGGATTGGACTTGATGGCCATTGAGCTCTCTTCCAACTTTTCTAGGATTAATGAACTGTGGTGGTGGTGAACTGAAACCTAAGATTCCCCTAGTTTGCAAGGACAGCCTAGCCTTTCATAATTGGTTTTCTCCAGATATACTTAACTAATGGAAGCAGAAAAGCAGCTAAAGCCCTAGCACCCCAAAACAACTTTAGTATGTCAGCATCTCCATAACACAGGAATATTTTTCAGGGAGCCCCAACCAAGCCAGCTGCGCTGGCTTCCATAGCAGAAGAGTGTGAGCAGTTCAACCTGAGGAAATTCAACTAAAGAATGAATCCTATATGTACTTATTGGACAGCTTGGCTAGCATGGTATGTACCATCAAGAAATTTAAGATCTGCAGACAAAGTATAATTGGTGGTTCCACCAATGCATACAGCTCTGTCCAGGCTGCAAGCCTTTCAGGATCTGGCTCCGTATTTGTGAAACAATCTTCCTTTGCACCTCCAGCTGGAGGAGGATCTGATCCACTTTCATAAAGGGTTAAAAACCTTCCTCTTCAATTCATTGGATTAAGTTGCTGAGCGTGCCTAAGGTGGCTGAGATGAGTAGCAACTGATGAGGATTTTGTTTGTTTTTGCCTTTAGCATATTAGCATATTATTTTAGTATTTTAGCATTTTATAATGTGGTGTTTTATCGTTCGCTTTTGATTGTATATGTTCTGATGTATCGTCCTTTGGTGGAAATGGCATTATAAATAAATGTTGTTATTAACTGGAGGAAAGCCCCTTTGAACACAGTGGTGGGACTGAACATGGAATGCATTGCACAAACAGAATTGACTTTGAGATGCTGCCCTTCCGTCCCTCATGCCCTGCTGTAGTGTGCCTAAAAGAAGTAAATCTGACTTTGAGTCATCAGCCATTGTCAATATACACAGCTGCCAAATACCCTGTCTGGTGGATCTTTGTTAAGCCTGTGCCTCTGTGAGACACCCGAGACTCAAACTGCCACATGGAAGCATGGCAGAGATGTTGCTGTGAACCTAAATGTTTGCTACATTATTCTGTCAGCAGAATATAGTTCCTTGTGCTACCAAACAGCACCTGAAGAGTAGCAACTCTGAAGAAGCATCAGCAGGCAATTGCCAAAGTTTTGAGGGTATATTCTCCTGATGGATTTCAGAGGGTCACCCCAACTCCAATTTTATTTTATTCATAAAGTCCTCTCATACCCGTTATGATATCGTGTTGTTGTTGTTGTTGTTGTTGTTGTTGTTGTTTTGCTGTGTTTGACATAGGGGAGCAATGCTGTTTAAGACTCAAGAGGGGGCTTATTTTAATCTGGGAAGTGGCAGGCTTCCATTTCTTTCTTTCTTGACTGAGTGAAATATATTATCATACAGAACTTGCCAGTGAATTCCAAATAAAGACCACCTTAATTTTATCCCTACAGTGCTGTGGGATTGTTGCAGGAATGGCTAACTGAAATCCTGTCAACCCCAGTTATATTCAGCAAATATGGGAAATATAGTCCAAAAGTATTTGGAGGGCCTCAAATTCCCTTTGTTGTTGTTATGTGCCTTCAAGTCATTCTGACTTATGGCAACCCTAAGATAAATCTTTTCTTGGCAAGATTTGTTCATTGGCTATTCCCATTGTTTAAGGCTGAAAGAATGTGACTTGCCCAATGTCACCCAGTGGGTTTCCTTGGCCAAGCAGGAATTTGAATCCCAATCTTCCAGTGTCCTAGTCTAACACTCAAATCACTACATCATGTTGGCTCTCTAGGACCCATTAATTTGTTTTTTTAGCAGTCCACCATATCCATAGAACTCTCTTCCAGCATCACATTTCAAATGAGTTGATTTTCTTCCTGTCAGCTTTCTTCACTGTCTAGCTTTCATAACCATACATTGGAAATATGATGGCATGAACAATCCTAACTTTAGTATTCAATGATGTATCTTTACTTAAAGATCTTGTCTAGTTCCTCTGTAGCTATCCTATCAAGTTCTAGTCTTCTGATTTCTTGACTATAGTCTCTATTCTGATTAATGACTGAGCCAAGGGATGGAAAATCTTGAACTATTCCAATGCCTTCCTCGGCTATGATTAACAAGTCCTGTTTGGGTGCTTGGCCAATTTTCTTCTGGACTTCAGCATAGAATCTTTCAGTTTCTTTTTCTTCTGCCTCTGCAGTTGGAGCATGGTGATACTGGTAGGTTTTTCTTCTTGTTGATCAACCTTGTCCTTTGACTGCTTTTGATAAATCTCTCTTCACTATTAATGACATTCCATTTCTTCATAGATTTTCATTTCCTGAGTAAAACACTGTATAATTGTTTGGCTCTAAATGTTCCATTCCTGTCCACTTTACCTTACTCACCCCAAGTATTTCAATGTTTATATGCTCCATTTCTTGTTTTACTGTGTCTAGCTCCCCCTGATTCATGCTTCTCACATTCTATGTTCCTATAATATGGGTTGTGCAGCTTCAGACTTTCCTTTCACCTCTAACATAGAAAGCCAATAGAAAAGAATAGAAAGCAAATTCAATTTGGGATGTGGTGCTGGAGAAGAGTGCTGAGGATACTGTGGACAGTGAAGAAGACAAATGGGTTCTAGAACAGATCAAGTCCAAACTCTCCCAGGAAGCCAAGATGACCAAATTGAGGCGGTCATACTTTGGCCACATCATGAGAAGGCATGACTCACTGGAAAAGACAGTGATGCTAGGAAAGGTAGAAGAAGAAAGATAGGAAGGCCATATGCCTGATGGATGAACTTAATCATGGAGGCCATAGGCCTGAGCCTGCAGGACCTGAGCAGAGAGGCTGAGGACAGAGAGTCTTGGAGATGCCTCAGGGACAGAGTCACCATGAGTCAAGGTCACCTCATGGACAGTTAACAACAAAATAGTCCTATGAAATTACAGATCTTGAACCACATGAATGCTTTGAGGGCCTTTCATACTCAGCATCCTGGACAGATTAATCTTGTGGTGGTACAAAGCTTGAAACAGCCTTCTGAAACATCTAAAATGGGGGCAAGGAGGAACTAAGGTAAAATAGATGGAATTGTTCCGATGTATACAATAGAAAGGGCAGAACTTCCACCTAAAGATGCTTGTTCAACTTTAGAATGTTCTGAACATTCTGTGAAAGAGCAGGAAGACTTATTTCTGTAAGTGACAGAGACAACAAAGAAGAAGCCACATTCTCCATAACCTCTTTGGCGCAGCCCTCTAGTATCTGTGTCCTACAGTAACTTAAACCTGTGCTTAAGTATATGCAACTGTAAAACAACATATTGCTTCACTGGTTCCATCTTCTCTTCCCCCTTTTGTTGTTTCCCCTGTAGAAAATTTTAGATAGCAAATTTCTTGTACCCTGTGGTGGGCAGTGACAGTCAACCTGCAGTATTCCAGATCTTATTGCCCTGAGAAGTAGCTATACTAGTTGAGACTGACAGGGGTTAGAATGCAACAATACCTACAGGGCCACAAGTTCCCCATTCTTTCCACAAAAATTATGCACAATGGTGGCACAATAACACACCAACAACAAAATTGGTGGTAATGGTACTGATGACAATAATGGTGCTGATTTACACCAATGGAATTATAGAATCATAGAGTTGGAAGAGATCATCAATTCCAACCTCCTGCCATGCAAGAAGACACAATCAAAGCACCCCTGACAAATGGCCATCCAGTTCCACTGTCAAACAGCTCTTATGGTTATGAAATTCTTCCTAATGTTTAGGTGGAATCTCTTTTCCTCTTATTTGAACCCATTGCACCCATTGCTCTGGGACAGGTTGTATGCAAGAGATGACAACTGCATGTTTTATAAGCTTTATTTATTGTTTTTTGTGAGGCATGTGCAATAAAGCTGTTCAGACTTGGCCTTTTGCCTGTATTAGTTTACCCCAAATCATATAATATAATAATAGATCTTTGCTTGCTTGAAGAGAACGTGCCATTTCAGCTGCAACTATTCTGCGCATTCTGTAGCTTCTCTGCTGAGTTCCCAATTCAAGGCAAGATGAGAGCAGTGCAGGTGGTGGAACATCTGTGAGTGATTCAGAGCTTGGTTATAGGGACAGCTCAGTGCATGGAGGAGGCAGAGAAGACAATGGTATTGTTTGGCAGGCAGTTGGACAAGGCAAGAGCTTGCTATAGGAAAATAGAGAAATGCAATCATGGGTCAAGGACTTATTCATGCAATCCACACATCCTATCACCGCCAGAGGCCACAACAGCATACTTCAGAGAAATCTCTGCCAACATCTGAAAACCTAAGTTGTAGGCTTAAGCTGGTTGTGCACTACCTTCCATCCTCAAAGCTGTATGTATACCCTATACCATGTTGGAAGTAAAACTAGGTCATGCATTTTAATAGTTACATTCATTCAGCAAATTTTCTTGGTAAATGCCAAAACATTAAGAAATTTGCTATTACTGCTTATGATATCTGGATCATAAGTCCTCATGCTGTTTTATTTGTATGTTCCATAATCTGAATTTATTTGCATCTGGCTTACTTTATTTTATTGCAAAATTTGTAACTTATAGAGGAGCTGGGCATGGTGGGGAGGGATCATTTGCTTTTGCAAAAGTTATCCTGTGTGTGTGTGTGTGCGTGAATGGAGGTGGATGCATGTGTAGTGGATTGTGCAGATAGAGCCATGCTTGTGGGCCACAGAAATTATGCTTCCCCAAATTAAAGATAAAAAGAAGCATCTTGATAAAAAATTATGCATCTTTTTATCAAGGAAACTGAGGTGGTGGTGAGAAAATGTATCACGGCTGGAAGCAGGGATTTGTTTATCAGTGCTATATCTAAGTGATGGTTTGCTGAGTCCTGACCTTGTTGACAGAATCCAGAGTACCTCCAAAATGCCTGGTTGTCTAAAATGAACCCTAGGAAGTTGTCTGTATTTCATTCTGCACTAGTTTTGGGAGCCCTGGTGATGCAGTGGTTAAATGGTGGTACTGCAGCCACTCACTGACAAACCACAAGGTTGTGAGTTCAATCCCAGCCAGGGGCTCAGGGCCGACTCAGCCTTGTATCCTTCCAAAGTCACTAAAATGAGAACCCAGCTTGTTGGGGGCAATTAGCTTACAGTTGTAAACCGCTTAGAGACTGCTTAGTGCAGTATGAAGTGGTATATAAATGAAGCTGCTATTGCTTGCTGCTAGTCTTACAGTAATACTCCTACACATATCTCATTTGAGTGGGGTTGCTCAGAATACTCAGTGGATTGTGTTTTCCATACTTACATCTCCAAAACAAAAGGTTGTCTGAAATGAACATTAGCCACATGTGCCATCTGAACTTTACGCAGCTATATATTTCCTCTCCTCCCACAAACAAGTTTTGTTTGACATTTCATTGCAAATAGGCCCTTGGTTTCTCCCCCCTCCCTTTTAAAAAGTGTGGGGTTTGTTCTTGAATTGCACAAATTTGTGAGGGCCAAATTGAAGGCCTGGTACTGCATAACCTGAACTTTTAGTGGCAGCGATGATGTTTAATCACAGATCTGGCCTGTTTGTGTATAAAGTGGAAAGAGATACCAGTATCTAATGTTAATATCAAAGTGGCAAGGGAAGCTGAACCCTTCCCTCTCTAATCATCTGTTCATTTATGGCAATCCGTTAATTTAATAGGGTTTTCTTAGTCAAGGAATAATCAAGGGTAATTTTCTCAGTTCCTTCCTTTGAAATATGGTCTCCTATCCAAGTAATCACCAGGGCTGACCCTGCTTAGATTCCAAGATCAGACATGATCTGGCACCGTTAGGGTATTTAGGTCCCTTCCTTTCTCCCTACAAGCTATCACGCCAGGCTCTTTTCTCTCATCCCATCTTACTTCAGATGGCAAATACAATCTGAGAAGGAAAGGAAATTCAACAGACTAACCGGGGGGGGGGGGGGGAGATTAACTAGAGAAGGTAGTTTAGCTGTCCTCACCTACAAATTCCTTTTGAAGCACAAATTAGATACTCAACAGTCCAAATCATAGATAAATAGGGCAAATGTGTAAGGAAACAAACACAGATGCCATTGCCATACATCCTAAGCTAAAGATAAAATAGGACTATTGTTGTTGTGTGCCTTCAAATCATTTCCTTAAGGTGAACCTATCATGGGGGTTCTTGGCAAGATTTGTTAAGAGGAGATTTGCTAATGTCTTCCCCTGTGACTTATCCAATGTCCAGTGGGTTTCACAGCTGAACTGGGAATTAAGCCCCGGTCTCTGCAGTCGTTGTCCAAAATGAAATGCACAGATATATGGTGGTTGATGACAACAGTACATGTGAAAGGTATCTAGGAGTCTTAGGGCCTTTACCGACTGGCAGAAATAATGCAGCTTGAGGCCACTTTAACTGTCCTGGCTCAGTGCTAGGGAATCATGGGAATTGTATTTTTTTTTCTAGGACATTGAACCTTCTCTGTCAGAGAGCTCTGGTACCACAATAAACTACAGTTCCCATGATTCCTTAGCACTGAGTCAGGACAGTTAAAGTGGCCTCAAGCTGCATTATTTCTGCCAGTCTGTAAAGGACCCTAGTAGACCACAAGCTAAACATGAGTCAACAGTGTGGTGCAGTAGCTAAAAAAAGCCAATATAACCCTAGGCTGCATCAGTAAGAGTAGACAGACTGTCTAGAAGATCAAGGGAAGTAATAGTGCCACTTTCTTTTGCTTTGGTTAGACATTACCTGGAATACTCTGTGTCTAGTTTTGGGTACAACAATTCAGAAAGGATTTTGACAAGCTGGAGTATATCCAGAGGAAGATGACCAAAATGATGAAAGATCTGAAACCATGCCCTATGAAGAGAGAGAGACTTGGGGAGCTGGGTATGTTTAGCTTGGGGAAGAGAAAGTTAAGAGGTGACATGATTAGCCATATTTAAATTTTTGAAGGTATGTCATATTGAAGATGGAGCAAGCTTGTCTTCTGCTGCCCCAAAGACACAGGGCAGTGGAGTCAAACTACAGGAAAAGAGATTCCATCTAAATATTAGTAAGAACATACTGACAGTAAGAGCTACTCAACAATGGAAAACATTGCCTCAGAGAGTGGTGGAGTCACCGTCTTTGGAGGTTTATAAACAGATTGGATGGCCATCCGTCAAGAGTGCTTTGATTGTGTATTCCTGCATGGCAGAGGATCAGACTGTATGGCCCCATGGTCTCTTCCAATTCTATGATTTTATCATTAGGCAAAGTGAGGCAGCCAACTCAAGTGGCAACATCAAGGTATTGGAGGGCAGAGCTTTGCATATTCTATGTAGCCTGCTGCTGTCAGGTGTGATGGTGGACACTGTCCCAGCACCACTATTGAACTAAGGTTCAGTTTAGCAATCTATACTGCTTCTATTTAGGAAACGGAATATCTAATCTTTCATCTCAAAATGTCTTGGGTTGACCTTTATGCTGGGCCTACAAGGAAGCCCTCCAACCTTCTCTAGCCTCTTACTGACTAGTCAGGTGAATGCGGTGGTCAGGAGCGCCTGCTATCAGCTTCGGCTGATACGCCAGCTGCGCCCTTATCTGGATAGAAGGGATCTGGAAACTGTGGTACATGCCCTGGTAACCTCACGTCTGGATTTCTGCAATGCACTCTACATGGGGCTACCCTTGTGCCTAACCCGGAAACTTCAATTGGTACAGAACATGGCAGCCAGGCTGGTTACTGGGACATCTAGGAGGGAGCATATAACACCTGTACTCAAATCCCTCCACTGGCTGCCAATTAGTTTCCGGGCACAGTACAAGGTGTTGGTTTTGACCTTTAAAGCCCTACATGGCTTGGGTCCATCTTATCTACGGGACCGCCTCTCCCCATATGATCCCCCCCGTGCCCTGCGGTCCTCTGGGAGGAATCTGCTACAGCCAATAAAAACTAGGCTGTCCCAGACCTCCCAGAGGACCTTCTCCGCAACCGCTCCCAGACTTTGGAATGGCCTGCCGGATGAGATCCGTCTTATTACCACTCTTACTGCTTTCAAGAAAGCAGTAAAGACGGATCTCTTTCGGCAGGCCTTCCCGGAATAACGGTCGGCCCACGGTTGGGCCCCACAATCTGACTCCCTGGGTTAGAATTTGTTAATCTATTTTAATTTGTTTTAATGTTGTATTTTTAATTTAATACATGGTTTAATCTTATTTTAAGGGGATGGGGGGGAGGGGTTGTGGGAAGGGGAAGGGAATGTTTTAATTATGCTCTGTTTTAACCTTGTTGTTCCCCGCCCCGATTGCTCTGCAGAGGGGCGGGTTATAAATAAAAATTATTATTATTATTATTATTACTGGTATCTTGAAGGCAATCATAGGTATTGTCAGCCTTCTCTGAATTGTTGGTGTATTTCCAGATAAAGATTAGATTGTGAGAGAGCATCTACCCATTTCTTTAAAGGGCACCGTGAGAATCAGACCTCAGATGCACAAGCTGTAGCCTGGAAGTGCTCTGTTATGTGGAGATTTGGCTCCAGTTAAAAGGACACAGAAAGTTTTTGAAGAAAGTACGCCTCTCTTCCCAATTTCCGATCCTTCCTGTACTCAATGAATGTCCCTTGTTCCCCTCAGAAGCGAGCGGGTGCCTGCAATTAGGGCCCAGAGCTTTGGGGCAATCTCTAGTCCAAATGGGGCGTTGTGTTTCCTGAGGCGAAGGGAAAGCACAGCACTTGTAATAGAGAGCGCTGCATGAGGGGGAGGGCAGGCCTAGCTGATATTTATTCATGTTCTTCATTGTGTTTCAAACCCACCCAGCCTTTGGCATTTTCTCCTCCACGCTTTGGCCTCTTCCCTTTTGGCAAACAGGGGTGTTTTCCTAGGATACTGAATGCAGCGGAAATTTAACAAGGACTGATTGGGGACATCAACAAACCTACTTGAACTCATTTGGTGCTCAGAGAACGGATGCATTTTGGTAGTAAGAAGCAGAAGGGTAGGGGTGTTTTGTTTAGAGTGACTTGCAGGACTAAGGCTTGTTTAGGGAGAGCTTGTTAGTGGCCTGAGAATTTCTTCTGCACTACAAGTGTTTCCTCCATTCCCCACAATTAGGTGCCCATTGCATTTGGTAAGTATGAATTCACATGGCCCGATCTCCATGAAGCAGAATAAGATGGGAAGAGTCCTCAGATGGCACCACTACAGGTGGAGGATGATGTAATGTTGCTCCAGTCTCCCAGTAATAAATTGTATATAAGTTACACGCTTTCAGCCTCAGGGGAAGGCAATGGCAAACCTCCTCTGAACAAATCTTGCCAAGAAAACCCCATGACAGGTTCCTTATGGCCTTATGGTCACCAAAAACTGGAAACGACTTGAAGTTACACAGCAACAACAAATAGAAAAGAAGGGCCTCAAGAAATAAGATTTATCCTAGTCCTTTGCTTGTTTTCCTGTTTTTCTGTTTGTAAGAAATTTTAAACAAAGGAGCAATTGAAATTGTGATTTGCTCACTGTAATACCAACTGGTACAGTGCACATATGTTCTGCTACATGTGTCAGGTTAGGCCTGATATCCTGTGGAGTATTGAGGGATGCCAAATATGTCGAGGAGGTGGGACTTACAAGAAAGTTCCTCTGAATCCAAACTACATATTTTATTTTAATTGACAAAGGTTTTCAAACCAAAGAGAATAGTCTTTCTTCCCACCATGCATCATCCTCCCTTCCCATCTGCTGATTAAGTTTAAAATTAAAACACTAGCAACCATAGTTAAATAACAAAATATAAATAGCACTGTGGCTGGTTCTCAAGGAACCTAAAAACTCTGAAAATATGGAAGAATGTACGATTGAGCAAGAGTAGGATGAAAAGAAAAGAATGCTCCTTAGGTGAATGTTTGGATGCTTCTGTGTAATACTTTGGCCATATTGTGAGAAGACATGAATCATTAGAAAATACAATAATGCTTTTCAAGGTAGAAGGCAGTAGGAAGACGAAGGCCGCATTCCAGATGGATGAACTCAATCAAGGAAGCCATGGCCCCATGTCTGTAAGAACTGAGCAAGGCTGTTGATGAAAGGGTGACTCTGCGATTTCTCATTTATAAGATCACCATACGTTGAAGTCCACCTGATGGCAGCTAACAACAACAATTTCAGCTAAAGGTTTAGGAAAGGCAACCAGAGCTTCAGCGTCAACACAATAAATATACAGTAGCGTTAGAACAGAATTTCAGCAGTAGCATAGTCCCTCCATACCCAGCAAGGAATGTTGTCATGGTAGTTAAGTAATTGTACAGATAGCTAAGAAGTTGCAAACAGACAATTTGGAGCCATTTTCCAACATCATTTGTAGTGTTAAGGGAAGCCAATGCTGCTTTAACACCAGAATAATTTCATAGAATAAAGCATGCCCTTAGAATCAAGTCAGCATGGGAAAGGCCCCAACGAGCCCTTCCTCACCCCCCCAGCAGCAGCGGACCATCTCAGGGCCTCCCTTGGGCCCCAGCAAGCCTGCCTGGCCCCCGGTGAGCGGCGCGAGGAGGAGGAGGAGGGCGGGACCACCTGGGCCTATAAAGGCCCCAACGAGCCCTTCCTCACCCCCCCAGCAGCAGCGGACCATCTCAGGGCCTCCCTTGGGCCCCAGCAAGCCTGCCTGGCCCCCGGTGAGCGGCGCGAGGAGGAGGAGGAGGGCGGGACCACCTGGGCCTATAAAGGCCCCAACGAGCCCTTCCTCACCCCCCCAGCAGCAGCGGACCATCTCAGGGCCTCCCTTGGGCCCCAGCAAGCCTGCCTGGCCCCCGGTGAGCGGCGCGAGGAGGAGGAGGAGGGCGGGACCACCTGGGCCTATAAAGGCCCCAACGAGCCCTTCCTCACCCCCCCAGCAGCAGCGGACCATCTCAGGGCCTCCCTTGGGCCCCAGCAAGCCTGCCTGGCCCCCGGTGAGCGGCGCGAGGAGGAGGAGGAGGGCGGGACCACCTGGGCCTATAAAGGCCCCAACGAGCCCTTCCTCACCCCCCCAGCAGCAGCGGACCATCTCAGGGCCTCCCTTGGGCCCCAGCAAGCCTGCCTGGCCCCCGGTGAGCGGCGCGAGGAGGAGGAGGAGGGCGGGACCACCTGGGCCTATAAAGGCCCCAACGAGCCCTTCCTCACCCCCCCAGCAGCAGCGGACCATCTCAGGGCCTCCCTTGGGCCCCAGCAAGCCTGCCTGGCCCCCGGTGAGCGGCGCGAGGAGGAGGAGGAGGGCGGGACCACCTGGGCCTATAAAGGCCCCAACGAGCCCTTCCTCACCCCCCCAGCAGCAGCGGACCATCTCAGGGCCTCCCTTGGGCCCCAGCAAGCCTGCCTGGCCCCCGGTGAGCGGCGCGAGGAGGAGGAGGAGGGCGGGACCACCTGGGCCTATAAAGGCCCCAACGAGCCCTTCCTCACCCCCCCAGCAGCAGCGGACCATCTCAGGGCCTCCCTTGGGCCCCAGCAAGCCTGCCTGGCCCCCGGTGAGCGGCGCGAGGAGGAGGAGGAGGGCGGGACCACCTGGGCCTATAAAGGCCCCAACGAGCCCTTCCTCACCCCCCCAGCAGCAGCGGACCATCTCAGGGCCTCCCTTGGGCCCCAGCAAGCCTGCCTGGCCCCCGGTGAGCGGCGCGAGGAGGAGGAAGAGGGCGGGACCACCTGGGCCTATAAAGGCCCCAACGAGCCCTTCCTCACCCCCCCAGCAGCAGCGGACCATCTCAGGGCCTCCCTTGGGCCCCAGCAAGCCTGCCTGGCCCCCGGTGAGCGACGGGTTCTCTCTTCCATCTGGGCCCATTTCGGCCCTAACTTTCCCGGACCTTGCCTGACCCTTCTGGCGAGCGGTGCGAGGAGGAGGAGAAGGGCTGGACCATCAGGGCCTACTAAAAGGCCCCTTCGAGCCTTCCTTCCCTCCCCAGCGGCAGCGGGACTTCCATCCGGGCTTGTCCTTGATTGCAATTGCTGCTGACTTTACTTTAGCCATTAGATGGCCTTGAGAAACTGTCCTTCACAGATAGCTGCGTGGGCTTCCATGCAGCTGCGCTGGGAATTAAAGACTGGAGTCAGCTGGGTGTCCGCCTTCCCTTTTACATTCTGGAGCTGACCATGGTCTGGGAGCGGATATTCAGGTGGTGTGGGGGAGGGGGAGGTATGGTGGCTGCAGAGCCAACAGATGTTACAAAAGAAGGAGGGATCGATGTTTGATATCTATTCCTCCTTCAGTTGGCTCTGCTTCCCAGGATAACTTGGGGAACGTGCCAGCCATTCCACTGACCCTTAATCTGCTCCTTTGCAATGCCAGGTCGGTAAAAAACAAAACTCACATCATCCACGACCTCCTGGTGGATGAGGCGGCCGACCTGGCATGCTTTACTGAGACCTGGCTGGGGGATGCCAGCTCCGCAACTTGGGCGCAGGCTCTCCCAGCTGGGTACTCAGTTATCAAGCAGGTGAGGGAAAGTGGGCGGGGGGGTGGTATAGCCTTGGTTTATAGGAACACCTTATCCATGATCAGAAGGCCTATCCAGAAAACGACGCACATCGAGTGTATGTACCTTAGCCTGAAAACCAGGGATAGTTTGGGGATTCTGTTGGTATACCGACCACCCCGTTGCTTAACAGACTCCCTGACCGAGCTGACTGCCCTGGTTTCCGAGTTGCTGCTGGAGT
Organism: Phrynosoma blainvillii; assembly: GCA_026167975.1. Classification (NCBI taxonomy): domain Eukaryota; kingdom Metazoa; phylum Chordata; class Lepidosauria; order Squamata; family Phrynosomatidae; genus Phrynosoma; species Phrynosoma blainvillii. The sequence goes on from JANUYF010000004.1 coordinate 268,203,098, forward strand.
CGCCCAGACTCTTGGTTCTGGGCGACTTCAACATCCCACTCGAAACCAGTTTGCAAGATCTAACTGGCGCGGCTCGGGAGTTCATGGAGACCATGATTAACATGGGCCTATCCCAACTGGTTGACGGGCCCACGCATTGTGCTGGTCATACACTCGATGCGGTCTTTAATACGGAACAGGAGCATCCGTGGACAGAGATTAAGAATATCTCTGCCCTATCATGGACGGATCACTTTCTGATCAAGGCAGAACTTAAGGCTATTATTCACCCTCCCGGGGGTGGCGGACCCATTAGAATGGTCCGCCCTCAAAGGCTAATGGAACCAATCGGTTTCCAGAAAGCCTTAGAGGGTCTAATGGTTGGTAACGCCGGTGATTCTGTCGAAGCCCTGGTGGACACTTGGAACATCGGTCTCACCAGGGCTATTGACACAATCGCTCCCAAGCGTCCTTTCCAGCCCGCTTCGAATCGTAAGCCCTGGTATTCCGAGGAGCTTGGGAGGATGAAGCGAGCTGGACAACGACTAGAGTGCGAATGGCGGAAATCTCGTCTCCTATCCGACAGAACTCGCCTTAGGAAACATCTTGATTCCTACAGGGAGGCTTTGCGTGCAGCGCGGAAATCTTTCTGTTCTGCACGCATTGCGTCTGCAGAGTCTCGCCCGGCAGCGTTGTTTAGGGTGGTGGGGGAATTGACAAAGGTTTCTCCTGCGCCAAACCCCCTACTTAACCCAACGATAGCCTGCTGTGAGGCCTTTAACTTTCACTTTGCAGATAAAATCTCTCGGATAAGAGCTGACTTGGACGCCATTGTTTTGGCAGAACCCGTAGACGAGGCATCCAGGAACTCCGTTGATGGCACTTTACTGGATCAATTACAATCTGTGAGTACCGATGACGTGGACAAGCTGCTTGGAAGCGTGAGAAAGACAACTTGCCCCCTCGATCCTTGTCCATCTTGGCTGGTTGTCCAGGGGGGGGACGCGTTGAAGGTGCTCCTTCGGGACACAATCAACGCGTCCTTCAGGGAAGGCAAGGTACCATCTTGTTTAAAGGAGGCGGCGGTTAAGCCACTCCTGAAAAAGCCTTCCCTGGATCCCCTGGATAGAAACAACTACAGACCGGTCTCCTTGCTCCCCTTTTTGAGCAAGGTGATCGAGAGGGCTGTCGCTTCCCAACTCCAAGCAGTCTTGGATGAAACCGATTATCTCGACCCATTTCAAACCGGCTTCAGGACAGGATATGGAGTGGAGACTGCCATGGTTGCTCTGACCGATGACCTCCGCCTGAGTATCGACAGGGGTAGTGTGACCTTGTTGGTGCTCTTGGATCTCTCAGCGGCCTTTGACACTATAGATCATGCCATCCTCTTAGATCGCCTGAGGGAGTTAGGAATTGGAGGCACTGCCTTGCAGTGGTTCCGTTCCTTTCTCTCGGGCAGATCTCAGAGGGTGAGGCTCGGGGACAGTTGCTCATCCAAAATTGAGCTTAATTGTGGCGTCCCCCAGGGCGCCATCCTGTCTCCGATGTTATTTAACATTTATATGAAGCCGCTTGGTGAGATCATTCGGAGGCATGGAGCTCGGTGTCTTCAGTACGCTGATGACACCCAGATATACCTCTCCATGACCAGATCATCGTCTCAGACTTCAGATGGCGTCTCTCCTCTCAATGACTGTCTTAGAGCGGTAATGGGTTGGATGAGGAAAAACAGATTGAAGTTGAATCCAGACAAAACGGAGGTACTCACAGTGACAGGCCCGAAACCAGATTTGGGAATACAGTCTCCAGTCCTGGATGGAGTCACACTCTCCTCTAAGGACTGTGTTCGCAGTCTGGGGGTTCTCCTTGACTCATCGCTTCACATGACTAGTCAGGTGAATGCGGTGGTCAGGAGCGCCTGCTATCAGCTTCGGCTGATACGCCAGCTGCGCCCTTATCTGGATAGAAGGGATCTGGAAACTGTGGTACATGCCCTGGTAACCTCACGTCTGGATTTCTGCAATGCACTCTACATGGGGCTACCCTTGTGCCTAACCCGGAAACTTCAATTGGTACAGAACATGGCAGCCAGGCTGGTTACTGGGACATCTAGGAGGGAGCATATAACACCTGTACTCAAATCCCTCCATTGGCTGCCAATTAGTTTCCGGGCACAGTACAAGGTGTTGGTTTTGACCTTTAAAGCCCTACATGGCTTGGGTCCATCTTATCTACGGGACCGCCTCTCCCCATATGATCCCCCCCGTGCCCTGCGGTCCTCTGGGAGGAATCTGCTACAGCCAATAAAAACTAGGCTGTCCCAGACCTCCCAGAGGACCTTCTCCGCAACCGCTCCCAGACTTTGGAATGGCCTGCCGGATGAGATCCGTCTTATTACCACTCTTACTGCTTTCAAGAAAGCAGTAAAGACGGATCTCTTTCGGCAGGCCTTCCCGGAATAACGGTCGGCCCACGGTTGGGCCCCACAATCTGACTCCCTGGGTTAGAATTTGTTAATCCATTTTAATTTGTTTTAATGTTGTATTTTTAATTTAATACATGGTTTAATCTTATTTTAAGGGGATGGGGGGGAGGGGTTGTGGGAAGGGGAAGGGAATGTTTTAATTATGCTCTGTTTTAACCTTGTTGTTCCCCGCCCCGATTGCTCTGCAGAGGGGCGGGTTATAAATAAAAATTATTAATTATTATTAAGAACATCTTACTGATAAGGCTGGACATTGATGTATCACAGGGTTGCTCACCTTAACTGCTGGTGCTGCTTCTCTTGTCTGCTGTGATACATACATATGATTCAAGCTGAAAAGTTAATCAAGGCTGTTCTGTAAATAGGCCTCATACATTATTTTGAATATGCTTCTTTTCAATCATTTGGGCATATTTCATATTACTATTTCTCTCATGTAGGCCCCTACTGGATAAGTATTTTCCAAAACATTTACGGATGCAAACAAATGTCATTCCATATATCTCTAGTCTTATTATTATTATTATTATTATTATTATTAATTTATTTACAGTGGGACCTCAATATCCATGGGGGATCCACTCCAGACTGCTGCCGCCCTGTGGATACCAAAATCCGCAGAGGCTAAAGCTCCTGTTGTCCCCAATGGCAGCATGTGCATGCAGCTGTGCCGCCATTGGAAACAACGAGAGTTGAGGTGAAGTCCCATTGTTCCTAATGGTGACATGGCAGCATGCACGTGCCACCACTGGGGACAACAGGGGTTGTTCCTAATGGCAGTGCAGCCATGTGCACACGCCAGCATTGGGAACAATGTGGGCTTACCATCGCGGATGCTGAAATCTGCAGATGGCAAGTCTGCGGATACTGAGGTCCCACAGTATATTTTTTGTATCTCACTTTTCTTCCAATATAGGGACTCAAGGTAGCTCAAGTGTTAATCAACAGCTGTGCTCCAGGACGCATCTAAGAAAATTGCTGGGGTCTGGGATTTCCGTATTCTTTGAACAGTAGTTCTGGTGAATTAAAATTGCATAATATTGGGATGGCATCAATTCTTCAACAGTAGAACTTCCTCTAATGGAAATAGGGTTCCTTCCCTCCAACCCTCTTTACAAAGTAGAGAAACAATGTTGCCATTCCTCTGTTTACTTTAACATGCTTCTCTCACTTTCAAACTAACTTACACCCTTTTGTCAGCTTCATTTCCACAGGTCAACAATTGTCTTTGTTCTCTGTGCTTCTAGGTGTCTACCTTGGGAGTGACCACCTTCAGCCTCTGTGCCTTGGGCATTGATAGATTCCATGCAGCCACCAGTCCTCAAGCCAAGCTCCGGCCCATTGAGCATTGCCACTCCATCATTGCCAAGTTGGCTGTTATCTGGGTGGGTTCCATGACCCTTTCTATACCAGAAATCCTCCTTTGGCAGCTGGCCCAAGACACCTCTCCAATCTCTGGCATTGTGACTGACTATTGCACCATGAAACCTTCACAGGAGCTGCCTGAATCAATTTATTCTTTGGTCCTCACTTACCAGAATGCCAGGATGTGGTGGTACTTTGGATGCTACTTCTGCCTGCCCATCCTCTTCACTATTAGCTGCCAGTTGGTCACCAGAAGGATTAGCAGCACAGACAAGACCGATTGCCGTGGTAGTAAGCATGGGCAGTGTGAAAGCCAACTCAACTGCACAGTGATTGGCCTGACAGTCATCTATGCCCTTTGCACAATTCCTGAGAATGTCAGCAATATCGTCGTGGCCTACCTGTCTCCAGACATGACTAAGCAGACCCAGGACCTCCTAACCCTTGTCAATCAATTCTTCTTGTTCTTCAAGTGCTCAGTGACTCCAGTGCTGCTGCTATGCCTCTGCAAACCACTGGGCCAGGCCTTCATGGACTGCTGTTGTTGCTGTTGTGATGAGTGTGGTCAGGATGCTGCCTCCAGTGAGGCTGGCTCTGATGGCAAGTTGAAAACTGAGATGTCCTCCTCCATCTTCTTTGACAAGCCTCGAGAGTCACCTCCTCCCGTGGGGGCCATTGGCACCCCATGTTAAGCTCAATCATACCACTGGCGGAGAATTAGCAATTCTTTTATCAGCTTCTCCCAAGGCCAAATGTTGTTGTTTTATCCTTTAGCATGGATTCGTCAAGTGGCTGGACAGTGGAGGTGTGAGTGGGTGTCATCACTCATTTGCTTGTTCCAACAAGAGTAACTAAGAGACAAGACCTCAAAGACACGTCTCCTCTCTGCTGAACAGCTAACAAGGCTGTGAAGGTCTCCTAGACCAAAACCCAGCTGATCCTGGGCATGATCAGAAAAGCTGACACCCCAAGTGAAAGAAGTGCAGAGAAAAATATTAATTTTCATCCCCTCAAGGACAGAGATCAGAGCATTTTAGAGAGGACATAGTACACATTAATCCATTCTGCGCTCGTTCAGGGTCTTACTTTTCCTCTCTGTTCCAGCTCAAGAGACTACGTCATACACAAAAGATAAGCACTACCCTAGCTTCAATAAACCAATACACTAGATAGAAAATAAATGTTTCCTGTGGCAGTTATCTTTTAATGTCTTGTAGAGTGGGTAGTTGCTCTGTAAAAGTGAATCTACCCACTCGATGCCATCTTCTTTAAATGGAAGCACATCATTTTTGTTCTTACCTGGAAGATATGTATTTTTCACATTGTGGTAAGAGAAGACTGGAAAAGGTTTGGATATTTTGATCTGTCCAGGTCTCCAGGTGTGTATTTTCCACTAAACTTCAATGTACATAATCAAAATTTGTCGACACCAGTAGGAACCATCACCACCTCATGTGGCTAATAGCACCTTTGAAATGCTTTGGTTATGCCCCCCCCCCCCCAGGTATTACAGCATGGGAAAAGAGTTAGCTTGGTCTCTGCAATCTGCCTCCCTTCAGATGTGTTGGAACTACAACTGTCATCATCTAACCATGCTGGCTGGAGATGATGGAAGCTGTAGCCCAGCACAACTAAAAAGCACCAGTTTGGGAGAGGCTGAGCTAATCCTTCTGCTTGTACAGCACAGGCCCTATCCTCAACCCCAAGAGTTACTGTTCAGTTTTTAAATAATGTACACACAGATACAGGTGATGTTTTAAAGTCTATATGGCCTGGCCCTAGTGTTCCCTGTTCCTCAGGCAAACAGCAGCAGCTCCTTCTTTGGTGAGTTCACACAGCCGTACAGTGAAACAGGATGGCTAGACCCATTGTGAAGATTAGGAATTCTGATTTTTGTAGGAATCATGACTGTATGGAGTTGCAGACTGCCAGAAATAGTGCAAATTGAGTCCACTTTTAGGGTTAAGGTTAGTGCTAGGGAATCATGGGAATTGTTTTTTTTTCTGAGACATTGGGCCTTCTCTGTCAGAGAGCTCTGGTGCCACAATAAACTACAGTTCCCATGATTCCCTAACCCTAACCCTGAAAGTGGACTCAATTTGCACTATTTCTGGCAGTCTGCAACCCCCCTGAGTTTTTTAACCCAAGAATAATGATAGTGAGTAGATGAGTTCTCTCTCCCTACTAATAAAACCCTGAAAAACATTGGATTATTTATGCACCCTTCCAGTAACAAAAATAATTTAATTGCCATGATTTTGGAGTACCCTGAAAGCAGGAAACATCTTCTGTTAACATACATATAGACAGGCTCCAATTCTCATGTAGATGCTGGAGATGTCTTCCCCTGGGAGCAACAGATCATGGACACACATTTTGGGACAGTGATTCTCCAAACATACACTTAAAAGTATATGAATCTGCATAACAGTATATCCTTCTTCCCCCTCTCCCCAGCTTTGTGTGTCTTCAGGGTCCCTCCCTGCCTGCTTCGGCTGTATGCTGTTCTTTTTTATAATAAAAAACATTACACAAATTCATGAAGGAACAATCACAGCATACAGATATGACAAATACTTTGTTCAGAGGCAGTTGTCATATGTTAGGGACAGGGAAGTTGTAGCTATCTTCATCATGTTCAGAGAATGGATTGGGCATCTGGCTGGCCTTTGAAAACGTGGTTTGCACATTCCTGGGACCTGTAACTGGCTGATCCTCTCAGGTAAAATAACAGAATCCTAGTGTTGGAAGAGATCCCAGGGCCATCCAGTTCAAAACCCTACCATGCAGGAATACACAATCAAACTACTCCTGATAGATGGCCATCCATCCTCTGTCTAAAATCCTCCAAAGGAGACTCCACCACTCTTTGAGGGAGTGTGTTTCACTGTTGAACAGTTCTTACTGTCAAGAAGTTCTTCCGAATGTTTAGGTGGAATGTTAGGTAATAATAATAATAAAATTTATTTCTATCCCGCCCCTCTGCAGAAGCAATCGGGGTGGTTTACAACAATAAAATACCACAATGTACAGTCCCAAAACCCACCCACCCCTTAAAATAGTATTAAATATCAAAAAATTTAAAACAATAAAAGAACAACAGATAATAACAACTGAAGAAATCCTAATAGCAGGCAGACAACCAGTAATAAATATGGCAGAGGGTAGAGGAAGGGATAAACTCATTCCTTAGGCCAGGAAAAACTAGTCAGGAAAGGCCTGCTGGAAGAGAACAGCTGTTTTTTAAAACTGTTTAGCTGGTAATCTGACAGATCTCGTTCGGCAGGCCATTCCATAATCTGGGAGTTGCTGAGAAGGCCCTCTGGGAGGTTGCAGACAGCCTAGTTTTACAGGCTGAAGCAAATTCCTCCTAGAGGTCCGGAGTATGCGGGTTGGGTTATATGGAAGGAGGTGGTCCCAAAGATAGTTTGGACCCAAGCCATTTAGGGCTTTAAAGGTGATGACCAACACTTTGTACTGAGCCTGGAAACTAATTGGCAGCCAATGGAGTCTTTTTAAGACAGGTGATATATGGTCTCTCCTAGATGTACCAGAGACCAGTCTGGCTGCCGTATTCTGTACTGAGGTTTCCGGACTAAGGTGTTCACTTGTCCTCCATTTATGCAAATTCAACATAATGGTACAGTGAACAAATTGCAGGACTGGCTCTTCTGTTAGATAACGGTTTCAGATACTAGGTTTGGGAAATCATGAAATCAGAGGAAATTATTTATAATTAAACAAAACTTCTGGGATAGGTAAAATTGTTTATGGGATTCCCTGCCCCCTGCACTAAAATAATTAGGCTGGCTATGCACTTTGGCCTAAGTGCATATGGGAACACCATTTGCTGCTCTGCCTCAGTCACAAAATATTTTGGGTTATCAAACAGAAGCTTGTACTTCCTGTACAGTGTGAAGTGACTGTAAGAAAACTGCTTCTGTTATTTCCACAGAGCACTGCCTGAGGGCTTCTGAGGCATCCATATTCAATAACACTAGTTTGTAATGATCCTGCATCACTTCCAGTGCCTTTCCTTTCTTTTCCAAGCCAGCATCCCACAGCATTGGGATAGTAAGAACCAGACTCTGCATTTGCAGAGAATAGACTCGTGTGTGAGCAAAATGTTCAAATCCATAAGACTACCAGAAAGACCCAAGAGCTCATTTACCAATTTGGCATTCTTGAAATGTTATCATTAACAGTTTTGGTGATAAAAAGGCTCCTTCTCCAGGTTAATTAGCTTGGGGCAGAAAGTACTAAAAAAAGAAAAAGAAAAGAAAAACAAACAAACAAACTTCCAGGCTTAAGTTTTCTTCATGTTCTTCAGGATTAGAAGACACTTCACTTTCTTCAGAATCAGAAAACACGGGCTTTCCAAATATACAGTATATAAACAGGGAGAGAATACAACAAAATCTCAAATGCATATCATGGTGATTGCTTTATTAGGTCATCACAAAGATACATGATAAAAAGGTGCAAAATAACATGAGTTTTGAAAGTTCAGTCTTTTTCTTATCAAAGAGGTAAAAATCATACAGAAGTGGCAATGTCAGAGTCACAGGCCAGCATCTTGTTTTTAAGATGTTACTGAAACTGGTGTTTAAAATACTCTTGAAGAAGGGTTGATACAGGAGGTCCCCATCTCTTCTTGGATACGTGAGGATGGACAGCAAAAGGCAGTAAAATCAGATAATAAAATTTCAGTATCCATTCGCAGTGACAAAGTAACTCCCTTTGTGATTCAGGCCATCATTGTCTCGTGGGAGGCTGCAAGCCAATTTTTGTACGCAGTTTTATCTTTGATGGAAATAAAAACCTCCAAGAGCAAGTCTTCATCTTTCTGCTCCCTCTAGTTTATGTTAGTTAGCAGACTAAGTAATATCATCGTAAATGGGAAAGGTTTCAAAAGCAGATTTCAGCTGAAACTGCGGGCAGCTCCTCCCATAGAGGTGCATACACCCAACATCATTTGCTTTCAGGTGTATTTAGTTGTACTCCATAAAATAAGGAGAATTCAAGTTATGACAGCAATAGCTGCTCAAGAAGCTGTAATAATATGAGCAAAGCAAGGAGCAACAAGTCTGACCTAAGCAAAATGGGCACCCAAATTTTCCACATTTGGCAGATATTTTTTTGCAAGATATTAGGGCATATCTATTATGAGGCCTCTCTTTCAAAAGCTGCCAGGTAGCAAGTGACAGGAATGGCTTCTATACCACAGCTGTGGCCACTCAGCGGTTGTACTGAGGGCTCATTCCCACTTACATTTAAACCAGTTTGCGATTCACCTTCACTCCGTGTCAGCAAATCAGTTCCAAAAGGTCCATTGTTCTCACTCTGAAAGCAGATCTTTACATTATTCCCTTGTTATTGTTTCTTTTTTGGGACAATTATCGTTCCCATTAGTTTGTGCTGCTTCAAAATGCATGTCAATCATCTGCATGTCATCGGTGATGCAAACAGTGAGGATGGGACCATTCCAGGCACAGAGTGAGGTGACTTTAGCAACTGAGCCTTCTTCTTTCCCTCAGCAACCGAGGCTGATCAAGCACACCATTTGCCCTTTGAGCAGCCCTGCTTGGGAACTATATTTAATTTAAAAACAAAAACTGTCAGGATATGCAGTCCATTGGTTTTGCAACTACTTGCCTCAGTGAGCTGAAAAGTCTGATTGTAATTGCAAGTAGTTTCAAATACAATAGGTTGCATATTTTGTCAATTTTTTATTATATATATATATATATATATATATATAGAGAGAGAGAGAGAGAGAGAGAGAGAGGCTCTAGTGGTTAAGACACTGACAAGATTGGCAGGTTGGCAGTTCGAGGCCTGGGTGCTGCATGATGGGGTGAGCTCCCATCACAAATCCCAGCTTCTGCCAACCTAGCAGTTTGAAATCATGCAAATACAAGTAGATAAATAGGGACCACTTTGGTGGGAAGGTAAACAGCGTTCTCTGCAATCATGCTGCTGCATGATCACAGAGTAGTCTCTAAGAACACTGGCTCTTTGGCTTAGTAATGGAGATTAGCACCGCCCCGGGCACGACTTGATAACCTTGTCAATGGGGAATACTTTACCTTTACCTCTCTCTCTCTCTATATATATATATATAAATACATACATACACACACACACACACTCACATATATCATGTGGCCATAGGGCACACCACAAGCACAAAGGCAGCATTGAAAGGGGAGGAAATGGCTGATTTCCCAAAAACTGAAGAGGGATGGTAAACACCCCTCTGCCATTAGTCCCTCCCCTCCAGAATGATGCATTCAGATGTCATTCCCACTGGTTGAACACACTTCAGAGTAGATTATTTTCAAAAGAACCACCAAAAAACTAGTGTCAGGAAACAGTGGGTTTTTTGCATTTGCCTTGCTTCATCACAATTGAAACTGAGCACAGTAGGATCAGAACCGGTTTCAAGTGGGAACGACGGTCATATAACCTGATCAGCAATTCACTTTAAATCATGGTGGGAATGAGGCCTGAGTGAGAGGGCCCTAGTTTCAAATAGTAACCTCCCCCCATTGAATCCCATGACTTAAACAGCATACCTCTTGCCCTCAGCAACTGATGTGTCATTAAAATGAACATATTTTGAGCACGCTACCTGGCTTCCACTGTTCCTTGCATTCAGCTATGCCCTCCCCACCCCAATTCTGCTTAAGTAAGACTCCCAGCTCTGTTTGTTTCTTGCCCTCTTTGGATTGCACCCTCAGGAGCAATAATAGCGCTTAGAGAGGGAGGCAGTTGCTAGGGGATGGGATGCAAGGGGGGATCAGTGATGGCTTTGTGTAGGGAATGACACCTACAGTCCTTCTTGAGCCTGCTGCCATGGAGACAAAGTTTTCTGTCTTTGTACAAAGAAAGTGATGTTTGGATTGCTGCCCCCATTAGCAAACAGGAGCAATCCTGGGGCAGGCACACTTGGTGTGTCTCCCAAGGAAACATCTCTCACCAACCGACTGCGCAATGGCATTTTCTCTTTTTCTGGACAGAGGAGCAGCCCTTTGCTCTGGGGCTATACATCATTTTGAATGAAACTTGAAGAAGCTTCAGGGAGGGAAGAGATGGAAAGCTGGGAGCTCAATGCTGCAGGAGCCAGACCGGACCCAAATCATCTGCAACTACAACACCCATGAAGCCAGATAGATTCACATGGTCACAGAAGGCAGAAAATGTAACTGTCACAAGGGATGCAGACAAATGCAATACACCGTGAGAGCACATTTCTGTTTGCTACAGAGCAATCACTTTCACAGAATATTTTTGATGCTAATGCTTGCCATAGAATCTGATTCATCTTTTAAACAATCCCATGTTGCAAAGCATTCTAAGATATGCATTCAGACAGTGCAGGGCACTGATGAGATCTATTTGCCTTCATCTGTTTCTCGAGTGTAAACTGATTTTGCACCCTACATCACATTCAACACGGTCTTGGTCTAGGTACTGTTGAGGAAAATTGGTAGTGGAAAGTATGGGATCAGAAGGTCATATTGATGCATCTTTTAGTTTTATCAAACCTCAAATTAACAAAACAAAACAAAACAAAAAAACCAAAAACCAAACAAAACTAAACAGCCACAGGAATTTCTCCTCTCTGGGGTTCATGGGCATTTTAGAAGTTGGTATTTTTACTGTTCCAGAGAACATGTTTGAGCGTTGTGGCCTACCCAGTTTAGAGTATCTTCCTGGAAGCTGCTTTCTCCAGTTGTCTGCCTTGGTGTCTGGTGAGGAAACACACCCCCAACTGGATTAATCTTTCTTGGTTTAAGAGGATCTTTCACTATCTGTGGACCCTCTGGCATCTTTCCTGGCTGATGAAGAAGCAAAGGTAAATCAAAGAATCATATTCTGCTTTCAGCTTACTTTGACCAACCACATTTGAACCTGCCTTCAGAGATAAATGGTTGTGTCCTTTGACTTTGGGTTTCCTCCTGTTCTCTTCCTGTTGCCTTAACTCTCCCTGTATTTTGGATTTTTTTAAAAAAAAATCTGCTGAGATGTTCCAGGCCCAACAGAGAACAACATGAACACCATTATACTAGATTAACTCTCAAAACTGGTGCCTTCCAGGTTTGCAACTCCCATCATCCACCACTAGCATGGGATTGATGGGGAATGTCAACCAGACACATTAGTAGGGCACCAGGGTGGGGAAAGCTACATTAGGCAGAGCAATGGACTTTCATCTGCCAACCCATAAGGAGCAGTAGCATATTTTAGAGGCTATGCATGAAAATCCTAATGTCAAACACTGATGGTAAGTACTTCAGAAGTTATGAACACTGAGAGCAGAAACAGTGGATGCAAAATGCTGACAGATTTTTAAAATTCTGACCTTCCACTATAAACTCTGCCCATTTTGCTCTCTATCAGCTGTCCTCAGTTAATATGTACTTGCCACACTCTCAAAGCATTGCCTATTTATATCTGAAGAATACCCAGCACTTTCTTGGCAACCAACTGCACACAGTCCTTTCCTTATACTCTCATAGAGGCAGGAAGGAAAGGAGCTGGACATGTAAATGAGAGGTCTGATTTGAATCAATAAATGAAATCAAATAAAAGAAGTGAAATCATGATGGCTTGGTAGACCCATTCATTTCAGAGTACAGGAAAAGCTATTTACAATCAGACAGTTTGACCTTATTTTCCCTTCTCTTGGTTAGGAGCGGCCCAAAGGGCAGTATACATGTGATGAGTCTTTGTGCTGGATGTGGTTCCTTTGTGACAGTTTCTGTAGTACAAGTGTGAGGAATGTGCAGCTCTCCATATGCTCCTGGGTTATAATGCCCATCAGCTCAAGCCATATGGCCACTGGCCAGGGATGATGGGCATCCCAGTCCGGCATCTGCCAGGAGGGCCACACATCCCCTGTCTTTAGGTAGAAGGTGCACAGTTCGCTATGTTGAGGATAATGTAAACTTTTTGCCAGTGTAGGCACCTGTCTCAACAATGGGCCTGGAAATATTCCTAGCAAGTAAAGAAATCCTGAATGGTGGTGACAAGAGACCCACAGAAAGAAGAGGCCACTGTCTTGAATCAAGACTCTCAATTCAAGGCCTGCCAGGGTGGGTGAGGGGCCTGTGTGCAGCCTAAGCAGTGATGTGACCTGAATATCTAAGAGGACAGGAGGGAATGGATGGAAGCTGCTATTCATGCAGTGCTTTCCCCCTGCTGGTTTACCCTGAGCAAGGGCCAAGCAAGAACAATGCCTGGTTTGTTTCAATGGCTCCTGGTTGGTTAGAGATCTGGGGGTGGAGAATGGATTGGGGGGAGGGAGGGAGAGATACCATCCAAGAAGACCAAGCCTGGCTGGAATACTGCAGAGCTTTTTGGGGGGAGGTGGGGAAGGCTAGTGTGCCTTAACATTTCCAAAGACACTGGGGCTAGGAATGGGTAGCCAGAATGGCAAGCCTTCTTTACTCAACTGCATAAGAGAAAGCATACTATGTTAGTTCTACTGGGAGTTTGAGGTCAGATTGCTACTTCTGGAAGTAAAATAGGATCTGAGGTGATTCCAGTAGCCAAGGGCCAGGTGCAAATATTTGCATAGCTACCAATACTGGATTATGGATGGACAGTTAATTACCTAAGAACAAATGATTCTATGATCCTTGGGTGGCAGCTTTGCCAAAATGCCACGTACACAAGTGAAAAAGCAGAAACACCAAATGAGAGCAGTTGAATTGTGTTGGAAATACATTACATTACATTCTAGGATCTTGTTCTGTTTTTTATTAGAGTCCCCACGATCATAACCCTGTGCCAGGAGACCTGCACTTAGCATTAAATACTCCTGAGCCCAGAAATGTGTGCTGAGTACTAGAACTGAACAGAGTTCACAGTCGTTCCAAACAAAAATATTGATTAACTCAAGTTTGCTTCATTTTAGTTGAATAATTTTGGTGGACTGGAGGGAAGATAATCATCTTTTTAACATATCAAATATTTTCCAATCTACTGAAGATATATCAGATCTGCTAATCGATTCTTCCTTTTGCCCATCTTCGCAATAGAAAAATCACAGAGTTAACAATGAACCAGCACAGGCTTTGAAAACAATTTGGCTAGTGCTTTTCATTTCAAACTGTGTTCAATGAACACCAAGTTTCCTTGGTATTAGAAGATCCTGAGTAAGATCATTAACAGCTCATCACTATTTTACCTGTTTCTTTACATCATAGTTGTAAGATGTAAAGAAGACCCTGTGTGCAGTTAAGAAGACTCTGTGTGCAGTTAATTGTAAGAATTAAAAACCAAAATTAAAGACCATGATGTTTGGGCCAGGTAAGCCTCTGGGGAAGGCACCACAAGATAGATCCTTTTTCTGGCAGAAATCCCCAATGTTTCATTTGGTGGGGCACTGAAAGTCCTCATCCTTTCCTGCCTCACAAATACAAAATATTGGGTATGTTTGATAGATCATGTATATTTAAGTGATGTAAAGAATGGTGAAGCTTGAATTAAAGTATAGCCAGAATGTTTCTCACAATCCGTTGCAACAAGGAATGATTCCACTGCAAATCACAAAAAGTACCTTAGTAAACAATTCAAGTTGGGATGAAGACAGGCAAGGAAGAACAGATGGGTTGATTAAGCTAATAGCTACTGTAGGACTAGGAATTTGGCTGTCCAGATGTTGTTACTCATCCCAAACAGCAGATAACAGAAGCTAGAACCAAACAATATCTGGACAGTCACAAATCCCTCTCCATGAATTACAGTTGTCCTTTCCCCTTCACAGACTTCGAGTCCACGGTCTCACTCTTCGCAGGGAGGGACAAGTGCCTATGTTTAAAATTAGTTTCAATGGGGCTCCAATATTAGTAAGCCACCATTTCATGGGGGGTCTGGAATGGATCCCCGGCAAATTGGGAGGGCAACTTTACTGACAAGGTGGGCGGCAAGTTGGTATCTTTTCATACTCAGAAAAGGCTATGCTGGCTGGAGGTGATGTAACTTCTACTCCAAAACCTTCAGAAAGGCAGGAAGGTGTGTGCCTTGCAATGGTTTCATCAGACCCTATTTGTGAGTTTCCCCAGAGACATTCAGTCAATATATGGTTTTCTGGCCCTATTCCAGAACATCAATTCTTATGTTTATTTTTTTTAAGTTACCATGGATCAGAAATTGAACTAAAGTTAAAAATTAAGTGAAAAAAAATTGGAGTCTCACTAGAACTTACAAATCTACTTAGCATATGAAAAAAGTACTGCTAATAAGGCAAATTCCAGAAGGATAGCTATATTCATCTGTAGCAACGTGAACACATTTTTGGCAAAGTGAGATACATCTTAGAGACTAATACAATTGCAGTGCCTGATCTCCCAGCAGAACATTGTCAGTTCATTTAATTAAGAATTCACTCTTTGCTCTTGGCTCAACGGTGGTCACCTTGGTGGTCTCAGGTTCACTCCCATTGTTTAGAGTGGTAACTGGCTACTTCACCACCCATGACAGGCCTAGAATGCCGAAAGCCATCCAGAAAAAGGGAGAAAAACCCATACCAAATCTTTACCCACTCAGGAAGCATAGGGATAATTGATGCACAGGAGTATCAATGTACACAGAGGCACAGACAGACAGCGTATGCATCCTGTGTTGCAGGAGAAAATCTTTGATTGAGTCTAGCCAAAAGGTTGCTTGAATCTTTGCTGCCAGGGCAAAATACAGCTTTATGAAAATCTGGGTGGATGTTGAGGCCACCCAAGGCAAGACACCTTTCCCACACACTGAATTGATTGAAAATTATGATCATTGTGGTTGCTCTGAAATGCACAATTTCCAGTACTCATTCTACCAGTGGAATGTTAAAAACTAGATAGCGAATTCTGAATAACCAGAATCCTGTTTTTATTCTGAACTTGTGTGTGTTTTAAACTGTTGCTTCATCATGGTTCCGCAATATCACGAAAGCAAAGAATTCTAAGGGTCATCTAGATTTCAAAGGATTTTCATGTAGATTTCAAAGGAATTCCAAGGGTCATCTAGTTCACTCACTTGCCAGCAGAGGAATTCACAACATAGATCTAAATAGCTGTTCCCTGGTTAGTACTTGGATGGGAGACTGCCAACAAATTCCCAGTGCCGCAAGTTATATTTCAGAAGAAGAAACTGGCAACCTTTGAGTATTCCTTGCCGAAGAACACCCTATGAAATTCATGGGATTATCATAAATCAGCAGGCAACTTGTAGGCACACACACACACAGCCTTCAAGGCTAGAAAGATTGGCTTGCTAAACTAAGTCTGTAGGTGGCAGTAGATTCAAACAAAGTGAGTGTGAAAGAGTACATGACCCAGTTCACAGCAAAGAGGACCACAGTGCAAACACCACCAACACAAAATTGTTAATTTATTGTTATTAGGAGGCAAAAAAAGTACTGTTACAAGATTCATTTCCCAACAGAGAAGGTCAAAATATGAGCCAAAATATATTTTAAAAAAGGAATAAATGACACTTTACAGTTCATTAAATTAAAAAAAGTAAAATATCTCCTTGTGCAATTCCGTGAAAACAAGAATAGAGGGGGTGGGAAGAAAAGATGCAATTAGAAAGCCTCCACCCTCCCCACCTCACAAGCAACTCTGCTCAGGAAAGGGTCAAGCAAGGGCAGGAAGGGCTGTGCAGTCTCACACCTGTCCATTGCTTGAGCAGGGCAGGGGAAGACATGGCCACATGTGGCCTATAATCAGCTGCCCTTAACAGGGAGACAAAGGGGCTAACACATGAAGCCTGATAACTCTTCCTATAGCCCCCTTCCTAGATACCCTGCTGCAGTTGCTAGAAATCTCAAGGTGCAAAGACAGCTAACACATGACAGTGGCCGGCTCTGCCAGTCTGCATGAACCTCCTTGGTCAGGAATATCCCCTTCCCCACTTCCTACCACTGCCCATTAGCTAGAAACTCTAATCCTGTTTTGTCTAGCACATGATGAAGCACAACTTTCTCAAGCAAATTTGTGTGCACACACAAAAGGCCAAGATTCCCCTGATCCTGTTCAACTGTCTTAACTTAGGACCAAAAAGGCCTCACGCCTACTAACAGTCATTGCTCTTAAAGAGACTAGGCTATGGGGTGTGAAAACACTTGCAAACTGGACAGAGTGTCATCTCCATCTTCTGTCATTTCTGCTCTATAATACACATCAAGGAAGTCTACAATCTGAAGCAAGCACCCCAAGAGAACCTGTGCATAAAGTAGTCCACCTCACATAAGCTGAAAAATCCACAAGGGATTTTTTTGTGAAGGGAAGGCTTAGGAACAGAGTCTCCATGAGCCCTGGCACTTCAGATTTGGTTTCTTTGGCAGCACACAAAATAAACTAGGCCAAGATGGTGCCTTTACACAACCATTTTGTATGTGTGTTTGTGTGTGTGCGTCACATTCCTTACTTCTGCTTGGGTGCTGACCCAAGAAAGACTCTAGCCTGAAAGGGAAGGGAGATTGGCAAACAGGCTTGCAAAAACTGAAAGCCTCAATCTACACCAGATATGAGTTGGTGCAGGACAGAGGCAGCTGATGATACTCAGGTTATCTCAGGAGCAAGCTGAGAGAGAAAGAGAAACCTCATATAGTGTGAACTTCACATCCTGCTGTTTGAAAAACCACAGAGTTGCTTTTTAACTGACCCAGGTTTTGGGGGCAGGGGGAATGAGATGGCACTGACTTGTCTCTAAAGCCTCAAACCAGAAGACTAAATGTGAACAATACTGCTCTATGAGCCTTTCCCAGGGGCTCATCCTACACCCGTACCACTGCGCAGCTTGGAGCAACAGAGAAAGAAGCAGAGAGGGCAGATTCTGACACAGAGGGAGAAAGAAGGGAGGAGGTCTCTTAGATCCAAAGTCATGCTCCATTCCCAGCAAGGGCCCAACTGCCCTGTGGCTGCTTGTTAACACTCCCAATACTGTGTTTGGTAGTTCCCTGCCCCATCTTGTTTGTCACTGCCCCTTTGACAGCTCACAGGCCCCTTTTAGTAACAGTGTTAATTGCTTAAATTAAAAAATTAATATATATATATACATATATATATATATACTGTACACACACCAACAACAACAGAACAGTGCCAAAACCAGAGTAAGGAGCAAAGAGAGAGGGGCAGACAGTTTCTTTACAATAAAAACAGGAGTTCAATCTCAGCAGAAGAGGAGTCTGGGGTCCCCTAAAAATACCCATCTATGGAAAGGAAGTTGGGCAAGAGGGATGGAAAGAGCAGGAGATGGGAAAAAGAGAAGGAGGAGGTGCGTTTGGGCTTTTACAATGGCATCTTCCCGATCCAAGATCTGGCCAAAGGGCTCTCAGCTTCGCCGGGACTTTGAGTGCTGAATAAGCCACTGTAGGGTGATGTCTGTCAAATACAAGATGCAATTAATGAGCACAAAGGGGAAAAAAGATACACCAGCCTGTCTGTTGCTTAGTTGGAGGTAAGGGAAACATGCAGATGGCTCACAGCTACACAGAGAAGTTTCCCCAAATACTGAGGCCAACTTCTTGATCCATTCTTGCAACTCAATTGCCAACCCATCCCCGACTCATTCTCCATACAGAGAATGACCCTTGTATATGAGTGAACTACACTCTCTGTCTCCTGACCTAAAATAGCCCTTCCTGCCCCATTATTTGATGTACAGAGGGAGAAGGCACCAACTCAGTGAACTATTATAAAAATCAGTCTCACAATTCAAAGGTTTTGACTCAGGCTGCTTACATATTGCAAAACCATTAACTGGACATGTGGTAGACCCTCTTCATTGAAGTTTAGACATGACTTGACATTTTACCCCCGACTCCCACCCCCTAACAATATCCTTCAGGTTGTCAGGCACTCTGATCCTATAATCTCCCCCTTCCCTTTTTCACTTACCAATGTTGTCCTTTTCTTTGCAAGAGATTGAATAGCAACAGATCTCTCGATCCTGGATGGCAGATAGGTTCCTGCAAGAGAAACAGAAGTAAAAGAGATCAAACTTCCTTGGAGAAAAGCACCACACACAGAGTAACTGCAATGAGCAATTCCCATTCCTGAGCACCTGTGCAAATGATAAGGATCCAATTCAGTTTTTCTTGTTATGAATGTTGGGGGAACAAGCTCATGCCTATTCCTTTTCCCCATGTCTGTCCCATAGGAATAGCATGCATAATCCACATTCAATCTGATTTGGGGCTTTTAGGTCTCACAAACACACGTATTTAAAATATTTTAAAACTGCCTTTAACAGCAAAAGCACCTTGAAGGTGGTTTCCAGGATAAAATATAAAATAAAAAAATTAAATATTAATGAAAGCCAGAGAGATAATCAAACAAATATAGTGCCCCCACATATAAGTTAGTTACAAAGCCCTAGAAAGGACTTATAAGCCTGAGTGTGCTATTAAAAATATTTCCTAATTCTGACTTCTTCCTTCCTGGAAAAATCAATTTCATCAAATTCACTCACTTCTGTTCTCTGGTGAGTATCATGAGCAGTTAATCTATTTTCCAACTCGGAAGTAGCAGAAGTAGACAGATACTGTCTGCCAGCAATCTTTTTCCAACTCCAAAGTCTGAAGAAAGCTGTAGATTGTTTGGTAGCTGCATAGAGAAGCAGCCCAAAGGAACTTAGCTATACTAGGCCAAACAAGCAACCGTCACTGGACTGTTCTACTGCAGATGAGAAAAAGTGGGAGGGCACTGATCACCAGTGCACAAAGGCACACTGGGAATTTTAAAGCAGTGGGAGCCAACCGCACCTGGCCTCTCAGAAATGTAGTGGTATGAGGAGAAAATGTGCACACCACCGTCTGAAAGTGCCTGCAGATCTTCAGACAGTGGTGCCCAAAAGCACTCTCTTTGCCCAGCCTCATCTGCTTCAATTTTGGCTTTGTCAGCAAGAGACAAACATTCTGATGTGGTTAGAATGAGCTCAGTTACATCTCCCCTGTGATGAAAAGCGGTGTTATTGTAAGATGCTGAAAAATACTGGATGCAAGTTCTCAAAATGTTATTTCCACAGGACAACAAGGGAAAAAAGGTAGTGTGATGTGTGTCAAGATTTCAGACAGAACAAAGATGAGAAGCTATGCTTCCTCTCTCCCCACAACCTTCTTCTAATTTTGCTTTCTTGAATTCTCTCTCTATTTTAGCAGGTGATTGTCATATAAGGATCCTGTAGTACTTGACCTCAGCTCAACCACATCAGTTGGTGATAACCAGGCCTGCTTCTGCCGCCACCATGTGGTACAAGCAGGGTATATCTCAAAGTATTTAAAAAACTCATACACCTCCTGCTGACTACACAATTTATCCAGCTTTTACATTTCCCTTAAAACTTAAGTTTTCAGGAGCAAATTGTGAGGCCTTATGCAAGTTCTATCATCAATGCAACAATAATTGGGAAAAATATCATGAAAAGTATCTTGAAAATAGGAAAGCTGACATAAGCTTTTATAAGACACATAAAGTGCACAAGAGAGAATATGTGAGAGAGTGAAAACAACTGGACAAATCCCTAAGAAAATTAAAGTGATGCATACATTAATTATGCATCTGTATATGTCAGAAGACAGTTGCAAACAACTTCCAAGTATGCCTTGCCTAAAAAAAACCTTATGGAGTTCATGAGGTTGTTACACACACACTAATGATATGTCCAAAATGGACACAGTAGAAAATTTAATAGCCATTTTATCCTACATTCCAGATGGCTTCCACTATCTCTATACTTCCTTAGTGTACAGAGCCTCTGAATGCATGATTCTTGTTGTCTGCTCAGACAATGTTACTACAAATCTTCTTTCAACCATATTCTCAGATGCTCATTCACCTGCTCACTGTACCATATGCCATCCTCTGACAACAACGCTGATTACATAGAACAAACTGATTACACAGAACAAACAGATGTGGCCCCACACAAATCTGACTAATTAATATAGGGGCCTCCTTTGAGAATGCGAGAGCAACAGCACCAACAGTGCAAATACTCACATTTTCTCAATGAGCTCCTTCTCATCCAAGGCACCAGGGAGATCTCGCTTGTTCCCAAGAACTAGGACCTGCAAAGGAAGAAGCCATAGATCTCAGCTCAATTCACACAGGTAACTGTCAACTTCTGGAACAGTTGGGGGAAGTTCTATTGGTCAGCACCTATGGTCTCAAGGAAACTTGACAATGTCAAACAACAGAATCTGATAGTAACTGAGGGAACTTTTACCAAGCAGGGATTCGGGTGAGGAAAAGCTAGTTTTCTGATGAGCAATGGCTCTCAAGGAGGACAAAGATATAATACAGGAAGGTTTAATCACATACCATGTTCCTGAACAGTAGAAAAACTCAAGGAAAACAGTGGCACAGTGATTAGATTAGAGCAATCTTGAAACACGGGCATTTTAGCTCAAACAAATGGTGGTGTTTTTTATGCATCTCCCCATACTTTAAGAAACACAAATAATGTTTATACTTGGTAAGTCGTGCAGAGAATCTGTGAGTGAAGCTTAAGGTCATAAAGTTATACCTCTGCAAAAAAAAGTTAAACTTTTGATATAGATACACCAACTACAGCTTTCTTTAGATAAGTGACCTTACAAAAATTAATATTCTTTCAAGATTAGAGGTTATTTTTGTTAAATACATGGGAAGCCTATAATAATAATAATAATAATAATAATAATAATAATAATAATAAATAAATTTTATTTATAGCCTGCCTCTTCCTGCAGATCGAGGCGGGTTACAACAAATAAGGATAACAATAAAATACAAATATACAATTAAAATCCACATTTCTAAATAATCCTCTACCCCAACCTCCTCCCAATCATAAAAAAGAAGCAAACTAAAAACAATGATAATATAAAATGAATAACAATATAAAATACTAATTAAAAGCACAAGAAATAACAAATTAGTTAAAATTAGAGGTAATTAGAGGCGAGACATCTATCTTTCTTGGGGTAGATGGGGGATATCATTATCAGTGGAGGGGAGGCTAATCTGGAATGGCCTGCCGGAAGAGATCCATCTTAACAGCCTTTTTAAAGGCTTCTAGAGTGGTAATGTGATGGATCTCCTCTGGCAGGCTGTTCCATAACCCAAGAGTGGCAGATGAAAAGGCCCTCTGGGTTACCACAGCCAATCTGGTCTTCTTGGGCTGCAGTAAATTCTTCCCAATTTTTTCTTTTGTTGTTATTTGCTGTCAAGCCAACTTCAGCTTATGGCTACACTATGATTGAGAAACCTCTGTCCCACTCAGATCTTGCAAACTAAGGGCCATCACTTCCCTGACTGAATCATTCCACCTATAGTGAAATAGGTGGAATGAGTCCAAATCCTCTGGAACAGATACATTCAGGGAAAGCGAAAGGACATATTTTGTTGTTGTTAACTGCTGTCCAGTCAACTTCAACTTGTGGCTATGTTAGAAATGAGAGACTTCCATCATCTTATTATCAACAGCCCTGCTCAGGTCTTGCAAACTCAGGGCCATGGAGTCTATCCATCTGTAACATAGTCTTCCTACTGCCTCTTACCTTACCAAAAATTGTAGAGTTATGTCATCTCATGATATGTCTAAAGTACAACAGCCTCAGTTTAGTCGTCTTGGCTTCTAATGCGAGGTCTGTCTGATTTGTTCTACAACCCATTCATTTCTCTTTTTAGCAGCCCCAAATATCTTTAGAACTCATCTCCAGCATCACATTTCAAATTTTCTTCCCGTCAGCTTTCTGTACATTATACCCAAATTTCCAAAAACATAACTGTCATATTAAGTTTTAAATATTTTTGAACATAATATTATCATAACATTTAAGCCAAATGTCCTAAATCAGGTAACACTGTTGAGAGCACTGGAAAAAATTCCAATTTTTTTTTTCCTGAGAGCCCACACCATTGTTTGTACCTCTCAATGTTTTGTCAGCTAGTAACTCACAATACTCCATGTCTAGCAGGCGGATGAGTAAGTGTCACAAAAGGAAGAACTAAAATAACAAGTTAAATCTATTCAGAAGCCCCTCTTAAGAGCCTGCTTGATAAATTTAACTTATGATTTCACTTAGCCCTACTGGTGCCTCCACATGTGCAAAGAAAGCAACAAAACCTTTTCTCATATTAGTAGAGAAGGGCTGGTGATGGTTAAGATGATGCTCTACTTTGGAAAAATTTGGTAGATGAAGTACTTAAAAATTATTGCACAATAAACAAAGATAGAGAAGAAATCAAGCAAAAAAGGTCTTTTTTATATAAATATTTCTCTTTGAAGGAGTACATAATTGAAATAAATTTACAGCTATCTAACAGAAGAACAGACAAAGGTAACCAAAACACAATTGATATGAACATTCATTTTAGATAAAATTCTCTGTGGATGAGGACATATGGAAGGAGGACATATGGGGGGAGATTAATATTAATGAAGAACATCTGTGATCAGTCTTAAATGCACTCCCCAGTGGCAACAAGCACACTTCTAAACAACGAAAAAAAAATGCCCAAGCATCTAGCCATCCAAATGAATACCTCTTGCTTTTTATTGAAATTAACAGTTGCCTATCTTACTGCAGGATAGTTCAGATGGCTATTTGTGAACTTTTCTAAATAACAATTTTTTAATGCAAACTATTAGCTACTATGAGCTTCTGTGAGGAACGGTGGGATATAAATGATTTTTTTAAAAATTACCAAGTTACATATAAGGCAAAAGCTAAACAGTATTCACTTTGCATACAAAGTTCTGGCCTTAGTATTCAGGGTCTGTTTGTGCAGTACTGTCCTTTTATATTCCAAATACAATATACTTTCCATCTGCCCAATTCACAGTAATAGATCTTCCATATTCCCTTCTAAGTTTGGCCTCTTCCAAGGCTCAACTATTTACATCTTAGAAAGAGATATGTCATCAATACTATGTGGTAGAGGAAACCATGAAGACACAGGACAGGTCTACTCCAGGATACAGAAGCTGACAATTATCCAGCACACACTGAGAAGGCATCTTGCCTTCTGCAGCACTTTGAACAGAGGCAGGTAACTGTTGGAGGCTAGGGATCCACATTACCCCCACTCCTCATGAGACCCTAGAGAGTTGTGAAATCACCATATCTGTTTTTAGGGCTCTTCCTGGTCCAAAATGTGGAGCATTTAAGGTTTTAAAAAAGTGTTGATCCCCCCCCCCCCCCATATCTTTTGATTCCTGGGAGGGCACCCCTGACTTACAGGAATGCCCTGGAGCTGTGGCTTATCAAGCAGGTTGTGAAGTTCATTCTTTGAGGCTTCAATCTTCTCCAGGTCTGCAGCATCTACCATATATCTGGAAGGAAACAAGGACATCAGTTAGTGCTGAGCTCAACAAGAAAGAGGTGCTGCTGCAGAGATAAGCTATGGCCACAAGGAGGAAACAAAATTAATACTGCACATACTTGACCAAGGAGGTGATTTACTCTGAATCTTTGTCTCATCCACTAACTGGATATATTTCCCAATAGAGACAGCCAAAACAATGAACCAAAATATATCTCAAGGAACTAATGAGATCCTGCATTAAATCCATCAAACTTACCTACTTTCTCCTGGCTGCTACAATATGGGGGCCACACACCCCTGTCTAACTGCTGAAATGCTAGTGCTGCATATTTTTGAAATCTATAGAAACCTCTTCAATTTATATGCTAGTGTGGTGAATCCTTTGTGGATTTTACAGACTTTTTAAAAAATTACAGACTAAAAAAACTTTTTTTTTTTGGTCAGGGCACTGGAATCATAGAATCGGAAGAGACCACAAGGGCCATCCAATCCAACCTCCCTGCCATGCAGGAACTCTCAATCAAAGCATCCCCGACAGATGGCCATCCAGCCTCTGTTTAAAGACCTCCAAAGAAGGGGACTCCACCACATTCCGAGGGAGTGTGTTCCACTGTCGAACAGCCCTTACTGTCAGGAAGAGCCTCCTAATGTTGAGGTCGAATCTCTTTTCCTGTAGCTTGCATCCGTTGGTCCGGGTCCTGTTCTCTGGAGCAGCAGAAAACAAGCTTGCTCCCTCTTTAATATGACACCCCTTTCAAATACTTAAACAGGGTTATCATATCACCTCTTAACCACCTCTTCTCCAGGCTAAACATAGCCAGTTCCCTAAGTTGTTCCTCATAGGGCATGGTTTCCAGACACTTCACCATTTTAGTCACCCTCCTCTGGACACGCTCGTTTCTCAACATCCTTTTTTAACTGTGATGCCCAGAACTGGACACAGTATTCCAGGTGGGGCCTGATCAGAGCAGAATACAGTGGCACTATTACTTCCCTTGATCTAGATCACTATATTTCTACTGATGCAGCCGAGAATTGCATTGGCCTTTTTAGCTGCCGCATCACACTGTTGACTCATGTTCCACTTGTGGTCCACTAGGACTCCTAGATCCCTTTCACACGTAATCATGTTAAGCCAGGTGTCCCCTATCCTATATCTATGCATTTCATTTTTCCGCCCTAAGTGCAGTACCTTACATTTCTCCGTGATGAAATTCACTTTGTTAGCTTTGGCCCAGCTTTCTAATCTATTACGGTCATTTTGAATTTTCATCCTGACCTCTGGGGTATTAACTAATCCTCCTAATTTGGTGTCATCTGCAAATTTGATAAGTATGCTCCCTATTCTTTCATCCAAGTCACTGATAAAGATGTTGAATAGCACTGGGCCCAGAACAGAACCCTGGGGCACCCCACTGGTCACTTCTCTCCAGGATGAGGAGGAGCCATTGTTGAGCACCCTTTGGGTTTGGTCAGTCAACCAATTACAAATCCATGTAACAGTTACCTTGTCTAGCCCACATTTTACTAGCTTGTTTGCCAAAATGTCATGGGGAACCTTGTCAAAGTCCTTACTGAAATCAAGATATACTATATCCACAGCATTCCCTTCATCTACCAAGCTGGTAATTCTATCAAAAAGAGATTAGATTTGTCTGGCATAACTTCTTTCTCTGGAACCCATGTTGACTTTTTATTATTATGGCATTCCCTTCTAAATGTTCACAGACTCTTCGTTTAATTATCTGCTCTAGAATCTTTCCTGGCATTGATGTCAGACTAACTGGACGATAGTTGTTGGGATCCTCTTTTTTTCCCTTTTTGAAGATGGGGACAATATTTGCCCTCTTCCAGTCTGCTAGGACTTCTCCTGTTCTCTAGGAGTTCTCAAAAATTATTGCCAATGGCTCCGATATTACATATGCCAATTCTTTTAATATCCTTGGATGCAGTTCATCTGGTCCTAGAGACTTATATTCATTTAAAGTAACCAGGTATTCCTGCACTACCTCTTTACTTATTCTGTGCTGCATTTCCTCTATTGTCCTCTGCTCCATTTTCCTCAAGTTGTGCACCCTTTTCTTTTTCTGAGAAGACTGAGGCAAAGGTGTTGAGTAGTTCTGCCTTTTCTCTGTCTTCTGTTAGTATTTTGCCATCTTCTCTGAGTAGTGGCCCTACATTTCCTTCTTTTTTTTACTACTCCCCCCTCCCCCTCCGGAACACCTGGCCCCTAGGAGAGCCTTCTTAAGGACGCTGCCAGCCTGACCATCTTGGCTACAGCGAGGAGAGAAGGGGACTCGGTGGTGGGTGGGTGTTTGCACTCCCCCCTCCCCCTCTGGAACACCTGGCCTGACATTTTTGGAGGCTGCGGAGGACTGCTTTTTACTTGCAGCCTCCAATGAAAATGGCCCATGATGCACTTTGATCGGTGGCGCTTTGAGCTGTGGGAGGAGGACTCTGCCGGCCCGTGTAGCCCCAGGAAGAACAGCTGTGCGCCCAGGGAGGAGCTATGACAACACAGCTGTGGCCGGAGCGCGGCCAGGAAGACCTTAAAAGCCCGTCGGCTGTCATCCCTCCCGTAAACGGAGCAGCTGCGGCTGCAACGCGAGTGGGAGGCCGAGGCGGAGGCGCCAGGACCGCCAGGGACAACACCTTCCCCAGCAACACAGCGGTGGCTGGAGAGACTGGGAAGAGTTTATAATCCCTCCCCAGCAACATCTTCCCCGCAATAATGCAATTATGCATCTTATATTGCACATTGTATTTTTATAGTGTATATTGTATATTTTAATAATTGTTTTTTAATTTGTTTGTTAATTTGTTTTGGGGGTGGGGGTGGGTAGGAATGAGGGACGGGATCTTAATGCTGTTATTTGTTTGATGTTTGGGGAGGAGGGAATGATATTGTTTAATTTGTTGTAATTTATTATTGTTGTTCACCGCCTAGATTGGCTTGCCAGAGGGGCGGTATATAAATAAATCATATTATTATTATTATTATTATTATTACTCCAAGAAGCCCTTTTTGTTCTTCTCTAGCAAGCCTGAGTTCATTCTGTGCTTTAGCTTTTCTGACTTTACCCGTACATGTGCTCACTATTTGTTTGAATTCCTCTTTGGTGATTTCCCCTTTCTTCCATTTCTTATACATGTTCCGTTTAAAACTTAGCTCAGTTGTAACTTCCTTATTCATCCAGCCTGGTTTCTTGAGACACCTCCCATTTTTCCTTCTCATTGGAACAGTTTGAAATTGTGCCTTCAGTATCTCCCTTTTGAGAAACTCCCCTCCGTCTTGAACTCCCTTCTCTTTTAGTATTCCTGTCCATGGGATCACCCCCAGTATTTCCCTAAGTTTAGTAAAATCAGCTTTCCAAAAGTCTAGAATGCGTGTCTGACTATGCCTGGCTTCTCCTTTCCACTGTATAATAAACTCCAGGAGGACATGATCACTCCCGCCTATGGATCCAACCACTTGCACCCCATTAACTAAGTCTTCCCTGTTAGTTAGGATCAGATCCAAAATAGCTGACTCCCTTGTTGCCTCTTCCACCTTTTGGACAATGAAACTGTCTTCGAGGTAAGTGAGGAATTTGCTAGACCTTGAGGATATTGCTGAGTTTGACTTCCAGAAAATATCAGGATAGTTGAAGTCACCCATCACTACTACATCCCTCCTTTCTGAGTGTGTGGTCATCTGTTCTATAAAGGCATCATCCAATTCCTCCATCTGACTTGGGGGTCTGTAGTAGACTCCCACAATAACATCCCTGTCGTTTCCTGCCCTTTTAATTTTGATCCAGATGCTCTCCACCTGGGATTGAGGTTCTGGACTTCTTCACTGGTGTAAATATCTCTGACATATCATGCTATTCCTCCTCCTTTCCTGTTTGGCCTATTTCTCTTAAAAAGGTTATACCCCTTTATTTCTACATTCCAATCATGAGATTCATCCCATCAGGTTTCACTGATACCTATTATGTCATATTTCAGGGGTCGGCAACCTACAGCTTGCGGGCCGGGGCCGGCCCGCCAAGGCCTTGGGGCCAGCCCATGGCCGTTCCTGCCGCCGGCGCTACGGCCACCGCGCACGCACCGCCGCTGTGGCCGGGTGCCACCACACCAGCGCCATTTTGGCATCCAAAATGGCGCCCGCGCTTGCGCACACATGCGCACGGCAACGGGCGGCATTTTGGAAGGCCCAACGGCACTGTCGCCGTTGGGCCTTCCGAAATTGCGCTCTGCGTTGCACGCAGATGCAGAGCACCATTTTGGAAGGTTCTGGTGCCGTGTGAATTTGCACAGCACTGCCGCCATTGGGCCTTCTGAAATGGTGCCCCACGTCGTGCGCATGCACGTGCCGTGCAACACACAGCACCATTTCGGAACATCCAACGGCGCTGGCGCCATGCGCATGGCGGCAGCAGGCATTCCGAAATGGCGCCCCCATGTGCGTACGCATGCACACTACGGTGGCCGTTGTGCACATGCGCGTGCACCGGCCCCCAGCGCCATTCTCCTCCACGGACAAAAAAAGTTGCCGACCCCTGTCATATTTGCTTTGCTGTGCTTGCTCTGGGCATTAGTGTTGAGACATTTAAGACCATGTGGCCTCCTACTTGCTGCCTGTGCAATTTTTTTTGCCCCCCATTCTTGGGTCCTTGCACTGTTTGCCTACTTCCCTCTATGAGAGTTTGACTATTTTCTCCAGCTCTTTTACCTTCCAGAATACTGTCTCCCTCCCCCACATAACTCAGTTTAAAGCCTTCCAGATCAAATTTTTGAGACTATTGGCAAAAATGTTTCTGCCAACTGGCATGCAATGCAACCCATCTCTTGCCAAAGGTGGAACTGCAGACCGTGATCCAAGAATCCAAATCGAAAAGGTGATTCTCTCAGAAAACTGAAAAGTGATATTCTTTCTACAATTTTACCAAGAATCCAAACAAACCACGTTCAAAGTCATGAGGATTAGAAAAAAAGGGAAGAGTGCTGTTATGGTTACTTGATTCTGTTTTAATAACACGTTCAGTATACTGTGATCCCTCCACATTCGCTGGCATTAGAAGTGAAGGACCCTGTGAATGTGGGAAAACCGCAAATAAAAAAACACTTTTTTTTCCTATGAGAATACATCTTTAGGCATCTCCAGGTCCTCCAGTTGACCTCCTATGGTAAACATCTGCCAGAGATTGGTTGTAGAATCATGCTGGAGGTCCTACAAATGCCTAGAGAAATATTTTCTCTAGGAATTTCAAGTTTCTCTAGCAAAACCTTATGGTCAACTTCTGGCTGGAGGACCTAGAGATTCCTAGAGAAAACATATTAAAACCACAAATAATCAAATCCGCAAAAGTCAAAGCCACAAAATGTGGAGGGCCAACTGTAGCTGCAGACTTGGGTTCTTAAATCATCTCTGCTGTGTCTTCAAGTTGCTTCCGACATAGCAACTCTATCACAGGATTTTCTGAGGCTGAGAGGGTGTGACTCAGCAAGATCATCCAATGGGTTCCCATAGCCAAGTAGGGAATCAAACCTTGATTTCCAGTCCCAACACTCAAAACTGCTACGCCATCCTGGCTCTCTCATTATCAGATTCCTAAATTATTATGGAAATAGGATTTTATGTTCACTGCCTACAACTTTCTGAATTTCTTAACATATACTAACTTGAATATTCTATGAGCTACTCCCCACCACAATAAGAAACTTTAATATATTTTAAAGAAATGCAATGATTCAGCTGTTGGTTTCACAACAGGAATTTCACTAACCAGAGGCAAACCTTCATCTGTGTTACATTATTCATTAGGCAAAATGTGCTAGGCTTGCTCACCTAAAAAGAAAAAGGCAGCAGGCAGCAAATATGCGATGCTGAGTGTGGATTTTCTGCATGAAATTCTTTTATATTATAATATGTATTCATGAGCACTGGAGTACCTGAGGAGCATGCAGCAATATGGAAGGTTACAAATTAACACTTCTCCAGATGAAGCAGGATATGCAGTGAAAGGGTTTTTAACTGAGCCCAGCCTGCAATGCTTCTAAAGAAATATTTTGTGTGGCATCACAAACCAAGGTGAGAAGAGGCTAAAATCACAGATGAACAGATACCTATTAAGACATCTACACTTTCAGTCTACTTCTTGGTATTTTCCCACTCCAGCTGAATTATAATGATCCAAGATTCAAAATGGAAGTTGCGCTTTAGCCCACAAGATCACTGGGAGCAGAATCTACTCTTTTTGCCCATGAAAAAATCATATATACTGATGCTCTTGTGTGCCTTCAAGTCTTTTCTGACTTATAGCGATCCTGAGGAGACTCCATCATGGGGTTTTCTTGGCATGTTCCTTCAGACGAGGTTTATCATTGCCTTCCTCTGAGGATGAGAGTGTGACTTGCCCAAGGTCACCAAGTGAGTTACCATGGTCGACCACTTTTTCCCCTCTTATTTACCCCATAACCCAGAGTTGTGACAGCTGGCTAAGGGCTGGAAAGTACCCACTCTTGCATTAACAATTCTGAGGAATACAGTCTCCCAGTTACCCCAGATAACTACCTTAGCCAGTCATCCCACCAATGGTCTGGTGGCTTCCACATCAGTAGTGCAGTGAGTCCATTCTTTGATGTAGTCTGAATTTTAAAGGCACTATTCAAGCTACTGAGAGCCAATGTGGTGCAGTGGTTTGAATGCTAGACTACAAGTGTGGAGACCAGGGTTTGAATCCTTGCTCGGCCATTGAAATCCACTGGGTGACTTTAGGCAAGTCACATGCTCTCAACCTCAGAGGAAGACAATGGCAAACTCCCTCTGAACAAATCTTGCCAAGAAAACCCTGGTTGCCTTAGGGCAGGGGTAGGCAACCTTTCCCCTTTAAGGACTGAGGGACTTCAGCTCCCAGAAGCCTCAGCCATGTTGGCCAATAGTCCCATGTTGGCCAATAGCTCCTGGGATTCTGGGAGCTGAAGTCCCTCAGCCCTTAAAGGGGAAAGGTTGCCTACCCCTGCCTTAGGGTCACTTTAAATTGGAAATGACTTGAAGGGACATAACAACAATTCAAAATACTGAACCTATTTTCAGGATAGGCTCTAGCATCTTGTGTTGCTCTTTTAGCATTCAGACTAAATCCCAGAGCAGATTCACCACCCCATTGGTATGGGAACCATCAACTCTCAGTGGTACATGTATTCACATATCAGATTTCTGCCTAATCTAGATTATGTCTCAGCAAACCAGGTCCAGCTCCCTCTTTAAGATCCTGTCTCTCTTAGTTATCAGAGCAAGAGAAGGAAACTAATTATTTCTAACATTAGAAGAAGGGCAGGTTTATGTCCTTCCTGTCACTTGGTTTCTTCTAACTGAAGCATAACAACGAAAATATGGGGCCTAGAATTAAAAAAAAAGCTACCTATAAGCATGAAGCAACTGTAATCCATTTGCCAAACCCTGATACTGAAATACATTTTATAATATATGTCTGAAAACTATTCCAGCAATTAAGGACTCCAAGTTATATATTCTTAGGAACAAGGGATGCCCAATAGGAGATGTTTTTCAAGATTTCAGAGATTAAAATCTGAGTGTGAAAGTAACTGCTGCCTCAAGCAATGCTTGACTAGGCGTATTGGTATCAACACATCTGTACCAACACAGTTGTTCTGCAAAATTCATAGAATCATAGAGTTGGAAGAGACCACAAGGGTCATCCAGTCCAACCCCCTGCCATGCAGGAACTCCCAATCAAAGCATCCCCAACAGATGGCCATCCAGCCTCTGCTTAAAGACCTCTAAGGAGGTAGACTCCATTATACTCCAAGGGAGTGTGTTCCACTGTTGAACAGCCCTTACTGTCAGGAAGTTCCTCCTAATGTTGAGCTGGAATCTCTTTTCCTCTTTTCAGTGTAGAAACCAGCTATGAGTCAGGAACTATGAACAGTTTGTGCTTGGGATGTGCAATCCTAACTCACTCGTATGGAATGAAGATTTCAGGTAAGGTTGGCTTACCCATCAGAAAGTTTCCCATCAGAAATTTTCTATAATGTGCCAATTGTTTCATAACTGAGAATAAAATGAACCTGACAGTAAACAAAAGTCAAAACAAACAAGTTCTTCCATCTAGGCTAGGGGTGGACAAAGTGTAGCCAGTGGTTCACCTGCAGTTCTCCTCCAGGTTGTTTTTGTGGCCCTCAAGGCATGACCGGTGCATACGATTGCCCCCAAATCTTCTTTAGGGGTTGTGGGGACATTTTTGCCTGGTTTGCAGACCCTCAGGGGCATTTTAAGCCCAGAAAATGCCTTTTTTAAAACTGGAAGTAAACTGAAAATAATTTGATGTCATTTCTTATTTTGAACAAAAGGACTAGAAGATGTTGGGATGCATTTGGGGGCAATATTTTTCTCAGTTGAGGTGTGTGTGTCCCATCAAATACTCCTAGGAGACTAATGCAGCATCCTAGCTTCCCAGTTGCTCATCGCTGATCTAGGCATAGGATTTTGAGGACTTCTCTGACAAGTCAACATTTGAATCCCTGAGTATTCAACCATGTTAGTGCTTAATGAGGAAGCTCCTCATCCCTATTTTATTCATTTATCTGGTTTTATTACCTGTTTTCCTCCCAAATAGGACTCAAAAGTGGCTATATGGTACACATGTACAAATTGGTCCTTTCTATGATGAAAACAGCTGCACCTATTAACTCCGAGCATTGCAAATGGAGAATTTCATTTAGTATAATTTTTGAAGTGTGTATTTTTTTCATATTTGGGTTATATAAAATTTGAATGTAATAAACTGTGAAACACCCACACTTTTGAACGGCTCTCCTAGGTTCCATTTCTGCTATCTCCAGTTAAAACAATCAGGTAATGAAAAAGATCTTGTCAGAGACTGTAGAGAGCTGCTGCCAATCAAAACTGAAAATACTGGAGCAGACAAGCAGACCAAAAAATAAAATAAAATAAAATGAACAATAGCTTCTTACAGAATCCCAGGTTCTTTACCAAAAACATTATGCAGCTTGAATAAGGAATATAAATTTCATCTGCTTTATTCTTACAAATAAGGGTAAATACTTGCCTCAGTTGTCTCCCCCTGCAGAGAAAATGAGTATTTCTGTGAATTTTTGCACAGTATTCACACTTCCCGAAGTATTTTGAGATAACATTCAACACAGAAATACATGTAAGGGCTTTCTTTCTAGATAGCCTTGTTTCCCTTCTTTTTTTTTCTATGCAAGACTGCCACTTTTTGTGAAACAAAAACCCCATGGGCTAATATTTGTACAACAATGCTCCTTTTGTACAAAAAAGGCTGCAGTCTTGTGACAAAAAAATGGACTTTTTTATGCAAGATTGTTCTTTTTGGCACAAAATGGCATCAACATCGCTATCTGTGAAACACTGTTTCTTTTTGTTTTTTAAAAACAAAAGCCCATAATTTTCATGCTAAGAACCCACATGTATTTCTATGAGGGATTATTTCCTCAGATACTGTGTGATGTGCAAATAATAGGGAAAACTGCAAAATCTTCTCAGAAAGGTCCTGACAGAACTACAGGAATAGACAGGAATGGAAAGCCCATTCTCAGCCAGGAAACAAATAAGGGAGAACACATTTTAGACTTAAAGGAATCCCCTCTTCCCACTTTTTTTTCACTTTTCCTAGTTTTCCTCCCTCCCTCCACTACTACTAATCATGGGGAAGGGAGAAGGTACCATGCTAAACCACTGGGCATTGATGCCCCATGCTAACTTCTGCATGAGCCATTGTTCATAAACCTACACTGCTCTACGGGCAACCACCAGAGCTTTTAAAAACCCTAAAGGTTAATTGGGATATTTTCTACCCAAAAGAGAATTTCAATTACTTCAAGTCTAATGCTGCATTAAGGATCTGGGTTTAAGGTACACTTCTTGTTTTCCTGACCGCAATTAAAATTTAAGTGTCCTCCAGAATGGGGCTAATCTTGTTGTTTGTTCTTGTGTGCCTTCAAGTTGTTTCTGA
The DNA here is from genome assembly GCA_026167975.1 of Phrynosoma blainvillii. NCBI lineage: Eukaryota > Metazoa > Chordata > Lepidosauria > Squamata > Phrynosomatidae > Phrynosoma > Phrynosoma blainvillii. The sequence continues at coordinate 268,237,252 of JANUYF010000004.1, forward strand.
GATGGCAACCCTAAGGCAAACCAATCGTAGGGTTCCCTTGGCAAGATTTGTTCAGAGAAGGTTTGCCATTGCCTTCCCTGAGACTTGCCCAAGGTCACTAAGTTAGTTGCATGGCTAAGTAAGGAACTGAACAGTAGTCTCCAGAGTGACAGCCAACACTCAAACCATCATGCCTGACAACCAAGTATGCCACTCTGGCTTTGCTGCATCATGGTTTGCAAAAATATCCAGCACAAGCCATATCTTGACCCAATACTTTAGTTATCTTGGTCAAAAATAAATAAAAAAATACCCTAATGGCACAAAGCAACACATTTTTTTGAGCTGGTTATTGCTTGTTTTTAAAATGAAGTCTGTTTATTGTAAGTGGTTGAAATCCATTAATACTATTTTCAAATATGCAGGCAAAAATTCTGTGGAATGCCCACATTGTGGTCTAGTTTGGTGTAGCTTCTGTGACAAAACTAGACTCTGGGAGACCTAAAGTGTCACATTCTAATGTACAAGTGTAAAAAAATTAAAGCCAAGGTTCTGGGAAAGCCAACATTCTGTGGCTAGTTTCAAATTAAGTGTTTTTGCAGTGCTATGGAGTTATAAATTCTATGGACCCATGCTTACAAAGCTCCTATGTGCAGAATGATTGAGACACAGTGCGATACAAAACAGAATTCCTCTTTTCTCTACCCTTTTGACAGTTCCAACAGTCCCCCATCCCAGCTGCCACCAGCATAAAGGAAAAGATGGGATGTTGCCTTCCCTTGTTCTTTGTGAACTGGAAAAATTGTTTAGTCTAAGAGTCTGCATGCTACAGGTTGTAAGCAATCAACAGAGGTACATTTTGTTTCTAGTCTTCTAATAATGAACACAAGAGAACCAAGCCTGGAGAACCATGTGTATGCAAGCCTGAGCAATATTGCTACATAGGTTCAGAAGCACCCAGGTTCAGCATTCTTCTCTGCTGCTAGCAAGAGATTATGGGGGGTTGCAGACTGCCAGAAATAGTGTGAATTCAGTCCACTTTTAGGGTTAGGGTTAGTGCTAGGGAATCATGGGAACTTTTTCTGAGACATTGAGCCTTCTCTGTCAGACAACTCTGATGCCACAATAAAATACAGTTCCCATGGTTCCCTAACTCTAACCCTAACCCTAAAAGTGGACTGAATTCACACTATTTCTGGCAGTCTGCAACCCCCCTATGTTAGGTATATTGAGAAATGGGCCAAGAAAAGCACAGCAGTCATTTTCTCCACATGCCAGAGTGTGGAGAACTTGGTCCATGAGGCAGATAGCAAAGACATGGTAGACGTACAATTAAGAAGCAAAAGGATGATAGCAGGAGCCTTCAACTATCTGGATATTTGCTGGAAGTCAAACTCGGCAAAATCCTCAAGGTCTAGCAAATTCCTCACTTGCCTCGAAGACAATTTCATTGTTCAAAAGGTGGAAGAGGCAACGAGGGAGTCAGCTATTTTGGATCTGATCCTAACTAACAGGGAAGACCTAGTTAATGGGGTGCAAGTGGTTGGATCCTTAGGCGGGAGTGATCATGTCCTCCTGGAGTTTATTATACAGTGGAAAGGAGAAGCCAGGCATAGTCAGACACGCATTCTAGACTTTAGGAAAGCTGATTTTACTAAACTTAGAGAAATACTGAGGGTGATCCCATGGACAGGAATACTAAAAGAGAAGGGAGTTCAAGACGGATGGGAGTTTCTCAAAAGGGATACTGAAGGCACAATTTCAAACCGTGCCAACAAGGAGGAAGAATGGGAGGTGTCTCAAGAAACCAGGATGGATAACTAAGGAACTTGCAACTGAACTATGTTTTAAACGGAATATGTATAAGAAATGGAAAAATGGGGAAATCACCAAAGAGGAATTCAAACAAATAGCTAGCACATGTAGGGGTAAAGTCAGAAAAGCTAAAGCGCAGAATGAAATCAGGCTTGCTGGAGAGGTTAAGAACAATAAAAAGGGCTTTTGGGGGTATGTCAGTAGCAAAAGGAAAAAGAAGGAAATGGTAGGGCCACTGTGTGGAGAAGATGGCAAAAAGTTAACAGGGGACAGAGAAAAGGCAGAATTACTCAACACCTTCTTTGCTTCAGTCTTCTCAGAAAAGGCAAAGGGTGCTCAACTTGAGGATAATGGAGCAGAGGACAGAATAGGAGAATTTCAGCACAGAATAAGTAAAGAGATAGTACAGAAACATCTGGTTAATCTAGATGAATATAAGTCTCCAGGACCAGATGAATTACATCCAAGGGTATTAAAAGAACTGGCAAATGTAATATCAGAACCATTGGCAATAATCTTTGAGAATTCCTGGAAAACAGGAGAGGTCCCAGCGGACTGGAGGAGGGCAAATGTTGTCCCCATCTTCAAAAAGGGGAAAAAAGAGGATCCCAACAATTATCGTCCAGTTAGTCTGACATCAATACCCGGAAAGATTCTGGAGCAGATCATTAAACAGAGAGTCTGTGAACATCTGGAGGATAATTTCATAATCACAAAAAGTCAACATGGGTTTCAGAGAAACAGGTCATGCCAGACAAATCTGATCTCTTTTTTTGATAAAATTACCAGCTTGGTAGATGAAGGGAATGCTGTGGATATAGTATATCTTGATTTCAGTAAGGCCCTTGACAAGGTTCCCCATGACATTCTTGCAAGCAAGTTGGTAAAATGTGGGCTAGACAAAGTAACTGTTACATGGATTTGTATTTGGTTAACTGGTCGAACGCAAAGGGTGCTCAACAATGGCTCCTTTTCAACTTGGAAAGAAGTGACCAGTGGGGTGCCACAGGGCTCTGTCCTGGGCCCAGTGCTATTCAATATCTTTATTAATGACTTGGATGACGGTATTGGGGGCATAGTTATCAAATTTGCAGACGACACCAAATTAGGAGGAGTAGCTAATACCCCAGAGGACAGGATCAAAATTCAAAATGACTTGAACAGACTAGAAAGTTGGGCCAAAGCTAACAAAATGAAATTCAACACAGAGAAATATAAGGTACTGCACTTAGGGCGGAAAAACGAAAAGTACAGATATACGATGGGGGACACCTGGCTGAATGAGACTACCTGTGAAAGGGATCTAGGAATCCAGGTGGACCACAAGTTGAACATGAGTCAACAGTGCGATGCAGCAGCTAAAAAGGCCAATGCAATTTTAGGCTGCATCAGTAGAAGTATAGTGTCTAGATCAAGAGAAGTAATAGTGCCACTCTATTCTGCTTTGGTCCGGCCTCACCTGGAATACTGTGTCCAGTTCTGGGCACCACAATTCAAAAAGGATGTGGAGAAACTGGAGCGTGTCCAAAGGAGGGCAACTAAAATGGTGAAGGGTCTGGAAAGCAAGCCCTATGAGGAACGACTTAGGGAGCTGGGGATGTTTAGCCTGGAGAAGAGAAGGCTGAGAGGTGATATGATAGCCGTGTTTAAATATTTGAAGGGATGTCATATTGAGGAGGGAACAAGCTTGTTTTCTGCTGCTCCAGAGACTAGGACCCGAAACAATGGATGCAAGCTGCAAGAAAAGAGATTCCACCTCAACATTAGGAGGAACTTCCTGACAGTAAGGGCGGTTCGACAGTGGAACACACTCCCTCGGAGAGTAGTGGAGTCTCCTTCCTTGGAGGTCTTTAAGCAGAGGCTGGATGGCCATCTGTCAGGGATGCTTTGATTGGGAGTTCCTGCATGGCAGGGGGTTGGACTGGATGGCCCTTGTGGTCTCTTCCAACTCTATGATTCTATGATTCATTGCTGCTCTAGTCAAACCAGAGAAAGTACTATAGAATGGGCGCCTCCATTCACTGATGCTGCAGTTCTCTTTTTTTAAACACAGGTATCTACTCAAGATGTGAATGCTTTCAAGTGAGATACACTATTAAGTACATCAAGTAGGGAGTTATAAGCAAGGGCTTGCAGGATCTGGGCAAGGCAGTGGAGGATAGGGATTCTTGGAGATGTCTTGTCCACAGGGTCGCTCTGTTATGATGTGATTCAGAGAGCAAAGTACATATTGCTATACACAGAGTTTTTGAAAAAGCATGTTTAAGCAGGCCACTTTGGTTTTTTTAAAAAAGCAGCTACATGGTTTCAGGCCCAGATCTGAATGTGTTAAACTTCAAAATAAAAATGGTCACTTCTGTTTTTAAGCATGTGTGTCACAACGTGTACTTTGGCCTTTTGGCTGTGTCTTCTACAAGAATCATTTAGGAAAGAGGTTCTCCAACTGGCCCCTAATCTCCATTCAGGTGGACCAAAGGGAAAAAAATGAAAAATTGTTAATACAGTAATAACATTACTTCATCATAGCGTTTGTTTTTTTCTTCTGACTATGGAGAAGCTGTTTTGACTAGGACCAGAGTTATCAAAGAGGTGAATATGCTGATGCAGTCTACTAATTTTTCCTTTAAAAATTTACCAACTGAAGGGATCTTTCTCAAAAGCCTGGCCAACGATTTTCATAACACAACACTGGTTTTGGCCATCATGTTGATGGTGGAGGGGGAAAGGTTTGAAAACTATCAAATTAAGACTTTGTTTAGTTCTGTTTTCAGCAAGATGATCAGCAGCTGCTGCTTTCAGTTTTCAGAAAGTATCAGAATGGTTGGAAGTTACTTTGTCTATCTGTACCAGGTACCTCAAAGGAATAAACAGGATTTCATGAAAAACAGAACTCATACAAACCAAAGGGTCAACAAGGAAAAAAGGTCTTGCTGACCGCAGAGAATTCTGCAGCTGCCAAGAAGAGCTCAGCCCTGTCAGTGTCTGAACTGAATGGATGCCTGAGGAATCTTCCTCCTGCTGCCTTCTATGCATCTTGGACAATTCTACAAGCAACTCTTTGTGTCAAAGTGGCCTGATGCAGAAGTGATGTGTGACCTATAACAGCAGTGCAGATAAGAGTGGCATCTAGTGGTTATTAGTGTGTGCTATTACCCACGCATCCCACTAATATGGGCACTCACACACAGTTCAAATACAGGAAGAACTCTGGTATCCAATGGAAGTTCATCATATCATTGTATAACACACAAAGAAACCTGGCATCAGCTCAGAAGTGAAGCCACACCTGTAATGTTGACAAGACATCCCTTACTGATGGAAATTTGATCCAAGTTACAAATGGATAGAGATATATCATACTCTTAACTAGGAAGAGAAGCAGTAAACAAGGGAGAATACATCACTGAAAAGTGGGTAAGATTTTAAAAAGATCTATACCCGCACCAAAAGAAATCCAATAGTTTAGGAAAATGTTAAAAATTAATCTCATCTTTCAACATCAGATATATTCTCAATATCCTCAAGTTTCCATCAGGAGGGGCCATAGCTCAGTGGCAGAGGAAATGTCTCTGTACAAAAGATTTGAGATTAAATGATCAGCATCTCTGGTTAAGAAATTTCAAACAGCACAGAGCTGTAAAGAATGTCTGCTTGAAATTCCTGGAAAGTACTGTCAGCCTAATATATTGGGCTAAAGTGAATCATCAGTGCACTGACTAAAGGTAAAATACATGTGTCTCTCTTGATTTCCAGGTCAGGACAGATACAAAATAACTACTCTTAAGTTTTCAAATTGCATGACTATTTTGACTGCTGCAAAACATTTCAGAATCTAGCACAGATTCCTCAGTTTACAGAATAATCATTCCCCCTTCAAAGGAAGATGAGCAAGGATGGGGAAATCAGAAGCTTGCTGTTTGGACTTCAACTTCCATCAGTATCAAGCAGCATGGCTAAATGGTTAGGAATGATAGGAAATGTACTCCATTAACATCTGAAGAGCCACAGAATCTCCACTCTTGCAAAGCAGGATTTTAGAAACATGAAAGAATCCACTGCCTTTTCTTCTAGCTTGGGGGGGAAGCAGATGGAGGCGCCGGAGATGCCGCCGGACGGAGCGCCGCGGGACCGCAGCCTCCGCACCCCGGCGCTCCTGCGGCATCCCTGGAAGGAGCGCAAAAATAGCACTCCTTCCACAAGACAGGGAAAGTGCGCCCTAAAAGCGTAGGGGGCACTTTCCCTGTCTTTTCCGCCGCAGCGTGTGCAGATGCTGCGGCGAGAGGTTGCCCTCGGCGTGCCGGCCGTGTGGAGGGCCGGCAGCTCCGAGGGCAACCTCGGGAGGAGGAAGGAGCGCTGCGCGTGTGGCTGCTCCTCCTCTTCCGGGCCTCCAAGACGGCTCAATAAGCCGTCTGCCGAGGTCCTTGGTTACATCTGTTATTAAATAACAATTTTCTTTGAGTTTGAGTGACTTGAGCCTACTTTTACTCTACAGATGAATAAAATATCATTGTTATTATGTTAATAGCACTAGTATACAATTTTACAGTGCTTTGTATGCAGCAACTAAACTGATTTAAATTCACTTAGGGCCTTTGCAGACTGCCAGAAATAGTGCAAATTGAGTCCACTTTAAGGGTTAGGGTTAGGGAATCATGGGAACTGTATTTTATTGTGGCACCAGAGCTCTCTGACAGAGAAGGCTCAATGTCTCAGAAAAAAAAAAACAATTCCCATGATTCCCTAGCACTAACCCTAACCCTTAAAGTGGACTCAATTTGCACTATTTCTGGCAGTCTGCAAAGGCTCTTAGATTAGTGTTTGCTCTTAACTTACATTCACATCTAACACTGATCAAATGATAATGGACATATAATAAAGGACACAGCAGATACTATGAATGTCTCAAAATACTAAAAACAGTCACACTCAAGATCATTTCCCCATACTATCTTAGACAGCATTCATTTGCAGATCGCATGGGGCCATTAGTTAACAATTCTAGAAAGTAAATGGGAGCCACACAGGGAACCTGGGAGGCAGAAATGTTGAGATCTCTCACAGTTACAATTATTTTTTAATGAATATAAAATACCAGAACCTTTAATGAACAGAGCTTCATTATTTAGGATTCTGAACTGATCAACATCTGCAAATTATTCTTGAAAACACATCTAGTATACATACCTATCAACAAGATTTTCTGGGTGCCAGGATATGCCCTGCCCCAACAAAGAGAAGAAAGGTTGTAAGAGCTCTCTCTGTTTCTAAAGTGGCTGGATGGCTGGCATCTCCAGGCACACTCTCTAGATTGGAAAACTATGATGATCCCATGGCAACTCTGAGCAGAAGCATGCTGTTTATTTTCTCCTCTGCCAGAGCATCCAAGCTCCAACCATCTAGCAAGATGGTTGTATCTCCAGTGTTCTCCCTCCAGCTAAAAGCAAGGGTTGGCAGAGACATTCTGGTTTGTTCAGCTTTTGCAGATGGAAAGAGAAGCCATTTCATCTCCACAACTCTCCAGCTGAGAGCCAGAGAAGAGTCACAAGGGTCTGTCATAGCTATAGGAGTGACACCAGGAAGCCAAAGCACAGAGAGAAAAAACAATCTTCAGGCTTCCACTCAATTTCATCTTTTTTTTGTTCAGTTCCAATATTGAGAGGAAGACTTAGAATCATCTCACTTTCTATCAGAGCTATTATGGGGTTCGATAACAGACTGAGAACCCAGGAAGGAATTACTTACACTATGGCACTGACTCCACGGCAGTACCGCTCCCACATGCTACGAAAACGAGGCTGGCCCCCAATGTCCCAAAGCTGTGGAAAGAGGAGAAACAGCAAGGAAGAATGCAAATGAGAAGTAGGTGGTGAAAACTTGCTAATCCAAGCATTTTTCTTGATTCACATAAACCCCTATTGCACATATATTCACATATACCCCTACACTTTCTCATACCCCTGCTTCAGGCACCTCACCCACTCTCATTTCACAGCCTATATACCCTGCAGCTATGGAAACAACCTGAAGGGCGATTAAGAGATGCTCAGTTTCCACCGCATGAAAACATTCTCATAGTCATATACTCTTCATGAAACTATGAGATTCTTATGCATTAAATTGTTGTAATCAATTATACTCTACTGGTTATTGTCTTAAAAAAATAAGCAAGAGAACCAATACCTACAGTACCTGAGCACTTTGTGACATTTTTCCATTTATGGAACTGAAGAATTCTAAGATAAACTGTTTACTGACCCAATTGAAAATGTTGACATATCAAATGGATTCCACTGTCACTTCTCTATTTAATATACATTTTGAAAGGAGTTCTCTAAATACCTATTCTCTCTTCTAGGAGAAACCAAATGAATCCTTCACACAACCTACAGCGTACTGGCGTACCTGGAAATGATGATCAAACAATCATCAGAAAGTCCCACCAACTGTGAAACTAGAAAATATCCCTCACCAACCTTTTCTTTTCTTTTTTGTTATTAATAAAAAATCATTTATAAATGACTTATTGACTGAAGCACTGTAAGGTAATTTAGAAAAAGCTCTCAAAAGAACACAAAATTAGTTGATCACATCATAAAAAAAAAGTGGAGAATTAGCAAAAGATCACAGCAACAATAGACTGAACTCAAGTGAAGGGAGGGAGGCTTCACCCTGACTGCCCCCAAATGAAGTTGAACTGTACAACCCCTGTAACCTTAAAAGAAAGATGAACAAAGAATGAAATAGAAAGAAAAGGCCCTCTAAACACATCCCATGAATTCATCACATTAATTCATTAAAAAGCTATTTCAATATTGGAGACCTTGACACCTAAAAGCCACAATAATATTACAAAAGGAAGAAACAGATGGTGTGTACAAAGCAGGTGCTGCTCATTCAACTTCATTAATCTGCTCAAATTTCAAAAAACTCATCTTCAAAGGTATGTTGTCAAGCTGGCAGCTTGCTTAGCGGAAAAAGAAAAACTTTGCCTCTCACCTTTATGGTGACATTCCCCTTGGTGATTTTCCGCATATTAAAGCCCACGGTTGGAATCATATCTTCATTGAACTGCCCCGACTAGAACAAAATAAGAACAGGTCTGTTAGTCATTGATCTTAACAATTATCTGAATGTCTTGATAATTTCTATCTCCCATGTATCACCTCTGCAGATAAGTCTACCTGAGAATAAGGACAGGTTGCACACCTGTAACAGTATTTCTTCGAGTGGTCATCTGCGAATTCACACAAATGGGTTTTGTCTGCGCATGCGCAGCTAGCTCGGAACCTTCTGGAATCACTAGGCAGAAGTTGGATTGCAACTTTTTGGCAGTAGCTCCGCCCACCTCTATATAGGCCCTCGCGTTCCCGCTCGATCCTCAGTTCCAAGTATGTCACTACAAAGCGACAGCAAGGTTATCAACTTAGAGCAGGACACGACTGAGGGGAGGTTGGGCGGGATTTGTGTGAATTCGCAGATGACCACTCGAAGAAATACTGTTACAGGTGTGCAACCTGTCCTTCTTCTTCGTGGTCTCTGCGAATCACACAAATGGATTATTCAGACTAGCAAGTTAATGTCCCTGGAGGAGGGAGTGTCCTGACACAAGGCTTAGAGGTGCAAACAAGAAAGTTTATTGGCACAAAATTAGCCAGGGTAATAGGCACCTGAACCTTCATAGGCATCAGGAATTGATTGTAACCCAACAGTCAGTGAGTTTCAAGTGCAAATGGAATAATAGTAAACAATTGCATAAATTCAAGTCAGAATTCAAGAAGAACCCGTATTAGTAATTCATGAACAATAAATAAACTTTCAATTCAAACATCACTGTATGAACATTTGTACTATAAACCCAGTATTCAATATATATTCATCTTAGTGAGAGCATAACGAAGTTAGTGCAAACGTATATAAGAACATTCAATGAAGTCCCATGAACTTTCAATTGAAACATTCCTGTATGTAAATTGTACTATAAGTCCAGTACTCAATATATTCACTTAGGTGAATGCATAATGGAGTTAGTGCAAACATGTATTAAAACATTCAATGTAGTCCAGATAATAATACTGCTTTCCCAAAGGCAGCGTCTTGCCTGGCTCGTGTGTCCAACCTATAGTGTTTAATAAAAGTCATTGGTTGAGACCAGTCAGCTGCCCTACATACATCTTCTAAGGGAATGCCAAACAGGAAAGCAGATGATGAAGCTACCGCCCTTGTGGAGTGCTCACGCACCTGGCCCGGTGGAGTCTTGCCTGCTAGTTCGTAGCACAAATGGATAGTGGAAGTCACCCACTTGGACAGTCTTTGTGGAGTGACAGGCAGTCCTTTCTTGTGTTCAGAATAACACACCAAAAGTCTCTCCGAGCACCTCAAAGCCAAGGTGCGCTCCAGATAAAAGGACAAAGCCCTATGAACGTCCAGTGTATGCAGTCTTTGTTTGACCTCAGTGGTCGGGTTCGGGGCCAGGGTGGGTAGCACGATGTCCTGGTTGATATGGAAGGCAGACACCACTTTCGGTAAAAAGGTGATGTCAGTACGGCTGGTCCATCCTCAGAGCACATAGCTCACCAGCCCGGCAAGCCGAAGTCAAAGCTACAAGGAACACTGTTTTCCATGTTAAGAGTCTAATGTCAGTAGTAGCCATGGGCTCAAAAGGTTTCGTAGAGCGGTAAGACAGTACCAAGTCCAGGCTCCAAGCCGGCGTCGGTACCGAGGATGGTGGGTGTAGGTTGTTGAGTCCTTTAAGAAACCTCTTGACCAAGGGATCAGAGAAGAAAGACAGTCTGCCCTCCAGCTGGTAATGGGAGCAAATAGCGGAGAGGTAGCATTTAATAGAAGCAAGTGCCACAGGATGGAGGGATCCCTCTGGCTAACAGAAAATCCATAAATTTCCTCCACTTGTAGGAGTAAGATCGCCTGGTAGAAGGGTTCTGGGCTGCCTTAATTATTGACTGCAGATGAGCTGAAAGTGAGCTCAGGGTCAGATTCTCCATGCTACCATAGGTAGAGAGTCTAAATCCGGGTGACGCACCCTGCCCCCGTGCATGGTCAGGAGGTCCAGACAATACTCCAAGCGACAGTAGGTTTCTTGAGAAAGATGCAGAAGTGGAGCAAACCACGGCTGTCTAGGCCACCACGGAGTGATCAAGATGGCATCTGATCTGTCCATTCGCATCTTGGTGAGGACTCTGGTTATGAGTGGAAACAGACAAAACGCGTAAAATTTCCTCCCGCACCACACGAACTGGAAGGCATCGCCGCGACAAGCTCGGGTTGGTATCCTCGAACAAAACTCTGTGCAATGAGTGTTGTCCTGTGTGACAAAGAGGTCGATGTCTCTGGTGCCCCAGAGGGAGAACAGCCGGGAAACTGTCTTGGGATGGAGACGCCATTCGTGACATGGATTGGAAGACCTGCTGAGGCTGTCGGCCAGTTCGTTCTCCTGTCCAGGGAGGTGAATGGACTGGAGAAGGATGTTGTGGTCGATGCACCAATCCCAGATGCGTAGCGTGATATTGACAGAGTCAAAGACTTGCTTCCTCCCTGCTTGTTTAGATAGTACATGATGGTGTTGTTGTCCATCATGAGCAGGACTACTTTGCCCGACAAGTCCATCTGGAATGCCTTGAGTGCCTTTTCCACAGCGAGCATTTCCAAGGCGTTGATGTGTAGAGCCTTTTCGTCTCGGGACCACACTCCCCTTACAGTCAGTCCTCGGGAGTGGGCTCCCCAACCGTCCATTGATGCATCCGTGGTCAGGGTGACGTTGGGCTGAGGAGGTAGGAATGGCATCCCTGTACAGACGTTGTCGGGATGGAGCCACCACGTCAGAGACATCGCAATGCACGGCAGAATCTTGAGCCACTTCGAGGGGGAGTCGGAAGTAGCATCGAACGAGGACAGGAACCAGGACTGTACGGGTCTGAGGCGCAATCTTGCCCATGGTGTTACAAAGGTTGTCGAGGCTAAATGTCCCATTCCTGTCTGCACCAGATGGGCTTGGATCCTGTCGTGCTTGAGCAAGCTCTGATGGAAGTAGTGAGGGCTGCGAATCTGTCTTCTGGGAGGAAGGCTTTTTCTAGGTTTGAGTCCAGAATGGCTCCGATGAACCTGACCCGTTTGGACAGAATAAGGTTGGATTTTTCTTCGTTGACTCTGAGTCCCAACGAACGGAGCAGATCGAGAGTGAACCGGATGTCGATCAGGAGTTGTTCTCGAGATGGAACCGTGACGAGCCAGTTGTCTAGGTATGGGAAGACAGTTATCCCGTTGCGATGCAGGAAGGCAGCCACTGGAGCCATGCATTTGGTGAAAACTCTCGGTGCCGAGGAGAGTCCGAATGGAAGGACCTTGTATTGATAATAGTTGGGGCCTACTGCAAAGGCTAGGAATCTGCGATGATCTTCTCGGATGCTGATATGAAAATAAGCGTCCTTGAGATCGATGGTGGCGAACCAGTGGTCTTTCTGCAAAAGAGGCAAAATAGAAGAAAGAGTTGTCATGCGGAAACGCCAATATTCAATAAAGGAGCTCAGCGCTCTCAAGTCCAAAATGGGTCTAAGTCCCGAGTCTTTCTTGGGAACAATAAAGTAACATGAAAAGAAGCAGTATCGAGCCTGAGAGGAGGGGACGGGTTCGATCGCTCCCTTTTCCATCAAGGCGCGCACTTCGTCGAGTAAGGTGTCAGAGGGGTTAGTGATGACAACAGCTCCAGTTGGTGGGAGCTCTTCGAATTCCAGGGCATAGCCCCTGCTGACGATGTCAAGCACCCAGGAATCGGAAGTGATGTTGGCCCAGGTGTTAAGGAAGGGCCTCAAGATGTCATCAAAGGTGGTGTCGGCTTGAGTGCGCGGCAACACATCATTGTCTCCTCTTGGAATCAAAAGGTTTCTTCCGGAACACCTGCCTCTGGTGTTGCTGGCGGCGGCCTGAAGATGAGGAGGAGCGAGGAGGTTGCCTCCTACATGGTTGAGCTTGGGACTGTGAAGCGTCCTGTTGGAAGGGGCGCTGATTTTGAGGATGCCACAGTCTCGGTTGGTAGAAACCGAATCTTCTCCTGGAGGACTGAGGCGGTTGGATGCCATGCTTACGAGCGGCAGTCTTCATTTTATATTTCAGATTTAATTTCTCATCTGTGTCTTTATGGAAAAGGCCAGACTGGTCGAATGGTAGGTCTTCTATGGTTGCCTTGGCCTGCAATGTTAAATCAGCTGCACGCAACCACGCATGCCAATGCAATGAGATAGCATTAAGCAAGGTTTTTGCTGAGCAGTCAGTTAAATTCCTAGCTGTCACAAGGTGTTGAGCCCCGACCGCGTGGGCCTCTTGCTGAAGGGCAAAGGCATACAGTTTGTGCTCTTCCAGCAAGTGTTCTAGAAGTGGTCCCCATTTTTCCATAAGATGTTGGGTGTAAGCACCCAAACACCCCACATAGTTAGCCACTTTAAGGCCGAGGACTGAAGTAGAATAAGATTTCTTGGCCAAGAAATCAATTTTCTTTCCCTCTTTATCTGCTGGAGAGGTGGAAGATTTGGGGGTGGAGACGTACTGAGCACCTTCCACAATGTCCGAATTCTGATGGGATGGTCTACCATCCAAGCAGGTTTGGGGTCAGCGATGCGATAAAGATTGTCCATGCGCCTCGATGTATTTGAGGTAGATGTGGGTACCTCCCAAGATCTCTTTAAGATTTTGGCTAAGGACAGCATGTAAGGGATAGCCGGCCTATCTATTACTGTGCTCTGAACCCGTTTCTCCAGCTGGTCAGAAGCCTCTTCTTGCTTGGGCTGGGCAACCGCAAGGTCAAGTGCGCGTGCCATGCGACAGATCTGGTCCGCAAAGGCGTGTGTCTCATCGGAAGAAGACGAAGACTGTGTGTTAAGAGGAGGTCAGGTTTGAGCAGGAGACCAATCAAGGTCATCACTGGATTCACTCTCCGGAGCCGGCGAGATAGAGCGGTACGATGGGGTGGAATCGGGAGTCGAGGGGCAACGTGGATTTTTATGCTCACCTCTTGAGCGCTGGCGTCTAGCTGGAGGCAATGGACTAGGAGATAGGGATCGATGATGTCTGGATGCAGAGGAACGACGACGGGATGTGGAAGAACGATGTCTTGGTGGAGTTGAAGGGGATGAAGATATGACCCCCTGCTTATGGGAAGCACTGGAATGATGCCGTCCTTGAGACGGTCCAGGTGATGGAGATGGCGAGACAGAGGCAGTACGGTGCGTCGGGATCGAAGAGGAGGGGGGCTGCTGAGCTGCAGGAAGGAGATGAGACGACGGCACTGGAGAAGGGAGGGGCTGCTGTATAGCAGGAAGGGAGTGAGGCCTTTGCGATGAAGCGGGAAGGGGCTGCTATATAGCAGGAAGGAGCTGAAATTGACACCTCTGTTCTTCCATGTGGAGCAACTGGTCGGGTTGGACCGGCAACAAGTAACTGTTGGAGGCTTCATGGTACACCAATTGGGGGTACCTAGAGATCCATGGATCCGATTATGGGTTGGTTTTGGTTTTGTCCCGAATCGGATCGGGGACATGGTCTACCATCGGATCCGGAGATGCGGGCCGAAGGAGACACAGTAGGTAGAATTGCCAGCCGTGGCGCCGTGGTCGGAGGCTGGTGGATTTCCGCCTCGGACTCGGTGTTGACGCAGACCATCCAAGTGGTAGGTTTCGAAACCGATGGCCCCGTGGACGTCAGTACAGACGCAGTTGTTGGTGGTGGAGCGGAGTGTGAGGAGAGAGGGGGGTTTTGGATTTCCCCCGGATTTAGAGTATCTCCTCGAATGCATCGAGTGGTCCCCATCGGTAGAGTGGGATGAAGATGCTGAATGGGCTTTCTCAGAAGAAAGGGAGGATTCCTCGATGGTCTCCAAGTGTTTGCGCTTGGAAGACCATTCCCGCCCATTTCCAAGCCCTCAGGACTCACACTCTCCTTGCATCTGGATGATCTCCTTGATCTCTCCCTGGATCTTCCCCTTTGTCGAGAGGGATCCAAGGAAGGTTTAGATATAGCCACGGTAGCCAGGGCCGTAGCAGGTGATTCGGCCTGTAAGGCCTTCTCCCACAGAGCTGCCTTCAATTTTACCATCCTGTTCTTCAGGGCCTGCGGAGTCATTTTCCTGCACATTTTGCAGGTTGTAGGATTGTGAGTTTCTCCAAGGCAAAAAACACACTCCTCATGTTGGTCAGAGGTCGGCAGCTTAGAATTGCATGAAATGCAATGTTTAAATGAAGCCATAACGCCGAGTTTGGAGGGGTGAAGCGAAGGCGAAGTCGAAAACGGTCCAAGTCAAATTTATCAAATCAGTGTGTCGTCGTTGAAGGGATAAGCGAAAACGAAGTCAGTGAACAATCTGAGTCAAGTATCAGTAGAGTCGCAATCCAAAGAATAGTCAAGCCGTGGTCAAAAACTGTTAGTCGAGTAACTGCACTAGTAGCGAGGTCCCTTGCTAGCTGCAAAAGTGGCGGACGAAAGGAACTGAAGATTGAGCGGGAACGCGAGGGCCTATACGGAGGTGGGAGGAGCTACCGCCAAAAAGTTGCAATCCAACTTCTGCCTAGTGATTCCAGAAGGTTCCGAGCTAGCTGCGCATGCGCAGACAAAACCCATTTGTGTGATTCGCAGAGACCACGAAGAAGAAGGAAAGATACATTGGAAATCTGAGTGCTGACAGGTATTAATTCCTAGATTAATAGAAAAAGTTATTGGAGCATTCCTACAAAGCATTATAAATTCCAAGGAATATATGGATGGCCATCTGTCGGGGATGCTTTGATTGGGAGTTCCTGCATGGCAGGGGGTTGGAATGGATGGCCCTTGTGGTCTCTTCCAACTCTATGATTCTATGATTCTATGCAATCTGAATAATGTGACTGATAACTGTGCTACAAAGGAAATAATGAGAGAGATGGGGGAATGAGTGCCGAAGACCCAGAAACAATTTTACCTGTTTACTAAAAGAGACTTTCTAGAACAGCGTGAGGAACAAATGACCCTATAATGTAGTTAGACTACAGCTTCCAACTCTCCTAGATAGCACAATCATCACTGAGGGATAATGGAAGCTGAAGTACAACAACAGGTAAAGAGTTGTATGTAGACTATCTCTATTCTAGACAAAAAAAGCAACTCTGTTCAGAAAATGTGGAAAATAAAAACCTTCAACCTACTATCTGTAATTTCAAAAGGAAGCAGAAGTATGTGAATATATTTAAGTACAACAAAATACAAATATCACTGGAAACCCGAGGGACAGAATAAAAACTAAGATTAGTAACAAATAGTAACAAGTAACACTGAAGAAACAACCTCAGATAAAAAAATCTTTAAAATTGTTCTCCATGTGGGATGAACCAAAAAGGGAAAGCCAATGTCTGTACTGCAAAAGGCCAGTATTATTTCAGATTTCCCCTACATAAAGTATGCAATAACCTTTACAGATATATCTCAGCTAACCTTTATAGATATACATCGGCATTCCTGAGCATTACTTCTTTAACAAAAAATTTGGTAGTGGAGACAGGTAGTGGAATAACAGATAGAACAGGGATAGGTTCTTGCACCACAAAGAAGAGCAGTTCAGTGTGTTTCAACAAACTTTTTACCCAGAACTAATTTGCACATGTGAAATGAAACACCCAGGTCAGGTAAGCCTTGCCTAAGCAAACAAAACATTTTGAATCTTCCAGGAACCACTTGAACATTTCTTTCAAAGTGCATCCAATGAGTTTTCCTTTCACCAGCCTTCACATTTCTTATGATTTTCATTTTTGTGGCTAAACATGCCATATATATTCAACTATAAGTCAGTTCCATGTATAAGTCAAGAACAGGTTTGGCAGCCAAAATTACAGATTCTGATATGACCTGAGGAGAAGTTGAGGGTAAAACCTAGGGGCATGTAACAAAAGATCTAAAGGATGAAGCAAACTGAAATTATGCCAAAGAACTTACAAAATTCCAGCAGGTGCTCACACTAAAGGCTGGATGGATGAGAGAGTAGAGGTGTGGCAGGAGTCTGTATTTCCAAGACAGATTACATTCTTCCCTTTCACCAGGGGACGGTTCCTTTTTAAAATAAGAGTTAGTGTATTGTACTTACATTGACCCATGGATAAGTCCACTCAGTTATTTGGGGTCAATTTTTCGACTAATATTTCTAGACTTATGAGTATAGACAGTATGCTTTTTTTAAGGCTGAGGGCAGCTGGTGAGGCAGGCTTATCTGTTTTCTCTTTTTCCTTTTGTTTTGTTCAATAAGGGATTCTGGATGCAGCTGCTGCTAACCTTGCTTGCTGTAGGCAGGCACACACAGCAACTGTAGGATCATCTTAGTGCAGACACTGCTGCAAACTGACACTGAACATCTGTATTTATTCAGCCCTTTTCACCATGCTCTCAATGCTGGTGCTGGTAACAGGTAGACAGAGGACTAGGAGGAAGGGGACTGGGGGGTATAAATCAGCTTGTTTGTCAGAGGTTTTGTTAATGGGGATATGTCTGTACCGTATTTTCCGCCCTATAACACGCACTTTTTCTTCCCCAAAACGTGCGTGGGGAAGTGACTGCGCCTTATAGGGCGAAGGGCCGAGGCCGCGGGGAGAAGGAGCCCTCCTTCCCCCGCGGCCTCAGTCTTGGAATGGGCTGGTGCCGGGATCGAAGTGATCCCGGCGCCAGCCCATTGAAAGACTGAGGTCGCAGGGGGATAAAGGGCTCCTTCTCCCCGCGGCCTCAGTCTTTCAATGGGCTGGTGCCGGGATCGCTTCGATCCCGGCACCAGCCCATTCAAAGACTGAGGTCGCGGGGGGGAAAGAGGGCTCCCAGCGCCAGCCCATTGAGGAGGGCTCCTTCTCCCGGCGGCCTCAGTCTTTCAATGGGCTGGCGCCGGGATCGCTTCGATCCCGGCACCAGCCCATTCAAAGACTGAGGCCGCGGGGGAAGGAGGGCTCCTTCTCCCGGCGGCCTCAGTCTTTCAATGGGCTGGTGCCGGGATCGCTTCGATCCCGGCACCAGCCCATTCAAAGACTGAGGTCGCGGGGGGGAAAGAGGGCTCCTTCTCCCCGCGGCCTCAGTCTTTCAATGGGCTGGCGCTGGGATCGCTTCGATCCCAGCGCCAGCCGATTCAAAGACTGAGGCCGCAGGGAGAAGGATCCCTCCTTCTCCCGGCGGCCTCAGTCTTTCAATGGGCTGGCGCTGGGATCGCTTCGATCCCAGCACCAGCCCATTCAAAGACTGAGGTCGCGGGGGGAAGGAGCCCTCCTTCCCCCCGCGACTTCAGTTCAATGGGCTGGTGCTGGGATCGGAGAAGTTCTCCGATCCCAGCACCAGCCCATTGAACAACCGGCCTCCGGCTAAAGGGAGGAATCCTTTTTTCTTGGATTTTCTTCCTTTAAAATTGCCGGAGCGCCTTATATGGCAAAAAATACGATATTTCCTACATTTCTGAGGACCTTAGAAATTAGAGGACCTTTCAGCAGAGTTCAACACATTGCTATTTTCTTTTAGTGATTTACAATGTTAAATTACCTAGCATTCAAAAACTTCTCTAGCTTTTCATTTGGACCGCAAAGTTTTATGAGTCTGAAAGACTCTGGGTAAAATCTAGCTGTCACCAATGAATTTATGTTAACTCTCAGGTTAGAAAAAATGAGTGCTTTAGCCATCAACTTTTCAAGATATGTCACATCAGCAAATCTTCCAAGACTCCCAGACTATTCACAAAGATGTTGTGCTTTCCTTCTTAGCTTTCCATTTTAAAAGCCATATCCTGATACTTATCAGAGAGAAGCTAATCGACCACTCTAAAGCAACATGCTTTGATAAATCAACCAATGCAATCTACACCTGGGATTTAAACATATCATGCAACTCCACCCCTCACTTCACCCAGTGTTAAGATTTAACTGGTGCAATGACCACAATTATCATCTACTCTTCTAGCCTAAAGATTATCAGTATTACAGTTGTCCCTCCGTTCTCGCAGACTTGACATCTGTGGATTCAAATATTCAAGGAGGGGCAACCTCCTTGAATTTCAATGGGATGCGTGACCCATTCAAGCCTACGGGGTTTGAATATTGGCAAGACTTCATTTTCGCAGGAGGGTGTCCAGAACGGATCCCCCCCAAAAACGGAGAGCCAACTGCACTCAACAGAAAACTATTCTGGAACTAATGCCAAAAGCTGTACACAGGACACGCTGGGATTCCTGAATAAGGAGATAAAGAAACCATGTGTTGATATAGATGACATAGAGGTTTTGACACCACTGAGGTGAAAATTTAAGGAGCTGTTCAAAATTTAGAGTTCTAATTCTCTAAATTCTGGAATGTTCTTAAAGAAATGGGAGTGCCACTATACTTGATTGTCCTGAAGTGTAACCTGTACTCAGAGGCTACTGTCAGGACAAAATACAGAGAAACAGAATGGTTCCCAATCGGCAAAGGCTCAGGCAAGGCTGCATTCTATGACCCTATTTATTCAATCTTTATGCATTTACTGTGTTATCTGTGTATCTAAGGTTGTTAATGTTCTTCTTGCTTCTGAGGACGTTTTCACACGGGGCTTTAGGCGGAGGCAATCCTACCTCCCGCCGGCCCCACTCCGGCTCCTCTTCCAGCTTGTTCAAACGCACACCGCAGAAAACCCCGCCCCTTCCGGTGTCATCCCTGCATACGTCCGGCTTCTAGCTCCGTGTGTTCAAACGCACGGAGCCTTAAGTCCGGCATCCTTCCGGCGTCCCTCCGGCCTCAGCACGTCCAACTCCGGCTTCAGCGGCGGAAAGGTAATTCCGACTTTTAAAAGGAATTAGCCTGCCGCCGCCGGAGCCATTCTGGAGTGGGGCCGGCGGGAGGTAGGACTACCTCCACCAAAGCCCCATGTGAAAACGTCCTCAGTCTAAGCGAGTATTAACAACCTTTGATACACAGATGACACAATACTACTAGCAGAAACCAGAAGACCTGGAGCAATTATTGAAGAAGGTCAAGGAGGAAAGTGCAAAGGTAGGGTTAATGTTGAACATCAAGAAAACAAAAATAACGGCCACAGAAGATCTATAAGAATTCGACATAGATAATGAGAAAATTGTTAAGAGTCTAAGAGTTCCCATTTGTTGTTGTTGTTGTTTCTGACTAATGGTGATCCTCTCAAAGGGCTTCTTGGCAAGATTTGTTCAGGGAAGGTTTGCCTTCCCCTGAGATTGAGAGCATGTGACTTGCTCAAGGTCACCCAACGGGTTTCATGGTCAAGCTGGAAATTGAACTCTAGTCTCCAGAGTCTTGGTCCAACATTATGCCACTCTGGCTCTCATTAATTTGGATCAAATATTGATCAAAATGTGATTGCAGTTAAGAAGAAGACTAGGATTGAGAAGGGCAGTGATGAAAGAGCTGGACAAGATCCTAAACTGTAAAGATATAACTCTGAACATCAAAGTGAGGATCGTCCATACCATCATATTCCCTATCATCTTATTATTCTTATAAACTTAGAATCTCTTGTAAATCTCTTGTAAAGAGGAAGACAAAACCCAGAGCTTCTAGAACAGGGAAGGACAATGCAGTTTAGGGGATGCGTGGATTTTACCCCACCCCCATCCCCCCAGAAACCTGGCAGTGGCAAGAAATGAAATCTCTGGATTTGAAGGAGCAATATTTTTATGTTACCATAGTGCAGGGGACCTCTTGTTGTGCTTTTAAGTCATTTCCGACTTATGGCAACATGGGCTTTCTTGGCAAGATTTGTTCAGAGGAGGTTTGCCACCACCTTCCCCTGAGGCTGAGAGCATGTGACTTGCCTGGGTTTCATGGCCGAGTGGGGAATTGAACCCTGATCTCCAGAGTTGTAATCAAACTCCTATGCCACACTGGCTCTCTATTTTAAAAGGTGTGGGTGTTCTGGGAGAGGCAATTCACCTCCCTTTTTGTGATCCAAAAAAGGGCAGTCTGGAGTGCTTAAGGGCTGCCAAACAAAATAAACAAACTCTTGAAGGCCAGATTTTGTCACTTCTGTCCCACAGGGTAGCACAAGACTAGAATCTATAAGCAAACAATAGTCCAAAATCCAAAACTGAAAAACTAATCCTGCTGTGAGAGATTTCATAACTTACACTGTGGAGCCCTGGTGCCAAATACTTTCAAACATGCTATTCCAGGGGGAAATGTCTCTCTCTGTCATAAGTAACAAGAAGGTTTGGAGAACCTGTGTGTTTGATCACTACAGCACAATTCAATAGTTCAAAGTGGCACACAGGACATAAACCATGGCTGGAACCCTACTGGTAGTCTCATCTACAGTACACCCCGTGACTCCACCACTGAATTTTAAGTCAACACTTATGCCAGTTCCATTAGTTTAATGGATCTACTCTAGTCGGGACTATTCATAGGATACAGGTCTACATAAACATAACACCAAACTATAAAATCCCACAATTAAACAGTGAACAACTGAAAATGGGAGGCATTGATTTAGTTTCTTCCTAGGCACTAGTTACTAGGGAACTCCCACAGACCTACCCTAGACAGGAGAAAGAGGTATTTCATTGTGTCCCAGGTGTGGCCAAGCCCCAGACAGTTTCCACAGGGAGTCTAAGGTGGGAAATAATACTACCTATTCACAGCTCCCAATGTTCTACATTTGACATCTAGATGGTACCTAAAGTGAATCATGCCCAACAGATCTTAAAGAAATAGAACAAAACATGATGTGCCCAGAATGTACTGGGGAGCTCACTAATCTTGTAGCCTGCTGAATCATCATCATCACCAGACAAGGAAAGGTTTTACCTCCATCTAATGGGACTGAAGATGTAATTGTACCAAATGAGACCATACTAAGAGTGTCTTTTTTGTACTACTCAGTGAAGCTGCCCACACTGTATTACAGTTGTGTCACACTTGAAGAAATCTGTAGCCCAAAGTGCATAGGGCAATAACAGTCCAGCTTTGCCAAGTTTCACTTAAAGCCAACACATTATATTGATCACTATTATATCTAGAACAGGTATGAATAATTAATATATGATTTGTTGGAAATCTACAAGTTCTGTTTCAGGACAAACTACAAAAACATCTGCTGAATACAAAAGGATTTAAGTCTTTACATTGTTTGCATAGTGTTTCATGTGCACACATTCAATTCTCAAAATGTTTCCTATGTTTCTCTATAATACGGGGCGAAAATATACAATGACCACTATTATTTCTGCTTTTCTGGGAATAGCTTAGGACAGGGGTGGGGGTTATTGTTGTTGTTGTTGTTGCTGCGTGTGCCTTCAAGTCATTTCCAACTTATGGCAATCCTAAGGCGATCCTAACATGCAGCACATTTCTTCAGAGGAGGTTTGCCATTGCTTTCCTCTGAGCTGAGAGACTGATGTTACTGCACTATAGCTCCCATCAGCTGTAACCAGCAAAACTAGGGGTGAAGAATACTTGGAGCTGCAATCCAACAATGCCTAGACTCCAAGTCCCCACATACAATTCCTACTCCTGGTTTAGGGTTCTGATTCCAGCTAAGGGTTCTGATTCCAGCTCACACGCAAGGCAGCACAAATCCTGGATCAAAATAGTGTAACCTACCCAATACTTATGCAGAACAAATACACAGCTCAAATGGAAATGGTAGCTATATTTTAGACAACACCAAGTCCTTTCTGATTAAAGCACAGTATATAGAATCAGTGTCATGGATAGATGAGGAAAAATCTGAGGCATTTTGCTTCACAGAGTAATACATACTACTCAACAGAGATGTTTTCATTCTGAGCACATCTCCTCATAATGTGCAATTTCATGGGATAAATGAGATCAGGGCAATCTTGTTGGACTGATTCATCACAAACTGCTGAGTCATACTCAATTTAAACTCACCACGCTAATAACAAGTATTTGGCACCCCATGATACAAAAACCTTATAAAACCCAGGAAAGAGCAAATGGTATGAAAAAAGCACTGCACAGTGCATACAAATCATCTGAAGGAGAGGAACAGAATTATGCTGAGCAAAGATGATGTGACGTGAGAGAGTTGAGAGTTGCCAGTCTAACTCAACAAATCCACCATGCTGCCATGACTTTTAAAAGCACCTTACATTAAATCATGGGCCTTGGAAGGTCTGCAGAGGCCGCACACTACTGCAAAGAGAAATAAGTATACGGTGGGCCCTCTGGATTCGCACATCCCATCAATTGCAGATTGCTCATCCCATATTATTCATAGAATCAGAGAGTTGGAAGATACCACAAGGGCCATCCAGTCCAACCCCCTGCCATGCAGGAACTCAAAATCAAAGCATCCCCGACAGATGGTCATTCAGCCTGTTTAAAGACCCCCAAAGAAGGAGACTCCACCACTCTCCGAGGGAGTGTGTTCCACTGTTGAACAGCTCTCACTGTCAGGAAGTTCTTCCTAATGTTGAGGTGGAATCTCTTTTCCTGTACCTTGCATCCATTGTTCCAAGTCCTATTCTCTGGAGCAACAGAAAACAAGCTTACTCCCTCCTCAATATGACATCCCTTCAAATATTTAAAGAGGGCTATCATATCCCCTCTTAACCGTCTCTTCTCTAGGCTAAACCTACCCAGTTCCCTAAGTCATTCCTCATAGGGCATGGTTTCCAGACCCTTCACCATTTTTGTCGCCCTCCTCTGGACACTCTCCAGCTTCTCAACATCCTTTTTGAATTGTGTCTAGAACTGGACATAGTATTCCAGGTGAGGCCTGACCAAAGCAGAATGCACTCCTCCCTCCACATTAGCTGGGGTTAGGGCCACAGGACCCCGTGAATGTGAAAAAACTGCAAATAACAAAAACACTATGTTTTTACCTGAGAGAACACCTCTCTAGGAATCTCTAGGCCCTCCAGTGCAACTCTGTGGTCAACATCTGTCAGACACATGACACAGAAAGGACACAGATACAAGTACTAATCCTCACCACAAACCAAGACGCCAACTCTGCTCACACATTTATCCAGGAAATGTCATCACAAGACTTAATGGCATCACTCACAATATTAGGGGGACCTTCATGTGCTCATCATCCAATGTGATTTAAGCCATACTATGTGATCAATGCCCATCAGCACTCTACATTCCCTGCGCCAGAGGATAAATGGACATAAATCAGACATTAGAAATGGGAATACACAAAAACGGTGGCAGAACATTTCAATCTCCTTGGGCATTCCATCTCAGACCTCAGAACAGTGGTCCTTGAACAAAAGAACTACAAAGGTAGATTTGAAAGAGAAACAGCAGAATTGGAATTCATCCATAAACTACAGTTCCTTAGCAATGGATTGAACACAGACAATGACTTCCAGACTCACTATACACACTTCAACACTATCTGACCCCATCCTCAGGGGGTAGGGGTGGGGGTCCTACACTCATCTATTTTCTTCATCTAAAGGTTAGTTTCCAAAGTCAAACTGGTCTTGCCTCTCATTTCCATACACATTGGCTAGTTCACAATGTCTTTGTTCACTAATGGCCACAGTTAAAACTGGAATTGCTACTTCATTTCCATAAACAATGGACTTTGAATTTGAATTGACATTCTCACATACCAGTAGCATATATATGTCTGTCCTTGGTTTCCACTCCACCAAATGCATCTGAGGAAGTAGACTGAAGTCTACGAAAGCTCATGCTGCCAATGTCTTTATTTCAGTTAGTCGCAAAGGTGCTGTAACATCTCTATACATACTGATTCTAAGACTAACACGGCTATATCTTTGAATTCTTTCTTTCATAAAGCTACTGGGCCCAAGGGTCCCTGGGGCAAAGGAATTACCATAAAATTACTTTAAATGTAAAGAGTAGAGATGTCATATATAAGTTCTGAAACAGGACTTACATGTGTGTGTCCCCCAGTTCATTTTTGCAGCTCCTGAAACCATTCCAAATTTTTAAAAGGAGGATTTCTACCATCAGAAACTTCCAGGTTCTGTTGTCTCCTGCCTCACCTTTAAGAAAAACTGAATTTTTGGCTGGTTTCTGTATGGGAGGGACTGCAGTCCAGTGTATCCCAAGGAAAGAAAACTGGCTCTTGGAGCTTGCCCACCTTGGTATCAAAGATCCTGATTTACATTAGTCTTACAACCAAAATGACTAGAGAAAATGGGCCTGTTGCATGTGTTGGTTAGTTCAGTTAGCAGGAAAAAAGGACAAGAGGGCACATATATCTGAAAAACTCTCTTGACTGAAGAATATAAGCTCTTCTGGGATACATTCAACAGAATATTTGATCCAGACTTATTAGCAAACTATTTTCTGAAGAATGCCCATTGTGTTTCTGTCAGAGAACTTTCTTGCAAATATATTCTTCAAAGTTGTTTTAAATATCAAAATAAAACATGAGAATGCTTGTCATCATGGAAGACCCCTGATATACACATGGGCACAGAGTAACTTCTTTGAACCAACTTAAGGGCTGTCTCTTCACTCTACTATTATACAAAAAAGAAATTAATAGCCAAATAGGAAGCTCTCTATTATCCTTGGTCCTCTGCATCAATGGTTCTCAAACTTTGCTCTTTTCTCAATTTTCCCCCTCTGAACCCACCTTAACTTCTACATGTACATGCTGGGGGCCCTCTCACTCAACGTAGTATAGCAAGAAAAATGTTTTGTTTTTTAGTGTATGCATTTTTATTCACACATTTATGTATACTCATATTTTAACATTTTATAAGGAAAAACCATCGTTTAATTTAGATTTCAAATGGACTTGATAAATTCAATACCCTAATGGATTCAAACATCATCATCATCATCTTTATTTATACCCCGCCTTTTGCAGAGCAGACAAGGCAGCTTACAACTAAGATAAATTGAGTAAAATTACCCCAAGATAAACAATAAAACAATGTTACAAATAACAATGTCACCCCATTAAAAATATATTAAATAGACATATCAGTTAAAATCATAAATTTCAACACAGATTTAAAACATTAAATCATTCAACATTAAACTCTCTTGGGCACAGTAAGAAGATGAGAGGGGTATAAATTTAATAACCAACTCAATACAATTTTTATACTTGGTGTGAGGCATGTGCCTTTGGAAAGAATGAAAGGAAAGTGTTAACTCTGCCCCTTCCAAAGATAGAAACCCCACCAGCTGTGGGATTTGGCTTTAGAAAGAGGAAAGGGAAAGAGTTTTTAACTTTGCTCTTTCCAAAACCAGAAGCCCCACCAGCTGATGAATTTTGCCTTTGGAGCAAGGAAACAAAGAGGAAGGAAGGGATTAACTTTGGGCCTTTACAGACTGCCAGAAATAATGCAGCTTGAGGCCACTTTAACTGTCCTGGCTCAGTGCTAAGGAATCATGGGAACTGTAGTTTATTGTGGCACTAGAGCTCTCTGACAGAGAAGGCTCAATGTCCCAGAAAAAAATACAATTCCCATGATTCGCTAACACTGAGCCAGGGCAGTTAAAGTGACCTCAAACTGCATTATTTCTGGCTGGCTGTAAAGGCCCTTTGCTCCTTCCAAAAGATGAAACTCCACTAGCCTTTTCCTTTTTGAATAAGCAGAGGGAAAGGAAGAGTTAAGTTTGCTCCTTCCAAAAGCTAAAGGAAGCTAAAGCTAAAGCTAAAAGGCTAAGGAAGGGCAGCGAACTTTGCTCCAATGGCTTCCCAAACTGACACCATGCACACACAAGCCTACAATACCCTGACACTCACTTTCTTCTCTTCCTCTCTCATTCCCTGCTCTGCTGTCTCGGACACTGAAAAAGTGTTCCAAGCACCTTCCCCTCTCAAGAGGGTCACATAAAAATCAGTACCTGAGGTCAGAAATACCCCTTGAAATACTGTCATGTAGCCCTGGGGGATGCACACTACTGTTTGAGAAACTAGGCTCTACATCATTCCCAATTAAGAATTCCTATACAGTATATCGTTTCAATTCCGAGAGATGGTAACTGGGAATTCTGTGGACTCAAGTGGTTTACTCTCAAAACAGCCATTTATTTTGTAAAAAACACCTATACACACTTAACCTCAGGGTCTTCCTGACTTGTTATGGTTCATCTAGAACAACCTTCAGGTTTATAACTGCAGGCAAGAAGTTTGTTTGAATGTGTTGCCCATTCTCCATAAATCTGTGTGTGTGTGTGTGTGTGTGTGTGTGTGTGTGAGAGAGAGAGAGAGAGAGAGAGAAGGTCCATTTAAAACATGACATTGGATGAAACTGAATAAAAGCATAAGGCATAAATGTTTACAAGTGGATGAATTCAAAATACCATCTGTACCATTTTCTCCCCTTAACCACATGGGGAATATACAGAAAAAGGCAAATTAACTGCTCCAGAATCTGTTTGGCATACAAAGACTGTGTGGTAAAATATGTAAAATGATAATGCCTTCAAACCTATATAACGTGTCCCCACAAGCAACCACATCCTACCCTCTATGCACTTAGAAGAAGTGAGCCTTCAGGAAACCTCATAGCTTGCACCTACTCTCTTTTAGAAATTAAGGACTGGGCTGTGTACAAGCAAAGCACGTACTCCAGCGATGAAATACACTCTCTCCCTTATCTCCCTGCTGCCTTAGCAGCAAAGCCCTGAAGTCTAAAACTCTGCTCACATAAACCAAACCACCCCAGGGAGTTTCAAACCTGCCACTAACAAGCATGTACTTTTCCTACAGTTATTAGATAATTACAAAATCCTCTCATTAAGGCCATTCTCCTACATAAAATAATATTTTATTCATATTGTTGGTGTAATGTTTGCAAAATATTATGGTGGGAGGAAATGGTCTAACCAAAGCTATATTCCCCCTCCAAAACCTTCAACCAGCAGCCATACTGTAGTCATATGACTCCAATAAGAAAAGCTAATTTGATTCCATCAGGGAATGACCTGAGTAGGGCTGCTGAGGATAGGTTGATTTGGAGGTCTCTCATTCATGGGGTCACTGTGGGTCACCAACAACTTGACATTAAAGAAATGTGCAAACACACCCCCTCAAACTAACACAAGTATACACGTAGGCCTCCCTTATCCGAAATGCTTCAAAATCCTAAACTGTTGGAGCTATAACGCAAGTAGTATAGTATGTATATTCTCTTCCTCTCTCACTCCCTGCTATGCTGTCTTGGACACAGGTGGAAGACCTGGGGACCAGTGACCGGCCCCAGGTTTGTTAATGTTGCCAACTCCTGATATACACCATATACAGTCGTCCCTCCATTTTCACAGGGGATCTGTTCCCCTCCCCCCCCCCCCGAAAATGGCAATCCATAAATATTCAAGCTCCATAGGCTTGAATGGGTGTGTGTGTCTCCCTGCTTGCTGGTCCACGAAGGACCGAAACCGCGGATTCGAAGACTGTGAAAATGGAGGGACAAGTGTATACATAGCCTGGATGTAATTTTATACACAATATTTATTTCAGATTTCGGAATTCTAGATAAGAGAAACTCAACCTGCAGCTGAAATCCCTATGATCTCTGATATGGCAGCCAGGATGAAAATGGTTTTATACTCTAAGTCCAAGTCTCTAACTCAAATATTATTGTTAGTGCCAAACCAAGTAGACCCATTGAATCAATGACTGGTTAAGTCAGCAATTAAGTTCCATTGACTCAAAAGGCTGAAAATATTTAGCACTAACAGGATTCAAGGCCTTTGATAGCTGAGCATTTTTGCCATGTGCAATATGAAAATGGCTAACCTAAATAAAAATGCAATCTAACATTACCCTACATGAAGGATAGAGAGGATGAAACACTGTTCAGCTTTCAACACTTGCTGAAAACAAATATGAAAACAAATCAGAGTTACCGGTACTGTTTACACAGACATTTCCTTGCTGGAGATCAGAGTTACTGTTCTTTCCCCCTATATGCTGTGTTTTTATCTTCCTTTGTTTAAAATCATTTTAAAAACAATATAAACAATATACAAATATTGTAAAGAAATAAAAACTAATACATAAGAGCATTTTCCTCTACAGGAGACTATATAGCCTAGAGCAGAATTATTCCCAATATCAGCAAAGCATGTCCAAAAAGATAAAAGATGCCTCAATTCCTGATAAACAGTTTGTATGTGCTTATCAGGGTCAGAAGAATGTGACACAGTACCAAATGTATTCCATTTGGAAGTTCTTGTGTTGAGTAATTATGCTAAAGACCATGATTTTATGGGCTATTTGTTATTCTGTCTCCCTCCCTTCACAGAACTCTTTGTACTGTCCTCAGATTCACCATACATCCAGCAGCTAAGCTTTCCCCTCACCCTTTCATTTAGAAAATATAACTAGAAGACTTCAAATTACCACCCTGGGGGATTTCTTAGCTTAAAGCAAGGAGTTTCCAAATTCTCCTTATGCTCATAGAAATCTCCCATAAGGCTATAATTAATGAGATGTCACTTGAACACTCAGGTTTGTACCTTTAGTTTTACAGCCCATAGTCCCCACCATAACTCTAAGGAAATGATCTCATTCCGTCAGCCATATCTCATTTATCCTTACAAAATGGTATAAGACAAATGAATACCATTTTCAATTTAAAGTGGGAACTGCAAGTCTGGGGTACAGACTTGCTTCTCTAAGGTCTACTTCTGTGCACTCTGTTGAACCTAAAAAGAAACTCCACTCTCTGGACTCACCGTCAGTGGATGCTCTTCAAACATCTGTACACAACACACACAGATTGAGAACAGAGCGACACAACCTCAGCATTGTGAATGATCCACATGTAACATGTGACCCAAGGTTGTCCTTTGTGAAAAAGAAGATTCTGCTTTCAAGAATGTGGAAACTTGAGTCTCTAAATGTTTTGGACTACATCTCCCTTACCATTAGCCATGTTGGCTGGAGCTTCTGAGAGTCCACCTAAAGGGCCAAGGTCCCATCCCATTCCAATTCTACACCCTTTTTTGAGCACACTCTGACCATAAAGTAAGAAGTGTAGTACATGGGCAAACCAGTAGAGCTGGTTCAAATTCTCACATGTTTTGTGAGAAATACCTGGTATTTGGAATACATGTACTAAAGATGGTTTGTTGTCATTGTGTGCCTTCAAGTTGTTTCTGACTTATGGCGACCCTCACGGGGTTTTCTGGGTTTGAGAGTGTGTGACTCACCCAAGGTCACCTAGTGGGTTTCCATGGCTGAACAGGAAATCAAACCCTGGTCTCCAGGCTTGTAGTCCAATGCTCAAACCACTCCGCCATGCTGGTATAGAGATGGTGCTACAGATGGAATTACTCTGTATATGCTGGTAGTACTAAAACTTAGATGCCTTAGTGTCAACCCATAGGTATCTTATGATGGTCTCCTTTATATGTCTGAGGTTGGACATACACAGTTAATACCAAAAACATTTCTCTTTAGGATAATAACACCTAATAATAATAATAATAATAATAATAATAATAAATGTATTTATATCCCGCCCCTCTACAGAGCAATCAGGGCAGCTTTATTAACATAAATCATAGAGAACAAGTATGATACTATGACCATTAAAATGTAACACATAATTGAATGATAACAGGTAACAGTAGACAGAGCATGAACTTGGGAGGAGGAAGAGCTAATGTAGAAGATGTTGCTCTGTAACTTTTTGCAGGTTAGTGCAAAGGAGGGGGAGAAAGGATGCAGAGTTGAACTGCATTGGATCTCAACTCATGCAACAACAACAACAACAACAATAATAATATAAACCTGATATCTCTGCAGTTGATTTAATTTAGACTAAGATTAAGTGATTATTCTATACAAAGCGATATTTTAGTCAGAATTAAAGCAGGAGATGGACTAATCTCTCTCTCTCTCTCTCTCACACACACACACACACACAAAAGAGTACTGGGCTGTTCCACAGTGTAAGACACACAAATACCCTGTTATGTGGGGAATATGGATTTGTAATTTCTCTTTGTTTATCTGCAAAGCTAAACTTTTATCTATAAGATGATTTAAGCAAAGTTTAAAATGGTTTAAGAATATAGCCGCAGGAAACAGGTAAACACATCTGGGATTATCAAACATAAAAAAGACTTTTCTACTTCTCTCTCTTGTAAAATTTCATGGTATAAGATACAGGAAATAAATGTAAACACACACAAAAAAAAAAGATATGCTTCTGACTTCTGATTTCAGACATCAACCAGAAAACAATTACCTTACCCAAGCACTCTGCAAAAGTTAACCACACAGTTGCCAGCATAGTACATTTAGCAATAGCTGGAGGTGATCTGTAGAACCAGAAGTTTTGACATTAATATGTCCAGAATAAGATAATATATAATACAGAGAAAGCCCAGTCATGTGAATGCAAAGCAGACAGAACCTTATTAGCACCTCTTAGCCTCAAATTCTCATAAGCTATTTCAGATATTGACAAGATCTGACAGACAGGACCACCTAATGATTATATTAACGTGAATTCAGTTGAACTATTTTGGGTATTTTGACAGACGTTAACTAGCATCAAATATTTTGTTATACCTTTCATACATATTTGATAGTGATGGGTACCTTCAGTACTCTTCCTTCACCTCTTCAAGATGGCTGGTGTTGTATGTAATCATGTGATAGTGCTGTAGGTCTCTTCCTCTCTGGATTCCTACAGAAAAAGGAATTGGGTCTCCCTCTGTTGGGTACAAGTACTCTAGAGAAACCCAAGCCTGTTCTCTCTGACAGTAGTTTCATTAGCAAACTGTCTTGGGAATTGTACATATGTAGAATTCACAATTAGTTTGCTGTTAAGATAAACCCTTCTTCTGGTGTAGTTAACTGGACTGTTCTTCATTGATCAGCTTGTTAGCTACTTCATATGCAGTATGTACAAGTAACTATTCTGCTAACTCCTTCCTTGTTATGTTTTACCTCCCTACCATTGCCACCTGCTCCCTTTAACATCCCTCACTCAGATATTCCCTCACCACAAACAGCAAAACTGGACTATCACAGAAACTGACTTTGAGTCAATGTAGGCAGACCAGAAACATGCAACATACTTTCCAGGATGGAGAAGGTTTAGGCTTGCCTTCCTTGGGCTGCAAAGAGCACCTAGCACAATTATACAGTGGTGGTTTGTTCCAGGATCCCCCGTGGACACCAAAATCCATGGATGCTCAAATCTCATTATATACAATGGCACAGTAAAATGGTGTTCCCTAAATAAAATGGAAAAATCAAGGTTTTCTTTTTGGAATTTATATATTTTTAAAATAGCTTCAAGCCATGGATGGTTGAATCCATGGATAGGGAGAGCCGACTATACTTGGTAGAAGGTAGGAGTTGGAATAGACTGACATTCTATTAATTAGTCCCGAGTAGAGCAGAATCATTCAGTCAAATATTGAATGGTAAATCATCTTATAGATAAATCTAATGGATTCAGAGGGTCTACTCTAGTCAGGACTAAAATAGGATTTAGGCAACAGCCTCCCATGGCCAATTACTATGGAACAAACAACAGAATCAGAGATGCAACTGTTTTTACCTCACTGCCTCTGGGAAAGACTACTGCAGTGATGGCAATAACACAGGTAGGGACTCATTTCTCTGTTTTTAACTTTTGTATGATTTTTAAATGTTTTTTAGTGTTTTAAAGTGGCTATTTTAAATTGGTTTTAAAACTTTTTGTAAACGTTTTAAATTTGTTGTTCTAGAAACTGCCTTGGGTCCTGTCCTTGGAGAAAAATAGATATAAATAAAGCAAATAAATAAAGTGCATGAGGTCAACTGCAATCTGCTCAGATAACTAGGCAAGAGGGAGACTATATCTCTACATTATATTAAAATAAGAATGTGATATCCATATTTTAACAAGAGTTTAAGACTATCTGAGCAGGCCAGTATTATATGACAGCCTGCTGTTATATTGTCCATTCAGGATTTAAATGTAATGATTAAGGTCCTATCAAACAGGTGCTGAGCATCTTAGTTTTCATTCCAAAGAGTCTTAATTTATGGTTATGTTGCATACTGGAGAAACCAGTAATTGACTGTAGCTGGCTAAACCAAAGGAAGAGTCACAGCTTAATGGGCAATAAAGATGGAATCATTCCCTACTCAATACTTGGAAACATCCTGCATAAGTGAACTCAGTGATAAGGTAAGACAGGGAGGAGTCCACAGTAGAAAAAAAACCTAGAGACTTTTGTACCGTCAGCCCTTCATATACACAGATTCTGCATCCACAGATTCAACCATCCATGGCTTAAAAATCTTCCCCTCCTCCAAAAAGCAAAGTCTGATTGTACATTTTATATAAGGGACACCATTTTACTACATCATTGTATATAAAAGGACTTGAGCATCCATAGATTTTGGTCCATACTCATCATTTCAATAAGTCTTGTGGCCCACTCACTGGTTGAGGGCACTTCTGCTAGCTTCCATTTTTTTGCTAATGTAATCCGAGCTGAAGTTATCATATACAATAATATCCTTCCGTATTTCCTTTCCATTTTCACTGGGATCTTATTTGTCATGTTCAACAGATATATTTCTGGTAACATGTCATATCTTATTTTAAATATTTCACAAATTACCTTATGAACAGTTGTCCAATACTTCCTGACTTTGTCACAATTCCACCATACATGTAGCCAACACCCTGTAGTTTGCTTACACTTCCAACATCTGTTATTACCATTCCTACAAATTTTTGCTAATTTCGCTGGGGTGAGGTACCAACGTTGCTCCATTTTTAAATAGTTTTCTTTCAAGTCTTGACATTGAGTAAATTTTTGTGTCTTCAATCTTGCCCACTCCCAACTTTCCAAATCAATGTCTCTACCAATGTCCTTGGCCCATCTAATCATCGTATCTTTTACTAAGTCTTGTTCCAAATCTATGGCTTGTAAAGTCTCATAATATTTGGAAGTTAGTTTTTTTCCATTTTGCTTAATCACTTTATCCAATTCGGTGTCTGCCTCTTCAAATCCCAGTTTTTTATCATCTGCTTTAAATCTGTCCATTAGCTGTTTATATGGAAACCAATGTAAATTTTTATCCAATTCTTTCAAATTCTCTAAAGGCTTTAATTCATAGCTTCCACTCCTTGTTTTGCTCAAGATGTCTCGATATCTCAACCATTTGGATACTTCTCGCCATCTTCCAAAAAAGGCTTCTTGTGGTGACACCCATAAAGGTAGTTTTCTGTAGAATTTTTCCTTACAATACAGCCAAATCCTTATCAATGATCTTCTAACATAGTGATGCTCAAGGGCCCACTGTATTATAAAATCAATATTATCATATTTTCCCATCAATTCCACACAATTTTTCCCAGGATTATAGTAATCAAATTGCACAGATGGAATTCTGCATGTTTCTTGAGAGAGATTTGTAAATCTGGCTTCATTTTTAAAAAAGAAAAGAAAAAGCCAATTCCTAATCCTTAAGATTTTGTAACGTTTGGCCAGCATGCCTGCAAGAGTTTCTACTGTTAAAGCTTTTATGCCCTACACATGTCTCTCCCTCAGGGCTTCTAGCTCAGCTCCCTTCACTATACATTTCCACTCTTTCTATGTCAACCTGTCTCGTATATTAAAAAATTAGCAATGTTCTACAAGCACACATTTTACTAATATAATATCTTGTGTAAACACAATTCTCTCTATGAAGACTTCACAGGGATGGACACTGTACGATCTCCACTATGCCCCTTTCTTCAAATTCTAAAATTTGACCCAACATTAAGAAAGGACCTTCATTCCTTCTAATCAACCAAGGACACATAATAATAATAATAATAATAATAATAATAATAATAATAATATCCCGCCCCTCTGTCAAACAAAGCTAACTTATAGTAAGAGTGAAAATGTGTATTGGTCCACCCATCTCAGTATTGTTGAAATCAGGGGTGGGCAAAATACACGGGGCGCCCCAGCCATTTTTGTGGTCCCTGAGGGATCAAAAAAACTGCTTGAAAGGAGATTTTTTGTTGTTGTTGTTGTTCAAAATGTCTGGTGGTGCTGGTGTGTGAAGGGCATTTCCATCACATCTGGAGGCCCATGGACCCTCAAAAAATGTGATTTTTTTTTAAAATTCCCCAAAATGCCCTCTGGGATTTTGTAGAACATTTCCTCCATATTTTGGCCTCCCCTGCGCCAATATAGACTCTGGAGAAACCTTTTTTGAAACAGTGACTTCCACTCACTGCTGCTAAAAAAAAGGCCTCAACTGGGCTTAAATGACCCACGAAGGTCCCAAAACATGGTGAAAATGCCCACATATCCCCTTAAGGGTGTTTGATGGCAAAAAGACTCTTTATCTCTCATATATAAATATTGGTGGAGGTGGATGCAGTGAGAAAGTGTAAACCCCCCCCCCCCGCTCCCAGTCTCTTGGGGGACCAATGTGATGCCATGACCTTCCACATTTGCCCACCTCTGGTCTAAATTGACCAGCAGTGGGTCTCTAGAGTTTCAGAGAGAGGTCATACAGCTTGAGGCCTTTTGCATTCTAAGCATGTGCTCTACCAGTCAGAGCTTGGAAAAGTTACTTTGGGGGATTGCAGTCTGCCAGAAATAGTGCAAATTGAGTCCACTTTTAGGGTTAGGGTTAGGGAATCATGGGAACTGTAGTTTATTGTAGCACCAGAGCTCTCTGACAGAGAAGGCTCAATGTCTCAGAGAAAAAACAATTCCCATGATTCCCTAGCACTAACCCTAACCCTAAAAGTGGACTCAATTTGCACTATTTCTGGCAGTCTACAACCCCCCTTACTGGAATACATCTCCCAAAATCCTGTAACTAGCGTGGCCACTGATAATGCAGTCTAGGAATTCTGGGAGCAAAAAAAGCAGTTTTGTCCGGCTCTGACTCTGCACAACAATAGAAGCCATTGAGAAAAACTCATGTCTTGGGCATCTGCCCACAATCCCAAGCTACACATTACAGTCAAAGCACAAACTCTCAAATCAAAGTGGGTGTGGGTAAAAAACAAGCCACATGTTTCATCTGCAAGCTTCCAACAACTAGCATCTGTTTTATTAACAATCAGAACCAACAGAGCCGGTTTCTTCAAGTGCTCTTAAGAATACAGTACAATGTCCTAAAACCACTAGCGTTTTAATAAAGGAAAGAGTATGAATCATAGAAAGAAAAAATGAGCACACAGAATATTTTTATCATGGGGATGTGTTGCAGTCAACACATGCTGTGGTAGCTCCATGCTTCATTCCATTCATACCACCACTTTTTGACCAGGAAGCCAAGAAAAACTTGTGAGAAAGCCCAGCAATAGATAGAGAAGCTCAGGTGATAATGGGGAATAATAGAACAGTGAATAGGTCATTCATCTAGTTGCTTTGAAATAAGACTGAATGATTGCATGTCTTACTCTGGACAGTTCCACAGATGTGTACTCCTATGTGAAAACTACTATTCCAAAGAACTCAGGGACTCACACCTACCAGCCCATAAGGTACATTAGCCTGAGGATGTATGACTGGGCCAAAGACCTCTATGGCAGAGTACAGATGGGAGCCAGTTTCTAGCTCAATCCAGTTTAATTCCAATATCAGCACCAAGGCAGGCCACTAGTGGCTTTCCAAAATGATGTTGAACTGGAACTCCAAGAAGCCCTAGCCAGCACATCCAAGGATGAAGTATGGTACTCATCCTACACAATTTGTGGGTCAAAGGCGGTAAACTGATTGCTAGCAGTGCCAACACCACCATTAAAAAAAGAAAACAGTTAGTGAAACAGTTTCTTAGAAAGGTAATTTGCAGCTTCCCGTCCCCAGAGAACAGGCTTAATCCTGGAGCAAGGAGGAAGCAAGCCTGGTGCTCCCAGATAGGGAAATCATATGACTCAAAGCAAAGCCTATCCAGCCAAGCTAATCATCTAAGTACCTTTCCTACTACTGCCCCCCCAAGCATACACTGAAAGCTGCCAAGCTAATCATGCCCTGCTGCTTACCAGCACCCCACTTCATGCAAAACAACCACCACAGCTACAAAATGACCGTAACCCTTCAGTTAGGTTCCTTGCCTTTCAATGTCTTTTGCTCTGTCACTCCATGGCTTCTTCTTCCACTTCTTCTTCTTCTTCTATTTACTCCTCCAAGCTCTCTTTGTCTCATCCTCATTTTCCCCCTTTCCATTTCCCTCCATCCGTGCGCTTGCCGATTTGTCTTTCAATTCTATCTCTCCTTCTCTCTTACTATTAATCCATGCTCTCCCTATTTTTTCATTAGTCTCTACTTGCTCTGGTCTGTTTTTCTCCTTGTCCACAGTTTTAACCTTCTCTTTCTACCCAATTCACCCTCTTCACTTTCCACCCCCCACCCCACTGTCTTTCTCATAGCCACCAATTTCCTCTGTTTTGATCATACAGATCCTGTTTTCCCAAATCCTTTTCCTTTTTCCCTCTTTCGCTCTTTGTTTTTCCCTGACCATCTTTTTCTCCTTATCTCCAGATCTACCCACCTTCTTACACAAAATTAGTTGTGTTAGAGGAAAGAGCAGTACATTAGTTTACCACTCCTTCCCCAAATACAACTAAATGGTGGGATATACAGATGCCACAGTAATAATGAAAATTCAAATCAGCATCACCACAAATGAATGGCTGGCCCAACAAATGTGGAAGTCACAACCAGAAGTAATTTCTGGTTCCCCGACTTCACATACACACCCCAGTAAGAACTATTCTGACCAATGCTTTCAAAATCCAAGGCAGAAAGAAGAAAGGGAGAGACGGAGAGTAGAGTTCTATCAAATAGTGTCTGTCTACAAATGCAACATATTCTCTCTTTCCATTCCACCTGCAACTGCTCTGAAGGGTTGGAAATCACCTAAGGTTGTTTGTTTTTTTTTAATCCATATATTCTTGTTATATTTTATTTATTTGTATCTCATGTTTTCCCCAAAACTGGGACTCAAGGCAGGTTACAGTATCCAAAACAGCTACCGTATTTATTTTAACTTTTTGCCTTTGGGTTCCATGTCTGTAAAGACAGCTGCACTATAACATACTGGCTCTCAGACTCTGACTACTCAAAGCTCATGGAAATGAACAAGAGCAAGGAGATTTGAAGGCCTTGTAAAGATCAGTCTGAGACCTCAGAGGAGGTGCTGTGAGGAGGTATGAAAGGGCAGAACCAAGCTACAGCAAAGTCACCTGGACTATAGATCTGCTCATGTCATTCAACATTAAGAGAAGCCTTGCT
Organism: Phrynosoma blainvillii; assembly: GCA_026167975.1. Lineage (NCBI taxonomy): Eukaryota > Metazoa > Chordata > Lepidosauria > Squamata > Phrynosomatidae > Phrynosoma > Phrynosoma blainvillii. The sequence goes on from JANUYF010000004.1 coordinate 268,275,228, forward strand.
GGCAAATGCAAACAGATACATCAGATATAAGAACCAGAATGTTTTGCTGGTTAGAGCATAGATGGGGAAACTACAAACAACCCCTCCCCACCTTTATTTATTTATTTATGCATCCCAGAAATCCTTTTCAGCTCTCCAAACCCCTGTAACCTCCCCAAAAACTGTTGGGGAAAGTTGCCCCGGGGGGGGTGGGGGTGGGGTAATAAAATAAGAATAAAATAAATTGCTCAACTGTCCGTCTTGGAAACCCCATAGGACATGCAGCTCCCTCCAAAAGAGCCCAAAATCAGCACAAGATATGTGAACACTACAACAAGGCTAAAAACCAGGTGTGTGGCCTGTTGCAGGTACAAATATTAGCCCCTGCTGCAATTGCTCACCCCAGATTAGACCAGGATTGTGGAGACCCAGGTTTAAAGACCAGCTCAACCATGAAGCTGCCTTGGTGGCTCGTGGGCCCATCACTGTCTCACAATCTTATTCATATCAAAAGTTTGCTGAGAGAGTAAAATGAGATGAAGAAAACTAGGGTCTAAAACACACTGCAGAAATAATCCACTTTGAGACCACTTTAGCTGCCCTGGCTCAGTGCTAGGGAATCCTGTGAACTGTAGTTTATTGTGGCACCAGAGCTCTCTGACAGAGAAGGCTAAATGTCTCACAAAACTACAGTTCCCAGAATTCTCTAGCATTGACCCAGGGAAGTTAAAGCCGTCTCAAACTAGATTATTTCTGCAATTTTGGACCCAGGTGTCCCATTTTCAACTCCTGGAGAAAGAAAGGATACAAGCGTAACAAATAAAATGGATACAAGTGTAACAAATAAAATATACCGAACACTGTTCTCTTACACACATTCCACAGAAATAGTCCAATGTAACTGAAATTATATGGAAAGAAACATACAGAAAGCTACTTTTCACTACCGAGCACCAGCCATCTTGCATGAAGCCATCACACTACATTACCTCATATGATGCAGCTCTCTATAACTTTGTGCTTCCCGGCCCTTCTCATGTCAAGAAACCTGTATGGTTTCCCAGGCTGAGAAGAGAACAACTATTGTTATTACCTGCTTCTTTTTAGACAGGTGTGCTTTTTAAAAAATACTGTGATTGTTTGTAAGATAAGCCTAAAAAGTCAAGGGGAGTTTTACTCAAGAAGCTCTTCTGCTCATTAGACATTCAGGGTTTGCACAGTCTTCCAGGAAAGCAGGCTGGGGATGCAAAGAATAAATAGCATGACATCAGATGCTAAAATAGCAAAACCTGACTTATTTAGAAGGGACACTTTACTCTGGTTCGAAACCAATTTGTTTGTCTCTTTGAAGAAACACAGCAACCTAATCATTCCACTCTAGAATGCCACCGTATAATATGCTTTAGTCATACTGGAAGTACTGTATAGTACAAGTAACTCCTTTAAAACCTTAACAATCTCCTACTCCTAACAGTTGTTTTATCCAACAACACTCAGAATAGTGACCGCTTCAGGCGTGCTGTTCATACCAGAAAAAAATTATCCCCAGCCAAATAATCACTTCCAGTTATGCTACAATATAATATTATAAAATATTCTTACAAGTGACCTCCCTCCTTCCAAAGTCTTGCGTGGATTATCTGAGGCAGCTTTCCCTCTGGGCCCAAGCAATTATAAAGCAACCCTATATATTGAAAAGGGCTTTCTGTAGGGCATTGCTTGGGAAGTCTTACAGCTACATAGCTGCAGTTAATACTACAATGAAGATTTTAAAGAGGTCATATGTGTCCAAGGACACAAACTTATTCTTAAAACAGATTTATTGGAGATTGCTATTTACAGAAATGAATGCTGCTGTAAGACGTCAGCTGGCCTCAACAATGATCCAATTAGGTTAATCATGATGATGATGATGATCATCATCATCATCATCACAATAAGAACCACTGTTTTTATTAAAAACAATGCAAAAAAACACCCTGTAATTTTTCAGATTTGTCATGTAATTAGAAAATTCCTTAACAATTAAGGAATAGGTTTGTCTTATGGGCTCACCTTTACCCTAGACTAGTCAAGGTGAACCTATCATAGGGTTTGCTTGGCAGGTTTCTTCAGAGAGGGTTTGCCATTGCCATCCTCTGAGGGTGAGAGACTCTGACTTTCCCAAAGTCACCCCCCCTGCTCTCCAGAATCATAGTCCCATGCACAAACCTAGCATATTTATGGGCACGTGATATCAATCATGGACTTTCCTACTCACACTCTTCCACGCAGCATCACCAGGTCCCCTTTGCAAGGACATGAATTTTTGTGATGCATGAAACAGAGCAAACATCAACCAACACATGCTCTGCAATGCTAACTGCAAAACAAATGTTTAAAGACAGCTGGAAGTGGAGCTTGGATTTTATTATTGCTTATTTAGTCACATCAAAGAAATCATGCTAAGTCCTATACAGAACATAAAACAAAGGCCCTGTCCTTGAAGCTTATAAACTGTATTTGTCAAATGTAAGTGGGAAGTGGGTCAGGAGCTGACATGTTGGAGGAAATGTGTTTGGTGTGTAGGGGGAAAGTGGTGGAGGAGCAAGAAAGAACTCTCCTTTCACAACTACAATGCTCTAAGAAACAGATCTTAATGTAGTACTTAAGAGAGAGGAGTGAACTGACAAAGCAAGATGCATAAGAAACAGCATGGCAGAAGGCCTGAAGAGTGAAGAAGGAGAAACAGACAAAGGCAACTGAAAGTAGATGAGCTTGTGCAGTAAAGAACAAGGACTCTTGCTGTCAGACACAAAAGCAGGGCCCAAGGGAGTGGGAGGCGCCTCCTTACGCCCTCCATCCACTAGCTTATCCTCCTTTCTCCCACCTTAGAATTCAGAGGCCTTAACCAGAGGTTGACTAACAGCTTCCTCAGCTTATACCTAGTTCTCTATAGAATGACAAATAGCAAAATGAGTAGTCATTGCCAAATATCTATATTTTGCACAACAAGCTGTCTGGCTTACTCTATCATAAGCTGTATCTTTAATGCTGCTCTGTCATCAGGAAGCTGGGAAGCAGTGGCAATATGACACCACCTTTTTTTGGATATAGAACAATTTTCAAAGTGGTCATGCGGCACAAGGGCTTTCAAACAAGTGATTCCCAAGCTCTGATCCTCCAGGTGTTTTGGGTTTTGGCCCTCAGGAGCCTCAACCATCATGGCCAATGGTCTGGGATTCTGGGAGCCAAAATCCAAAACATCTGGAAGGCCAGAGTTTGGGAATCAATGTTTTAAGCAAACTTTGTTTTAACATGTTACATATACAGGATCCCTATCAAACATAGAGCAAAACTGGATCAGAATGGGTTAATTTTCTCTCTATTCACTATGACTGCCACTCTATTCTCTCCCCTTAAACTTACAAAGCAGCAGCATGGCTCATTAGGTTTCTGATACCAACATAACATGCTCCTGCAACATCGAAGGCCATCAGGGGGGAAAAAGAAAAAAAATGGATTCTTATATTCTTGAAATCCCTATGCAATATTGGAAGGATATAAAGAACAGGATTTACATAAATTATAACCTGGAATCCTGACAGAGATTATAGCAGCAACAAGCCTCTAGGACAGAGATGGGCAACTGTGGCCCTCTGAATGTTTTTGATCTACAGTCCTACTAGACCTAGAACAGGGGTAGGCAACCTTTTTGAGCCGGGGGCCGGGTTGCTGTCCCTCAGACAATTGGGGGGCCGAAGCACCAAAAATAAATAAATAAATAAATAAATAAATAAAATTTAAAAAAAATGCATGCACACTCTCTCAGCCCCAGAAAAGCCATGGCAAAACCTCTGTGGAGATTTTGCCAAGAAAACCCCAAGAACAAGTAATAACAACAATAATCAATATCATCATGGCGGGTAGCAGCAGCGGCAGGACCGGCCTGGGGCTGGTCCAAAGGCCTCAGGGAGCCACATCCAGCCCCCGGGCCTTAGGTTGCCTACACCTGCCCTAGAACTTCACCATCATATAGGTCTACCTAGAGGGCTCTTTGCAAATATTCCCTGTATAAGGTGAAGAACAGGAGCTACTAGAAGTGGCTAATGAGGACAAGGAAATCTCTAAGTCCAAATTTGTCACAAAAGCACCATCAAGAGCATGACAGAATATGGGAGAGCAGGGAACAAGTCCAGATTTAAAATCAATTTTGAAAATAAATTGTTTTGCTTATTTCATTCCCCCCATTCCAATCCTGGCCTTTACAATATTTATCATTTTTACTTCAAACCAGTGCTAGGCTATGAAAATCAGTGGGAAAGTTACTACCTCTCTAAGCCCAACTATTTCACAGGGTACTGTGTAATTAAAACTAGGTAAAGATATTTTAGATCATGGGTAGAGGTGGAGGTGGTGGGAAAGAATCTAAACATGCATGAAAAGGAAAGGTGCAAGAGTCCTAAGTTAAAATCAAGCTTTAGTTTAAACCTTTAAAAACCATTTACCAGACCCCTGGCTCTTTCTAGAAAATGCTGAATTAGTGGTCAATAACAGAGCATCTCTTCTAGAATAAATACACGAGACAGAATACACTATTTTGCATATTACCAATATGCACTGTCATTGCTTCAGTACCCAGAAGTCAAAACAGAGCATAAATGATGACAGTACTCTATATATGAACGTCTCTAGATTCCCTTTATTCCAACAATTACAGAAAATAAGGAATGCAAAAAGAAGCCAGGATAATGTATGTAAAACTGCTAAGCACAAATGATATTTAAAACTATTACCAAGTGTTGTGTTTGGAATCATAAAAACCAAACATCTCATTATGTACTTGGATAGCCAGCATTAACTGCAAGGAATCACTTACAATAAGGAAAAAACTCATTTAAAAATTATTGGGTCACAGGTGGGAAAGTGATAAAACACTGGACTTTTTTTTTTAAAGAAAGCTTTTATCCAGCCCTACTATTATGTCCTCAAGACAGGACTGAATGAGCAGAAATTCTATGTCAAGGTGGTCTCCCAATCCAGATTTATGAAATGCTGATGGGGAAAAAACCAAATCAGTTGGCCCTCCATATCCACGGATTCCATATCCACAGATTCAACCATCCACGGGTAGAACATATTAATATTAATAATAATAATAAATTCCAAAAAACAAGCCTTGATATTACCATTTTATATAAGGGTCACCATTTTACTACACTATTATATACAATGGGACTTAGGCATCTACAGATTTTGGCATCCACAGGGGTCCTGGAACCAAACCCCAGCAGATACCAAGAGCCCACTGCAGGCCATTATAACCTTCATTACTACCATCCGCTTCCTCCTACCAACAAAAAATGCTTAGCATTCAAGGCAGGCATCACATGATTCTGGCCTGAACCATGCTGCAATCCTGCTTCCAGGAAGAGCATGAGATAGAAGCACTCCAGTTCTGCAAACTCACCTAGAGAACAATGCATCCCCACTAAATCAACGGCGCCTGCTTTGATGGCTCAGCCAGTTTCCCTTCAAGGCCTTCAGACCCAAAAGCTTACGTCTAGCTATCAGTGTTCCCCGTGACCGATTGTCTCCATCCCACATATTGTTGTCTCTGGTGAATGTCTCCGCTTGCCCTTTCCTTGAATGCACACTTTGAAGCTACTACTGCAGATGCACAAGGGAGGGAGGGGAGTGAGTAACACAAGACTAAATAAGTCATGGCTTTCCATCTGGGAAATTCTCGGCAGCTGGGATGAACAAAATGGGATCTTAAGGCTGTGCTAGGAAATGTTTTCACAGAAAACCCTATCATAATTTTTAAATTGGTTTTCTAAGGTTTTTTAAAAAATGATAATCACACATACACACGGCCCTACTCATTGCTGTATTGATCGGAAAAGATGGAGATAGAATTTCTCCCAGCCATCACAGGAGGTGCGTCTTTGCGCTCCACCAGGGACCCAGCCTACATCCAGCAATCCTGAGCCTAGATTTCCCCTCCCCACAAGCATCCTCAGAAAGGCAACCTAGGACTGCCAGCCTCTCCAATACAAAGAAGGGGGGGAAACGAGCCAAGGCAGTCCAAGATCATGCCCCAATTTTTATTTTATTTTATTCTCTGCCTATCTGGGGCCACAGAATACCAGCCAAGGAGACAAGCAATGTGACCGGCAGGGGATGGATGGTGCAGGGTGACCAGAGGCCCTCCTTTTCCAGGACATATCCTCCATTTCAACCTGCTGTCCAGGAGGAATTCCAAATTGTCCTCCATTTTGAGCAGGACTGAAGAAGCACTGATTTGCATTTTAAATCAGTGTTTCTGAGCATGTATATGCTGTAAGGGCCTCCTTTTTCCTGGACTGTCCTCTATTTGGCAGTGCATTCTCCCTCTCTGTGGTTAGGACATCTGGTCATTTTGGGGAGGCAAGGATGGAGTAAAGTGGGAATGATGCTCAGGAGGATTTGCCCGCATTGCACACACCGTCCTTCCTTCCCTCCCTCCTTCACATTTGCAATGGCCAGGACCAAGGAGAGAAAGAGGAGAAAAAGGCAGGCTCCATCCATAGGAAGGGAGGGCAGCCCCAGCACCCCCTCCACCCAATCCCTGGAGAACCTCAGGAGGGTCGTCCCTCAGTTCCCCTTTGGGGCAGCCAGGCCAGGAGGAGAGAGAGAGAGAGAGAGAGGAAGAAAAGGAAGAGGAGGAGAAGGGGGAAGAAGAAGAAGAACTGGGGGAAGGAGGGTGAGGAGGAGGAGGAAGGAAAGAAGGAAAAGGAGGGAGAGGAGAAGAAAAGCAGAAAGAGGAGGAGGGGAAAGAACAGAGGAGGAAGGAGGGGTGGAAAAGGAGGGAGAGGGGAAGAAAAGGAGGAGGGAGGGGAGGAGGAAGAGGAAGGGTGGAAGAGGAGGAAGAAGAGCAAGGGAGGAAGAGGAAGGGGGAGGGGAGGGGGAAGATGAGGGGTGGAAAAGGAAGACGAGCAAGGAAAAAAGAGAAGGAGGAAGAGGAAGAGGGGAGGAAGAAGAGGAAAGGGAGGTGTGGAGGGGAGGAGGAAGAGGATGAGTGGAAGAGGAAGAAGAACAAGGGAGGAAGAGAAAAGGGGAGGGGGAGGGGAGGGGAGGGGTGGGGTGGAAATGGAAGAAGAGCAAAGAAGGAAGAGAAGGAGGAAGAGGGGAGGAAGAAGAGGAAAGGGAGGTGTGGAGGAGAGGAGGAAGAGGATGGGTGGAAGAGGAAGAAGAAGAGCAAAGGAGGAAGAGGAAGGGGGAGGGGAAAATAAGGGGTGGAAAAGGAAAAAGAGCAAGGAAGAGAAGGAGAAAGAGGAAGAGGGGAGGAAGAAGAGGAAAGGGATGGAAGGAGAGGAGGAGGAAGAAGAGCAGGCAAGGAAGAGGAGGAGGGAGAGAGGAGGGGAGGGAGAAGAGGGAAAGGAGAAGAGAGGAGGAAGAAGAAGAGGAAGAGGAAAATGAAGAGGAAGAGGAGGAAGAGGAATAAGAATGTCTCTTCTTCCTCCCCCTCCTCCCTCCCTCCCTCCCCCTCCCTCTAGGGCCCTCACCGCGATGACGTTGACGAAGGTGGTCTTGCCGGAGTACTGCAGCCCCACCAGGGTGAGCTCCATCTCCTCCTTCCAGAAGAGGGCCCGGAACCAGTCCAGCAGCTTGGTGAAGAGCGCCAGCATCCTTGCCCCCCGCCGCCGCCGCCGCCGCCGCCCCGCTTCCCGGCCCCGATCGCGCAGCGCAGCCCAGCCAGGCCCCAGCCGCCCCTGCCCCGGAACCAGCCGTCCTCCTTGTCGTCGTCGTTGTCCTCCTCCTTCTGCTGCCGCAGCTGCCGCCGCCGCCGCGCTCTGCCTCCGGACTGGCGTCGCTCAGCTGCTGAGGGGTGGGGCCAGGAAGGCAGGGATGGAGATGGGGTCGCTCTCCTCCTCGTCCTTCCTCTGTTCGGCGGCCTCCCACAGCGGCCCCTGCAGGAGCGGAGGACCAAGTGCCGGAAAAGGGCAGCTCTTGCAAAACAAGGTTTTATATAGCCTGGCTGGTTAAAAGGCTCAGGCCTTGCCTTGTTTGTAGAGCCAGGGAAGTGGAGCGGTTTGAGGTTTGGACTTGACAGGCCTCAGGGGAAGGCAGATGGCCAAACCTCCTCTGAACAAATCTTGCCAAGAAAACCCCATGATAGAAGTCACACTCTCTCAGCCTTAGGGGAAGGCAGATGGCCAAACCTCCTCTGAACAAATCTTGCCAAGAAAACCCCATGATAGAAGTCACACTCTCTCAGCCTCAGGGGAAGGCAAATGACCAAACCTCCTCTGAACAAATCTTGCCAAGAAAACCCCATGATAGAAGTCACACTCTCTCAGCCTTAGGGGAAGGCAGATGGCCAAACCTCCTCTGAACAAATCTTGCCAAGAAAACCCCATGATAGAAGTCACACTCTCTCAGCCTCAGGGGAAGGCAAATGACCAAGCCTCCTCTGAACAAATCTTGCAAAGAAAACCCCATGATGGGTTCCCCTTAGGGTTGCCATAAGAACTTAATGGCACACAAAACACACACACAAGCACGCTATTATGAAGTGACCAGCCACTCTCCTTTTCCAGGACATGTTCTCCATTTCAACCTCTTTATGGCTTGGCTGGCTGGCCAAGGCCCCACGCAGCTGCGCCAGCATCAGGGAGGCCTTGCCGCCCTGGATCGCCAGCTGGGACATGATCCTAAAACCAGGCGGGCCATCCCAAAGAGCCTGAAAAACCGGGATTGTCCCGGGAAAAACCAGGGTATGGTAACCCTATCTCCTACCCTCTACCTTTCCTAGCATTATGGTCTTTTAATAATAATAATAATAATAATAATAATAATAATAATTTTTATTTGTATACCGCCCTATGGCGGACCAATCCGGGCGGTGAACATAATAAAATACAGTATACAATGAATGCAATCTAAAACAGACCATTCCCCCCTCCCCCCTTTAAAAAACTATTAAATCAGATCAAATTAAAAACAGAATACAACTAATAATTTATAAAAATTCATACCCACCAGTAGCCCTGCTAAAGGGAATTTAACAAGTGTTTTTGAGAGCAGTCAGTCGCAAGTCTCAAGGTCTCAAGGCCGGGTTGTTTAATCTGGAAAGGCCTGCCGGAAGAGATCCGTCTTGACAGCCCTTTTAAAGCTATCCAAAGATGTTAATTGACGGATCTCATCCGGCAGGCCGTTCCAGAGTCTGGGAGCGACAACAGAGCAGCAGGTTCCTCCCAGAGGACCGGAGAGCCCTCTGGGAGGTCCCCGCCAGCCTTGTTTTTTGAAGCTGCAGCAGGTTCCTCCCAGAGGACCGGAGAGCACAGGGAGGATTGTATGGGAGAAGGCGGTCCCTGATATAGCTTGGACCCAAGCCATTTAGGGCTTTAAAGGTGATAACCAACACCTTGTTCTAATTATTCCTTTTTCTTCATGATGGGGCCAAAGTACCACAGCCTCAGTTTGCTCATCTTGGCTTCCAGGCTTGATCTGTTCAAGGACCCCATTGTTTGTCTTTTTGGCCATCCACAGCACTCTCCTCCTGCACCATATCTTAGATGAGTTGATTTTCTTCCCAGTGGCATCACGGGTGTGTGTGCAGTGGGTGACACCCCAAAGGGGGGTGGATGTACACCTGGTGGGGCAGGTGAGTTAGCAAGAAAGGGCTTCATGTCCCTTTTTGCTTCTCCAACAGCCATACAAGACCCCAAACAGCCCTCCAGAGGCCACAGCACTGGTGCTGCTGTGTGGGGGGCAGTGCCTTCTGTTGAGGGTCCAGCACGGCTGATGTTCTGGCTCCTGAATGACCCTCCAAAGGCTACAACAACCACCCTCCCAGTAGGAGTTTTGTCAGGAGGTGATGGGCCAGCCGAGGGGCAGGTAAGCATCAGGAGGGTAGGAACACAGCAGGACAGTCTGGCCCCATTTTTTTTCCTAAGTGACACCAACCACAGAATTACCACTGTTTTTTCCTATCTGCTTTCTTCACTGTTCCGCTCTCACATCCATACGTGGTAGTGGGGAATAGAATGGCTTGGGTGATCATTACTTTAGTGTTTAAAGTTATGTCTTTACAATTTATGATCCTCTCTAGTTCTTTCATAGCTGCCCTTCCCAATCCTAGTCTTCTTCTGATTTCTTGACTGCAACCTCCATTCTGATCAATGTTTGAGCCAAGGTATGGGAACTCTTTGACTATTTCTGTTTTCTCATTTTCTATGATAAATGCTTGTAGATCGTCCATGGTCATTATTCCATGGCATGACAAAGGTGCAAGGGGAAAAACTTCTATCGGGGGTGGGAGTTAGGAGTCTGAAGAATTAAGGGTTCTCCAGAGGGGCTTGCCATCGCCATCCTCTGAGGCTGACGGGGGGAACCAAGGCTAACCTATCCCAGGCTTTCTTGGCAAGGGATCCTCTGGGGGGCTCGTTATTGCCTTCCTTTTGCCATGTCCTCCATTTTTATTTAATGTCCTACATTTTGTGGTGCCTCATCTCCTTTTCGGCAGCTAGTCCATCCTTCCTTCCTCCTTCCTTCTGGCAGGGAAGAAGAAAAAGAAGGGGCAAAACTTTGAGCTTATTTTTGCAAAGGAAAACTGCACCAGGGGAGAAGAGAGAGAGGGAGAGATTGTTGTCGTTTCTTGTTGTGTACCTTCAAGTTGTTTCCGACTTATGGCAACCCTAAGGATAACCTATCACAGGGTTTTCTAGTCATGTTTCTTCAGAGGGGGTTTGCCATGGCCATCCTCTGAGGCTGAGAGAATGTGACTAGCCCAAGGTCACCCACTAGATTTATATGGCTGATCTGGGATTCAAACACTAGTCTCCAGAGTCCCATTCAAACTGCTGCACCATACTGGCTTGGGAGGATCTCTACCTCTTTTCCCCCTCATTCACAGATGTCATTTTCTCAGGATAATGACTCTTTAAACTCCTGATCTCCCCCCCCACCCACGAATTTCCCTGTGCGATAAAGTCCTATGACAATGGAAGTGGTGCGACATACGTGTGCATCATTTGATTGACAGAACAAAAAATAAAACAAAACTGAAAATGATAGAATGCGATCGGTATGGAGGATCCATTTTGAATCAGTGTGAACTTCAACAGGATTAAATTGCACCAGAGAGATTTGAATGGGGTAAACATAGTGTGAACTTCTGTTCAGAATCACAACATCGGATCCGATCGAATCTCCTTGCTACAAAAATACAAGTGTGAATGGGGGCTTCAATTCACAGCAATTACTCTCTTTCTTTGCACCTGAAATGAAATTATACTGCTGAAATGAAATAATGGGTTATTCAGAAGTTCTGGAACTTTAAACAATTTCTTGAGTACAGAATTCTTTAATCCTTTCACACCAGGTTTGGTTGGTGGAACCTAGAGTTCTAGTAAAAGAACACAGAAAATCAAGAATGAGATCATTACTACAGATCTCCTCTTGTAATGCACAAATCCAGGACAGGGGATTCTGATTCTGATTCTGCTCAGCCTCACCATTGCTTCACATGAACTTGCACAGAATCTTTTCCAATGCTGTACGTCTAAGATTCCATGGCACAGAATACATGGAAAGATTTTATAGTTCTGTTCAATGAACTTCTTAGAGAGGGAAAAAAATACAAGGAAAATATAAATATACTTCCTAAAGTTCTCAAACATCTGTCTTTCCAAGAGAGGAAATTTAGGAAATTTCTCTGAATATTGTGAGTTTGGGAGCATAGAGCAATTAACACAGCAAATTTCCTCCACTGGATAAAACAAAACTTTTCTTATTTAGCCTTTGCTTCAGTCCAGTCCCCTTTGACTTCTTGTCCATATGTGCACTCCACCATGTGGGGAGAATGGTGATATGGAAGATGTCTCTACTTTTGATAACCAGTAATTTTTAAAGTTACACAACCCCATGCTCTGCTCTGTAAGTTTCTTCTGAGTTTTTAGTGTGTTTCATTTCGTTTTACAAAGGTGCCTCAAATAGCTAGTTTCTAGTTTACACAGTATTAACAGACAGTATAAAAAATACTAAAAATTTCCTTTATGGTTTTACTTTGTGATACAGTCAGCCCTCCATTTTCGTGAGGGATCTGTTCTGGACCCTCCTGCGAAAACGGAGATTCGGCAATGTTCAAGCCCCATAAGCTTGAATGGGGCATGCTCCCATGGGTACACACAGGGGCACACCCATGGGGGTGCGCCCCATTGATTTTCATGGAGGTTGCCCCTTCATGAATATGCAAAACCATGGACTTTAAGTCCGTGAGAAAGGAGGGGCAACTGTATATCAAAATGAAGAAAATTGTCCAAATTTTGTCTGTTAGAGTGGTCCATACTGATATGGTTAACAGGCATTGACATGACATACTGTGTGACCTTGTAAAAGTTTGGTAAGGAGTTCCACATTTTTCAAACAGCAGTTTCCTCTGCCTGTTTTCACATAGGTTTTGAGTTGTGACTATCATGGATTTATTTTTTATTTTTTCACTAAGACAACTTCTGAATATGTTTTTCTCAATATTCAGTATTGTGTAGTGGTTTGAGTATTGGGCTATGATTTTGGAGGCCAGGATTTGAACCCTCGCTCAGCCGTGGAAACCCACTGGGTGACCTTGGACAAGTCACATTCTCTCAGTCTCCGAAAGCAATGGCAAACACCCTATGAACAAATCTTGCCAGGAAAATCCATTTATAGGGACACCATAAGTCTGAAACAAATTGAAGGCACTCAACAACAACACATTCAAGACATTTTTCCAAATTCATCATCGTTAATAAGTGGCTAGTGCTGTGAGATGAAAGTTGTAGAGTCCAGTCCTGAAGTGGAAAGATTCATACAGTGCTGTTTCCTTGGAGAGGAAAGGTATGCTACTGTTACCTCTGGGATGAGCGTAAGACTGGGAGAGTTCCATCCTCCCAATTCACATGCATAAAATATGACTAGCATAAAATAGCAATCTTCACAAGCAATGTCTGAAAAATATTTGTGGTGTGACTCTGATTAGGGGACAAGGAGGAAAGGAAAGTTTTAATATATGCAATCTTCTCTCAGATAGGAAATGAAGACAAATGGTAGATTTTGCTAAATGAAGTCAACTCAAAACAGTTAGAATTCTGCTATTTGATTTGGTATTAAGGAGACTGTGTTTCTATTCGGTTTCATTCTCTCATATTGAAATACAACTGCATCCTTTTCTTACAACAACATAAGAAAAACAGATGTAACTTCTGCTTTGAAATGAAACTCTTAATATCTATACATCCTTATTATTTTCTTCCCTGCAACCTTAAAAAAAGACACTTCTATTGGTTTCCAAATCATAGGGGAAAAAATACATGATGTTAATTGTTCTTTTACTGGTCCAGGCTTGTTATAGCTACTCTGCTTTTAACTAGAAAAAAGGGCACTTTCATACTATACAACCATAGCACTGTGATTCTATGTTAACTGCCATGGTTCCATCTTGTAGAATCCTGGGATTTTTAGGGAGCAGTGTCTAAACTTCTCAGCCAGAGAGTTCTAGTGCCTTTCCACCTACCAGAGCAAGATGCAGAATAATGGCTCAGGAGGCAGAATTCAGTTGCACTTCATGAGCCATACTCTGGGATGATCTGCATTATCCACAGCTATGGATGAGCCAGAGATCATGGATTCTAGCAGCTTAATTGGTGGGGAGGTGGGAGTTTTGTTCTTGCTAATCCTGTTGTAGGTAGGGTATAAATTGAAACACTGAGCTATGCACATATTACAGCTGTGCTGGTGGTGGGGGACTGTACTGACTTTCTGTTAGTGACTGGACCATGTTCAAGGTTCTGTTCTTGTTCTGCAAAGTGCAAAACTGCTTGGAAAAAGGAAAACCAGGGGACTATCTTCTGGGTGTGTGCCCAGCTGACCCCAGAGATCTGCACTGGAAGCTTTATTAGTTGTTCTGCAATCATAGAATCTTAGAGTTGGAAGAGACCTCAAGGGCCATCAAATCCAGCTCCCTGCCATGCAGGAATACACAGTCAAAGCACCCCTGACCGATCCAGCCTCCAAAGGAGGAGGCACCACCACACTCCGATAGTGTGTTCCACTGTCAAACAGCACTTGCTGTCAGGACGTTCTTCCTAATGTTGAGGTGGAATCTCTTTTTCTGTAACTCAATAGAACACGACATCTGAACATCATAAAACAAACCCCCTTCACTGTTAGCGCTGGAACACTTTACTTCACGTAATTCAAGAGGCATTTATTTATTTATTTATTTATAGTTTTAATTTAAAGTCCTCTTAAAAATGTTATTACTTACATAGACCTTTCTTTGCCAGCAATGATTATTTCCCTTATTCCTGGCTTAAGAGGACACATCAATAAAGAAGCTAGGCAAAGGCTTTACTGTTTCTTAAACAAAAACAGAACACCAGCAGGAAACAGCTGAATTGGTAATACCTAGATTTAAGCAGATACTATTAAATTATAGTCCCTGTTATTTGATAGCCAGTTCCTACTCTGCTTGACAGTTAATTTGTCACTTATTCATCCTGTGTTTTCCAATGAACTCCTAGAATGCCTGAAAAGCAGAATTGTTGCAGCCAAAATCTTATATACTTTTAGTGTATGTCAACATACACCAGCATAGCTATGCTGATTCTAACAGTTGCACAACCAATTGCTCAATGGGCACCAAGGCCCTGAGATCACCCATTGCACAAGAATCAGTTAGCTCCCACCCAGCATGTCAACATTGAGAGAGAAGGGTATGTTATACTTGCAGGACTAGACTTACACAACCTCTGGGAGAGACACGCACAGAGTCATTTGTGCCATTATTTTTACACTACTATAATTCCCTAAGAGGATTCTGGTTTGTATCTGTAAATATACAATTAACATGCCCTGGGAAGCAAACTATAACAACTGCTTGAATTTCCATGTCTAGATAGGTGTTTCCCTTTCTAATACTGTATTTTGAAACTCACGCCAGATAAGTACATCTATTTTTCACATAAAGTGTGAATCAGATACAAATACTTCTCCTTAAGTAACTTCTGGATTAAACTACAAGTTTATGAAAACTATGGCTGAGATACTAAATGTGTATAGCCTAAAGGCACCAGATCCTTTCTGATCTTGGAAGCTAAGCATGGTCAGCTCTGGTTGTACTTGGATGGGAAACTGTCAATGAATACCAGGTGCTGCAAGCTATATTTCAGAGGAAGGAACTGGCAAAATTACTTTTGAATGGTCTTTTCCTAAGAAAACTGTATTAAATTAATGTGTTTGCCATACCTTAACTAAGGGGCTATACAAGTGGGACACGCCACGGCCTGATCCAGCACTTTGCCATGCCAAAAAGAGCTGGCAAAAAGCTGCCCTTGCCACGGCATCGGCGTCTTTGCTGTGCTCTATTGGCACAGTATGTCTGAACGCTGTGTCAAGGGAGCACTCTGATGTTGCCCACCATGCAGTGGGGCACACGGCATGACGTTGGCATCAGGGCAGAGTTGGGGTGGCCAGCATGCGGTCGCCACACCCCGACTCCACTCCTAGGCCTGCCCTTTTGGCCGATCTGTATTCCCCCTTAAAGGCACACATGCACACAGAGAGAACAGGATGTTAAGGTGGTGCAGAGAGATAAGTTAGGACTACAAGCAATACAGGAACTTAGGACCTTTACAGAATGCTAGAAATAATGCAGATTGAGTCCACTTTAACTGCCCTGGCTCAGTGCTAAGGAATCATGGGAAGTGTAGTTTATTGTTGGACCAGAGCTCTCTGACAGAGAAGGCTCAATGTCTCAAAAAAATACAGTTCCCATGATTCCCTAGCACTGAGCCAGGACAGTTAAAGTGACCCCAATCTGCATTATTTCTGGCAGTCTGTAAAGGCCCTTACTGAAGAAATATGAACACAGAAAACCAATTTGCATATTGACCCTATTAATCTTTGTAATCCCGCACTCCTTAATTGTGGTTGGCAGTCTCATTACCGGATGTCAGACACAACTCATTCCTTGTATGCTTGATCACTGAGTTATGGTCACTCCAAATTCTGCAAGAGCTTAGTGCAAAAATATTTAAATTCTTCTGGCCAGCTACCAGAAATGCCATGAAACTATGCAGAATCACTATGGACCTTATCAAACGCTGGCCACGAAGCGAAAAGTAAGCAAAAAGTAACCGAAGGAAGAATAAATTCAGTTCTATACTGAAACGAACTGAATTTCGCCCGGGCGGCCATTGCGCAATGAATACGAAGGCTCCCTTTCTCTCTCTCTCTCTCTCTTCTTCCTTCTTTGTCCCCTCCCGTCGCCCAAAAAGCCAGCATCACAGAAGGCGCTTCTGTGGATGGCAAGGATGGGAGGAAGGAGTTGGGAGGAACTGCAGCCAAGGAGACTGAGGAGGAGGAGGAGGAGGAGGACTGGAGGAGGGAAGGCAGCCCAGGAAGCCCCGGTTGGCGAGAGCTCCGAGTGGCGTGTGTCGGGGAGGAAAAATGCGAGAGAGATGGAGAGAGAGATCGCCTCCCTCTTCCCTCTTCCCTCCTCCTCTCCTTCTCCTCCTCTTTCTTTTCTCACCCAGCCCCGCCAATCCGGTTTGCCTTTCGCCAATCCCTTCCCCTCGCTGGGATTTTCTGCTTGGGATATGTAGAGCTCTCCTGCTTCCCCTCCCCGCCCACCATTGCGCAAGGAATACGAAGGCTCCCTTGTACTTCCCCGAAAAACCGAATGTCAAAAGCTCTCAATTCCTTACGGATTAGCTCCAGGTTCTGTGAGTTTTGGGGCAGCGTCGTGTGTACACGCGGGGAAACAATACGGATTAGCTCCAGGTTCTGTCGAGTTTTGGGTGCAACGTCGTGTGTACATGCGGGGAAACAATACGGATTAGCTCCAGGTTCTGTCGAGTTTCGGTTTTGAGAATCCTATGCAGTGACTTAATGCCATAAAATCCACATTGACAGTCATTGTGGATTTTACAATATCAAGTCACTGCATAGGATTTACCAGAAGATTGAAAAGGCGCATTTTGATCTGCAATACAAAAATGTTTGGGCTTGCAAGTCTTCCATGTGACTTCCACCCATGTGCTTTGGAGAACATTTTGAAAAGGATCTGATACACTTTATGTGAAGAATGTGAGAGTTTCTTTTGAGTTATTTGCAAACTATATATACACTTAAGTCCCACATACAATATACATCTCACAGACAGAAGTGAAATATTTTAGGCTTCCATGATGCTAAGTTTCAGCAAGAAAAATCCAGCAGGGATTTTCAGATGTTCAGCTGTTTGTCTCCTGTCTTCCTCTTTCAAACACAAATAGCTGAAAATAATCAGCATTCTTAAATAGTTTACTTTTTGGCAGAGGAAAGGGAAGTAGAAAACAAGGACTTGAGACTGCATTTTGTTCTCTCTTGCATTGACTGCACCAGTAGGAGCTTTAGCTAACATGTATAACAGCTAATGAGGAATGACAGGATCCAATGATACATAGTAATTTCTGTAATACTATTTTTGCTTCTCAAATGCTCTGTGAGGCATCTGCGAAGCTGCACTGCATAGTAACCAGCTTTTTAAATGTTTAAACAAGATAGAAACAAGTTAAATTCCTTGATTTTTGAGGGCATGAGTTAAATGCAGTGGTGACTGGACTGTGACCTCATTACATTTGGGATGCTTCTAGACCAGTGGCACCCAAACTTTGGTCCTCCAGATGTTTGGGACTACAGTTCCCAGAATTCTGTCACATTGAGCCATGGCAGTTAAAATGGTGTTCAACTGGATTATTTCTGCAGTGTGGATATAACCAACATGCTGCTTATGTACCATTTTTGTAGCACCTTATAGTGTTTTGGAACAATAACTGAAATGCATTATTCATCTCTATTTTGGGGGTATTCCTCGTAGACCACACATATGTTTTGGTTTTTATTTGCCATGAAATTATTTTTATGATGATCAATTGATTAGCAAGATCAGGATCACATATACAGCTTTTTGAAATGCTAAGTGCTGAACCCCCACTCAGCGGAGCTTCCTTCAACAGATATATAATTCTTAGCATCAATTGCAATTGCTGGCTGAAGAACAAATATGTCATAGGCAAACTTTTAACTGTTGGGAAATATGACATACTAGCTTCTAGGCTTCAGGTAAAAAATTTTACTGGAGAATGAGGACAGTTCAGCTGCTAAAAACTGCATCCCCTTCCTTCATGTTGAAACACTCCAGGTCTGATTCATTCAAGTAGTACATGTGTAGAAAATGTACACATATTCACAGAGCCTGGAAAAGTCACTTTTGGAAATTACAACTCCCAGAAACACCTAGTCGACATAGAAGACTTGAGTATTTTGTGAGTTGTAATCCCCAAAACTATTTTTCCTTGCTCTTCATACTCATATCAATAACTTGGATCCATCTTTGTAGCATATTATTTGTCCTAGAGCAGTGCTTCTCAAAAGTCATCATCCATGGACCAATGCCAATCCATGGCAAGTTTCTAGGAATGGAATAAAAAGTTGTAGATAGGCACAAGTGTGGTGTTGGCCCCTAGCCTATTGAGAAAAATGCCAATTCCCCATAGCAGACAACTTAAGAAGCACCGTCCTACAGGAGGAATTTGGGGCCTTCTCTAGACTGGTGGTGTAGACACATTTTACTTCCCTCACACTTATTTATTTTATGACTCTGCATTATGTATTCTTATTTAAATCCTGAATTGCTTATGCAATTGTTTGTGCAGCAGGTGCTTTAATATGGCATCCAGACAGGCCTAGCCACATATACAGCTACAAAACAGATAACTAGCTTCCCTGAGCAGTTTATATATTTGTTTCTTTATGCACAATCAGCATAATGAAAGCAATTCAAAGAAAGTGTCTTGTGGATTCAAAGGAGGAGATCTGGAGAGAAAATATACACGTCCAAAGCCAGATGAATGCCATAGCTATTGATCCAACAACGCATACAGCTTAAATTTAGAGAATACTGAGGGAGAAATAGAAGACATGAAGATGTAAGAAGAAAATATTTGTTACACTTACACAACAGAGAGTTTTCTTTGCCAAGGAAATTTCAGCCACACCAGGGGGAAGACAGATTTCTAAATCATTCTCTCCTCCAGGAATGCTTATAGGAAAAGAGGTTGGTAGATTAGTGATCGGAGTGGGAGAGAAGGAGCTCATGCAACTAACAATGCAGTTAGTTTGGGGGGGGGGGGGAATCCCAAAATTTTAAAGACTAATATATGTTATTTGGCATACATTTTCATGGACTGCATCTGTTGAAGTGTGTTGTAGTCAGCTTAGTTGTCAGATGTCAGGACCTTGCCCTGAATCTCCAGTTTTCATGGGATCATCTCCAGGCAGGAGATGAGGGTGCAAATTTTCCAGTACAACTGGGCCTTTGCAGACTGCCAGAAATAGTGCACATTAAATTGAGGCACTGCCCTGGCTCAGTGCTAGGGAATCATGGGAATTGTATTTTTTTCTGGGACATTGAGCCTTCTCTGTCAGAGAGCTCTGGTGCCACAATAAATTACAGTTCCCATGATTCCCTAGCACTGAGCCAGGGCAGTGCCTCAATTTAATGTGCACTATTTCTGACAGTCTGCAAAGGCCCTAAGAGAGCAGCAGCTTGCTACAATTTGTAAGGCTTAATTGATAAGTTGCTACAACTTGCAAAGACCCTCCAAGAAGTCTACCTACTTAGTTTTCTCCTTTCTTTTCAGTTGTTGTGGTGCCAGGGCTCACCCTTTATTCTGCTCTGCATCCAGCTTCTGACTAGAAGCATGTAGACTAGATTGCCTATATAAAATTTTTATCTTTGCCTAGCCATGTTTAAAAGCACTTATCATTTGCACCATTCCAGTTATAAATAACATTAAGATGCTGTATATTCTAAACAAGATCACTGTATGTTGATGTTCGCACATGAATGGTATAATCTACCTGACAACTGCATGTCAATAGGACTAGGTAGATGTGGAAAACTTATTCATATTATGGCTTTTCTTACAACAACATCTTGTCTCAATCAGGCCCTACAAGTATGGCTTAGCCTAGAAACATTGTATGAGGCTAACCTTATACCCATGAGGCTAGCTTTCCATTATGATGAAATATGACCTCTTTTATTTTTGCAATTACAGCAAGCTTGATCTACTAGGATAACTTTAATATATTTTGGAGTAGTAAATTCAATTATCAGCCTTGTATCTGGAGTAAACTATTTTCAATTAACCTGAAAGCAAGATTTGGTTTTACACAGATTGTTAAGAAAGCAAGCACACAAAAAATTAAATTGTAAGTTTGCTTTCAGAAAAAAATGCATTCCAAGTGTGTGCAGTCAATAACTCAATAGTTCTTCATGTATACAGTTTACACATCAGATGGTTGAAATATAAATAGTTTTTTCTATATTGCTGTCAGCAATATAAGCCAAGGATCAGGTAGCAGGCAAACAACAAGACGTCATCAGGAGCCTGTGATCTCAGGAAGCCGTGAAGCATACATGGCCAAAGTATGGTGGAGGAACTGATATTGTTCACTGGTTTGTATCATTCCACCTCTGCAATACAAAGAGGTTATTTAGCTATATACACATTAGGAGTAACTGATTTCATTTTGTGCACAGCAGAATACAGAATCCTACCATTTCCTCAATGTTTAAATGGCAAATTGAGAGCCACACAAGGTTTGTAAACAGTTCATGTGCAGGTGACATATTCCAACAACAACAGTTTGCTTGTTGTCACTGTAATGTGATACTGTCCATCGGAGAACAGAAAAGGACACAAATATCTTGGGTCCTTCTCTGGAAGAAAGGTATAGAAATTAAATAAATAAAATGTGATTTTTAAACATAGCTGAACTTTGTTTTAAATTGTTGTAAGTTACCTTGGATCCTGCATCAGGTGAAAGACAGGATATAAATTAGAGAAATCATGTATCCTTTGTAAAGCAAGGCATATGACAGCATGAAGAGCATCACATTGTAGAACATGCCAAATAATACCATGCACCAGCAAAATGTATAAGAAGATCAATAGCATTGAGCAAGGCTTTGAGGGAAGCTCATAAACACCCTCTTGTTTTGAAAGGAATTTTAGAAGTGACATTTTCTGTAGCCTTTGAAAGTTGTTGATGATGGTTTCTTATGTCTTTATGCTGTTATTACTGGCATATTATTATACTAATCATTATTGTAATTAGACTGTATTACTAATAGCTTCAAGAGATTGCTGATACAAAAAAAAATCCTGTTCAAACTAGTGTAATAAAATAGTAAAATGCTGACATTTCCATTGGACAACTTTTATAAGCTTTCAAGGAAATCCAGTCTTCCCAAGACACAAGTCTTCCCAAAACAATAACTATACATGCAAATATATACTTCTCTTGTTAGTGAATGATCTGGGTTTTTTTAAAAAAAAAAAAAAAAAAAGTTTTAAACCTCTGTAGTAATTCACATTACAGTCACCCCTCCATTCTCATGGACTTGAGGTCCGTGGTTTTGCATATTTATGGAGGGGCGACCTCTGTTAAAATCAATGGGGCATGCCCCTGCGCACACCCACGGGAGCACATCCCATTCAAGCCTATGGAGCTTGAATATTGATGACTCTCTGTTTTCGCGAAAGGGGGTCTGGAACAAATCCCCCACAAAAACGGAGGGCCAGTATTTTTTTATTAATATTAAAATGTAAAATGCATTCATAATTAATAAACATCAGTTCAAACATACCAAACTCTAATATTGAAACATAAATACCTAAACACAGACAATAACAAACAAACATTCATCAGCTTACCCTTTACCCATCACCCAATATATGTAAACCCCCCCAAACATATGTCATTCAAAATGCCTTCTCACACCCAACATTACTTTTCCAGTGAGAATTGACTTAAGTTTCTTTCCTTCCTAATTGGAACTTCACCTTTATTATCTTTCATAAACAATAGTCTCCATGTCTACTTATGTTAGTCTGATAACTACTATATCTTCTTCACATTTACATTTCTATTTTTCCTCATATTTTTTTTAAAAGAGAAACTATTTTGATTAACCACTCTCCTATCTTTATCATTAAACCATATTCTCCTTATTATCAAATACTTCCTAATTCTTTTTGACACTGTACATTTATTTTATTTTTCTTGCTACAAACTCTCTTAATTCATCTGTTGCAACTTCTCATTATTCATTCCATAGAGTCTTTGTTTCCAACCACTGCTCTTCTATCTTTTCCATTGACTTGTTCTGTATCAAGGCTGTTAATATATCCATGTTTTAAATTCCCCTTAATTTTAATAGCCATTCTTCTATACTCGGCATTCCAGTTTTTTTCCAATACCTTGCATATATTATTCTAGCTGCAGTAACCATGCATAACAATACATGATTATGTCTTTTCTTTAATTTACGTCCTCCATCATCCCCAGTCAGTATGGCCAACAATGGGATGAGAGCTGCAGTCCAACATAACTGGAGATCATCAGGTTAAAGAAGAAGACTGCTTTCTACATATAATGAAAAGGCTGAGAAGATGGTTGGTCACTTAGTACATACCTGTCTATGCGTAGCTGGCAGACTATCCCCAAAATATCTGCCTCTCCTTTGTCCTTCAGTTGCTGGCATCCAATCTGTGCAGCAATAAAACAGCCAGTCCGGCCAATTCCAGCACTAAATGGAAGACCAAGATAATGTCAGATCACAGAGCAACACAGGTTTTGTGAATGAGAAAAATTCTGAATGTCAAGAGGATGGGGAAAACCATCCAAACACACACACTGAGGATGACTGCTATCTTTCCCATACAGAAATTTTGTGTTTTTAGGGCATGACCATATTTCAGTGCTAGCAAATATATACCATATTATATATATTTACTACTTATATTGATGTACCACCCACTTTCCGATGAGCTCAAATAGATGGGGCTCCTCCCCCTCACAATATCCCACAATAGTGGCCAAGTATAGTGATTAATACAAGATATTCCAGTAAATGCCATGCCTCAGTGAAGACCAGAACCTCCAGTCCAACACTTTAACTGCTGCACCATAATATCTTTATGGGGAAAAATGGTTTTGCCAAAACAGCAGGCATATAATTCTGAATGGAGGCTTTAGTCTGGGAAGGCCTGTCTTTAGGCAAAAGCTGTTGAATTTCTTATGCCACTGTGGGATTATGAGGAAAGATGCTCACCTACAATGCACCACAATAGGTCCCATGCTCTCTGAGGCCTTCTGGATTTTCTCCACCTCCCAAATCAAATGCAAAAATGTCTTGGCTGATTCTGGAGTCTTTTGGTCCGGCCAGGATGAGAAGACAATATGCTTCACCATACGACACTTGTCTTTGAGCTAAGAATCATAATGAAATAATAAGTATCATTCCCTTTATTTTTAGTGTTCAGGCATAAGGAGCATTATTTAACTATTTTTTAAAAAAAAAAATTTTCGTGGGGAGGTGGGGAAGAGAGAATCACTGCTCCTGAAGGCTTTTTTTTTCTGTCTCATTTATTTTAGATCTTTTTAAAAGCCTGTCTCTATTTAAGCAGCAACAAGAGCAGCAACTAAAGAGTGACTAAAGAGAACAACATAAATGCAGTCGGCTTTCCATATCCATGGATACTGCATCTATGGATTCAACCATCCATGCCTTGAAAATACTAAAAATATATTTTTTAAATATATCCAAAAAGCAAATCTTGATTTTGCTATTTTACTACCCCATTGTACATAATGGTACTTGAGCATCCATGGATTTTAGCATTCATGATGATGTTCTGGAACCAAACCCCAGTGGATACCAAGGGGACCACAGAACAATAACAACATAAAACCCAGAAATCATTAATAACACCAAATAAAATGCTTCCTTGAAAACAACAACCAAAAAGGTAGATGCATAAGATCTTTAAAGGTAGAGTAAATGTTTCCCCTTAGATAATATTGTCAAGTCGTGTCTAACTGTAGGGGCAGTGCTCATCTCCATTACTAAGTTGAAGAGCCAGCGTTGGCAAAGATGACTCTGTGATCATGTGGCCAGCATGACTGCACAGAATGCTGTTACCTTCTCACTGAAGTGGTACCTATTTATCTACTTGCACTTTTACATGCTTTCGAACTCCTAGGTTGTCAGAAGCTGGGACTAGTGATGGGAGCTCATACAATTACATGGTGTTTGTGTCTCAAACTGCTGACCTGCCAACTTGTGATTCTCAGAGTCAGCGTCTTAATCACTAAGTCACCACATCTCATATAAGATCTTTACTTCTTAAAGTAAAGAAATTGCTTCTTAAAATTGACAATTTTTGACAGCATCTGTCAGAAAAGAAATTCCACAGGTCAACAGATATCAAACTGTGTCCAAGTCTCTGCTAAATAGTCCTTTTCCCTCTCCATCTTCCTATATGTATATTCAACAGTCAGGATGTCATGGGGAGTGCATGAGGTATGGGCTGCATCAGGCAACACCTTAAGGAGGGGTGATACCACTGTTCCCCAAACATCTGCCTTTTGGCAGAAGCAGGCCTTGCCATTCACCTGCATCCCTTTAAAACACTGAAGAAATGGTGTGAGTGGGGCAAGGCTCAGTGGGAAGAGAAAACAGCAGCTCCATTTTTAAAAAAAAAAATTAAAATTTTAATTTTAAGAAATATTTTTAAATATTTTTTAAAAAAATATTCTTTTAAAATTTTCTTTAAAACATCCCATCTTACTAAACTTTCACTTTAACCATATGAAACTTGTGCTAGTTGTTTTTGTCACAACTATCACCATTACATTCAGTGATATACAGGAATTAGGATTTATGAGTAACTTTAGTACAAAAAAAAATTACTAAGGATTCTGTATGGTGAGGTATGGGAGGAGAGCTATTGGGGCGAGTGACACCATGAGTCAACACACCTAGTGATGCCAACCCTACTGATGTCACTGTCTGCAGCTAGATTGTTTCTTCTGTCCCCAGCCCTCCTGCCCTACCTGTAGGGTAAAGTTACGGATGGTGTATTCATCACACTTGCAAATGCCTTGAAGTCGGATAGTGAAAGCCCCATACGTTGCCTCTGTTTCAGGCCAGTAACAGATACATTTCTGAAAATGAGAGGACAAAGAACCCCATGAGGAGAAATGCCAATATAAGTGGCTGAACCATTACATTCAGTGATATATGGGAATTGCGATTTATGAGTAACATTAGTACAAAAAATATTACTAAGGATTCTGTATGGTGAGGTATGGTAGGACAGCAATGGTGGGTGGTCGGAGGTGTAACTCTAGAATAATACAAAAAAGCAGAACTGTGCACCCACAGCTCCCGGACCAAAAGACCCACCTACACAATCTAAGCTTATAGAGCTTAGCATGTGTGTTGCAGAATGTAGCCTATAGAGCAGGGGTTGGCAACCTGTGGCCTGCGGGCCGCACTCGGCCCATCAACCCCCGCTAACCGGCCCCTGCCAACTCCCGCCAACCCCCGCCGACCCCCGCCGCTGCCACTGCTGACCCCTGCCACCACACATGTCGTGGCTGCCATTTTGTTTGCCAAAATGGCGGCTGCGACTTGTTTGCGCATGCGCAGGAGTACTGTCCATGCACAAACCCGCAGGAAGGAGAGAGGGTGGATTCTTACCCTTCTCAATAGGCATAGGCAAAATCAAATTGCTGCAACCTCCCCTAGCTTGTGTGTTCTTCCACACTGATAACTTTTGCCATTTTGACTATATTCTGATGTTGCTTGGCCACATGTGTCCCAGTCTGCATTTTTGAAATGTTAGAGGGTATGAAACATTGGTGCTACCATTTTACATTTAGGAACATAAACTCATTCACATTAAAATAATAAAAAATATGAAAATTACATTAATAATAAAGAAAATTGTTGATTATTGAATCACTGACTTTTAATAATCCGTTTAAAATTACTTACATTGAATAAGTACCAAAGTTACAAATTAAATTAATGTGTGTGGCTATGAGGGGCCTAGCAGTTGCTCTTTTTCAGACTCTTTTTCAGACCTGCGGTAATACTTACAATACTGTATGTTTGCATATTTGTAGAGAAAGCACATATTATAAGAATACCATAAATTTCTCTCCAGTGTGCTTTCATCCAAAGAAAACCAGGCTCTATATAACATTGTCCCTGCAAATTCTTACCATTGGAAGTCAAGTAGTCTGTAGAAGATTCAGCATAGTTTTGCTTACTTATGCAACACTTACCTGACCTGGTTGAATCATTTAACATATGCTTATTGTTACTCCTGAATAAAATAATGGCTGCAATATGTTGAACTGCTCATTTTTTTTTGTAGCGTAGGAACCTTTTTTTCTTTCCATGTTATTTTTGCCTCTGATATAAAAATTTCTATTGAAGAAACAATGCTCAAGAACACATCTGTTTCACTAACTGAGATATACCTATAACCAATTTTATTTCCTTACCACTAATAGTGAAGTGTCATATACAATGAGATCAAAAATGTGCAGTTCTGATTCTAGATGTTATTCAACCATATGTTCCCAAATTTATGCTTGTGTACAGTTTCATTTTTAAAGGAATTATCAAGTCCCACAATTTTTAAAGGAATTATCAAGTGAAAACCACCAGCAGCAAGCAATTACTATAATTCTTGTTCTCTCCAGATTGGAGAAAAGTCCAGAGGTCATGCCTCAGGTACCTCTTTCTCTTCCTTGAGTTTGGTGAGCATAACTATGAGAGGAGACTCTTCCTGCCACACCATTGTCCAGAAGTCATTAACTGTATTTAGCATGGGTCCCTGTGTGGCAATATAGGCCTTCTCTTGCCCAGCATAACCCTAGAGGATGGGACAGAAATAATAACAATTAGGAAGAAGGCACAGGTCAACAGTCATTTCAAGAATTATCATGTCCATATTACCCTCTGACTCACCCGGATGTAGTTTGCATTGATGTAGCACTCCTCTTCTTGGCTCTCAGTTCTCTTGAGGTGGACACGGCTTTGGGGATCTAAAGGGACAATTAAATGGGGCCTTTAAATGCACACAATTATAATCTCTCCCATCTGGTCAGAAACTGGCTAGATCAGGGACTAGTCACAAAGAGATGGCACTGACACTTGCATCTCATTCTTCACTATTTCTTTGCTCTTGCATTCTTTCTCAAGCTTCTATGTACAATACTTCTGCCTATGAAACATTCATGTCAGAAATTATGCCATTACAGAAATGGAAGTTCAGAACAGTCGCCATATTTTCCTTCAGACGTGGAGAGTTCTTACCCCCAACAATGAAAGTGTAAGGTCCAAGGTCCAATCAGAACATTTACTCATCTTGTAGCCTGTGGTTAGTTCTCCCCCTCCCATATGTGCCACCAACTTATGCAAGCAGGGTGGCATCCATGACAGCTTCCTCCATCTCTCTCTGACCATGAGAAACTTTTTTTAGCTCATCACAGCATAGTTTCTAAAGGCACAAAGTACCCATATGACAACTTTTAGCCATCTTACATAGCTCATGTAAATGCACATTGAACCCATTAAATTAACAATGAGGAATCTTTTACAGCATTGTCAACAACAGAAATTATACAGGAGTCGCTCTTAAGACGTTATCACATGGGGAGTTGCGGGGAGAAAGTGGAAATAAATTGGACGAGCGGAAGACTTTAATTTATGGGATTTGTCCTGTTCCGCCTCATCTGATAACTAAATTCGAATTTAAAAGGGGGTTAATTCGAACGAAAACCTGATCTTTTCATTTTCGGGATTTTTGAGGAAAAGAAAAGATCAGGTTTTTGTTCGAATTAACCCCCTTTTAAATTAAAATTTAGTTATAAGACGAGGCGGAACAGGACAAATCCCGTAAATTAAAGTCTTCCACTCGTCCGGTTTATTTCCACTTTCTCCCCGCGACTCCCCGTGTGATAACGTCCTTATACAATTATCCTGGCATGCGAAAGGTTATGATTAGACTGGTATCCCATCCTTCTTCCAAAGAGTTCAGGGCATTGTGGATTGGTTGTTTTTCTGTATTCCCCCAACCCTGCATCAGTTGTATGGTGTACATGAAGGAGGGAGGAAGTGGCAGGCCAATGGCTTTATGGCTCAGCAGGATTTTCAGTTCAGTCTCCTTGGTGCTACACAGTTGGCTGTCTGTATCCATGGATAAAGAATCCATGGATACAGAAGGCCAACTGTACAGCACCAACCATGGTTTGAAATATATTTTATATATTCTAAATATATAAACTTGATTTTGCCATTTTGTATAAGGGACACCATTTTACTATGCCATTATATTTAATGGGAGTTGAGCATCCATGGATTTTGGTATCCTCAGGGGGTCCTGAAACCAAACCTCAGTGGATATCAAGGGCCCACTGTATACTAGATTTACCCTGACACTGTTCTGTGTGGTGCTGTTGTACGAGATATCCTTGGGACCAATGCCAGGGCTACTAGGGACTCCAAGTAGCTACTTGGAGTCCATGTTCAATGAAGTCTTGAGATGGCATTGCCATTGTCAGACCTCAAGTGAGATCTGAAGCAAATCTCACTCTAGATCTCAGGGGAGGTCTCGTGGGATCAGAAATCCTATCATACCTCAGCAGGCATATATGCTTGCCTATGTGGCTGTCTGGAATTTTTCAGCTGGTCCTTCTGTGCAATCTACCCATCCTTTGCTGTATTGTCGTGTTTTATATATCCCCAGGCTTTGGCTGGTCACCTTTGGGGGCCAGGAAGGACTTTTCCCATGTTATTGGAGCTTGGGTTTTTCATCTTCTCTGGGGAGACTTCCACTTTTAATGTTTATTTTGGGGGATTTTGTGGACTCTAGTTTTAGCTTTTGACTTATATCAGGTTTACTGTTATGGATGGTTCACTATGCTTGCTGCTTTCTCACAACTGGCAGGTATGGAAGGAATGAGGGGACATTGGACACAAGCTAGATTGGGAGAGGGAAAGACCTTGGGGGCATAGAAGTGGAGTAACATGCAGTACAGGTGGATGCTGATGACCCCTCCACCTGACTATTAAGGCTAGTCACAGTGGTTGGCTGGAGGAAAAAGACCTGCAGAGATGTTTTCCAGATAGGCATGGCAAGTAGCCCCCTTGACCACTTGCTGATCATAGAAACCTTGGGCCCCACATCCCCTCAACCTGTATGTACATACATTTTTTTACTCATAGGAGATATTATCTCTCCAAGTAATTGATTTATTATTTATTTATGATTAACCTATAATTGTTGTTGATTAACTTGTGATGATGATGATTTATGACAAATTTGTGATTGATTTATAATTTTTGTAATTGCATTAAAGTTGTGGCCATATTTAAAACCCATAACACAGTGTCTGGCCCCTTGTCTCGGCGCAATTTTACACTAACATAGCTGTCTAGGAGAAGGATACAGTTTCTTTCCCAATATTTTTCTTATGTGCCTGCCCTAGTATAATAAGAAAAGGAGCTGAACTATTATTGCCCGACACTGAAGACAGAAGTCTTTACAACCTGTTTACAAAAGCCATGGACTCTATAGTAGGGCTGTCCTGCATCTGGTTTAGGTACCTGAATGTTACTGGCAGCACTTGAATTAAGAGTCATAGTGCTCCCCTCAGGATGTAAGATGTATAGCTCCCAACATCTTGACAAGACTATATATCCCACTGGCATCACTAGGGGGATGCAAGGCATGTGGAATGCACTGGGTAATACCTGAAAGGAAAGGTGACAGTCTTCCCACTGTGTGGGGGGGTATGGTGATGCTGCCAGTGCCCATCCCTACTTTGCTACCCTTGTACTCTTAACCTAGGGAGAGAAGGCAACAGAGAAGGAAGGGCGAGCACCTGCCCCCCTTCCCTGGTGCATTGGCTGCCTTGCCTGAGCAAGCCAAAGCATCAGGAAAGGGGGAATGAGTGCATGCCCACATGCTCCACACTTTAGTCAGTTCCTTGGCTGGCTTATGGCTGTCTCAGTGAGTGGCCAAGGGGCGCAGGGCAGACCGCCGCCACCACCTCCCCCAGCAGCCCCAGGCACCCATATCAGATAGCATTCACACCAAATGACACCTGTGTTACAGAGGACAATTCTTTTATAGATAAAGAGCCCTAAGAAGAGAAAGCAAGGGCCTTGAAGTTGCCTATCACAGCTGACAGGTCACCTGGGCACAGTCTTCTCCACTGTGGTTAAGTGTAGGGTATTTCTACTGAAATAATAGTAAATCTTGAGAAAGACACTGAGCAAAGCTCAAAAGGTAATTTATGGACCCATCATACTGTGTTCTTTCCTATGCCCTTACTCTCCCTGTTCAGAAGTGGATTCAAGGTGAACATACTTGGTAGAATTGATTTGTATCTGTCCTTTGCAGCTCGTCCAGGGATGTCCAGCTCTTCGGGACTGATAAAATTTGAGGGGATTTTCTGTTAAGGAGGAGGAAAGGAGGAATCGCTGAAATCATTTTCCATTCTGAAACACAGAGTATCCAAAGTGCAGGAAAAGAAAGAATATTAATGCCCTTTTTCTGTAGACACTTTTTGCTTTTCAAACTATACATGTTATTTCAGCCAATCAAACAATTAATGCTGCTTTGGGGATTTCCTACCCTCACATTCCTAACCAGGCCAAGCTTTGCATAAAGAGAACATGCCCTTCAACATTTCACAGATGAAAACTGGGGCATGTGTGGCCAAGCAACACCAGTGTGTGGTCAAGGTGGCAAAAGTTATTAATGAGGAAGAACAAACAAGCTAGGAGATGCTGCAGCAGTTTGTTTTTGCCAGAAGCTACTAGGAAGGGCATGATTCTGCCCTCTCCTCTCCTCTTTCCCACACCTCCTGCTGAGTTAATTAAGTATAAATAGGGTTGCCAGACTGAAAATTGGTGAAGGCTCCTGTACCATAGAATCATAGAATCATAGAGTTGGAAGAGACCACAAGGGGCATCCAGTCCAACCCCCTGCCATGCAGGAACTCCCAATCAAAGCATCCCCGACAGATGGCCATCCAGCCTCTGTTTAAAGACCTCCAAGGAAGGAGACTCCACTACTCTCCGAGGGAGTGTGTTCCACTGTCGAACCGCCCTTACTGTCAGGAAGTTCCTCCTAATGTTGAGGTGGAATCTCTTTTCTTGCAGCTTGCATCCATTGTTCTGGGTCCTAGTCTCTGGAGCAGCAGAAAACAAGCTTGTTCCCTCCTCGATATGACATCCCTTCAAATATTTAAGCACGGCTATCATATCACCTCTCAGCCTTCTCTTCTCCAGGCTAAACATCCCCAGCTCCCTAAGTCGTTCCTCATAGGGCTTGCTTTCCAGACCCTTCACCATTTTAGTTGCCCTCCTTTGGACACGCTCCAGTTTCTCCACATCCTTTTTGAATTGTGGTGCCCAGAACTGGACACAGTATTCCAGGTGAGGCCGGACCAAAGCAGAATAGAGTGGCACTATTACTTCTCTTGATCTAGACACTATACTTCTACTGATGCAGCCTAAAATTGCATTGGCCTTTTTAGCTGCTGCATCGCACTGTTGACTCATGTTCAATTTGTGGTCCACCTGGATTCCTAGATCCCTTTCACAGGTAGTCTCATACCTTTAATGGTTATGTAGAAGAGAGGATTTCAGCAAGTGTTGCTTGTCATGCAATAAAGTAATAAGTAACACCTGCTGATATTATCTCTTCTACACAATGATTACAGGTAAAGGAGCTATCTCCAGTTTTCACTCTAGCAACCCTAAGTGCTAGAAACTACTCTTGCACTTTGAACTCAGGGGGGTTGCAGACTGCCAGAAATAGTGCAAATTGAGTCCACTTTTAGGGTTAGGGTTAGTGCTAGGGAATCATGGGAACTGTATTTTATTGTGGCACCAGAGCTCTCTGACAGAGAAGGCTCAATGTCTCAGAAAAACAACAACCCAATTCCCATGATTCCCTAGCACTAACCCTAACCCTAACCCTAAAAGTGGACTCAATTTGCACTATTTCTGGCAGTCTGCAACCCCCCTCAGTTTGCACCAATTGAACAAAGAACAAAAGAGGGAGGAAGGGAAAGAAATTGGGATTTTAAAAGCAGCTCAGAGAGTAGGATGACAGAAGATTAATTGGCACTGTCCTGCCAAATCAGGACAGTAAAAGAATATGAGAATGCGATAGAATTTATGTCTGACACTTTCTGCTCTGTTAAGATGTTAGCACAAAATGTTCATTGCTATAGCAGATTTGTAAGGGAATCATGGGCACACAAAGCCTCTAGAGATTAAACAGTTGCTCCCAAATGTTTCAAAACAGTATTTGGTGTGCCATGAAGCTTGCCCTGTGTCTCCTAAGCTGTGTTACTGCCCTCAAGTGCTATAGAGGATTCTGTCCTATTGCCAGTGCTAAATTAAGATTCAGCAATCTGTCTGGCCAGTTTCTCATTGAATCATAGGATCATAGAGTAGGAAGAGACCACAGGGGTCATTCAGCCTAACTTCCTACCCTGCAAGAATACACTGATAAATAGCAATACAGCCTGTGTTTAAAATGCTTCAAAGAAGGAGACTCCACCACTCTTCAAGGCAGTTGAACAGCTCTTGCT
Organism: Phrynosoma blainvillii; assembly: GCA_026167975.1. Classification (NCBI taxonomy): domain Eukaryota; kingdom Metazoa; phylum Chordata; class Lepidosauria; order Squamata; family Phrynosomatidae; genus Phrynosoma; species Phrynosoma blainvillii. Next base: position 268,307,736 of record JANUYF010000004.1, read on the forward strand.
GTCAGGAAGTTCTTCCTAATGTTTAGGTGGAATCTCTTTTCCTGTAGCATGAATCCATTGCTCCAGATCCTAGTCTCTAGAGGAACAGAAAACAAGCTTTCTCCATCTTCAATATGTTGTTTATGTTGTTAACTAGCCTCATCAACCTCAGCTCATGGTGACCCTGTGGATATAACATTTCCAAGACTCCCTGTCTTATACTGCTCTGCTTAAATCCAGCAGGCTCGTGCCTATGGCCTCTCTGACTGAGTCCACCCATCTGGCATGTGATATCCCTCTCCATCTACTTCCCTTTACCTTTCCTAGCATTATTATCTTTTCCAATGAATTGTATCTTCTCATAATGTGGCAAAAGTACAACAGCATCAGTTTAGTCATCCTGGTTTCCAGGGAGAGTTCAGGCTCGATCTGTTTGTTTGTATTCCTGCTGTTCATGGTATCTTCAGTACTCTTCTCCAGCACCACATCTCAAATGAGTTTATTTTCTTTCTATCAGCTTTCTTCACGGCCCAGCTCTCACATCTGTACATAGTCATGGTGAATACGACAGCTTGGATGATCCTCACAGAGTTATATCTTTGAATCTTGTCTAGTTCTTTCATGGCTGCCCTTTCCAAATCTTTTCTTCATCTAATTTCTTGACTGCAGCATCTATTTTAATCAATGTTTGATCCAAGGTATGGGAACTCTTTGACTTATCTAGGATGTATATGACCTCAATATGACATCTCTTGAAATATTTAAACATGGCTATCATGTCACTCCTTAACCTTCTCTTTTCCAGGCTAAACATACCAGCTCCCTAAGCTGCTCTTCACAGGGCATAGTTTCCAGACCTTTCACCATTTTAGTTGTCTTCCTCTGGATATGTTCCAGTTTCTCAACATCCTTCTTGAAGGATTGTGGTACCCAGAACTGGACACAATATTTCAGATGAGGTCTGACCAAAGCAGAATAGAGTGGCATTATTATTTCCCTTGAACTAGATCAGGGGTAGACAACCTAAGTCCCGGGGGCTGAATGCGCCCCCCCGAGACCTTTGGACCGGCCCCAGGCTGGTCCTGCTGCCGCCGCCGCACCCCACCACACCCCGTCGCCGCCCGCCATGATGATATTGATTATTGTTATTACTTGTTCTTGGGGTTTTCTCGGCAAAATCTCCACAGGGGGGTTGCCATGGCTTTTCTGGGGCTGAGAGAGTGTGCATGCATATTTAAATATTTTTTAATATTTTTTATTTTTATTTATTTATTTATTTATTTTTGGTGCTTCGCCCTCCCAATTGTCTGAGGGACAGCAACCCAGCCCCCAGCTCAAAAAGGTTGCCTACCCCTGATCTAGACATTAATTAGGAGTATAGTTTCTAGATCAAGGGAAATAATAATACCACTCTATTCTGTTTTGGTCAGACTTCACCTGGAATATTGTGGAATATCAACAGGGGTTTATGTACATGAAATAGTGGGAAGCATAATCCCATCTTCTTATTTAGCCCATAAAATGTCTTGGGTCAATACAAAAAGGGAGCAGCAGAGTGGTCTATTAGAGGAGGTGAGAATCAAAACAGGATGGGGCAATGTAGACTCTCTTACCGCAAATTCCTCTTGAAGCTGCTCCAGTCCCCAGCTCTGCTCCTGGAGCATTTTCTGAGAAAGAACATGGCTGGCTGCGTTCAGGAGCTGCACTGTTACATCTCTAGGTGTGGAGACTGATCGAATAGGCTCTGTGGTGCTCAGGGAACTCATGTCCAAGACCAGTGACACATTGGAGCCCCTTCTGAAAGTAAAAGAACCCTAAATATGCAAACTATCAGTCTAAAAAAACAACAACAATTAATTTAGACTGTTACAGGAGGACAAAAAGTGGTTAACAGCAGGTTTTTACATTTTAAATTTGTTATTTTTAAAATAAATGTAATGGCATTGTGCTGTTGCCTTGGGTACCAGATTGAGTTGCCTGACCTTTGTCATTATGTATCCTGATGCCAGAGTCAGGGGTGCAGATTGGTTCTTTGTGTCAGGTAACAAAGTGCCCATTTATTATCCTTCCCTCTATGCAACACAAAAAGGACATACCTTTGTTCCCATAGTCACATCATGGGAGATATCTGCTTTTATTTTCCATAGGACACAGCCAAAAGGTATGGTTGGAAAATATGACAGGATTTATTTAATGGTTGCATTCATATACTATCCTTTCTGCAAAGTACCGACAGCAGAATTTTAGCCATGCCACCTATCTGGTTAAAGTGTGTGTGAGAGAGAGAGGGAGGTAACAGGAGGGAAACATGTTGAAGGTAGACTATTCAGGCAAACTCCAAAGTATACTGGGTTATTTGTATTCATACCCTAGATTCTATTCAATACAAAACACCGTATATTTAGACTGCTTAAAAAGAGTTGAGGTAGAGTGCCTGGAAATGCCTGAGACACTAAATATTATAAGCTCCATGGAGGCTTTAGCTGATGCTTGTTGTTTCCTTCTTTGGGAAGGATGAAGATAGAATTAACCAGAACACAAGGTATCCAGAAGGGCCCTCAAGTTGGTTCACTATTTAAAACTTTAAAGCAGTTTAGAACACTATGCTGACACAGCACAATTAAGCAAAGAAGATAAAACAATATGTCCAAAATAGTGGAGCAAATAACTTTAAATCATTTGACAACCATGCTTAAAACAAATGCATATGTAAAACAAAGCAAAGAAGTTATTCTAAACTCCTTAGGGATGTCTGGGTGCCACTACAGACAAGTCATTGGACGTTATTACACGTGGGCCAGAAAGCGATAATAAAGTGGAAATGAGGCATTCCGAAAATAAACCGAAAATAAACCTTGATTCCGCAAATGGCTTTCACATGCGAAATTACAGTAAGCGCATTTAACGTTCACACACAAGTGAGAAAAGCCCGTAAATGAACTAAAAATGATCTTCTTGCACATGTGCAGATAGAGGAATGCTCACCGTGGAACCATGGGAAAAGCAGGGAAATGCTCCCAAATGCGCATTTGCTTTTCACATTACGGTAAATGCGAAATTACTGTAATTTCGCAAATGCATTTCCTCAAAACTACCAAATTTCAAAAGATCTCGGATAACACCAGTTTCTGTCCAGTTTCTGTGTGATGTCATGTGAAATCGTGAGGCACAAATCCAGTTTCTGTTTGGGATTTGTGTGGATTAGCCAGCAGATTTCCCCCGTGTGATAACGTCCATTGTCTCATATTCTGTGCAGAGACCCAGCACAGTTTTTAATGTGCAGGGAGCTCAACATTGGCATGCAGGTTGTTATTAATTTTGACTACTTGCAAATATTTTAATGAAACAATAAAAACACAATATGTTCCATTAAAACAATCATCATCATTATCTGAGTACCTTGAAAGCAGTAGCAAGTAAATCATCATTTAGTATACTTCGGATTGCTAATTCCTGAGTGGGCTCAACTGCATATAGGAATCTTGGCAGCCCAATTTTGTCAAATCATGGCTGATGCCTCCTCTCCCAAATCCTGTTTTCACCACCTAGCCTCTTTTAATTGCTAGAAATACTGAAAGGTCTCCAAAGCAGATCTTCAGTTATGGAAAGGTTCATACTGAGAGAGCTCATCTTTCAGATATCATGACCTGAATCTTTTAAGGATATTATAGATAAAGACATAGCACTTGAATTATGCCCAGAAATAAACTGAAAGACAGTAAAACTGATGCAGGGCTGGGTAATGTGGTCCAAAAAGGACACATTACAAAGAGATCTGGCCATCACATTTCACTCTACCTGCAACTTCTAAACACTCTTCAAGGGCAAGTGCCACATAAAATTGCATTGCAGTCATCAATCTAGCTTACTATTATAATTTGGGATTGTAGCTCTCCAGCAACATGCAGAATATTCCTATGTCAGACCAATTTTAGGCTAATAAACTGGTCCTGATTACAGCTGCATGCTTCTAGAAACAGATTGCTTTGTTAAGCTGCCTGTGGAAGTAGCTTGTTCCTTGATGCTTTGAGTGCTTTCTTTACTAAGTACCTATTTTCATCTAGATTTGGAAAGCATGATCTCCTCTCAGGCACTTTTACATTGGCTCCTATATGTACATATTTTTACACTGTCCAACATGCTGTCTACACAAGAAACTGGAACACTGGAGCACTAACAACTTACCTATCCTGCAGGCGCACATGTTTCTTAACTTCCTGACTCTTGTTGGTAGCTTTCTCCATTCCTGCTTCTGCTTGTTCACGTTGCAGGCTACTGGAACTATTAATTCTGAGACATGCTGGACAAGCCAGGACCATGCTGTGCCAGCAAAGGATTCTTTGTATTAAGATGAGAGGGAAGTAACTAGTGGAGCCCTGAGAGCAGGTACTATGCAGGTCAGTGAGTCCATGGAAGTAGAGAAGTACCTGGAAACCATAAAGCAAATCACCATCTCCCTGCATGTCAGTCAAACTCTTCTGAGGTGCTAATAAGCTGCAACATTATAAGCTCTATATGAACCAAAAAGAGTGAGAGTATTACTCAGATAACGTAGAGCATGTTGGTGTCCTTGGGACATGTTAAAGGAGCACACAATCTGTCTGCAAGAAGATGAAAATGTCCACATGCATACATGCGTACACACACGTGCACACACACACACACCTTGTAAGTGTGCAAGTTACTGCCATTCCCAATTCCAGTTTCCAGATGAGATCCATTTGAGCAGGAATTAGAGTAAACCTATTTAGCTGTGCCAGCTAAATGGGCCCTCTGGGCATGTTAAGCAATGGAGGGCCCCAGATTGTAGAAAGCTGGATGGCATTATCACATACATGTATGTTCACCAGCTTAAAACCTGTGGATAGCAAACCAGGGGAGGCAATATGCATGTCTAGCTCATGAGAATTTTGTTTATTTCTATGAATGATTTGTATCTGTTCTTTCCTCCAAGAATGAGACTTCTCTGCTACATTTAAGATCAGTTGCCAAAAGCCTACCTGCATAAAACTTGCCCATCACTTTATGTACACCAAGGGTCAATTTAGGAACACTAAGGGTAAAAAAGCAAAGACATGAAAAAGCAGGTTGATATAATGAAACATAACACAGATATCACTGTTAGTGCTCTTTTTCATAGAAGGCACAAGTCAAAGGAATAAAATAGGCAATTCCAAATCCATTAGATGTTATAAAAGAGAAGTCACACCTCTTCCCAACCAGCACTGACTTTTTCTTCCTCCTCTCCCCCCCCCCATTTGTAACAAATATATTAATCAACCTCCACCATCTTGTTTCCTTCAGATGTGTCAGACTACAGATGTATTAAGTGTGATAGAAAATGTAGTCCTACATATCTGGAGGGCACCCTGTTGGAGAGGATGGGTTAGAAGATACTGATTCTCTTCCTTCTCAGTGTGGCCAAGTAGGTATCGACTCACCCAATATTGTTGTCAGGACCATCATCTCCCCTTGAAGCACTGAGGCTGCAAGAACTGTACACGCAGAGTGAAAAATAAGACAAGTGAATACAGGAAATTCCTTACCACCAAGCTAGTGGTTGCTCATGACACTTCCCCCTCTTGTTTTACCCTTGCAGCCACCCACACATATACTGGCCACAAACTTCACAGTTCCATCCGCTGCTATGCTCAGACCCAAATGGTGAGCTTTTCATGGCAGCCTGGAAAGCCATCTCTGTGCCTTTCACCTCGGACTGCCATCTGGCTGTTATTTTAACAGCCTAACAGAATATGGTGCATTTCTGACTGCATACCACCTAACACTTTTCATGAAAACTGGAACATATGTATTCCAAGCAACACCAGAGTGTAGTCAAGATGGCAAAAGTTATGAATGAGTATGAAACACAAGCTAGATGGTGCTGCAGCAGTTTGCTTTTGCCTCAGCCCATTGGAAAGGGCAGGATTCTGCCCCCCCTCTGCTTAGTTAATTGAATACAAACTACTGTCACACTTTGGACTCAGTTTGCAGCAACTAAAATAAACCAAGAAGGAAGGGAGAAAGTGGGAAGAGGAAAGAGAAACTGGGGCATTTTAAAAGCAGCTGAAAAAGTGAGACAACAGAGGATTAATGAGAACAGTCCCTAACAAATTGTAACAGTTGGATGGTATGGAAATAGGGCCAGGATCAGTGGAGAATTATACCAACCCCTGTGGAACATTATTCTTTTGACAGCATCATGGTACACTATGTGTGTATTTGTATGTAGTGCTGTCATAATGCAGGCTTATGCAAGGCAGAATAATATGCCAATACAACACTGCAGTAGTGTTCACATTTCTAGTTATCTGGTCTGAATATAACCTACATTCTAACAACATTAGAACCTAGATATTTGGAGAAGTCAAATTTGTATCTCAAGCAGAACTGCTCTCTTTGTACATTTGTGTGTAGATGTAGATACTGGGATAGTGCTTCTATTTGGTCTCCTGTACAGGAGAGCATTTACAAGCTGGATACTAAAAGATTTATAAGCCACTTTTAGAACAGTCCTATGCATACCTACTCCAATTGAATGTCCATTTGTATTTGATGGTGAGTTGTTGTTGTTGTGTGCCTTCAAGTAGCTTCCAACTTACGGTCACCCTAAGGCAAACCTATCATAGGATTTTCTTGGAAAGATTTATTCAGAAGAGGTTTGCCATTGCCTTCCCCTGAGGCTGAGAGCATGTGACTTGCCTAAGGTCACCCAGTGGGTTTCATGGCTGAGCGGGGAATTGAACCTTGGTTTCCAGAATTCTAGTCCAACACCCAGATTGCTATGCCATGCTAGCTCTCCTCCTAGGTAAATATGCATTACACATGCAGATCAGAGTAGCTACTAACACATTCCCAAAAAAGAATGGAGGACAAAAGACGATTTTCATAACATTGGTATAATATAATGTACATGTCTAGATACAAATTTAAATATAGTTGCTATAATATTAATAACACTATCCTTCTGAGCCCCATGGGGAAGACTGTGTCTCATTATGTATCTGCTCAGTTTGCTGACTAGAGTCTATCTGTGGATGGGCTGCTTCAGTGCATCTATGCTCACACCTTCCACCTTCTTTGGCTCTCCTGTCTTACAGGGTTTTTTTTTTTTTCTTTTAAACTGGCCTGGATATGATATCTCTTCAGACAGAGGACACATTCAAACAGTTTTTTGTTTGTTTTTCTTTTAAAAAAATAAAACAGGACACATGGCTACCCATTTGCAACCTCACATATCAATTATGTCACATGTCTGTGTGGTTAATGAAGGACAGAAAGCTGAAGAGATGTTTGCCAGTACTATGTACATTGTGGCCAATGTAGTTTTGGCCTTTACATTACAGACCAGCTAAAAGAAAATTACATTTAGACCCCATGTGAAAACGCCCAAGAAACATCCAGGCCTGTGAGGTATATGTTATTGGGAAGTGGAAGTATGGAAACTTACCAATGAAAACTAAAGCTGTATAAAGTAGCTATTCAGATAATAATACACTAAGGAAAATCTGAGTCTTAGCGGTAACCTAAAATTTGTTTTTTCTAACCTTAGTGTTTTTTCTCACTACACTTACAAAAAATAACTATTATGTTCATTCATCTATCCGTATAGACATTTGGCCAACATACCTATGAAGAACTGGCCATTCCTATGCTAGCTGCCTTACACTGAGTGCAAAATTTAGTGTCAGACAATTGTAGTTAGAACTGCAGCCTACGGCAGAATATTTCAATCCATGATTTCAAGATTCTTATGAAATTTAATCAGTCCTTGCTGAATGCCTCCACCCTCTCTGTGGGATGCTTGGTACCCTGAAGGATGATGCTTTTCAAAGCAATTTTAAAACACCTGTTTCCTTGAATAGTTGTTTCTCTGGCCAGATAAGTATTCCTTTTCTGTGAATGTGCTTTCAAATCACCTGTCAACTTATCTTATGGTGGCCCCGTGAATTTCATAGTGTTTTCTTAGACAAGAATATTCAGAGGTGTTTTTACCAGTTCCTTCCTTTGAAATATACCCTACAGCAGCCAGCATTTGTTGGTGGTCTCCCATCCAAGTATTAATCAGGACTGACTCTGTTTAGCTTTCAAGATCAGACAGGATCTGGTGCCTATATGGCAAAGATGGGACAAAAGTATACTGGCAAAAAGGGTGTGCTGAAACAAAATTTTTAAGGTGGTAAAGTGAAAGGAAGTCTGCAGAGAATTACACAGCAACATCATTGGGCAACACAGTGTTGGTTGAAACATATTGCAGTTAAGATCTAGCATAGATAAGTGACTTCTTTCCACTGTGACCAGTACGGTGCTAGGTTTTACACAACCCACAACCAAACCAGAGGAGGAGGTGGGTGGCAGCGTGGACAACATGTTGAACTGACAAACAATGTAACAGAGGTGTAATCAGCGTTACTTTAATGTATCAAACTCCAAATTAATACTTGTGCTAATATCAATTGGATGATGTTTTAGGGAGTCCTCTTTTCAAATCCAGCCTTAATTTTAGATATTCTGAATACAGAACAAAAGTAGGAAAGGCCCAAAGATTACAAGTAAATTAATGAAAGAGACATGAAGAAGTTCCTATGCAGAAGGCAGAACTTCTCCAAGAGACTGCCTGTGGTGGGCCAGGAAACAGAACCTTCCCCCTTTCACTCATGTCATGATGCAGAATACCCAAAGGCAGGCTTATTATTTTGGTACATGATGCAGAAAAGCTTCCAAGCACTTCCCTCCCCCCTCTCATCCTCGCCCCCAAATAAAAATACAGCAACAACAAACTAAATAGCTAACAACCTGCTGCTTTTTCTTGACACTCACAAACTGTTGCCTGAAATAGTTGCCTCAGTCAGGGCTGCATAAAGATGCCTATGAATAAACTGTCTGAAGAAAAAGGGCCAGCAACTGAGGACACAGAGAGGAGATACTGGATACATATGAAGGAAAATTGCACCAACTCTGAATGACAATATAGCATAACTTTTAGAGCTTATGGACAGTAGTTTCTGTGATGAAGATATGATGTGCTGGGATGCCTGGAAGTATCCATCATACAATGGTGGCTACAGTGAAGAACTCAAACTATGCTGTCTAGAGGATACCTTAGTAAGGTCAATTGGTCTGGTGAGCATCAGCCACTCAGAGAAAAACATCCTGGCTTTCTAAGTATCTCAAATTATGTTATGTGAAAACTTCATATAAATAGGTACGGTAATTTTTATCTAGTTTGTTTTGCTTGATCCTGATTTTTCTTGGTCTTAGGGTAGCCACATATACATCACCCAAAAAGAACTGCTTTACATAAAATGAGAAAAGAGGACAAGTTTCCATAAATATTTGCATATGTTTTGTTAATGCATATTTGTTGGTGCATAATTAACCCCAATAACACAAAAGGACAGAAGTAAGAAACAAACCAAAACAGAATGTTTAAAGAAGACAAAACTGCAAAACAGTGTAATTATGAAAACATAAATATATAGTAAAAATGATCATATAGATAAACTGAAGCTACTGAGCAGCTAAATGTGTGCAACACATGGACGGACTGATATGAAGGCAACAAACATAAAATTTTATGCAAAACAAAATGAGAAGTACTCAGTGTATCACAAAAAGATAATGGGGAATGAAAAAATAAATGAACCATAAACACTAAACATCAAAATGTTTGTAAGACATGGATAAGAATTAATGGCTACAAAGGCAGTAAGCACCAAAAATATAAGACATTAATGAGGAATAATAGGTATGAAAAATAGATGACAGTTCCAGATTATATTCTGTTCCAAAATATATTCTTCAGTAAACTTCCCATTATGCTGCTGATTGTGGGGAAAAACCAAACTGGACATCTGCCTTAAAATATTAAATGCCATGGGTAAAAAGACAGGAAATAGTTATCTTCAAGATCTTCAAAAATGTGAATCTTGTGAAATTCTGAATGACTTATCTTCCAAACTGGGTGACTGTGAGCACATTGCTGACCAGTTTGTTGTCATGGGCTGTTTTAAGGCCCCTGCTCTCTCTTAACAGGGGGCACTGTTATGTAGTGGTTCCAGCCCTTTAGAAGGTGATTTTGGGGGACTTTTGTTCAACTCCTTGGCTGCTGGCCTGTGGAGTCCCACAGGGTTCTGTTCTGTCCCCCATGTTGTTTAACATCTACATGAAACCGCTGGGAGAGGTCATCTGGAGTTTTGGGGTGTGGTATCATTAGTATGTGGATGACACCCAACTCTATCTCTTCTTTCCATCTGATTCCAGGAAGTTGTCTCCATACTGAACCAGTGTCTGCAGTCAGCAATGGACTAGATAAGGGCAGACAAATTGAAACTTAATCCAGAAAAAACAGAAGTACTCCTGGTCAGTCATAAAGCAGATCAGGGATAGGAACATTGCCTGTGATGGATGCGGTTACACTCCCCTTGAAATCTCAGGCTCACAGCTTGGGTGTGCTCCTGGACTCCACTCTGAGTCTGGATGCCCAAGTTTTAACAGTGGCCAGGAGTGCATTTGCACAGCTAAAACTTGTGTGCCAGCTGCGCCCATTCCTTGAGACATCAAATCTGGCTACAGTGACACATGCCTTGATTACATCCCGTTTGGACTACTGCAATGCACTCTACATGAGGCTATCTTTGGAAACTGTTCGGAAACTTCAGCCTGTGCAGAACACCACTGCCAGAATGCTGACTGGGGCCAGTTATAGGGACCATATAACTCCCTTGCTGAAACAGCTTCACTGGCTACCAGTTCATTTCTGCGCACAATTCAAAGTGCTGGTTATGACTTATAAAGCCCTACATAGCTTAGGTCTGGATTATTTGAGATTATTTGTATCTCCCCATACAAACCACCTAGAGCCCTAAGATCTTCAGGAGGAGGCTATCTCTCAGTCCCACCACCATCACAGGTTCACCTGGTAAGGGGATGAGAGAGAGTCTTCTCAAAGGCTGCTCCTGCCTCTGGAATGCCCTTCCACAAGAAGCAAGGCTGCCCCCCTCCTTGCTTGTCTTTCATCGGCAAGCAAAAACAGCTCTTTTCAGGCAGGCTTTTAATGCATAATGCAAAATTATGGGATGGGTTTTATATGGGTGTTGGGGTTTTAAGGTTTGCATTTGATATTGTTTTTAGCTGATGTTTTTAATTGTTTTATTGTGATGTTGTTTTTTTAATAATTTTATTTGTGAGCCTCCTTGGGTCCCTTCGAGGAGAAAGGTGGGATAGAAAATAAATAAATAAATAATTCTTATGGTCCCTTATCTTTAAAAAGAACTTGAACCAAAAAGCCCTTTAAATGCAGGATGCTTTCAAACAGAGGGCTGGCTCTGGGATGAATAGATACATGAACATCCTAGCTGAGCTTTAGCATGTCAGAAAAATATCAAAGCGAAACAGAATCTGGTTGATTGGAAGACTCTACCCTGAAGACTTGTATTGTTTGCTCTCTCTCTCTCTCTCTCTCTCTCTCTCTGTGAGCAACCCTCTTATTCTTTTTGGGATTTCTCCCTAGGGTCTGTGATGTTTAAATTCTGAAGGAGGAAGACTTCTCACCGACTGATCTCTTAGCATCTGATTTTTTTAAAAAAAAAGCTGGCAAAGATGAAAGTTTGTTGTGTTAAAAAAAACAACCCTTTTATAATGCCACTTAAACTTGTGGATGAAATCACAAACAAGCATGGGTATTGTACCATTTTATATAATTGTATTTTCTAAATAAATAAATAAACAAATAAATAAAAATACCACTTAAGGAGCATAGATATTTAGCTAAAAGCAAATTATCTATAGGTTAAAAAGATATAAGATGCTCAGTCACCTTTCCCTCCAATATATTCCACGTCTCTTTTTTAAAACTCTCTAATTATTTTAAGCCCTTATATATAGCCCTCTGTTTGAGGTCAAGTGAGCCCTTAAATAATTATTAATGCCACCATCATATTAAGTATTCTTTTGTCTGTCCTTAGATGAAATCACATAGAGATAGCTTGGTGATATAATGTACAGAATTGTTATGTGACTTGAGGTCGACTCCAGCTTATGGTAACCCTATCTAAGGACGTTATCACACGGGGCTCAATCCAAACAGAATCCAAACGAAATGGCGAACGAATCCGGATTATTTGCCCGTGTTTCCACACGACGTCGCACAGAACCCCGACAGAACCCCGACAGAAAGTGGAAAGAACCAAGATCTTTTGAATTTCGGTTTCTTCAGGAATTGCAATTGCACGACGGGAATCATTTCGCATTTACCGTAGGTCTGATAACCAAATATATATTGTGGCGCATTTCCCCGCTGTTGCCATGGTTCCAGCGAGCATTCCTCTCTCTGCGCATGTGCAGGAAGCTCATTTCGGCTACATTTACAGGTTTTTTTCTCTTGTGTGTGGACGTTCGATACACTTACTGTAAATGCGCAATGAAGGTAATGACATATGCGGAAACAAGGGTTATTTCCTGTTTATTTTTGGGATGCCTCATTTCCACTTTTATTTCCACTTTCTGGCCCATGTGTGATAACGTCTATAGAGTTGTCTTGGCAAGACTGATTTTGCCATTGCCTTCTTCTGAGGTTGAGAGAGTGTGACTTGCTCAGGTCACCCAATGGGTTTCTATGACTGAGTGGGGATCTCAACCCTAGTCTCCTGGAGTCCTAGGTCATCACCCAATAGTGTATCAAGAGCTTTTGACAGGAAATAGAAATAATGTTATTCAACTGATTATCAGAGATTGATTTCCTTTGGGTTCTCTGCCTGTGCTCCTGAATGGAAAATAGAAAGCACCCCCATTTCAAGCTTCTAGCAAATTAATTATGTAAATGTTACTTGCAGGAAAACTTTTGAATTGGGTAATAATGAACACACACACCACCTCTTACAGTGAAACATTGGCTTTCAAAACTTTAGGATTTCCTATAAACATATTGAGTGGTTGCAAAAAGCAGAGGATTTCTTAAGAAAAATAATTGTATGAAATGCGTGTGTATGTGTGTGTGTTAAAAAAAAACAATATGCAGATGCCAGCAATATCCATAACATTGAACAGAAAATGTGTAGGAGTTTTTGCATTATTTATGGATTACACATTACATTGCCTCAATATACTCTGTGAGAAGAGGGAATGGGGAAGGCATGAGGACTCCTTTTGTTCTTTCTTTCTTTCTCTCTCTCTGTTAGTATAGTAACAATTAAAAAAGAAGCAGCAATCTATGGCTGCGTCCACACTGTGTAATCCAGTTTGCTTCGTTCTAACTGCCATGGGTCAATGCTATGGAATTATTGGAATTGTAGTTTCTTGCGGTTCCAGAGCTCCCTGTCAGAGAAGGCTAAATGCGTCACAAAACTACAGTCCATAGAATTCCATAACATTGACCCATGGCAGTTAAAGGCATCAAACTGGATTATTTCTGCAGTAAGGGTGCAGCCAAAATGTTGTCAAATAGGATTATTTCTGCAGTGTAGATGCAGCCCTATGTGACTCTTTTTTAAAGTTAACGTTCAGAAAAAAAACTCATCAGCAATGGTACAAATTAGTTTGTTATGATGAAGTATATGCAGGAGGACCTCAGTATTGTAATAAACTAATTCCTTCATGCTGCTCACATTATTTGCAGGTGCATTTGGACTCATTCCAGAATTTGTTTTCTCTGTTATCAGAAATTTGCTTGATTAACAGATTTTATAACAAATGAATGAGCATCATTTAAACACAATTTTGCTCATTTTATATTTTTAGTTCTGTTTGTTGGGGTTTTTTTATAGGCTTTCATCTGTAAGTGCAAATTTATGCTCTGCTTATTTGTGTTGTGTTTTATTATTAACAACAGAATATGCCATGTGTGAGAGTTAAGATTTACAGACAACTGATTCATTACATTCATATTTTTTTCAGAGCTCAGCCTACCTTTGGTTTGGCCTGTAATCATCAATAACAGGAAATGAAATTGACAGGATGGTTGAGAGAACGAGAAAGCAGAGGACGCAGAAGAGGAAGTGGTTAAAACACCAGTTCTGTATTAAATGTGAGGGTTTCTGCACCCAGTCTTTGCACTCTGTGCAGCATGAAACTAGAGCAAGGAACAGTATCTCTCTTGGGATCAATTTAGACCTTAACCAGTAAGGATGCAAGCTTCCTATTCGCTTTGTTCAAAAAGAAAGAAATAAAGAAGATAATGCAACAAAACAAGGGATTTCTTAAAAAATAAAAACAAAACTTCCATTTCCATCTTGGCACAGGTCTCATCTGGTTAAGTTTCACAGCCCAAATGCCTCTGTGCATGTGACCAATGGTGGCTGCTGGCTTTTTGATCACTGGTGATCAATCCACCAAAAGTTTCACATGATCCAGCAGCCATTCCACCATGAGGAATAGAGAAAGAGGATCACAATCAGCCATCTGTGAAGTCAGTTTCACTGACCTTTGAGTCTCCTTCCCACCTGACATCCAGAAGCCCATTCCAACTGCATGAAAAACAACATTCAGAAATTGTGATTTGAGTGTTGTGGCCCTTCCTTTTCTCTTTTCACTCACCAACTCTGTTTCCGTTTGTGTTATCTTTTTTAAAAAAATATAAGCCTGAGTCTAGAGATAGTCTTGTCTCTCTCTATTTGATTAATAAACAGAACTAAAATATAAAATGAGCAAAATGTTTGGCTTCTGCCTTCTACATTTGCTAAAAATGCAACTGAGCTGCATCCAGTGTGGCAATATAAAACACTCTGTTTTGAACATTTTTGAGTGGATGATGGTATTAGCCTCTAGGCTGAGACTATGTGATGTTAGGGTCATAAATCTATGGATTCAGAATTATCCCTCCATTTTTTTAAATGAAAGAAATATAAGTTAATAAAATTCAACAGAACAAAATAAAATTTACAAACTGCCAGCATTCCTTAATAAAACATGTAATAAATGTGTGTGTGTGTGTGTGTGTGTGTATTTGTAGCCTTCAAGTTAAAATTACTTCTGTTGCTATTAATAATTAATAAAAGAAATAAGTGGAAACTGATCTGTAATAAGAGTGAGTCATCATGGAGTTCATATCTTGAGTCGTGAACCTGTTACATCAGTTTTTCCATGAAAGCAAGAGACCACAACTTCTCATACCAATATTCCAAAGTGAAATTCTGTAGACTTGTACATTTTTGAGCAATGACCATATGAGATGATAGAAAACACATTTTTTGTTTTACTAATACACTTTTTACTTTCTTCTATAAACCCAGTGCTCATGAAAGTACAATGTTTTGATTTGTAATCCCCCCCCCCCATTTCATTGAAAACTACCACCCAAAATCTTTGGAAGACACCATCACCACATATGAAGGAAAGTATAGCATTACAATTTCCCCAACATTTGGCAGATATTTGCTTATTTATATAACTGAAGGGGGATGCAGACCAGGGCGTTTGGAGCGCCCTGGTCCGGAGCGCCGCGGGGCTATGGCAGCCTCACCGCGGCGCCTCCCCGGCGACCCTGAAAGGAGCGCCAAAAAGGCACTCCTTTCATAAGTCGCAAAAAGAGCGCCCTAAAAGCGGCGGGCGCCCTTTTTGCGACTTATCCTCCACAGCGCGTCCGGACGCTGTGGAGGGAGGTCGCCCTGAACGCGTCCGGCGTGCGGTGACCCGGAAGCGTTCAGGGCGACCTCAGGAAGAGGAAGGGCCGCCGCGCGTGCGGTGGCCCCTCCTCTTCCTGGCCTCGGAGACGGCTCAATTGAGTCGTCTGCCGAGGCCCTGAGTATCAATGGAGTACTATACCATTGTTAATAACTTCTCCCTCACTTCTTCGCTCTTTCTCTAATCATTATCATAACTGCATCCTTCTAGGACAATTTGGATAAGTGCCTTTAGTATATATATGTGTGTATGTGTGTGTGTATTCATAATTAAAGGCCTAAGCAGACTGCCAGAAATAGTGCACATTAAATTGAGGCACTGCCCTGGCTCAGTGCTAGGGAGTCATGGGAATTGCATTTTTTTTCCTGGGACATTGAGCCTTCTCTGTCAGAGAGCTCTGGTGCCACAATAAATTACAGTTCCCATGATTCCCTAGCACTGAGCCAGGGCAGTGCCTCAATTTAATGTGCACTATTTCTGGCAGTCTGCTTAGGCCCTAAGTTAGCAGTATGATGTTAAAATTTTGAATGCTGGTATACGCTGTATTATTACAGACTATAGTGAAGGGGATACCATTGTTGTGTGCCTCATATACATCATCATCCACAACTTACTACCTCTGGGGGGAAAAGAAATAGAAGTTAGCATGGCAAGAAACAATTTTCTCATTTCATATATGTAGAACTGTGTTTACTTACTTACTTACTTACTTATTTACTTACTGTGGATTGTTTTAATGCTAGGGAAGATTAATAGATGTGATTCCCTGTATACAGTCTGCAATGGAACAATTCTATCAACTACTTAATTCTCATAAGCACACAAGAAGAACCATGTTGGATCAGACCAAAGGTCCAGCTAGTCAAGTTCGTACAGCTGCTAAATAGTTGCTTATGAGTGCAGCTGTACCCTCTCACTCAAAGTGAGGCATACTGTCTGCCTGACACTGGAGCTAATATATAGCCATTGTGACTAATAACAGCTGGAAACATCTAGCTTTATTGCATGACAAAAGAAAACTGAGATGGAGCAGCTTTCTTCTTCCCTCTCCACATGCTTTTGTAGCATTTCTGTTCTCTGTCCCGAGGAAGATGGTCATAAAAGCGTGCCTTTGCCAAATTAGTTTTTCCAGCATGACAAAAGACACACTTTTAAGACCATTTCCTCCAGGAAGAGAACTGAAGTGCTACAAAGTCAAGCGGAGAGGCAAGGAGAAAGCTACATCTCTGCTGCTTTGTCTCATCTTTCTTTTGTCATGTGATAAGGCTCTTTGTTTCCTTATGTTGCATGTGAGACTTATTCCTGAGTGAGCACATATCATTTGTCATCCAGATGGAACTCCCCTGTAATCCTCCTGAGAATACAACTCCCTTTTATTTCTTTAGCTGCTAGAAAATCTGAGTTCATTTTGTAAAAGCAACACATATCTGGCCCAGAGCCCTCAAAAGCCCCCAAAAGTTTTTTGGACTCCAATTAACCAAATCCTGCACCAGACATGGCCTCTGGCCATACTGACTGAGAGATTCTGGAACCTATAGAGCAGGGGTAGGCAACCTTCCCCCTTTAAGGGCCGAGGGACTTCAGCTCCCAGAAGCCTCAGCCATGTTGGCCAATAGTCCCATGTTGGCCAATAGCTCCCGGGATTCTGGGAGCTGAAGTCCCTCGGCCCTTAAAGGGGAAAGGTTGCCTACCCCTGCTATAGAGTAATTTTTTCTAGCTCTGGTTCTGTCCAACATTTTTAACTATCAAGCCTCTCATATAAGCTCAGTCTTCTGGCATTTGCAGATTACAGTCCGAATCCTACTGGTGGTGGCATTTAAAGTAGACACTTAAATAATTGTTGACTCACTATTTAGCAATGGACTCAATGGGTCTACTCTAGTTAGTGCTCTCAATAGGATTCAAGCTGACATCCCTTAGTCCAGGGGTAGGCAACCTTTCCCCTTTAAGGGCCGAGGGACTTCAGCTCCCAGAATCCCAGGAGCTATTGGCCAACATGGGACTATTGGCCAACATGGCTGAGGCTTCTGGGAGCTGAAGTCCCTCAGCCCTTAAAGGAGAAAGGTTGCCTACCCCTGCCTTAGTCCCAAAGGAGGTAGAGTGAGAAATTTCATTTCCTGCAAAGATACCTGTAAGTACTAGCTCAGGAAATGTATCCAGAGACTGGTCTCTCTCGTATGGCAAGTTGTGGAACACAGCCTCAATGTTTTCACTTGCTGTGAAGTCAACAGTCGTCACTACCAACCTACAGTTCATTTACAGCAAAGCTAGGAGAGCTGGGACCACTGGCCAGTGTAATTTTACAATGTTATTCCTGCTCTGGGAAAGCCTCCAAAAACTGCACCATTTTCTAAGACTATTTACAATGTGGGACTTACTGGGTGCAAAATTCACATATGATTATTTTGCCTGGAAAACAGCCTTTTCTTTGAAGAAAACAATTCTGTTCGGGATTGTTTTCTCCGAATAAAAGGTTGTTTTCTGCACAAAATATCCATCATATCCACTGACTCAGAAATTATGAAACAAATAAGTCCCAAACTGCAAAGATTTTCATCCGTCCAGGATTTTTCTCATCAGGTATCTCAATACTTGAGAAACATGTTTTTTCAACTATTGTTCAAATATTTTAAAATATTATTTCCACCCCAGTCCTCACATCTTTGACACACCTCTCCAATAAGCTACAAGCAGTTGGGTGCAATTACATTGTAGAATTAACGCAATTTGATACCACTTTAACTGCCTTGACTTTATCCTACAGAATCCTGGGATTTGTAGTTTGGTGAGGCACCAGTGTTCAGACAGACTAGACTGAATACCTCACCAAACTACAAATCCCAGGATTCTGTAGGATAAATCATGGCAGTTAAAGGGCTGTCAAACTGCTTTAATTCTACAATGTAACTACACTCTCTGTTTGACATCAAAGGTCCTTTCACTTCACACAGTTATAATGTTATGATTTCATTATAACTGCCATAGCAGTTTCCAATGTAGTTTGGTGAAGCACTACAGCTCTCTGCTTGCAACTTCTTAAAAAGTGGATGTTTAAAGTGCAATACTAGAAATTTGGGAATTGAAGGGAAATTTTATTGAGGAGGTAGAATTCTTATTGGGGAGGGCAATGCCTTCCTTTGTCCCTCCGTAACTACACCCCTGCACACACAGAGCAGCATCACCACACAAAAGACACAAAATGAAATGAAAAGCAGAAAGTAAACTCAGCAGGAGATTTTTAGTGACAAAGGTCAGTAAACCAGCAGCAGTCCATGGAGGTATATCTCAGCAAAATGGAAGGAGTACCATCTGGTGGCTGTAGAGAGAGGGGCACTCAGCTGAAGCTGTATCCATTTCCAAAGAAGGATGCTTGTCAGGGGTGTAGTGAGACGATTTTCATTGGGTGGACAGAGACAAAAGTGGGGGAAAGGCCTAGGCCAGTGATGGCAAACCTTTTAGGCATCGAGTGCCCTAACTAAATGGCCTTCCAGCACCTGGTGTTTCCTCGTGCTGGAGGCAGGACTTCTGGGGGGAGCGGGGCTTCCAGGGTGGGAATTCCACCCTATGGGGGTGGGACTTCTGAGGCAGGACTTCTTCCCCCTGCACCTTTCCAGACCTTCAGCTCGCTCTCCAGAGGCTGTTGAAGGCCTGGGAGGAGGAGGAATAGGCATGTGCCTGTTCCTTCTCTTCCCCATGCACCTTCCCAGGCTTTCAGCTGCCTCTCCACATGTTGCTCCTCCTCCCCCAGCTCCCTCCCTGGCCTTCTCCCCCCGTAACTTCCTGGGCCTTCAGCTGCCTCTCCGGAGGCAGCCGAAGGCCTGGGAGTGCCAGGAGGAGGAGGAGGAACAGGCGTGCACCTTTTCCTCCCTTTTCCTGCTCCGCGTGCCAGGGCAAATGGCTTCGCATGCCATCACTGGCACGTGCACCATAGGTTCACCAACACGGGCCTTGGCCATTGGCCACTATGAAACAGATTTAAACAAAGGAATTCTACCTTCTCAATAAAATTTCCCTTCAATTCTCAAATTTCTAGCATTGCACTTTAAACATCCTCTTTAACCACTTTTTAAGAAGTTGCAGCCAGAGAGTGGGGACAGAATATAATTGGAGGGGGTAAGGTCTTCCTTGACTCCCCATCGCTCTACCACTGGTAACTGAGTACTTCTTCCTCTTTCTTGTCATCCCTCTTCTCTCCTCTACATCCTCCTTCTCTTCTTTTTCTCCTTCTTCTCCTTCTATTGGGTGTTCTGAATGGATATTGGCATCTCCCATGCTAGCTACCATTTCTTGGCTCACAAAAATCCAAATCAGCTGTGGCAGAGAAAAGCAATCCTACTGGACTGAAAAGAATCCATTGGTCTTGTGCTGTTTCTCATGGCATTCATTTCAAATGTGATGAATTTTAAACTGGTTGTGCCTCATTTGGTCCAGTTTCTCATTCACTGTGTCACAAGTGTACATCTTTTAAGCCAGGGATGGGCCACTGTGGAAGACTAAGGGGATGCATTAGCCCTCCAGGAAACCATGGAAGGCTGCACCCCACCCCACACTTGCTCCCTTGGAAAAAAAATTGTCCCCAAATTAAAGCCAAAGCACTATAGGGAGACATTGGGACATGTTTAGGGGACTTCTTGTGCCCTTAGAGAGCATTTTGGGGGGCTCAGTGAGGTCATTTTGGGGCATTTTGGTGTGAACAAGAACTGTGTACACACCATAATTATTTGGGACCATAGAAAACTGGGTGAAGAAATCAAGGAGCCTGAGGACTTTGGTTTTTCTTTGGGAGGAAAAAAATAACAAGTTTCTAGCTCTTGTGGCTGAAAATATATGTTTTTAAATGACTGGTCAATATCTTCTGTTAATTTGCAATTGCTTAGGATTATAGGGTGGGCTGTAGTAAGGCTTCATCATCTGACATGGCTTTTTGTTTGCCCACCCTTGCCTAGCAAGACTAGAGAAAAAATGCAAAGAAATAAAAATGATAGAGAATATGATTCAAAATAAGAAAAATGATACAAATGTGTGCCACTTACATCTTTGTTCTGTTTTGCAACTGGGTGTAGTTCTAGGCCTCCCCAAGTCTTCATTTGGTGCCACCCATTACTACTATAAGATAAGCTTTATTGCTGGTAAATGATGGTGCAGATGTTACACAGCAGAGAAGCATTCTAGCCCTTTCGCTGATGAGGTTCAGCATCCCCTTACACTCAATGGTAGAATGGACCCCCAAACAGCTAATTCTACCCAAACTATCCCTGGTCAGCAATCCTGGATAAACACCCCCACGTCCCACCACTGGACTTGTTGTTAATTGTTTTCTCTCTTTCCACATCACCCATCAGTTTTCCCTTTTAAAACTAAGATGCATCCTGGCCCCTTCTGAATATGGCAACATAACTCCATTTTAGTCCTCCTCTCTTTCTTTTTGCTATGATATACTCTGTAATCTCTAAATCTGAGCAGCACTCTGATGGGAGTAAACAGAAATGAATGGCTCTTTGGTTCTGATTGACAATGCACCATTCTCCATGTAGAAATCTTCAAATTAAGTATATTGAATTAATACACTTTTGCATCACAAGAGGGCATAATTCCCCATAATCTTCACAAGCATTTTAATCTAAAATTATTTCCATTTCCTAGTAGCTCTGGCTATACGCACCTTTTCCAAAGGAGGACTGTCTTTCTCACCTCAAACATTTTGCTGCACAATGTGAAGAAGGTAGTGCTTGCATCCCATTTCAGGTGCAAGAAGTAACTGGATGAGTGGTATTCTCTTACAGCACTGACAATGGGAGATAGTATCTCCCACTAGTGCACCATCACTGCCAGACTACATGGGACTTCTGGGAGCCTTGATCTAGCAATATCAGGAGGACTATAGCTTCTAGTTTCTTCATCTTTTGATTTGCTGTAAACCCACAAGCTTGTAATCATCAGCCCTGGAATAGCGAGGCAGGGAGCTTGAGCCACCCTTAGGCTATCCTGGGGGCTTTGACCTTTCCTGAAATGGTCAAGCACCAAGGATCAAGACCACTAAGACTCCTGTGTAGTTGACCCCCCTTTCCCCAAGTTAATCAGAAGTGTCCTAGTTTATAGCCATCTTTGCATTCTCTTAATTGTTGATTACCCTTGAATCAACCTCAAATCATGGTGACCCCATGAATGAGAGACCTCCAAGCCTCCCTGACCTAAACCACTCTGCTCAGGTTCTGCAGGTTCAGGGCTATGACCTCCTTGAGTCTATCCATCTAGTATTGCCTTCCAACTTTCCCAGCATTATTGCCTTTTCTAGTGAGTCATGCCGTCTCATGATGTGGCTGAAATACAAGTCAACTTGGCTTCCAGGTTTGTTCAGACTTGATCTATTCTAGGATCTTTTAAAAAAGAACTTTTTAAGACATCCACAGTATCCTCAACACTCTTCCCCAGCATCACATCTCAAGTTGCTTTTCTTTCTATCAGCTTTCTTAATAGGGTTTTATTTTCCCTTTTCCTTAAAATATTAATTTTATGCTTTAAACAATTTTATAATATTTCACTCATTTTTTCATTGGCTTCATGGTAGTCTCATTGTTAACTGCATTAGTTTGATTGTATAATTGTTGCACCATCATTGGCCACTTCGGGAGAATCCTGATTAAAAAGACCAGAAAGTCCCCCATTCTGTTCATGTTTTTTCCAATTTTATTTGGGTAATCCATTCAAGTGTGTTTTTTTATCCCAAAATATTTTCTATCAACTCCTGGTATAATCATAGACTTTTTATACCATCTCAGGTTTATTTTAGCCAGTTTAAAATCAGAAAAAACAGGAACAATATCTGGGACTTTTTAATCAGTTGGGATGTGCCCGTAGTTAAGTATACTTAATAAGGGCCTTTGCAGACTGCCAGAAATAATGCAAATTGAGGCCACTTTAACTGCCCTGACTCAGTGCTAGGGAATCATGGGAACTGTAGTTTATTGTGGCACCAGAGCTCTCTGACAGAGAAGGCTCAATGTCTCAGAAAAAAATACAATTCCCATGATTCCCTAGCACTGAGCCAGGACAGTTAAAGTGGCCTCAATTTGCACTATTTTTGGCAGTCTGCAAAGGCCCTAAATAACATCTTCACTGTTCCAATCCCCAAACTTGATGAAAATGTCATTCACCTGTGCTTTAATTACCAACAGTATAAATCTCCTTCTCCACATGCAGCTGGTAAAGTAGGCATGTGTCTGTGGGGGGTATTACAATAATGGAAGCATTGTCAAAATTGTGACTAATGGCAATATTGCACCACACTGTTATAGCACTATTATTTCACTTTTACTGCTATGGCTGCCTCCTGAGGAACCCTGGGATTTGCCGTGACTTTTATCATTCTCAGACAGAAAGCATTTAGACCTCACTAAACTACAAACTCAGGGCCGATGCAGACCGGCCTAAAGGGCCAGCCTGGGGGTGGAATTGGAGCGGGGTGATTACATGGCGGCACCCCAATGCCGCCATCACGCCGCGTGCCCGACCGCACGGCACACAGTGTCAGAGCACCCTGTTGGCACAGGGTGCAGACATGTTGCCCCAAAGGGGTGCAAAAGAGCCACTGCCATGGCTCTAAGGGTGGCTTTTTGCCACCCTCAAAAGGAGCAGCATTTGCCAGCTCTTTTTGGAGCAGCAAAAAAGAGGATCGGGGCTGCAGCATGTGGTTGCCTCAGCCCCAATCCAGTGCTCTCAGGGGCAGCACAGAGCTGCCCCTTAGTGGCTGTCTGCTTCAGCCCTCAGAATGCCAGAGGAGGCAGTCATAGCAGTAAAAGTGGAATTATAGTGTTATGACAGTGTAGTGTGGTATGTTACTCCATAGCAATCATGACAATGAAACAGTTACAGATGAGGAAATTACTGCAAGCAGCTTTTAAACTGTGATTACACAGTAAAAGAAGTGGCTATGGCAATATTCGTTGCATACACTGCCTCTGACCCATAGCTGCAGTGTCCCAGACCCATTCCTTTTCATTTACAGGGGAAACCCATGAATGACTTGGCAATTGCTCAAATCCACAAGTACCAAATGTTGCTCCAGAGGCAGTTGCATGATGGCCAGACACGTGGTGCCCATATCCCCTCCTTCTCCTGTCTTCCTTTCTTACTCTTCCAAAGCACCCTGATTACCTTTATTTTTCTTTTCTGTTTCTTTTCTTTCTTTTAAAACATTTTCATAAGACATCAGTCAGGACAACAGAGCTCTGAAATTGCACAGAAAAAAAGTGGGTGACATAAAAACCCCTAAAGGCATAAAGCAGGGAGGCTAGATTAAGGGAGAGTCAGGAAGAAAGTGTGATGGGCGCAGCCACGTTGGTAACGCAAATGAGAGGAGGTGCAGTGATAGCTGTCTGGAAAGGGGTATGTTCCCATTTTATTTTACTTGTGTGACTGTTGCAAGAATGGGACTGGTAAAATCCTAAATCTAGGTTTCACATTGTTGATCGGTATTTAATCATGATTATGACACTATTGCCACGATCCTAACTCCCTCCTCTCCATAAACCTACTTTACTGGGTATCAGCTGCATGAGGAAAAGGAGATCCATTCTTCTGGCAATTGTAGAACAATTGAATAATATTTCTGTCAGGTTTGGGGGTCGGGGTCGGGGTCGGGCCAAAGAAGGTCTCTTAATTAAGTACACTTAAGTAGCTAATATAGGATTCATTATTACTCACTGTATTCTTTCTTTGAGCTGTTTTGTAAAAACATGCATGCAAGTATAAAAATTTCAGAATGACCTGTGTGCCAGTCTTAAGCCCTTAAAACAGTTCTGGGGTCCTGCTTTTAATTAATCACCCTTTAGTTCAGTTCCATGATCATACTCAGCACAGCTCAAGGTTAAAACATCTCCCACTGATCACTTGGCTAGCCCAGTCCCCTGTTTTCTTACAGCTAGAACACAAATCCTTGGCATTTGATTCTGCCTATAATTAATTTAACTTCTCAGTTGGATCCCAGGCATACTTCACTTGCCAACCATGACTTCACAAGAACCTGGAAAAGATGCGTTTTCAGACTATAACTACATTGGCCATGCTGGTTTGGGGATTCTTGGAGTCATCCAAACATTAATGTGTTCCAACTTCTGCTTTCATACAATCCTTGTCAATTAACCTGCTAACCATCACTATTCAGAGACTGCAAAGTTGTTTCCCACTGATTTCTGTATCTTGTGTTTGATATTTTATAATATATTGATTTCTTTAGCTTCCCACCTTTCTGAGTTTTTGCATTGTGTTGTTTTCTTCCATCTCTTACAATCCAACAAAATTATATCTGATTTTTGTAACCTGCAAATCTTAAAGCAGGGGTCAGCAATCTATGGCCCGCGGGCCGGGTGCAGCCCACGGAGGCCTTGGGACCAGCGCCGGTCCTGCTGCTGCTTGCGCACGCATGCGCACAGCGGCGAACACCATTTTGGAACACCCAACGGTGATGGAGTGCCATTTTGGAATGCCCAACAGCGCCGTGTGCACGCGCGTGCACGGGGGCAAGCGCAAGCGCCCGCCTGCCAGCCCGGCCCCAGCGCCATTTCCCCCCCAGCCCCCCGACAACAAAAGTTGCCAACCCCTGTCTTAAAGGTTGGATAGAGCTTCAATATATAGAGACAGTGTATCTCTGGGACACCTTCATGCTCTTTCCAGAAGCACCTACTTGGCTCTTGTATTGGTCCAATCCACAAATGCCAACATAATATAGAACTGTGATCTGTGTAAGCTACAGCCCAGATTTGAACTCTAACCAATGGAATTACAATCTAAGTGAGTGCCCACTTGCACATCACTAAATAGGTAGCAATAGAGGGCAGAAATCTGCATAAAATTAAGAGATGATAGTATGTGATGGGACAAATTTAGAAATAATTACTAGAAATGAAGAGAAAATATGATGCATTTCATGTGACCAAGCTATATCTACACTACATAATTATAGCAGCTTGATTCCACATTAACTGTTATGGCCCCATCCTGTGTAATTCTGAGAGCTGTGGTTTCATGAGAAAGCTTAAAATTATGTTTCAGAAAGCTTTGGCGCATTTGTGGGAGTAGACTGGAGTTCACTAAGGGAGGTTGCAGACTGCCAGAAATAGTGCAAATTGAGTCCACTTTTAGGGTTAGGGTTATGGAATCATGGGAACTGTATTTTATTGTGGCACCAGAGCTCTCTGACAGAGAAGGCTCAATGTCTCAGAAAAAAACAACAATTCCCATGATTCCCTCGCACTAACCCTAATCCTAAAAGTGGACTCAATTTGCACTATTTCTGGCAGTCTGCAACTCCCCCTAAATCCCCCATCAAAATACAAATCCAGTGATTCCGTAGCCTGAAACTATTGTAGTTGGTGTTATCAAACTGTTATAACTGAATAGTATGGATATACTTCAAGTCTCCTGTGTACCTGTTTAATCCATTGACCCCATGCTAACTGCTGATAAGGCATTTTCAAGGGCCTGACTGTTCTTCTTGAAGCAGTTATCTTTCAGTTATAGGACACTGTCAGAAGAAATGTGCTGTTTTCTGCAAAGTAGGACACAGAGACATCATACATTTCCTGCAAAATGTCTCAGGTGCATGAAACATTGTCACTTTTGAATCCTCCTCCCTCAGCAACTCCCTGCATTGCCATAATGAAATATTATGATTCTTCAGGCCTGTAAAATACATGCCAAAGTTCAACATAGCTCTGAGGTTCACAGTGGTCCTGTTTTTGGGTTTATGAAGGCAACCTCTGCACCTTTATGGGAAGAGGCTTTAACCATTACTTAACAGGACTGTGAAAAGTTGTCTTATGCTATATGATTCCTATAGAAAGATACAGTACTTGCTTTCCACTGCAGCTGCAGCCAATGTTTGCAGTAAAACCACAAGAAATCTTTCCTGCAGCTAGGGCTGTGCTGTAGCTGGCATGATGCCTATGCAAGCTTTCTCTGGTTGGCACTTCCCAGAAGTATTGAACTATACTTCTGACCATCCCAAGCCAACACATCCAAACATACCAAGTTTCCATGCTTTGACAAAGGAGAAAGAAGAAAGGTGAGGACAGAATAAGATTCTCTTCAGAGCAGAGATGGAGGCTGAGCATAGATGGTGGAGTGTGGAATCACATTATTCAGGACAGAGCAGCAGGCAGCTTCCAACCACTCCCTCTTTTCTCCCATTGCAGGTCTTGGGTAATGAATCCCTTTTCAGCAGGGAACTTGGGAGAAAGGGATTGGGGCGAGCCTAAGCAAGCAACTCACAAGGACTAGTTGGGACTTGCTACCTGTGCTCTGTGCATGATTTAGAAAGCAGAGACAGGAGGCTGTGTGTGCCAGCAGGAGCCATGTGTGCTCATTGTACAGCCATGAGAAACTTTGCAGAGTGAATCTTGTTGGAGATTTACAGTAAGAACAGGTAGGTCTCTCAAAAAAAGAAATCTCCAGGGCTGGGGAGGAAGAAGGAAAGGATTATATCAATCTTCATGCTTGCTATAGCTCTTTTATTGACAACTGTTAGGTGGGACATCATCCATTGATTCCAGACTGAGGCTAATCCTCTTCCTGTACTGGATGGACTCAGCACAACAGCATGTTCTGAGTTTCTCCTGAATCTGCTTCAGATTACAGTGGGTCCTTGGTATCCACTGTGGTTTGGTTCCAGGACCCCCTGTGAATACCAAAATCTTTGGATGCTCAAGTCCCATAAAATACAATGTCTTAGTAAAATGGTATCCCTTATATAAAATTGAAAAATCAAGGTTTGCTTTTTGGAATTTATATTTTAAAAAATATTTTCAAGCCATGGGATGCTTTAATCCATGGATAAAGAATCCATGGATATGGAGGGCCAACTGTATTTTTTATCCAGGTTAGCCCCTGACATACCACTTTTTAACTCTGAACTAGTGTTATCAGTATAAAGTCAATGAAAATGGTATGCCAGCACACGGGTCTCTATCAGCATGAAATCTGGTATTGTCTTGGCCAGATGGAATGGGATGAGCTGCAGCCCCCCCCCCCCCCCCCATGATTTTTAAAAGGTATATTCATACTTATATTTGAGCACATGTGCACATTTGAATATCTTGTATTCTTGGTAGAGTGAGGAAGACAACTTGCCCTCTTGATCCTTGCCCTTCATGGCTGGCCGTCCGGGGGGGGGGGGATGCCTTGATGGTGTTTCTTAAGGACATCATCAATGCATCCCTCAGGGAAGGGCGTGTTCCATCTTGATTAAAGGAAGCGGCGGTTAGGTCGCTTCTGAAAAAAACCTTCCCTGGACCCCCTGGACATGAACAACTATAGGCCGGTCTCTATGCTACCATTCTTGAGCAAAGTGATCGAGAGGGCAGTTGCTCTTGATTCCTATAGGGAGGCTTTACGTGCAGTGCAGAAATCCTTCTGTTCTGCACGTATTGCGTCTGCGGAGTCTCGCCCGGCAGAGCTGTTTAGGGTGGTGGGGGAGTTGACGAAGGTTTCCCCTGCGCCAACCTCCCTACTTAACCCAACGACAGCTTGCTGTGAGGCATTTAACATCTACTTTGCAGATAAAATCTCTCGGTTAAGAGCCGACTTGGACGTCAGTGTTTTAGCAGATTCCGTAGACGAGGTATCCAGGAACTCCGTTGATGGCATTTTACTGGATCAATTACAATCTGTGAGTACCGATGACGCAGACAAGCTTCTTGGAAGAATGAGGAAGACAACATGCCCCCTCGATCCATGTCCATCTTGGCTGGTCGTCCAGGGAAGGGATGCGTTGAAGGCGTTCCTTCGGGACACAATCAACGCGTCATTCAGGGAAGGTAATGTACCATCCTGTTTAAAGGAGGCGGCAGTTAGGCCACTCCTGAAAAAACCTTCCCTGGATCCCCTGGATAGAAATAATTACAGACCAGTCTCCTTGCTACCTTTTCTTAGCAAGGTGATCGAGAGGGCAGTTGCTTCCCAACTCCAGGCAGTCTTGGATGAAACTGATTATCTTTATCCATTTCAAACCGGCTTCAGGACAGGATATGGAGTTGAGACTGCCATGGTTGCTCTGACCAATGACCTCCGCCTGGGTATCGACAGGGGTAGTGTGACCCTGTTGGTGCTCTTGGATCTCTCAGCGGCCTTTGACACCATAGATCATGCCATCCTCTTGGATCGCCTGAGAGAGTTAGGAATTGGAGGCACTGCTTTGCAGTGATTCCATTCCTTCCTCTCAGGCAGATCCCAGAGGATGAGGCTCGGGGACAGTTGCTCATCCAAAATTGAGCAAAATTGAGCTTAATTGTGGCGTCCCTCAGGGTGCCATCCTGTCCCTGATGTTATTTAACATCTACATGAAGCCGCTGGGTGAGATCATTCAGAGGCATGGAGCACGGTGTCTTCAGTACGCTGACGACACCCAGATTTATTTCTCCATGACCAGATCATCGTCTCAGACTTCAGATGGCATCTCTCCTCTCAATGACTGTTTCAGAGCGGTAATGGATTGGATGAGGAAAAACAGATTGAAGTTGAATCCAGACAAAACGGAGGTACTCATGGTCACAGGCCCGAAACCAGATTTGGGAATACAGTCTCCAGTCCTGGATGGAGTCACACTCTCCTCTAAGGACTGTGTTCGCAGCTTGGGGGTGCTCCTGGACTTGTCGCTTCACATGACCAGTCAGGTGAATGCGGCGGTCAGGAGTGCCTGTTATCAGCTTCAGCTGATACGCCAACTGCGCCCTTATCTGGACATGAGGGATCTGGAAACTGTGGTACATGCCCTGGTAACCTCACGTCTGGATTACTGCAATGCGCTCTACATGGGGCTACCCTTGTGCCTAACCCGGAAACTACAACTGGTCTAAAATATGGCAGCCAGGTTAATTACAGGAACATCTAGGAGGGAGCACATAACACCTGTGCTCAAATCCCTCCACTGGCTGCCGATTAGTTTCCGGGCTCAGTACAAGGTGTTGGTTTTAACTTTTAAAGCCCTACATGGCTTGGGTCCATCTTATCTTAGGGACTGTCTCTCCCCGTATGAGTCCCCCCGCACCCTCCGGTCCTCTGGGAGGAATCTGCTACAGCCAATAAAAACTAGGCTGTCTCAGACCTCCCGGAGGGCCTTTTCTGCGGCTGCTCCCAGACTGTGGAATGGCCTGCCGGACGAGATCCGTCTCATTACTACGCTTGCTGCCTTCAAAAAGACAGTAAAGACAGATCTCTTCCGGCAGGCCTTCCGGAATAATCCCCTGGCTCTAGGGAGAGGGTTTTAGTGCTCCTAGTATCATGGCTGCCTTATTGTTTTGTTATTGTACTACGGCATTTTAATTTTCTCTATAGTTTAATCTTGTTTCAGGGCACGGGTGGGGGATTCCGGGATGAGGGAATGTTTTTAACTTTGTATGTTTTAAAATGCTGTAACCTGCCGAGCAGAGGGGCGGACTATAAATAAAATTTATTATTATTATTATTATTAATTTCCTGCCTGCCCCCAGAGCAAGATCAAAGCTGAGACTAAACTGGGACACAGGCAACACAGAAAAGGAACAAAAGATTGGATTAGGGGGCAGGGATGGAATAAAGGTGACTCTTTTTATCCCAATTTTAACACATGAGAACAGGAAGAAATAAGGTGAATCAGTGAACATTATGAGTCAACAAAGAGCTATGAAGGCAGCTGATTAACCCTGGATTTGAGTATTGGACTATGATTCTGGAGAATAGGATTCAAATCTCTGCTTGGCAATGGAAGCCTACTGGGTGACCTTGGGCAAGTCACACACTCTCAGCCTCAGAGAATGGCAGTGGTACCCCCTGAAGAAACTCGCCAAGAAAACCCCATGATAGGTTTGCCTTAGGGTTGCCATAAGTCAGAAATGACTTGAAGGCACATAACATATAAACACACATTATCTTATCCTAACTGTATCAAGAAAGTACCCCTTTCCATTTTGGCATGAATATTTTCAGGTTTTGGGCTAAGAAAAATGTATTTTGGGGGAACATGGTTCTACCTGCCAGGAAACCATGGAGTGGGGGATGTGTTCCATAGAGAAGACAGCAAGTAACCACACAACAAGTATCCCATTCAGTTTGGAAGTTAAGGGCTGAGTGTGTTCAGCTTGGATTGGCACAGAATAACCTTGTTTGCAGGACAAGGTCAAAGAAACTTAATGCCAGGGGCAATTTTCCACACTGAATGTGATTTTTGAAAATAGTCAAGACACCAGATCCCATTTGATCTTGGAAGCTGAGTCGGATCAGCCTTGGATGAGAAACCATCAAGGAATACCAGATGCTGTAGGCTATATTTCAGAAGAAGAAACTGGCAAAATGACCTTTCAGTAATCCTCGCCTATGAAAGCAGTATGAAAGTCATAGGGTCACCATAAGTTGACAAGCGACTTTAAGCCACATGTACACACACACACTGCACACATAGGGAGAGAGTTAATAATAATAATCATTATTTATTTATATAGCACTATAATAATAATAATAATAAAAAGAAGAAGAAGAAGAAGAAGAAGAAGAAGAAGAAGAAGAAGAAGAAGAAGTTTTATTTATAACCCACCCCTCTGCTCGGCAATCGGGGCGGCTTACAGCAAATTAAAAAATACAACAGTTAAAACATTCCAACATCCCATGCCCTCCACCCCCACCCCCAAACCCTCCCACCCCTTAAAACTAAATTAAATTATTGTAAAATTAAAATCAATTCAATCATAAAATATAAAACCAGTTGGCAAACATACCGTGGCAGCCGGAGGGGTGAGAATGGCGGATCACCTCCATTTGGCTGGGCAGTTATTCCAGGAAGGCCTGCCGGAAGAGATCCGTCTTTACTGCCTTTTTAAAGACAGCAAGAGTTGTAATAAGACGGATCTCGTCCGGCAGGCCGTTCCAAAGTCTGGGAGCGGTTGCAGAGAAGGCCCTCTGGGAGGTCTGCAAAAGTCTGGTCTTCATAGGCTGCAGCAGATTCCTCCCGGAGGAACGAAGTACACGTGGGGAGTCATACGGGGAGAGGCGTTCCCTAAGATAAGATGGCCCCAAGCCATGTAGGGCTTTAAAAGT
Organism: Phrynosoma blainvillii; assembly: GCA_026167975.1. Classification (NCBI taxonomy): domain Eukaryota; kingdom Metazoa; phylum Chordata; class Lepidosauria; order Squamata; family Phrynosomatidae; genus Phrynosoma; species Phrynosoma blainvillii. The sequence goes on from JANUYF010000004.1 coordinate 268,339,395, forward strand.
TAAAACCAACACCTTGTACTGTGCCTGGAAACTAATCGGCAGCCAGTGGAGGGATTTAAGCACAGGTGTTATATGCTCTCTCCTTGATGTTATAGCAATAAGTCTGGCTGCCATATTTTGTACCAATTGCAGTTTCTGGGTTAGGCACAAGGGTAGCCCCATGTAGAGCGCATTACAGTAATCCAGACGTGATGTTACCAGAGTGTGCACCATAGTTTCCAGATCCCTCATATCCAGATAAGGGCGCAGTTGGCATATCAGCCGAAGCTGATAACAGGCACTCCTGACCACCGCATTCACCTGACTAGTTATGTGAAGCGATGAATCTAGGAGCACCCCCAAATTATCACTGTACATGGCACTTTACAAGAAAACAACCAACCCCCCCCCCAAAAAAAACCCTAGTACCTGGCTCTCTAATTAAGATAGGACACAAAAGGAAAAGGGATTAATTTTCAGCAGATACTGGTCCTGTCTGCACTGGCACAGTGCATTCCAGAGTATCCTGGTCCTGGAGTAGCCCCAACCCTCCCCTATTGCAAAGGCAGCTGATCACATGAGTGTCCCACTGAGCCATCCAGTGCATTTGCCACCTGAGCAGTTGCTTTACTCTGAGGTCAGGACAAGGTGCCCAGCCTTGATCACATGGCTGGGAGCCTCATTCTGACCTCAGAGTGAACAACTGGTGGCAGCAGTGGATACGCCAGGTGGCAGAGCAGGACACATTTCAAACAGCTGTCCAGCATCAGAATGGAGGGCTTCAGACAAAACTGAGGACTTTTTGAAATCTATGGTAAGAACAGTATACCCTGGTTATGGTGTTGCATGGACTGGCCTTCATCTGGCCTGTTCACACCAGAAACAGGGTCTGAGACATGCATTGTTCAGTCTCCCTGCTGCAAGGACAAGGGCAGGCCATTTTAGTTGGCCCATACAGACAGGGCCATTGCCTTTTCTTTCTCTCTGTGGCCAGGGCAGTGGCCAGTGATAGAGGAATGCTCAGAAGTTAAGCATAATTCTCTTTGGCCAAGGGCTTGGCTTTCACATCTGGTAATCAAAGTGAGCGAGAGCTGCAAGGCAGAGCATCCCCTAAACAGGAGTGGCAAGAAGAATTAAGCGTAATTTTTCACGGAGGTAGTTTTGTACCCAAGAGGAAACTCACAATGAACCATGATGAACTGCTGAACAAAAGATGGCAATGGATAACAAGTGCTAATGATACAACATTTATTGTCTTATTTACTGCCAGGATGTTTGTGATCACCAAACATTTGGCCAAGGGTTAGAATTAGTGTTATAACTGTTACTTACTGTGTCTAATTCGACTCTGCCCACACATGGTCAATGCCTTACCCGCAGCCATGTACATAGTGTTTATATGCCTAGACCTCTAAGCTTACAATCTATGTATCTGTGGAAGTGGATTGTAAACTGTAAAAGTTCCTGCTAAAGCAAACCTGTTATTCTTAAAAGTGGTGCCATATGATTCTATGGCTTTTATAGCATTGCACAGGTGTGGGCTTTACAGTCTCACAGAGCTTGATAGTAAACAGGAAAAAGCAGACTCTGCAATCTGAAACTTGGGCATTCAATCTTGTACATTCACTGCTGCTTAGCTTAGGATGTAATTTGATTCCTGCATGGCTGAAGCTATGAGAAAAAGGGCATATCCCTATAAGTTGGTGTTCTATAGCTTCCTGGAAACTGGTTTGACCTGTTTGGCATGTATACTTTGTGTGCCATCAGATGTTGGCACAGACAACCTGGAAATGGTGCTGCTGAAGAGGTACAGAAAAGCTATACAGACTTGCTAAGCCATGTGCACTAAAAATGTGATGCTTGCTTGGGCTAGGAATCAGGCAGGAGCAAGTCACCCAGACAGGTTCAGTGCTAGAAGGTGCTACAAGATGCAGAGATGGGCAGGGTCCCTCTGCTCGTGACAGTTGTGCACACCTGTAGCTAAAAATGTTGTGATAGACTGGCTTGAGTATAATGAGGGAAGACAGCATAATTAAATAAAAAGTAGGTGGAGTGCAACATTTGTAAATACATAATTAAATATGCTCCACATGCTCCACCAAGATATAAATATATACTCAGGCAGGACAACAGGACCTCTAGAAAGATCAATGGCTAGTCTGTTCCTTCTCTGTGGCAGGAGGCCAGCAGCACATTTAGAGTGACTAGAGTCCTCCCTTCCCTCTGGTGTCTATGAGCATGCAGTGGAGTGAAAAGAAAATTTCAACAAAGGCAGCATCTCTTTCTCCTGCATGAGAACACTTGCCTGCCCCCAACTCTTTTTTGCATAGTTTTTAAGGGACAACAGTCCTGTCTTCAGACCCTGCCCAACATCTTATCAGCAGTTTTACAGAATTTCATATTAGCTCACTGTCAAAAAGATGAAACCTTCAAAGAGGTCTTCCTTTCCTCTGTTTGTCCATGTCTTCCTTTCTTTAGAGCAGGGGACAGCAACCTCCGGCCTGTGGGCCATACCCGGCCCGCGGACCCCCGCCGCTGCCGTCACGCACGCCGCTGCCAGCCTTCCAAAATGGTGGCTGCAACTCATTTGCGCATGCACAGTACTCCTGCACATGCGCGAACAAGCCACGACCACCATTTTGGAAGGCAAAATGGCGGGCGCAGTGCACGTGGCCAAAATGGCACCTGGAGGAGGCCCATCGCCGCCGGGGGAAGCCTTCCGGGGGGCACCCGCAGTGGCTCTGGGCCGCTAGGAGGCCTGTCGCCGCCGGGGGAAGCCTCCTGGGGGACACCCATGGTGGCCCTGGGCCTCTCAGAGGGAGCCCTCCTGGGGGCCCCCGCCGCCATGCCCATGAGCTAGCGGGGGGGTGGCAGCGGCCATTTTGTTTTCTTATGCTCTCGCCCGCCGGCCCCCAGCGCCATCTCCCCCACTCCTGGCCCGTCGGCAAAAAAGGTTCGACCCCTGCTTTAGAGTATCCTATAAACAAGAAGATGTATTGTGTTCCCCAGTACTGGCTTTCTCCTCCACTTCTTTTGCATCAAGCAGCAGTTCCTGTAGTGGATGCTTACAGGTAGTTGAGAAGACTGTAAAGTTTTCCCTTTCACAGCTAGCATCTCAGCCTGCTGTCTGTTTTCAATTACAATGTGCTTTCCAGCATCTCCAGTCCCCACTCCCATTCCCATACCCTTCTCCCAGCAGTGATTTCTACTGCTTTACGGAAAATGTGATGACTCAACAGGCAGCCCCTGTTTCCAGGCCTTGTTCCAGCCGATGGGTGGAGGAACCTCATGAGGTTGATTTTGAGCCCAACTCTGCTTGAAGTCACAGGCAGAGGGCAGCAAGGGGAGAAATTGGCTTCCACAAGTTCTTTGTCACTCTGTTGTCCTGTTGCCATCTTTTCTGCAGTGACTAAGGCAAGGAACTCTGCTTTTTAACCAGCTAAGGAACCATGGGGCACCTAGCTCTTCTAGGTTTGGCTAGGCTTTATTCTGTATCTCACACTCTCTCAGCCAAAGGCAAAGGCAAATTCTCTCTGAACAAATCTTGGAACTACAACCTCATTATAGGTTTGCCTTAGGGTGGCTATAAGTTCGAAACAATTTGAAGGCATACAAGAGAAGGAAAACACATTTGCATTACAGGTGACTTTGCTCCCATTTAGCACAGGTCAGGTTCAGCAAACAAAGCCAGGAGGTATGCACAATAGACAACTTGCTTTCTGTTTCCACTACAGTTTCTGCTTTTTCCTCCAGGTGTGTACTGTATACACATCAAAAGGAAAAAGATGTTAGGAAGAGTGAGTTTTTTGTGTATGCCCATTTGTTTCAGGCATCTTATCTCTGCATTTCTCTACATATAACACAGTCCCTCTGTTCAAAAGGCTTCACATGCAATATCATAAGAATTCTTAAAACCACCTTGAAAGGCAGGACCATATTAGTATGCTTATGCTTCTGGCTAATTGTTACAAGCTTGCCTAAGGCTGCCTAATGAGTTGATCTTGTAATTGGGCTCATTTAGCATCTATGTAATATAAAAATAAGAAAGAGTCAGTGGAGGTATTTGAAACAAGGACGCAGCAAGTACAGATGCAGCATATCTCAGCAAACAGGTGAAAAGGGAAGAAAGCATGGAATGTGCGGAGTGGCAGCTATTGACTTTATCACACTAGCCTGTTGTCTCTCAGCAATTGCATTGTTTAAGGAAACAAAAACATAACGGTATGGAAACAGCCACTATTGCACTTGTTTGCAATTGTGCTATGGTGCTGCTTTGACTCTTCTGCACTGCCTCGCTGAGCCTTCCTTCCTACCTTGGTCTACCCCACTTAGCAACGTGCTGTTTGTTTCTTTTTAATTGGATGTTGCTTTTGTTAGTTATTTATTATTTTAGAAAACAGAGTCATCACTGAAACATAGGAGTTTATCAGACAGGGACCTATGTGCTTCCATCCCAAAAATGGTTAAAGTGTCAGCATGCCAGAAAAGCACGCAAATGCACAAATGATTTTCTCACACAGAGCACAACAAAGCACAACATTTATATACCGCTTCATACCACGCTATGCAGTGTCTACGCAGTTTACAACTGTAAGCTCATTACCCCCCAATAGCTGGGTACTCATTTTAGTGACCTCGGAATGATGCAGGCCTGAGTCAAGCCTGAGCCCTGGCTAGTATTGAACTTGCAACCTTGTGGTTTATGAGTGAATGGCTGCAGTATAGGCATTTAACCACTGCGCCACCAGGGCTCCTTTTATGTTTCAGCCAGGGCTCTTTAAGCATTAACAGCACATTACTAATACAAGAAAATGGGTAGAAAGCACATTTGGTTTTCAAACAGATGCAAACAGATCCCGTTGATGGTTTGGAAATAATTTTTTGCGCATGTGCACAGAAGCAATAGTTGCTTTCAGAGCCCCAGCTTATGGGGAAGGCTGGAGGAGGAGAGAGAGCGGAGCAAGGAAGAGAAGCAAGCTGTTTCTCTCTCTCTCTCCCCCTCCCTCTCCCTCTCTCTCTCTTTACCTGCTGATTCTTAAAGAGCCCTGGCTGAAACATAAAAGGCTACATCTGGGCCTAAGCAGATGGCGCAAAGCTGGGCGCCCCAACCCCTTCCCGAAGATGTCGTCGGAGCAGCCAGCCCTCCGCAAGGCCGGTGCTCCGAGGATGCCTTTCCGCTGTAGCGTCCGCACACGCTGCAGTGGAAGAGGCGCCGAAGGTGCGCCGGCAGCCTTTTGCGGTGCACCTTCGGCGATTTGTGGAAGGAGCGCTATTTTAGCGCTCCTTCCTGGGGTGGGGAAGCTGCGCCGCGGGGCCGAGGAATGTGGATGCCTCGGCTCCGATCCGCAGCTTCCTGGGGCGGCCCCATGCCGCCCGTCTGCTTCCCCCCATCCCTCTCATCCCTCTCGGCACAACAAAGCACAGCAAAGCAGCAAAGAACCATGGGCTCTGAAAGGATCAGCCTGCTGAGGGAAGGCAGGGATGCAGCAAGGGTGAGAGAGAAGTTTTCTCTTTCCTTTCCTACTTCTTTGGGGTAATGTTCTGTTCTTTTTACTCAGGTTGGGTACCATTTCTTGGAAAGTAAGGGCAGTACAGTATATTTTTATAAAGAAAATTGTGTAAATAAAATTGTTTATTTCTCTGTGTGATTTCTGGTAACGCAACTACTGCTTCTGTGCACATGCGCAAAAAATTATTTCCAAACCATCAATGGGATTTGTCCGCATCTGTGTGAAAACCAAATGTGCTTTCTACCCACTTTCTTGCATTAGTAATGTACTGTTAATGCTTAAAGAGCCCTGGCTGAAACATAAAAGGATGTTTCTGTCAGTGAAAAGATGTGCACTAGTAACTATCAAAATACAATCCAACAATGGAATAGACACGATGTCATGTGATAAGGCTCAGCCAAAGATGATGTTATACTGCTGCATTTGCAATTTACCAGCTTAGTGTAATGTTGCAGAACAAAGCTGTATGTGTAGTAGGCTGTTGTTTTCAAGTAAAATTGGAGCAGCTAAATTTTATTGAAGTACAATTCAGCAATCAGTCCAGTTGAAATCTATATGTGCAATGGGGTTGGGAAGGGCACATTTTGTTCCTAACTTCAAGTAGCAAAACATAATAGGTCACATTGTTTGGAAATGTACCCCTTTCCAACTATATTGTACTGATTTCATACTTATAGTGATTCCCCTGTGATTGTCTACAAACAGGATCAGGCATAAGTATATTTGGAACTGGGGAAATCTGCATGAGCAGCCAGTCTTTCAGGCTCAGAATTCAGTGTTAATATAGGAAGAATGAGTGCCTACAGGGGGCATGCTTCTCAAATTTGCAGATGACACCAAATTAGGAGGAATAGCTAATACCCCAGAAGACGGGATGAAAATTCAAAATGACCTTAATAGATTAGAAAGCTGGGCCAAAGCTAACAAAATGAATTTAAACACAGAGAAATGTATGGTACTGCACTTAGGGCAAAACAAATGAAAAGGATAGATATAAGATGGGGGACACCTGGATTAATGAGACTACGTGTGAAAGGGATCTAGGAGTCCTAGTAGATCACAAGTTGAACATGAGTCAACAGTGTAATGCAGCAGCTAAAAAGGCCAATGCCATTTTAGGCTGCATTAATAGAAGTATAGTATCTAGATCAGGGGTAGGCAACCTTTCCCCTTTAAGGGCCAAGGGACTTCAGCTCCCAGAATCCCAGGAGCTATTGGCCAACATGGGACTATTGGCTAACATGGCTGAGGCTTCTGGGACCTGAAGTCCCTCGGCCCTTAAAGGGGAAAGGTTGCCTACCCCTGATCTAGATCAAGGGAAGTAATAGTGCCACTGTATTCTGCTTTGGTCAGGCCCCACCTGGAATACTGTGTCCAGTTCTGGGCACCTCAATTCAAAAAGGATGTTGAAAAACTGGACTGTGTCCAGAGGAGGGTGACTAAAATGGTGAAGGGTCTGGAAACCATGCCCTACGAGAAACGACTTAGGGAACTGGGTATGTTTAGCCTGAAGAAGATATGGTTAAGAGGGGATATGATAGCCCTCTTTAAATATTTGAAGGGATGTCATATTGAGGAGGGTGCTAGCTTGTTTTCTGCTGCTCCAGAGAATAGGACTCGGAACAACAGATGCAAGCTACAGGAAAAGAGATTCAACCTCAACATTAGGAGGAACCTCCTGACAGTGAGAGCTATTTGAAAGTGGAACATACTCCCTCAGAGTGTGGTGGAGTCTCCTTCTTTGGAGGTCTTTAAACAGAGGCTGGATGGCCATCTGTCAGGGATGGTTTGATTTGGAGTTCCTGCATGGCAGGGAGTTGGACTGGATGGCCCTTGTGGTCTCTTCCAACTCTATGATTCTATGATTCTATAATTCTATGATACAGCAAGTACATACAGTGAAAATCTCCAAGTGCTGCCATTACACCTTCCTGTTTTCTTGTTTTGTTGACTCCATCCAGGTTGCAGCAATCAATATCTCTGTAATTGCTCATATCACTAGTCACTGTCACAACACTTCCCTAAGGCTCTTCCTTCCTCACCTACCATTCATCATTATTTGCTCTGCCTGGGAGCAACCACAGGCTTCATTCTTTAGTTCTTGCCACATGTTAGGGGTAAGAAACATGATCCACTAGATATTCTTGAACCACAACTCCCATCATTCCTCATCATTAGCTTTGCTGGCTGAGGCTGATGAAAGCTATAGTGGAAAAACATGTGGAGGGCTACATATTCCCCACTGCTGACCTATAGCCTCTTTCATTTTCGTCTAAAACTGTGACATTTCATGAGATCCAACCAAGGTTATGAATTGCTGAATTTTGTCCTTGCTATTTGATTTACATCTGCTTTAGGAAAATGCTTACTAAAATGGAAGAAGGCCAAAGAACCATGGATAATTTCCATGAGTTTCTGATTTTTGGTTAAATGTATGCAACTGTCAGAGTTGAGCAATTGACAGCAGTGAGATGTGAGCCAGGAGCTCAAAACCAGAAATTGTGAGACAAGTCAAGATCATGGACTAAAGATCAGAGCTAAAGAGCAAATAAAAAACAGTATTAAAGACGAAATAAGAAGATAGGACCAGACAGCAAGTCAGGACTAAAGACCAGACAAGAAGACAGGAATACTCTGATCTCAGTGAGACCATGGCTGCTTCTGCACTGCAGAATTAATCCAGTTTGACACCACTTTAACTGCCATGGCTCAATACAGTGGATTTTTGGGATTTGTAGATTTTTGCAGTGGATACCTGAAGGTAGCCTTCTCTGTCAGAGAATTCTGGTGCCACAACAAACTATAAATCCCAGGATTCCAAAGGATGAAGACATGACAGCTAAAGTGGTGTCAAACTGCATCAATTTTGTAGTGTGGAAGTAGTCCACGATGCTCAAGGAAGGCATAGTTGAAACTATAAACACTTTATATTTCTTCAAGAAGGCTCCAGTGTGTTGCTTGGGTAGGCAGAGTAAATCTAGTAGATTTCTCACTCAGAAAATTCTGAAGCATGACAGCTTGACAGTATAACACCCTTTCAAGTTATTTCTGTTGTAACAAACAAACAAACAAGCTACTCCCTTCAAATTATGCAAGCTCATTTATTATGTGAAGAGTGAATTTACAGGACCATAACTCCAAAGTAGCAATCAAGGTAACTACAGAGGCAGTCTGGAATGCTGAAATGCCCTCTTCTTACTTTCAGTGATTTACTATCATGCACTATAAGATGTTCAGTATTTTCAAATTCATTGTAATTGACCAACATGAAGGAATGTATAAATGTATTTGAGGCACTTATAAACTTGCTAAGACAATGAAACAAATCCCCATTCAAAATAACTTTTGAATAAAATTATAACTTTGTGCCAAACTATTTTACCATTGTGGAAACTCCAGAGGTACCCATGACAGAAATTTAGTTTGCTTTCTAGTTTGTGAAACCAAATGAAAACTTTGGTTTCTCATTTTCATAAGTATTTCTCCTCACCAGATATAGTTATTGTCTGACTGATAATATGATTGATTGATTTAGTCCAGTTTAAACTCCAATAACCTCAATTTGGCATACATCCTACTGACTTTATCCTCACCATAACAAACCTGTGTGATGGGTCAGACTCAAAATGACAGACCCAAGGTCACCCAGAAAGTTTCAGGCCAGACTAGGAACTAAAATGTTGATCTCCTAAGTCACAGTGTTAAGACTCTGAGGAGTTATTCAGACAATGAAACTAATCCCAGTACAATGTGGGCTAAATCTTTGTTGTTCACATGCATTTTGAATGCACCCGGATAAGTTTGGGGGCGCTGCCAAAACCCCTACTTAATGTGGAATAATTGATCTTGGTTTTTTTCTGAGTTTTCCTAAACGATTCACATTGGGCCTCTGCAGACTGGCCCAAGGGCTAGCCTGGAGGCAGAGTTCGGGTGGGGCAGCCGCACGCTGGCCATCCCAGCCCCAAGCCGATGCTGTCCTGAGACTGCACAATGTTACGCATGGGGCATGGCAGGACATCCTTCTGGCACAGCGTTCTGACATGCTGCACCGAAAAGGGCACTGAAAAGCCACACACCGGCTCTTAGGGCGGCCTTTTGCCACACTTTTCATGGGGTTGCCACAGCCCCAATCTGCTGCTTCCTGGGGTGGCCCAGAGCCACCTGTCTGCAGTCCCCCATTGACTGCTGTATGAATAGCCAATCAAAAAGACCCAGAGTCTTTTTGATCGGCTCTGCATGCCTTGAATGTGTTTTGAATACATCTACATCATTGACTCCATCTTTATTCGAGTGCTGACACGTGTGAGCAACAGAACTCACAGAGATTGGGTTCCAATTTAAAAAATAGTGTGAACAACAAAACCTGAATAAGCCTGAATAAGCCTGAATAAGCCTAAAAGTTGTATATCACACCCACTGTTTTCCCCTACAACTTTGTCTCCTAAATCATCTTTCAGAAAACCAGAATTCTTTCTTTTCACTAGCCACATTCTGGTTAGTCCTTCTCCCATTCTCCCATCCACATTCACTTCTTCTATGGATGCTGGTTCATGATGGGTTTATCCTGCTCATTTATGCCTTAGCCACAGCAAAAGTGTGTTTACTGTGCACTTTGGCAGTTGGGATCTGCCTAGATTGGGATTAAAGCTGGCAGCAACACCCAATTCAAAAGGAAACTCAAAGCCTGAGCTGGGCTGTCTGCAACCGCGGACGCCTGGAAATGAGCCTTTCCAAATAGCTTCTCTTCCAGGAGCCAGCTGGCCCCCTGTCTTCTGCTCTGGCCAAGAGCAAGAAGCTCCATCCCCCTCCCCACAGAGTAGCAGGCCCTTTCATTTTCCCATCACCCAGCAGAGAAAGCCAAGTCCAAAGGATGCCTAACCACATCCTTGTAGGGCTCCTTCATCAATCACCACTGGGCTTCCTCTCTCCAAGTGAGTCTAGGGCTAGGCTTATTCTTAAATAGCCTTGTATATTACATTCCGAGCCTTCACAACAGCGTCCAAGTGTTGAACTTCATGAAAAAGAGATGAAGGGAGGCAGAGGGAGAGATCCTGTTTTGTAAACAGCACAACCCAGTGGAGAATGCACTTTCATTTTATATCACTCCCTAATTTATCACAAAAGTATTTGCTTTGCTTTGCTTTGCTTTTTAAAGTCTACTCAATCCTGAAGGTTCTTCAGAAGAATAACAAGGCATTCAAATACATAAAACCACCAGAGGAGAAGCATGACAAATAATAAATTCCCCCTACATCTCTTGCTCCTGTTTCCTAAAGTGGCCCCCTTTGTCAGTTTCTTTCTTGACACGTGATCTGTCTTCACATTTCTAGTCTGTCACCCACATCAAATCTAATCTCTATAATATGTACGGAATGACTGTTTATTGTTCCAGAAAATTATAAGCAAGAAACTAGATTTCTGTTGAGTGTAAACAAAGAAATGCATGCCTTCCTTAACAGGCATGGTGTCCACATCTTGCAAGAATGTCCACCTTTCTCTGGCTTCTAAACTCTAGTCTAATCAACAATTGGATTAGGATATATGCACAAACTCCACTGACAGTCGTTTGAACAGAGGCAATGGTTTTATGGCACATAATACCAGAATGCCCACTTTATTATACCTCTTTTCTGGTCCAGAGCCCATGTCGGAACAATAGACCATGAAGGAACTTCTTCCACTATTCATATGTCTATTTACACCTAAATAAGGTTCCCACCTTTATTCCCTCTTTGAAACTGAATGTGTCACCTCACGTTTTGGATTTCTATCACTGTTTTGCATTCCTATTACTATTCAAACACAACCTCTCATTCATTGGTATAAATGTCTATCCATAGGTGCCTCACTCCATGCATCTGATGAATTAGACTGAGAGCCTGCATGAAGCAGGTAAATTGGAACCAGAGCAGGATAATTGCACCTTTAGTTGGGGCTTACCGCATGAAACCATTACTCTCTTGTTATTCTCCTGTGTGAGACCATCTTGAAAATGTTTCTTTTTATTGACTGAAAAAAATATCTGTTAATGACCTCCTTTCCTGCAACTATGATTTGCAGTGCAAAAATTAAATTCCACTTTAATGGTGATTTTCAATGGTTAGGCATGGCTAGTGGACATGCTGTGGAGGGAGAAGGAGGAGAAGGGGGGGTGGACATTTCAATTGGCAAAGTAACTGGGAGAAAATGTTAAAGTTTTTTTTTTCTTTATGGAAAAGGAATCATTTGCCAAATGACTGCTTCCCTCCCCCCAAACTCAGATTTGTCAGAAGCCAAAACCTTGCTAACTTCCTCTTGTCTTTTTTTCTAGCCCTGTTCTGTTGCTACAATGCTATGCTGTGGTGCACTAATGGTGCCTTCATTCTCATTTTCTCTCTCTCTCTCTCTCTCTCTCTCTCTCTCTCTCATACACACACACCTCAAAATGTAAGGAAAACCCAAAACTGTCTAGTTTAGTTTAAACTACTGAAAAGTCTGATCTAGCCTTATCTGTTTGGGGGAGGGGGGAGAGAGATTTTGAGAGATTTTGAGAGAGAGAGAGATAAATGAAAGGAAATATACCTTTTAAAATGTAAGATTGCTTTTGATTTATATTTCTGTGTGGGAGATCATTCTGTGTGCATGTGTGTGCCAAAGCAGAAACATGGGCGGTACTTGGTGGGCAGTGCCAAATGCTGTGTGTGATAAGACTTTTAGCACAAATGAAGGGTGCAGCACCAGAAAGATACTGAAAGATACCGAAGGTGCAATAGACAAGAGAGGAATCCTGATTGCACTGAGCCTTTGAAAATGGAGCTGTTTAGTGGGAGAAGAACCAAGTGTGATAAGGCTGTGAGGGGTTATTCAGACAGTGAAAATAATCCTGGTAGAATGTGGATTGAATCTTTGTTGTTCACATGTATTTCAAATGCACCCGAGTAAGTTTAGGTAGGGGGATGCCAAAAATCCCACTTAACCAGGGAAAATTGATCTTGGATTCCCCCCCCCCCCCCGAGTTTTCCTAAAAGATTTGCATTGTCGGCTGTGTAAATAACTGATACGAATAGACCTGGGATAATCCGATAAAACTCTGTGTGCCTTGAACTTGTTTCAAATATATCTGCATAACTGACTCCATCTTTATTTAAGTGCTGACACATGTGAACAACAGAACTCGCAGAGATGCGGTTCTAATAAAAAAAGGTGTGAACAACAAAACCAGAATGTGTGAGTGAGTTTATTCATATATAGTCACCCTTGAAAAAAAGTCTGAATAACCCCTGAGTTTGTAGCTTATACTACAAACTTCTTCTCTCAGTTAGTTTCAAAGGTGTCACAAGATAATAATATAATAATTGTATAATATTGTATAATATAATAATAATATTGTATAATAATATTGTATAATAATTGTATAATAATAATAATACATTGTATAGGGATACAGACTAAGGGGGGTTGCAGACTGCCAGAAATAGTGTGAATTCAGTCCACTTTTAGGGTTAGGGTTAGAGTTAGGGAACCATGGAAACTGTATTTTATTGTGGCATCAGAGTTGTCTGACAGAGAAGGCTCAATGTCTCAGAAAAATAACAGTTCCCATGATTCCCTAGCACTAACCCTAACCCTAAAAGTGGACTGAATTCACACTATTTCTGGCAGTCTGCAACCCCCCTAATATGGCTATGTCTTTGAATCTAGCACACACTCTTACATATATCTTGCATATAGCAAGGTTATAGAAAATACTGGCTTTGCATCATTGGGAACATTTGGATTTAGTTGACTCTGGGCTGGGGAATGTGACATGAGGTTGAGACTATATGTCGCTGCATGCTACCAGATTGCTTCCACAGCCAAGCAGTCCATATGTTGGTGGTTCTTTACTTTGACATCCGAATGGGACTTTCTCATGCACTCCATCTTTTCAGATGAAAACTATGATGCATGTAGCCAAGCAAGAACAGATTGTGGTCAAAATGGCAAAAGTTATTAATGAGAAAGAATAAATAAGCTAGGAGAGGCTGTAGCACTTTGCTTTTGCCTGAGTCTACAGGGAAGGGCAAGAGTCTGCTCCTCCTCTCCTCTCCCCGGTTGAATTAATTGAGTGCAATCTACTCAAAGAGGACCAAACCTAAAACTCTATAAAAGGATATTTATTTCAAGGGAATTCAGTTTAGTGAAGAGGCTTTGCTGATGTCTGTTTAAAGATTAAAGTATTTAATATTACTTGTTTATATCAATAACTGGAAAGGTGTCAAAAGGTGTCACTTACACTTATATAAAAACATGTCACTTACAGGCCTGGTTGAAATATTTTTTTATCTTTTGTACATTTCATGTAATTTTATATTGTTTTAGCAAAACGATCTTGGGTTTAATTTTTTATTGGAAAGTTTGAAAATGATTTTATCTGTGAGCTGCCTTGGGTCCCTTTCCAAATAAAAAGCCACATATATATAAATGAAATAAATAAATAAACAGTAAAATAAATGCTGAATCCCATAGTGTGGCAACCTTAAAGTTTTCAGTGTAAGAATTCACATATGCACAGTGTGAGAGAGAGAAAATGAAAGAGTGAGTGAAGTTTCAAGAAAACCCTTACAGGCAAAGCAACTTGTTAAAGTGTGTGATTTGCTGTTTTTAACCTAGCTGCATGCAAGAATTCTTTGGTTTTACCCTGGAGATCTCAGCAGTGTTTGAAATATCACTTTCCCAGAGCAACACTTGTTAGTTCATGCTAAACTCAACCACATCATCAGTGTGTTAATAGGTTGCCATGAAAATGAGACCAGACTCAGAAAACTTTATTGATCTAATAATTCAAAACCCCATAATGAGTCCAAACAATTGCCTAATGGCTCCAAGGAACACTAAAACCTCTCTCTTCACTGGGGTACTATGAGAAACAAATACATCCAGCATAATCTGGTTCTCAAGGAACTTTGAGATATCAGCTGCCTTTTCTATCAAAGGCCTGGATCTTTGTGTTCTTGAAACTCTGTAGAGATGAGCTTTCATTCTGGACCTTTTAGTTTTCTGAAATACAGAAAGACTCCTAGTAGGTCAATGCTGTTGCTGCTGTCCTTTTCATTCTTGCAGAAAGAGAAACAGAGAGAGGAGGGAGACACCCATGCCAGTTTTGGACATACGTACAATTTGTCTGAGTGGCTTTGCTCCATTGTGTCCTTCTCTTTGCTCATCTTCTTCGGTACTGACTATCAGTGCAAGAACAACGAACCTCCCCCAGACTGCTTCAGTCAGCTTCAGCAAACTTGTTCTATCACTGAAGAGAGCAGTTTCAAACACCGGGGCCAAAGACAGCCTCTTTGAGACACACACCCATAGAAACAGACACTCCCACATGGAGGAACACTGCTGCCAAGGCTTGCTTGCACACACAGCCACACACGTACAGGCTCTCATACTCTGAGGGAGCGGTAAATGCTTCTCCATACAAACAGAAGCATTCTTTCTTTTTTGCATTCCCCCCACACACTCACACATTTCATGTTCTCTCACAAACAGACTCTCGTGGACTTATTGGGCACATGCATACACCTTTGAATGAGCTCATTGGTGGTGCTGTAGCTGGCATCCTGCATGCCAATGCCCTGATGTCACACCTGAATGTGGGAAGTCTGCTGGAGTTGCCGAAGGGACACAACTGCAGCTTTTATTAGAAGAGGACTAACGTTGCTATTTCTCTATCCCCACCCGGCCCACCCTACGCTTCTTCCTCTCTCCAGCTGGTCGTGCACCAGATGCTGTTACTACTGCTTCTGCCCATGGTTTGGGCAGCTCTACCAACACATCCTCAGAGCCTGGTTAAGGTAAGTCCACATTTCCATCCTCCACTGCTTTTTCTGCCAGTGTGCTGGTGAATGCTGGTTTCTTGGATATACTGTCAGCCTGCATAGTCCTTATTCCACAGGGGGATGACAGCATTCTTGCCTCCTGGCCATACAGCTGCATTGAATTAGCACCATTACCCATTACAGCAGCCTGGTCTCTCTCCCTCCTGTGTGCTGCCCCAATTTCTCCTCTAGAATAGACTGCAGAGTCTTGTGTTGAGGCAGTGGGCTAACCAAGCAGGATAATAAATCTACTTTTAGTGCAAAGGCAGGGCTGGCCCAAACCTTTCACTACTTGAGGCAATGGCAAATTGGCAGGTGCAGGTGAATCTGATTTTAACTCTGCCAACAGGGTGGCATCTTCCACCAAAGCTGGACAGCTAGTTTTAGGGAGACCAGGACAAACTGTGGGCTATGCCGCTCTGTCTTCTGAGTTGGGTGGAAGTAATGGAATAAAGTACATGACAATCGTAGTAGCAGTAAGAAGAGGAAGAATTCTCACCCTTACTTGGGAGGCTTCCAAGTAACCTTCCTGCCAACCCCTCTGGGCTTATTGGTGCTTTTGTGGGTAGAACCAACAAGCACCAGTCAGGCACAAACATAGCTCTGTGACCTGCTCTCAACAAGGGCCTGTATGCTTCTGTTCACTCCACAATGCATTCCTAGCTGCTGTGCCTGAGCTTTGTCTTCATTTTTCAGAGTGGGTCCTCTCAGGAGAGCAAATTTGCTCAGTTCAGTGGATAATTCTTCCAAAACAACCAGTTACTTTCTTTACAAGCATAGAAAAGTTTGTTTGGGGGCTACAGCTTCAACCTTTGAGGGCTGCCCTTTGGTGGAAAGGGTGCTATAAATTATTTATTTATTTATTTCGAAACAGTTATGTTTCCAAGATCTGCATTCCTCAGGCCCCAAGGGATAAGGGTAGGGGTAGGGGAAAGTGTTATAGGTGGCCTGCAACTAGCTATGTAGCCTTGAATGAAATTTGATAAGCCACACTTGTCAACCATACTTGTCAACTTTTGAAAATCTGGAGGAAATAATACAGTGGGCCCTTGGTATCTGCTGGGGTTTGGTTCCCGGACCCCCTGTGGATACCAAAATCCATGGATGCTCAAGTCCCATTATATCCAATGGCATAGTAAATTTGTGTCCTTTATATAAAATGGAAAAACAAGGTTCGCTTTTCACTTTATTTTATTTTAAAAAATATGTTCAAGTCATGGATGGTGGAATCCGTGGATGCAGATTCTGTGGATATGGAGGTCTGACTGTATTTAACACTAAACTTAGGGCCTTTGCAGACTGCTAGAAATAGTGCAAATTGAGTCCACTTTAACTGCCCTGGCTCAGTGCTAGGGAATAATGGGAATTGTAGTTTTTTCTGAGACATTGAACCTTCTCTGATGGAGAGCTCTGTTGCCACAATAAACTACAGTTCCCATGATTCTCCTGCACTGAGTCAGGGCAGTTAAAGTGGACTCAATTTGCACTATTTCTGGCAGTCTGCAAAGGCCCTTAGTTTTATTTTGAGTGGCTTCCACTCCTTCTCTCAAGACAACAATTCAGAGTATAAAAGTAGGATTTATTTCTACGCCATGGATCTTAAAGTTAATTAATTGGGGTTTGGGGAAATATAATCAGGATAAACAAAAAGAAGTACAGTACATCTTTATACAATGCATAATTCTTAGTAGTTCTCAATAGCAAAGATGCCATGATGGCTGCTAGAATTTATGAATATAGTGGCCCCCTTCATGCTTTGCATGAAGAAAGCATGTGAAAACTAGGACTGGGACCATGCCATCTCCAAACACTCCTTACACATTTCTGTTGCCCTCTGCCCTTGGAAGATAACCATGTGCAGAAGCTCCCTGTGAGATTTGAAAACCTGATTTTCCAGAGTGTCAAATTGTGTGAAGAGCCTTCACATACAGAAATGGTTGACTAGTTCAGAAAGTCATCCTCCATTTGTAAAGGGTGATGGAAATGCCTCAGGAGAGAGGGCTGGGTTATTGTGCACCTTCTTCTCACGCATTTTTCTGTAAAGCTTTTCAGTGCTTGAAGCATGATGACAGCCAGCAATACTATCAAGGGGAAGAACTGGATGTAGGGGATGCCACCATGAAGTCATTGCCAACATGCCCTGTTTGTTACTTTCCCAGGGTCATCTGGCTGGGAGAATTGCCAGTGTTTCAGGCAGCCACTGGGGCTGCGCCTTTAACAGCAATGGAATGTACAGACATATACATTTCTGTGGAAATTTTAACTTGCTGGCTTCTGCACACCAGACTGGTGTTAAAAGAGAATGAACCAACCCACAATTGGTGACCCTTCTAGCTGGCTTTTACTGGCAGCAGAATACTGGATCACAGTGTGTTGATCTGCAGTATCAATATAGTCAAAACTCTCATGCAAATATTCATGCAGCTTGGTAATTTCTTGCAGCACTTTTCTTCTGACTTCCCACTACTAATGAGAGCCATGGAGTTAACCAAAGACTTCCTGTGTCCAGTCAGAAACTGGATGTTTGTTTATTTATTGAACTTATATCACTTCTCTCAATATGGGACCCAAAGAAGCTCATAGCAAGATAAAAATAAAATATAATAATTATAATAAATATAATCCCATTTGAAACAACAGTAACTTAAAACAGTTTTAAAACATTTAAGCTATAGCAATGAGGTTGAAAGTACAGCACCACCCCATTAAAAGACTCTTCTGCAGTGGTTAACAGCCAAATTGCACCTGAATAAAACTGTCTTTGCTTGCTGGTGGAAAGAAGCAGAAAGTGGGCCAACTAAGCTTCCTCACAGAGGGAATTCCAGTGCCTGGAAGCAGCCACTGACATTGCTGCCACACTGCAAAATTAAGGCAGTTTCACTGCAAAGGCTAAGTTACTTACAAAACTACAAATCCTAGAATTCCATAGCGTTGAGTCATGGCAGTTAAAGTTGTGTCAAACTGTATTAATTCTATAGTGTTGATGCAGTCCTATAACATATCCTAAACAAACAGGGGCATGGGCAAGTGGGAACAGGAGACGTAAAACTGAAATACTCCTTGTTTTTGTTCATAATTTCAGAACAGAGGTGCAGACATTTTTTCAGGACCCTTCTGGAGCTTGCCTTTATCAGGAGGTCACTGAATATCTTATTTATTTCAACCTTGCAGGATGACAGATGCAATCAAACAGACTGGCAAAGGAATTCAGGAGTAGAAGGTGTGTCTGACGAGAAAGGTAAGTTTTCTTGTTCTCTCGCCAGGAGTTCCCAGACAGAGAAGAACTGAAGCACCACTGGAATAACCACTTTAAATGTGTGTTATTAAATTTGTTATGGGTGCAAACCATTTTTGGAGCCAGACTAATTTCCCAAGAGACAGCCCCAAGGGAGAGCAAGATGGAGACCTAAAGGTGTAATCAAGTGGTGGAAAGGTTTGGCCCACCATTCACACCTTCCTTTCCCTGGAGAAAGGAGCAGATAGAGGACTTCATGTTGGATGAGGAAGAGACTTTGATGTAGAAATGCAATAAATAGGAAACAAATGCCCACTTATGCCCATTTATTTTGAAGGGGGAAATCTTTGTAGAACAATGCAGAAGCCATAATCTCTTGAGTCAGGGACTGAAAAGTTCTGACATGCTCTTGAAAGTTTTATTAATTAACATGGATACATGTTTACATAAATATTAATTTCAGTTTGTGGAATTGCCAAATAGCTTTGTTTAACCCAAGCCACCAAGAATACATTAGCAATGACGTATGTAAACATCTAAGATAAAGTAGCACAGATTGAAAACAGCCTTTGCAGGAAAACAGGAAGTTAAATACACTTCTAATATATCAATGATGCACTAAAAAAACAAGGGGGTGCAGGGGTGCGGACCACACCAGATAACACCATCAGAGGATGATGATACCCAGTGGTGCAGTTGCTCACCATCCATCTCAAGACTCCCAGGCTGCCCCCTGCTGCCAGGCAGGGCACCTCTGCCCTTAATCCTCAGAAGGAAAGGAGTCAGTGGCCGTCAATGATGCCACCCTTGCCACCTCCCATTCCTGAAAGGGACCTCCAGACAGCAGCAGAACCTTTTCCAGATGCTTGGCACACCACTGTCCTGCCTTGCCCTCCCTGCCCCAAAAGGAAGTGCAGGGCAGAGCAGCAGCAAGAGGATGGAAGGCAAAGTGGGCAGCTGGGCCAGGACAAGGAGGGAATGCGAAGCAGGCAGGAGGAAGAGGGTGGTCAGTGAGCACCCCTCCCTGCTTGCTGCCCTCTCTTTCCATCAGCTACTGTCCTTCCTCTCTTTCCCCACGGTTGCTCATTCTAACTGTGCAGAGGTGTGGGAAAGGAGTCAGAACCTGGCACTGCCTGCTGGGGAGGTTGGGGCATCAGGCCAGATGGAGCTGTTGCAAGGGTGGCAGCAGCATCCACCTCCTCTTCTGTGCCTTTCTCTCCCCACTTCTGTAGGGTCGAGGGAATCCCTAGGGGGGCTGGTCTTTGCTCCATGGGCAAAGGGAGGAAACCAAGACTGGATTCCATCCTCCACCAGCAGCTCCCAATCATTGGAGCTGTGGGGTGGCTGCCTGTTTGCAAGCGACACTTTGAGTTACTGCACTAGGGTGATGCCAATCCTAATGATACCATTGTTAAAAAAGATGTTTGTCTCCAGAGTGAAATATACAGAAATCGTTGGAAAATATTAAGGTTACAGTCTTACAATACTTTTCCACCATGCATTAGAAACAGAATGAGGTCTGCCTTAGCCTGCTAATTATGAAACTTTCAAGGTATTCTCACATTTTGCCTCCTGCTAAGCAAAGCTTGCTAGAGGAAAAAAGAACCAAGTCTTGCAGACCCGTAAAGGCCAACAGATGTATTGTGGCATTAATTATCAGTGATTAGGGTTTACTTCTTCAAATGCATGAAGTGTATTGCTCAACTAGCAGATATTAATGGACAGAAATGGGGGATAGAGTCAGAAGCTCGATATACTGCACAATCTGGACCTTGGTTTCTGTCTCTTTTGAGGCTTCCATTGATGCTAGTGAGTAGCTGTTTTAGACCTAAATTTAGATTTGGAGACTGTAACTACCCAAGACCTGTGAGAGAAACAAAGGGCCTTTGCAGACTGCTAGAAATAGTGCAAACTGAGTCCACTTTAAGGGTTAGGGTTAGTGCTAGGGAATCATGGGAATTGTTTTTTTTTCTGAGACATTGAGCCTTCTCTTGTCAGAGAGCTCTGGTGCCACAATAAAATACAGTTCCCATGATTCCCTAACCCTTAAAATGGACTCAATTTGCACTATTTCTGGCAGTCTGCAAAGGCCCAAACACTGTTCAACTGAGGCTGTAATAGATTGGTTTGTATAAATTGTAAGCAATATCAGGAGGGCCAGAGATTGTTGTCTTTTCCAATGGAATCAAAGTAACTGGTAACAGAATAATTGTACATGGGAGCTATAGATGACAAGAAACATTCTTTCCTTCTCTGTTTTGGAATTGTCCTGCAGGAAGCTATTCCTGAGAAATAGTTTGACTTTGTAAATCTATTTTTGCATTTCCTTGGCTGGATATTTCAGTTTTACAATTAATATAAGACAAAATCCTTGTATATTGAGCTATATTGATGCCTGAGAAGTTGAGACAAATTTGTTTGTAAAAGTGTGACTGTGCAATGAGTCATATGAGGTGCTCTGCCTAGAAGCTGGATACATATATTATTTCTGCTATTATTATTGCATATAAAAAGGAAAAGTTAGTTCCTTGAAATGAATGTCTAGTTGTAACTGACTGTAGGAGGCAGTGCTTATCTCCGTTACTAAGCAGAAGAGCCAGCGTTGTCCGAGTACTACTCTGGTGGACATGTGGCCAGCATGACTGCACCAAATGCTGTTACCTTCCCACCAAAGTGGTACCTATTTATCTACTTGCATTTACATACTTTCAAACTGCTAGCTTGGCAGAAGCTGAAACTAGTGACAGGAGCTCACCACATCATGCAGCACTCAGGCCTCAAGCTGCCAACCTTCTCATCTTCTAATCATCAGAATTGGCATCTTAACCACTAAGCCACCATTATTGCATATAGGATGCATGTAATGTGTTTCTGTTGTGAGATGGTATATATACATCCATAGCGTAATAGCTCTATAGAATCTAGAAGAATCAGCCGCAAAGACTGAATTAGACTCAGGCTGATAGTGAGGTGGATATTGTTAACGTCTTTGTGAAATTTCTTAATAAATAAAAATAATGATAATAATAATAAAAAGAGCATAAAAATAATAACAATTAAAAAGGAGTAAATTTATTTAAAAAGTGCAGTTATACTCAGGAAGTAGAGGGGAGGAAGTCATTTTATTTAATGTGTATGCTGTATGTTTATTTATATTTGTTATCTGAACAGTCTTTTGTGTGCATGTGTTTTCAAAGAAAAGTCATAAAAGTTATAATTTTTTTTAAAATGTAAAAAAAAAAAAGAAGAAGCGTTGATCCTGTTGTTCTAGATTACAAGCAGGGAACCTTTGGACTTCCACAGGTTTTTGCCATTCAATTCCCAGAAGCCCAGCCACCATGGCTAATGATAGGTGATGAATATATCATTAATGTATGTTATGCAGAGAACAGATCTTCAGGGCCACAGACACTGGAGAAGGATACAGATGGTGAACACTTATTATTTTTTTTCTGCAGGTCCCCTCCTGAATGTGAGTGTCAGCAACCAGGGACACTCTAACTCCCTTTTCCTGATCTGGGAAAAACTCTCAGGAAGTGTCCAGAGCTTCTCGCTTGCTCTTTACAATTTTGAGACAAACATTCTACTGCAAAATGGATCAGCTGGACCCAATGTCACCAGCTTCGTCTTCCAGGGCTTGCTTCCTGGGACACAGTACAACATTGAAGTCACTATGTTGATGATTTGTGCACAGAATTCCAGTACTAGAGTTATTGGGCAGACAGGTAAGTGGGAGAGTCAAAGCAGGAGAGCAAATAACAGATAACTTGCACCATGTGGCCATTGAACACATAGTGTGGCTACATCTACACTCCAGAACTAATTCAATCTGACATCACTTTAACTGCCATGACTCAATACTATGGAATTCTGTGTTTTGGTTTTGTAAGATATTTAGCCTTCTTTATCAGAGAGCTCTGGTGCCACAACAAATTACAAATCCAGGATTCCATAGTATAGAGCCATGGCAGGTAAAGCAGTGTCAAGTTGCATTAATTCTGCAGTGTGGCAACAGCCTTTGTTGGCATTTGGATTATCTGAGGCAGATATTTTCTCATTTCTATTCACACACTTAGGACTCAACACAGATTTATTATTCTTTTATTTTAAAATGTATATAAACTGCATCTTCCCAAAAACTTGATTCTAGGGTGATGAATGTATATAGATCTAGATACATAGATAGACAGACAGATTACATGGCAAATTATGTGAAAAATTAAATATTCACTACATTAATACAATCAAATAATACTGTAAACAGCAACATGGTAAAGATGAATAGTATAACTTTATGCAGCCTGCTAAATATGTAATACGTTTAAAATACCTGAACAATTTAAAATGTTTTGAGAACTCTTTTTGACTTGGCCTCAGAAAAAAATATATAGATAATATGGTGCCACCACAGAAAAGAACCTTTCTTTGGCAAAGCCTCTCTCCTGTAAATGGAACTTGAAGGGCCTTGCTTGGCTATCTTAATTCATGAGCAGGCTGTCATGCCTCCAGATATTTGGGCTTCAAGCCAGTTGTAGCAGCTGAATTCTGTACTAATTGAAGCTTCCAAACTGTTTTCCGGGACAGCCCTGGAGATCTCACACAGGAACTGCTGACATAAAAACCAAAGCTACCATTACTTTGTCAAAGCAACCAGTAAAAGGAAACAACAGTGGATCAACCAAATTTTCCTGCTCTCATCTACTAACTTCTGCCATTCATATTTTTTTTCTACAGCCTGATAATACACAGCAAACACGTTCCTGGGTGCCTCTGTTTTGTTCTTAGTCTTCCAAATGTTCTGGAAACACAATTTATATTGGGAGACCTGACTTTTCTGGGACAAGTTATCTTAATTCTTCTTTGGATTTTGGATGGAAGGAGATTTTATACTACCTCTTTTAGGCTGAGCTTCTCGAGTTGAGCCAGGCTAAATATAACATGGTTTTCCTGTGGTTCTGCCTCTAGTATTTAGCAGAAATGCAGCAGCATCTGCCCATTTTTTCTTTCTTGCTGGCACATACATTTTGGGCCAATAAAATGTGCTCTTGGCACATCTTTTATGTAATACTATATTCTATGGTTCACAACATCCAGATGTTTGCTCTGTATGTGGGTGAATGCAGTTTTTCCAGTATTCATTTTCAGTTTATCCCTTCAATCCCAGGAACATGTAAATCTGCTAGTCAAAAACAACATGTTGTGTGTGTTTGTATGTTTGTGTAGATACAGCATTGTTCTCCTGGTCTGATGTGAAAATACCTAGTGCTATAGAAGTTGGATCATAGCTTAATATACTTTTTAAACACTTTCTGGATTGCAATCTGTATTTACATTATTGTATATTGAAATATACAGTCACACTGAAGTTTATCTCATCCATATGACTGAAGTAATGGTTTGTTTGATCATTAGAATGAGATTCTGCAGGGTGTTGGTAGCAATGTCATTTCAGACTTGTTCTGTGACAGACTATTACTGATGTAACCATGCAATTTGTACTATCATTAACTCTTTCATAACATCTTTGTAGACACTGTAACTTCAAGAACTACTGACTGCAGAAACAACAGGTTTCTTCAATCAGTGGTTCTTCCAGAAACATCAGACTTTCTGCTAGGATATTATTATTATTATTATTATTATTATTATTATTATTTCTTACCCACCTTGCTCCATGGATCAATATTAGTTACTAATATACATGGCTATTTTATAGGCAGGTTTATGAAGAATTATTTAAATCTCAAAAATGTGTAGATGCTTAGCTAAAGAAACCTGCTCAATATATGCATGCTATGCAGAGGGGCGGGGTATACATTATTATTATTATTATTATTATTATTATTATTATTATACTTTTCACAAAACCTGTTTTTAACACAGGTGCAGTTGAGAAGCTATATGAACTTGATTCATGTGGTCCAGCAGCAGGGATCGATTTGAGCCATAATGTGCATTGTGCTTGTGAAAGGGCCTTTAAAATACAGGAAAAACTCAGCATTTCTTTGCCTACTAATCCATTGCTCTCACCTGGGAAATTATGATGCTTGTATGCATGTTTTTTTTTAAATGCTTGCATGCATTTTGCCATTTTATGAGTCTTAGCTAGGGGTCTTGAGACTTTAAATTTGCAGTCATGGGAACACTTTTCTAGAAGTAAGCCCAGTGGGACTTATTTATGCGTACATTTTCTTAGGCTTGCTAGCATGACTTTCTAGCATGCATCTTCAGTTCACCAGCTTAATATTGTTTAGCTAAACTAGAATAGAACTTGCATAAAATATTTTGGAAATGGATTAGCAGCTAGCTGAAGGTCAGTCAATGGCTGAACAGATTCACATAAAGAACTGGCCTGGGGGCAGAGTGGGGGTGTGGCGACCACATGCCACCCGCCCCGACTCTGCCCTTATGCCACTTCACTGCACGGTGGGAGACATCAGGGTGCTCCCTTGGCACAGCGTCCACACACGCTGTGCCAAAGGAGCACTGAAAAGCCACTGCTGTGGTGGCAAGGGCAGTTTTTTGCTGCTCTAAAAAGGAGTGGCATTTGCCAGCTCTTTTTAGAGGGGCAAAGTACCAGATCAGGGCCATGGTGCAATTGCCACAGTCCTGATCCGACAAGCTGCCCCTTAGGGGCAGTCTGTTCAGCCCCTCAGTTAACTTTTTGTTACAAATTGGTATTAAAGACTTTGGGAATTAGTCCTAATGGATAAATTAGGATAAATTTAATGAACAAATTGCCATGGCAGGAAAGAAGAAGAGGCAGTGTCTGTTGGATTTAATCACCTCCCTCATTCCCATTCCTTTTTCCTTGTGTATCACATCTTATTTAGATTGTAAGCCTAAAGACTGGGAACTGTTTTGTTGTTCTTTTTACGTGTAAAATGCCATGTATAGTGATGGTGCTATATAAGTACTGTAAATCATCATCATCATCATCCAAACAAGTTTAATCTTATAGAAATGAAAATAAGCAATAGGATTTTTATATTAATTGATGTATAGATCCATCAGCTGAAACAGGAACAATGTGCAGTCTCCTCAACCACACAGTAATCTATGGAAAGAACTCTGGTTAGCATATGAAAGAATATATAAAGAGATTGAAATATGTAGTACTACATATATGTGCATGTAGCATTACTCAACGGCTACTCAGTTTTTTAATCTTATGTTTTGTTTTAGTTCCTTCACCTGTGCGGAATGTGGTATTGAGCCATGACAGCCCCTCAGTGTTACAGGCATCCTGGAGTGAAGCCCCTGGTGGGAAGGATGCTTATCAATTAGTTCTTTACCATATAAAATCCCAGGCACCTGTCAAGAATGTGACTATCTCCAAAAGTGCCACCACTTACCGCTTTGAGAAGCTTCTTGCTGGCAGTGAATATGCCCTACAAATTACCACACTCGCTGGATATTACAAAGCAAGCACCATTGCTCGGCATTGGACAGGTATTTGGAAGCCAGCACTTTAACCCAAGGAGTTGGAGGATAAAATCAAGTTTGCAGAAATGAAATTGACTTCAGAGATTGATCATCTAGATGGATGCAGCCCTATTTTCTTCTTTCTAGAAGCTTGAACAGTAGAGAGTGGAGTGTGGGTGGATAACGTACACAGGGACTAATCAGCCAAGCTTAGCATTAAATCATATGGAGCTCGTGAAACAGCCTTGCAAATACCTGCTCACATGGTTATCTGTACAGAGTATAATTTTGCCTTAGGCAATCAGGCAGGAAAATCAATTACTTTCTCTTCCTTTAGGTCAAGAGTGGGTGTCTGTGGCTCTCCAGATGTTTTTGGACAGTGACTGCCATAATTCCTCAACACTAATTATGGCAGTGGGAGGCGATTGGGAATTGTAGGTCAAAAACAGCTGGGTGCAAAAACAACTGGGTGTACCACGGGTGGAGCAGTGGGAGTAGTCTGCCTCAGATCTAGGCAATAAGAAGGTGCTCTTGCCTCCTTTCCCACCTCTCAGGAGTCTGTAAAAGAAGGTTCTGGGCAGAGGTAGTTGCTGTGCTTGTCCTTTGCTGAACCGTTTACATCTGACCTTGCTTCCCAGTGCAGGGAACTCCCATTGTTACCACCAGGAAGTGAGGCGAGGTGGGGACAAAAAACTATTGTATTTCTTTTCCCAGGGAGAGAGAAGGATGAAACCAGGTGCCTCTCTCTCATTTTCCATTTTTATTTCTGGGGCTGGGCATACCTGCTGACAGAATCTTCCCTCCTCCTCTGTCTCTCCTGCATTCTTTCTTTTTTGCTATCTCTGTACACTCAATAGTCTTCCTATTATGAGACCCTCTCTTTGCCTTCCTCCCTGCAGAGGTTGGTGATGGGGCACTGGCTCTCAACAGGCAGAGGTCTTTTTCAGTGTTCCCTAACACTGCTACTGCTGCCAAATGGGAAACAGAGGTGTCAGTGACAGATCCCTGATTCCTCCATTTCTTTTCTCTCATGCTCTCCCTGTCCATTTTCCCATGGGAACCGTGCCATATTATCTGCCCAAGAGGCAGAGGAGCACTTGTGCTTTCCCTGCTATCCACTCTGGGTGTCAAATATGCTAGGTATGCCACTATCTGGGTGGACAAAGCTGCTCATTCTTCCTTTAGGCTACTTTAGGATGTGCCATCACCTGCAACCCTAACATATATATGCATGAGATGTCATCAAATATATGAGCCTTAGCAACTTTACAGATTGGCTAGCTTGCAAAGCAGCTTGAGAGTTCTTTCCCAAGTTCCCTTCACCAGGGTTGGGTTGTCCAGTCATTTCCACAGAAATTGGATGTCTGAGGAAAGGTACCCCTCTGCTCTGGGTAAGTGCACTCTTGTGTTGAGGAATGACTCCTCTCAGATTTCCTTTGTCCCAACAGCTCCTGTTGTGCCCAGAGCACTGGCATTCCAGAACAATGGCTCCAGCTCCAATTTGACTGCCTCATGGACCAATGCAGAGGGAGCAGAATGGCTTCATTTTACTCTCCAGAACCTCCACACCACAACTGAGACTACCACAGTGTCACTCAAGAGGGGCCTGTCAAACTATACCTTTCAACACCTGAAGCCAGGTACCCCTTATCGACTGGAGGTCAGTGCCACAGCTGGGCCTTACCGGGTTGAGGGGCCCAAGGTTACTGCTTACACATGTGAGTATGGTGACATAATACTACTTATGGCTCTTGAAAGTGAGACAAACCTTAGATTGAAATGAAATCCTTTTGAATTACAAACTACATCAGCATCATAAAAGCAGGCTGATTTTTTAAAAATAATTTAAAAAATTGAGGTAAATCAGCAGAGGAGAAAGTGTTGGTCTATTACAGGCATTTAGCCCATAACAAAGGTGGTGTTAGCACAGTACTCTAAACCAGAGTTTCTCAGATTTTCTGTTCTCAAGATATCCTTGAAAGGGGTGAAAATGACAAAGGCCTACAAGATGCAAAATAGCAGAGCAAAGATGAAAGCATTCAAAAATTGACACTAGATCAAGTAAGAATTTGACATTATCAGCCGGCAATTACTGCTGAAATTTTATAGTGATACCTAATTCCTCTTTGGAAGGGGTTAAATTATTTGTTAAGTGATATCCTTGTAGCAGAGAGTTCCATAATTCAATTTTTCTCATGCTAACCCTCATGCATTAGGAGAATGTATTACTTTATAGGAAAAAAAATCTGCATGTGTCAAGTGTCGGCAGGCTGGGGACACTGTTTAGAACTTTGCAGGTGACAAAGTTGTAGAAGACCTACATCATAGTTCAGTGTGGTATTTGCAACAAAATGTGACTCCCTCGGACTACAATGCCTCATCAAATTCATGCAGACTAAGTACAGATATTGGCTAAGGGATTACAATGACTCAACCTTCCAGTTCAGACAGAATGTAATAATGTGCAGCTCGGGAGTTCATGACTTCCATGACAGCCATGGGCCTGTCCCAATTAGTTTCAGGTCCCACACATTGTGCTGGTAATACACTCAATGTGGTCTTTTTCACGGATCAGGAACATCCGTGGGCAGAAGTGACACAAATTTCTGCCCTGTCATGGACGAACCATTTTCTGGTCAAAACAGGACTGAAGGTCACTACCCATACCCCCCTTGGGGGTGGAGGATCTATTAAAATGGTCCACCCTCGAAGGCTGATGGAACCCAAAAGGTTCCAAGAAGCCTTAGAGGGTTTTATGGTTGGGAACTTCAGCAATTCTGTCGAAGCCCTGGTTGATACCTGGAATAATGATCTTACCAGAGCTGTAGACATTATCGCTCCCGAGCGTCCTTACCAACCCGCTTCAAATAAAAAACCATGGTACACAGAAAATCTTTGTCAAATGAAGCGGGTTATGCAATGATTGGAGCACTGCTGGCGGAAACATCGACGTTTATCTGACAAGACACTCCTAAGAAACCATTTGGATTCTTACGGGGTGGCAATAGATGCAGCAAAGAAATCTTTCTATGCTGCACGTATTGCATCTGTAAAGTCTCATCCAGCAGAGCTGTTCAGGGTGGTAAAAGAATTAACACAATTGCCTCCCACCCTGAACTCATTATTGGAACCAACTAAAGCCTGCTATGATGCTTTCAACGATTTTTATATAGATAAAATCTCTCAGATAAGGGTCGATCTAGATGCCAGCATTATAACAGAACCAATAAGAGAGACGTCCAGGGACTCTGTGGACTGTATTAAACTGGATTGATTTGAGTTTGTAAATACTGATGAAGTGGACAAGCTTCTTGGATGTGTTAGGAGGACAACATGCCCTCTCGATCCTTACCCATCATGGTTGACCGCCCAGGGAGGAGATGCAGTAAAATCACTACTGCAGCTTATCATTAATACATCTCTCAAGGAGGGCAAATTTCCATCGAGCTTAAAATGAGTGATAGTTAAACCGCTCCTCAAAAAGCTCTCCTTTGACCCCCTGGTAAGAAATAATTATAGACCGGCCTCCTTATTACCATTCTTGGGCAAAGTGATCGAGAGAGCAATTGCCTTCCAACTCCAGGCAGTCTTGGATGAAGCCAATTATCTGGACCCATTTCAAACTGGCTTCAGGGTGGGATATGGAGTTGAGACTGCCATGGTCGCCTTAGTCGATGATCTCCATCTGGGTATCGACAGGGGAAGTGTGACCCTGCTGGTGCTCTTGGATATCTCAGCAGCATTCGATACCATAGACCAGGGGTAGGCAACCTTTCCCCTTATGGGACGAGGGACTTCAGCTCCCAGAAGCCTCAGCCTTCTTGGCCAATAGTCCCATGTTGGCCAATAGCTCCTGGGATTCTGGGAGCTGAAGTCCCTTGGCCCTTAAAGGGGAAAGGTTGCCTACCCCTGCCATAGACCATGGTATCCTTCTGGGATGCCTGAGGGAGTTAGGTATTGGGAGCACTGCGCTCCAGTGGCTCCGGTCCTACCTCTCGGGCAGATCCCAGATGGTGAGGCTGGGGGACAGTTGCTCCTCTGAAAGGGAGCTGACATCTGGCATCCCGCAGGGTGCCATACTGTCCCCCATGATATTTAACATGTAATTAATAATAATAATAATAATAATAATAATAATAATTTTTATTTATAACCCGCCCCTCTGCGTGGCAATCGGGGCGGGGTACAACAAGATTAAGAAACAAAACACAGTTAAAAATCATTCCCCTGTCCCATAATCCCACCCTCCCATCCCCTTAAAATAGGATTAAATTGCATTCAAATTAAAAAATGCCACTTAGTTAAGAAATAATAAAAAAGGTAAACGTACACATACACAGAATCAGTGGAGCAATTCTAAAAACTCATCTCCCAGCTAAATGCTATTCCGGGAAGGCCTGCCGAAAGAGATCCGTCTTTACTGCTTTCTTGAAAGCAGCAAGAGTAGTAATAAGACGGATCTCATCCGGCAGGCCATTCCAGAGTCTGGGAGCGGTTACGGAGAAGGCCCTCTGGGAGGTCTGAGACAGCCTAGTTCTTATTGGCTGTAACAGATTCCTCCCAGAGGACCGCAGGGCGCGGGGGGGATCATACGGGGAGAGGCGGTCCCTAAGATAGGATGGACCCAAGCCATGTAGGGCCTTAAAGGTCAAAACCAACACCTTGTACTGCGCCTGGAAACTAATCGGCAGCCAGTGGAGGGATTTAAGCACCGGTGTTATGTGCTCCCTCCTAGGTGTTCCGGTAATTAGCCTGGCTGCCATGTTTTGTACTAATTGAAGTTTCCGGGTTAGGCACAAGGGTAGCCCCATGTAGAGAGCATTGCAGTAATCCAAGCGTGAGGTTACCAGGGCGTGCACTACAGTTTCCAGATCCCTCATGTCCAGATAAGGGCGCAGTTGGCGTATCAGCCGAAGCTGATAACAGGCACTCCTGACCACCGCATTCACCTGACTAGTCATGTGAAGCGATGAATCTAAGAGCACCCCCAGACTGCGAACACAGTCCTTAGGGGAGAGTGTGACTCCATCCAGGACTGGAGACTGTATTCCCAGATCTGGCTTCGGGCCTGTGACTGTGAGTACCTCCGTTTTGTCTGGATTCAACTTCAACCTGTTTTCCCTCATCCAACCCATTACTGCTCTAAGACAGTCATTAAGAGGTGAGACGCCATCTGAAGTCTGAGACGATGATCTGGACATGGAGAGGTATATCTGGGTGTCGTCAGCGTACTGAAGACACCGAGCTCCATGCCTCCGAATGATCTCCCCCAGCGGTTTCATGTAAATATTGAACAGCATCAGGGACAGGATGGCGCCCTGAGGAACACCACAATTAAGCTCAATTTTTGATGAGCAACTGTCCCCGAGCCTCACCCTCTGAGATCTGCCCGAGAGGAAGGAATGGAACCACTGCAAAGCAGTGCCTCCAATTCCTAACTCTCTCAGGCGATCTAAGAGGATGGCATGATCTATGGTGTCAAAGACTGCTGAGAGATCCAAGAGCACCAACAGGGTCACACTACCCCTGTCGATACTCAGGCGGAGGTCATCGGTCAGAGCAACCATGGCAGTCTCAGCCCCAAATCCTGTCCTGAAGCCAGTTTGAAATGGGTCGAGATAATCGGTTTCATCCAAGACTGCTTGGAGTTGGGAAGCAACTGCCCTCTCGATGACCTTGCTCAAAAATGGGAGCAAGGAGACTGGTCTATAGTTGTTTCTATCCAGGGGATCCAGGGAAGGCTTCTTCAGGAGTGGCCTAACCGTCGCCTCCTTTAAACAAGATGGTACCTTGCCTTCCCTGAAGTCGCTGGGAGAGATCATCCGGAGATATGGAGCATGGGGTTATCAATATGCTGATGACACCCAACTCTATTTCTCTATGCCTCCGACTACTGCGGTGACTAAGGATGGCGTTGCTCCTCTGGATGCCTGCCTTGGGTCAGTAAAGGGCTGGATGAGGGAAAACAAACTCAAGCTGAATCCAGAGAAAACAGAGGTACTCGCGATAGATACCCCTGGCCTGGGAAGGGAGTTTTGTCATCCAGTCCTGGATGGGGTCACACTTCCCCTAAAGGACAAAGTACGCAGTTTGGGAGTACTCCTGGACTTATCACTACAGTTATCATCTCAAGTAGATGCGATGGCCAGGAGTGCTTGGAACCAACTTCAGTTGATTCGCCAACTGCGCCCCTACCTGGACCAAAGGGACCTTGAAGCAGTAGTACTTGCCCTGGTAATTTCTTGTTTGGATTTCTGTAATGCGCTCTACATGGGGCTACCTTTGTACCAAGTTCGGAAGCTTCAGCTGGTTCAAAATGCAGCAGCCAGGTTGGTCTCCAGATCATCTAGAGCAGACCCTATTACTCCTGTACTAAAAGCTCTACACTGGCTGCCGATTAGCTTCTGGGGGCAATACAAAGTGTTGGTTATTACCTATAAAGCCCTACATGGCTTGGGTCCGAGTTACTTGAAGGAACACCTCTCCCCACACAATCCGTCCCGCACTCTCAGAACATCAGGGAAGAATTTATTAAATTATTGTAAAACCAAGCTAACATCAATTTCCCAAAGATCGTTCACAGCTGCGGCCCCTGAGCTATGGAACAGCCTGCCGGAAGAGATCTGTCTTATCTCTATGCTAGAGGCCTTTAAGAAGGCACTCAAGACGGAGCTCTTCCGGCAGGCCTATCCACCTGATCTCCCTAACTGAATAATAAGATAAAATATTATCATCTCATATGGACCTCCCGGGTGAGAATTTGACTACCACTATGGCATAGATCTGCCTCGCAGTCTTTATACTGATTATTTGCTATTTTATTATTGTTTTTATTGCTTTTTACTGTTGTTGTTTTTATTATCATGTTTTACATATTGTATTATTGTACAGTGTTGTACATTTTATCTTTGTGCTCCCGCCTCAATCCGTAGGGAGAGGCGGGAAAATATAATTATTTATTATTATTATTATTATTATTATTATTATCCAGAAGCTGTAAGTATTTATATTGTTTTATTCATCCACACTACACCACCTTTCAAATACTCTTACCAGTGGTGGTCAGTATGGTTGCCAGATTGGAAAGTGAAGATAGTTCCTGGACATTTAATGGTTGTATAGAAGATGGGATTTCAGCACATGTTGATTGTCAAGCTACTGTGTAATAAGCAACTTCTGCTAAAATTCTCTCTTCTGCATAGTCGTTAAAGGTACAGGAGCCACCTCCAGTTTTCACTCTTGCAACTCTAGGTTGGTCACTTCCATGTCAGCGGAGAAGTCAATAGGTTCAGAGTTTCAGGATAAACTTTAGAGTAACTATCCAAGGTGCTGGACTCAAAATAGATGGTTGATATGGTTGCCAGATTGGAAAGTGGAAACTGTTCCTGTACCTTTAATGGTTGTATAGAAGATAGTTTTTTTAAATTTGAGATTAAAACAAATATTGGTTCACTTGTGTTGTATGTTTATGTGTCTTCAAGTCACCTGTCAAGTAATGATGACCCCATTAATTTCATAGGATTTTCTTAGACAAGGAATACTTAAGACATGGTTTTTTGCCAGTTCCTTCCACTGAAATATAGCCTACAGCACCTGATATTGGTTGATGATCCAGTACTTACCAGGGCTGACCCTGCTTAGCTTTCAAGTTCAGACATGATCAGGTGCTTTAGGGTAGATAGGCCTATACCAGGCCATACCCCTTTCCATATAAAATAAAAAGCTATTTTCTAAAATTATTCAGTATAAATTCAGAAATTAACAGATAAAATCTAATTTCAGCAAAGTCTATAGGGAAAAACTTGTCTATGGGAAAATAAATACCTGTCAAACCCCTGGAAGTGTATCATTAAATTTTGAGCTCCTACTAATAAACTATTTCTTACAATTCAATCTCAGCATTAGCATGGACAGTCTTTAAAACTATGTTCCTACATTGCCCAGTTTCAGATCAATCTATTGAGCCATTTTCGGAATATTAGCTATAGCATCTACTGCATATGAAGAACAATTTTACATTTCACTGATAATTAATGCTCTGAACATTTTCCTATTTGCCCCAGCAAGCCAATGCAGAGCAGATTCTTCCCCAGCATTTATCTTTACTTTATGTTCAGATATGTATCTTGAAGAGATGCTAGTCTTCTATTAGCATGGACAACATATGGCCCTTTAGATGTTGGAGTGCAGCTCTCATCAGTCCTAGCCAGCATAGACCATAATGAAGGACTATGGCTGTTGGTGGAGGCCAACAACATCCCCCATGGCTCTGACGGAACTCTTCTAGAACCCTGAAGAAATCTAAGAAATTTTGTTTTGGGGGAGCCATTAAAATTCATTGATTATATACATTAAATAAAGGAGACAAAAGATCGGCTCACAGGATTACAGTTTATACTGTTTCTGGGCAATGTATTAATTGTCAGCATTAATCTTTCCTTTCTTCTTTCCACAGACCCTCTCAAGCCAGCCAACCTAAGTCTGAACAGCTATGGCAAAAATAACACTTTAAAAGCAGCATGGGATTCACCAGCTGGAGAAAGAGAATTCTATCTGGTGATTCTGCAAGAAGAAAAGAGCAACACACCTATCAGAAACATGTCAATAGGAGGGAACATCACACAAGTTACCTTTCATAGCTTGATTCCTGGGAGCCAGTACAATCTTTGGGTGACAGCTGTTGCTGGACCCTATAAAGCATCTGCAAAGAGCATCTCTGCCTGGACATGTAAGAGCAAGGTTTCAAAGCTCAGGTCTTGGAGTAAGGTGGAAGAGTGGGAAAGTGCTTGAATGATAGGAAGGAAGGCTATATGTTTGTTAAGAGAGGAAGATACATAATCTCTTCAACACAAAACTTCATCATACAGCCAGTTTTGATATGAAGGCTATGGAGAATGACTTCCAGAGAACAGCTTGGGGTTTCAGTTATTAGATTTCAGTCCAAAGCAAATCCCCTGGGCTCCAGTAGACTGTTAGCAGATTAGGGTAAAGAATTGAGCCCCAGCATGATCATGGAAGCTAGGGACATAAATGGCTACAACTCAGGATGGCTATACATCACTTCTGGTATCATAGGGAAATAGTATGCTTCTGTATATCAGTTGCTAGGAAACATGGAACCGAGGGTGCCCCTGGGTCCTCCTTGTCAACTTCTCAGAGACAGTTGGTTGACCATTACATGAACAGAATGTTAGACTGGACAGACCTTTGGCCTAATCCAGCAAAACTCTTACATTCTTAAGTCCTGAGTAGGAAAGCATTCTGACATTTAAGTCCTTCTACTACCTAGATTTTTGTGAGAAAGATTTATTACCCATCCTCATTCTGCATCCCCAAGGATCTTGAACTTTATTGATCCAGATCTTTCATGGAAGACTCTGCCTGTATGTTTATGTCTCTCTTGTATGTTTCAGACCATCAAGTGGGAACTTAATCAGTTCAGAGTAGTGCCCATCTGTTTCTTGCCTACTGGCAAGAAATGGCTAGGACTGGTTATATGGCATCATTGTACACCACGGAGCCCCCAAGTGCTGGTGCAGAACAATTGTCAGAGGGCTATTCCATCTTGTGTTATAAAGGATTAAGAACAGGCACTCATTGTACTTGGGAGATCTGCACTATGCCAGGACTCTCTACATTACCAACCCCTCTTCTTTAGCAACTGGGCATGTGAGTGCAAGGTGAAGAACATTATGTCATGCATAAGGGTACAAGTCTAGACCTTGAAAGGATAAAGAATGAAAATCCCATCAACTGCAGATTCTTAGAACATCACAGCACTAAGATTAAAAAGCTGCATTTTGTGAGATTTTCCTTTTTATGTATAGGAACCCTCCTATCCTAGCTGCACATAGTCTAATGGTAGAAAGTGCAAATAATGAAAACGATTGGTACTACCATATGGATTAG
This sequence comes from Phrynosoma blainvillii, assembly GCA_026167975.1. Taxonomy (NCBI): domain Eukaryota; kingdom Metazoa; phylum Chordata; class Lepidosauria; order Squamata; family Phrynosomatidae; genus Phrynosoma; species Phrynosoma blainvillii. The sequence goes on from JANUYF010000004.1 coordinate 268,375,289, forward strand.
ACTAGGGTTTTTCCAAGTGCAACTGTAGTGGCAGCTAGTCCTATTACCAGGGAGAGGGAGACAATGACTACAAGCAGCAGAAGCTGAGAGGCAAGGTGTAGACCTATAAGTGTCACACAGTCTGCTCTACATCTCTCACTCTAATGCTCAGGTGCAATGGAAAGCACCATCCTCAACAGTGTTAAACTAAAATGCAACTGCTAGTCTGGCTGGCTTTTGTATATGGGTTGGGAGGCACCATTTTGTCCTTGACCACACGTACTGACATGTCTTAGAGTGGCTCCATTAGCTACATGCAAGGACCAAGTGCTTTATAAAGCATATAGCTATCAAAGCATCAGTGTATTCCATTGACCAGGATACAAGTAGGATGTGAAGCAAGAGGTAAAGCACCTGTTTGAGAACCATTGGACTAAAGACTGGGCAGAGCACCATCCTATTTGAAATGTATAATTCAGAGCAGATTTTACTGATAGGAAATTCTAGGAAAATACTTCTGTTTCAGTTAACAGAGAATACTTTCTTTTCATAGTAAAACTTGATGGAGAACCTAGTAAAACCTACTAAAATGTGCTACTCAACAAGAGTAATAGACAAAGAAAATAAAAAGTTCATATAATAATAATAATAATATCTTGCAGATGGAAAGCTAAGGAACAGCCAGGGAATGTAACTGTGGATGGAAGCACAATCTCAAAGCATCTAAAACTGGTGGAGAAATGTGGTTGTTCAATTGTTTCTGATCTTTACCTCCTATCAGACATAGCCAACATAGCCAGTGGTGAAGAATTGTAGAGTTGTACTAAAACAACTGGACTGCGGCTCCCATAACTGTATATCCTTGATCTAAAGCAGCGGTAGGCAACCTTTTTGAGCTGGGGGCCGGGTTGCTGTCACTCAGACAATTGAGGGGGTGAAGCACCAAAAATAAATAAATAAATAAAAATTAAAAAATATACAAAAAATTAAAAAATATGCATGCACACTCTCTCAGCCCCAGAAAAGCCATGGCAAACCCCCATGTGGAGATTTTGCCAAGAAAAAACCCAAGAACAAGTAATAACAACAATAATCAATATCATCATGGTGGGCAGCGGCAGCAGGACCGGCCTGGGGCCGGTCCAAAGGCCTCGGAGGGCCGCATCTGGCTCCCGGACCTTAGTTGCCTACCCCTGATCTAAAAGATATCTGCTCCTTGTTAAAACAATGTTGTGAGATTTGGCCTGGGGGAAAACAGTGGACCAAAGTCCAGCCAGATGATATAGGAAAATGTTAAATTGCTGTACCGTAGTACAAATAGTGAGTTTCTGTATGTAGGCATTGTTGCAGTTCAAATGAGCCACAAAGCTTGGTAAGGAGCAGTACTGCAGTTCAGTAATCTGCACTTAATGGTCTACCATTCATTTTAAATGGCAATGTGGATAAATTAACGTCAAAATGTGTTAACCCTGCCAAGCTGCATGTTGGGACCCTTCTGGTCATTCTGATGAAAAGCATCCTTGAACCCTGCACCCCCAAATCCTACTCTGTATGCACTGATGAGGTGACTCTTTTTAGACCCAAAAGGTCAATTTTAGAGCTAGATAATATTATGCCTGTAGAGCAAAAACATGTCTAAAGCTGCCCTCAATCTTTTCCTTTCAGATCCTTTGCCTCTGAATCACCTGAGCCTCACCAACAAAGGTAACAGCACACGATCACTGCAGGCATCTTGGCGAAGCCCCTCAGGAGGAAAAGGCTACTATATAGGAACTTTAATGGAGACCAAATCTCAGTTGGAGGTCAAAAATGTCACAGTGGAAGTGGGCAAACAGAGAATAAACATCACCTTTGAAGGGCTGATCCCTGGACGTCAGTACACTCTGAAGATGGTGGGAGTGGCGGGACCACACCAATCCCCTGTTCAGACTGTTAGTGAATGGACATGTGAGTATGCTGTTCTCAGGGGAAGTAATGGAAGTAAGTGAATTGCTTTTGGCGAGTGCCTGTATATCAAAGTTAGGACAGTGTGCCCTAAAGGTCATGTGCACAAACCCCAAGGCTCCCAAGACTCCAGTGACTCCATTTCCAGCAGAGTTTAGGGTTGCCAGAGTGAAAACTGGAGATGGCTCCTCTGCCTTTAATGAGCAGCACCTGCTGCTTATTACCTGGTTGCAGGACCACCAACACCTGCTGAAATTCTACACAAACACTAAAGGGAAAGGAGCTCTCTTTAGTTTTTACTCTCACAACCTTTGCCAAGGATTAAGAAGCTGCTCTCTCAGAGGAACTTGGAGGGCCATCCCTGCCTCCCCATCCCTAATAGCTTTTGTGCCCAAATGCCTCTTAATCTGTGTGCAATTTTGCCATACTCTGCTGGCTTTTTTAGGCCAGAAGAGGCCTGCAGTCTTGATTCATTGATTGCACTCCAGTTTTTTACATCTCATGCAAATGTTAAATACAAGTGCATAATAAACAATTACTATTATTTATATTTCTTGATGCACCAAGATCTCTCTCATCCCCCCCCCCCGAAATACTTGCCATTCTTGAGAACACCTGCAATGACATACTTCATCTCTCTTTCCTTACTGTTTCTCTCTAGATGTTGCCAACCACTCAGTGAGAAATCTGTTTCCTTTCAGACCCATTGGTTCCTTCAGGTGTGACACTGGTCAGTAGCAGATGGTCCTCCAGTCTTGTTGCCTCTTGGGAAATATCTCCAGGCGACAGAGACCAGTTCTTCCTGCGTTTCTACAGCCAGGAAGGTCCACCACTGCAAAGGAATGTTACCATAGGGCCAGGCAAGCAGAATTTCACCTTTGAAGGCCTTCTTCCTGGCACCCAGTACTTTTTGGAGGTTTCAGCATTGGCAGGACCATACCGAGCTTCATCCCAGGTGGTCTCTGCATGGACATGTAAGTACTCAAAACTGTATCTGAAAGATAAGGCCTCAGTAATGACATCTCTAATTTGTCAAACCCAATAAAGGGTACAGTGATATACAAGCCACTTTGAGTTTCATGGGGATGCCAAATGGCACCGTTTTCTTCCATCCATTTGCTACATTAAGATTACCTTTTATCCCCACTCAACTGAAAGGAGTATATAGCATGTCTCTTGTTAGATGTTAGTGATACTTACTGTGACTTTAAGTGCATAGAATCCATCCTTTGCATTGATTTGCTATTGAATTTTCTAAGCAATCAATAGTATAGACTTAGAGATGTACTTGAGCAAAGTTAAATGATCTTTATGTTCTTCACTGTGCTGTTGTAACTTAATATTGGACAACTGCAATTATTGGTTGGGTTGTTTTTAAATATTAATTTGTTATTGGGAGCTGCCCTGAAGGTCTACTTGCTCTTATGGTGGAATACAAATTAAATAAATGGATGACATTAAAATTAAATGAAAGTTGAATATGTTCAGAATCAGTTTCTTTGCATCATCATTATATTAAGACTGATAGAATCTTCCACTAATTCCTTCAGTTGGGGAAGGAGGCAGTATATATCTCCATTAATGACATGTTGTTCTTATGCTTCATGTATGGCTTAGAACAGTAGTTAAAATATATTTACTATTTTGTTTTTCTAACTTACACTCCTAATATTTACATAACCATATGAAGATATGTTCAAGTAGATAATATTGGACCAATATTCTGTAAATGTTAAACACATTTAGCAGTGCTGGTCCATCTGTAAATTGTAAAATTTTAAGATTTTAGCAAACAAGCACTATTTGTTTCTAGTGGTGAATTGCCACTGAGTATATTTCCAGGCCTCCTTAAGACTTATTTTGGTGCCAAATACTGGCAAAACACTTACTACTGTAAGATAAGCTTTATTGATGATAAAGATGCAGCAGATGGTATATAGCAGAGGAATTTTACAGCCCTTACCTTGAGGGGATCTCACAGCCAATAGCAGAATTGGGCACCTAAACAACAACTTCTACCCAGACTGTCCTTGGCTGACAAATTAATTCCCTGCAACTGGCTACAGTCCCTACACTCAGACATGACTAGACAACCTTGTCAAAGGGAAATACCTTTACCTAGCTATATGGGTCTCTGGGCTAGGGTGTACCCCCTGACTGAGGCTATAGACTCCAAAGGGTTTGCAGCATTTTGTTTGCAGAAGCAAACAAAGATAATCAAAGTGTGCAAGCATGACCTCCCCATTCAGAAATATTACTTTCCATGTAGAAAATGCTATTTCTTGTGCAGAAAATGCTGTTTACATACAAATCAATCACATGTGAATTTTGTGCAGAAAAAGTCCCGAAGTTACAACATTTCCTTATAGGAGAAAACTTTTTCTTCACCCAGAAAAGTCTATTTCCTGCACAAATCAACCATGTGTAAATTTTGCAGAGAAATCATTTACAATTAAGCATTTTCTGTGTAGGAAACGGGGGTTTTTTTGCATGGAAAATAATATTTCTCTGTAGAATACTATTTTCTTCACAGAGAATACTGTTCTCTGTGCAGAACAACCACATATAACTGTTAGGCAGAATACGTCCTGCTTCAAAAACTATGTGGTTTTCAAAGATGGGGGGCAGGAAGAAATTGCTAAAATTACTTGTAGCTTCTTTCAAGAACAAAAATAGTGAAAAATACATCCCTAGTTGATAGCTACCTCTCTTCCAAAATCTGAGTATGCTGATCTATCTTTTCTCATTCAAACTTTATGTAACAGATGTCTATGTCCTAATTAGACTCTATCACATTCTAGACATTTCAGATCACAAAATATGTACAGAGTCTCATTTAATGGTTGTTCATGTTGACCCACATTCCAACAGCTGCTGCCAGAAACAAAATGAATAAGAAGGGTGAATGTTTGTTCTCCATTCTCTGTCTCTGTCTTTCTCTCACCAACTTTCTTAATGTCCTCATTCAGGCAGGCGGGATGGGGTCATTACCCGGGTACTGCCTCTATTCTCTTTTCTTTCAGCTACGGACAGGCAAACTCAGTATGATTTCTTAAAGACGCATCTGGATGTTTTCAAACTCCAACATACACAGAGCAAGATTTTCAGCCACAGTTAAAACTCCAGCAGGACACTACAAAGTAAAAGTGCAATTTCTCTTCTGCTGCCTTTTACTTGGGATGTCATAAATAATGTTAAAGCTTTTACTTGGGATGTCATAAATCAGGCCAAGAGATAGGTTCCCACCTGGCCATAGTAACAAATTTTAATCAGCCACAGTGTAATAAGCTTATGCATCAGTTAATCAGTACTCCTTGCAATTGGAATGCAAGACAAAAAATAATTTCTATTGAACTTATCAAAAACAAAAAGACTTAAAGTGCCAGAAAGAAACAAAGGGAAAAATACACATTTCCAGCTATAAGAGGGTTAACTAACACTGTTCTTTTCATTAAAAACTAGGCACACAAAAGCATCCCTTAGACGTGCCATTTTTACTCCCCTGCCCGCCCTCCCACCTCCAGCAGTCTTCTCACCAATCTTCTCACAGCTACTGGGACCTGAAACAACTAATTCTTTTTCGACTATCCATGGCTGAGAATCCAATTTCCCATACATGGCTATGTGGAGCCCCTGAGTTTGGATGCATTCCCCAAGACAAGGACAAGGAAGATGGACTCCACAAAAGCAAAAAAAAAAAAGGGGGGGGGGAATCAAAATGTATAAACATGACCTGTTTCCTTCCATTGCTATGAGACAATGCAAACAGGTTTGTAAGAGAAGAAAATTCACTCCCCCAATCCATACCCAGCTTTCATATCTTTTCCCAGCCTCAAACTGCTACGCTGATACAAAAAAAAAAAAAAAAAAAAAAAATCAAGGTCACTAATACAAATTAAACCTTACTTTATCATATGACAGCTGTTAACTTTTGGGCGTGATACTAACAAGGATTCCATTTGTCTATTGGCAGAGATCCAAAACACTACAATGTTAAAAGACAGAATTCAACTCAAGACACCAGAGCAGACTATACTATTGTAAACTAATGTCAAGTGCTTCTATAAAAGCAACTGCTGTGAGCTTCATTCAGTGTAACTTTTCAATATCTAACATATCTTACCACTGCAGATCCTCTGTCTCTGTCTAACGTCAGTGTGAAATGTGGTCAGAGTCCCCAACATCTGATTGTGAGCTGGATGGAATCAGGGAGAGGACGAGAGTACTGGGTACTGCTCTACTCGGATGAATCTCTGTCTATTATCCGGAATGTGTCAGTGCCACATGGGACTACCCAGGTGACCCTGGATAACCTTGTGCCAGGAACCCGATACCGTGTTGAGATTGTCTCCAGAGCTGGACCTCATTACATATCGTCCCAAACAGCCATTGGCTACACAGGTACAATCTAGGCTTTATGCAAGCTAAGACATACTTTGTCTCCAGTCATTTTGGGATTACACACTTTTGATTTTTACTAGTCTAGTAGGAGCAGAGCCTAGGCAAAATCACAGAGAGTGTAAACGTTCTGCATGTCTTCTTTAGCTATGCTTATAGAGTTTGCCGCTAGTGATGACTGGAAATGGAGAAAAGTACAACTGTGCTTGTACAAATAACTACATGCCTACCAGATAATAGGTGGTTAGGGTTTCTCTCAGATATCACTTCACTCTTACACGTTTTTGTCTCTTTTTTACTTAGGGCCTCTGCAGACTGGCTCAAAGGGCCTGCTTGGAGGTAGAGATGGGGTGGGGCAGCCGCACGCTGGCCGCCCCAACCCCACACTGATGCCGTCCTGATGCCATGCACCATTACGCATGGCACGCGGCATCAGGACGCCCTCCAGGCTCAACGTTCTGACGTGCTGTGCGGGAAAGGGAGAAGAAGAGCCGTGCGCCGGCTCTTAGGGCAACCTTTTGCCACCCCTGAAAGGAGGGGCATTTTGAAGCACTTGTGGTCTCAGAATGAGAATTCTGAATGTCCCTCCATAAAGTGTCAGTCTTGAGATTCTATCGAATGTTGCCATGGCAGTTAAAGTGAAATATTGTGCAAGAAATTTATAAATTTGTGTAGCATGTATCCACCCATTGGTTCTCAATTGACAGGGGGGTCAGACAAGGCTGTATCCTTTCAACCTATCTATTCAACTTGTATGCAGAACATATTATAAGAAAAGCAGGCTTGGACACAGAAGAAAGAGGAGTGAAAATAGGAGAAGGGAATATCAGCAATCTAAGATGTGCAGATGACACCATAATACTAGCAGAAAACCTCACAGACCTGGAACACCTACTAAGGAAGATCAAAGAAGAAAATGCAAAGCCAGGCTTAATGTTGAACATAAGGAAAACAAAAATAATGATCACCAAGGACCTTCACAAGTTCAACCTAGACAATGAAGAAATAGAAATACACTCATCCCTCCACATTTGCGGGGGTTAGGGGCACAGGACCCCTATGAATGTGGGAAAATGGCAAATAACAAAACACTATGTTTTTACCTGAGAGAACACCTCGCTAGGAATCTCTGGGTTCTTCAGTGCAACTCTATGGTCAGTATCTGCCAGAGATTGACCACAGAATTGCGCTGGAGGAGGTACAAATACCTAGAGGAGGGTTCTCTCTAGGAATCTCTAGGTCCTTCAGTGCAACTTTTGGTTAAAGTTGACCATAGAGTTGGAGGACCTAGATATTCCTAGAGAGAACATGTTAATAAAATCAGTGAATAATCAAATCCGCAAAAGTCAGAGCAGCAAATGTGGAGAGTGTAGTAAAAGAATTCTCATACCTGGGATCAATCATTGATAGAAATGGGGACTGCAGTCAGGAAATCAGAAGAAGATTAAGAATGGGGAGGGTGGCTATGAAAGAACTAGAAAAGATCCTAAAATGCAAAGATATACAACTCAGAACAAAAGTAAGAATCACATAAGCCATCGTATTCCCTATTACCATGTGTAGATATGAGAGCTGGACAGTTAAGAAGGATGATAGGAAGAAAATCAATTCATTTGAGATGTGGTGCTGGAGAAGAGTGTTGAATATCCCATGGACAGCTAAAAGGTCAATCAAATGGGTCCTAGAGCAGATCAAGCCGGAAACCTCCCTGGAAGCCAAGATGACCAAACTGAGGCTGTCGTACTTTGGACACATCATGGAAAGGGAGGATTCATTAGAAAAGACAATAATGCTGGGAAAAGTGGAAGGAAGTAGGAAGAGAGGAAGGACACATGACAGATGGTTGGACTCTATTAAGGAGGTCATGGATATGGGTTTGCAGGAATTAAGCAGAACAGTGGAGGTCAGGGGGTCTTGGAAATGTCTCTTTCATAGGGTCGCCATGACTCAAGATAGACTCAAGGGCAATTAACAATAAACAAGCTATGTTATTTGAAGACATTACACATTGACCATTACACAATGACCTTATAAAATGATCACTGCATTCTAGTAACTTCATTGTAAATTGTAAATATTTTATAGGTATTCAAAACTAAATTAATAAATGGAGATGACAAATGGCCGTTGGTCTCTGTCTAGTCAATGAAGGATGCCTGTAACTAATTTCCATGTTATTCGGGGGGGGGGGGGGTTGTTTGTTTGTTTGTTTTTTTTGTTTTTTGCTTTTCTTATTCATGATTAATTTTTTATTCTGATTTTCTACAGTAGAGGTTGAGCTCACAGTTGCTTGTCTTTCATGCTGCCTCATTAGTTATTAATGACTTTATTTGCTATGGATCCCCACCACCACTACAATTTTATTTGTGGCATGACTTGATTGTAAATCTTGGAGGATTCAAATAAAGTTTTGAAAGGTATAACTTAACCTAGGTAGAAATGAGACTATTTGTCCCTGAGCCAGGGCCATGTTTTGTGTCACTATTTTCTGAAGCTCTCTGTCCTTCTCCGTCTAGTGCCTTTGGTGCCATCTTCTTTGATTGCGACCAGCCATGGCTCTTCCTTGTTGAATGTGCAATGGAAGGCTCCAGCTGGTCAGAGAGACAGCTACATGGTCTCTGTATCTGAAGAAGGAGCCACAGATACCAAAAGGCACACGGTAGTGGAGAAAGCCAGCACCAACATCACTATAACAAGGCTAACCCCTGGCACATGCTACCTCATTGCAGTGTGGTCACTAGCTGGACCCTACAGCTCTGCTTCCCGGAATGACACAGCTTGCACAGGTACGTGCAAGACTGATTTGGGGTGCCAAGCCAGTAGGAAAAGTAGTAGTTACATTTTAGATGAAAGAATGCCTAACCCTGAGAAAAAGTTTGAGGGGCTCATTCAGCTGATTTTAGTGGGCAATACCATGGAATTATTGTGTATTGTGATATGAAAGGTTCAGACAGATTTTCATAGATATGTGACTCTTCCACTAGGATTACTGTGCTGAATGCCTTGTGGCATGAGTCACATCCTAGATCTGTAGATAAGAGATCTGTTTATATTCTGTATTATTTTATGTGTTGCATGGAGTGTGTTTTGCCTAACTTGGCTTTCTCTTTAGAGCTGGTCTTGCTAGCAGCAGAAGCTGACTTCTGTTCTTACTCTGTCATCATGAGCAGAATGGGCTGTTGCCATGCTGTGAAAGTTAAACAAAAGTCCTGTGTTTCTGACTGAACCCTCTCATTTTATCCTGCAGCCCCTGCTGCTCCTGTGAACCTGACCCTGAAAAACATCGCCAACTCTTCCGTGCTCTACACAGCTTGGGCAAAGCCCCCAGGAGGCAGGGACCACTATCGAATGATCCTGTACAGTCTAGTGCCTCCAGGGATGGAGAGAATTCGTGTTGTGGGACCAGACATTCAGGACTTCCTCTGGACAGGTTTGCCAGCAGGAAGTCAGTTTGCTGTGCAGGTTACTGCCGTGAAAGGCCAAGCTGAGGCTTCTTCTACCATCGCTGTTGAGTGGACATGTAAGTCATATAAGAGATTGTAGCTAAAGAACGGTGTATAAATACTCCAAATAAATAAATAAATAAAAGTTAGGTCTTAGATTCTTTGACCCTAAGGTCTAGAGATAGACTGGTTACTTGTAGATACATAGCCTCTTTGTGCAATTCTAGGTCCATAATTTATTTATTTCTCTGGACTCTCTCAAATCCTTTCTCCTGGATCTTCCCTCACATTATGTATCCTTCTACCTGATTTCCTACCAGTCTTTTTTCTTCCTATTCTTCCCCTTACTGAAGTCTATGGGACAAGAAGAATATTTTCCCATCTTGAGACATTACTATCCTTCAATATGTCCTGTCCATTTTATATTATTTGAAGGGAGGAAATTCAGAAGATTTGGGGGAATAAAAGGACATGCATGTGTATAGCCATGCATGTGTATAGATGTAGATTTGCCATTGATATCCCAGAGTACTTTGGAAAATTTCCCATGCAGTCTCTCAGAGACAAATGCAGTACGTTTACACACCAGCAACATGTTTATTCTTGCTTACTCGTTCCCTAGCATGTGGTCAATTCTATGCACAGAGATTTGGCCAGAAGATCCCCGATGGAAATGAAAATGATAAGTTAAACTCTCAGATCTATGTTCTATATTGGAACACAGACTGCATTGAGTCAACATTCTTCAGTCTATGGAAGAGATGGGTAACTTCCATGCATGGTGGGGCACATCGGTCTCCCAGGGCATCTGGAAGGGCTGAATCCCCCTGCCACAGGTTGACCTCACTTCAAGACACAGAGAAAAGAACTGCCTTGTGGCAGAAGGCTATAGCTGAGCAGCAAAGCCCATGCTTTGCATGCAGATGATCCCAGCTCTACTCCTACTCTACTACTACTAGATTTGGAATGGATGCATATGTCTTTTGTTCCTATGAGACAGATTGGGGTGGCCAGCATTTTTCCCCTCCCAGCCTAGAATGTTCCTGAAACTTTAATCTTGCCTACATAATATGTTGCTTAGAGTAAAGGTGAGCATCTTCTGTAAGCACATTAGCCCCCCTGGAGAACTTGAGGGCTGACCCCCCCACACAAGAAATTGTTCCCGATTCATTCATGTATGCTCCTCTTTTTACAGCTCCTCTGCCTGTTACCTCTGTGAAAACATGGAATGAAAAACGTCCATACAGACTGAATGTGTCTTGGGTATCAACCCCTGGGAGATTGGATGGTTATGAGTTGAATTTGTACCACTTAGGATCCAGTGCCACAGCAGTGCATACATCTCTGGGGAGAAATGCCACCAATTTCACCTTCTCAGGTCTCATACCAGGAACCAAGTACTTGTATGAGATCATCTCAAGGGCTGGGCCCTATAGGTCTTCATCAGGAAACTTCAGTACTTGGACAAGTGAGTAGAACAGACTGACACTCAGTTAAAGGCCAGGTTCTCCTTTCCATCCATACTCTTCCCTATGTGAGAGCAAGTGTAAGCAAAGTGTAAGCAAATAAAATGTGTTCCTTAAGAATCTTTTATGCAAAAAAAGAGAAATTAATATAGACTTGCTTCAGTGTTACATCAGATATGTGTATGGGTGTGTTGTATGCCTTCAGGTTGCTTCTGACTTCTAGCGAGCCTAAGGCAAACCTAACATGGAGTTTTGGGCCCAAGCTATCTCAGGGACCGCCTACTCCCATACAATCCTCCCCGCGCTCTCCGATCCTCCGGGAGGAATTTGCTGCAGCCTCAGAAATCGAGGCTGGCGGCTACCTCCCGGAGAGCTTTTTCAGCTGTCGCCCCCAGGCTCTGGAATGACCTGCCGGACGAGATCCATCTATTAACATCTTTGGAGAGCTTCAAAAAGGCCATTAAGATGGATCTCTTCCGGCAGGCCTTCCCAGACTAGTTAACCCACCCCAGACATAAGGACTTGCGCTTTGGATGTCCCTACGTGGCCCCATCGTTAGATGGAAGGGATCATCGAGCCTGACTCACTTATTCTGTGTGGACCTTAATTTTAAATTATGTTTAAAACTGTTGATTTAATACTGTTTTAAGGGGGGTGGGTATGGTTTTGTGTATAATATGTTTTATGTGGATTATGATTTTAAATTTGTAAGCCGCCCTGATTGGGTACCCATTGGGCGGGGTAGAAATAAAATTTTATTATTATTATTATATTATTATTTTCTTGGCAAGATTTATTCAGAAGAGGTTTTCCATTGCCTTCCCTTGAGGCTGAGAGTATATGACAGAAACCTTTCCCCTTTAAGGGCCGAGGGACTTCAGCTCCCAGAAGCCTCAGTCATGTTGGCTAGTAGTCCCATGTTGGCCAATAGCTCCTGGGATTCTGGGAGCTGAAGTCCCTCAGCCCTTAAAGGGGAAAGGTTGCCTACCCCTGGTATATGACTTGCCCAAGGTCACCCAGTGGATTTCATGGCTGAGCTGGAATTGAACCCTGGTCTCCAGAGTCATAGTCCAATACAGAATATAAATTATATTAGATCCAGAATTCAGCCTCATCCCTCTGACCATTGCTGGGGGTGGGATGCTGCTGCCATTTAACAGCCCCTTGTGGGTCTGACAGGGCTGCTCACTGGGCTGGGAAAGGGATCTGTCAATAGTGGCAGCCACAGACTGCTCCCTTCCTGCTGCCATCACCTCCCTCTGCTACCCAGGTGGCACCTTCCCAGATATCTGGTACACTGCTGCATGCCTTACCCTCTTGCTGCCCTGCCCTGGGCTTCTTTCTGGAGCAGGGAGCGTGGGAAAGGGCAGTGGGTAGGAACAGAGGGCAAGGCAGTGGCTGCTGGTGGGGTGAGGCGTGGGTGGGCTGGTGGGGGTGAAGTACAGCAGCAGCCATAGGCTCTTCCCCTTCCCTTGCTACCATTATCTCCCTTTCCCAAAGCAGCCAGCACCCTTGCCAGACTTAGAAAGACCAGCATCCCATCCCACTAACAGGTGTAGTGGACCACCCTGCCCTTCATTGCTACCCATTGCCCTGCCCTGTGCTTCCTACTCAAGAAGGAAGTGTAGGGCCAGATAGTGGGAGGGAAGAGAGGGCAAGGTGGGCAGTGGTGTGCCAGGCATTTAGAAAAGGTGCTGCTGCTGCTGCCTGGCAGCACCTTCAGGGTCTGGTGGGACTGCTGACCAGGCAAGAAAGGGAGGCAATGACAGAAGGGAGGATTTCATGGTCACCTTTGCTGCAGCCACGACTGGTACCTCTCTTTCTCAGACTGGCCAGCAGTCCTGCTAGACCTGGAAGGTGCTGCTAGGCAGCAGTAACACCCCATCCCCACTAGCAGCTGCAATGAGTGGACAGCAAAGGCTGGCAAGTGGGGGCTGTGGGGTGCACCAGTTTGGAGGGCAAGGGGGGACAGAAGTGTACAAGGCAGCTGGGCCAGGATGGGAGAATAACAAGGTGATCAGGACAAGAGAGCAGACAGGTAGCACCCCTCCCTGCCTGCTGTCACTTCTCCTTCCACTATCCCTCCCCTCCTGCTATTACCCCATCTTGTCTCCCATGAGGTGGCTGCCTGCCTGGGGGTGACAACAAGAATTGCCATACTGTGGTGACACCTAGTGACACCGCTGGATGCACCTGGTTTCCATTTTCTCTTCTGATGTCATCTTCTTTTTTCTTAGTTCCCCTGCCTCCTCGTATGGTACATCTTTCCAACAAAGGATCCACTGACAGGCTGAGTGCTTTCTGGGAGCCCACTGCAGGAGGCCGTGATGGCTATATACTAACATTATATTATGCTGGGTCTGGCTTTGTGGCAGCCAAGACATCGGTCGAGAAGGCTGCCACTAATTTCACTTTCACAGGCCTTATCCCAGGAACTGAATACTTACTAGAAGTTGCTTCCATGGCAGGGCCTCATCGGATCTCAGCCAGGAATGTCAGTGACTGGACATGTGAGTAGGAGTGTCTCCATGGTGCTTCGGGTTTGCTTACATAAAAAGCTTCCAGTGGCTTATTTGTAAGAATAAATAAAGATTAGTGGAGTTAAAGAATCTGGTCATTTTAAAAATTGGGATAAGCAATGTCTGAAGACCTGGGGTGTATTTGCAATGTGCATACTCCAGACTATCTGTGGATAACACAATCCCCTCATAATAAAACCAGATAACAGAGTCAGAGAATCATAGAGTTGGAAGAGACCCCAAGGGCCATCCAGCCCAACCCCTTGCCATGCAGGAACCACACAATCAAAGCACCCTCAGCAGATGGTCATCCAGCCTCTGTTTAAAAAACTCCAAATATTTAATGTGGAGTTGGTAAAGCAAGGTAGGGGTATATATGTGCCTTGTTTTAGAGGAAAATTGTGCTTCTGAAAGTGTGATTTTCCCTCTCTTTTTCCCCTCTAAGGGGGGGGGGTGTCTGAGAACCACAGGGACCACAAAAACAGCCCTAAGGGCTATGTAATTCCTATCCTTTCTTCAATTGAGACCATTTAAATCCTTTGTAATTTGACTAGAAACACATTTAATATGAATGGCACTGAGCAGTTCATAAACCAAAGTTGTTGTGCCTTCAAGTCAACTCTGACTTATGGTGATCCTATCATAAGATTTTCTTGGGAATATTTATTTACTGGAAGTTAGCCAATGCTTTTCTCTTTGGCTGAGAGTCCAAGGTCATTGAGTGAATTTCCAGGTTTGAGCAGGAGTTCAAACCCTGGTCTCTTGGAGTCCTAGTCCAGTACTCAAACCACTACACTACACTGGCTCTCAAAATAAAATACAGTCAGTCCTCCATATTTGTGTCTTTGACTTTGCGGATTTGATTATTTGCAGATTTGATTAATATGTTCTTTCTAAGACTCTCTAGGTCAGGGGTCCCCAAACTACGGCCCGCGGGCTGGACCCAGCCTGTTGAGGCCTTCTTACCGGCCTGCAAGGCCTCCTGCCGCTGTCGCACCGCTGTCGCCACCTCCCGCTTGTGCCACCAGATGCCATTTTGTATTCCAAAATGGCGTCCAGAGTCATGCGCATGCGCCCGGTGTCGTGCATGCATGTGCATGACTCTGGGCGCCATTTTGTTTGCCAAAATGGTGCCTGGAGTTGTGCGCCATTTTGGCAAACAAAATGGTGCCCGAGTTATGTGCATGTGCGTGTGCCACCGGCCCCCCGGAAGATCTGAGGGCCAGTGAACCGGCCCCTGGATGAAAAAGTCCGGGGACCCCTGCTCTAGGTCCTCCAGTGCAACTCTGCTGGAAATTGACCATAGACTTGTACTGGAGAACTTAGAGATTACTAGAGAAAACACTTCTCTACGCATTTGTAGGTCTTCCAGTGTGATTTTGTGGTCAACGTCTGGCAGAAATAACACCTAGAGAGGTGTTCACTCTGGTTAAAAAACTATTTTTTTATGTGCAGTTTTCCCACTTTCACAGGAGTCCTGTGCCCTTCACCCCAGTGAATGTGGAGTGCCCACTGTACTGGGAAATGGCATTAATTTTGTATAAACAGGTTCAGTTGAAACTGGTACAAGTTTGGACAGAGAACAATCTAGTGTACAACAATACTACAGATCCCCTCAATCTCTCACTAAAGAAATTAACCACTGAGCAAAGAAAAGTTGCAGATCAACCTCTGAGAGAGTGAGAGAGGCTGAGCATCTAATTGGTTTATGAAGAAAGATTCAGGAGGTGGTAAACTAGAGAGCCAAACTAGGGCTGGTGCTCCACTGCAGAATTAATGCAGTTTCACACCTCTTTAGCTGTCATGGCTCTATCCTATGGAATCCTTGAATTTGTAGTGTGTTGTGATACGAGAGCTCTCTGACAGAAAAGACTACATATCTCCCAAAACGACAAATTCCAGGTTTTTGTAGGATACGTTATGGCAGTTAAAATGGTGTCAAACTGAATTAATTCTGCAGTGCAGATGCAGCCTTGGTGTGACAAAGGAGTTTATCACACGGGGGAAATCCTGTGCGGAAATGGGGCTTTAAATTGGGAAAAAACTGCAAAAGCAGTTAGATTTTCAGATGACGTTGCTGTTAAAATGAGATTTTCCGAAAGTAAAAAGAAGCAGTTTTTGATGAGTTTCCGTTAATCTCATTTTAACTCCATTTTAACAGCGACGTCATCTGAAAATCTAACCACTTTTGTATTTTTTTTCCAATTTAAAGCCCCATTTCCGCATGGGATTTCCAAAGGAGACATGGGAGTAAGGTCAACTGCATTTTTAAGATGAATAGCAGTCTGGGGCAGAGACTACTCAGATGAGGACCATAGCAGTGTGTGTGTCTTTTGCTGTATGGCATTGTCTTTATTCCTCTTGCTCTTGCTTCAAGGTATTGTTTGTCCTATGAGCAAAAATTAAGTACCTTAGAGTGTTGAAGATCAAGCATAACTCAGTGGTAGACTGCATGTTTTGCTTTCATAAGGGGCTTGCTTGCTTGTTTTATATCCTGCCTTTCTTCTTATATGGGAAGCAAGGTGGCTTACAAACATTTAACAAAACAGGGTACAGTTTAAAAAAATGTTCATGCAAAATTTTAAAAAACAAATGAGAGTTCAGTTAAAAATGCAAGATTAAAACAATAATTAATTATTAAATTAAATTAAAACAAAACATAGTAAAAGCAGGTAAAAACACCACCCCATTAAAAGCTCCTTTTGCCACATAAATTATAAGCCAAAGGCTTTTGATTCAATCCCTAAGATTTTAATAGTGAGATTTAGGATTCACAGGATTCCATAGCAATACAGGTAAAAAAAATACCCCAAACTTGGAAGAGTTATTGGTCTGCCTCAGTCACTGCAATTTCTTTAGGCTATTTTCTCCCCTTTTATTTTGCCCAGTCCCAAAACAACTCTCTGCTTTTGGCAATTACCTCTCTTTATTCCCCAATTTGTTCTTATACCCTAGATCCGTGGGTTCCTAGGAAACTTTCCATGAAGTCTGACAAGAGAGACCCTGCACTAACTGTGACTTGGACCAAGCCCCTCAGCAAGCCAGAGCATTGTCAGCTGCGGCTGTGGTATTCTGGTAACAACACTGTGCTGCAGCGTCACACTTTGACCCAGTGGCAGATCCAACATGTTTTCCAGGGACTGGTCCCAGGGAGAAATTATTCTGTATCCCTCAGTTGCACTGCTGGACCATATGAGAACAGCTCTGAGATGCTGGCAATGCCGATTGGTGGGTATGCATTTGTCTGCACTTGCTCTGAAAGTAAAGATTGTAGAAGGAAACTTCAGAATTTGCTTTCTTTTTCAATGAGTCATGCATGTGTTCATGGATCTATTGCAGGTTTTAGCCATTTTTTTCACCCTGTGATATATATCTGAAAGTGAAACATATTCTTGAGTTTCTACCTTCCAGAAGACTCCATCCTCAAGTAGAGACTTTTAGCCAGGGCCTGGTCACCATTAAAACATGGTGAACCTTGGAGGGCTTTAAATAGAGAAGCTTCATTCTTTTAAAAAAAGGTATATTCTGTGCAGAAAACATTATTTTCTGTGCAGGAATCTTGTTTTCTGTGCAGAAAATAGGGATTTGTTGTGCAAGAAAACTCATTTTTCTCCAAAGAATAATTCCTGCACAACACTTCAGGACATTCAGATACAGGGAGAATGTTTTTTGTTGTTGTGTGTCTTCAAGTCATTTCTGACTTATGGTGACCCTAAGGTGAACTCATGGTTATCCACTGGGTTTCCATGGCTAAGAGGGGAATTGAATCATGATCTTCAGAGTTGTAATCCAACCCTCAAGCCTGCTTTTTGTGTATTTTGAAGATCTACTGTTATAAAGTCTGCCAAGCCTCAGCTGTTCTGAGCTTCTCCAATCCATTGTCTTGTGTCTCCAGAGGCCACTCAGGTGAAGGACTTGCAGTGTGTACCTGATTCCACCACTGTGTTTCTAAACTGGACCATCCCTGAAGGTGACATTGAAGCCTATGAATTTACAGTGAGGAAGTTTCCCAGAGGAGCCCTCCAACAATCTATACGTCTTCTGGATATTTCCAAGGCTGATGCCACTCTGACCGAGCTCACCTCAAACACCTCCTATGAAATCAGTGTCAGTGCTGTTGGCAAGAATGGAATGCAGGGCCCAGCTGTGGCAGTGGGCTGTAATACCTCTGTGGAAAGTATGTGTTTTCCAGTCTTTCAGTTGCCTCAAGATAGACTTCCTGTTAGCAATTCCTCAGGCAAATTGATTAACTGTAGAAGAAGGAAGACGTAGGAATAAGCAGTTTTGTGACATACACTGGTATTGTCTAACTGCTTAGCATGGTGATTTTCAGCTGGATCTGAGATGTTTCTCTTTTAATAATAATAATAATAATAATAATTTATACCCCGCCCCTCTGTCAACAATCGGGGCGGCTAACAACAATTAAAATTCCATACAGTATATAATCCAACAACCCAAAACCCACCCACCCCTTAAAAACCAGTTAAAACATCTTAATTAAACAATATACAATACATTCAAATCACAGCACAATGATAATATAAAGAAACAACCCAGAGTAGCAGCAGCATCCAAAGTGGAAAAGGGCGGCTCCTGAGCTCCTTTAAGCTCACCTCAGTTCACTTTGACAAGCCATTATCTTTCCAGTCCCAACTTCCAATCTGTAATAAAGGGATAATAATGTTGACCTACATTACAGGGATACATGTGAAATACTTTTAATGTGTCCTTTAAACTGGTGGCGCAGTGGTTAAATGCCTGTACTGCAGCCACTCACTCATAGACCACAAGGTTGCGAGTTCAATACCAGCCAGGGCTGAGGCTCGACTCAGGCTTGCATCCTTCCGAGGTCCCTAAAATGAGTACCCAGCTTGTTGGGGGGCAATCAGCTCACAGTTGTAAACCGCTTAGACATCCCATAGCGTGATATGAAGCGGTATATAAATGAAGCTGCATTGCTTTTGCTTTGCTTTAAACTTATTGATATGTTTGCAAATTCATCATGCACAAATTTAGATCTATAGCTCCATCTTCTGGAGATATGCTAACACATCTTATTTTTTCCTTTTTTAAACTGTAGTTCTTCCACCTCCTGTGCGAGTGGACATGCCTCAGTTTGATGCCAGCTCCAGAATCATCATCTCCTCTGATATGTTCAGTGAGGAGAATGGTTTCATTGAGTACTATGGAGTTGTTGTCACAACCAATGAGTCTTGTAAGTGTCTGACCTTCCAGGTGCTATCCTTATGGGAAAAGCTCATGATGCCCTGGTAATGATCTTAATGTTGCAGTGCTTCTTTCCATGTTTCCAGTATTGAGGCCTACCCAAGACATCATCTCCCACACATGGTATGACCACTATTATGGGCAAGAAGATTCATACTTAGCACTGTTGCTGCCAAACCCATTTCATCTCAATGAGACCACTAGCCCCAAGACCTGGACAGTGACCATGGGTGCAGAGGAGTGCAGTCAGTCTCGGGAAACCTGCAATGGAAAGCTGAAAACAGATGCACAGTATAGGTAAAAAACATAAAGTAAGAAGCACCAAGAATGATAGCAATAAAAGTATCTGGTTCAGCACTGTGTCTTCATTAGTTGATTAGCCAAACACAGTTGAGAAACTCCCTAGCAGGCCTGAAGGAGACAGCTATATCCTGTGTTTATCTCTGGCAATTACTAATAGAAGGCATATTGCCTCCTTATAAGGGATGGAAGTGACAGGAAAAGTTACTCCAAATTACATTTTTACACTCACATATCTGATTTGCAAACCAAAATAAGACTTGCACCTTTTGTATTTCCAAATATGTTTTGTGCTGCAGTTCTCCTATTAGAAAATGCATGCATTTCTGAAAATACACAAAAATGCATTATATTATATATACTGGGGAAAGGCACACTAAAATGTGTATGAATTTTTACATGGATTATTTTGTAAAAAACACCAAGTTGATGCAGAAATGGGACAAAATCATTAATGCTGAAAAAATGAGAAACTGCAAAAAAAATCAACAAATTTGCAAATCTCTGCAACTAACAACTAGTGTATGAAATGCATGAGGAGAACTCAGCTTTCAACTAACCTTATTCCTTCAGCTTGATGAATTGTTGCATAACTGTTCCAGCACAGCTCTCATGCTGTTTAGACATTCTTGGTCAGAGTACTGGAAGCACAGGAGGTGGGAGAGTGACCTAGCCCTAGTCCTGCTCCCATTCTCACATATATCTATTTCTCTCTCTGCATGGAAAGCAACTTTCTGAATTTGTCCATGTGATTCAGAATGCTGAATAGTAAAGTCTCTAATCTTTAGAATGGCACTCTCCGGGCATAGAAGGCAACAATGATGCACAAGGAGGGAGACAGGGCTAGCACACCTCCTTTCTTGCATGCTGACCATATCCAGATTAAGAGCACCTGAATAGAACTTCTAAAAGTATTATAAACCGAAACTTGGCCTGAAAAGCGGTGATAGTAGAATTGATGGGTGCCAAACCCATTTAATCTCCAAGAGAGCACCAGCCTCAAGACTAAGTCAGGCACTGGAACAGGACTTTGGGAAGGAATTTCATGTTGGGATAAAGCCTTTGGTCCAGAACTATCTGTTTGTAGTCAATACTGCTTCATAGATGTGTGTGTGTGTGCGTGCGCATGTGTGTGTGCAATAAAAGCTGGGGAGGGAAAACCATATGTGTTGTTGAACTCTTTGTTGGAAAGATAAATGTAATGAATGGTTAAGTAAAGGGATGACCAAATGAAATCCTTAGGGTTTTTTCCCCTCCTACAATAGGTTCAGCATTGCTGCATTCACCAGATACAGCCAACGGGCTCCTAGAGTATCATTCACATCATTTTCAGGTGAGGTGTATCTCTTTGCCTGCTTGTAGTCTCAATGAACTAGGCTCCTAGTTTCTTGGTCAATTTCATTAGGACTGATCATGCTTCTCATGTAACCACAGAAATACTTCAAATGATCAGTTTACTTATGAGCATGTCTGTTTGGCATTAAGCCCTACTGAGGTCAATTAGACTTACTTCCAAACAAGGATGTAGAGCAGGGGTAGGCAACCTAAGGCCCGGGGCGGCCGGATACGGCCCCCCAAGGCCTTTGGACCGGCCCTAGGCCGCCGCCGCCCGCCATGATGATATTATTGTTGTTATTACTTGTTCTTGGGGTTTTCTTGGCAAAATCTCCACAGGGGTTTTGCCATGGCTTTTCTGGGGCTGAAAGAGTGTGCATGCATATTTTTTTAAAAAAATTAATTTTAATTTTTTTTAAAAAAATTATTTAGTTATTTATTTATTTATGGTGCTTCGGCCCCCCAATTGTCTGAGGGACAGCAACCCGGCCCCCGGCTCAAAAAGGTTGCCTACCCCTGATGTAGAGCCTCCAGCTTTCCCTCAGCCTGGAGCTCTCTTGGTGTGTTAGACTATAATTTCACTAGTCAAGCTGGCTGATTGTAGTCCAACAAGTTTAGAGGAGCACCAGGGTAACCATGGTTGTTACATAGTATTACAGCCTCATTAACTATTGATTAAAATGTTGATCCTGATGCTTACTAATAACCCTGTGAAGCAGTGGGTGTCAAGGAACCCAGCAGCATGAGAGTCATTTTCATAGAAATTGTTTTCTCAGGGCTGGGAAGAAAGATGGCTGATGCACATGGGACTTTTCATTGTCTTTGTCTTCAGCGGCAGATGCTTCAACACCCTCAGCTAGTATATCTGCCCAAGCTGTGGCTGGGATCATTGTTGGATTCCTTATGACTGTTACAGCCATTGCTGGATGGATCTTCTGGAAACGTCTGAGAGCAAAGAGGTAAGAAAAACTGAGCATTTGTTGCTGCAATAATACTGTGCAGGATTTTTTTAATGCTTGAGAGTTGGATGAAAGACCTTTGAGGAAGATCTATATAAGTATAAAGCAGGGGTCAGCAACTTATTCTTACCTGGGGCCGGGCCGGTGGTCTCCAGGTCTTCTGCGGGCCGAGGGGGGGGATGGCGCTGCGCACGCTCACGCACATGCGCAGTACACCGGAAGTACTGTGTATGCACATGCACACACACTTGCTCGGGCATGTGCAGTACTTCCAGCGTACTGCGCATGTGCGAGCGAGTCGTGGCTGCCATTTTGGAAAACAAAATGGCGGCCGTGACTCATTTGTGCATGCACCGAGTACTGAACATGTGCAAATGAGTTGTGGACACCATTTTGTTTTCCAAAATGGTGGCCGTGACTCTTTTGTGCATGCACCGGAGTACTGCGCATGCGCAAACGAGTTGCAGCCACCATTTTTGAAAACAAAATGGTGGCAGCAGCAGCGCATACAGCAGTGGTGGGGGGAGGCGGGGGCGGGACAACCGGCCTGGGGCCGGATCTGGCCCCCAGACCATAGGTTGCCGACCCCTGGTATAAAGTAAGCCTACACAGAATCTCTGAATATCACCGAAGCAGCATACACAAATTTATAACCAAGGACAAGTGACAATCAATACTATGTGTTGAATTGAATAGCAGCACATAGCAGAACAGTGTGGGCAACACCTAACATGCAACATAATTGTGCACTGTGTATAGGATGGCATTGAGAAAGTTAAAACTGTGTTTCCTTCTGCCTACTGATCTTCACCTGAAGATTTCCTCAAATTCTCACTTCTCACAAACATTAATGTTATATTAGCAAATACATGTTTGTGAATGCCTATTTGCTAAGATAACAAAAATCTCTTCTTTCCTAAGGGGATTGAGCCAGTTAATAACAATATGCTTATTTCCTCACTAAGAAGTAATAATCTGTATGTTTTGCTTTCAGAATGGAAAAGGTTAACATACCCCAAGAAATGATCACTTACAGTCTCAGGTGAGTGGGGCCATTTTCCTGTTTCCCTGCTCACTAAAAGGTGGAATAGGCAACAAGTGTGCAAGAGACAATTATTTCCATAGTAGTTCTAGGATATCTGGTACAATTTTTGATTTAACTATTTCCCCACAACCAAGGAAATTCATGCTATACCCTTAAAACAAAGATAAGTAAGTAGTGGGTGTCCAGAGGCTAGATTATAGCTCCCATTATCCACAGCCATTGATCATCCTGGCTGGGGTAGATGGAGTCTAACATTTGGAGAGATATAGGTTCCCCATCTCTTCCTGAAAAATACAGGTGGGCAAAGTCTACTTGTCCAAACTCTATAGCAGGCCCTCCCTGAATCCACTGAACTTGAAGCAGTAAAAAAAAAAAAGAAAGAAAAGAAAAGAAAACATTGTCTTAAAAATTACTTGAATGGGTAATACATGCTTTAACTGCCTACAGAGTTTCAGACTAATATGGAACCAGAGCAGAAAACTTGTTTTAAAAGTTAGTTATTATGTGTTGATGGTATTGGGGCAATTGTCCTCCTTTGCTGAAAAACTGCATTTCCTTCAAAGGTGCATTAATGTTCACAGGTACAGTAAGTTCTTAGTTCATGCAATTGACCAACCCGTGATCTAAAATCCTTTGACCACTATAAAAATTTGTGATGCTCCTGTTCATTTAGATAAGAGTTTTTGCATATTTGAGGACATTTTGTGAAAAAGCAGGCTTTTGTGCAAAATTGTGCCAACAATTTTTTGGCAAAAAGTCCCAAAATGTAAATAATAATAATAATAAATTTATTTCTTATATTCCGCCTTTTGCCTAAGCAATCAAGGCGGCTTACAGATATACGATACAGATTAAAACCATACACTACAATTATAACAATACAATACCCCCCCCCTTAAAAGACTATATACCATATTAAATAAACAAATAAGATTAAAACAGCACGCATTCTGGAACACCGATAGGTGTGTCTAGCAGAAGATATCTAGCAGGGGAGGAGCACAAATTCCAATGGAACAATCTATTCCGGGAAGGCCTGCCATAAGAGAGCCGTCTTGACAGCTTTTTAAAATCTGTCCAAGTTGATTATTTGACGGATCTCCTCCGGGAAGGTGTTCCACAGTTTGGGTGTGGCAGCAGAGAATGTCCTCTGGGAGGTTACCACTAATCTAGTTTTTATTGGTTGCAGTAGATTCCTTCCAGAGAACCTGAGGGTGCAGGGCGGATTGTATGAAAGAAGGCAATCCCTTAGATAGGTTGGACCCAGGCCATGTAGGGCTTTAAAAGTAATCACCAACACCTTATACTATATATATATAAAAAAGAATGCAAAGGTGGATTATTTTTTGATGGCGTATCTTTCAAGACATCCTTTCTCATTCAGGAAGAGAAAATTAGTCAGTGTTTCATCAATAGTCCTCACTGTGCCTAAAGAAGATCTCTTCATAACAGTTGGGATTATTTTACTATTCTCTCTCCTTATTTCTTGCAGAAACACACATCGTCCAATTCCCCTTCAAAGTTTCAGACAGTATTATGAGGCAAGGGCAGCAAACTCCAATCATGGGTTCTTTCAGGACTTTGAGGTAGTTGTCTTTCACTTTATTTCATATTTAATCCAAGCAGGTTATCTGGCTGTACTTAAATATATGCCTCTTTCACACTACACAATTATAGCAATTTGATTCCACTTTAACTGTCATGTCTGCATCTTATGGAATCCTTGGATTTGTAGCTTGGTGAGGCACTAGAATGTTTTCGCCTAGAATTCTAAATACACTTTCCTTAATTGCAAATCCCAGGATACCATAGGATATGGTCATTACGTCATTGTTATCACAGTCCCTTAGACTATGAAATGACCTGCCAGAAGAAATTTGACAGCTAAATATGCTGTCCGAATTCAAAAGAGCATTAAAGACCAGTCTCTTCCAGCAAGCTTATCCAGATGATTTTCAAATAATGAATTTTAAATAATGAATTTTAAATGTGGATTGTTTTAATATGTGTACATCTTATTTGGCCTTTTAAATTGGTGTGCACTTTAACTGGTGTTGTTTGTCTATTAATTGTTGTTGTTCTCTGCCTGATGATGATGATGATGATGATGATGATGATGATTAAGCTATAGGACTTTGTTGGTTTGAGAGCTACCAAAACTGAGAACTAACTTTTACTGCTTATGAAATAGACAGGAAGAATACTCTCATCTCTCCAGTGCTAAGCACATTGACTGCTTTGTTTACTCCTCTCATTTCTTTCTTTTTGCTAATTAGTGTCAGTAAGCTCAACTTAGAAGAGTAGTCCTTGTTTAGCAGCTGCTGTCAGCCTCTATAACATAAAAAGGATGGTATGTTTCATGGACCCATAATCACCCAATTTTTTTTTTAACTTTTAAACCTGATACAGACAAGTATCATTGATTCAGTAATATGTTCAAGAGACTCTGACCAAGAGCTCTGAGGTGTGCAGATTGTGAATTTTGGAAGGAAGTTTCATGATATCACTGGTTCATGGTCCCTGCTGAATGGTCTGATAGTTTTATACAAAGACCAACTTAGCTTGACTTCTGACTGAGCACATGCCTTCAGCACCAGACAGAGATAGAGGTGCATGCTTTGCCATCTGTAAATGTCTCCAAGTAACTTGTTTCCAGGAATTTATTTGTTGGTAAATTCATGTCTACTTTTCCCTATATTAGAACTTTTTTTTAAAAAAAATATTCAAACAGTATAGATTACGGAAATGTTTGGGTACAATTTCTCCTTGAATTGCTGACACATCTCATCTCTTAGCTTTACATTTGATCAATTTCAGTGCTATCAGTTGTGTCTGCTTCAAATTTATCTTGATATAAGACAGAAAAATTGTTGCCTTGTGTCCTATAGGAGTTGAAGGAAGTGGGTAAAGAGCAGCCCAAAACAGAAGCTGAACTTCCTGCCAATACCTCCAAGAATCGATACCCCCATGTTCTGCCATGTAAGATTTGGTCAAAGTCATGCACAGTTAATTTGTCTCTTTTTCTTGGTAGGATTCTCCTAGTATAATGTCTTCTTTGAGTGATGTCACATATTCTACAATTCCAATTAATAGTTCCATGTCAGTATTTTTATCTCCTGTTAACACAGTTGGAAACTATACTTTCGGCAAGTTTCAAATACTGCATTTTCTCAAAGCCTCCCCCCACCCCATTTTATTTCAGCCCCTCTTCCCTATTTACAGTATGATGCTATACATGTCTCCTCAGACATAGGTGCCATTGAATTCACTGTGGCTTAATCTAAGTTAACTGGGTATAAGGTTGCAAATTTATTGCTTTAGGGGCTAATAAAATCTTTACTTTGAAATACAATCTCATTTTTGCATTGCTTTCTCCTTTCAGTAGTTTGCTTTTCCTTAACTCAGAAACTGCCAATATCTGACTCTATATAATACAATGAAGCAGTTTCACTGAAGGCATGCTACATTTGGAGAATGTGAGTTCAAAATACAGAACCCTGCATTATCTGTCCTAGGGAAGAGATCTAGTGGAATTACATTGCTGGGCTTAAGTGGGACACTTCTGTGAGAGAATCATGGGAAGAGGGACTTGAACTTAGACCTTTTAGTCCAAGTCCTACACTTTTAACTACACAGCTGTACTGACTGTGCATGATAGAAGTTGTAGTCCAACACAAACAAAATACGCCAACATGGGAAGGCTGCTCTACACCATGGTGGCTGACTTATATTTAGATTGGCAGACATATTTAAAAGCTCCAACTGTGTCTGCTATTTCTGCAACTGCCTGTGCAATGTAGTGTGCTGCTACCATAACACAATTCCTGAATGTGTCCTCATTGCAGATGATTACTCCCGAGTGAAACTGAGCTTGCTGGATGGGGAACCCCATTCTGACTACATCAATGCCAACTTTGTACCAGTAAGTTGCTGCATATCAATTTTACCAACATTCCACATTAAGCAGCATTGTGTTAATGTCCCTGCGTTGTGAATTTCATATTAGGCTTTACAGATGAGTGAAGCCAAATCCTGGCAGTTAGAAAACTCCAAGAATATAGATGGAAGAATCCTAGTCAAAATGAAACTGGAGTAGAGGGGGTTTCTAGAAGAAAATTGGCATTTGGTTGGGGCAGGACAACAAGCAATGGGGTGAAACTGTAGAAGATATTGAGCACTAGGTGTGTGGTGTGCATATAAGTGTAAATATCAGAAATTTAATATGTGTTTGTAATAATAACAGTAAACAGAAACAGAAATAAAAGAGAATTATAGCTAAAATTAGAACATGGCAGGCATATTGTATGGTACAAAAGTATCAAATAAAAGCTTCTAAGAATTAAAATTGTTAATTGTTAATAATTTTTAGCACAATCAGTTAATTTGTTTACAAAGAAATAACTAAGCAAACAGACAAGGAAAAGAGAAACAAAAGGCAGGGAGGATGAGATGAAAAGGTAAGTATTTGTGTGTTAGTTTAACAAGGTGTCAGATGGCCAGATCACAACTTTTCTGGAAAATGGTTCAGAAGCAGACACCCTTTGATAGGTAGCTATGCTCTCAGTTTAACTGCACTTCAGTCTGTCTCTAAATAAAGGCAGGTGAAAGATTATTTGAACATTCATAGATGTCTTTCAGCAATAAGATGGCCTTGGCTTCAGAAATTATGTCTATAACTGCAAATCAGATGTTGGTTCAGCCATCAGTACTGGCCCTCCCTTTACTCTCACACAGACTATTTTCCTTCCTCCCCCCTTTTCAAATGTACCACATTAACATCCACATGCTTAGCTACATTTATAATCTACAGTGCAAAACTTCTTGTGTGTGAAAAAGAGAGAGTTTTGTGATGATATCATAGTGGATAGCAAATAAGCACTATGTACAGCCAGCTTCTTCAGAGCTTCATCCTGGACAGAAAAAGGCATATCAGGTCTTTTCATGAGTAGCCCCACTGCTTTAAAATTTTACTTCTCTTTCCTCTTTCTCCTGCTATTTACAGCTGCATGTTAAAGAGCTTGGATGTATCCCTCATGTTTCTCTGGTAATCTGTCCAGGTAATGGGTCAATGCATCTGCATATGATAGTCATATTTATCCATACATGCCTGTATACAGTCAGCCCTCTGTATCCATGGATTCCTTATCCACAAATTCGACCATCCATGGTTTGGAATTATTAAAAAATACATATAAATGCCAAAAAGCAGACCTTGATTCTTATCAGTTTAGATAAGGGGCACCATTTCTGTGCCATTGTATATAATGGGATTTGAGCATCCACTGATTTTGGTTTCCACAGGGGCTCCTGGAATCAAACTCCATCAGATACTAAGGGCCCACTATGTATTTACACAGCAGTCATGCTTGCATGCCCATGTAAAAACACTGTGCTTAATGTGCATGTCAACATTTAAGGTTTGTGTCAAACCTGTTTATCATAAGAGCAGATGTATCTCCTTTACAGGCTGCATTGGCTCAAAGTATGTAGCTGGCTAGTGAATACCAATTGCAAGACATGTCTTACATTTTGGGGAGGGTCAGGTTTACAAGCAACAGCATACTACATAGAAGTATTGATCTGTCCTTGCCAGACAAAAGATAGATTAAAAACAGATAGAACACATAGATAAAAAAATTCAAAAGTCAGACAGGGAGGCATAAACAATCAGTAGTAATGTTGAAAACCTGCCGAGAAAAGCATCTTCAAGTGCTGTTGGAAGCACATCCCAGATAGGACCAAACAGATTTCCAGTATAGCCAGTGACCATACTGGCTGGGGATTCTGGGAATGGTGGTCCAAAAATTAACTTTTCTGAGCTCTTGCAAAGACTCATACATGTGTTCCCACCAACTGCACTACAGATGATGACATCACCCACTAGAAGATTACTCAGTTGACTCAATGAACCAAGAGGATCAGGTAATATTCCTTGACATCCTCATTGTATTAGGGCTTTAATAACAGTACTTTAAATAGATCCTAGAATAGACTGATAGCTAGTGAAATTTAGATATTGAAAGAGTTGCATGTTTCAGGATACCAGCTCTGGCCTGAACTTCTCTGCTGCATTCTGTACTACCTGAAGTTTTTGAATGCTCTTCAAATGAAGTTGCATGTAGAACAGTCATACAATTGTGAAGTAATTAAGGCAAGGGAGACCACAGAAAGTGCATTATCTCCAGAAACAACTGTACCTGCCCTACCAGCTTAAACTGAGTAATAATACTCCTGGCCACAAGTGCCACTAGGGATTCCAGGAGCAAGGCTATGCTTAGGAGCACTCACAGACTGCAAGGAGAGAAGGACCATTCAAATGATCACTCCTCTATCAGCTATTCCATTGATTTCTGTCTTATCTAGATTAAACTTCTATTTATTAGTGTACTGTGAGAAGGAGCACAATCATCTGTCTCTGTCAAGCTCCTGGGCATAGCTCATGCACCAAAGTTGCCAATGATTTTCAGTCCCCAAACCAGATTGGAAACAAAGGCCTAAATACTAGTGATTAGTCCAAAATAGAGTAGATTCACTGAATCATAGTCAACATGAAGGAAAATCCCACTGATTCAATGTGTCTAATAATACTTGGGACTAATATAGGATTCAAGCCAAGATTAGCTAATGAGTTGCTGGGCAGAGAGAAAGGGAAGTTATCACATATGTCATTTGGCTTGCTTGTTTGCACCTTATGAGGGACGACTTCTGAGCCCTACTTTCTTCACTCATGTTCTTGTATATGACAGACTATGGCAAGTATGATGTGGACCCCTCTCTGTGCATTAACAGCATGGTGCATGGCAGCATGGAGAAGAAACTTGAGCTCTTTGTTCCTCAAGTTTCTTCCAGCTCATTGAGGTGGCGGTCCCATGTACTGATAAAATAATATCCACAGATGCCTTGAAAATATAGTATTGTGCTTATTACATTCTGTTGTTTGGGTATGTGAGTTCGTGTAGAGAAGTTAGTGGACATTTCTTCTATTCTAGAAGAACTCACAGAGAGCACTAATGTAGAGCTTTTAAAGCATTCTTAGAAAGGACATTTCTTCCCAGTCTTTAACATTTCCCTATTTACTTCTGTGCCTTGTGGTGTATGTCATATAGAGCACGGGAAAAAATATGGATATGACCCTTTGAGCCATATTTCTCCTTTATTATTAGAAAGGGATAAAATACACTGTTCAGAAGGAGGCTTGTGGTGAAAATATGTAATCGTTCTCTTGGAGGATGGAGAATTAGTTCTTTAAAAGTATTTTTATAATAGAGGGTAAACTCTGAATGTAATTATTTGCAATCCATATTGGTAGTTACTGTGCCACTGAAATAAATCCATTCTGTATGTAAACATCTGGCCACATAAAAGGGTTTTGGGGAAGAATATGTTGTATACACACAAACACACATACACATATGTGAATGTCTACAAAATGCTTTAATTTTTTTTTTTTGGCCTATACATCTACATACTACTTCACATAAGAGCAGCCCCACAAATGTTGGAACCCAGCAAAACTCTTTTTGTTATGTTCAGTAAGGCTTGATAAACTCAGCACTGTTTTTGTGCCCAAACACTGGATTGTGCCCAAAATTCTTTCAAGATAAGCTAATCAATTAAAAAAAACATTATTTATATTTTAGAGAGCAATACTTTATATTTTTCTTTTGCTTATATGTGCATGCAAGAAGGAAATTCTGTAACTGTTATTTCTCCCTCTCCATTATGGCAGGGTTACAACTTGCCTCAAGAGTTCATTGCAACACAGGGGCCCTTGAAGAAAACCCTAGATGATTTCTGGCGGTTGGTATGGGAGCAGCACATCTGCACCATTGTGATGCTTACTGTGGGCATGGAGAATGGACGGGTAGGTCTGATGGATAGCCCTTTAGTGTTCAGTCTAAGAAAGGAGGATTGCACTTTCTCAGTTTAGTGCAGTCTGTGCTTCCTAAACAGGAGTAAATGTACGGATGAGCAGGGAGAACAAAGATTTCCTTTCATACACATTCTTAGACATCTGTTGTTCTAGGTATGACTAAATTGAATTCTGAGAGGAAAAATTAGACTTCACATGCAGATGTGTGTAAGATATTCCTGATGTTTTAATATGTGTGTGTGTGTGTGTGTGTGTGTGTGTGTATAGCAGCCTTATGAAACTCCAGTCATGAACAAGGGACAGTGGTCAGCAGGTTTGCTTCTTCCTTTTTCTGCCAGCCATTTCTCCACTTCACATTTACAGGCTGTTCCTCTTCTGTGGAGCAGAGGAGGAAATATAAGAGGGCAATCATGATTTCATATATAGTATTTGAATGCCCAGTGTTTCTAATTTCCTGAAGGCATTATTTCCCCCCAAAATGTAGTAGATGGTTTGTTTTCTTAATATTGTAAGTAATTTAATTTTATACATAGGGGGGAGCCAGTATGGTGCAGTGGTTTGAATGCTTGGATTAGGACTCCAGGAGACCAAGGTTCAAATCCCCACTCAGCCAGGGAAATCCACTGGTTGACCTTGGGCAAGTCATACTCTCTCAGCCTCACAGGCAGGCAATGGCAAAACTCTAAAAAAGCTTGCCAATAAAACCCCAGGACAGGTTCACCTTAGGGTTTCCATAAGTCAGAAATGACTTGAAGGTACACAATAACAACACATGCAAAAATGATATTTGCAATGCACTAGAGGACAAATAAGACTGAGTACAGACAGAGAGACTCCAAAATATAGAAGTGGCTCCATTTTCAACCAACTCTGGGGGACCAGCCTAGCTTCTATGGTATGTACATGTTTCATAAGTATAGCCAACAGTTGTATGCTGTTGTGGATACTAGTAAACACCAGTCCCTTTTTCACTGTCAATATTTTGCATATGCACACACACAGAAACCAGTTATTTCCCTGCTTGTTTTGAAAATGTCATTGTAATCTGCCCCTATTTCTAGGTACTATGTGAACACTACTGGCCCTCAGATAGCTCTCCTATATGTTCTGGACAAATCAGAATATACCTGCTTGCTCAGAATTTTGCAGATGAGTGGACTACAAGGGAATTCAAGCTCCAGCATGTAAGTAGGAGCCTGGAAAATACAAACCCTTCTCCTCAAAGTACTCAATACCTTGCCAAATCAAAACTGTAACTATAATGTAAACTGCAGGACATTGGTGTGCCAGAGTATTCTGCTGATCAGAGAGATGTCAAATCCTTTTATTTTATGCACTATAAATTGCAAATGTGAAGAAAATTCTATTTCCTGCCCAGAAAATGTTTTCCATGCAAAACAACCATGTGCAAATTTTGTGCAAACTAAGTCCCAAATTGCAAATAGTATTTGAAAAGTACATGGTTTTCAAAGACTTTTTCATAGTGAGAAGAAAACTGTTAAAAGTACTCATTGCTTCCTTTGAGGAGAAACAACAATTACATCCCTATTTTTAAGTTACTTCAATCCCAGAAATAATTATAGCAAATCATTCAAATATTCTAGGGGCAGGGGAATGAATATTGAAAACCACCAGTTTTTAATTTGGGGATGGTGGCAAACAACCCTGTTTTCAGTATTATAGTAAAGATTTAAGTGAACTAACAATACAAATATTTATGCTCAGAGTCTTTCTTTCTTTAATTGCAGTGGCTTATCAAGTGCCTTGGTGGTTTGGCCAGCCTCCTCCTTGTAAGCAAAAAACCTTCATAATCATGCAGGCATTCATCAAAATGGCTATTTCTTATGGTTAGGGATTTTAAATAGATGTGCCAGATGTTTTAATATTTTAATACAGATTTGTTACTAGTGTGGAATTTTAAACTGTTTGAACTGAATTCGTGTTTTAATACTTTAATGAAGATTGCATTTTAATATGTATAATTCATTGTGGTTTCACTGGAATTCTTTTTTTTTTTTTAAATTATGGTTGAAGATGCCATGCACCCCAACCTTAGGAGAAATTAAGGTTATAAATGAAATAAAAATTAAAATAAAATATAGGGAATCCTCTGTTTCTTTGATTCACTCAACCTCCACTGTTGTGTCCCCAAAATGCCTTGTGATGGTCTTCTTCTGTCACAGGAAGGGCTAAATATGGAACAGAGAGTGATTCATTTGCACTACACAGCATGGTCTAATCATGGTGTTCCTGAGTCCACTGCTTCTCTCACTGCCTTCATTGAGCTGGTGCGAGCACATATGCAGAGCACAAATGAGTCTGGACCTACATTGGTACATGGCAGGTAAGTTGCAGGCAACCCATCTTGCTACTTTTCTCTACCAGATCTGTGAAGGTGACAAAAGATCATGGAGGTACTAACTTAAATCTATTCATGTGATAAAAACAGATTTCTTGTTTAAGAGCTAACTCAAACATTTAGTAGTATCATGTGGTATGATTTTTCTTGTAAGAGCCAGAAGCTTTAATGAAAAATATCCACTGTGGTCAGGCCAATTTTATGGTATGATGAAGGAGATGACAGGTAAATAGAGGTTCCTAACTACAGTGCTTGAAGAACTACTTTTTAAACGTTATTTTAATAGTTCTTGGTAGAGTTCCAAAAATGTAACTTATTACCATTACAATAAAACATTGCTTTGAGAGTTCTGATTGACAGAGACGCAATTAATAAACACTTTCAATTAATGTATAAGTAAACCTTCTTGTGTGAGGGAGAGAAAAAGCCAGCGGCTTGTAACATTACTTGTAACTTTTCCACTGTTTTTCTTTAAATCCAGATAAAGAATATGTTCTAAATTTGTCTAAAACAAAATGTCCTATTAAGAATTTCTACCTCCAAAAATAATGAGAAATAATAGGTAGCCTTAAATCAGTACATTGAAAAATTAATGTTGTTTTTAGTAGCTGCTTTATTTTTTGGAATGAGGAAGAACAAAATCCTCAAATGTAAGCTGTCATCAGCCACTAAAAATCTCTGGTTTGCTGTTGTTGCAGTGCAGGTGTAGGCCGCACAGGAACTTTCATTGCCCTTGATCGCCTCCTGCAACAGCTGAAGCATGAGAAGGTAGTGGATGTTTTCAATACCATTTACAGTCTGCGGATGAACCGCCATCGGATGATTGAGACTCTGGTGAGAAAAATGGGAATTCCCTCTCAGATCCTAAGTTCTCCTGTCATGACATAATTCAGTAATTCAAAATAACCTTGTCCTTTCAATGAAGTACTTGCATCTGTCATTGAGGAAAGTGGGAGAAGATCCTGGAGTTGCAAGTTCAGGGAATTGCAAGAACTGGTGGTAGGTGTAGACTGGAAATGTGGCCCGAAGAAGTTGTTGGACTGTAGTTCCCAGCATTACTCACTATTGGCCATGCTGATTAAGGCTGATTGGCATTTCAGTTCAACACCATGTGGAGGGCCACATTTTGTTCACTTGTGGTCTAGACATTTACTAAGATAGGTGAAGGCCCTTGTAAAGAATTAACTTGGAGAAGAGATAGACAGCCCTCGGTATACGTGGATTTGCCATCCATGAATTTAAGCATCCACAGATAGCAAGCCTGTGTTGTTTGTTCCCAATGGCAGTGTGGCCACGCGGCTGCCCCACTATTAGGAACAACGGGGCTTCTTACCTGCCTCCCCCGAGGGATCAGAAGGCCAGAGAAGGCGCTCCTGGCTGGAACACAAAAAGGTAATTAAATCTTAAGTTTATTTTCAGGATGGAGGTACACAACATGAAAGATGCTGAAGTTAGAATGAATGAACACTGACGGTATATATTCCAAAGATCAGGATCTGCTGGGCTGCCTTTGCCCCATCTCTTCCACATTCTCATCAGCCACTGGTTAGAGGGAGCTGTCAATCACCTAGGGAGGAGTGGAAGAGGCGAGGCAGAGGCAGCTTGGCAGGCCCCAATATTTGGAATGCAAGCAGTCAGTGTTCATTCATTCTAACTTCAGCATCCTTCATGTTGTGTACTTCTATCCTGAAAATAAACTTGAGACCCAGTTAGCTTTTTGTGTTCTGGCCAAGAGCGGCTTCTCTGGCCTTCTGATCCCTCAGGGGAGGCAAATAAGAAGCCCTGTTGTTCATAATGGTGGCATGGGTGCTTGGCTGTGCTGCCATTGGGAATAATGGAACTTGAGCATCCACAGATTTTGGTATCAGCGGCGTGGCATCTGGAACAGATCCCCTGCGGATGCTGAGGGCCAACTGTAGTAGGTATAGCATGCAACTAATAGCTGCAGGATATAACGAGGAATGCCCTAGAAATTAGAGAAGATTTGGAGAGAGAGCCATGGAGAGGGAGAAGAAAGGAAATAGAACTAGAGAGCAAATGAGAGATACATGCACAAGTTGAGGTAAGTCAGAGAAGTTACTGTGGAATCTGAAGAACTGGAGACAGAGGAGTCAGATGCCAGGAGTTTATGTTCCAGGCAATGTGGGGCAGCCTCTCTGTATCCAAGGAACTGGGCCTGAAACAGTTGAGGAGCCCTCTCCTCAGTAGGATATGGTGGACACCAAGGACACACACCCTTCCTTGAGGTTTGCAGAAAAAAAGAAGGAGAGGCTTTGTAGATCCCAGTTCTGGTTAAATATGAAGCACTGACTCATTAAGCATCTGGTGGTTAGAAGTGCCTACCTATAAATTGCCAGCAGCTCCCTGGAGTTTTTGTTCCTTGTAACCATTCTATTTTGGTGTCTGGCAGTGCTCTTGGCATTTGTGTGCTCTTGACTTTGGACTGTCTACAATTGACAGCTCTATGTTTTACCACTTGATGGCTTTCTTAATCTGGATTACTGGTTTGGTGTAATGACTCATGGACTGGCTGACCTGTTCCTCCCTTTATGTTGCTGGATTACCTGTGACTGACTTGTACTGGATTGATTACCCTACAGCTCTTCACTATACAATCACCTGACTTTGGGGTCACTTGCTGACTGTAGCACAGGACAGTTAGAAGCATCAAGTTTCAACAAGCTTCTTCTAGTTTTCTTTTTTTGAAACTGATGGGAGATCTCAGTGCATATTTCTTTAAGTCTGAGCGGGGCTAAAGCATTATACTTGACAACTGGCATCCTTTTCATAGACTCAGTGAGCTACAAACAGTGCCATTTTTTAATATGCCCAGATGTGTAGTTGGGTTGATTTGTTATTCTTTTCATTGAAGAGCACAAAGTAAGGGCAAGCCTCTCCTGGAAGAGAGGCCAGAAGTTCCAAATTATAAGTTATAGTCAGATGTTGTTGTCTTTCTATTTCAAGGTGAGTTGTGATGCCAACACACACCCAGTGTCAATACACTATGTGCTCTTCTCTTCCAGGGGCAGTACATATTCCTCCACAACTGCATTCTAGAGAAGATTTCAGAAGAACCGCTTCTTGACCCATCTGGGGTGGAGCAGTAAGTTTCTATTTAGTGTCCTTTTCCACATCAACATATTGGTCATGATCCTCTCCTTTACTGCTCCCCCCTCCCCACAACAAAGCTGCCTCTTCTTCCCCATCCCTTATGTGTAAATGAACCATTATACTACTGGTGCAGAATCAGAAGTACAGATTGATTATCCCTTATCTGGAATTTCAAAATCCTCCAAAATCTAAAACTTTTTCCATGGATGGCTGAGATAGTGACACTTTTGCTTTCTGATAGTTCAGTGCACACAAACTTTGATTCATGCACAAAATTATTTAAAACATTATGTATAAAATTGCTATGTGTATAAGGCTATATGAAATGTCAATGAATTTCATGTTTAGACTTGGGTCCCATCCCCAAAATATCTCCTCATGTAAACACGAATATTCCCAAAATCAACATACCTCTGGTCACAAGCATATCAGATAAGGAAGATTCAACCTGTATCACAAATATAATACCAAAATATGTGTTTGTGTATGAGAGCATGTTTTTAAAATTCATCATCTGGAACATACAGACATGCAAACCAGTATATTGTTACCATTGCATGCAAGGATCCCTTGTGCTAAACCACAATAGTGACATCTTCTGTCATAGAGTCTCTATTGGGTTATTACTTTCAGCTTTGTGGAAAATTTGCCTTTTCATCAGTGCAGCTATGCTTGTGAACAGTGATAATAAGGCAGAGGTGTATAAATGCCAGAATTGGCAGGGCCCAGCCCTTTGTGGGACCTTGGGGAGCTGGATCCTCCCCTGCTACCTCCAAGACTTTTAAAATTCAAAATACTCCCACACTCCATGGGGAGTGCAGAGGACAATTATGCCACATTTTAACCCCTCCCCAGCTGTCCTGGGCCCAGGAGAGGCCTTTATTTAACAAAGAAGTAAACTGATTCCAGTTTACTTTGTGACCTAATAATATACCCACCAATGTTTCCCAGATGAAAAAAGGACATGTGTGGCCAAGCAACATAAGAGTGTGGTCAACATGGCAAAAATTATTAATGTGGAAGAACACATAAGGTAGGAAGGACTGCAGAAGTTTGTTTTTGCCTGAGTCTACTGGGAAGGGCAAATTTCTGATGTTCCTCTTCTCTCCAACCTGCTGAGTTAATTGAGTGCAAACTATTTTGAACCAGTTTGCTTCAGTGGAAATAAGTTGAGGACAAAGGGGGAAGTGAGTGAGGTACATTTTAAAAGCTGGAAAAGTGGGGTGACAGAGGATTCACTGGCACTGCTCCTGCAAATTAAGACAGTTGGAGGGTATGAAAAAAGGTGTCTTCTGCACCTTAAATAATCCAGGGTTGTGTGCGACAAAATTGTCCTTTATACTCCCTAAAGGTTGGTATGTGTGTGGGATCTTCAAATATAGCAGTGGGACTGCATGCAGACTGTTGACTGCACTTTCCCACTTCTGCACTAAGGCTAGCTTTTTTGTCCTCTTGTGTTAGTTGGAGCTGAGGGTTGATTAATGATGAAACTGTTCTATTGTGTCTGCTCAAGGTCACACCCAATACCTCTCAAGAGTTTTGTTCAGCATCATGCAAAAAACTGTTCCAAGGCCAACACTGGTTTCCTGAGGGAGTATGAGGTAAGAGCAGGACAGATGGGATGCTAGGCTTAGGAAGACTCTTCAAAATCTGTATGCCAAATGGTTGCTCAGAAAAATTGGGGGAATGGGCTAGGCTACATCCCATGTGTGGAATTATCAGTTTAAGCATTTGGCTCCCTTGAACACATGGGCCCAATTCCCCTCCTAGTAGAACTATTAGTCTTGGCAATCAAGGCCAGCCACACACATTCACAGCCATGCACACACACCCAAACAGTAAATAGTCTCATCCAGTCAAAGGATCCCTGCAGTACATATTGTTGCCACTCGTTTCTGAGAGCTTGCATGTTCACTGTTTGTATGTTTACTTCTTGACAAACACACTGCACTACTGCAGCATCAAATGGGCTAGTGATCACATGGGAGTGGCCATTACAGATCAAATAACTTGGAGGAAAAAACATATCACATCTTGAAGAAACAGAAACAATTTGCAAATTCAGCTGCACATTGTCAAATGATGACCATGGATATTATGAGATGTGTTTAAAAGACCTCTTGTCTAGGCCACTCCCTTTAGGGGGATATACAGTCTGCCCTCAGTATCCGTGGACTTGCCATCCACAGATTCCACCATCTGCAGACATCAAGCCCACATTTTCCCTCCCACCGCCATTGGGGACAGCCCCCGTTGTCTCCAGTGGCAGCATATGCACATGGCTGCACCGCCATTTGGGACAACCAGTCTTGTTGTCCCTAACGGTGGCAGGGCCATGTGCATGGGCTGCTACTGGGGACAACAGGGGCTGTCCCTAATGGCGGTGCGGCCACATACATGTGCTGCCATTGAACTTGAGCATCCTTGGATTTTGGTATCCACAGGGGGGTCCCCCATGGATACTGAGGGCCAACTGTATTCACAAGCTAATTGTATCATGAAAACCTAGTTTAAAGTTCCAGCTGAAGCAAGTGAAAATAATGACAGTGTGTCCCACACATTTCCGTCCTGTTCTCACTACTTGTTCCCTGCATCCCCTGTGCTAACAAGCAGGTATTTAGAAGTCTTAGAACAAAAAGAAGCAATCTTATATCATCCTAGGATTGCAGGACCAAGCTACAGTTTTCAAACAGCCACATTATCTTTTCTCTAGCATTTCTTTTCTTTCTTTTTTAACTGAGGCCCTGAGACTACAAGTTTTAGTAGATATTCCCTTCTCCTTTCCCCCAGGTGGAAGAATTGCTGAAGTGAAGGGGTTAAACAGTCTACCTCTCCCTACTGTTCTGCCACTAATGTCATAGGAAAGAAACAGGCAGCAGCAAGGAACTTATAACTTGGTTGTTAAAGAACCCTGTCCTTGCGATTAAATTTTCCAATAGGTCTATCTCTGCATTAGCTAATTGTTGAAGCACCTAGCAAAGACATTTACATGAAGCCGCTGGGTGAGATCATTTGGAGGCATGGAGTGCGGTGTCATCAGTACGCTGATGACACCCAGATATACTTCTCCATGACTAGATCATCGACTCAGACCTCAGATGGCGTCTCTCCTCTTAATGTCTGTCTCAGAGCGGTAATGGATTGGATGAGGAAAAACAGATTGAAATTGAATCCAGACAAAACGGAGGTACTTACAGTCATAGGCCCGAAACCAGATTTGGGAATACTGTCTCCAGTCCTGGATGGAGTCACACTCTCCTCTAAGGACTGTGTTCACAGTTTGGGGGTGCGTCTAGATTCGTCGCTTCACATGACTAGTCAGGTGAATGCGACGGTCAGGAGTGCCTGTTATCAGCTTCGGCTGATACACCAACTGCGCCCTTATCTGGACATGAGGGATCTGAAAACTGTGCTACATGCTCTGGTAACCTCATGTCTGGATTACTGCAATGCACTCTACATGGGGCTACCCTTGTGCCTAACCCGGAAACTACAACTGGTGCAAAATATGGCAGCCAGGTTAATTACAGGAACATCTAGGAGGGAGCACATAACACCTGTGCTTAAATCCCTCCACTGGCTGCCAATTAGTTTCCAGGCACAGTACAAGGTATTGGTTTTGACCTTTAAAGCCCTACATGGCTTGGGTCCATCTTATCTTAGGGACCACCTCTCCCCATACGTCCCCCCCCCCGCTCCCTCCGGACCTCTGGGAGGAATCTGTTGAAGCCCATGAAGACTAGGCTGGCACAGACCTCCCAGAGGGCCTTTTCTGCAACTGCTCCCAGACTATGGAATGGCCTGCTGGACGAGATCCATCTTATTACCACCCTTGCTGCTTTTAAAAAAGCAGTAAAGATGGATCTCTTCCGGCAGGCCTTCCCGGAATAACCTTTCGGCTCAGGGGAGATGGTTTTCATTTGTTCCCCCTGCTGCTGCCTGTCCTACTGTCCATTGCTGCCTGTTCTATTGTTGTTTTTATTGTTTTAAATTGCATTATTGTATTTTAACTCTTTAATAGTTTAATCTTGTTTTAATGGGATGGGAGGGTTAGATTGTGGGATAAGGGAATGCTTTTAACTTTGTATGTTTAATATGCTGTAACCCGCCCTGATTGCCAAGCAGAGGGGCGGGCTATAAATACAAATTTATTATTATTATTATTATTATTATTATTATTATTATTATTATTATTATTGCCTCGTGCCAACCATTGGTGAAAAACATGTTCCCAATTCAGAACCTATCCAATTTCCAGTCTCCCTCTTTTCTTTTCCTGTTGTGCTTTCCTCCAGCAGATGCTTTTGGAAGCCGCAAAAGAGAATTCTGCTGTGTCATATTCTGGAAGCCAACAGATCAGCCTTGATTCCAGCAAGATGTCTTGTAAGTGATGGGATTTTGTTGAATATAGGTGTGTGTGTGTGTGTGTGTGTGTGTGTGTGTGTAAAGAAGCCTTGGCTATGAATAGCTATATATAAATCTTCGCTTATTTCATCTCTGAAAACAAGAATAAAAAAAAAAATCAAAAGTTTTTTCCCTGCTGGGTAACGTAAGACTTTTTGTATGGCTTCTTTTTTTGCATTTGGATACTTTT
This sequence comes from Phrynosoma blainvillii, assembly GCA_026167975.1. Lineage (NCBI taxonomy): Eukaryota > Metazoa > Chordata > Lepidosauria > Squamata > Phrynosomatidae > Phrynosoma > Phrynosoma blainvillii. The sequence continues at coordinate 268,415,843 of JANUYF010000004.1, forward strand.
GAACTAAAATTTTAGGAAGCTCCCTCCATAAAAATATATTTTGACAAAATGCATTGTTTTTCTGGGCAAAATGTTTTTTTTGTTTGTTTGTTTGTTTGTTTTTTTGATGATGATGATGATGATGAAAAAAGTGTTGTTTCATTCACTTTCACACAAGGCAAAAAATCTTGACAATTTCTCAACAAGACAAGATGAGAAAAATTGTGAATTGCTAGTGACCCTGCAGTCCTACACAGTTGGATATATGTAACAAATAACCACCTGATAAGGAAGGTCACAGGGACATCTTTTTATGATGGTTCCAGTTCTTAAAGAAATTAATTTCAAAGAGTGGTGCTCAGGACCTTCTGTTTGACACTTTGGCCTTTATCAAGTTTCCATTTTGTCTCTTCTGTTATTTAACATCTACTTGTAATTGCTGAGGGAGATAACATTACTGTAGGAGTATATTACCATAGGATGCATTTTTCCACTCTCTCAAACTGCTCTAATGTACTCAAGCAGTATTTTTGATCATCAACCTTGGATAAGTAGATTGAGCCACACTGATGTAACTTGTATTCTATTGTGTTGACTTCCCCAGGAGTAAACTGTACGTGGTTAATGCTCAAGTATTCCAGAAACATCTTTGAAATTCTTGGATGGATAGAATTGTATTATCCTCACACAGGTGGTGGGGAAGAGTTAAAGTTAAGATCATCCTTGGCAAACTTTACCCAGTAAATCCTTGACTGAGATGAAATTTCACACAAGAACTTAGTGCTTATTTTCCTTAACCAGAGCTGGTTGGATTCTGGGGTTTCCAAGCTTTGGCCTTAACCACCAGAATAATACAAAGTGTCATTTTACAAATAAATGTTATGTCTGTATGTAGAAAGATATTGAGACTAATTGAAAGAAAGAAGTTGTTAGTATGACCTTTCGTAGATTTAAGTACTTGCTCAGATGCATTTGGACATCTGAGTAGACTTAAGTCTACAAAAGCTCATGCTGCCAACATCTTTCTTTCAGTTAGTCTCAAAGGTGTTACAAAATCTCTCAGCAGTCTTGTTCTTCATGGCTTCCTTGTGCTAATAGCCACACAAACATAACATTTAAAGATATACGTAGCTTTGGGCCTTTGCAGATGGCCAGAAATAATGCAGCTTGAGTCCACTTTAACTGCCCTGGTTCAGTGCTAGGGAATCATGGGAATTGTATTTTTTTTCTGGGACATTGAACCTTCTCTGTCAGAGAGCTCTGGTGCCACAATAAACTACAGTTCCCATGATTCCTTAGCACTGAGCCAGGGCAGTTAAAGTGGAATCAAGTTGCATTATTTCTGGCAGTCTGCAAAGGCTTCTTGTTAGTCTGTAAAAACAGTATGTAGCGATCTACATACAGATTTTACAGACTAACATGGCTATATCTTTAAATGTTATGTTTCTGTGGCTATTAGCACAAGGAGGCCATGGAAAACAAGACTGCTGAGTAAGTGGGCACCCAGGTTGTCTTCTTTGATGAGGAGCTTTCATTATTCCCTTGCTTCAGCCACAATGTTGTTGCTGCTATTATTTTTCCTTGTAAAGTCCTGTTGCTTTCCTCTAGGGACAGAGAGGCTGTACAGATGGGCAGGAAAAGGTGACATGAAGCTGCCTTTCCCCTAAATCACAGCAACCACACTGCCTGCCCCAAGCATGCCCTAAATGGGGATGGAGTAACTGCATTGGGGGGCAGTCAATGCAGCTTTTCTGAGGCCATATTGAACCCCGCCAACCTCACCACTGGCCCCGAGGGCATCCTTTTTCTGATGCACCGGTGTCTCTGCATACATATGCACATGTGAAGGTATGCATCTTTCCAGAAGAAACAGAAAAAGCTGCTCCTTTTTGAAATGGCTTTACCCGGCATACGGCGCTTATAGGGCGCTTTCCTGCTGGCTTTTAGGTGTGCATCCGAGTCAGCCTGAAAGCACCTCTTTTTGCCCATCTGTACAGCCCCAGAGAACTAATCAGAGCCTGCTTCTTAAGGAAAGAAGTATTAAAAAGAGAGGGACACACAAGCTTTAGAATACAGGTTGAGTCTCCCTTATATGAAATGCTTGGGACCAGAAGTGTTTTGGATTTGGATTTTAGTGGATTTTGGAATATTTGCATTTACATAATGAGATATCTTGGCGATGGGACTCAAATCTAAACATAAAATTCATTTATGTTTCATATATACCTTATAGACATAGCCTAAAGGTAATTTTATACACCATATTTTAAATAATTTTGTGTATGAAACAAAGTTTGTGCGCACTGAACCATGAGAAAACAAAAGTGTCATTTTCTCAGCTATGCATATGGACAATTTTGGATTTTGGAGTAGTTGAATATTCTGAATAAGGAATACTCAACCTGTAGTAGGTGTGAAATCTTACTGTACTAAGCTGAGGTGAGTACCACTCTTCCCCTTCACACTAAGACTGTTTTACAGATAATCGTTCTAAAGTGAAGTTCTCACCATTGGATCGGGATCCCTTTTCAGACCTCTCATATGTCTGGTTCATCCCTGTGAGTCCACACTTTAATTAAGTTTATCATTTTTCTGGTTCTGTCTTGTTTCCTCTAAATGTCCTTGCTGCTTAGTTTGCTACATGCTATATTCCTATAAAAAGGATCAATTGTGCATGTCAAATGCATGTTTATCCATGGCTTAGCTCTCACTGATTTTACAAGTGCATGACAAATTATATGTATTAATTCATAATATATGTAAACTAGATAAGCCCAACACAGTTGCAGTCAGACTAAGGGTCTCTACAGACTGGCCCAAAGGCCAGCCGCACGCTGGCCACCCCAACCCCACACTGAGGATGTCCTGATGCCACGCGCCGTTACGCATGGCACACGGCATCAGGACATCCTTCTGGCGCAGCATTTTGACGTGCTGCACTGGAAGGAGGGCTAAAGAGCCATGCACTGGCTCTTAGCGTGGCCTTTTGCCACCTGTAAAAGGAGCGACATTTTGCCGCTCTTTTAGAGGTGGCAAAAGGGAGGATTGGGGCCATGCGGTGCGACAGCCTCGGCCCCGATCCACTGCTTCCGGGGCGGCTCTCTGCTGCCACTTTGGGCCCGGCTGCAGAGGCCCTAAGAGGAATAATAGATACTTTCTCCAGGAAAATAAAACAAAATACAATATCCACAAGGGAGTGATATATTTATTGGATAGCCAAAATGCACAAAACATATAATACAAGCTCCAGTGGCTTCTTCATCAGGCAAAAGATGTTTAAACAATCATAGAGTAGGAAGAAAAGCAATGATGTTGAAGTCACAGGCCTACATTTTGTATAGATGTTGTTGCTACTGTAGTTCAGTTGGAAGGATCTTAGTGTAAGCAGAAGCCATACTCTCTGTCATCTGGGAGACTTAGGGCCGATGCAGACCAGCCTAAAGGGGTGGCACAGGGCTGCCACTGGGAGCGACGGATCGGGGCCATGGCAACCGCACACTGCGGCCCTGATCCTCCTTTTTGCTGCCTCCAAAAGAGTGGCAAAATGCCGCTTCTTTTGGGGGTGGCAAAAGGCTGCCATTTCAGCTGCTGCGGCAGCTTTTTCGCACCAAAAGGGTGTCCTAATGACGTGCGTCGTGTGAACTGGCACACGGCATCAAGACAGCATCAGGGTGGAGTCGGGCTAGCCAGCGTGCGGCTGCCCCGCCCCAACTCCACCCCCAGGCCAGCCCTTTAGGCCAGTCTGCAAAGCCCCTTAGACAAAGGACAGTAAAATGTAAACTTCAGGAGTCTGTCTTCAAGCTTCAATCTCAGTATCTTCATCAACATCATGAATGAGGATATGGAAAAGACAGCATTCAGATTTATAGACTGACACAAAGCAAGGATAAATTATGGTCAGTTGCTAATATTTTTGAGGATACAATAAAAAATCAAATTATCTGGATAAATGGGAGATTCAAGCATAAAATGTACAAGGGTAAAATGAATATCACCCAGAGGGAATATTAAATTGTGAGGAGTGGATTGCCACACAGTTGAGATTTGAGAGTGACTTGTGACTCAACATGGTGCCATTGCTGCAAAAATGGCAAATACCATTTTGATTTTAATTGGGAGACATGTATCAAAGAAAACATATCCAAGAAAACAGAGAACCCAGCACACCCAACGCTTTGGTTATAAATACATATTAAACAATAACAGTCATAGCAACCAGTCGGTAAAACTGTAGGCACTTTGTGTTGGGATTTTGCAACTCATGCATGCTGAGGAACACAGATGCATGTCTGATAGTTTATGTTTTATGATCACTCATTTTCTCCTTCTCTAACAGCACACTTTTCTTTGTCTCAGGAGAGATCACCATTACCTTTTTTTCCTTCTCCTTTGTTGGTAGCAGCATGACTTTCTAGCATGCCGATAAGAAACTTTCTTTGCAAGCATGCAGACTCCTTTTTCTACCTCATTTTCTTTGCTACATGAAGCTTTACCTGTGTATGAATATGCACATGATTTTGTAAGTAAATTTAGCTTTTTATATTACTCTAAGGACTTTGTCTTAGTTTTTTATTCGAAGACACATGGGGGCTGGGAGAATAAGAGTGGAGTAGTTTGCTTTTCTGCTCATGCACTTTTCTGTTGTGTTCACTTTGTTGGTGAGATTAAATCAGTCTCTCTATTTTCCTGAGCTTTCTAACAAATCTCAAGAAAAATTCCATCACTTTGTGCCAGTCTGCCAATTCTGTGTGTAGATGACAATACAGTGCAAGAACGTAGATAGTTGACTTCCAAAGACTGGATTGTTCCAAATCAAGGGAACAATAGTGAGGTACATTTAAAACAAAAGATCTTGTTACTTAATCTTTGTTGCTGTGAGCCTGGAAATCACTGGTCTAGGTATTTTTAGTTTATAATATTTCTTGTCTTTTCAGTGTCCAGTATAAACAAATACTTGAAATTAGAAATGTGTATATACACATTTACCTTTATATACACACACTCTCATTTTATCCGTTGAGCTTTTATAAAAGATGTAATATCTGTCCTGCTCTTTAAAAAAAACTTAGAAGAGTTTGCTCAAGGACCAAACCTGATGTATTGCTTGTTTTGATAGTTACCAGCATCCTGTCAGTCTACCTTAAATATTAGTTATGTGTTGCTTCATGAAAGGGCATTTAACCCTTTCCTCCTATGCCCTCCCTTTGTTGCAACTTGCCTTCTTTCTCCTCAGTCACAGCTAAAGGATAGATACCATTAAAATGTCAATTTGGCCAGGGATCAAATTTATGAAAGCCAAGAAGCCATCAGGACTAAGCTGAAGTTAATTTAGAAAGACTACCATTGCCCAAGCAAAGTTCTAGCCTGAACAGCAAGCCTTTGATACATTTCCTGTTGAAAAAAGCTAATGGTCCACCTCTGTAGACAAAGCTGCTTCAGTATCAGATCAACATATATAGACTAGACATTGTAATCTACATCTTAGTGGTGTAACTAAGGTGCGTTTTTGTAGCAGTATCCCAAAACCTGGACCAGGCTTATCTTCTTTTACAGATATCCCTCCTCTTTATCTGCTGGGTCTCTTCCTTCTCCCAGCTAACTGTGCTAAAGGAAGTTCCTTTTTCTTTCTTTTTTTTCTTTTGGCAGGGGTGCAACTCAGCCAAAGATTATATAGCTATTGAAGGACCAGACAAACTGGCCCTGGAGGAATTCTGGGGCCTAATCTGGGAATATGGAGTCCACACCATCATCACTCTTCTACCCGAGCAGATGAACAGCCCAGTAAGCTTTTTATTAAAACCCTCTAGGGCATAAATGATTTTATTCAAATTTGCACGTGTATAATTTTTAAATGTTTAAATATGTTTATTTAAATTAATAAAAAGCAAGCAAACTATTATATGCAGAACTACCAAATGCTAAAAATAGACCATTTTGGAATAGTGGCATTCATAGTACAACAACACAGAATGACAATAGATCAATTTGAGCATCTGGGATTGACTGTACTGCTGTTTAGAAATTGTCTTCATTTGTTTTTCCTCCCATGCAGCTGTGGTTAATGTCTGATTGATGAAAATATGTAGAGTAGACAGAACAGAAGTGTAAAGTTTTCCTACTCAAGTAGTTTCATCTTTCCTGCCCCCATATATGTGGGCTTTACTTGTTACGCTAGTGAATGGTGCTATTGAATGAACCCACAGAAATCTGCCTTGAAACTATCTCAATATTCTGATAATTAAAGGGTTTCTGAATTTCTTTTGGTGTAGTGTTACCTCCATGGAAATGTGGGGGGTTTTTTGGGGGGGGGAGGTCTGTCATGCATGTATGGTTCACAGATAATTGCATGGCTCTTTCTTGGGCACAGTTGTTCTGAATAACTAGCATTAGTTGTGCCACCAGGCCATTTGGAAGCAGAATATTTCTCAGTTTGGAGTGAAGAGACATCTGGGTTAACCCTCCCTATTGCCCAGGAAAGAACACATCATGAGATCTGGATGTTTTGTGTGGGCTCTTGTGTGTCAAGATTCTACCCAATTAACGCATTGCCTCCATAATACCAAAACAGAATTTGGGGGGAAAAACTTTTTGGGTTATAAATCTCTGAATTCCCCAGCTGGTATGAATAGCTAAGGAATTCTGGGAACTATAGTCTAAAAAAGAAACTTTTCCAAAATCTACACCCGACCAAAATGAACCTTCATGTGTGTGACATTCTGATCTCTAACTGTAGTACTGCTTTTTTGTCGTAGGCGCCAGACAAGTTATGCTGGCCATCTGAGAGTGAGCCAATCTGCACAGAGATGTTGACCATCCAGCAAGGCCCACAAAAAGTTGTTTCAGGATGGCCATGCATTCAGCTCAGACTGAAATATGTACGTACATCAGGAATGGAGGGGAAGTTGGTAAATCATGTGGAACCATGATCAGAGGCTATACAGATATCAGTGGCACAAGAGACTGCTGGATGCAGAATTTAAGCAGGAGACTTCATATCAGGGATAGGCAACTGGGGAAGACTCAGGGTCTGCATTAGGTCTCCAGGAAGCTGGAGAGCAGCACCTGTTCCTACAAAAAACAAAATGGAAAAAAACAGGTTTTGCTCATGCCTAGCACCTAACTAATTACTGTATTTGAAGCTAGGAATGATTCCCCCCCCCTTCCATAGTTGGGCAAGATTCTGAAGTGTTGGTTTGTTATGCTTTCTCTTGAAGTTTAGTTTGTTTATGTGAGATCTCTGGAGATATATTTGGTCTATAAGCAGCTTTTCATCATGTGCCTGCTCTCTGCTTCTGGTCTGAGATTCATAGCCTGACCTGTGAAAAGTTGAAGAATGAATGGCCATGCCTTATGCATAACCTGCTAATCTTCTGATCTCCTCTAGCTGTATGCTTCTTCAGTGTCTGGAACTAGAGATCTGGAACTAGAGACAGAACAGATCAGAGTCAGGGTGTGCAAAGCCCCAGGAATTTTTGAAAAAGCATGTGGGGCTTCTACTGCACATCAAACAAAATCCTGTAATTTATGTTACACAACCATTTACTGCTACCTTCTTAGCCACAGTGATGGGGCGCAAGCCTCATTTATGGACCTAATAACTAAAGGACCACCTTTTCCCATACTTTGAAGGTCTGTCTTAATGGCCAAGAAAAGTAAGGCAAAAGTAAGGCAACTAATGACAGGGCTCATTCAGTGCAAAGTTCTCATTTAGACTCCAGGATAACTGGGGTGAAACAGATGGCAGGAAAAAGCGGATTGAAGCTGCCTTTTCTGAAGTCTCATGGAAACCCCACCAGCTGCACTGCTGGCTTCCAAGGTAGCTGGAATGTGCATGTCATGACCACACGACATGGCTTCAAGCTGCACCACAGGGTACTTTTTTTTTTACTGTCCCCACCACCATCCCTGCGAAGGTGCACAGGAGCGCAGTGCTGGTGACTGCCATCCCATTGCATGACTGTCCCTGTGAACCTGCACACATTTGCATGTGCAGCACTTCACTGGGACAAAACATCACAGCAGAGGTAGCAAGGTACAATCATGCCTCCCTTCACCCTCCCCTTCACCCTGTATCCCCTCTCTGACTGTCTGTTTTGTGTATATTGTACTTATCTCCATGATAGGTTCCATGTTTTCTCTTTTGGGCATTTCCACCCCCACCTCTTGTGTACAACAGCTCTGTTCCTTTTAAATGCACTCCTGCGATGGGGTGTTTATGTGCACAATTAAGGTTAGGATTTGGAAAGAGCACCCCTTTAGAGCCTCACTGACGTTGGTGCATTTATATGTACATGTGAAGGTGTGCACTCCCCAGGAAGAAGTGGAAAAAAGCAGCTTCTTTTTGAAGTGGCTTTTCTCCCCATAAGATGGCTAGAGGGCACTTTCCAGCTGGCTTCAAAGCATGCGTCATCTAAGCGCCCCACCTTGAAGCTGGCCTGAAACTTGCTTATTTTGCCTGTCTGTTTCTCCCCTTTGTGCCTCAAGTTAAAAGCTTTTGGCACACTATTAACAACTTTTTAAATGAGTAATTTTATTTCCTTTTGTTTCTGATGGCTATTCCTGTTGTTTTATTAGTTTTTGTTGTGCTATTTGGAATGATTGTAAAACTGTTATGGATGATATCCTCCTCCTCCTCCTCCTCCTTCGAAGAAAAGTGGATTATTAATAAATTCATAGGCTTTTCTTTGAGACACACCTGTGGAGTAACATATGTCTGGCTTCCAATCTGTTTCCACTCCCCACTTCTCTTAGCAGGGTGGAAGAAGTGAGAATGATAAAACAGATAAGGGTGTATGTTGGTAGACTGTAAGTAGACTACCTATTTTAGCTACTTGGACCATACTTTACATTTATATAGATATGCTTACATCCTCTGTGTGCTAGTTCACTAAGGCAGTTCATTTAACATCCAATAAAAGCTGAACTGGAATAGACAATGTCCCCAGGCAAGCAAGATAATCAGTTGTGTGTATTTGTTAACTGGAACCCTTCTTGTCTATGTATGTAATGAAGCTTCCCAGTAACAGAATTCTTCATTGATGTACTAGTCTGCCCTCTATGTCTTTGGCCCTCTTGCTTGATAAGCATGATGGTTTTGTTGTCTTGTCAGGAGAAAAAGGCCAAGGAAAGACTGTTGCAAAGATTCCAGTTCCCTCTGGGAGAAGGAGAAGAGCTGCCAGACCCTGAGATCCTGGTAGGCTTTCTCACCATGGTCAGGCAACTAGTGCCATATCGGAAGAGAACCAGTCCATTGGTCCTGCATTGCAGGTAAGGTTCTGGCCCCCTCCCTGGGCTCTTGTATGTATTCCTTGGGTCTGAGGGACACTGAAATAAGTCCCAAATGAGATATTCCCAAGTACTGGACTGGATGTAGCAGCTGATGTGCTGTCCTCAATCCTTGAAACTTTTTATTTCTTTCCTAGTTTGGGCGGCCTGGGTCAGATGGGGATGTTAATTGCCTTGGACACCCTGTTGCAGCAACTGAAAGAAGAGAAAAGTGTGGATGTATATGGTGTTGTTTTGAGGCTGGTGAGGAGCTGCTGTCTCATGACTCCAACACTGGTATGTGAACAGCAAGGGGGCGGCACAAGAGGGTTGTGGGCAAGAGGTTAAGGCTGAGAGGTACGGTGCTTTTCTGTGCTCAGCAAATCTGCAGGTTGACTGTACTTTCTGTCTCTGAAGCCAATTAAACACTTTACAGGGTTCTTGTTGATTTCCTCCTTAACTTTGTTGATATCTTTCATGGTCATTCACAGTGGTTGTCATTCAGACTAAGATAAAAAGATGCAATGAAACATGGCTTAGGCTTCAGAGCAAAACTTCTCATCAACATTATTTGTGGTCTACCTTTTGCTTAATCATTCCCCCTAGCAGGAGGTGACTAATTCCCTTGAAATATGTGATTTATTTGGTCTGAACTCCTATTGTAAGCTCTCTGGACAGACCTCTACAGATTAATTAATTGTTTCTTTTATATACTTTTATATGCTGCCTTTTAGATCTTCCCCCAATATGTAAAGCAAACCTTATTTATTTTATTTTAAAGATCAATCTTCTGCCAGGAGAATGTCCATAATGTGGAAACACAATCACAACCAAGCAATAATAAAATTACAAGTAGCAAAAATAACTTAAAACTATATAGCAAAATAAAACAGTAGGAACAATGCTCCACTTTGCCTTGGAGACAGGTGACCAGTGGGGTGCCACAGGGTTCTGTTCTGGGCCCAGTGCTATCTTTATCTATAACTTGGATGAAAGAATAGAGGGCATGCTTATCAAATTTGCAGATGACACCAAAGGTAATACCCCAGAGGAGAGGATCAAAATGCAAAACGACCTTCATAGATTAGAAAGCTGGACCAAAACTGACAAAATGAATTTCAACAGGGAGAAATGTAAAGTACTACACTTAGGGTGAAAAAATGAAATGCATCGATATAGGATGGGGGACACCTGGCTTAACAAGACTACATGTGAAAGGGACCTAGGAGACTTAGCAGACCACAAGTTGAACATGATTCAGCAATGTAATATGTCAGCTAAAAAAGCCAATGCAAGTCTAGGCTACATCAGTAGAACTATAGTGTCTAGATTGAGGGAAGTAATAGTACCACTCTATTCCACTTTAGTCAGGCCTCACCTGGAATACTGCATCCAATTCTGGGCACCACAATTCAAAACGGATGTTGACATGCTGGAGCATGTCCAGAGGAGGGCAACCAAAATGGTGAAAGATCTGGAAATCATGTCCTATGAGGAGCGACTTAGGGAGTTAGGTATGTTTAGCCTGGAGAAGAGAAAGTTAAGAGGTGATATGATAGCCCTGTTTAAGTATTTGAAGGAATGTCATGTTGAGGATGGAGCAAGCTTGTTTTCTGCTGCTCCAGAGAATAGGACCCAGAGCAATGTATTCAATCTACAAGAAAAGAGATTCCACCTAAACATTAGGAGGAACTTCCTGGCAGTAAGAGCTGCTTGACAGTGGAAACCTCCTTTCTTGGAGGTTTTTAAACAGAGGCTGGATGGCCATCTGTCAGGGGTGCTTTGATTATGTATTCCTGCATGGCAGGGGGTTGGACTGGATGGCCCTTGAGGTCTCTTCCAGATTTATGATTCTATGATTCTAATTATTAAAGCCAAACTAATTGTTAAAACTAGAAAGTGACGCATGCTCAACAGCTTCAGTAGAATCTTAACTCAATTATAGCAGGTGAGTTTTTAGGTTCTGTCCCAAGGCCAGTAATGCTGGTGCCTGGAAGACTCCAAACAGATTTTTCTAGTCCGACAAAAGGCATGCTTTTACGACCATCTGCCTTGGGAAGAGAAGTGCTTCAACAGCATGTTGAGAGGCAAAGACGAAAGCTGCTTCTCTCCTGCTCCATTTTGGCTTTCTTTTCTCATATGATAAAGCTCCAGAACAGAGGCAAATCCCTCTCCCTCATGCTCTCCTGCCTAACTGCTCTCATATGCAGATGATCTCAGAAGACAGGTTAGTATGATTAAAATGCTTCTTGAATAAGCTGGACTCACTGTTTTACACCAGTTGTTTTCAGTCTTTGCTTCTCCAAATGTTTCGACTTTCAAGAATCTTTTGCCATTGGCCATGGTGGCTTGGAATTCTTGAAGCTAAAGTCAAAAAATCTGAAGGACCAAAGGTTGAGCACCACCAATTTATTTAAAGGTGAATAGCAGCACTTATGATTAGGCACTGGTTGCCAGAAATGCAATATAGATCATATAGTATAATTTCCTACCTCCTACTAGTACTTTAATTACTGCATTTTATACCAGCTGAAGTTTCCAAACAGCCTTTAAAGTACATAAAGGCAATTCAACCTTGATGTCACTAGAACATGTATATTATAATAGAAGCAAGGTCTGCCCTGTTGGAACAGGGTTGAAGTTGTTATAACACCCTTAGTTCTCCACCTCCGCCACATACACACCATTTCTACCACATCCATGGAGGGGTGGGAAATGTTACATTTGTACAGTGAACGATTTTGGATCTGCTTTCTTTCACCAAAGCCAGAGAAATGTCAATGAGGTTTCTTTTCAGGTTTTCCTCCTCTGCAGGATACTGCTAAATATACTACAGTAAGGAGTGGGAATGTATGAAAAAATCATTGTTGCTGCTATTGGTTTTTAAACAATATAAATGGGCAATAAGGGGGTATTGCGGTATGTTTTAATCATTTAATTGTGATGATTTTATTTTGTAATTTATTGTGGCACCAGAGCTCCCTGATGGAGAAGGCTCAATGTCCCAGAAAAAAATACAATTCCCATGACTCCCTAGCACTGAGCCAGGGCAGTGCCTCAATTTAATGTGCACTATTTCTGGCAGTCTGCCAGATGAGAGGCCTTAGGTCTTCTCATCTTGGCTTCTAGGGATATTTCTGGCTTGATCTGCTCTAGGACCCATTTATTTGTTCTTTTGGCTGTCCATGGGCAGCACTCTTCTCCAACACCACATTTTAAATGTGTTGATTTTCTTCCTATCATCTTTCTTAACTCTCCAGCTCTCACTTCCATACATGGTAATAGGGAATACAATAGCTTGTATGATTTTGACTTTTGTGCTGAGTTGTATATCTTTGCATTTTAGGATCTTTTCTAGTTCCTTCATTCTTCCCCATTCTTAATCTTCTCCTGATTTCCTGGCTGCAGAATCAATGTTTGATCCCAGATATGAGAACCCTTTTGCTATTTCTATTTCCTCATTGTCTAGTTTGAATGTGTGTAAGTTCTCTGTAATTATTATTATTATTATTATTATTATTATTATTAATGCCCTGCCCCTCTGTTAAAACAATTGGGGCGGCTTACAACAGTTAGAATTACATCAAATTACAAGCTAAAAACCCCCAAACCCCACCCTCCCCATTAAAAAAGTATTAAATTAAGCATCCATAAAATCTACAAAAATCTTTAAAATGACATAGGATATATTAAACCAAGCAGCAGACAAGCCAGAGACTAAGAGAAGACGAGAGGTGCATCTCCTGAGGCCGGGATCTAATCAAGAAAGCTACTCAGGCTTGTAATCTGACGGATCTCGTCTGGCAGGTCATTCCATAATCTGGGGGCGATTACCGAAAATGCCCTCTGGGAGGTTGCGGACAGCCTAGATTTCTGTGGCTGAAGCATATTCCTCCCAGAGGACCGGAGTGCGCGGGGAGGATTATATGGGAGGAGCCGGTTCCGAAGATAAGTTGGACCCAAGCCATTTAGGGCTTTAAAGGTAATAAGCAACACCTTATACTGGGCCCAGAAACTGATAGGCAGCCAGTGGAGAGATTTTAACACCGGGGTTATGTGGTCTCTGCAAGATGTTCCCGAGACCACTCTGGCTGCCATATTTTGTACTAACTGAAGTTTCTGGACCAAGCATGAGGGTAGCCCCATGTAGGGCGCATTACAGAAATCTAGACAGGAGGTTACCAGCGTGTGCACAACAGTCTCAAGGTCCCTTACTTACAGAAAAGGGCGCAGCTGGCATATCAGCTGAAGCTGATAACAGGCACTTCTGACCATCGCATTTACCTGATTTGTCATCAGGAGTGATGAATCAAGAAGCACCCCCACACTGGAAACACAGTCCTTTATGGAGAGTGTGACCCCATCCAAGACCGGAGGTTGCAACCCAATTCTTGGTTTTGGGACAGCTACCGTGAACACCTCCATTTTTTCTGGATTCAGTCTCAATCTGTTTTTCCTCATCCAGCCCATTACTGCCTTAAGACATTCATTGAGAGAGGAGACCCCATCAGAATTCAAGGCTGATGATCGAGACATGGAGAAATAGATCTGGGTGTCATCAGCATACTGATAACACCCAGCTCCATAACTCCGAATGATCTCACCCAGCGGCTACATATAGATGTTAATCGGGGACAGAATGGCACCTTGAGGGATGCTGCAGATGAGCCCCCTTTTTACTGGAGCAACTGTCCCCGAGCAGCACCCTCTGGGACCTGTCCAAGAGGAAGGAACGGAACCACTGGAGCACAGTGCCTCCGATTCCCAACCCACCCAAGCAATCCAGGAGGATGCCATGATCTATCGTATCAAAAGCCGCTGAGAGGCCTAGAAGTACCAACAGGGTCACACTATCCCTGTCGATGCTCAGACACAGGTCATCAGTCAAGGCAACCATGGCAGTCTCAACTCCAAATCCTGTCCTATAGCCAGTTTTAAATGGGTCTAGATAATTGGTTTCATCCAAGACGGCTTGGAGTTGAAGAGCAACCGCCCTCTCGATTACCTTGCTCAAGAATGGTAACAAAGAGACTGGCCTATAGTTGTTCATATCCAGGGGATCCAGGGAAGGTTTCTTCAGAAGCGGCCTAACAGCCGCTTCCATCAAACAAGATGAAATATAACCCTCCCTGAGGGATGCATTTATGATGTCTGTAAGGAACCTCCTCAATAATCCCCCCCCCCCCCCCGCATGGCCAGCCATGATGGGCAAGGATCGAGAGGGCAGGTTGTTTTCCTCACTCTACCAAGGAGCTTGTCCACATCATCAGTACTCACAGATTGAAACTGATCCAGGATAATTTCGCTAATGGAGTTGCTAGACACCTCTTCACTTGTTTCTGTCAAAACACTGGCGTCTAGGTCGGCTCTTATCTGAGAGATTTTATCTGCAAAGAAGTTGTTAAACGCGTCACAGCAGGCCGTTGTTGGGTTAAGTAACGGGTTCTGTGCAGGAGATACCTGTAGTCATTATGTTTGTTTTCTCTATGTTCAACAGTAAGCCTGCCTTTGCACTTTGATCTTCCTTAGTAGGTGTTCCAGGTCTGTGAGGTTCTCTGCTAGTATTATGGTGTCATCAGCATATCTCAGACTGTTGATATTTCTTCCTCTTATTTTCACTCCTCCCTCTTCCATGTCCAAGCCTGCTTTCCTTACAATATGCTCTGCATATAAGTTGAATAGGTAGGATGATAGGATGCAACCTTGTCTGACTTCTTTGCCAATTGGGAACCATTTTGTTTCTCCATGTTCTGTCCTGACAGTAGCCTCTTGTCCTGAGTATAGATTCCTCATTAGGACTATCTAATGTGTTGGCATTCCCATGTCTTTAAGAGTATTCATGAGCTATGCAGTCAAAGGCTTTGCTGTAGCTTATAAAACATATGCTGATTTTCTTTTGGAACTCCCTGCTATGCAATGTGATCCCTGGTGCCTCTTCCTTTCCTGAACCATGCTTGGATCTCTGAGATTTCTCTCTCCATGTATGGTTGGACCCTATGTTACAGAATTTTGGGCATGATTTTGCATGCATGGGAATTTAATGCTATGGTTCTATAGTTGCTGCAGTCTCTTGTGTCTCCTTTTTTGTGGATGTGGATGTATATTGATTGCTTCCAATCTCTTGGCCCTCATTTTGTTTTCCATATCTGTTGACATATTTTGGTTAGCATTAGAGTTGACTCTGTCAATGTGGATTGCAACAGTTCTATTGGAACATCATTTGTTCCTGGAGTCTTGTTTTTTGCCATTTCCTTTATTGCAGCTTCCACCTCAGTTTTTAGAATTTGGGGTTCATCTTCATATGGCTCTTCGTTCCATGTGTCCTTCATGTTGTCATCTCTTTTATATAACTCTTCTGTGTATTGCATCCATAATATTTGGCCAGCACTAATAGTAAGTAATAGCCAAGACATGACTTGCAATGAATATATAAACTAGGGAGGAACTTCAGGTTTTCTTGAACAAAATACTGCAGAATAAGTACATAGACTCTGTTGTGAATGAGGGACAAACATACATTTATTGCATGAAAAAGGTGTTAAAAACCCATGCAGATTGTGTGTGGTTATTTAGAAATAAATTCAGATAATTTAGAATTTATTTATAAAAATCATTCAAACAGAGTTCATTTGGATTTATTCTGAAGTATCACAGAGCTGCAGCTTTAGGGTTCTTCCACACAAATGCTTTTCCTGGAAGTTATTTTTACCATACATTGTACCACTAGAGGGCATTGTCCACAAAACCTCTGCTCAAAGCCTACATATATGCATAGTATAGAAATGTTCACAAACCAAAAATGATAACACTGGTGTAAAATGCAATTTCTATTGCATAGATTTTACACGTGGCTCCTTAATGGATGATAGCATACACACACACACTCATGGAATTACTTTGTAGGGTCCAACTGGAGGGATGGAATGAGTCTGTTCCTAAAGGTCCAAGTTGTTTAGCCATGAAGATATTTGTGTATGGAGTATGGTGGCCAGGCTGTGGCTGTTACAGAGGCTGATGCTGTATGTAGCCATAGAACAATTATCTCTAGATGATATGGTATTTGTGAGCATCTCTGCTCTTGCTGTAGTCTTGACAAATTGATCTGCTGAGTTCTCTGAATATCCCTAGATCTAATTCCAAATCACTGTGATGACAATTCTTGGATGTCTGTTTTCTCTTTATCTCAGCATACTCCAAAAAAAAAAAAATCACAATTGGCAGCAGGATATGGAAGCAAAATCCGCCCTATGCTTGAGTTTTCAAGTCTCTTCCTTTTTTTTTTTTTTGTTTTTTTTTTTTTTTTTGTTCTAGGATAAGTACATTTATCTGTATGAATGCATTCGTGACATCATCACCCAAAAACAAGTTTAAGCCCTGGTCTCCACTTTTTGCTTGATGACAGATGAAATGCACCACGCAGCAAGACTATGAGCATAGACTGGAATGGTTCCATGTAGGGATGGGTAACTGCCCCAGAAGTTCTGCTCTCAGTTTGGACATAAGATAAAATAAGGAGAATCAACAGTAATGACTGCCTGCGATTTTTTTTGCTCCTTGTTCAGAAGGAACTTACATGTGCTGAAACAAACTCCACTGCTTCAACACAAGTGTTTTCATGGAAGAACCATTTACCCGTAGTTTTGGATGTCCTGTTTACAGAAGAAGAAGAAGAAGAAGAAGAAGAAGAAGAAGAAGAAGAAGAAGAAGAAGAAGAAGAAATGCCTGTCCTCATCTTCCTAGAGTTTGTTCAGCTGTCTTTGAACTTGGGAACTCAAAGGTTTGCCACAGATGAATGTAACTGGTGGACAGATATGACATGTTGTTGTGTGCCTTCAAGTCATTTTCAATTTATGGTAACTATAGGGTGAACCTAACATGTGGTTTTCTTTGCAAGCTTTGTTCAGAGGAGATTTGCCATGACCTTCCTTGGAGTGTGATTTGCCCAGAGTCATCCAGTGGGTTTCCCTGGCTCAATGAAGATTTGAACCTTGGCCTCCCAGAGTCCTTCCCCAATGCTAAAACATCTACATCATGCTAGTTCTCAAGATGTGTCATACACATTACATAAATCTATGATACAACTGAGTTTAGGATACTTTGCACAGTTCTTGATGCTTGAAATGGGCTCATAGTACAGGATGAGTCTCCCTTATCTGGAATTCCAAAATCCGAAATATCCCCAAAACCAAAACTTTTTTCAAGGGTGGCTGAGATAGTGAAACCTTTGTTTTCTGATAGTTTCAGGTATACAAACTTTGTTTCATGGACAAAATTATTCAATATATTGTATACAATTACCCTCAGGCTGTGTTTATAAGGTATATATGAAACATACATGATTTTTGTGTTTAGTCTTGTGTCCCATTTCCAAAATATCTCATTATGTACATATATACAAATACAGGTATTCCAAAATCCAAAAAAACAACCCCAAACAAAAATCCAAAACACTTCTGGTCCCAAACATGTTGGATAAGGGATACTCAACCTGCAGTAATGTCTCTGCACTAGCAGAGCAGCACAGTTATATATAACCATATATATAACACTGCCATGCTCCACAATCCCAGCATATTTTTAGAATCCACTTGCACAAGGAGACTTAGTCTGTATCCTGTTCTCATTTAACTGCTAAAGATAGGATGGCACTGAATAAATAGATACACCTTCTTCCCAAAACTTCAGCTAAAAGAAGCATTGTTAGTTTTGCCATATGGGAGGAAAAGTGTAGTCACTCAGCAAGAAACAAAAAAAAAGGTTTCTTTAGGGAAAAATGCTAAGCTTTATGCAATCATAGCGTGTTGAAAAAGCTAGTGAAAAGAGGGAAAACACATTCAACCAGAACAGAAGAATTGGGGCAGCCTAATTAAATTAATCAGGAATTGCACTAACAAGCGACTGAAGTACACACAGTGTGAAATACAGTGCCAAGAGAAGCTGTTGTGTTGCCTTTTTTGCACGAAGCTTTATTTAATAGATCAGATAAATTAATAGAAGGTATGTCTAGATAATGTATTCAGAGTGTTTTTAAAACAATTCTTTGGTTCATTTTCCACATCTAGCAAGAATTCTCCATACCCAAGGAAAATCAAGGTTGTCCATAACACACATCTCTTCATTTCCACTCCTTATCCTATGGATTGTTATATATTTATAGGTATATCTCAGTTAATGAAGTCAATGTGTTCCTAGGCAAGATTTTTTTAAACAGAAAATTTGGTACCAGAAGCAGAAATAACATGAGAACAATAGGGATAGGTTCCTGCACCACAAAAAAAGAAGAGCAGTTCAACATGTTTCTTTCTATCCACAACTGACTTTTTATTCACAAATGGCAATATGCATATGTGAAATGATATAAGGTAAGCCTTGCATAAGGAAACAAAAACATTTTGAACCTTTTAGAGACTTGAAGGCTTCTTCAAAATTGCATCCAGGGACAACTTTTTCCCCACTAGCCTCCACTTAAAAAAAAATAATAATTTCCAATTTGGTGGCCAACCTGATAAATCTTTTTTTTTTTTAAACATTCTGGAGGTAGCTGGTGAGGCAGACTTATTTACTTTCCCTTTTTCTCTCTATTTGCTGTTCATGCATGCTTAGCAAGAGATTCTGAAAGCACCTGCTGTTTACCTTCCTGTTGTAGGCAGCACACACAGCTGCAGAATGATCAGCTAGAGTAAAATCCCATTCTTTCCTAATTTATTATTGCACTGTTTATTTCAGGCATACTGTTGGAGCTGAGCAGGAATTGGAGTCTGTGAACTTTGCAAAAAAAAAAAAAAAGTAAAACCGATTGGGAGAGTGACAGTTTTCTCCATGCTGCTCCACATGATGTCGTAGCACTTTTGTTCTCTTCCTGCGGCGAATCTATTGTCAAAGTGTGCCTTTTGCTGAATGGGAAAAATCCATCAACAAAAGGCATACTTTCATGACCATCTCCCCTCAGGAAGAGAACAGGAGTGCTATAAGGCTGGAGTGGCATGGAGAAAGTTGCTACTCTCCCAAAGTTTCACCTTCCTTTACTTATGTGGTAAAGTCCTGTGTTTCTCCATCCATCCATCACCATCCTCCCAGTTTTAGTGCTACTGAAAACTTCCATCTAGACAGAGAACAAAGAAGAAATGGGGAGGATTGGTGGTTACAAAAAGACTTTGATAAAGGAAGTTTGTTAGAGGCTTTGTTAACTGAGGTATGCCTGTACTTAAGAGTATAGCCTTTAGTAGAACATACACCTGGGTAACATACACAGAATTCCACTGCAGATCTCTTTTATCTCCAGCTGAGTCTTTTCATTCCAAAGCACTCTTTGGGAAATGTCACATTTAATCTCATCAAACCCAATTTTTCCTAATTATCATTGGCTGCTACATTTTCAAAATGGGACTGAGGGTATAAGCTGGAAAAAAAATCTTATAAATGGGAACAAGTTACCCCCATTTCTCTGAAAGAGAAAAAAAGGAGGAATGCAGTTTTCAAATAATAAATTATTGGTTTTTTAAAAATAAGATTTTTGACATTTTCTTCTTTCCACTGATCTTTGTTTTGCTTCCACAGGAGACTTCTGTTATAAAGTGTAGGTGTGAGTAGTGTTCCAACAGAGGGTGGGTCTGCATGGACAGGACAAGGATGCTTCTTCAAAAGAACAAGTAGGCAAAGAAAAGAGCTTGGGAGATGGAGGGCTGAAGAGCCAATTAATTAAAGAGAGGTCATGACATAGGAGTCAAATACATGGTACATACAGAAGGTCTCAGGTTCAAATCCTGACAATCCAGGAAAAAAAACCTTATACAAAGTCAAAGAAACTGCTCCCATTCAGTGTTGACAATAGGAGTCTAGACAGACCACAGCTCTGGACTTGGTATGAGGTAGCTTCTTATCTTCCTATGGATTTGAATAACAAGGAGAAGTAGTGCAGAGAGATTTACATGGAACAATTAGCATGTTAGAAATGGCACTTGATCCAGTCAGTTGCAAGGCAGAATCGGCTCATGCAATGAAGCTGTTATGTGATTCATAATTTATATATGTGTGTGTGTGTGTGTGTGTGTATGCATACACACACACAGAGAGAGAGAGAGAGAGTACCAAGTGTAGATCATGGAAGTGTATGAAACAGAATTCAGATACTGACATGGCCTATAATTTCAAAGCCCTTCCACAGTGCACCTGCCCTCTGCTTGTGGCATGTTAGCTGCTTCTTTGGAAAAACCACAGAGGGCCCTCCAAGTTGATGGTCTTGCTCCCTACACCAGGGAGATGAACCACATGATTTCCCTTCCCTTCCCAAAGCTATACTTATATGAATCATCCATTTGAAGTGTGTGCATGGGAGGGGGTGGGTGGGAGGTTCACTATAATAACCCCACTGGTTGACATTATTAAAGTAGGAAAAAAGAGATTCTGTGGCTGATGCTACAACCTCAAGATTAAAGCGCCTGTCTCATGCTTACTCATCACTGAAAGCAGGTGAGGCTGGGTCAACCCCTTTTTTGGGGAGCCACCTTGCAATTTATCTGAAAGGGAAAAAGTGCAACCACACAGGAGGGTTACAGTCCACCTGCAGCAGAAGCTGCACATCTATCTAAGTTGCCACCCCAGCTTTCATCCCATTGCCATGTACCCCAGTACAAACACACACATACACCTTAGCTTCTAGGGATCCTTGGCAGACAAAGCAGGTGGGTGGAAGGCAGAAAGCTCTCTGCTCAGAATGACTCTTCGATTTCTGGCTTTGTTGGGTTTCATTCCTGAAGAACAGCCTTAAGAAAAGGAGGCCCTGAAATGGAGATCAAAGCAAGGGAGGCTGCTCTAAGCAAGCAACAAAGGCCCCAGATAGTGCCTGACTCCCAGGAGCATCACAATTAAGGAAAGAAAAAGACTGGATGCATTTGCAGCCTACAATGGGAAATGCATGGGCAACTTGAGCTGGAGGATGTTGCCAGGAAATAGGAGACAGCCCAAAGTAGCTGGGCAAAGCTTGGCTTCTCTTTTTCATCTCCCTCCCTCTCCTCCCACACCTCATGGCCCTAGTCCCATTTTTACACAACAGCTTGGAAAAGTCACACTTTGGGATTGGAACTCCTAGATTCTAAAAATTTGTTTTTATTTGAAGATTATTTTTCCAGACTTTACTTTACACAGCAGTAATTGGGATTCTTGTGGGCATGATTCATCTCCTAACTCACCAGTAGGATTTTCCCAAGTGTGGAAATCATGTTCATGACATAGGACGTTATCACACGGGGAGTCGCGGGTAGAAAGTGGAAATAAACGGGCACGAGCGGAAGTCTTTAATTTACGGGATTTGTCCTGTTCCGCCTCGTCTGATAACTAAATTCGAATTTAAAAGGGGGTTAATTCGAATGAAAACCTGATCTTTTCATTTTCGGGATTTTTGAGGATTGGAAAAGATCAGGTTTTTGTTCGAATTAACCCTCTTTTAAATTTGAATTTAGTTATCAGACGAGGCGGAACGGGACAAATCCCATAAATTAAAGTCTTCCACTCATCCCGTTTATTTCCACTTTCTCCCCGCAACTCCCCATGTGATAACATCCATAGGCATTCGTATCCACCAGGTTATGTGCACCTACATCCTTTTGTAGATGTTGCAAAGGAACTATTCAGTACTTCCTTGGGCAGCATCCATTTTCTCCATCATAGTCTTGACCTTGACAGCCTCCACACCCTGGCAGCAGTGCTGTGGCCATTATTATGGGAAGAAAGACAGAAGGAGGCAACCAGGCAGTACCAGGGGAAGAGATGGCATCTTGGCACTTTGGTATGGCTGGACAATAGAGTTTCCTTTGCCTGCTTAGGTGGGGGAGTTGTAATGAGGAGAGAGCAAGTGGATAACAGTAACAATACGAAAACAGTAACTCTGCTAAGTATGCTACAGTAAAAGTGACAAAATGACAAAGGCCCTAGTGGCATCTTAAAGCTTGATTATCATCAAGCACTGAGTGGGGGGGGGGGGAATCAATGGGCATTTTGTACACAGGTTTTGATTTGTTTTGTTTTAGTTCAGCTAGTTGCTGTACAGGAGATGTGCTCCCTTTCCTTCTGTTGTGCCCTCTGCACCTGCTGCAGGGGAGAAGCCTCCACTCTCTCTCTCTAGGATGCTGGAAAAGGCACAGTTCTCACCTTTTGCTCTCTGTTTGTGCACTTCTCTGAGGAAAAACTATCATTAAGGGCAAGCCTGCTTGGAACTAGCAGTTGCTGCCTCTTCTGGCCTGTTCACATTTCTCTAGCCTGGAAAGGGTGATTTCTGGTGTTTTTGCTTTCAACCTGTTTAAAAACGATGATAAGTAAAATTGCTAACTTGGCAACTACTTCAGCTCCATATTTGGAACACACGTCCCTGGCTTCCAGTGATTCCCTATGAAACTAGTTCCCCTCATTTACATCAGTCTCAATTTACATGACAAGTCCAGCATAAACATAAAGCATAAACACCAGAAATAAATTGACACCCACTAATACAATCTAAACAAAAAGGATACAGTGGTCCCTTAGTATCCACTGGGCTTTGGTTCCAGGACCCCCTGTGGATACCAAAATCTGGATGCTCAAATCACATTAAATACAGCGGCATAGTAAAATGGTGTCCCTTATATAAAATGGCAAAATCAAGATTTGCATTACCTTTCTTTGCCAAAGAGGGAGGGGAGGAATTGAGTTTAGGAAGGGATACAATTGTGTGTCCTTTTGGGTTTTTGAAAATGCCTACAATTTGTGTGGTTTAGGCCCTGCTTACCAATGAACCACCCAAGCCATCTTGGGCTATGTAACTGACTGCTGCGTGTTTATACTGCCATATTTACCTCTTGGAACAGGTCCCAAAGTCATTGACTGGAGATGTCTGTGGCATTTCAAACCCTGGATGGCCCTGCTTGAGAGCATTGGGTCACGGATATTTGCCGTGCGTCTTTGGTCCTACAAATGGCTCCCCTGGGACACTCTCAAAGCCACAGTGAGTCCAAGCACATAAACAAAGCCCCACACTTCTGTCTCCCTTCTCTCCTTATTCCAGCCACTTCTCTATGACTTTGCTGTCAAACCTGCAGGCAGAAGAAGTCCTAAAATAGCAATGAAAAAAAGCCAGTACTGCTCCCCCTGTGTGTTTGGGACACAGAGAACCCAATGAATCCAGCCAAGCCACAAGAATGTGAGCAACAACATTCACAACCAAAGCCCACAGAAGAACACAGGAGCAAAAAAATTCTCCTCAGGGGGGAGAAAGAGCATTCAATCTATATGCAAAACAAGGGCCCACCATGTGCACTGAAACTGCATCCAAAATGCCAACAGCTAAAGAGTAACTAAAAAGGCAGCTGAGAACACTAGCGGCAGGTCCCAAAGTATCTCACAGCCAGCAGCAAACCATCAAAATCTTGTTGGATGCCTGCTCACTCGCCCATAAAAATTTCACACCTTAGGGATGTCACAATGCCATCCCATGAGTCTTTCCATAGCAGTGAAGACACACAAAGAGAAAAGCAGACACACAGACAGACCACATCTGCTGTGGCCACACATCAGCTAATGTCACTCATTCCTCATCTCAGTGTCGTGGGAAATCAAGGGATGGAAGGGCAAGGATGCCATCTGTTTCCTTGAAACTGCACAAGGGAATTGGGAAATAGGTAATCTGAAGGACCATATTCTCCTGTATGAGCCTGCCCATGTTTTGAGATCTTCTGGGGATTGCTCACATTTCTCTCTATCCCATAACACTCACAGGTCTATCTGGTGGGAACATGGGAGAGGGCCTTTTCAGTGGCTTCCCCAGGCTGTGGAACTCCCTTCCATGAGAGGTTAGACTGGCACTCTCCCTACTTACTTTTCTCAGACAAGTAAAGACTTTTCTGTTTAGAGAGGTATTTCATAATGAACAATATAAGGGGCTATGCAGACAGGCAGGAAAAGGTGACCTGAAGTTGCCTTTTCCCTAAGCTGCAGCAACCGCACTGCCTGGCCTGAGGTTGCCCTAAATGGGGACGGAGCAACTGCACTGGGGAGAGTCAATGCAGCTTTTCTGAGGCTGTATTGAAGCCCCAGCAACCGCACCGCCAGCCCCAAGGATGCTGCAAAGGGAGGTGGAGCAACCACATGGGCCGGCAGCAGTGGCTTTAATTTTTTTTCGCAATCTCTGCGGCACATGTGCATGTGCGCAGGCACAACATGGCCCATTTAATAGAAATGTTGGCATTGCTAAGGACCTATGCACTGTGCCAAGTAGAGAAATCATGGCTGCCACGGCAATCAAGGGGTCCGCACTGGTACTCAGCTTGCAATGCACAG
Source organism: Phrynosoma blainvillii (assembly GCA_026167975.1). Taxonomy (NCBI): domain Eukaryota; kingdom Metazoa; phylum Chordata; class Lepidosauria; order Squamata; family Phrynosomatidae; genus Phrynosoma; species Phrynosoma blainvillii. The sequence continues at coordinate 268,440,392 of JANUYF010000004.1, forward strand.
CCACAGGAGCCTCCGCCATGGTCCCTGCTGCAGGTGCATTCATGCAAGACTGCAGTGATGACTTGGATGACCCAAAAATGAGACCTAGTAGAGCGGGTGCTGCAAGATGCATCACATGGTGTACTGCCACCGCCGCTGCTCTGATGCCACCTGAGAGAGCCCTGCACCGCTGGTGGATATTCCCCAGAAGCACCGATTGGTGGGATGGGTTCGTCACATACAACTGGTCCAATGAATAATGGAGGATGTTCTTCCGGATGCCCCGTGCCGTCTTCCACAAGATAGTAGAAGTACTGCGTCCACAAATGGAGTGGGAAGACATCATGATGAGGAATGCCATCCCGGTAGAGGAGAGGGTCGCCATGGCTATCTGGGTCCTCGCCCACAGAGCCAGCTACAAGCAGGTGTCAGAGCAGTTTGGGGTCGGCCAAACCACTGTGCGGGAAGTGTTGGTGGAGTTTGCCCTCACCATGGAGAAGCTGCTGTTGTCACAGACAGTGTACCAGGGGGACATTGCTCAGGTAAGGACAGTCGCACACACTTGTCACTTTTCTCTCTTGCGCAGAACGCATCATGACCTGGCATACAGTGTGGCTGTCACTGTATAGATAATAATAATATAATAATAAAATTTTATTTATACCCCGCCCAATGGATACCCAATCAGGGCGGCTTACATCATTTAAAACACAATATACATAAAACATAATACAGAAACCCCCCCACCCCCCCTTAAAAAATTATTAAAAAATCTGCTAGGGCCATTGAACCTGCACAGGTACGCCTATTACATCATGACCTGGCATATAGTGTGGCTCCTACTGTATAGATTCAGCTGCTAGGGCCATTGAACCTGTGCAGGTACGCCTATTACATCATGATCTGGCATACAGTGTGGCTTCGCTGTATAGATTCAGCTGCTAGGGCTGTTGAACCTACGCAGGTACGTGAAAAACATCATCAGTTGGCAAATGCCGTGACTTTTTATCATTCATCCTCCACTTCTCCCCCTTCTTGTCACCCACAGATCATGCAAGGGTTCCTGATCTCGGCTTCCCTCAAGTAGTGGGTGCCGTAGACGGGTGCCACTGTCTGATCGTGCCACCCTTGGGGAGGAGGAACGAGTTTGTCAACCGAAAGGACAGCTACTCTGTCATCCTCCAGGGGACATCGGATCATCAAGGATGGTTTGCAGATTTGGAATTGGACTGGGCTAGATTGACTCGCGACGCGAGGGTGGTAAGGAATAGCATCATCTTTCAGGCCATGGAGGCTGGCATCTACGTGCCAGGAACCCCACCGTCACCCTGAAGGGCCAGCAGATCGGTCCCCTCCTGCTCGCCAACAGTGCCTACCCCATTCGGAAGTGGCTCATGAAGCCCTACCAGGGCAGCACCAATGCCAGACAGAAAGGATTTAACAGGAAGCTGAATCGCGCCAGGAATGTGGTGGAAAAGGCCTTTGGGCGGCTGAAGGCTCGGTGGAGGTGCTTCACTCCTCCACTCCTTGTGGCAGAGCAGAATGTTGTCCCCATCATAGCCTCATGTGTCACCCTCCACAACATTTGCGAGACCAAGGGAAGGGTCCTGGATGAGGGAAGGTGCTACAGGCGCCCCTTTGTGCTGCTCACCCTGGAGGACAATGACCTTGTGAATCAGAGAGAAGGGGAGGCTGTGAGGGAGGCCCTGGCAGAGTTCGTTGAGACCAGGAGGGTCTGAAGCATCCCCTCTCCTCCATCTGTGAGCCTAGAGCACTACTGTATTATGCCATGATAATAAGCACCTGAACACAACATTTCCTATTATCCACCCTCTGTGTATGGCTAGCATTTATGTAGGACACTACTGCACTATGCTATGATAATAAGCACCTCAATAAATATTTCATATTATCCACACTCTGTGTATGGCTAGCATTTATGTAGGACACTACTGCACTATGCCATGATGAGATCTTATTATCACCACTCTGTGTATGCATAGCATTCCTGCTTTTATGCAGTTATCCTTGAACATGAGCCTAAGGGAGTCACACACAGAGACACACACACAAAAGGGCATGGGGGTGTCACCTGGCACCAGATTTCCTGGCAATATAAAGATACAGTGCAAAAGCCAACTGTAATCTCTGACAATGTTGCAAAATTCCCAACAGTCAGCTTTCCTAATGGCCCATTCGATTGTAACGTGGTAGCCCAGAGAACTACCATTGGGGTAGATGCCCTAGATGGCAGGATCGACATCCTCTGGGTAAGTGTCATGTCCTGCCATGGTCTCTCATGCCCATCCCTACCTTCCCCTCAGCCTTCCCTATCCCTCCCCTCCCTCTTGTCCCCATCCCATGGGTGTTAATGGTGTTTTTCTTCTCCCCAAATGCAGGCGTACAGCAGAGGCGGCGACAGGGATGGAGGAGGGACCCTGCTGGTTCCCCCTCCTCCTCCTCCTCAGACGGGGAAGCCAGGCCAGGCAGGGAGGGCCAGGCTGAGGGAGCCTGTGCCATCCCTCTGCAGCCACACCAGCCTCCCAAGGCAGAAGGTAGGTTCCTGAGGGGAGGGGTAATGGCTGCATGACTGCGGCCTCCGTGGCATTCCTGTCTCTCCCACCCCCCACCACTTTCCATGCTGCCTTCCTAAATGGTGTCTTTTTTCCTTTCATAGGCGGATCTGCTGAGGAGGAGGAGGTGGGGCCAAGCCACCGCCTGCCAGGTGGAGAACTGCAGGAGCCCCTTGGTGTTGCCCGCCTGGCGGTGATCCACACCAGCCGGGAGTAGGACCGTGAGTGGGGTAAGAGTGGCAGAGACACAGAGGGAGGGAGTTGGGGGGGCAGGAACCCTGCCTGTAGCTTTTGGTGATGGGGTGGAGAGCAACTTCCTAACCGTACTTTTCTCTTTCTTTTCCCTTGCAGATTGCCAGATGGAAGAAAGGATGGCTGCCAAGGAGGAGCAGATGCAATGTCTCAGCGACTCCATGGCAGCCATCACGGACCATCTGGGTCTACACCCATCCCCACTCCAACCCCAACCCACCCCTCCCCATCCCTGATGCACCTTCCTCTCCCCTTCCCCCTGTACATATTTCCATCCTCCTCCCTCCCCTTCTTCCCCCGTTTTAACCCCCCCTTTGTAAATACTCCCCTCTCCTTCCTCAATGTTTAAATCAATGTAAATAGTTATTTCATTATTGTTTTTAGCAAAAGAAAAATTTATTTTTAAAAAACTCATGCTGCAATCTGTGCACATACGCAGGTTCGGCAATAGTTTGTGACAGCTTGTGACAGCAATAGCTTATTGACAGCTTGTGACGTTTTATGTGAAAGTGTGTAGGTTCATCGCAGGATCTCTGCAGGAAACCAGTGAGCAGCATCAGTGAGGTGGGCATAGTGGGGGGTAATTGGCGATGGCTGCCTTGGTACTTATTAGTGGTGACTGTTGCAATATCTCCATCCCCCTCTACTTGATCTCTGCCTTTGAGGGCAGCGAGAGGGCAATGGCACGGCCACATCACTGCTGAAAAGGCTGGCAGACTTGTCTACGGGGTGTTGCACAATGATCTCCACCTCCATAGCAGCCTCCTCCTGCATAGGTGAACATCTCTCCCTCCTCCCTCTCTCCCCCCAGCTTCATCTTCCACGGGTGAACACCTTCTCCCTCTCATCCCCCCCTCCAGCTTCATCCTCCATGGGTGGACACCTCTCTCTCCTCCCTCTGGCCACAGCACCCTCAACATTCATGGGTGGAGAGTGACCCCTCCTTCCTCTGCCCAGCACCACAGCCACCTCCTGCTGGCCCTGGGGGGGATACCCCTCCCTTTTTCACCCTCCTGCACACCCTCCCCGCTGCCACCCATGGCCCTCTGGGGCCCCTGTATGACATCCACAATCCGGGCCAGCAGACTGGTCTGCACTTGTAGGGAGTCAGCGACACACTGGTGCTCGTGGGCAATGCTTTGTTGATGCTGGAGGCATTGCTGCTGGAACTCCCTCCGGTCCTCTGCCTCACTCTGTCTCAGCTGATAGGAATGTTCACCAAGGTGATAGGAACGTTTGTCCTGTTCTAGAGATTTGTCCATTTGTTCTGTGCTACGTTCCATGAACTGATGCTGGGCACTCGTATTTGCTGCAGCTGCTGAGCGATGTGTCCTCTTCCCTCTGATGTCAGCCAGGTGGGCTGCCGGTGGCATTGCAGCTCTGGTATTAGCTGTTTCATCATCATCATCCTCTCTCTCTTGTGCTACTTCTTGTTCTAGGGACATATATGGCAGAGGGCACCATTTGCGCACACAACATCTCCCGCACATATCAGGGGGGAGGGGAGAGGTACATGCCAGGGAGGTTTGTATAGGCACACTGGATACATGCAGGTGGTGGTCATGCGAGGGACTTGGTGAATGGGACACACAAACCTTCCTCCATGCCCCCCCATGCTAGGGTGCAAAAGCAGCATGCGGGGGGTAGGGATTCTGCAAACCTGCGAACTTACACAAAAAACATCACAAAAGCCATACAAATTGCTTTGGTTTTTGGGTGCAGGCATACATGCGATGGAATGTATTTTTTGTCATAACAGGGAATTTACCGTGTGCAGCCTGGACCTGCTGTATCGGCTGGATGAATTGTCCAGGACGTGCCCTCTCCTTGCCCTCACTCTCATCGTTGCTGACCGCTGTACTGGTCCATGGGCTACTGATCCTGGAAGATCCAGTGGTCCACTCGGAACCACGAGATGCGGGCCTGCTGGTAGAAGATGTAGAGGCGTGGGATGGTGGTCTCATATCAGAGATGTCCATAGCCCTCTGACTGCAGGATGTCTCATCTGAGTCGGGGTGTTTCTCCTGGTCATCTAAAAGTGACAAGGGATGGGGTCATCTCTGCCCTCTGGCCACCCTAGTGCTGTCCCCTGCACCCCTTTTCAGGGCCCCTGGCACATCTTACCTTGAGGGGTCAAAAGCTCCTGGGTGCATTCTCCCTTGGAGATGTTCTCCACAGTTTCCGCTCTGACTGGCTGGCCCACTGGGACCCTCCTGACTTCACTGCTGGTGCATATTCTGCTGGGCCGTATGCTACTGTCTCTGGCGAGGAAGGCATAGAGTTCCTTGTAGAAGGGCATAGAGGAGGGACCCCGTCTGCTTTTGGCCTTGTGATCCCTAAACTTCTTGTAATCGGACCTGCGCTTTTTGGTCTTCTGACGACACTCCTCCCAAGTGCGTTGGTGGCCCTTCACCCTCATGGCTTGTACCAACTCCTCAAATCTATTGGCATTCAAGAAGGAATTTCTCAATCTCTTCAGAATGTGTGGCTGCGACCACAGAGCTATGAGGTTAGCCATCTCCGCATGGGACCACGACATCCCTATCCCTCTATTTGGCTCTTTGCTTGTGGATGGCTCTGCCATTGCTCCCGCTGTGGACAAGAGGAGCCCTGAAGTAACAGCTGTGGAGGTCTGCAGCAACCAAAGATGCACTGGCAAAATGGCGCTGGAATGTATTTGGGGGTCCAGCTTAAAAGTGAAAATTTCCCTTTATCTCTTTCACACACTGCAACATCCAGTAGCAACACTTTCACCTTCCCGCTCTGGCACATGCACACTGTGAAAATTAGGGTTAGGGCTAGGGTTCTGATGCAGATGCAGATGCACCTGCGGCGGTTCACCCACACCTGAACCCTAAAAATGCTTTTATTTGAAGCTTTTTTCAAAGGGCCCATGTCCCCAGGGGCAGCTCAAATTGCGGCGCACCTGTTCACGTGCATTTACACCGGCATTTAACTCTTGGGTGCCCTTTTTTCCACTGTACCTCCGGCGCTGCATCCCGACATACCTATGTAGGTGCGCATGTTTTCGGAAGAAGCAGAAAAATGCGGCTCCTTTTTGAAGCGCACTTTCACAGGAAGAAGCAAGTATGGGGCGCTTTTTCAGCGTGCGTCATCTAAAGACCATGACTTCAGATCAACCTCAAAACAACCCTTTTAGCCAAATGTTCTGTTGTTCACTTCTTTTGAGAGCTTCAGTGTGTTAATTCAGAGGCCTTTTTGCAAACATTGGTCTCTTCTCTGTGTTCTCTTATTTCTGCTGGTTCCTTGGATCCAGTTGTTTCTTTACTTGGCTCTATCTTCAGCTCTTTATAGTTTTGTCCCTTTGTTAACATTTAAGGTTCCACTCCCACTACCAAGCCTCAGCTTACTCCTCTTATTTGATATCTTCATTCCTACATTCACACAGCTGAACATTTGTGAAGGAAGACTAGGAAACGGGTAGACTATATTCATTAAAAACTCATTCTTTATTCTTCTTTTTCTTGTGCTATCTCTCTGGACAAACAACAATACTATATATCATTGATTCATGCTAATACACAGCATCCACAGCATCTCTTCTTTACATTTAATTCTCTTATAAAGCCCTCCCCCTTCATCTCTCCTTCCATCACTTTCTCCTGATGATTTTCCTACTGTAATATAAAAACTGAAACTATCCATTCTGATCTTGCTGCTTCTGAACCTTCTTCATTACAAACTTATCTTTTTCTTCTCTGTCTCTTACTTTCTCCCATCTAGATGAACTGTCCAAGATGTTGATGTCTTCAAATCCTTCTACACACTCTAATTTTGCTCAGATATATATATATATATATATATATATATATATATATAATATTACTAAAGGGCCTCGGCAGACGGCTAATAGAGCCGTCCTCAGTGCAAGGAAGGGGAGGGGCAGCCGCACGCTCGGTGCCCCTTCCTCCTCCCGATGTCGTCCTCGGAGCCGCCAGCCCTCCTATATGAAAGCTCTTATCTCTCCATATGAGCCTACCCAAGCCTTACAATCTTTGAGGGAAAGCTCTCCATCTTACTTCATCCTACTTTGCAGGCATCCATCTTCATATTTAAACATGACTTCAGCCTTTAACTGCACATATTGTGTTGGCAATTTTGTGTTAATTTACAATTTTTTTGCCACTTCGGGTCCCATATTGGGAGCAAGGTGGGATATCAATCAAATAAGTCAATCAAATAAACCAAGGGTAGGCAACCTTTCCCCTTTAAGGGCCGAGGGACTTCAGCTCCCAGAATCCCAGGAGCTATTGGCCAACATGGGACTATTGGCCAACATGGCTGAGGCTTCTGGGAGCTGAAGTCCCTCGGCCCTTAAAGGGGAAAGGTTGCCTACCCCTGAAATAAACAATAAATCCAGCCAGAAAGACTACTGTGCATCTCTATATCATGTTCCACAAGGAAGTGTTACTTGTCATCTCCAGTGCTTTGATTCTCCAATCAGATGGCATGTTGACCATCTCATACACACATGAATGTGTGCACTAGACTCGTTACTGCTGCTCAAGGACAAAATACTCATCTTTGCTTCAATGAGATTCCTTCCGGTTGAAAGGCAAGGGAAAGAAGCAGAACTCAGAAAAGGTGCCTTTTTTGAGTGACAAATCCAAGTCCCCCAGTCAACATAGCCCAAATAAGAAATTATCCTAAGCCCAGGGGAATAGTTGTTATACTGGAAGACAGAATGGGGGTGTTGGTGCAAGTGAAACTGAATGGATAAAAGATCTAAGATCTTCATCATTCTTTGTTTGGCAGAGCCAACCCAAGACATTTTCCTACGTGATACAGAGCAGCAAATAGTGACCCACCCACCCTCACCATCTTCCAAGTAAGGATGTATAGTATCCAAACCAAATCAAGTTATTTTGGCACATGGGACAAATAATTCCATAAGTAAATTCACCCATCCCTAGCAGAAGAAATAATATAATTACAGAATAAATAACAATTTGCTGCTCTTTCATGACACCCAACATCTGCCAAGATCTGAGCTGCACTGCAGAAATAATGAGGTTTTACACTGTTTTAACTGTCATGGCTCAATGCAATTGAATACTGGGATTTTTAGTTTTGTGAGCTATTTAGCCTTCTCTGTCAGAGAGCTATGGTGCCACAATAAACTACAAATCCCAGGATTCCATAGTAGAACCATGGTAGTTAAAGTGGTGTTAAACTGCATAATTTCTGCAGTGCTAATTAGACCTAAGGCAGCTGCCTCAGTCTGCCTAGTAGTTGGTCCAGTCTGCTTCTTGAGCGATGAATGAATCTCCTGCCAGTTAAAAGTTTGGAGCTGGGTTTGAGTGATTGCAAATGTTTGCCTAGCAGAATGGAGAGACTGAGGTTTGTATGGGTCAGTGTGTTGGAAGAAGCACTGATTTGCAAATCTCAGTGAAGGTAGATGTGAGTAAAGTTCTTGCATGATTAAGATGTGCTTGGGTAATTATAATCTGGGAGTTCTGCCAGAGAGGTGATGCCTGTTCCAATGATTTTGAGCAGAAGAGAAGGGAGCTATTGGTTCAAAGTAGGAGGAATTACAGATGTTTAGATGCTTTCCCTATTTTGTTCCCTTTCTCAAACAATCATATGCCTGGTATGTTATCTACCGAACCTTCCAGTTTTGTGGTGATGCAAGTATGCTAGGTCAATTCATGATAAAAACCAAATTCTTGAAAGAAATAGGTTATCTATCACTTCCCAGAAGCTTTAGCAAAAGTAAACTACTTCAGCCTCTCCTAGCTTGTGTGTTCTTCCTCACTAATCACTTTTGCCATCTTGACCACACTCTGATATTGCTTGGCCACGTGTGTCCCAGTTTTTAATCTGTAAAATATTGAAGGCCTGAATGATTCCTAAAAACTGAAAACCAGTCCCTGCAAGACACAGGTCCTAATGGGTGATAAATGGTTATAAATCCAGGAAATAGGCTTATTATGTGTTCTATTACCTTACCTTCCCCCCTCCCCCCGATACAGCAAGTTCACAGGTACACCTTCCATCTTTGTTGATGGAAGCCCATTGGCTGTCTCTTGGATATGAATGATATGGTCACTAGTACCTTGGTGGCATGGGGGCTAATAACCTCAGGACTGCATTACTACAATGTACTCTAAGGAGTTTATCACACGAGGGAAAATTGGAAGTATAAATAGTGATTAACCTGCAATTGCATGAATAGTTTTCACACGCAAAGCACTGTTAACCCGTGCAGAATCCATGATTAACTTGCACTTGAATGCAAATGTGTGAATGGTTTTCACACGAGATGTTGAGTTGAAACATGATCAAAGTGCAATTATCCCGTGAAGAACCAGGCAAGAAACAGCAGGAACTCATTTATGGAATTTCTCTTTTTGCTGTTTCTTGCCTGGCTATTCCCTGGTTCTTCACAGGATAATGGCACTTGCATTAATGTCATTTTAAGCACGTTTTAATGTCAATTACATAATTTTCATGGGTTAATCATTGTTTAAACTCCCAATTTCCCCATGTTATAAACTCCTATGTGGAGCTGATCTTTTGCTTGGTTCAAAAGCTAGAGGTGATGCAGAATACAACAGCTGGACTGTTACTTTTTCATTATGTAACTTTTTTTGTTGAAGAAACTTCACTGGCTGGCTATCTGGTGCTGGGCCAAGGTTAAGAGTTTTGTAATAAGTGTATAAAGCCTAAAGAGCATGATAGCTCAGAATACATAAGAGAGCAGATTCTCCATTATTAGCCAGTCACTTAGATAATCGATAGGGATGTTCCTGTTAGGAAGAGTTATAATTGATTGATATATTACATATTTTTTATCTTTTGCATTCTTATATTTTTATTATATAAGAGTTCAGGAGTTTCCTGGGCATTTAATAGTTTATAAGCATTGCAACCAAACTAGCAGTAGTGAGGGATCATTATCTTTTGGAACCTTTCTCTTACAGGTTATAAACATGCACGTCCAAAAGAATAAACCAAGAAAGACATCAAAACTCATCTGATATTTCTTAGAAAGATTTAACTAGCCACTAGTATACTACAAATGAAAATAATCTGCACAGCTCAAGTATATTCTCACTTGGGTGTATGTATGTGCCTTCAAGTCTCCTATTACAGGTTTTGAAAACAGCCCTGATAGGTCAGCAATATTGTATGCAGTTTCTTAGGTGTAACACCTGTTGAGCCAAGCAAGATTTAATTTATCTGAATAAACCCACTTATGACTAGGCACCATAGCCTGTAGCCTGTCAGCATGGCACTATATCTTACCATTGATTATGTTTAATCATCAAAATTCCAGCACCATAATGTTCATAGCAGGTAATAATGATGCTTAGGGCCTTTGCAGACTGCCAGAAATAGTGCACATTAAATTGAGGCACTGCTCTGGCTCAGTGCTAGGGAATCATGGGAATTGTATTTTTTTCTGGGACATTGAGCCTTCTCTGTCAGAGAGCTCTGGTGCCACAATAAATTACAGTTCCCATGATTCTCTAGCACTGAGCCAGAGCAGTGCCTCAATTTAATGTGCACTATTTCTGGCAGTCTGCAAAGGCCCTTAGTCATGTAAATACCATCCAAACAAGAGCTAGCATTAATAACTAGTTTCAAAAGGCAACCACATATATGAAGCCTACAGCAATGTTTTGTCTGTGCATGATAGCAAAATTCACTAAATTCACAGGATCTATCTGGTTGCTCCTATTAGTATGTTGATTGCAAGATCGGCAAGTTGGCAGTTTGAGGCCCAGATGCTGCATGATGGGGTAAACTCCCGTCATTAGCAGTTCAAAAGCATATAAATGCAAGTAGATAAATAGGTACCACTTCGGTGGGAAGGTAAACAGAGTTCTGTGCAATCTTGCTGGCCACATGATCACAGAGTAGTCTCTGACAACACTGGCTCTTCAGCTTAGTAACGGAGATGAGCACCACCCCCAATGGTCAGACACAACTTGGCAACCCTGTCAACAGGGAATACCTTTACCTTAAGTTAGTTGTGAACTTCATTTTGTTTGTTTTCTATATTCTAAAAACTACAAATTTCTTCATACATTTGATAGAAAGACTTTAAAATCTTTTTTAAGATGAATATGGAGAAAATATAATTGACTGATTCATTATTCCTAGAATTGGTGTTGTATTGTGAGGCTCACTAGAACCTTGATTTATGCCAGACAACAAATGAGGCTGATACATAATGTCTAATAGCTCAGAAGTTTAAAAAGTGAATATGGTATAGTGGTTTGATCATTGGACTAGGACTCTGGAGTCCAGGATTCAGATCCCTGCTTAGCCATGGAAACTCAGTGGAGAAATCTTGGGCAAGTCACACTCTATCAGCTTCAAAGGAAGGCAAAGGCAAACCCTCTCAGAACAAAATCTTGCCAAGAAAACCCCATGATAGCAACTCCATAACCTCCAGTGATCTCCATAAATTGGCAATGACTTGAAGGCACACAACAACAACAACAACAATCTCATTAGTTGGACAGTGTAGGTGAATGTCTTACCAGGTAGCTATGAGAGCTTTGTCTAAAGAATATCTCATTAAATAAATGAGAAAAGTAAGTTTCAAATACATTCAGATGTTTCTTCATTTCAAATGACAATATAAGTTTTAGATTCTAAAATTTCAGGTAGTGTCAAAGCAATGTCCCTCTATATATTGTTAGGAAGGATCTAATTAGGGGAATTTATAATTAGCTCAAAATATGCAAGAGTGGGGCCCTAACAACACCCTGCTGGATCGTGTACCGTTATGTATACTAGAGGACTAAAAGATCCCTCAGTGGAAGACGCAGAGGCGGGCTTCTCCAATTAAAGTCTAAATATTTATTAATTACAAATGGTGAAAGACTGCACACATACGAATATAACATGCACACACACACAGCACTCTAGAAGCAAAGGGGATGAAAACGGGGATAGCTTGAGAGGGACCAGGCTGAGGGGAAATACTCACTTCCAAAGGCTTCTCCGGGATCCGCTGTGGATGTTGATGGTAATGTTGATGAAGCACGGCCCCTGAAATGGGGTGGGTGGGTTTTAAGATGGCCGAGGGAGCTATGATCAGAGTTCAGACCGACATGGAGTCAGCATGCACTCTCAAGATAGCACATGGAGTCTAGAAATCCAAGGGTTCTTATAGGAAATTTCTGCCTTCTGCCTATTGACTAAATGGCTTGGCTGAAGCCAGGACAAAGGCATTGATAATCTTAGCTAGGTGTGAGGATAGTCTAAACAATGCATTTGGTTTCGAAACTATCAAGGGCTAGAGAAAAGGGCGCAGTCAAATCTGATCACTGCCCCATTAAGTATGAGACTCCAAACAAACAAGCACTATTATGTGCCTTTTCCAGTATAATGGTTTTTCCCTTTTGGCAACTCCCAAACCTGTCTGGTAGGGAATTTTCCAGTATTCCTGGGCAGATCTCTCAGTGCCTACATGACCTGCCATCTAGGGGATTATGGCTGACATTCCTCAGAGGTCAGTTCAGGGTTATAGAGGGAACTCCACATGTGTCCAAAATGTTATGAAAAAAAACACATATGCTAACAATATGAGTCTTATAAAAATAAAGTTCTTGTTATTGCCAAAATTCTGATTCAATCAGTACCAGCAATGTTGTTCTTATTTCTCTGAATGACTGGCAACTGCTCAATAAATAGTAATAGAAAGAGGAGGGAAAGAGAAATGTTAAAATTAAAGATTGATTACATGCATGAATGACTTGCAGCTCTCCTTGCACTGACTTCACAGGCAATAATTGTTGCTCATGAAAATAGATGTTCATGACAATAATGAAACTGTGATCCCAGCACTACTCATTCAAACATCTTTGACTGAAATGAGAAGAATTGCCTTTCTGGCATAAATTTAACTAGGCTATTGAAAGACAGAGAAAATATAACTTCACAGAATTAGTTGTGCTAGCTCAGAGGAGACTGTGCTTTTCTGAATTCTTCTCAGCAGGTGCATTGGATTGGATGTAGTATGCTAGGGTGTGCTGCCCAAATGTTTCCTCTGCTAGCAAGAGTGGATGAACAAACCACAGACTTTCCTTCCTTCCATGGTTTGTTTGAACCTGGGAAACTGACTTATCTCTCCCTTGATACCCAAGACACAATCCATGCTTTGTTCTTAGTTGTTGTTGTTGTTGTTTTAATTTGGCTTGTTGGGGAGAGACAAGTTGAAACACTGAATTCAGATGCCACACTAAACAAACAACTGAAGAGATGGGGGCATAGACATAGTACACTGCCTCTTCCATGCTAAGCCAGAATTTTCAAAGCAAGACAAAAAAAAGGATGGCTGGAAACAGTCAATGAATTACTAACAACTACAGTGAGCCCTTGGTATCCACTGGTTTCATGACACACACACACACACCCATGGACAACAAAATCTGTGCATGTTCCTATTAAATACAATGGATAGTGAAATGGTGTCCCTTATATAAAATGGCAAAATCAAGGTTCACTTTTTAGAACATAGCAATAGCATGTACATTTCTATATCGCTTATCAGTGAACTCAGCACTCTCTAAGTAGTTTACAATCTGTAAGCTAATTGCCCCCAACAAGCTGGGTACTCATTTTACTGATCTGCGAAAGGATGGAAGGCTGAGTCAACCTTGGAGCCCTGGGATCGAACACACAACGTTGTAGCTGCAGTACCAGCATTTAACCACTGCGCCACTAGGCATATAGTTTTGGAATATTTTCCAGCCATGGATGCTTGAATCCATGGATAAAGAATCTGTGGTTATGGAGGGCTGGCTGTATACAGTGGACCCTCCACATTCACTGGGATTAGGGGGCACAGGATCCCTGTGAAAGTGGAAAAACCACAGATAAAGAACCCCACTATTTTTTTTTACTTGAGAGAACACCTCTTCAGGAATCTTTATGTCCTCCAGAGCAATTCTATGGTCAAGATCTTCCAGAGGTTGACCATGAAATTGCAATGGAGGACCTACAAATGCCTAGAGAAGTGTTGTCTCTAGGCAGTGCAACTTTTGGTTAAAGTTGACCATAGAGTTAGAGGACCTAGATATTCCTAGAGATAACATATTAATCAAATCTATGAATAATCAAATCCTCAAAAGTTAAAGCTGTAAATGTGGGAGGCCAACTGTACACTCCAGCCTTGAACCAACCATTTACTCAAGTATTGCAAAGGACCTAATTCAGCCTACCTCCCTCATAGGGCTCGCTAGAAATTGCTACAGATGTCAACAGTGGACTGCAGAGGGGACCAATTGCCTTAATTGTCACTGTTAATGTTGTAGCAATAAAAAGGTAAAGGTATTCCCCATTGACAAGGTTGTCAAGCCATGTCCGACCATAAGGGCCAGTGTTCATCTCCGTTACTAAGCTGAAGAGGCAGTTTTGTTAGAGACTACCCTGTGATTATGTGGCCAGCATGATTACACAGAACACTGTTTACCTTCCCACTGAAGTGGTACCTATTTATCTATTTGCATTTGCATGCTTTCAAACTGCTAGGTTGGCAGAAGCTGGGACTAGTGACAGGAGCTCACTCTATCATGCAGCACCTGGACCTCGAACTGCCAACCTGCCAGTCTTGCACTCAACAGAGTCAACGTCTTAGCCACTTGAGCCACTGCATCCCTTTTAGCAATATACTATTTTATTAATCAGTTTTGTTCTTTTATTCCTTACGTCTGATGTGATTTCCTTCTCATACCTGAGTAAGTGTTCTGTATGTCATTGTTTTGGCAAGTATGTTGTAATAACACATTTGTTTTGGAAATTGTGCCACAGACAAAGAAAACTGATAATCTTTGCAGTGCTGTTAGGAAAAGCTGCATTTGAGTCCCAGGTTTGGAGATAAGGTGGGATATAAACAAAAGCCAAGATCCTGTATGGGAAACATAGCTATGATCTGTCTCCCAATCCAATCCCGTAAAACCCACTATAAAAGACAAGCAACTGCACCAAATAATGGAGGTCTGTAGCACTGGAAAGCAGGGCACTGAAGGATGATGCCTCCAGGCTGCTTCTGCCAGCATGCTCTTGACCCACACTTCTTTTCAGAGCTTGGAAAAATTGTTTTTAGCAGCCATTTCAGCTAGGAGATTCTGGTAATTCCAAAAGCTAATTTTTCCAGGTTTTCACCCCTCACAGGGTGGTTGCCTACATAGCACTCTGTCAAGAGAGGGCAAAGTGCAACCTCTCAGATGCTGTATGACTGTAGTTCCCAGCATTCTTCAATATTGGCTGTGCCAGAAAATAAAAGGAAGTACACCAACAAAGCTTGGAAAAGTTACTTTTTGGACTACAAGACCCAGAATCTGGACCTAGGACTTGTTGTCCACAAAGGATGCCTTTTCTGAGCTCTGTCCTAGGTGGAGTGATTGGGCAGAAGAGTTCCAGTGTCTAATAGTACTGAAGAAGATTAAAGCTGGGTGTCGGTGCAAATAGAGAAAGCACTTTTTGAGATGAGAAGCAAAGGAAGGGGGGAAGCAAAAGTGCTGAAGCAATTAAAAAGAAGACACACAAAAATAAATCTATGGCTGCACAAACTAGCTATTGGACTACTCAAATGTTTTGCACCTTTGTGTTTTCTTAACTGTTGAAAGAGAAGCTGTTAATTACTGCTAGTTGCAGAATTTGAATCTTTTAGATTAGGTCAAGAGTATCACTTTCCTTTGTGCCAAATGAAGGGAAGTGATTATTCAGGTTAAGCTGCTTTTGGACTGCCTCCTCCCTGGACTACAAATGACATTATCCTGGTGAGATTTCCCCAACCTCTTTGCCTCCCATCACACATGTAAGGAATGATGTGACACATATGAAGGGCCAGCTGAACAGTCTGCATTTATGTGGAGACAGAATGAACAAGGAGATTGTCACTTTGTAGCTCCAAAGACTGATGCATGCACAATAGCAAACACTTTTGAATACTAGAACTCACTTTGCAGATACATGAGGACTGATCTTTAAATAACAGGTGGACACATGTGGATAGAGGAAAGGAGTAGCAGAAAGAGCGGATCCAATGTGCTGTTGAAGTAGTAGCAGGTGTGTGATGTGTCTGCACATGTGTAAAAATGGTGGGGCCAAATTCCTGTGAAATGGGTTTGTGACATGGAAACAGGGAAAGGAGAATGTAAACAGCAAGGCCAAAACAGAGCTCCAGAAGGTTCAATTTTTGGATAATAACACCCAAAATTCCACAACCAACCATAGTAGGAGTTATTCTTTCCCCCAAATAATTTTTCCAAGCTCTGGGGTAAAATGCTATGAAATGGAAAGGGCAGCAGCTGTGTGAATGACATTTCTCTGCCTTCCTCATAAAGGTTCTTCTTTTTGCTCTGCCTGTCTTTCCCTCTTTCAACCTCTTTTAAAAACTATTTCCAAACAAGTTCCTCAGCGACTAACAGGTCTTTCTCTCACCATTCCCCCCCCCCTTTTTTTTTCAGTTTTTGAATGAAATTCCTGCCAGCCCTGAAGGAGGGAGAGAAAGAGGGAGAGGAGAAAGTTTCTCTAACTCCTCCCATGTGAGCCTCCCTAACTCTCTGCTCAGCCCAGCCCAGCCGGTGTGAAACCCAATAACCAAGATCACTCAACAATGCCTTCCCTTCACTGCCTGCACCTTGACTGCACCAAGGACGAGCGCAACAGATTGAGAAGGTGCTGCTGTGTGCAGGAGCTGTAAAGTCCCTTGCCTCTCCCCTCTCAATTGCCACCTAACTACATACTGTAGCAAAGATCAGATCAGAGGCTGAAAGAGAGAGGGAGAGAGTTGGTGAAGAAGAGAACCAGCCTGCAGCAACATGCTAGCTCCAGCCAGACACCAAATGGACCAGGTGCTGTTGCCCTTGTGGCTTTTCTTAACTTTTTCAGGCACTCTCAAGACTGTGTCTTTGGAACAAGGTGCTGCACCCTCCTGCCCATCTCTGTGCCACTGCGAGGAAGATGGCATCATGCTATCTGTGGACTGCTCAGAGCTGGCACTCTCTTCTGTTCCTGATGGCCTGGGTCCCCTAACAGCCTACCTGTAAGTACAGAACTGTCATTCCTCCTTTGCTTTGTTTTTCCCAGGTGACCCTTCAGGAACATAATAGCCTGCCTGGTACCTTCCTGCAGCATATTCTGTTAAAACAAAAGTTTCCACTTGCCAATTACAAACAAGAATAATTTTAAAAATAAATAAATAAAGGAGGCAGCTATTTTGACAGGAGAGTCACTATCCCCCCCCCCCCTCCTTCTTTTCCCGGCTCCCTCTTCCCAGGGCTCCCCTTGTGGTCCTCTGGAAAGCATGTTTATATTGTGATGTTCTGCATGCTTTACTTCTTGATTGCTACGGATCAGAGGAGACAGAGCTTATTTGCTAGGCTGATTCTGATTGTTTGGGAGTATAATGGAGTATTTAGATTGAGTAATTGCTGCAAACTGTCATGGGATCCTTCTTTCAAACATTTCAAGAGGCAATATAACTTAGGACTTTACAAGCTCCAGGAATGTCAGGGTCCAGCTTGCTGTCAGCGAGTCAAAAAGAGGTTTGTTTTTTGCAGGGAGGCAGCCCTGCTGGGTACAGTGGACCCTGTGCTGTGAAGGGTAAAAAAAAGATGTCATATTCAGTTTGCAGGCATCATCAGGAAATCCCAGGTTGTTGGTCACAGTGAGGTTTTCTCTTTGAAGAGTTGTTTGATCGTTTATCTTTGACTAGGACATGGCTTAGAAAGTCTGGACAATATGGGGTTGGGGTAACTTTCCTGCATTCTTCTTCCTTGCATCTCAGAAATGGTGCTTTTGCCATCAATTAGATAAACCAAGACTGCTTATGAAATTCACTTAGCAAACTCAAAACTTTCTGGCACTGAAGCAGTGATGGGGTGGGTGGGTGGAGAGACTCTTGGCTATGATTTTGTTGTTTTTGTTGTTAATACATGGTGACAATGTTGAAAAGTTTGGAAGGGCTGCCCAAAATACTATTTAAAAGAATTCAGCAGAGTGACTAGCAAATAGTGCTCATGTTTGCTCCTTTACACTGAGTAGTGTTGCAGTAAGCAATATTTCCTAGCAGTTAGAACAGAGAAAATGATGAAAGATTTGCTGTTTTACTTGCTTTAGTGGTCTTAGTGGTAGTGGTGGCAACAACATTCACCTGTCATGCATCTTTCTGGAGAAAATATATTGACATACTCAAAGACAGGATACTAGACTCAGACAGGATACTCTTTTTATAACTCAAAAAGTTGTTCCAATCTCCTTTCCCCAATCACCCAAATTTTTGCCCTGTTGGATGCTGTCTCTGCTGTTTGACAGTTGAATATGTCTGTGTTGTTGCAACATTGTGTTGAGTCTCCTGGAAACAACCGGATGGAAAAGAGAACGTTTCAGAGGAATGTTTTCCTTTCTAACTGAGAAGCATGCATGACACACAAGGGATCCTGCTGGAGTCAAGAGTATACACCAGTGGTGTCCTGGGGATGTTGATATATCCAGAGGTGCTCTGCAAATGCGTTTCACTGAACCAGTAACTCATGCTCAAGAAGTGAAATTTCATAGAGTGGCTGCATGAAACAGTATATATAAACAAGGCTGAAGTCATTTGCAAATTCCCAGATGGTTTATTTAACATAAAGCATCCCAAATAAAAAACTGAAGTTTATATGCCTATCTCATGCCACACCTTCATGACTGGGAGACTGTCGACTGATGCACCAGTATTGTCCCAAGTCCAAAATGTTTTTTTCAATACATGATGCCTATAGGATCAGAACTTGGTAAAGTTTTCTTTTCTTTTCTTTTCTTTTTCTTTCTTTCTTTCTTTCTTTCTTTTTTTCCCTTTTTTTTGGACTACAACTCCCAGAATCTCCATAGAGCTTGATCATAATGACTGGGAGATTCTCAGAAATGTTTCCAAAAAGATAACTTTTCCAAGTTCTGTTAAGAGGTGTTTAGAAATAATACAATGAGCTAAAGTGGGTCCTTGGTATCCACTGGGGTTTGGTTTCACAACCCTCAAGGATACCAAAATCGGTGGATGTTCAAGTTCCATTATATACAATGATATAATAAAATGGTGTCTTTATATAAAAAGGCAAAATCAAGGTTATTATTTTAAATATATCTTCAAGCTGTGAACCATTGATTCCATGGATGCAAAATCCATGTTTAGGGATAATCTATTGCAACAGCTCATCATGTCTCTGGTCTGTTAGGCTATTCTCAAAAGTGCCAGTAGGAAGCTGCTTTATCATTCATCCCAGTTCATCTTTTCTGTAATGCCTGGATAAATCTCTTCCCCAGAATTTGACCAAGGCCAGCCTTAGACATGGGAGTCCCTTGATCAAGCTCCAAGTTTCCACTCTTTCCCTTTCATCCTATTATTTTGCAACCAGTTGTACAGCAGCAATTAGAGCGTCAGCATGATGCAGCAGTTTGAGCATTGGACTACAACTCTGGAGACCAAGGCTCAAATCCCTGTTCTGTTCTGGAAACCCACTAGGTGACCATGTACAAGTCACACTCTCTTAGCCTCAGAGGAAGTCAAGGAGGAAACCTCCTCCAAACAAATCTCATAAAAAAAAAACCCATTAAAAGTTTACCTTAGAGTCACCATCAATTGGAAACAACTTGAAAGCACACAACAAGAAGAAGCAAGGGCACAGGTATAAGCAGCTGCATGTACTCTTGCTTCTTTCCACTGTATAGACTGCTATACAACAAGCAGTGATTGCACAGGAAGAACAATAAGAGGTGCCATAGATCAGCACCTTCTTTAAGGTCAGCGACAAATGCCTTGTTTGTCCAGTACCAAACTACCACTGAGTTTGGCACAGGGAATCTTGGTCATCACAAGCCCCCCTATGGGGTTAGAATATGTACACTTGACTATAGGAGAGACCCAAACACTGCATTTGATGTGGAGCAAAAGCCAGCTCAGCCATGGAAATCCACTGGGTGACTTTGGGCAAGTCACATGCTCTCAGCCTCCGGGGAAAGCAAATATTGCCAAGAAAACTCCATGATAGATTTGCCTTAAGGAGGAAATGACTTGAAAGCACACAACACAGACACACCCCTATGGGAAATACTAGAGGAAAACAGTAGCTGCAGAAAGGGTTAAACACTTCCTCCCTTCTTTCCCTCTGATCCAAATCATCTTCTGAAATAGCAAATCATAAAAGTTGCCATAAAATGGGATTGTATGATACTGGTCAAGATTTTAAAGTTCCAGTGATGCTCAGTGGTTGTTTTTTTCTCCAACTGCAACAGATCTGAAATTGGGACATCTGAGAATATTATTTGTTTTTCTTGAATCCATCACTATTTCTGAGCAAGTATTGGCAACTGGGTGGGAGTAGCACGATAGATTACAAAATCTATAGCAATGTGCAGCTTGAACATCGTAACTTCTCTAGGAAGTTTCCTTCCTGCGTTCAGTGGCTTAGTTTCAGCATGTGGTGGCGCCATTGATGGCTCTTTATAGGAAGCATCTCTGCTGCTGTATTAAATTTAAACTCTCCAAAGGCTGTCCTTTAAATATGGGAGCTTCTCACCTGTGGGGGATCTATCCCATTAAAATGGTGCACACTTCACTGTCAAACTGAGATGCACAGATTTCTGCTGCATTTTCCAAATTACTGTTGCACCCTCCAAAGGCAGATTGGTCCTGTCATGTTCTTTTTCTTTTTAAAAAACATTGTTTTATTATGGTTTTTATATCGGATGGCTTGGGGCTTTCTTTTATAAACTGTCCAGTTAGCTTTGGCTGACTCTGTGTCAAAATGTAAAAAAATAAATACACACATGTGAATGTAAATCATATGTTGTCTGCTGTGGATTGGCACTTATAGATGTGGATTATCTTTATCCCTATGTTTGCATCTCTAGATTCACTCCTTTCATTAGTGCACTGACCAAAACTGTCACATCAATGTAAACTAGATGGGACATCCATCATATAAACTTGATTGTATAAAAGGATGTCTAGTCACCACAGTTTTACTTTTGGAGCTAAAACAGTTCTATTATTATTATTATTATTATTATTATATTTAGATAAGCTGTTTTATAATTGTGTTGTATAATTTTTATTTGCATTACTCTGTCCTTCCTCTATATGTGTAGATGTGTACATTTTAGATTGTACTCCTTGGGTAGGGCTAGCTGTTTTTTATTATTTTACTTGTAAAGTGCTGTGTCCCTCGATGGCGCTATAGTAATAATAATGATAATAATAATCACAGAGAGTTACACTGGTTTCTAGATTTATCTAAAGCATTTTCCAGTGTCAAACCCAGCTCATCCCAAGTCTTTTTATGTTTTTAGCTCAGTAATTGGGCCAAAAGAGCAAAGTAAGTATCATAGAATATGATAAGTCTGTTTAGTTAAAAAAAAAAAGATGTCAGACAATAGAACAACTCATGGCACAACACATTATGTTGACTCCCATTTTATGTTAATATTGCTCTTTACATGCTCAGCAAGTTGAATGCCAGTGTTTCATGCTGGTCTTTCCTTGTCTGCCCAACTGCTCAGCTGTATCTTGGAGAAAAAGCCCAGTACTAACATTACCAGTTAGTAGCCATGGACCCAACTGTCCCAGAAGGAGCCACAATCCCTTAAGGACTGATACTACTCCTTGCCACCTCAGAGTTGTGTGGGTGTGTAGCTGGACACAAAATATTCAGTTTGAAAACTAATAGTTTTCAGTTAGAAAAAGAGAAGTAAACTAGTCTCATTAAGTGTACATTGAACACTTAAATGACAGTTTTACGAGGCGATATTGATGAAAACAAGAGAAGCCCAGCTTAGGAGAGATACCAGTTTTCATAGTACCAATTTGATGAGGCTGTTATGTAAATGTCACTGAATTGGGGATTAGGATTTACACCAATAGGTGAGTTATTAGATTGTCTTGTTAGTTAATGAACTGAGGCAGATTAACAAATTACCTCTGGAATTACCTATATACAGTCGGCCCACCTTATCCACTGATTTTTTATCCACAGATTCAAGCATCCACAGCTTGAAAATATTTTTAAAAAGTATAAATTCCAAATAACAAACTTCCATTTTTCATGTTATATAAAGGTAGTCATTTTATCTGCCGTTGTATTTAATGGGACTTGAGCATCCACAGATTTTGTTATCAATGGGGGTTCCTGGAACCAAACCCCAGCAGATAACAAGGACCCACTGTACTAGCTAATAGCTACTGTTTTCTCTCAGAAATATACATTCAAAAAGTATATCACTCTTAATTCAGGAAGTAATATGCAGTCATCTTGACTTTAACAATTGGTAGTCTTATCCTCCATTAAAGCTGTACAAGTTGGTAGCCATCACTATATCTTACAGAAACTCTGGAGGCAGTGAAGACTAGGGCCAATCCACTTTCTTGCCCTTCTCATAAGGGACAGGCTGTTCATTCCTGAACAATTCCAGCAGGAATTCAGTTCAGCAGAAGGTCTGAAATGAGTTTGTTGATGACTTACATATTTGACATTCATCTCTGGAATTTCGCAGCACACACATGGATCTGAAACCCAAGTGTCACCCTCACCCCATGATATTTCTCAGGCTGCTACTAGTGAGGAGGGACATTGTTAGTGAAATCTGTACAACCTGGTCCTTCATTGACCTTGTAAATGTTACTTTTTTGGACAACACCTCATAGACTCCTCCCAGCCAATATGGCCAGATTTAGTCAAGTCATAGTCCCTAAAAGTAACTTTACCAAGCTCTGGTCTTTTGCTCAGAGAGAATCTTTTCTTCTGTCAACTTGTTAGCTTTGTCCTTTCCATTGGCCTTTCTTGCTGCCTAGTACCAAGGTGAGGGATATGCTAGGACTGAACTATGGCAGGAATTTGACACTGAAAATTACCAGAAAGCTCTAATCTCAAATAGACGCACTGAGAATGGGATAAGCACATCATAGCACTGAGCTGCACCCATTCTAACCATTCATAGGGAGGGACAGACATATTATCACTACATTCAAGCGATAGCCTCTTTACCAGGTGCTTTTGACTAGTCAACAATGTACAAGGGTTCAGCACAACAAAAAAATTTTCTATTTCAGATTTCATCCATACTGAAGTTATGTTATATCTTTTGGTAGTGTTCTATGTATGTTGACTTTTGGGAAAACTTGTGCTTCATCTAAGTTTACCTTCTTGTGGCATTGTATATTTGGAGATTCATGAGACTGTCATTGTTTGTATGTGTATTGGTTGTAGACATTATTTTTATTTTATTTGTTGCTACATTCCATTACATCCAGCTACTATTGTTATTTTATTATTCAGGAATCTATTGTAATAGATATGGGTTTGGACTATGACTCTGGAGACCAGGATTCAATTCCCAGCTCAGCCATGAACCCACTGGGTGACCTTGGGCAAATCACAGTCTCTCTGCTTCAGAAGAAGGCAATGGCAAACCTCCTCTGAAGAAACATTGCTAAGAAAACCCATTATAGGGTTGCCATAAGTTGGAAATGAAGGCACACAACAACAACAATCTTTGGTTGCAATCTTTCCCTTCTGTTATTGTTGGTACTTTTATTTTATTATTAGTTTCTAGTCAATTCTTTCATTAATTCTCCCAAAAAAAGGTCCCCAAAATATCTTTTAACAAAATGTTCCTCCTCAGATTGTATATTATGGCTGCAACCCTATGGACAGACATATATTTGAGAATAAGTCCTTGAGGTATTTGGAAACAGAGAGCAATAAGGTTATCACACGGCACTTGCAGGAATGGGAATGGAACGGAACAGCATGGGGCAAGAACGCAAGTTACTGCATAGGAGAAATCAGCTGCCAGGAATGGCTGGGGAACAGCTTGGGGACTCCTGGCAGCATTGGTGGCATTCTCCTGTGCGGCAACTTGCATTCTCGCCCCGTTCCATGCTGTTCCGTTCCGTTCCCGCTCCTGCAAGTGCCATATGATAACCTTAAAAGTTTCATATTCTTCAGTTCTAACAATATGTACAGGAGGATAAAACAGTCAATTGTTTTAAATTGTTGTAAACCACTTTGGGTCATATTCCATAAGAAAGATGGGACAACAGATAAATAAATACTTTCCATTCCGTGGGAATTCTATAGAGTAATATGTAGAGCTGAAATGAGAATGGCAGTTTGATCTATGGTTGATTTCAGCAAGGTTGCCACACAAAGAGACAACCTGCAGAGCTCCATGGTACAATTTTATCAGTTCAGCTTCTTCATCCCATGAAAGTCAAGGACAGACAACTTTCCTGGGACGAAGAAGTTGAACTGATAAGGTTTTTGCTTTCTCTTAGAGTTTACTAGCTCATATTTTCTGCTTTCAATTGTATGGGACATTCAAATTAGATGAAACAATGGGTGCATCTACACTGTAGAAATAATGTCATTTGACAACACTTTAAGTACAGTAGCTCATCCTATGGAATCCTCAGATTTGTAGTTTTAAAAAAGTCTTTAGCCTTCTCGACCAAAAAGTGCTGGTGCCTCACAAATCTACAAATCCTGGGATTCTGTAGGATGGAGCCATGGCAGTAAAAGTAGTGTCAAGCTGCATTATTACTACAGTGTAGAGGAACCAAGTATCTTGTACTGAAACCATCAAAGCTGATGTAAGAGCATGCAAGCACTTCAGTTTCTTCATTGGTCAGAAGGAAAACAGTAGTATAAGATCTGAGTACTACATCAAGAGCAAGGCAATATACAAGTGACTGAAGAAAGCACTGCTGATCATGAATAGTGTCTGAATCTAAAAAAATGTATTAGTAACAGTTGTTTGCTTATTTAAATAGACATTTAGATCAGAAGGACTACAATCGTATATACACGACAACTGGGAACCTCACTGAATTCAGTTCACCTCAGTAGAAAAGCACTATGCTAGAAATTTCCCAACAAACTCAAATCCAACCTCCTGTTTTATAGAAGGGTTGACAAAGCTGCTCTGGCAACAGCCTGAAAATGCCACATTTGCTATTGCCAACAATAAAAAAATTGGTCTGTGAAAACTCCTCATTCTTTAAATGTATGTATTTATCTATCTCTTTGTATCTATGTATCTCTCTCTATCTCACATTTCCATCTAAATCCATGGTGGCTCTTTTGATTATAAACCAGTACCTGCTGTCAGCAATGCACTGGGTTCATGTGAACTAGCTAAAATGTGATCCAGACAAGATAGATGGCTCTTGGTAGATCAGGGTTGGGATCACATTCCTCTCGAAGACTCAGATACACTGTCTGGGTGTACTCATGAGGTCAGTCCAGAACATGGAGACCCAGAGCCAAGTTCTCTGGTGGGTACTGGTATGTTTCACAGTTAAGACTATATACCAACTGTGCTTACTCATGGAGACATCAGATCTGACCATGGTCATAACATACTTATATTTTAAGTAAAGAGAAAGGTTTTTCCTTGACATGAATGTCTAGTCGTAACCTACTTTAGGGGGCAATGCTCATCTCTGTTACTAAGCCAGAGGTCATGTGGCCAGCATGACTGCATCGAACTCTGTTTACCTTCCTACTGAAGTGTTACCTATTTATCTACTTGCATCTGCATGCTTTCGAACTGCTAGGCTGGAAGAAGCTGGGACTAGTGACAGGAGCTCACCCCATCATGTGGCACTTGGGCATCAAACTGCCAACTTTCTGATCTTACAATCATCAGAATTAGTGTCATAATCACTAAGCACTGCATAGTCAGATCTGACCATGGTCATAACATACTTATATCTTAATGCATTTTAAATCTGTTTTTGTGTTTTAACAGTATTTTTAATGGTCTTGCTACAATGTGTTTTTCTGAATGCTTTTTCTGTCACATAAGCAGTACATAGATTTAATAGCTAAATGAACAGAGAAATAGAGATCTGTCTCTATTATTTATATATTGTTGTTCCGCACACAGATTCCAAAAGCATTTTACAGAGCAATGTGTAAGTGTTGAAATGTGTATGTTAACAGTATTTAATAAGTGAAATAATGAAACAGAATAAGACTGCAGCAAACTAAGCATTTTGAAATGTTCAGGTGAATTTTAAAAAAGATAATAGAGACAAGTTTCCCTGAGGAGAAAGTTCCAGAGCAGAAGTGCCACAATAGAAAAATCTCTGTCTGACATCACATCCTGCCTATACACTGCCTATTCATCTTGCCTATACAATACACAGCAAACAAATCTGAAGAAGGGCCTCAGATGAGTGTCTTACCTGGGCAGATTCACATGGCATCTAGTTTATCATTCAGTGGGAGGTTCAAAACCTAAAAACAACAGCCTGAATCTTGGAACTGATTTAAAAACTAGCAAAACTTTATCAAGAGTGAAGTGGAGAAATGTGTTCTATGCACTCTGTTCAAATTAGTAGCTGCTGTATTTTCCACTAACTGCAGTTTTTGGAGTGTCTTCAAGGGCTGCCCAAGCACACCACTTTGGCCAAAAACCTGTTAATGATGTATACACACTTCATGTGCACACTTGCCTTTTTCTTTTCTTTTTCTTTTCTTTTCTTTTTGAATGGGCACAATAGCCTTGTGGAAAAGGCATTATAAATAAACCTAGTTGTATTATTATTATTATTCATCCAAATACCACCACCACCACTACCCTGGCAGCAACCAAGCCCCCTGGAGCTCCTGGTCTGAGGGAAGGGATGGAGGAAGGTGACTGAGCAGCAGCAACTGCCTCTCATCCCCCTGAAGCTCACACAGGAAAAGAGGCAGCAGAATGACAATGTCCTTGTCATTACTCTGCTTCTCTCTTTCAAACTGCAGGGGGACAAGAGGCAGTTTCAGCTGCCCACTCACCTCCCTCGCTATCCCTTAACAGGGGTTGGCCACTGCCTAGGGGGCAGGCATGAAGCTGTGCACACAAGGCACTTACATCCACACCTGCCATCTAGTTTCTCAACCATTACTGTTGCCCAAATGGGATATTGCCAGAGTCTGAATCATTACAGCTAGTCTATATTTACTTAGGAGATGTCATAGCCAGCACACTATCCTAAGCTGGGGCAGGTACTCACTGTCCAGTGCCACATACAACACATGAATGCTGTCAAAGTACAAACTTGGTCCATAAGGGGGAATGCAAACTCAACCAGGGCTGGCCAGGCCAAGCCAGGCCATACACCAGCTCATAAAACAGATGTAATACCTACCGACACTGGCCCATTATCCTGCATTGGGAGACAGGATATACAAGAATTTCCATTCTGGCAGAACTATCTTCCCTTTCTTCTCCCTCTCTTCCCTCAAAACCCATCTGTCTCTTGCTGCCCTCCATGACATGGCTGTATAGTGGGCAGTGGAGAGCAGGACATGGCTGAGAAGAATCTCTTCCTATTGCCAGATGCACAATGATAGTCATTGTTCAGGATTCCCATGGGAGTCCTCTGGGGGTCCTGGAAGATGATGTCGTCATTGTGCATCTGGTTGCAGGTGCATAGCCAGATGCTTATCAGTTGCACCCACTCTCTACTATTTGTACTCCGCCATGACTGGGGCAGCAAAAGTTTTGAGTCTTGAGAGGGTGGGGGTTGTTGAATGACAGTTGTAATGAATTCCTCCCTGACAAGTAATTGGCATACGTCAGAGTTACACTACCATATGCCATTAACAAGATGCCAGCCAGTATCACCTTTTTAATGTGTCAGCTTATTTGCCTTTTCAGTTTTGCAAATCACATGCTGCTAGTATGTTGTTTCATGGCATTATGTTCACCTCTTCATGTTTACAGGGCAAAGAATTTCCATGATACCCTTCACTGTAACTGAGGGAGAATTCAAATGACCATCTGGGTCAACAAATATCTATCCATTGGCTATCATGGGCATGGAACTATGGCAATGCTTGTAGTATATGCATGTCGGTCTCAAAACAAAATGAATTAATTGTGTGACCCTACCAGTATGCATAGGTCTTGGCTTTCTCTAAGTATTGAGAAGGCAGTTCTTGTCAAAATATCTAGAGATACATCTGTGTGGAAATTTTGTTGGTGCAGCATATGACATCACCACTTTCTACAAGCTGTTGTATATTGCTAGATGTTTTGGTGCTAAGGCTCCTAATCAAAGACTTTAGAAATTCCTCCCACTTCCACACCCTGAAGAATGAAGATCAACTAGTACAATTCCATCACTAAAGTGATTGTGTTTATATAGGTAGTACTTGCATAGGCAAGATCTCATGAATTGCTTTCATTTGGCTTTGCAACAACATGATTATTAGCATTCACAAAGATCTGAGAACATACCATCAGACCTGCATTCCATCATGTGACTAGAAAGAAAATCACATGTACCACAGGGTTACATTGGACCTCAGCCTAATCATGTTGAAGCTGGCAGTTAGATGTATTATGGAAAAACAAACATGACAGAGTACAATGGAGGTCATCCCAAACCAGCTCTTGTCTAGCATTTTGTCTTTGGTGGCAGAATGGTCTCCTGAAGATGAAAGTGGCACAGTGTTTCTTTGTGTGCAGAATATTATATGTGGTTTGGTGGCACCAGTAGCCACACAGAACGGAAAGTGTTCAATTGCTCAGAGCTTGAGAAATGTACTTTTGCAAACAGGAGCTCCCAGAACACCCCATGCTAAGTTCAGGCTTCTGTTCAAATCAACCCTTTTGTATGCGAGTGGTGCTGCTTTAAATATATAAGGACCTAAACACCAGAAATTGAAAGAATGCTGTTGAAGCTAACATATTCTATTATTATGATGTCATATAATTATTACTTAGAGAATTAATTCTTACCCTTGCAGGGTTGTTGTAAGCATTACAAACAGATCATATACGTGGTATAGAAATGCTATATAGTATTATAAACCAAAGGTAATTAAGCAGGTAAAATTATTGCATAGACAAGCCTTTTCAGGGATCTTAGCCACAGATGATGCTAGATGAAAAACACAGTGTCAACAAGATGTCATCATTTTTAATTTTTGCTCAGTGGGGAAAAGATTTTCCTAGATTAAGCAAAAAAAAATGCATCCAATCTTTGCAAAGGTAGCATTGGTCTGGTGTTGACATACTAAGTCAGATCCTTACAGTAGTTAGTAAATGGAGCACAGAGCTTCTGAGCAGGAACTCTAAGATGGCCCATGCTGCCCTAAAAACTGGAAAATGAATGAGTAAAAACTTCAGCTCTGATGTACTGAAGAATGCCTTGGCTGCTCAGATCACAGCAAAGCAATGACACGTCTGACTTTTATGAAGGAGGATGGATGGAGGAGACACAGAGAGAGAGTAAGCCATGCTTGGCAGCTCCCTCCCCTCTTCATCCCTCTCCCTTCTGAAGAAGCAACTTATAAATCTGCCCAGGGCACTGCAAGCACTGAGCTCATGCCCTTAGATCTGAGCATGAGGAGCTCTAACTAGCGATTATAGGAATTTAAGACTTGCTTTGAAACTTTATTTTTTTTTTTATTAAAAAAAATCTGGCAGGTCTTGGGATGCCTAGGGGTGAATAAGGAGGGGCAGGGGGCAGCCCATAATGCCATATCACACACTCTGCTTGCCTTGCTGTTGCACCTGCTTGAGTTCAGGAAGAAGGTAAAGAAAATGGAGAAAGGCTTCATATTTCCAAGCCCACTTGAATTGGGAATTGCTTTTCTTTCCTCATCTAACATTCACCTTTTTCAGATTAGTAGCAAATTATAGGAACACTCTACTAAAACAAATCTAGTTTAAAAGACAAGGAAGGAGAGTTTTGGAAGGAGAGTTCAGGGATAGCTATCCAGTGAGAAATGCAGGATAGTTTTGAGCACTTTTGTTTTTGTCCAACCAGCAAAAAACATTTGAAGCTGCTTTCTTCTGGTACTTTTTGGATGTGTTGCCCTGGGGATGATGGCAGCTGTGATCCAACATAAGATGAGGATGGTTGAAAGCTACAGAGAGTAGGAAGCAATCCAGTGGTGCATCATCCAAATAACATTTTATCCTGGTTACAATACAACATTAGGTTACAATCTCCAAGTTGCTGCATTTCAGACTGAATATGAGGGTTAAAAGTAGATATAGTTGAGATGTCAGTGTGACCTATGTGCTGGAGTGTAGATTGTCAACAGGATGCAATTCAGAAATGCCCTCCCTATAGGCATTTTTCTTCAAGGCTGGCTTGCATCCAGTCTCAAAGTCTGTCCAGTTTCTGGGTGGGGAAAAAATAAGCAATGGATGGGATCCATCCCACTTGCTCCTTCTCTCCATGAAATGTATATGTGTACACTTGCATATATGTACACATATACACTTTTGGGCAGTAACCTGTGTCCATACGTGATGACTACTATACATCCTATAGAATCTCTCATAAGATCTAAGCTACAGTATATTAAGCAGTCTGATGAGGAAAATAATATTTTCCCAAGTACGTAAAGTAAATATATTCAATTTTCATCAATCTGTACAATTTTTAGCCTCACTTTTATACCAAATAGTGTATGGTAGGTACCAAACAGTCACATACATCCATAGAAACATAGGGCCTAAGCAGACTGGCGGCACGGGGCCGCCCTGGGAAGGTGCGCCGCGGGACCGAGGCATCCCCATGCCTCGATCCTGCAGTGCACCTTCCTAAAATAGCGCTCCTTTCACAATCAGTGAAAGTGTGCCACAAAAGCTTGCGGCACACTTTCGCTGACTTTTCCGCCGCAGCATATCTGGATGCTGCGGCGGGAGGTTGTCCCCGGAGCGCCGGCCGTGTGGAGGGCCGGCGGCTCCGAGGACGACCTCGGGAGGAGGAAGGGGCGCTGAGCATGCGGCTGCCCCTCCCCTTCCTTGCCCCGAGGACGGCTTTTTAAGCCGTCTGCCGAGGCCCATAGTTAGAAGGGCCCAAGTGCCATTTATTCAAATCATCTGCCATGCAAGGACACACAGCTAATGCACTTCCAAAAAATGGACAACCAACCTCTATTTAAAAAGGAAAGTCCACCATACTGCAAGTCAGCCTATTCTATGATCAGTTTTTACCCTTAAGAAATTCTTCTTATGGTTTATGTGGCATTTCTTTTCTCATAACTTGGATCCACTGGTTTGTGTCATAGTCTTTAGACCAGCAGAAAACAAGCTCACTTTGTCTTCTACATGACATTGCTTCAAATATTTAAGGATGGCTATCATGTCACTTCTCAGTTTTCTACAAGCTAAACAGACTCAGCCTCCTGAGCCATTCCTCATAAGACAACATTCCAGACCTTTTAGTATCTTTTCCACCTTCCTCTAGACTCATTCCAGCTAGTCAATCTCCTATTTGAATGATGGTGTCCAAAACTGGAAACTGTATTCCAGATGACGTCTGACCAAAGCAGAACAGAGGAGGACTCTTACTTCTCTGTCTGGACACTATGTTCCTGTTGATGCAGCCTCGATTTATTGGCTTAAAAAAAAATTCAGGTTCATCTGAGATGCCATTTCAAAGCACCTGGTTGTCTACTACAAATAACATGAGGACAAACAAAAAAAAGAGAGATGATAAGGAATGATGAGAGCTTTATAAGCATGTCTACAAAGCCATAATGATAATGCCAACACATCAGCTAGTTAGCCAACATTTTCAGAAAGCTATTGATTATGAAGGATTTTTTTAGGTTAACCAGTGCTTGCCAGAAGATGCCGTCATCTCTGGCACAGACTATGGGCATCATGGTAGCTGCACATATGAGACAGTAAATAAGGCTGTGATATAGATTATAAAAATTCTAAGTTGAATTACATGTTTTTGATGATTGGAAAAAGAAGAACCAATGGAAGCAAACAGAAGTGGGACATGATGTGACTGGCTAGAGTTGCTCAGTAAAGAAATGTTTGTTGAACAAGTTTTGGTTTGGATGTATTTGCGAGTTAAAGCTAGATGTAAAATTTCCAGGCATACTTTTGGTGGATGGAAATTTAGGGAAGAAAGAAACATATAAAATATTTATTTTCTTATCAATTTACTTATTATATTGCTTTAGCAATGGATCCTATATCATGTATTGCTTAAAGTGCAAAGTGTATCACTTCATGTGTATCACATCATATAAGTTTTCAACAAGTGCAAAGTGTATCACTTCATGTGTATCACATCATATAATGTGTATCACATCATATACCGTAAGTCTCTTAATATATTGATGAAATTTGCAGAATAATCCTTTGCAGCTAGAACAAATACCCACTTTATTTAACAGAGTTTACACAGGTAAGACAGCCAGTGTGGTATAGTGATTTGAGCACTGGGTTACAACTCTGGAGACCAAGGTTCAAATCCCCACTCAGCCATGGAAACCCACTGGGTGACCTTGGGCAAGTCACAATTTCTCAGCCTTAGAGGGTGGCAAAGACAAAAGTAAAGATAAAGGTAAAGGCAAGGGAAAACATCACTCTGAACAAATCTTGCCAAGAAAACCCTGTGATAGGATTGCCTTAGGATCGCCATGAGTTGGAAATGACTTGAAGGTACCCAACAAGAATCAAGAATTGAATAAAAGGCTCCAAAATATAAATGGTTTATAAAGCGATAATAAATCCTTTTTAGCTTGTTTAGTATAGCTTGTATAACAATACAAGACAGCTCCACTAGCTGATGGTCAGTTTCTGGGCACAATTCAAAGTGTTGGTTATGACCTTTAAAGCTCAGGTCCAGGTGATTTGAAGAACCTTATCTCCCACACGAACCAGTCCATACGAACCAGACTCTAGACCCTGTTCTGTCCTGGATTCTATTCTAAGATGTTGCACCTCCTAGAATCTGACATATGTTGTCCCATCCTTGTCTCCAACACAAATGTGAGACAAAACATTGTCTGTCACCCTGTTAGTGGTATATCCAGGTATCTGTTAACCCTATACCTGCAGATGTCTATTTTTGTTTGTTCCAGAGATTGGTATTCTCTCTCTTTGCAGATGCAAAAAACCCAAGAACCACCCTTTGACCTACCGTATAGATCGGAAGCCACCTACCCACAACCATTCATGCCCAGATGAGAGCAGGGAGGGTTGCAAAAGCATTTGCTATGTTCCTACAGCCTGATACAAAAAGATATCAGCTACTGAGACCTTTGAAGGATCCCAGTAGACCTCAATGGATGATATAATAACTTCACATGTGGCTGAATGAATGAATATGGATGGGGGGGGGTGTAGATGAAGAGATATGTGTGAGTGTGAATGGACCATTAGTGGATTGAATGATGTATGTGAATAGATTGAGTAGCTAGATAGGCAGATATGGGTTGGTCAAATTCTGGGTGTTGGCACCCTAAAACCTCTCAATGCTCCAGTCTAGGGAAGATCTGTTAATATCTCTTAACCTGTATAGGTACTGCTAACAGTACTGCTAACCTGTATAGGAGCACTAGAAGTACAAACAGGGTAAGTCTATCCCTGTCATATCTTGCTTTCAACAACTTCTAGAGCAGTGATCAGAGTTTTGTCCAGATCAGATTATTATTGGTCTGATTTAGCGAGGCAACTCTTGGTCCACTTAGCATAGCTGATGGAAGGGATTCCTTCATTTCAAGAGAGATGGTTATGTTGTTTACTCTGCTGCTGCTAAAGCAGAGTTTGGGGCATCATTTTAAAACAGTGGATATCACAGACTGCCCTCTAAAGCACATAATAGAAGCCAAAATGATTTAGCTGTGGTTATCATACCTTGGACATGTCATGAGAAGAAATGGCTCACTGGAAAATATGGTAATGCTTGACAAGATGAAAGACAATGGGAAATGAAGACTGATTCATTACCATAAGATTGATTCAGTCATGGAAGCTACAATCCTGAGTTTGAAAGACCTATATTCCTAGAATATAGAAACATGACCCAAAAAAATTATTCCCTCCCAAAGACCTACCAAAACCAATGTTTTGGAAGTAATGAGCAAACATTATCTTTTGAATGATGTTATCAGCAATTATATTATTTTGCATAAAGTGGTTATGTCTTCTTTATCTTGAAAAGTAACTTATTACAGGTGTTGCTCTTCCTTCTAATTTGTGACTTCCAAGCTCTGGGGGGGGGGGGGGGGAACAACCACAATTCTTGTGGCACTTTAAGTCACTCATATTTACATGTGAGGGCTGTTTCTCTGCTGAAGCAGGCTCTTGCATGTGAAAGATTAATTTAATTCCACAGATCTCACTAATATTCAGCATTTTGCTATTGAGTGTGTGTGTCTTTCAGAGAAGAGGGAGAGAGAGAAGGAGTGCTATCCAAAGGTTCAGGTTGTACTAATATATGATGCATACTTAAGGAACTCACTGTCTCATAGCTAACCTGCCTCACTGGACTGTTGACAGGACAAAACCCATTCTAGGTAGAATATAAATATAACAAATAGCTATAGGATCATAGCCACACACACCCTCCAGATTATTTCCATAGCTGTAATGACAGAGGGAGGTCTTGGGAATGTCTGCTTTGCCCACAAAAATAGTGTGTTCTGAAGAAAATTCCCCCCCCCCCCAAAAATTGATTCACTGTTCCACTCACCTTTATCCAAGAACCTTTCTGTAAGTGCCTAAACCATGCATGAAGGAAGAGGATTTCTCAAATGAAAGGAGCCCCTATGTGGGGGGGAGTGAGTCAGCCACACCTGTATGTGTGGGAGCCATTCTTGGAACCTCTTGGCTCCCGGCAGGAGCAGCCGCAGGTCCCACTACAAAGGGACCCCAGGGAGACTGAATAGTTTCCAACCGAGAATGTTCCCCCAGGGCGGGCAATTAATAACATTCCCCCATGTTCAAAGGAAAGGCGAGGCCAGGCGCGGCAGCATCTTGTTGGGACCCAGCCTGCTGCAAAAAATGAACCGCATGGGAGTGAAACAGAAAGGAAATACCTCCTGTTGACTAAGGTAGGTATGTGTCTGCCCTGAATTTGGTTGCAGGGGGTGGGGATGAAAGAAGAAGGATGGGGTGAGAGAGAGTTGCCTAGGATAGAATGCTCTTCAGGTTGGCATGCTCTCTCTAATGTGTATTCTTCACCACAACTTCTGCAAATAGAGCCATTGCAGTGCATGCCACAATTTGCCATCAACCTCCAACATTCATTTTCTGTTTGTATATTTGAGGAATTTTGCCCATAAAAAATAATCACCTTTCTCGGATGGTCTTTGTACACATTTCGAAAAGAAGTTTACTTTATTCAATAATTAGTAAAAGGCATAAACATAAACATCATATTTAAAAGGGGGGAAAACACTAGTAGCCACATTGGTTTGTTCCAAAAAATGAAAGTTTGCAAAGTTACTTTTAAAAAGTAATTTGTTATAGCATCAAGGCCCAAAGAAATAGTTAACTGCCATTAGAACTGCAGTGCTTAAAAAGTTACACTCTGCTTTTCTCTTTCTCTAAACCAGGTATAATCACTACTTTGTTACCAGTATTTGAAGCCTATGATATTTCTCCACTACCATTTAGTGAAGCCAAATCCTGTAATTAGAAAAATTACTAGAAGTCACGGTTATCTGAGAAAAGTTATCTTGTTCTTTGCTAAATTACAACTGTATTCTAATGTCATTATGGCTTCATTATTGGGGGTGGAATTAGTAGCAAGTAACTAGCTATTTGGGACTAGTTGCCTCCAAGATCTCCATAGTAGAATGGCACCTTTACTAGGAACAAATATGACGACATTAAGAGTGTAAGCTTTTGAGTTTTGCAGAATTCTTTTTTAGGCTAGATGAAAAGAAAGTGACAGACAGAAAATGGTAAGATTGGGACAGAAAAAGATGCTGCTGAACTTGATGGAACCCACAGATTTTGTAACTGTCCTAAGGGAGGAAGCACCTTATTTAAAATGATGAATGTTGCAGTCCTATTTAGTTTCTGGGGACTAAGCTCCACTGAATAGAACACTTCTAAATGGAGATGTATAGCATTGCACTAAGGGCCTTTACAGACTGCCAGAAATAATGCAGCTTGAGTCCATTTTAACTGCCCTGGCTCAGTGCTAGGGAATCATGGGAATTATAGTTTTTTCTGAGACATTGAGCCTTC
This sequence comes from Phrynosoma blainvillii, assembly GCA_026167975.1. Lineage (NCBI taxonomy): Eukaryota > Metazoa > Chordata > Lepidosauria > Squamata > Phrynosomatidae > Phrynosoma > Phrynosoma blainvillii. The sequence goes on from JANUYF010000004.1 coordinate 268,476,172, forward strand.
TCTGTCAGAGAGCTCTGGTGCCACAATAAACTACAGTTCCCATGATTCCCTAGCACTGAGCCAGGGCAGTTAAAGTGTATTTAAGCTTCATTATTTCTGGCAGTCTGCAAAGGCCCTAAGTCTGCTAAATGCCTCTTTCATTACACTTTCAGATGGCTATATATCTGAGCTTCGTTTACATGCTTTACACCCAATTAAGGTTCCCACATTTGATGACCTCAACTCTCTTCTCTGATGCTCAGAGTAAGGAGAGGAATCTTATGGCAAAAGCATAACCTGGCTTTCCATATCTGAATATTGTGTCATTCTCTTGGAAGTGTTGCTTTCACAATAGAGGAAAATGTGCAGATATCATATAGGACAGGGTATACATATTTTAACCAACCAACCAATCATTTACATAATCAATTTAAACTATGAGAAAAAGAAGGGGGGAACAATCTTCTCTGTATATGAGGTGATGGTGTGTGCACCTGTGGGATTCATGACCATGTAAACTGAAACTGAACATTCACACTTGGTTTTATAAAATATGTCATAAAAAATAACCAGATGTGAAGAATATAGAACAAGAAATACATGTAATATTACAGTAGCCAGCCTTTGTGGATGAAGTCAATAGTATAGTGGAACTTTCCCATCTGTGGGGGTTCAGTTCTGGGTGTCCCTGTGGATGAGAAAAACATGGATGGTCACATCCCATATTATTCAATGGGTGGTGATACGTGCCTGTCTGCATCAGCACATCTGCATGCAGTGGGCTCACGATACTAGATCAAAGTTATCTAGCTATATACACAGAACACTTGAAGAATGAGAAAGAAAACCAGTGTTAAAGATATTCCAGTACTTATCTACTTTTGTATAGATGACTAACTCTGCTGAAAAATATTTTGGTGTAACAGTAGAAATTGACAATTGGGAAAGCAATGAAGTAGATCAGGTGCCATGGAAAGTCACTGAAGAGAAGAACAGATGTACTTGGCTCTTGAAGGAAATGTAGCAGACAGTTCTCTGACAGTGTTCCTGCAGACTCTGGGTTACCATTTGCCAGTTCTCATTTTCCCACTTTGGGTGGATCCAGGATATTGCATCTGACACCTCAATTTGTGTCACTGATCATATCCTCTCAACCCAGAAGCCAGGCATCCTGAGAATAGAGAAGATGGTAATTAACGCTGGCTTTCTCTCCTGGTAATCAACAGGGCATGTGGCACTACAAAGACCTTGCCACGCAGTCTAAATCAATTTCCCTTCGTCTTGTTCGGCATTCAGACCCTATTAGTACTGAAAGGTTTAAGTTATAACAGGCACTGGGCATGGCTCTGATCCAGTTATGACAGCATCAGTGTTGATTGAGTGAAACTCCAGGCATTGCAAAACCTTGGAAGCACCAAGGTCAGGTTTCACCCCATCACCCAGGTTGGACTGTCCTCCTTAGAATGGTTTGGATTTCATTTTTCCTGTAATTTCCCTTAGCTTGAATTGTGTGAAACTTTGATGGCATTTTGGATGTATGTTTGAAACCAGACAGCACTGCGTCTTTGCAGTGACTTCATTGTACTTTGCAACAAGACATAAGTTCCAGATCAATGACTTGCCAGCAGAGTGAGACCAGGAAATACAGAAAAGATGCTTTACCTAGATTGGATTGCCTTGGCAAACAGAGGTTGTTATTTTTGTTGTTTTTTCGGTCTCCTTAGTACAAAGATTGGGAACTTCTGTATCAAGGAGAAAGATTTTGCCCATGAAGATCCCCATCTAGTTCACAAACATGTTCTATTGTTATCCCCAATCAGCTGGAATTCCAAAACCCTTCTCCAGCTGGAATTCAGTACCCATCCCAAAGAAAGTTTACCAGCCTTGCCTCAGTTCTCAAGTAAGATTGCTACACGTTGTTGGAAGGCACTATACTCCATCGCATAAAAGACTGTTTGTTTTCAACAATGAGCAGGTAAAACGTTCATTTTACCTTAAGAAGGTGATAAATGCACTTGGATGGATGGTCAATTATTGCATGTATCTTTCTAGGATCAGTTTGTGGATTTAAACCAGAGACAAATTTACAAATGTATTGTGCTTATTGATTCAGTGTAAAAATGTTAAGAGCAGTGCACTGGTTTATTGGGGGGAGGGGGGGCTCCTGCAAGCATTAACTCTCTGCAGGATCTTACAAGCTAAAGATTTTAAAAATCAACAATTAACCTGAGTGACTCCAAGTGAGAATGTAGTAGGGAAATAGTTGATTTCGCCACAAAAACAATTATTTATTAAACAGTATTGGCTCTTTTCTATGTCCTCCTGGCATTTAGCAACAAAAACAAAAACCAGGCCCACTAGAGATGCCAACTATCAGCACTGTCTGAGGTGCTGGTCCTCAACAGTAACTATTAACACAGCAGAGTGCAGAAGCACCAACTCAGTTTTTAGTATTTGGCAATATTGCACTGATTAACCTTGAATGATGTACAGACATAGTTGGATTCTTCCAATAGTCCTTGGAGGCTTTTATTACTTATTGCAATATGTTCAAGTTATAGACAAACTCTTCTGTAACTCTCTCCAACATTCACTGTCTGATATATAGCAATTCACTCTACAAACAGCACACCAACTCACTCTACAAACCACTCTCTTCATCAACCTACTATCTTCAATCCACACCTGTCCTGTGTTTTAGAGCACTTATATACAATGGTGATGACTAAGGATTGAAACCTGGTGTTATTTCTCATTTACAGCCATGCAAACTATTTTACACTGTCTTAAAGGAACAGTGTTCCCAACAAAAAGACAGAAAAAGATAGCAGTAGACACCAATAGAACAGTCTATGTTCAGGGCAAGATGTATCTCAAAGTAAAATAGAGAAGAAATGGCATGGGAGCTACTCCTAGCCAATCTAAGCAGGGCTAGAGGGTTGTAGCTATGCTTAAGGGACTACAGACTAAAATGCACACATGGATTTCTCACCCTTTGACATGAAGAGGAGTCTAGGATAGCTGAAGAGCAGAGCAAGAAAGCATGGCTCAGAGAGAGGCAGGAAAGCAGAGAAGGAGAGTCTCTCTCTGTGTGCGTGTACATGTGTTTAACCTCTCCCTCTCCTGAGGGCTGTCTCGCAGAAGTGAAGGGTAGCAGGGCAAAATATGACTTCAATATTGTTCTAAGGAGGGTTCAAAATAAATAAAAACATGTGCTTGCAGAGGTCAGAAGTGAATGTGCCCTTCAGTCACTGATAATGGCTCTCAGATGATCTGGGCAGTAGAGAATAATTCAACTGCTTACATAAGACAAAGCCAATCAAGTATAGATATATACCACCTTTCAAATCCAGATGGGTTACCCAAAATCCCTGGAAGTTGATGAATACCTCACAATGTAAATTCACATTTATTTGACAAAGTTTTCAAAAATGACTTGGGGGGAGGAGAAGATGGGCAGATCAGTTGTATATTTTCAGTACAAGGAGCTGTGCAGGGTGGAGAAAGGATAATCTACAGCCTCTTACACAGATTAATTGAGCTCTTTAATTTAGGTCAAAAATACCTGTCCTTCCTGAGCTGAGTGTAGGCAATCTCAATAAAGTTTGCTTTACTACCAGAACTGTGCCTACTAGTTGTCCATGACAGTAGTTTGCCACAGAGCTGCAGGATGCATTTGGGCCACAGATGAAAATTTGTTCTGGAGCCTGCAGTGCCTCAACCAAGCCTTTTGGTGCCACAGATGAAGAAGCAGAAAGGCTTGTGAATGCAACAGGCCAGTGGAAATGACTCTCACATTCTACTGTCTTGCAACTATGGAGTGTCATTGACTTGTCTGCCAGCATTAACTGAAAATCCAACCCCACCATGGCATTTAATTCACTGAACCATGCTTAGTGCAGCACTGCCCAAAGGAACAATCCCCTTTACCTCTCTAAACTCAGTTTTAACTTATTATGTTGTGATTGCGAACATATAATTCTCAACTGTGTGTGCTGATTCTTGGAAACAGCTGCACAATCTTCCTTCACAAACCCTATAGGAATCCAACAGACTGTAACAAGCATGACCCCGCATAACCCAGGTCTTTCTGATCCATGCCTTTCCCCACCTTCTTAGACAAACAGAACCACAATGAAGCTCTTACTTGCTATTGTAATAAATTTATAGAACTGAAAAAGGCAGGACTTGGGCCCCTATGTATTTAGCTCTCACAAAAAGAGGGAAAGAGCAGCTATTTTGTTGAATAAATTTGTTACCGACCTTTTGTCTTGCTTACAGATGAATCTCCTCTTCAGTTATAGACCTTGTGAAACATTTTCTAACAGTGAGTGTGGCAAAATGAAAACAGAAGGATGTTTTATTTATTTATCTGCTACGTTTGTTTGCCTTTGTTTCTCTCACTCAGGGTAGGATTATCCCACTGTATGTCTCTACAGAAATCCTATGAGGTAGTTAAAGCTGACAGAAAGTGATTGATTCAAGATCACACAGTGCACATAAAGTCCTTGTCTTTTTCAGGCAATCTATTCACCACAGCTAGCCCTGACATTAAGTAAAGTGAAGCAACTGCCTCAGATATCAGATGCTGGGGGATGGTGGCATCAGCACCTGCCCATTCCTTTGAGTACATGATGGATGGGAGTTTCTTAAAAGTCAGATACTAAATGCACAATTTCAGACAGTTCCACTGAAGAAGAAAAATGGGAGGTGTCTAAAGAAACCAGAATGGATATCTAAAGAACTGTCAACCCAACTAAGATTTTTGAATTTTATTGCATTCCATGCACTTTTATTGCTGAAACCCACCAGGATTCCTTGTGATTGGGTGGGCTATAAATATATTATTATTATTATTATTATTATTATTATTATTATTATTATTATTATAAAGGGACATGTACAAGAAATGGAAAAAGGAGGAAATCATCAAAGAGGAATTTAACCAAATAGGCAGCTTGTGTAGGGAGAAAGGCCTTGTCTGCACTGGCCTGGATGTCACACCAGGTCTGGGGTTTAGGCCATGCGTCATCTGAACAGGATGATACCAAAATGGTGGGGAAACAAGCCTTTTGGCCAGTGCAGACAAGGTCAAAGACAGAAAAGCTAAAGTGCAGAATGAGCTCAGGCTTGGTAGAGAAATTAAAAACAATAGAAGGGACTTTTTGTCATAGCAAAACAAGGAAATGATAGGGCTCCTGCATGGAGAAGATGGTGAGATGCTAACAGCAGATAGGCAAAAAGCAGAAGTATTCAACAACTTCTTTGCCTCAATCTTCTCCCAAAAGAAAAACAGTGCTCAACCTGGGAAAATGGCGCAGATGATGCAGTGGGAGAAATACAGCACAGAATGGGTAAAGAGTTAGCACAGGAATACCTGGTTATTCTAAATCAGGGGTAGGCAACCTTTCCCCTTTAAGGGCCGAAGGACTTCAGCTCCCAGAATCCCAGGAGCTATTGGCCAACATGGGACTATTGGCCAACATGGCTGAGGCTTCTGGGAGCTGAAGTCCCTCGGCCCTTAAAGGGGAAAGGTTGCCTACCCCTGTTCTAAATGAATTCAAGTCTCCAGGGCCAGATGAAAGGGTATTAAAAGAACTGGAAGAAGTAATCTCAGAACCACTGGCAATAATCTTTGAGAATTCTTGGAGAACAGGAGAAGTCTCTGCAGACTGGAGGGGGGCAAGTGTTTCTACATCTTCAAAAAAAGCAGGGGAAAGAGGATCCAAACAAATACCACACAGTCAGCCTGCCATCAATACCAGGAAAGGTTCTAGAGCAGATCATTAAACAGTCTGTAAGCACTTAGAAAGAAATGCCTCATTACTAGACATCAACATGGGTTTCTCAAAAACAAGTCACACCAGACTAATCTTATCTCTTTTTTTGATAGAGTCACTAGCATGATAGATAAGGGAATGCTATGGATGTAGCATATCTTGTGGAAGGCATACCTTTCAGTAAGGCCTTTGACAAGGTCCCTCATGATATTCCTGCAAAAGGCTAGTAAAATGTGAGCTAGAAAATGCTACTGTTAGGTGGATTTGTAATTGGTTGACTGACTTAACCCAAAGGGTGCTCACCAATGGCTCCACTTCATTCTGGAGAGAAGTGACTAGTAGGGTGCCACAGGGTTCTGTCCTGGGCCCAGTGCTATTCAACATCTTTATCAATGACTTGGGTGAAGGAATAGAGGGTATGCTTATCAAATTTACAGATGACCCCAAATTATGAGGGGTAGCAATAGCCCCCAGAGGAAAGAATCAGAATTCAAAATGATTTTAACAAATTGGAGAGCTGGGCCAAGACTAACCAAATGAATGTCAACAGAGGGGCAAAGCAGATGGGGCAAAAGGAGCAGCCAGAGGTCACTCCTGCTCTGATCACTGCAGGACTGTTGCAGGACCATGGCAACCAAATGCCATGTTCCCGAGGGTGCCCGCTGCCACAGTCCCAAATGGGCTGCAAAAAGAAGCAGTAAGAAGCTGTTCCTTTTGCAGCTGGGTTTGGGCTGCATTAGGCAGCCCCAGCTCAGCCTCCACATGGCCTCTGTGTGATCCAGGGGTGTGTGTCATATGCACACCCCACCCTCAGATCAGCCTGATGGAGGCCCTTTGGGGCTGTTTGAGGCTTCAGTTAAATGTAAGGTACTGTACTTGAGCAGAAAAATGAAAAAAATTAAAAAGGACTTGATAGCACTACATGTAAAAAATCTAGGAGTCTTAAGTAGACCACAATCTGAACATGATTCAACAGTATGATGGGGAGCTTAAAAAACCAATGCAATTCTAGGCTGCATCAATAGGATTATAGCTTCTAGATTGAGGAAAATAATACAGTCAGCTCTCCTTATCCACAGATTTTTTTATCCATGGATTCAAGCATCCACAGCTTGAAAATATTCCAAAAAAGCATAAATTCCAATTAACAAACCTTGATTTTCCATTTTTATATAAGGGACACCATTTTGCTATGCCATTATATTTAATAAGACTTTAGCATCCATGAATTTTGTTATCCACAGGGGATCCTGGAACCAAACCCCAGCAGAAAACAAGGGCCCACTGTAATACCACTATTCTGCTTCGGTCAAACCTCGCCTGGAATACTGTGTACAGTTCTGGGCACCACAATTCAAGAAGGATGTTGACCAGCTGGAATGTGTCTAGCGAAGGGCAACCAAAATGGCAAAAGGTCTGGAAAGCATGCCCTGTGAGGAGCAGCTTAAGGAGCTGGGAATGCTTAGCCTGGAGAAGAGAAGTTTAAGAGGAAACATGATAGCCATGTTTAAATATTTGAAAGGATGTCATATTGAAGATAGAGCAAGCTTGTTTTGTACTTCTTCAGAGACTAGGACATGAATCAATGGATCCAAACTACAGGAAAAGTGATTTCAACTAAATATATGGAATAACCTCCTGAAGGGACCTGTTTGACAGAAGAATTTGCTGCCTCGTAGTGTGGGGGAGTCTCTTTCTTTGAAGGTTTTTAAACAGAGGACGTTATCACACGGGGGGCCAGTTAAAGTGGATAGAAACTGGAAAAGAACAATCCCGCAAAGAAAGCAGAAAAGAGCTTAATTGCGGAATTTTTAAATGCGAAAAAAATACGTTATTACCTTTCAGACGTAATCCGTAAATGTGACCAGACTCCTCCCCAGAGGCTCCACCTTCCCGGCTACCTCCTCCTCCTCCTCAGCCGCCCCACGCCCCCTCCGGCTCCTGTGGCAGCTGACAGGGCGGCGAGGGCTGCACACTCTCTCAGCCTCAGGGGGAGAACATGGCAAGGGCAAAACTCTCCTCTGAAGAAACCTTGCCAAGGAGAGATGGAGGGGGAAAGGATAAGGCAGCACTCTTGAGGGAGGCCTTCCTCCTCCTCCTCCTTGGCTGCCCCCCGGCCCCCTCCGGCTCCTGTGGCTGGAGAGAGAGAGAGCGAGAGAGATGGAGGGGGAAAGGATAAGGCAGCACTCCTGAGGGAGGCCTTCCTTCTCCTCCTCCTCGGCTGCCCCCCAGCCCCCTCCGGCTCCTGTGGCCGGAGAGAGAGAGAGAGAGAGATGGAGGGGGAAAGGATAAGGCAGCACTCCTGAGGGAGGCCTCCTCCTCCTCCTTGGCTGCCCCCCGGCCCCCTCCGGCTCCTGTGGCCGGAGAGAGAGAGAGTGAGAGAGAGAGAGACGGAGGGGGAAAGGATAAGGCAGCACTCCTGAGGGAGGCCTTCTTCCTCCTCCTCCTCGGCTGCCCCCCGGCCCCCTCCGGCTCCTGTGGCCGGAGAGAGAGAGAGAGAGAGAGAGAGAGAGACGGAGGGGGAAAGCCTGAATGGCAATGAGGAGGAGGAGGAGCCGGGACTCTTGCCTCTCTGGAGGCCACTCCTCCTCCACCTTTATTGCGGATTTGGTTTTCAGACATGGCAATTCCACAATTACTTTAAATCCGCAAATGCATTTCCTCTAAACTCCCGAACTTAAACAGATCCACTTTCTGTCCACTTTCTGTCCACTCTCTGTCCAGTTTCTGTGAGACGTTGTGTGAAAATGTGAGTCTCAAGTCCAGTTTCTGTTTGGGATTTGTCCGGAATAACCAACGCAAATTCCCCGTGTGATAATGTCCAGAGGCAGGATGGTCATCTGTTGGGAGTGCTTTGTTTATGTATTCCTGCAAGACAGGGGGTTGAAGTGAAGAGTCCTTGTGATCTCTCCCAACTCTATGATTCTATGATTTTATATCACACTTGATTATTTACTTTTAGCTAGTAGCTGAAGAAGGTTGGCAAGGATTTCAGTGTATACAGTTTAAGCTTCTGATCCTTGTCAAATCACATCTTGCCCAGAGTAATAATTTCAGCATTGGCCAAAATTTAGAACTTCAAGGGAAGATGCCAAATTAAACTTAGCAGGAGTGTACCAATTTTTTGCATCTGTTTAGGAAATGAGATTCCTGGCAAGTGGCAAATACTATCCAACTGAGATGGTAAATACTTGGCCTGACAAAAAATATAAGCTGTCTTTGCCCAGAAATTGGGTTATGGCTTGCCCACCATGATGAATTTACCACCTACTTTGTGGACAGAAGTCTCTTCTGTTGATCTCAGCTTGTGGACTGCCAGGTTGATAACACGGTTCGAGAGAGAAGAGTCCAAGCTTTGTACAGCATATTTGGATCAATTTGGTTGACATTGACTGATGATGTGATGGGACAACTTGGAAACATGCAAGCAATTGTGTGTTTATGATAGGGATACATTAACAGAAATATAGGGAAACTGGGGGTAGAAATTCTTGCTTTGATTATTGATATATCATTGAAACATCTGATTGTCACTGACAGTGGGATTAGAATGCTACTCTAGAGAGGCATTAGGTCTGACACACACACACACACACACACACACACACACACAGAGTGATCTTCATCTTTAAATCAGAATGATCCACTACCTGGCCATATAAAAGTTGATTTTGTTATTCCAAAAGAACTTCCATTTGGAGATAAGGATACAAAATCAAAGATGATGCTGTTGGAAGGTGACCATGTTAGATTCAACATCTCAACAGATAGGCGTGACAAATTTGAACAGCCACTAATATTGAAGTTCTTTCTAATACTTTCCAATTTACAAGTGAGGCTAGAGAAATGGTAAATGAATAAGTGGCCTTTATAGAGTAATGAGATTGAAAGTATTGTGATACTGTATAGTTGTGCAGTTTTTGCATTGCTAGGATTCTACATGGCAGATTTTTGTAGTGATTAGTGTTTTAGCTACCTCTGATGTACCGTATATACTCGACTATGACTTGATCTCATGTATAAGTCGAAGGCAAGTTTTGGGACCAAAATTATAGATTTTGATATGACCCATGGATATGTCGAGGGTCAAACTTAGGGTCATGTATATTTTAACAATTTTTTTATTGTTTAATACTATTTTACGAAGTGGGTGGGTTATGGGATTTATATTTTATTTTTACTGTATTTTAATGTTGTACGCCACCCTGATTGCATTTGCAGAGGGGCGGGATAAAAATTATTATTATTATTATTATTATTATTATTTAAAATATTTGTATGCCACCAATCTCCTAAGAGTGGAACTAAAAGTAAATAAGAAGAAATCATCCAACAAACAAAAACAGGAACAGGAATGCCATCAATTTGGGGCCTGTGCCTCAAGTGATGTTTGCCAACTCTTAATTTTAACAGTATTTGACTTGGAGCCATGTTGAAGAGAGGCAGAATCTGGCTAATAAGGGATGGATCTTGAAATAATCTGGTGGAGTGGGGAAAAACCAGTATGAAAGCTGGGTGGCTAAAGTGAAACCAAGATAATCTGATGGATGATGGATAGGCCTGGCAAAGGCTAGAATTCACTGGCTTTTCAGACTGTCAGCCTTGCAAAACATTTATTGCCATGACAGAACTGGTGAAATAGTGGCTGGCTGACAAATAACATCCTATAACTGGGGCCTTGTTTGATCTGTCCAGACAAGACTGGGATCAGACATGCTAAAGCTCTCAACCAAGGGTGGACAAATGCCAGGGGCTGGGAGGGTGAATTGACCATTCAGAGAAACTTGGAAAGGCTTCATTCCCTTTGCATTCCTATTCCAAATAGTTGAAAACCATTTTTTGCCACCAAAACGGCTCTTGCTGACTTCTTGTTGCCAAAAAAAAAGTTATCATGGGAAAACTACCTGCCATGCACTGATGAGATCACAAAGTATGTGTTTGTGTGTGCATGTGCATATATGTACATGTAGCAAAAAAATTAATTGGAGTTTGTCAGGGCTCTCACAAATATCTCTGTGGGCCACATGTATCCCACAGGTCACACTTCCTCTAGTCTGCCAAGAATCTATCAAGACTTCCCATTGCATTTTCCCCTCTTCACATTGCCAAAAATATGGACCACTCTAACACAATTTTGGTGGGAGGGGGACTTAACTTAGAAGCTCCTCATAAACCTTGGCTCTAAACTGTATCTTACGTAGCTTGTGCATAAATCCAGCACTGTGTCCATAGCAATGCCTCTGGCAACTGGCTGTTCTCAGCATTTCTAAGAGAGCTACAGAGACAGGTACATAAGACAGACACTGCCTGGCTAAGTGACTCCACCCCAGAGAATCTGCAGGCTTGGCAGTGTTTTTGCATTCTAAAGATAGGGGAGATGTGGGCTGTATTCTCAAGGTATGAAAACAAACAAGGGGTAGGCTGATAAATTGTACTATAGAAAGTTAGGATGTTGCGTTCAGCAGTGACATTCTAAGTGGGTAGGAAAGCAGTTTGACTGATGAGGCAGCACTTAAAAACTGGAGTATATATGCAGGTATCATGAATGCATTGCTGATGTATTTGTGTTTAGCTGTTGTGTTAGATGCCAGGCTGGGAAAACCAAGAAAAGAAGATGTAAGGCCTGAATTCATAGGAGCAGCTCTCCTGTGAAAAAGGGAACAAGGTGAAGGGAAAAAGCATCAGAACTGCTGAGTGAGGGCCTTTTTTTTTTCTCTTTCACTTGGCCCAATATACTGTAATTAGACATAAGACATTTGGCTAGATAGGGCCTTGGTTTGACCTGGTGGCAATGTTGGTATGTCCTTATAATTAGGAAAAGAACATGCTGCTAAAGATTTGTATAAATTCTGCCTGTAGCTTCCCTTTTTGGAAGGACTTTCTAGAACCTCTGTGTTAAGCTTGCCCATGGCCAAAAGTATCTTAAGTATAATCTACACCGTTTTCCCATTAACAGTCACAAAGGAACAGTTCATTATCAGTAATGGCTTGCACATCCAGCATGACAGTAGGAATGCAGAATCTATTGCATTAAGGGACAGTGCTAGATATCTCTGTGTTACAATTGGTCCATTGGCAGATCCTTTTCACTTCTTTATTTCAATCATTTTCACAATGCCTGCAAGGAGAAACTGCATGTCTTGGGCCTGGCATTTATCAGCCACCTGTTAAAAACTTACTGTGTAAAGTGCCAACAAAACTATAAAGAAAATGAAGTATCTTTGGTGGTGGGGAAAAGCACCAAAGAATTGTTAGTTTAGCGGCGGGGGAGAGAGATAATGGTAGGTGGGACAGTGGACAGAGCTTTAGAATATGATAAATGGTAAAGAGACTATACATAGAGATCCTTCCCCTTATGTTAATACACAATACTAGGAAATCAAGTGTATTTCAACAAATGGATAGGCAAGAGACAGGCAACAGGCAAAAAAAAAAAAAAGCAATGCATAGAAAGCATAATAAACTTGTAGCATGATGTAGCTTTATGAGATTATCATAAATGTGTTACAGTAATGACCAAGGGCTCAGTAGATTTTTTTAAAGGGTTAGACAAATGCATGGCATTTAAATCTATTGGAGTTTATCAGCAGTGTAGTAATCGGATCTGAACACCAAATCTTGTGAACATTGTGAAGGAAGAATGCAGATAGATACTATCTGAAGCCAAAAGGAAAGAAAAGCCTCATAAGATGACAGATGAAATTCTTCAAACAGGTAAGTGTAGACAAGAAGCAGAAGTAAACAATGGCAGGAATAGGATCAGAATCCTGAACACAACTGTTCGGAAACTTGTGTGCAGGGACAAAAAGAACTGTACTATAATAGTTAATGGAGAGAAATAGAAGACAACAAAAAGGCATAACAAGAGGCATCTTCCACAATGTCTGAGAAAATTTAAACCAAGAGTGAGGATGCTATATGACCAGCAGAAGAACACAATACATGATCAAGAAGAAATAAAACAGATTATGAAAACAATACGGTGAAGAACTATATAAAAGAGGGGAAAGGATAACAAATTCATTCAAGGAAGAACCATTTGAAAATGAACTCACAATTTTAGAAAGTAAAGTAGACACTATGCTCAAGGCACTTGGGTGAAATAAAACACCAGGAACAGATGGCCTGCCAATAGAGTTGTTTCAGGCTACAGAGATAGAATCCACTCAAATTCTAAAATCTGCCAACAAATATGGAAAATAATTCAATTGTCCACTGTCTAGTAAAATTCAATATACATATTCCAATCCCCAAGAAAGGGAATACCAGGGATTGCCATAACCACCAAGCCACTGCATTAACCTCCAATGCAAGCAAAGTGATGCTTTTAAAAAAGAATAGATTTTGACCATATATGGAGTGAGAAATGCCTGATGTCCAAGTTGGGTTCAGAAAAGTAAGAGGCACCAGGGACCATATTGCAGACATACATTGAATAATGGGGTGAATCAAAGAATTTCAAAAGAAAATCAGCCTGTGCTTTATTTATTTATTTATGTTTCAATTATTTTTAGCCTTCCTTTCTCCCACAATGGGATTCAAGGAGGGTATGTTTATAGATTATAACAAAGCCTTGGACTGTTTGGCTCACGAAAAACTATGAATCAGACTTAAAGAAACAGGTATACCATAACATTTTTTACTGTCCTGATATGTAGCTTATACTCTGGACAAGATGCCACTGTCAAGTCAGGATATAGGGAAACAAAACAGTTTGCTATTGGCAAGGGGGTCAGGTAAGCCTGTATTTTATCACCTGTTTAATTTATCTGCTAAACATACCATTTAGAAAGCTGGATTAGACTTGGAGGAAGGAGATGTGAAAACTGGAGTAAGGAATGCTAAGATATGCAGTTGATGTAATATTACTAGCAAAAAAAATAGCAAAGACTTTGAATGACTATTGAAAACAGGCAAAGAAGAAAGTGCAAAGACAGGGTTATAGTTTGTTTGTTTTTACTGGCCTGATTTTATATACAAAGTTCAATAAAAGAGAATCTTCACCATCCGCTTTTATTTTCTGTCCATTATAATTATTTGTTTCATTTCATGATTATTATTTAAAATAATGTTTTTGTAGAGAGCAGGGGGGGTTAAAAAATGATCCATACCATGACAATCTTTTGGGCAACTTTTGCAAGAAGACTTCAAAAATGGAGGCATCCCCCCCCCCCCCCCCATGTACATTTTCAGGATTGAGGATTGCAGCTAAAATCAGAGGAAACAAGGGAATCAAAAGATTTGCTTCTCAAGGCAGCTTTCCATGCACGTTTGCCACTGACCTTCACAGTGAGATAAAATAAGCCAAATGTGAGCATCAGGGAAAACTGAAATTTCAGTAGCCTAGCAGTCCAGCCAACCAAAGCACCAGCACATTAACTCCTTAATCCTGGCCAGAGGCCTTTCTAAGTCCCTGATTGGTCCATTATTCCACACAAATCTATTAACTTGGCCTCTCATTCTTCAATCTCCAACCCTTTGTTGCTTCTCCCACCTCATTTTCAAGCAGTTTCTGACACTGACCATGAAATCTGGACAGCTTTGCACAATAAAGAGTTGACTATCCATGTGGATCCATTTTGCTTCTTCGGTGCAGAAGTATTTTAGTTCTTTGGGGATATTACACTTCAGCCTTTTAGGGCCTTTGCAGACTGCCAGAAATAGTGCAAATTGAGTCCACTTTAACTGCCTGGGCTCAGTGCTAGGGAATCATGGGAACTGTAGTATATTGTGGCACCAGAGCTCTCTGACAGAGAAGGCTCAATGTCTCAGAAAAAAAAATACAATTCCCATGATTCCCTAGCACTGAACCAGGACAGTTAAAGTGGGCTCAATTTGCATTATTTCTGGCAGTCTGCAAAGGCCCATAGACTCCAACACTTTAAACCAGGGGTAGGCAACCTTTTTGAGCTCGGGGCCGGGTTGCTGTCCCTCAGACAATTGGCGGGCCGAAGCAAAATAATAATAAAAATAATAAAAATAAAATAAAATTTAAAAATATGCATGCACACTCTCTCAGCCCCAGAAAAGCCATGATGGCAAAACCCCTGTGGAGATTTTGCCAAGAAAACCCCAAGAACAAGTAATAACAACAATAATCAATATCATCATGGCGGGGGGGCAGGACTGGCCTGGGGCCGGTTCAAAGGCCTCATGGGGCCGCATCCGGCCCCCGGGCCGCAGGTTGCCTACCCCTGCTTTAAACCAACAAAACACAGTGATGACATCTAGTGGTTACTGAAAAAAGCATGGCATGAAACACTTCAAAGAACAATGTAAGATAAATTGAGTAAGGGGGGGTTGCAGTCTGCCAGAAATAGTGCAAATTGAGTCCACTTTTAGGGTTAGGGTTAGGGAATCATGGGAACTGTATTTTATTGTGGCACCAGAGCTCTCTGACAGAGAAGGCTCAATGTCTCAGGGGGGGGAAAAACAATTCCCATGATTCCCTAGCACTAACCCTAACCCTAAATGTGGACTCAATTTGCACTATTTCTGGCAGTCTGCAACCCCCCTAAGGCAAGAATTATTCAACAGCACAAAATAATATTTTGTGGTTCTTTCCCTGGAAGAAAAGAGTTTCGAATGGGTTAATGTTGTGAGATTCCCAATTAACATTTGTTTTTGTTTTTGTTAATAATAAGAAAAACATGGAAAGCTACATTTTCTGGCCTTCTAATTGCAACATTTGTGTTTAGGGAAATGCCCCCCCCCCAAAAAAAACTAGCATACTCTGGAATAGGACTGTGTGAGCATTTTAGTCATAGGAAATTATCACTTGGCTTTTTAAACTGGTTTACCTCTATCTGGTTTAATCTTAATTCAGGCAGCTTCTTGATCTTATCAGATGTTTTTTGCTGCCAAATTTGCCACTCAAATACAGCCTGGGTCCATCCCCGCTTCCAGAGCTGCTGCTCACGGCCATTTTTTTAAGCCAGAAAACTCTTGGATCTGAAAAGAGCCATGAGGAGCGCTCCTGGAAGCGGGGATGCACCCTGGCTGTATTTGGGAGCCAGATTCAGCAGCAAAACATGTCTGATAAAATCAGGATGCCGCCCAAATTAAGATTAAGCCCAATAGAGGTAAAGTGGTTTAAAAACCCAAGCGATAATCTCCTTTGTTTGATATCAATACTGGAGACACAATGTCTCCCTTTGCACAAACCATTTTGCTGTTTTTTAAAATACTTTACATTATTCTGCTTCTGTCAGAACTCATCTGGAATACTGTGTCCTGTTCTGGGCATCACAATTCGAGAAGGATATTAGCAAGATGGAACATGTCCAGAGGAGGGCAACCAATATAATCAAACGTCTGGATACCAAATCTTACAAGGAATGACATAGGGGGCTGAGTATGTTTAGCATGGAGAAGAGAAAACGGAGAGGTGAAATTACAGTCATCTTTAAAAATTTGAAGGGCTGTCATGTAGAAGATGGAGGGAGTTTGTCATTTTCTGCTCCAGATGTTAGAATGAGAACCAATCAATTCATATTACAAAAAAAGATTATTTCCCCTAAACACTCGGAAAAACCTCTTCACTGTAATAACTATTTGACAGTGGAACAGATTGTCTTGGATGCTTGTGAACCGTCCTTCTTTGGAGGTCTTGAAATAGAAGTTGGATGGAAGTTGGAATCCTTTCCAGCTCTATGATTCTACTTCTGTTCTTCTTCAACAAATGAGTGAGCAGTTTTTCAATACCATTCAAGTCCAGGTGCATCAGCCCTAAATCCCTAGATTGTATTAAATCATGTAGTTTGGCACTACAGCAGTCTTGAATCCTTGATGTTTGTAGCTACAAGGCATTGTACATGGGATAGTGCTGAAAGACTATTTGCAGTCTTCACCAGTTTCAGGACATGGCAAATAACGAACTCAAATATGGTATCTGAACATATTTCCCCTGATCTCAAAGAACTGCTGGATAGGCCTAACTGAATCAAAAAGAATTCTGGGCCAAGTAGTTGATATCTGAACCTGAGGTGTGTACCTTCTCTGGATGTCTTTAAAAAGAAGAGGGGAGAGATATCTACAGCCTGGAAGCAGCCACTGAGAAGGCCCTTTCA
Source organism: Phrynosoma blainvillii (assembly GCA_026167975.1). Lineage (NCBI taxonomy): Eukaryota > Metazoa > Chordata > Lepidosauria > Squamata > Phrynosomatidae > Phrynosoma > Phrynosoma blainvillii. The sequence goes on from JANUYF010000004.1 coordinate 268,493,000, forward strand.
TGAGTCTTCACTCCATCTGAGACATTGTTGGGCCCTGAAGATCTTAAAATTCTGGCAACCTTCTATAGAGAGATAACATCTTTCAGATAGGCCTTGACCGGTTGATCCGTGGCATGGCCCCTGTAGATGTTGTTTGGGAATTTGTGCAATGTAAAGGTCCATCTTACTAGCTAGTGGTGGGGTAGTTATATATTGATTATATTTATCTCCTGCTCCTTCTCCAGCAAGCTCAAGGCAACATGCATGGCTTTCCCTCTCCCTCATAGGTCAGACTGAGAGAGAGTGATTAGCTCAAGGTCACCCAGTGCTGAGTGGGGACTCTTGGACTTCTTGGATGGGATCATCTGAAAAAGAGGTGGATTGGCTCTCCCAACTAATACTAAAATAAGAAGTAAGAGCTAAGTAAGAAATACTGTAGGAAGTAAGATCTGTGATGCCAGCCACACTGCCTAGGGAAAAGGTAGCTATCCCTCCCCATGTGTTCTCACTTTCTCTCTTTTCTTCTTCTTCCTCTTCTTCCATTCCCTCTTCCTCTTGTTCTTCCTCTTTCTTCTTCTTCTTCTCCTCTTCCTCCTCCTCCTGTCCTCCTCCTCTTCATGCCAGCGTGTCATTTTTTTCCTGTAGTTGACGGATCTGTTGTTTTCACTCTATTCTGCCTGTCCTTCCGGATGGATTTATGGCCTGTTATGAACTAACTATTGATATATTTTTATGGTGCCTTTTTTTTTTAAAGTCACTTTGAAAAGGCAAGTTAACATAAATAGAGCGTGTCTGGCAGGCCCAGAGGGTAGTGTCTTTGTAGCTGAGCTTTTAACATTTCTTTGCCAAGCTGCATCTTAGAGCTCAGCAGCATCTCAGGAGAGTCAGTGCTTTAGGATAAAAGCCAGTTCCAGTCAAGACTTTGCACTCATTCACCTGGACCTGAGCCAGGAACCCACTGCCCATAGATTCCAAGAACAGAAGACACATTTCATAGAGACATGGAAAGTATGACTCAAGACTGCTTTCTCTCACATTTAGTTATTTATTTGATTTGATGTATACCCTGCCTTTCTCTCAAAACGGGACTCAAGCTGCTTACAATGTCGGTTAAAATAGCTAAAACAATATGTGGTACAAAAGTTTTAAAAGTATTAAACAGTCAATCTAATTAAAACCTTGCTTTAAAAATATTTTCTAAAAAAATTAAAAATCCATAAAGAACTTATTACATATTGAAACAACACACTTGTTGCACATCCTTCCACCTCAACCAGTTAAATGCTGAAGGCCATTGTATGTCTCCCTGGTAGATGTTACTGGAGTGACTTTAGGTCTGTGACAGAGCCCTTATTTGGTACATAGGAAGTCAATTTCTGGCATCTCCATTTTTAAAAATGGACCAGGCAGAACCTTTTCTAGAGATCCCAGACAAACTTTCCAGTCAAAGCAGACAATACTGGGCTGACAGTTTGACCTTGTTAAGGCAACTTCCAGTACCAGCCTTGCCATGAGGCGGAATGTAGTGGTTGTCTCAGGTACAAGTGTTGAGAAAGCATGGATCAACAGCCCACCCCCAAGGGGGGGGGAATCCTTTTCCTAAGAAAAATATTTCCAAGCCTTAAATTTTAAACATGCAATCTTCACCCTCATACTCTGAGGAAACTGGTCTATGTCTAGCAGAGACGGCACCATCAAGATTGGTTGGAAACCAATGACATAACTCCTTCCAGAAGTTTTAAAATATTTTCATAATTGATGGTTCTCTTCCTTTTCCTCCTCCTTGGCACAGTTACAAGCAAAACTGTGTAAGAAAACATAACAATGCTTTAAAAATATTTAAGTGTAGCTAGCCCAGCTGAAACATGGTAGGAGGGGGAAATTGGACTACTGTAGGGCTCGTCTAAAGAACGATGCGCTCTTGCAATACAGCTACTAAGGTTTTACCAGGTTCTGCTGGTTGTTGTTATTTCTGTACCTGCTCATTTTATTCTTTTGTGAAGGGACTATTTATACAAATTTATAGGATCTTCTAAAGATACTTAAAACCAGGACATGATTTTCTGAAGTGGTCGAAAAGCCAACATTTCTTCTTTCTGAGTTATTATTATTTTTTAAACTAGAGTTATAATGCAAAAGTGCCATTTTACTGATGCATTATAGCACTAGAACTCATTTTTTCAAAAAAAATAAGAAAGAGGAGGAGAAGGGAAGGATACATTTTTTGTTCTAATATGTCTTAGGACTAAAAAGAAGCCCATTTGGCAGTGGGAATAAAATGTTGCAGCTGATGCCAGAAATTGCCAGGGAACAATCTTGGATAACAAGAAGTGTTGTATGGATATTTATATGTTTTACGTGGTAGAAATATCACATCATCCAGCAATCTCCAAACATATTTGTCCTATTTGGAGGATCCTTGAGCCAGCTTTTGGGATCTTTTTTAAAAATGTCTTTATTTTTACTTTCTGACCAATATGTGTGCAAAATGTATTTCAAAAGGAGAGTGAAGACCAGCTTGAACTGCAAAAGTAGAAGAATTTGCAACAAGTCTTGATTTGCTTATATGTATTATGCACTCTTTTAAAATATATATATTAAAAATACAGATATAAACACTAGAGAACTAAATAATTATTTCTTTATTAAATAATGATTATGAGATTTTTGCTATGGTATTAGCAGATGGACTGCAAACTGTTTTGCAAGATTGGATACATGAAGATCAATGTGGTTTTCTACCCAAAAGACATCTATGAGACAATACAAGATATGTGTTTGATATTTTAGAATATCTAGATAAACACAACATGGAGAAGAGGAACAGATGGAAGCAGTGTCCAACTAACCTGTCTGCTACCTTTGCTGAGTAAATAAAGACTGAATGCATGTGGATATTGAGGCAAAGCCACAAAGCACCTGTCCCCAGTTCCTACCCTCTTGGCCTTCTTCTAGTCCATCAGATGCCACCCAGACCCAATGTTTGTTTTCCATTTATGTTAGCCCAGGAAGTTAAGTTACCAGACAATGGGCAGACTCACTGATGAATGGAAAAGAAAGGGAAAAGATTTACTGCTGTGGGTGGGTTGGCCAAGGGGCATGCATTCATTGCTTTAGAAGCCGCTCTCATTGTTCTGATTTTTCAACAGCCAAGAAGGCATGTACAGACAAAGAAAAAGAAAAAGGAATGGATTACCAGTTTATTATGGCCAGGAGATTGGGGGGAGGGGGATTGAGATGTGTAGAACAGAATAAACAAAAGTGTCCGGACCCCTCTTTGATAGTCTGTATCTATGCTTTCCTTAGATCCTGGGTTGATATATGCCATTTTCTAACAGAGAGAGAGAAGGTATCTTGTTGGGCTTCTCATTGTTTTGACATAATTGATGAAGTATATTTTGGAAGCACTGGGGGCCATTCTGCATGATCAAAGAAAGCAAGCTTCAATTGCATTCTAGGCTTAATACACATCTCTTTCAAGAGACAATAGAACTATATATCATCCCTGAGGTAATGGAAATGGAGTGGATAGTCTTGTTACAGGGAGCAGGGGGTATCTTTGTTCCAGAGATCATGTTCATAAATGGGGAGGAAATGGGCACAAGTACTTGAAAGATTACATCCTGTAAAGAATGAATTGAATAGACAAATGATAGACAGATAACAATCTTTATGAAGACATGGAGCAAAATGGGGATGGGGGAGAAGAACACTGCTGCTATGAGAACTTGTATTTTTAACCATGACAAGAATATACCCTCTAACATTTCACAGATTAAAACTGAGACACATATTGTCAATCAGCATCAGAGTGCAGTCAATTTGGGAATCCTTTTGAGCAAAAAGATACAGCTAGGAGATACTGCAGCAGCTTGCTTTTTCCAAAGCCTACCAGGAAGCGGAAAACTGTCCTCTCCTGTTCTGCCCACCCTGCTGAGTTAACTGAGTACAAACTACTTTTGCACTTTGAAGTCAGTTTGCAACAGTGGAAGTAATCTGAGGACAAGGAGGGAAAGTTAGAGGAGGAGAGAGAAACCAGGACTCTTTAAAAGCAAGTGAGAAAGTGGGACAACAGAGGATTACGGTAATTGGGACTGTCCCTGCAGGAGCTCTCCTGTATTTACATGGTATAGCAGAGGAGAACTTGTAGCAATTATGCCCCCCAGCATTTGTGAAACTATTACAATCAACAGCTATAACCAGCTCCTTTTGTTGGATTTCTTAGAGCTGCAGCAGGAAGCAAGATGGCGACAAGCTTGTTTTCTGCTGCTCCAGAGACTAGGACCCAGAACAATGGGTGCAAGCTCCAGGAAAAGAGATTCCACCTTAACATTAGGAGTGACTTCCTGATAGTGAGGGCTGTTTGACAGTGGAACACACTCCCTCGGAGTGTAGTGGAGTCTCCTTCCTTGGAGGTCTTTAAGCAGAGGCTGGATGGCCATTTGTCAGGGATGCTTTAATTGGGAGTTCCTGCATGGCAGGGGGTTGGACTGGATGGCCCTTGTGGTCTCTTCCAACTCGATAATTCTATGATTCTATGGGGGGAAGCAGATGGCGCAAAGCGCCATCTTCAGGGCATGGAAGGGGAGGGGCAGCCTCACGCTGGGTGCCCCAACCCCTTCCCAAAGACGTCGTCGGAGCGGCTGGCCCTCCGCATGGCCAGCGCTCCAACGACGCACTTCCGCTGCAGCATCTGCACACACTGCAATGGAAGAGGCGCCGAAGGTGCACCGGACGCCTTTTGCGGCGCACCTTCGGCATCTTGTGGAAGGAACACTATTTTAGCACTCCTTCCTGGAGCAGGGATGCTGCGCCGCAGGGCCGAGGAATGCGGATGCCTCAGCCCCAATCCACAGCTTCCTGGGGCGGCCCCGTGCCACCCGTCTGCTTCCCCCCTATGATTCTATGACAAAGAGGTAGGGAGTATTTGTCTGAGCTCTTTACTTGCCTCTAGTACAACAGAAAATAGTAGTAAGTAGTATTAATTAGTGCCAATATTGTTTAACCTTATCTTAACTGTACTTACCTCAGCTTTTTATTCATTTAATTTTCTTTGAGAAAGCTGGGAGAACTTTTATCTTAGTTTCTCTTAGTTTGGAGGCCTACGATAGAATAAGGGAGGTTGCAGCAAAGTAATCAAGTAATCAAGAAGCAAAAAAGCAAGCAGCAAAGACTCAGGCTGCTCATTACTACAGCTGACTGAACAATTATCTAACAAGAAGAGAGGAGTATATAGTTTGGAAATGGGGAAGAAAAAATGAACAAGAATGAATTCCGGGACACCTCAAACCACCAGAGCCTCAAAACAATTTAAGATTGACCAACTAATCACACAGAAGGAATCTGAAAACAATGTGTAGAATCCTGAAAGTAAGTTTACTCCTATCAAAAATAGATTTTCCTCTTTATATACAGAGCTGATTTCCCAGCCACAGGACCCTTTTGAAGATGAAGGGAAAGATGCCCACTTGGTAACAATGGAAAGTCCCTCCTTCCGCTCTCCCACAGTTGACAGTAAACACATCACAGATGTAGGAAAACAACAATAAACACATTCTCAACATGAGCCCTCACTAGACCTAATGGTCTCTCAGTGCCTATTGATGGCCCACACAGTCATATCTATCTTTGAGAAGGTGGCTAAAATCAATAACCACATTGGAAACTTAGAACATGTCTTTGAAGAATGTATGGATAAGCATAATGAAGAATTAAGAAGAATGGCCCTTAAAGAGGCACCTCATCTTAATCCAAAGGGCATAGTTTTTAAAAGTGGGGAGAGACCTGGGAGACCAATAGGAGATCTAGTTGATAATTGTAAGAGGAGAAAGAAACATCCTCAGTCATCACATTCAAAGTATCATATACAACGAAGAACTTCATCACAACATTCCACAGAGATCCTGTCACAAAACAAGTTATGCTACAGATTACAGCTAATAAAGTTATCCAAAGACATTGGAGCTCCCTAAAACTAATAACACTGTGAGGTTATGAGAATTAACACATTTGCTATTGACATTACCAATGTAGACTGGCTTCCGTACATAAGAGGAAATCAAAGAATTTTATTAACTTTTCAGACTCTCTCTGTGGGATGCAGTGGTTCAAGTGGTTAAGATGCTGACTCTGTTGATTGCAAGATCAGCAGGTTCGTAGTTCGAGGTCCGAGTGCTGCATGATGGGGTAAGCTTACGTCACTAGTCCCAGCTTCTGCCAGCCTAGCAGTTTGAAAGCATGCAAATGCAAGTAGATAAATAGGTACCACTTTGGTGGGAACATAAACAGCATTCTGTGCAATCATGCTGGCCACATGATCACAGAGTAGTCTCTGACAACACTGGCTCTTCAGCTTAGTAATGGAGATGGGCACCGCCCCTTACAGTTAGACACAACTTGACAACCTTGTCAACGGGGAATACCTTTACCTTTTTTCCGACTCCCTCTATTCCAACAATGTTGTTCAAAATGAAAGACTTTCTTGCCTCTCTACAAATAACACTAGTCAGGGTCTTTCATGACCTGGTGGTATACCTGCTTATTCCATGTAATAACATGGACACACCTTCTCCACCTATATAAAACTCTGGTACCACATTTTCCCCAACTGACAACGACTATTACTTAACATCTTCAGCAAGGGGTAAAGAAAGTAGCCATGCTGACCTTGTTAGACTCAACAATGGGAAAAGAGGATCTTGCTAAAACCAAAGGATGCCTGAGAAATGTCAACCAACAGTTAAACCTGGTACAAACAAACATAAACATCAAGCTAAAAATTTTGAAGGCCTGGGTCAGTCTGCTGAGATCATTGCCAGACCGCTATGTGATTTGTGGCAAAACTACACTGCAGAAATAAATGCTAGGGAACATGGGAGCTGTAGTTTGTTGTGTTTAGAAGTGACAGTTTTCCTGCTAAGTACCTGCATGTCATAAACATTTGAATTAAAATTACCATATTGAAATCAAATCTGATGTTTTTTAAATTTTTATTTGGTGTGGTATCAAGTGTCTTATACGGCGAGTATATCCCAAACTCTATATTTTAACTAGAAATCTTGGGGATCGTGGTATACATCCAGTCGTCTTATACACTGGAAAATATGGTATGTTTATTCCACGTGGGTTGGCTCCACTGGTTTTATCAGACAATTACTCCTCCCGAAAATTGATGATAAACAGCATCTTACGTATGTGTGGATTCTCTCAGAAAACCCTAGTACAAATGGGGTATGAAAGGGCAAAATCAGCCTTTAGACAGCATATCTGGGATGGAGAATTACAGAATCCCACAGAGGATCTGGACACACACACACCCTCTTTACCCACGTCTCCCTCATCTCCTATCCACAATAAACTGGAACTCCATTTTTTAGTTGCCTTTTTCCCCCCTTTGCCTCTACCTGCCTTTTTGGCTGTTGTAATTAATTCATTTCCCCAATAACAAAGGCTAGATTATATTATGATTGCAACCTAACAAGAAGTAACTTCCTTCCTTCATTTTGCAGTGTAATTGTGACTTTTTCAGTTACTTTTTGAATTACAAGAAGAAGCCTTATTAACTGGTGGAGGAAGAAACAATATCACATTATCCAGCTGCCAAATTCATGCAATGCTTGGTACTGCTGCATTGTGCTCTGCTGTGAAATTTGAACTGAAGACAACATGAGTGGGAAGCAAGAGTGTAACTACTGTGAGGGGACAAAATGCTGGCATTGCCCTTCCAGGGCCTTGTTCCCACTATGATTTAAAGCAAATTGCCGATCAGGTTATATGACCATTGTTCCCACTGGTTCTGATCCTATTCAGCTTGGCTGCAATCATGATGAAGTGAGGCAAACAAAAAAACCTGCTGTTTCCTGACACTAGTTCTTTGGCAGTTCTTTTGAAAAGAATCAATTCCGAAGTGTGTTCAACAAGTGGGAACGACAGATCTAAATTGGATCATACTGGAGGGGAGGGACTAATGGCAGAGGAGTGTTTGCCATCTCTCCTCAGTTTTGGGGAAATCAGCCATTCCCCCCCCCCCCCCCCCAGCGCTGCCTTGGTACTTGTGGTGTGACTTATGGGAGCATGATAAGTATTTGCAACTACCTGCAATTACGGGTGGACTGCAGCTCAGCGAGGCAAGTAGTTGCAAAATCAATGGATTGCATATCCTGTCAATTATATATATGTATTTCCCAAGCCAGGCTGCTCAAAGGGGAAATGGTGTGCTTGAGCAGCCTAGATTGATGAGGGGCAGAGAAAGGCTCAGTTGCTAAAGTCACCCCACTCAGCACTTGGAATGGCCCCATCCTCACTGTGTTGCTGCTTGTGTCACAAATCGATTTAAATGTAAGTGGGAACGAGCCCCAGATATGAAGCCTGGCCCCTGCAATGAAAGTCTCCTTTTGTCCCCAACTTTTATCATTCCAAAGATTGAAATGTTGAACACTGTTCCCACCTACCTAGAGCTCTTCTATTTGCAGTGTTCAGATTCCCTTCAAAAGTGTCTGCTCCTTTTCTTTGGATGCCAAAACTCTCTAAATGTGCAGTTGATGTTTTACATTACTGCAATGCTAGAAATTAGGGAACTGAGGGATGATTTCATGGGAGGAGAATTTGTATTCTTTGGAAGGGGGTCAATGCCCTCATTTTCCCCTGCCCCATAGGTACACCCCCAATGGCAAGAGACAATATTGTGTGTCATAGGCCACTGGCTTGTTAGCATTCATGCTAACAGACCTGCTTCAGTTATCCCTGAGAAATGCTGTTTCTTTTAAAATTGCAGCTATAGCAATAACTCACTACTGGGGGAGGTCTCAGAACTGTTACTGCAGTCAATAACTTTATAAGAGTAACATCTCAAGGTCTGTGTATTTCCAATGGCAGGTTGTGCCTAAAGTGCTGAGGAAACGTGTCAGTCCTGCACAGGGGAACAAGTACAGATTTATTAGTTGCTGAGATAGATTGTCTGGCATGATTCTAAAACAGATGGATTATTATAATCTAACTTTCTGGTCTCTTGGAGACATGACAGCTAATATGTTGTTTGTGTGAAGTCCAGACACATTCTTGGTTCACACTCCTGCAATTAGAATGACAAGAGTCTTTAAAAAGAGGATACCTTTAACTGTTGTGTAGAGGAGGAAATTTTAGCTGGCAAGCTGCTCCAACACAAACGATCCTTTCTACAGAGTTTCAGAGGGTGTCCCCTTTTGATCTGACCACCCCAATACACATCAGCAAATAGAATAACATGTTCAATGAACAATATTGGATATGGACAGCAGGAACTGCTGGATTTATACAGAGCATACGTGAACCCTGCCTTTCTTCCTATTCCCATTACCTCAACATATCTAAATCCTTTATGAAGGGATTACTCTCAATTAACCTGCTCCTGTTCTTTTAGATTAATCCCATGTACTTTATTCTGAGGTCTGAATGCAGTGGGATGTACTCCTATCCCTAGGACATGTGGTTGGGATTGCAGCCTCATAATTTCCATTTCATATAGTCTTATTCATATACTCCTCCTGCTGTGAGATTAAAGAAAACGTCATTCTTTAGTAGGCTTTTTCTGTGAAAACAATTGGGGATTGCTTTGTATCTTTGAAGCAAGAATGTTTAAAAACTGCTTTGGGACACGCTGGCTGTACTTTTTAAAAGCAGAAAAGTAAATCCCATTTCATGTTCCACAGAGATATCTGCCAAGACTTTTCTCAGTATAAATCACTTGAGTGTTAAGATCCATGCAAACTAGTTCACACTTCTGGGTGAATTATTGCTTTCTATCCCTCCTTGAATGGAGTTATGTATGTTTTCAGTACTGGAGCTAGGAGAGTGCTCCTTCTCTTACTTATTTTGGCAGACAATGCAGCAGTCTGGGAGATGAGTAGTTTTAAAAGCCAAGCTCAGGCACCGTCTCACTTTTAAGCAGGTGTCAGATTATGACATGGTTTTCCCTTCTCATAGTAACTGCTCTGCAGATGTTTTGTTACTTCTAAGGAAAGTGACTAGTCTGGAAACCTAGACACTTGAGACTGCCTTGTTCTTTGCAGTCTGTCAGATTCTTTCCCTGCTGCCCTCACCTGGACTTTTCTTGTATATTTGGCAATACTGTATGTAGTGCACTCCGTTTGGGGGTCCATTCCCCTGCTAAAGTTGCTTTTATCTGCCAAAGCTCAGGGAAATCTCTGGGCTGCTTCAGTTCATCTGAATAAGGAACAAAGCTTTGCAAAAGTGCCGCAAGTCAAGCTTGGGATAAATGGCAAGGCAGGGCATCAAAGAGCGGAAAGCTCTTGGATTCTTGGCACAGAAATGGTCAGGAGCACAGGCTTTGAACTGAAAAAGAAAACACAATACAATGTAGAACTGCTTTGACTTTAAGCAAGCAGCTACAAGAGAACACCCCCTGCCAATACATACCATTCCTGATATATTTTTTTTCAGCAGTTGCCCAGAACATCGCTGACCCATTACTGTAGTCAGCAGCCAACCATGTTGGTAAAGGCTAATGGGAAGTGTTGTTATACATCCATATACTTCATAGCAACTTCTATATTCTATTCATATACATTTCTGTTGGCATCAAGGGCTTAATACTTGTCCACATATTGGTCTGTCTTTACCATTAACGCAGGCTCTTTTTCAGTTGCCCCAGCCACTTCAGGTGCAAAAAATGCTAAAGAGGAAAGGGCTTTTTTGGTGTTGGCACCTAGAGTGTGAGATGTTCTCCTCAGAGAGACTCACGTAACTCATTTCCATGCTAACCAAGGGCATCTTTATTATATCTGGTTCTTTAACCATCTGCAAATCGTTTTTATGTTTCTTTGATTACTTTTTTCTCCGTTGACTGCTTTTAGGCTGCTTCTTTAAACTGTGCAGCTTCAAAGTACTTAAATGTTTTATTGTAATTTTTCTTTCTTTGCAAGCCATACTCAGACATCACATTGAAAGGTGAGATACAAGTCTGTTTAACAAGGTAGATGACAAGATTAAAACTGTTATAAAGGAACCCCATGCCTCATGAAGATAACTAAGATGTATTTAAGTCGTACAAGTGGCCAGCAGGAGCCTGTTAAAATCACCTTCTTTCAACTCTTGACACAACAATAATAGACAGGTTTTCGTCTTCCCATAACACCTTGGAAAAGCCTCAGAACTCTTTATTTCCTGATACCACTTTCCCACAAAAATGATACATGTAAATCTTTCAACAGAGTCTAAGGGGGGTTGCAGACTGCCAGAAATAGTGTGAATTCAGTCCACTTTTAGGGTTAGGGTTAGAGTTAGGGAACCATGGGAACTGTATTTTATTGTGGCATCAGAGTTGTCTGACAGAGAAGGCTCAATGTCTCAGAAAAATAACAGTTCCCATGATTCCCTAGCACTAACCCTAACCCTAAAAGTGGACTGAATTCACACTATTTCTGGCAGTCTGCAACCCCCCTAAATGAGTAACAGAATAGAAATACAAATGTAAATTTACTCCCTCCCAGTTATACAGTTGTAGCTGCATGAGCTTCATGTTCATAAGCTTTCTTGAGTCTCAATACTCAGCTGTCTTCCAGCACGATATTGAGCATATTTACTATATTCATACACTGCAACATTTCACAGATTGAAACTGGGATATATGTGACTTAGCAGCATTAGAGCATGGTCAACGTGGTAAAAAGTGTTAATGAAGAAGAACAGACAAACTAGGAGAGACTGCCACAGTTTACTTTACTGCTTCAGTTTACTGGGAAGGGCAATATTCTGCTGCCTCCTGTCCTTTTGTGCAACTCAGTTGCATGTAAACTACTTTAAAATTTTGAATTCAGTTTGCAACAAAATACTACAAGTTGAAAGGATGAAACTGAGAGGAGGAAAGAAAAAGGGAGTTTTTAAAAGCAGCTGAAAAAGTGGGATTAATTGGAATTGTCCTACCAAAATGGTACAATTGAAAGGTATACATTCAAGCATATGAATATTTGGCCTGGAGTTGTGCCACAAATCTAAAAAAAATCTTCCTCTTTCATTCCTGATCCTGAACACTTGTGGTTCTGGCTGAATCTACATGAGGGCTGTATTCCAGCTCCACCGCATAGTATCTTGCCCTGGTTTGGCCTTTCCTGTTACTACCTATTTTAATATATATTTAAATAAGTTTGGAAAGCCACAGCAGTAGAAGAGGATGTTTCTACTGTGTATATGTGTTCCCTGTTTTCTGTCTGGACATAGGATCTCAGCAGCACCCATGTAACAAAGTGTCATTTTGCTGATGCACAGATGCATGGTAACTCTAAAAAAAATGTTTTTAAAAAAGAAAAAGGAGTGAAGGGTATTTTTTTGATATGTCTCTGAATTAAAAAGAAACCCACTCAAGTATAGGGCCGAACTATTGCAGCTGGTGTCAAGAATTGCCAGAAAATGGTCTGGTACAGCAGAACTTCACGAATTTGGGGAGAAAGAAAACCAAAGAACTAAAGCAAAAGATGCCATAAACTCAAATCACATTTGCCCATTTGGAAGAGCACATTTAATATCTGTGACAAAGAGATGGATGTTATATTCATAGGTCACGCCTTTAAAGTTAACGTTAAAGCCTTTAATGTTAACATCTGCAGCCTTCTCAACACCCAGGTGACAAAGAAGCCTGTAAAATTCAATGTCACATTATATTGAGCATATATAAAAGCCATTAAAGCATAACCTGTCATTTTGGTATTCTTCTGGAAAAGAAGAAAAGCCATGTATTGGAAAGGAAGAGCTGTTCCTTTGCTGAAAACAGAAACTGTTGGAAGATTAAACAGAATTGGTTCCAATTCTTCTGAACACATACTTCTAAAAAGAATTAGACAGTGTATGGAAGCCAAAGAAATGACAATAGCTGTCTTAGGGAGAGGAATCCCAGTTTTAGTAGTACAATTTAGGAATAAGGTAGATAAGGTGGATAATATGAATTGAAATCCCAAGAATCATAATATTTTCAGTATGTGAAATTAAGCACAAACCAACAGAATGTTTGTAGATATTTTATAGAGAAATAGCTTCTATTTTAAATGTTCAAATTAAATATTATATATTATTTGTTTCTTACACTTCTTTTATGTCTACCTTTCTGGATGCAAATCTTTTGAAGGTTAATCATGGGAAATATATATGACTTAATAAAAATAAAGCTACCTTAATCATGGGAAGTATATATAACATATACATAAATCAATGAAATGAACAACACACACACACATACATATACACATACATATCAATAAATATTGACACAATTTTCCTGAAAAAGAAAAAATGTGTTTTATAAGGTGCACACATTTGAAATATGTGTAAAAATACTGTATCATTTTCTCAAATGCACACAAGTGTGCTATTGTCTGTGGTGTGTGTGTGTGTGTGTCCATCGATGCTTTCATCTGAGCTATACACATAAAATTCATACTTGTTTTTCCCTATTAAAATAATTCTACATAATGAGCATGGAAAAGATTTGGGTGTGGGAAAAGAAGGAAGTACACAAAAGAAATAAGGAAGAAGTATCAAAAAGCAGATTTGCTGGATCTGCCCATACCTAGTTATACAGTCAGAGAATGTGTTCGCCTTAATTAGCTTCCAAATAATCATTTTGTATTTGCCATGATGCTCCGTGACACTTTGGAAGATCCTAGAGTGTACAGTATGGTCTAGTACGGAAAATTTACCCTTTCTGGACTATCTCTCCTAGATCCCTGAAAAAGCATGGACAGGAATGGTGACCAGGGGTTTTTGAGAATACTCATACAAAAAAGTAACTTTCCCAAGCTCCAGAACAATGTTAATTCAGTTTGCAAATGACATTGGCAAAGCTTGTTGGGCCACACTGTTAGCTGTCAAGAACAGAGAGTTTTTAAAACTTGTAAACTATTTACCCACAACCACGTTACTGGTAGTAAAGGGATGAAACTCATGGGCAATAGCAGCTGTTTGTATAACACAACATTCTGGCAATGAATGCTGTGGTTGTTGCTGTTTTCACCAGACTGCTCCCTGCCAATCTACCTTGAAGCAGTTGGCAGGAGATCAGAGGTAAAGTCCTGCCAGAACTTTGTGGAATGGACAATTTGCTTTTTTATAACTATGTGAAGCTCCAGAAGCCATGTGGAGGGCGGGGGGGGGGGGGGAGCTTAATCTCTTTTGTTAAAAAATGCAATAGAGAATTGTTCAGCAAAGGCAAGCTATTATTCATCTGAGCCAGGTGCAAACTACTGCCTCAGTGATGAAGACACCATTGTCTGTCCCTTTCACACAATACAATTATAGCACTATGATTCCACTTTAACTGCCATGACACCATCCTATGGATTCCTGGGAGTTATAGTTTTGTGAAGTATTTAAAGTTATCTGCCACAGTACTAGTGCCACACCAAACTACAAATCCCAGGAATCCACAGGTACGTATAATATGAAAGAGAGAGGGAGTAAGTCAGTGTTCAAGGTATAAAGAGATGCAACACTTTTCCACAGCCATTTTCATTGAGCAGTTTTTATTCAGCAGGTGATGTTTATAGGATTAGCCAGCTGTGTGCACACTGATAACATTGACTAAAATCAGTCTCTATTGGCTTTTGGCATGCCACTGTTAAGCCGTCCTGGTCTCTGTCATGTAAATACAGTTCCCACATGCTTTTCTAGTAGAGTCCAGCACCTTTGACTCTGTAAATAAGGCAGATCCCTCAAAAGAGAAGGAGTTGAAAGGGGATATAAAATGATAATGAGCTCATCATATCCCTGATTTTGAATCCAATATGGGGGGAGGGGAGAGAGTAGTCAATTAAAATATTTTTTTAAAGAGCATAATGATGGTAAATAGCGGTTAATTATATAAACTATCACAAAATTAATTCATAGCAACTGTTATTATAACACTTTTGAATATTTTGTAATCTTATATACTCTTAATTCCCTCAAGCTGTAGTGCAAACGTAAAGTTTTGATTAAAAAAACCAGTTCAATAAATCTTGTTGATATTACTTTCCTAGTCACCTGAACACCTGCAGGCACTCTCCCTGTCTTGAACTCTTTTGCCCTCATGTCACCAAGAATGTTTCCTTCCTGTTTAATACAAAATTACTTTCTTTCCCTTTTTTAAAAACTCTCCCATCTTGCTCTTCCCAGTTGGCTCAGGCAAAAGCAAACTGTTGTAGCCCCTCCTAGCTTGTGTGTTCTTCCTCATTAATAACCATTGCCATCTTGATCACACTGTGATGGTGCTTGCCCTTGCGCATTGCTTGGTCACAGATGTCCCAGTTTTTATCTATGAAATGTTGGAGGATATGTGCAAGTCTAAAGCAAAGCAAAGCAGCTTCATTTATATACCGCTTCATATCGCGCTATGGGATGTCTAAGCAGTTTACAACTGTAAGCTTATTGTCTAGTAAAGGATATTGCTGTTCCTCCTCAGTCTTCATATTGCTTGCATGCTCAGACAAAGTTGATGAACAGGCCAGCAACAGCAAGAAGGAAAGGCAGCAAGGCCAGAAGCTCAAGAAGTTGTCAATGGTTCCCCTGTAGTTGAATGGGCCTCAGCAGGTACCCAAAGATATCTATCCCTGATGGCAGATATATTTAGGTTGCAGCTGAATCTGTCCCACTGCAGAGAAGGCACTGGCACTGTAAGTAGCATCAGCACAGCTTGCATAGAGGGTACAGAGGTGAGCGTGAAATATGTGAATTGGGGAGGGCATGGGGAAAGAAAGAAAGAAGGAACTGCTGAGCCCTTTGATGACAGCCTGGCCCTGTGATCTCTGTGTGTCCCTGCTGCATTGTAAAGCAAGCTCATTGGGATGAAAGGTTAATAAATATGCAGCAAAGTATTCTATACTTTACACCTGCTCAGGTACATGCCTTGCCATGCTTCAGTAGGAATATTTACTTGCCATGAGATGTTTTGAACCAGCGTGGTATAGTGATTTGAGTGTTGGACTACAACTCTGGAGACCAGGGTTCAAATCCCTGCTCGGCCATGAAAACCCACTGGATGACCTTGGGCAAGTCACATTCTCTAAGCCTCAGAGGAAGACAAAGGCAAACCACCTCTATACAAACCTTGACAATGAAACCCTATGATAGATTCTCCTCTGGGTTGCCATAAATTGGAAACCAGAGGAAGGAAATTCCAGAACTGGAGTGTGACCACAACAAGGCCATGTTTTAAGTTGCTTGGAAGGATGAGGAAGACAACTTGCCCTCTCGATCCTTGTCCATCATGGCTGGTCGTCCAGGGTGGGGACGCGTTGAGGGTGTTCCTTCGGGACACGATCAACGCGTCCCTCAGGGAGGGCACTGTACCATCTTGTTTGAAGGAGGCGGCAGTTAGGCCACTCCTAAAAAAGCCCTCCCTGGATCCCCTGGACAGAAACAACTATAGACCAGTCTCCTTGCTGCCATTCTTAAGCAAAGTGATCGAGAGGGCAGTTGCCTCCCAGCTCCAAGCTATCTTGGATGAAACCGATTATCTCGATCCATTTCAAACTGGCTTTAGGGCAGGATTTGGAGTTGAGACTGCCATGGTTGCTCTGACTGATGACCTCCGCTTGAGCATCGACAGGGGTAGTGTGACCCTGCTGGTGCTCTTGGATCTCTCAGCGGCCTTTGACACCATAGATCATGCCATTCTCTTGGATCGGCTGAGAGAGTTAGGAATTGGAGGCACTGCTTTGCAGTGGTTCCGTTCCTTCCTCTCTGGCAGATCCTAGAGAGTGAGGCTCGGGGACAGTTGCTCTTCTAAAATAGAGCTTAATTGTGGCGTCCCTCAGGGCGCCATCCTGTCTCCGATGTTATTTAATATTTATATGAAGCAGTTGGGTGAGATCATTCGGAGGCACGGAGCACGGTGTCTTCAGTACGCTGACGACACCCAAATTTACTTCTCCATGACCAAATCATCGTCTCAGACCTCTAATGGCGTCTCTCCTCTCAATGACTGTCTTAGAGCAGTAATGGATTGGATGAGGAAAAACAAATTGAAGTTGAATCCAGACAAAACGGAGGTGCTTATGGTTACAGGTCCGAACCCAGGTTTGGGATTACAGCCCCCAGTCCTGGACGAGGTCACACTCTCCTCCAAGGACCATGTGCGCAGTCTGGGGGTACTCCTTGACTCGTCGCTTCACATGACTAATCAGGTGAATGCGACAGTCAGGAGTGCCTGTTATCAGCTTCGGCTGATACGCCAGCTGCGCCCATACCTGGACAGGAAAGACCTGGAAACTGTGGTGCACGCGCTGGTAACCTCACAACTAGATTACTGCAATGCACTCTACATGGGGCTACCCTTGTGCCTAACCCGGAAACTTCAGTTGGTGCAAAACATGGCAGCCAGATTAATTACCGGTACATCTAGGAGGGAGCACATATCTCCAGTGCTGAAATCCCTCCACTGGCTGCCAATTAGTTTCTGGGCACAGTACAAGGTGTTGGTTTTGACCTTTAAAGCCCTACATGGCCTGGGTCCATCCTATCTTAGGGACCGCCTCCTCCCGTATGATCCCTCCCATGCCCTTCGTTCAGCGGGGGAAAATCTGCTTTTACAACCAAAAGCGAGGCTCATGCAGACTTCCCAAAGGGCATTTTCAGTTACTGCCCCTAAACTGTGGAATGGCCTGCCGGATCAGACACGTCTTATTACATCACTTACTACTTTTAAGAAAGCAGTCAAGACGGAGCTTTTCCGGCAGGCCTTCCCAGAATAACTTTCTATAGGGATATGTATATTGGAGCCACTTATCCCTGGTCTCTCTACCGAGGGAGGCATCTTGTTGTTGTTCCTTTAATATTTTATATTTGTTATATATAGATTTTAATCTTATCAGGTTTAATACTGTTTTAAGAGGGAGGGTAGTGGGTGGAGGGAATAAGAATGTGGATTTTAATTGTTGTATTTTATCTTGCTGTACGCCACCCCGATTGCTCTGCAGAGGGGCGGGTTACAAATAAAATTTATTATTATTATTATTATTATTATTATTATTATTTTAATGTAGTGATAAAATTAGATCAGTGGTCTTTTCCAATCTCCAATGAGAGGACACCATAGCACCACAGTTGGGGCAACACAACAGAAAAGGCTGTCTCCTGCATCGCATATTGCTGCTTGGAGACAGAGGAAGGTTGATCCTGTGAGTTACAGAGGAGGTAGATGGAAATCTTAGATGGGAGAAGGTGTTACAGTAGTTAAATCTCCCCTGTCCAGACTGGACCAGGGTTACATGCCTTACTTAATGGGCACCTGTGTGCTATATATACAACTCAGTAGGACCATAGCAGTAACTATAAAAGAGAAACCACATCTGCATGAAATAGGAGACTGGTCACTAAGGGGGGTTGCAGACTGCCAGAAATAGTGCAAATTGAGTCCACTTTTAGTGTTATGGTTAGTGCTAAGGAATCATGGGAATTTTTTTTTCTGGGACATTGAGCCTTCTCTGTCAGAGAGCTCTGGTGCCACAATAAACTACAGTCTCCATGATTCCCTAATCCTAATCCTAACCCTAAAAGTGGACTCAATTTGCACTATTTCTGGCAGTCTGCAACCCCCCCCCCCCCATGTCTCTCCTGACATATTTTCATTTTACTTTAAAACAAGCACAGGATGTTATGAATTTTATCAGAGCAGTAGCAATCTAATCCAAGGGCAACATAGGTGTTTTACTAGGTTTTATTCATACGACCAAGTATAAAACTATAACGTTCCCTATTTCATTTAGTTTTATAGTTATATTGGTCTTCTTCCTGTGAGTCATCTTGAGAATATTTATACTCCATGGTGGCATGGAAATTGACTAATTTTAAAAAAACTGTGCAGTGAATTGCAGGACCACAAGCTAAACCATCTTAGAATTACAAACCAGAACATGCCAGCTTCTGAGTTCAAGTGCAATGAGGTTTCTGAAACTAAAAAACGCAGAATCAGAAATTATACCCTCCAGATGTCTCCAGCATCTCTGCAAAGTACCAGCTTGGCAGTGGTTACTGTAGCACCTGGCCTCTGTGTTCTGAGGAATATTGTGAGAAATTGTTTTGAACTACAAGTACTCTTCTCAAAGAAAAAGAAATACTGTACAACAGTGGTCCCCAAACTTTTTCAGGCTACCACCCCCTTTCCTCTTGGGTGACAACCCTAACACCCCCTGCATGACTATTTCTTGGTATTAGGTCCACTGTTCTACTGGAGCAGGAGCAGAGGAGAGAAGAGTGAAAGTATCCTAAGCAAGGGAAGCAGCTGCTTTTGGGTAGTTTTGCACATGAAGTAAATGAAATCCTGCTTGCCATGCAACCCCACTGGGTGACCCTGGGCATGTCACACTCTCCTAGCCACAGGGGAAGGCAATGGCACACACCCCTCTGAAGAAACTTCTTCAAGAAAACCCCATGATAGGTTCTTCTTAGAGTCAGTATGAGTCAAAACAACTTGAAGCCACACAACAATTGCTGCTAGTGAGCCCAAGTTACAAAAGGAGCCTGGAGCCCCACAGGTTTGTTTTTGGGGGAAGGAAGGTGAGACTGGAGTGTCTTGGGAAAGTGAAAGAGAGAGGCCCCTCTATGGAAGGAACAACAATGCCCGAATGGGGTGCCTGGCAAAGAGGGTGGGCAGGCAGGCAGGCAAGCTTAGCAGGATTTCCATCTGAGGAAGGAATGGCTGTGTGGCTGCCTGGGTAGCCCATGCCAAGAAATTTCCCTGCAGCTGCCCTCCTCTTTCTCATTCTCCAGGCTTCACCTGGCAAAGGGAGGAAAAGGGGAATAAATGGGGGGGGGGGAGACAGGAAACCCCAAAAGTTGACAGAGCATTGCCAGTATTCAATGCAAGGGGGACCAGAGGAAGAGCCTGCCCCATTCCCTTCCCTTCCCTTCTGCCCTGGCTAGCTGGCTTGAGCTAACTAGCCAAGGCAAAAGGGAAAGAAGGGTGCGTGCGTGGCCCCCCCTTCCATTTTGTCTTGGAACCAGCCAGTGTCTTTCTTACCTGAAAAAGCTTTCCTCCTTGGGCTCCTTGAAGGGCAAATTGAGCAGTTTCTGGGAAAAGGTGAGTATGGCAAGTATTTTGGTGCCCAAAGAGGGAAGTGAGCAAGAGAAGGGGAAGGACAGGGTCCCTTTGCTCTGTTCCAGGGTGAGGCAAAGCTGGAGGAGCCATACTAGGTTTTTTGCCTCTCAGCCTGGACAGACACAGCTTGTTTCCCGTGCAGCTCTCCGTTCAGCCACCCTATGTCCTGTCCCAGAATGGTGACAAAAGAACTTTGTTGCAACTGGGGTTGCCATAATTCTTTTCCACAAAACCTCAGATGCAAGTCTATGAAAGCTTATTTTTTTCACACAGACCCTGTTCTTCCTCTTCTCTTGCTCCTTGTGTAAAAAAATATTGGTCTCAAAGGTGCTACAGGATCCCTTTCCATACTGATATTTCAGACTAACATGACTTATGATTGAATCTGCACTGCAGAATTAATGCAGTTTGACACTGCTTTAACTGCCATAGCCCAATGCTGTGGAATTCTGGGATTTGTAGTTTGTTGTCACACCAGAGCTCCCTGGGAGAGGCTATACAGCTCACAAAGCTACAGGTCCCAGATTTCCATAGAACTGAGCCATGGCAGTTAAAGCAGTATTGAACTGCAGTTTTTCTGTAATGCAAATTAAACCTATGTCTCTGAACTCTAGCCACTTGTAAGAGAACTTATCAAAGGTGGGTTTCCCCTCCTCCCACTTCTATGAGAGGAAGGGAGGGAGAAAGGCTCCCAAATAGCTATGAGACTAAGAGGGACTCCTACTCTAGGAATCATATCCAGGGGTTGCCATGCTGGGCAGCCCATACAGCAAAGCACAATAACATCCAAAATCCACAAAACAGTGCTACCTTTATTGACCAACCAAAATGCACAAAATAGATGAAACAAGTTTTTGAAGCTCAATTGTCTTCTTCATTGGGCAAAGGTATAAAAAAATCAAACAGGAGAAAGATATCACTGTTTTGTGGATTTTGGATGTTATTGTTTGCTGTGTGGCCAATACAGCTACTCCTGGATATGCTTTCTAGATTTCAGGATACTGCATTTTAGACACAACAGGAGAATCTTAAACAAGAACAAACAAAGGGCTGAGGTTTAACTTTTTGAGGTCTTTACCTCCGATAAAAGTCAAACTTTTTTTAAAAAAAAAATGGGACTGCATTTGATGTGTTTTAAGCAGAATTTAAAAGTTTTTTTCAGATGCAACAACACAGAGACTTCTTGAGAAATTAAATATTACCTGCCAAAGGAGGGGGCAGGTATTTTCACACAGGAGAGAAAAAGAAAGAAGGTTTCTCATTGTGTTGCTAATGGACCTATTTGCAGATTTTATTTCCTGGACTTCACTGTTTGTCTTCCACAGCCCATATGCCCCCCCCTCTTTTTCTAACACACACATTTCTATCAGGGAGGGAAATGGAGGAAAGGACAGCGCCAGCCTATTAACATGCAACTAAGAGGAAAGAGGGGCTCTGGACCTTAAGAAAGGATCCCCCCTTTTTCAAACACACACACAAACATTTCTATGTGGGGGTGGAGCTGTAGGGAAGGGCAGCTCCAGTCTCAAGGAAGCAAAAGTTCAACCATATCACCACACATTTGTTGTTGTTGTTAGCTGCCCTCGAATTGGTTCCAACTCATGGCAACCCTGTAGATGAGACATCTCCAAGAATCCCCATCCTCCACTGTCTTGCTCAGATCCTGCAAGCCCTTGCCCATAGCCCCCCTGATTGAGTCTATCCATCTGGTCTGTGGTCTTCCTCTCTTTCTTCTACCCTCTACCTTTCCTAGGACGTTATCACATGGGGGAAATCTGTTGGTTAATCCACACAAATCCCAAACAAAAACTGAATTTGCGCCTCACAATTTCACACGACGTTGCACAGAAACTGGACAGAAACTGGTACTATCCGAGATCTTTTTAATTTCGGGAGTTTAGAGGAAATGCATTTGCGAAATTACAGTAATTTCGCATTTACTGTAATGTGAAAAGCAAATACGCACGGACAATTCTCTTTTAAAACCTGGAGGAGGGCCAAGAGGAGGAGGAGGAGGGGCCTCAAGGGAGGGAGAGTCCCGGGCTCCTGCCATGCAGGGAAGGCAAGGCAAGGCAAGGCAAGGCAAGGCGAGGGAAGGCAAGGCAAGGCAAGGCGAGGGAAGTTTGGGACGGAGGAGAAGTTTGGCATTTGGAATGGAGGGAAAAAGAGGGGAAAGAAGGCTTCCCTCACAGCAGCTGTGGGTGGATGTGGGTGCAAGTGTGGGCTGTGCTTGTGGAGCAACTTGGCGATCCATCTCACCATGAAGTTCTGCCCTGCAGGTCCTACAAAGGGGAAAGGCTTATGGGGGGGCATGGGAGCTACCACCAGTTTCCCCCTCTCCTGGGCATCATTCAAGGCTCTGACTCTCCCCAGGGAACACCCAGCCCTTCCTTCCTTCCTTCCTTCCTTCCTTCCTTCCTTCCTTCCTTCCCTTTCCTCCTCCTCCTCCTCCTCCTCCTCCTCCTTCCCTGCCAGCTCTGCCTGTGATCCTACCCTCCTTGCTCTTCTCCCCAGCAGCTGACAGCCTCCAACACCAGGAAAGGAGAAAGAGAAAAGGGAGGGTGAGCCATCCCAATTCCTCCCTTGCCTCGGCTTGCCTTGCCTTTCCAGCTTCCTCCTCCTCCTCCTCCTCTGCTCTCTTGAGAAATCCTAACCCCAACGGAAGGGGGTTAGGACCTGTGCAGGAGGACATGACCCCAAATGTAGGACAGTCTGATATTTCCTCCTGGGAAATGCAGGAGCCGCCCTGGAAAAAGGAGGAGTCTGGTCACGAAACACACCCATTTCCAGTACATGTACGGGTTCTTTTCACTTGTGTATGAAAGTTAAAAACGTCTTTTTTTCACTTTTAGCTTAATTCCGTTATTACTGTAATTACGTGTGAAAAGCTTTTGTGCAATTAAGCTCTTTTTTCGCTTTCTTTTTGGGATGCTTCATTTCCACTTTATTATCTCTTTAACAACGAAACTGGCCCACGTGTGATAACGTCCCTAGTATTATTGTTTTTTCTAGTGATCTGTGCCTTCTCATAATGTGGCCACAGTAAGATAGTCTCAACTTGATCATCTTAGCTTCCAAGGAGAGCCCTGGTCTGATCTGTTCAAGAACCCATTTGTTTGTCTTCTTGGCTGTCTGTGGTATCCTAAGCACTCTTCTCCAGCACCACATTCCAAATGAGTTGATTTTCTTTCTGTCTGCTTCCTTCACTCTCCAGCTCTCACATCCATACGTGGTAATTGGGAATACAATGGCCTGAATGATTCTGACTTTAGTGCTCAGTTGTATGTCTTTGCTCTTCAGTATCTTTTCCACTTCTTTCATAGCTGCCCTTCCTATTCCTAGTAAAAAGCCTCTTCGTTGCTCCAAACCTCTGCTTGCCTCCTTTTCCATCCCGCTCTGGGCTCTGGGTCTGGCACGCCTGTGCAATACCACCCAAAGTCTCAAGGGTGGGATCTGGATGAATTGTTTTCTCTTGTTTTCATTCCTTCCTACAAGAATCTGAGACCTGCTGCTTTTCAAAGACTTCAATCTGGGACTTTTACAGTTTTTCAGCAGCAATGGCAATCCTACTTGAAACCCCCATCCCCACAATTCCCTGCTGCTCCCTTTTTTCCTCTCAGCACCCCCTGCTGGACTTTTCCCCCTCAGTGCCCCCCTGGAGCTTTCCAATGCCCCCAGGGGGGTGCTACCACCCACTTTGGGAACCACTGCGCACAGTCATGTATGGAGCTGCATAATATGACATTCTGCATAAAAGTGGACTGCTCACACAGGAGAATTTTTTTAAATGTAAGTTTTCCCACTGAGACATTGGAATAAGGAATGAAATAGGATAACTCCTCAAAGGCTGGAAGCAATAGTTACTTACAGGCCTCCTGACAGAAACTATGGTGATCCTTATGCTGAAAGACAGAGGTGGGATGCATTTTGAACAGAAATAATTACTGATTCAAATGAGGAACACTTGAGGGATTGTTTTAAAAAAACAACCCACCAACAACCCAGTTTATGAAGGGAATAAGGTGGAAGGTTATTATTATTAGTATTAGTATTATTACCCATAAACTTCATGCCTTGGGTCTGACTGACCCCAGTTTTAGCCATAGTCCACACTTTACATGTCTAAAAATAGCAATTTAAGGGGCTGGCACAAACAAGCCCTTCATTTCATCATTTAAGCATGTCTTGATGCTTGAGTTTTATGGCATCTCCAAAACTGGAAGGGTGAAGAAGTATGCATCCCATGTTCCCCAGCCTTATCAGGCCTGCTATGAAGTGGTGGGACTTGTTTTCTCCTTTATTTATTTATTATTTTGCAATCTATTATGTATGTATGTGAGAGTTCTTAAGGCTTTCCCCAGGCCCCCCCTCCCCTCTATTAATGTTTTCAGAGAAGTGAAACTGTCCCAATTTAAGAAAAAGAGTCCCAGTTCATCCTCTGTCATCCCACTTTTCGGCAGCTTTTAAAAGTCCCAGTTTCTCTCTTCTCCTCCCACTCAGCATACTTTGGTTGCTGCACATTGAATTCAAAGTGCAAAAGTAGTTTGCACTCAATTAACTTGGGGGGTGGGGGGGGGGAGAGAGAGAGAGAGAGAGAAGAGGAAGGGACAGAATGTTGCCCTTCCAAGCAGACTTAGGTAAAAGTAAAGTGCCACAGTCTCTCCTAGCTTGTGTGTTCTTCATCATTAGTAACTGTTGCCATCTTGCCTACACTTTGATGTTTCTTGGCCAAGTGCCTCAGGGTTTTCATTTGTTAAATGTTGGGAGAGTTTGCACCAGTAATAATAATAATTTTTATTTATATTTCCTGCCTCTCCCTACCGATTGAGGCGGGATTTACACAATTAAATGAATACAATATGCAAAATACAAACAATACAATAGTAAAATCAAACAACATGGTTGAGGGACTCTCTCACAGTTTGAGAGAACTTAAGCAGTGGCATGAATTGTCAGAACCAAAGACCTGGTACTCTAGTTCCTCCTTGTGTTGGGGACAACAGAGGGCTTCTCATTTGCTCAGTATGAGCAATGGGGTTTGTATGGATAAATTTATTTTCCACTAGGCTGTTAAAGCTGTCAGGAGGGTAAAAATGCTTTAAAAGGTAATGTGAGTGACTTGGAAAGAATGTACAGTGGCTAGAATTTGTGTGTGTGTTGTTTTCCACGTCATATTAATAACATTCATATTTCAGAGATATAGCTTTAGAGAGGCTGAAAGATGCTTTTAAAAGTTCTATATGTGGAAAAAATACTGGTGTGCATATGTCATATAATAGTATAAGATCTATTTTTAAAATGCCCACTGATGAGATAGTTGATCATCAGAAGCAAGCCACCTCCATGCTTCTGGCGTTCTTAAGAAACATACCATGTCAAGGCAGAAAACTATCAATAGACTGTGTAAGCTAATGGGGAGGGGGGAGGGGGATGTAGCATCTTTCTGCCTTTCAGGCAGGAAGAAAAAACCCTAAAAGCAAAAGTAAAAAGAACCTGTTTATGGGAGACGAACAACATCAAAGCACTTGAATTAAGGAGCCCCTTGAGGGACAAATGAGTTATGAAATTTGACTCTGAATCACATGTGATTCAGTTTCCAGAAACTTGTCCTTAATTTTCCAATGTATGCAAGCTGGGAATTCTCACAGCAAACAGAAATGAAGACCTTGACCTGTTTACACTACTGAGGCCTTGATGGAGGCTTACTCATCTGTCTCCCTCTTAGGGCCTCTACGGACCAGCCCAAAGGGCCGGCCTAGAGGCAGGGATGGGGAGGGACAGCCTCACGCTGGGCACCCCATGTTAAAATAATGTTGTAGGAGTGTTGAAAACAGTCCTTTAAAACCAAACATCCAAACCTGGAACTTTCAGCAAAGCTTCTTTATTGTAAAAGAACAAAAGCAAAAAACAAATAATAATAATAACATTTCTACTTTAGCCAAAGTTGGCTAAGCAGGAATAAAATCTATCTGCTACATGATTCAAGATGTGTTAGTAGCATTACCAAAAGAATGGTTTTATTAGTTCATTATAGCTCAAAAGCCAAAAAGCAAGTGAGTAGCTTTCTGATTCTCAGCCCTCAGTCCCACAAGACTCCACCTTTCTGGGTGTAACCTTTACAAGCTGATTGGGTGATATTACGTGACGTGTACTAGTCCAACCCTTAATTACAATAACAAATCATGTGACTACATTTCCCATAACAAAAATGTGTTTACATAAACCATAATATAAACAAACCTTCTTTCCCATAGAATGGAGTCCTGTTAGCCTCCTGTTTTGGCTAAATCACACCTGGGACTGATAAACTGTGAATCTAGCTCTCAGAAAAACAACTTTTCACAGCATGGAAAAATACAGACACACATCTTTTACATTTCAACATTTTTAACATTGACTCTATATCCCATTTAAACCTAACAATCCCCTCCTGAAATGTAAGATGTGTGTATGTTGTACACTAAACTAACCCTGTTGTAAAACTAACTTAGCTCAATGGCTAGGCCTAGACTTAAGACATGCCAAGTAGACGTGACATCTGTTCGTGTCTATCAATGGTCAATGCCTTTGTCAAGATGTCTGCTTGATTATGAATTGACTCAATGTATTGCAGACTCACAATTCCCTTCTGTACCATTTCTCTGACATTCTGATACCTCACACCAATGTACTTTGTTCTGCACTTCATGTTCTCAGCTTCAGCCATAGCAATGCATGTCTGAGAATCCTCATTTATCATCACTGGATCAGCACATTTTTCATTCAGATCTTTCAACAACTGTCTAATCCATTCAATCTCATTAACTAACTCAGATAAGGCCCCGAATTCTGCTTCTCCTGTACTTTGTGCTATGTATCTCTGTTTTCTACTTCTCCAAACAATTGCACTTTCTCCAAATTTAATCAACAATCCTGTCACTGACTTTCTATCCTGTAGCTCAGAAGCAAACGAACTGTCAACAAAACATTCAAGACCAGCTCGACTGTTTTGCAACTTTAATTTCCTGTCTATGTTACCCTTCAAATACCTCAACAAATGCTTCACTGCTGTCCAATCTTCCACTGTAGGACAATTTGCCTTTCTTCCAAGCATGCCCACGGCAAAACAAATGTCAGGCCTCGTGTTATTAGCAATAAACATCAAACTTCCCACAAAGCTCCTATACATTTCTGAATTTTCAAACTCCTTAGTCCCTTCACTATTCACATAACCAACAGACATTGGACTTTTCACTGTTTTTGCATCCTGCAATCCACACTTTTCAATCAAACTCTGAATTTTTCTCTGTTGACTCAACAAACAACTCCCATCTTCACACCATTCAACATCTATTCCTAGATAAGACCTCAAAACTCCAAGATCTTTGACACTAAATTTCTGTGACAATTCCTTCCTAACTGCCTGAATTTCTTGCTTTGAATTTGCTGCTACACACAAGTCATCTACATAAATCACCAAGACCACATCTCCTTTTGTGTAAACACATGCATCAGCTACACTGCGTCTGTAACCTAGCTTTACCAACTCTTCATGAATGCAAAGATTCCAGCTTCTGGCACTCTGCTTCAAACCATACAATGCTTTCTTCAACTTGTACACCTTGTTATCACCATTCTGTTGAAAACCCAAAGGTTGTTCCATGAAAACAGTTTCATCAAGACTTGCATTCAAGTATGCAGTCTCAAAATCAAAATGATGCACTATCTGGCCTTTCCTTGCAGCTAAAGCCAACACCAACCTCAAACTCTCAGGCTTTGCTGTTGGAGAAAAAGTTTTGTCATAATTCTCAAACCTCTGTTGTGCAAATCCTTTAGCTACCAATCTGGCCTTGTATCTCTGACTACCATCCGGCATCAGCTTTCTTTTGTAAACCCATTTGCAACCTATCACCTTGTGATTTGTAGGCCTGTCAACAATTTCAAACACCTTTTTATCTACCAAAGACTTGAATTCCTGTTCCATTGCAGACTCCCATTTCTGCTTCTCTTCATCACAACACTCCTGTACTTCCTTGTAACTTTCAGGCTCCTCTACCATAACTACACAAGCCTTAGCTTCCTGCACTTTAAAACGATCTGGAGGTTTCCTAACTCTAGTAGTCCTCCTCAAAACTATGGTCCTTGTTCTTCCTTCATCATCCTCAGTGTCTGTACTTGAAGCTTCTCTGTCTGTGTGTCTCTTTGTTTCTGTCATTCTAGGTGCAGGTGGACGTGTGTGTGACAACTTGTCTGATGTGCTAGCCTCACCATCTGAAGAATCTGTTTCTTGGTTCACTGCCCCTCCATTTCTGGCAGGTGGTGGTGTCTGTGTTTCTAACTGACCTAGTCTGAAAAACACCTCTTTGTTTGAATGAATGTTTTCCCACCCAGAATGTTTCTCAAAGTTTGCGCTCCTGGAAAAAAGAATCTGATTTCCACCCAGGTAAAACCTGTAACTGTTTCCTGTGTAACCCACAAACATCAAACGTCTCCATTTGGGCTGACCTTTCTTTCTGAAAGCTGCAAGTATGTACACATTTGCATACTGCCCAAACACTCTAAGATATTTCAAATTGGGTGGTCTCTTGAAAAGCATGTGGTAAGGAGTATTCTGCACAGCTGAATTCCAAGTGCGGTTTGTCAGGTAATTAGCTGTGAGAATAGCCTCCCCCCAAAGATGCTCTGGAGCATTGGCATCAAGCATCATACAATCTTTTATTTGCTTCAGAATGGCTATTTTTCGTTCGGCCAGACCATCTTCAGCCGCACAAGATGGGTTAGTAGTAAAATGTCTAATTCCCATTTTTCTTAGCCAATTAGTCAAATGAGTAGCCAAGAATTCTCCTCCTCTATCTGTGACCAAAGTTCCCACTTTGTAGTTAAACTGTCTCTCTATCATGTTCACCCATTCTTTGAACTTCTCCCCTGCTTCACCCTTTTCTTTCAAAAGAATCACATAAGAAAACCTTGTGAAGCGATCCACAATCACCATGAAGTATTTAC
Organism: Phrynosoma blainvillii; assembly: GCA_026167975.1. Classification (NCBI taxonomy): domain Eukaryota; kingdom Metazoa; phylum Chordata; class Lepidosauria; order Squamata; family Phrynosomatidae; genus Phrynosoma; species Phrynosoma blainvillii. The sequence goes on from JANUYF010000004.1 coordinate 268,522,020, forward strand.
ACCCTCCCTGAGAGTGGGGGGTCAATTGGCCCAGCAAGATCACAGTGCAGAAATTGAAATGGTCTCTGGGCTCTAAGTTTTGTTCTTTTTGCCACAGGATAAGCCATCAGCTTAATACTGCTGCAAACTGAACACTCCAAGTGGTTTGAGCATGGTGACATTTTAAACTCAGGACAAACCTGCTTCAATTTCAAAAGATTTGGAAAACCAGCATGACCCATCACTCTGTGAAAATAATGAATGCAATTTTCATGCAAAGGCTTATTTTGTGCGACTGCACAGCTTTCTCTGTCTATCATGTGGTACAGCTTGTCTTTCTTAATGGCTTTAGCACAAAATTCACCATCTTTAAAGATTAAACATTCATCCCCCTCAAAATTCACTTTGTACCCATCTGAGGTCAAAGCTGACACACTAACTAAACAATTTTGCAATGTAGGTACATACAAGACATCATCAAAATTGGTACCAAAACTTGGAATGCAAACAGTTCCCATTTCTTCAATTTTTGGCCCTTGTCCATCTGCCAAAGCAACAGAAAAAACATTAGCTGGTTTTCTACTCTGGAACAGTTCAATTTTGTTTGCCATGTGGGTGGAAGCTCCACTGTCCAAAAGCCATACTGTGTGTGGCTGAATTTGGGGCACACCATCTCGGCTTTGAATTGTGGCAACAAATCCCTGGTTAGCACTGTGTTTCTTTTGTCCACCAGGGGACGTGGCTGCTGCTGCTGCTGTGACTGCTGCTGTTGTTGGTGCTGCCCCCTTCTGGTATCTGCAATTAATTTTCTGCAGTCCTTTCTTAAATGTCCAAATTTTTTACAATAGAAGCACATTTTTCCCTTTGAAATTGCAGCTTTTTCAGTTTGCATCTCTTTCGGAGTTCCCTCTGGGACATTGTGAGGCTTTGTAGTTGCAGACCCCTGCTTTCGTTGCTCTGCCTCAAACCTCCTCCTTTCAGTTTCTTGTAAAATTCTCTCACAGACCAATTCCATAGTTAATTGAGCCGCAGGCAATGCTTGCAATCCTAACAGTATATTATCATATGATTCATTGAGGGAACCCAGGAGAATGTAAATTCTGAGGGTTTCATCTAGGGCAATGTCCCTTGCTTGAACCTGGGCAAACAAATCTCTCATTTTATGAACATGAGTCTCTGCAGAATCTTTGTCTCCCATTTTACATGAAAACAATCGCTTTGCCCAAATCATCTTTGCTAGATCAGAAGAGGACTGATGAATTCTAGCCAAAGTGTCCCATATTTCTTTTGCTGAAGTAAAATCTTTTACAAGATTTAATTGTCCCTCAGATAAGAGGAGTAGGAGGGTGGCTACAGCTCGAGAATTTCGGTCTTGGTCAGCTGCAGACGGAGCAGCCCCCAACCCAGCCTGCACAGATTGCCACAAACCCTCCCTTATCAAAAGAGATCTCGCATAAACATTCCAGGATACATAATTTTCCGTGTTTAGCTTTGGAAACCGGGCTTGTTCCATCATTAATTAATTTTAAAATAGTCCAGCACAAGTCTTAAAATTGACGGCCCCTTCCGGGTGCCTTCCTCCAGGACTCTGCCTCTTTAAACTGCAGCTTTTCACAGCCTCCGGCTAATTTGCTGCTTTTCTTGCTGCTTTACAGCTTTGAGACAGCTTTGAAACAGTCCATTTAAACTAATTGCCTTGAGATAAGGGAGGTTTTCTACTTACAGTCCTCTGTGGAGCTTATGCCATAAATCAGACGTGAAAAATCCAGGCTCCTGCCTCCGCGGCTCCCGGCTGTAGAGCTGCTGCCATAAATCAAGCCTGGAATTCCAGCCCGTCTGTTTGCTGCCTCCTCCTAGCCTTCCGCGGGTCCCCGCTGGCCAGGACAGGAAAAAAGTTGCTTTTTAAAGTCCAGGTTCTGCAGCAGAGGTGTCGTGGATCAGAACCATCCCTCTGGTACCACATGTTAAAATAATGTTGTAGGAGTGTTGAAAACAGTCCTTTAAAACCAAACATCCAAACCTGGAACTTTCAGCAAAGCTTCTTTATTGTAAAAGAACAAAAGCAAAAAACAAATAATAATAATAACATTTCTACTTTAGCCAAAGTTGGCTAAGCAGGAATAAAATCTATCTGCTACATGATTCAAGATGTGTTAGTAGCATTACCAAAAGAATGGTTTTATTAGTTCATTATAGTTCAAAAGCCAAAAAGCAAGTGAGTAGCTTTCTGATTCTCAGCCCTCAGTCCCACAAGACTCCACCTTTCTGGGTGTAACCTTTACAAGCTGATTGGGTGATATTACGTGACGTGTACTAGTCCAACCCTTAATTACAATAACAAATCATGTGACTACATTTCCCATAACAAAAATGTGTTTACATAAACCATAATATAAACAAACCTTCTTTCCCATAGAATGGAGTCCTGTTAGCCTCCTGTTTTGGCTAAATCACACCTGGGACTGATAAACTGTGAATCTAGCTCTCAGAAAAACAACTTTTCACAGCATGGAAAAATACAGACACACATCTTTTACATTTCAACATTTTTAACATTGACTCTATATCCCATTTAAACCTAACACCCCAACCCCACACTGAGGACATCATAACACCGTTCGCCGTTATGCATGGTGTGCGATGTAAAGACATCCTTCTGGCGCAGCGTCCTGATGCGCTACACTGGAAGGGGCACTAAAGAGCTGCACGGCGGCTCTTAGGAGCCCTTTTGCCGGCTCTGAAAGGAGCGGCATTTTGCCGCTCTTTTCCAGGCTGGCAAATGGAAGAATCGGGTCCGCTGCATGTGGTAGCAGTGGCCCCGATCCTCTGCTTCCCAGAGCAGCCCAGGGCCACCCGTCTGCTTCCCCCCATAGTTCTTAGTGAAGCACCAATACAGAATTGCAGATTGGAAAAAGAAAATGATTGAAGTCTACAGGGATTCCATTTTCCTCTTGAAAATTCCAATTTTGTAGTTCATTGGCTTTGAGCTTTTGAAGGTGCATTAGACAGTAGGAAAAAAAGCAGGAATTGTATAGTGTCCTGACCACCCCGCTGCCTAATAATCTTTGTGAGCTGATGGAGGTGATCTGAGATTCAGTGAGGACCACTGAGCTGCCTCAGGTTCTCAGCTGCCCCAGAAAAGGCAGCTTCAATATAAATGTCAACATGCTGAGAGAGACATCATAGTGCCATAACCATACCCTCCAATGTTTCACAGATGAGAACCTGGACAGACATGGACAAGCAATATCACAGTGTGTTCAAGATGGCAAAAATGATTAACGAGGAATAACATATATGCTAAGAGAACCTTCAGCCATTTGCTTTTGTCTGAGCCTACTGGAAAAGACAAGATTTCACCTCTTCCTCCTCAACTCTCATTCCTGCTGAGTTAACTGAATACAAACTACTGTTTCACTTTACCAAAGTGGGATAGTTGGAGGGTATGCATGACACTACAACAAGCCTGGGATTGCTGCTTTGTAAGCAGCCAAAAACCTGTCAGGTTACACTCTTGATCTTTTGTTCCTAGCTGAACAATTCTGAGGTGGGAATATCTTCTTTGACTTACAGATAATTTCCTATTGAAGTCTAGCTTTGATATTGTTTCTGCCCTCTGTAGAGTGAGGAGCATCTTTACTTACCTCAGAGACTGATAGAATCTGAATGCTTTGACAAGGTTCCTCTCAATTCTAAAATGTACTGCTAGAAGTCTGTTCTTTGGCTCATAGTAGGATACCTACAGAGTTCCTTCTTTCCAGTGCCTAGGTTAGGGGTTGAAGTGGCCTCAGTATGCAAATGGAATCCAACTCTACCTCTCATTTTCATCTGAATAAGGTGAGTTAGTGGAACCATTGAACCAGTGTCTGGAATAGGTGATAGACTGAATGAGTACAAGTTGAAAAGAAAATAATCTTGTCAAGATGGAAGTGCTGTGAATAATTTATTTTTCTGTTCCAAAAAATGTTCAGGTTGTGCTAAATAGGATGGATATTCTGAAATATCAGGTTCATAGTCTGGAAGTTTTTTTAGATCTGGTGCAGAGTACGGTACTTTTCATCAGCTGAGTCTGTTGTATTTAGCCGCAGCCTCTCCCAGATAGCCTGGCCATGAGAATCCATGCTTTGGCAACACCTAGGGTTGACTACTGCAATACATTATACACAAGGCTTCCTTTGAAGGCTGCCCAGAAATGGGAGTTAGTTCAGAATATAGAATTGGAAGATAACCCAAGGTCTATCCAGTCCAACTCCCTGCCATGCAGAAATACACAATCAAAGCACCCCCAACAGATGGCCATCCAGCCTCTGTTTAAAAATCTCCAAAGAACCTCCAACAAGGAGCATGTTCCTCTGTCGAACAGCTCTTACTGTCAAGAAGTTCTTCCTAATGTTGAGGTGGAATCTCTTTTCCTGTAGTTTGAGGTACTATAAGGTACTGAATTTAGGGGAGAAAAATGAAATGCATAGATATAGGATGAGGGACACCTGTTTCAATGAGACTACAAGTGAAAAGGATCTAGGAGTCCTAGTAGACTACAAGCTGAACATGAGTCAACAGTGTGATGTGGCAGCTAAAAAAGCCAATGCAATTCTAGGCTGCATGAATAGAAGTATAGTGTCTAGATCAAGGGAAGTAATAGTGCCACTCTATTCTGCTTTGGTCAGACCTCACCTGGAATACTGTATCCAATTCTGGGCACACCATTCAAAAAGGATGTTGACAAGCTGCAGCGTGTCCAAAGAAGGACAACCAAAATGGTGAAGGGTCTGGAAACCATGTCCTATGGGGAGCGTCTTAAGGAGCTCGGTATGTTTAGCCTGGAGAAGAGAAGATTAAGAAATGATATGATAGCCTTGTTTAAATATTTGAAGGGATGTCATATTGAGGATGGAGCAAGTTTTCTGCTGCTCCAGAGAATAGAACCTGCAACAATGGATGCAAGTTACAGGAAAAGAGATTCCACCTCAACATTAGAAGGAACTTCCTGATAGTAAGAGCTGTTTACAATGGAACAAACTCCCTCGGAGTACAGTGGAGTCTCCTTCTTTCGAGATCTTTAAACCAAGGCTGGATGGCCATATGTCAGGATGCTTGAATTGAGAGTTCCTGCATGGCAGGGGGTTGGACTGGGTGGCCCTTGTGGTCTCTTCCAACTCTATGATTCTATGATTCTATGACTCCATTGGTCTGGATCCTGTTCTCTGGAGCTGCAGAAAACAAACTTGCTCCATCTTCAATAAGACATCCTTTCAAATATTTAAACAGGGCTATATCAGTGCACATCAGTCCATGCTAGAAATTGTGTGCATTCTATGGGCGTTTTAAATTGTTTTCCCTACAAACTAACATAGCTTTCCATAGCCAGAGGTTCTTTTGACTGTGCAGAAAATATTCTCTTACATTTGGGTGGCCAAATCTCACTGCCAAACAGATAGTTATGGGACCACACAAGGTCAATATTACTGGGAATGATGCCCATCAGTTCTTTAGCTGGATGCTATTGATAGTCACATGAATTGGGGATGCAGTTCACCACACCCCTTATTTTTCATGTCTCGATTTACCACACTCCATGTTTTTCTGTTGGTTCATTTTGCAGTTACTGCTGCCTTGTTGAAAAAAGATGCACTTTTTGCCATGATTATTGTGGATCAAGCCTTCCTATCTATTATTTTATTCCCACTTTCCTGTAGTACTGGAACCTCCCCCTCATTTGAAAAATAACCCAAATATTTTCCAATAAATTATCATCTTGTAATATTTCACCACTCTCAAACTGCATCATAGCCTGGACACTTTGTAACCCTCAAATATGGCAGCTGCAAAATTGCTGAAAAAAATTATCTCTGCATTTCAAGTTCCTTTGTCTGTATACTGCATCAGATCTAATGGGTGCACTTTCTTTTCTTTCTTTCTTTCTTTCTTTCTTTCTTTCTTTCTTTCTGGAGGAAGATATATCTGCATACAGGAAACGGGGAAATTATTCCAGGGCAGCACTGTGACAGAAAAGAGATGTGATAAGGAATGACACAGGAGTTTAAATCCCATGTGGAAACAGGGCTTTAAATTAAACAAAACCTGCAAAAGCGGGTGTTTTTTCAGACGAAGTCGCTGTTAAAAGGAGGTTAATCCAAACGGAAATTAGACAAAAACTGCTTCTTTTTACTTTCGGAAGATCCCAAAAGTAAAAAGAAGCAGTTTTTGTCTAATTTCTGTTCGGATTAATCTTCTTTTAACTGCGCTAGAGTTTATCACATGGGGAAATCCCGTTGATAAATTGCTTCCGCTTTTGCGGGTTTTTTCCAATTTAAAGCAGCATTTCTGCATTGGACTCCCCGTGTGATAAACACCACAGAGAGGTTTTGACAATTTGTTTTATTTGTAATATCTAGCTCCCATCTCATGGACAGATGACCTTGTGGTCTCACAATAGAGCTGAAAGCAGTTACAACAAAACCAAACAAAACCCCACCAACATTATATATCACCAAGGCATAAAGCACTGTCCTGGCTGCGAGACTTTCAGGATCTGGCTCCACATTTGTGGAATAGTCTTCCTTTACAACTTTGGCTGGAGGATCTGATCAACTTTTGTAAAGAGATGAAAACCTCCCTCTTCAATTTGCCGGATTAAGTCGCTTAGCATGCCTAAGGTGGACAAGATGGGTAACAACTGATGAGGATTTTGTTTGTTTTTGTTTTTAGCATATTAGTATATTATTTTAGTATTTTAGTAATTTATAGTGTGGTGTTTTATCACTCATTTTTGATTGTATATATTCTGATGTACCACCCTTTGGGGGAAAGGGAATTATAAATAAACATCATTATTATGAAGGCTATACTGAGATTGTGCAGTGTAAATCTCTACACAGGAGATGGGTGCAGGGTAAATCCGAGAGCCAGTGTGCTCTAGTGGTTTGAGTGTTGGTCTAAGACACCAGGAGACCAGAGTTCAAATCCTTGCTCAGCCAGATAAATCTACCAGATGACTTTGGACAAGTCATGCCAGTCTTAGAAGAAGGAAATGGCAAATCTCCTCTGAAAAATCTTTCCAAGAAAACCCCACGATTAAATTAAATGTGCATGTGCATCCTTCTGTAATGTGTATACATGCATAATTAATTCTACTTCTTCAATCTTGAACTCTATGTGGCCTTTTCATCTTTGACAAAAAAGGTCCAATTGCTCCACAGGGGAAGTTACACATGTGTCAGACACTGAAAAGATTCCAGCCTTTATATCATAAAAACAGTACGTATATAATTTGTTAGTAAGACCAGCACATGAGAAATGGGACAAAACATATATAAAACAAAAACAGTTAATTAAAGGTTCTAAAATACTGTGAAATGCTATTAAAAGCTAAATATATTCTGAGAGTTAGGATTCAGGACTTGTGCCATAAAGGTTTTCCTTAACTCTCACGCACACCTTTGTTGCCAACAGAAATGTGGGATGGGTAATAGAGGAGGAGTGATATAGCAGCCAAAACTCTCCTCAAAGCAACAGAAAAGCAAGAAGTATGGAAATTGTATATTAAATGTAACAACATTACTAACCTATAACTTGTCCCATGGGGACTGGGGGTGGGATGAGTTATAATGATGTTACTATTAAAAATCAATGTAATAGCTAGGGGAAATGTTACCTATCTTTAGTTCGAGCAGTAGCCGTTGTCATTTTAAAGTTGTGGAGGTTTTTGTAAGCAATTTAAAAGCAATGTACTTCTAATGACAAATGCAACAAATTATTTTTGCCAGACAAGCATTAATGTCATACTTGAAATGAATTCTTATGAATGAGAGGAAGGAATGCTCCAGACTCTGAAGGGACAGGTTCAACTTTCTTCTATTGGTACATGAGCCAAAAGGAAAGTAAATCCTCTCTATCTTTAAAAATTACAATATTTACTCCCATCCCTATCAGGTAGCAGCCATTTGTTGTTGTTAATTGCTCCAAGTCAACTTATGATAACCTCATGAATGGGAGACCTCCAAGTCACCTTGGCATTAACAATCATGCTCCAGTCTTGCAATCCCAGAGCTGTGGCTTCCTTGATTGAGCCTATCCACCTGCAATGTGGTCTTCCTCCTTTCCTACTATCTTCCACTTTACCAAACATTATTGCCTTTTCTAATGAGTCATGTCTTCTCATAAGTCCAAAGTACAAGTCTCAATTTAGCCATCTTGGCTTCTAGGAAGAGTTCAGGCTTGATTTGTTCTTGGACCCATTTATTAGTCTTTTTAGTGGCTGATGGTAGACAAAGAACTCTCCTCCAACCCTACATTTCAGATGAAGTGATTATCTTTAAGCAGAGGTTGGATGGCCATCTGTTAGGGATGCTTTGATTGGGAATTCCTGCATGGCAGGGGGGTTGGACTGGATGGCCCTTGTGGTCTCTTCCAACTCTATGATTCTATGATTCTATGATTCTTCCTATCAGCTTCCTTCACTGTCACCTCTGGCTCTAACTCACCACCTTGTTATGCAGCAGAGCTGACCAGCTTTGATCAGTGGTTGATGCTTCTTTCCCAAGCAGCAGAGTTTCAGAGAATAGGCTGAAGACCCTGACAAACTCTCCAAGCCTTCTCACTCTTCTTCCTGAGATGTCTCCAAACTTCTCCAGGATTCTTCTGGTTCTTGTATCTTCCCTCAAGACACCAGACAACTCAGTAGTCTTATATAAAAGATCTACTTTATTCTACTATATATAAATACTATATGCCCTACAAATCACAATCTCTACTCCACCAAAATACTCCACACTACACCACAATATGCATTGGCAAACATTGCACTTATAGCCATTGTTAGTCACCACCCACTAGTCAGTTTCCACCCAGTGGGCGTGTACATTCATTTTGATTGGCTTACATAGATCATCCCATACTTAAGACCAACCCAAGTATTTCATCATTTTACCTTGACTACTTAATGAATCTCAGGTGTTTGCAATCTATAACAGGTGTTTTCAATATACACTCTATAACTTTGTCCTTGGCTCTCAAGGCTTCCAAATTACATTATCCTTTTCACCTGTGTAGCTTCATGATTGTTCCTGCTTAGTCACTGTGACTATCACATACATATTTTATTTCTATTACTGTATGTCCCATGTTGCATTTTCCTTAACATCTATGATTCTTCCTATCAGCTTCCTTCACTGTCAAGCTTTCACAACCATTCACAAAAATCAGAAGTACGATAGCATCAACAATCCTGATTTAGCATTCAATTTTATTGTTAAAAAGCAATGTAAATAGTGGGAACACTGTTACATATTTTTAGTGTATTGACTAGTGCTTTTGCATGAGCTGGCAGGCAATGGGTCTCTCCTAGGCTTATATGGACAGTAAAACCCTCTCTGAGCCAACCCAACGTATTTTGTCACCTGAGGCTAAGCAGAAAATGGTGTTCTACCCTTGTGACACCAAATAAAGATACATATAGTACCTAAACCCATGCATTTTATATTGCTGTACCAGAGGCATATGTTCTCACAAACTCTTCTCCTCCCTGTCACTAACAATAAATTAAATAACCAGCTATGTGTCCTTCATGACACCCAAAATCTGCTGCCTTAGGTGGCTGCCCCTTATGCCTGATAGCAGGGCCCAATCTGCATGCTCTTTATCGAGAAAGCCTCATATTCTCCCATGGTTGAGCAAACTCAATGTTCCTTGCTTTCCTTCCCCTTTCCTTTCCTTTGGCCAGAGGCCTTTTCCCCCAGTCTATTTTTTTAAGGATATCACTTTATTTTAATTGCTCCAATGTCTGGTTTCTGTTTTGTTTCCTTTTTGTCTCTCAGTGATTTGAGCATGAACAACATCAGTGAACTGCTCCCTGGTGATTTCCACCACCTGCGCTTTCTAGAAGAACTGTAAGTATATCTACTTTTTGTTTTCCCAAATTGTAAGGCAAGGTGATATTCACAGTGTCAACTGCCAACAAGTGGTACATTTCCAGCCTGTCCTCAACAACCTTGTACTTTCACTTTACCTCTACATTTGTGTTATCTGATCCAGACTGATAGCACTCTATTGCACTCAAAATAGTATCAAGGAGGAAGGTGAGCATACTGCTCAGAGAATAGCCATTCATCACTTTTTAAAATTAAAAGAGATTTGTATTCCCACTAGAGAATGGAAGTTCACAGTGGTGTACCTAGTATTTTTGACATCAGGTGTGGATCACTTTTAATACACCCCTTCCCCATTTCTTCAACAGCCCTTTTCAGGTCTGGAGGATCCAGCTCTGGTGGATCTGTAAAGGGAGATAACTCACTTTTCTGCTTGGCCAGCAGAGCCACTAGATCCAGTAGGCAGCCCAGTCCCACAAGTGGCCACTGGTAAGGTTGGGCTGCTCCTGCCACCCTACAGTTTTTTACGAGTCTGGTGGAGTTGCTGGGCAAGTGAGAGAAGGAGGAGACTGCAGACTGCCAGAGATAGTGCACATTAAATTGAGGCACTGCCCTGGCTCAGTGCTAGGGAGTCATGGGAATTGTATTTTTTTCTGGGACATTGAGCCTTCTCTGTCAGAGAGCTCTGGTGCCACAATAAATTACAGTTCCCATGATTCCCTAGCACTGAGCCAGGGCAGTGCCTCAATTTAATGTGCACTATTTCTGGCAGTCTGCAAAGGCCCTTACTTTCATTCCTGGCCAAGTGACCCACAAGACCTGGAAGGTAGCCCCTTTCTGCCAGCCCACTGGGTAACACACACCCAAGCAGTCACCAGGTGTGGTCTGAATCCCCTGCACTTCCTAGAGATGCCCCTGGGATTTCAGCACCTCCAAGGCACACCACATGGAAAAGAGGGTTGCTACCTCAATTCAATAGAGCTTTTGACTCCTTCTCTTTTGGCTGAGCTATTCCTGTTTGACTTAAGCTGCAAGAATTAGAGCAGTCTGACAACACTTTAATTGCCTATGCCTACTAGAGCTTGTGGGGAGAAACCCCATCAATGTCTGGAGAGTAACATATTCCTCATCCTTGTTCTAAAATAATAAAATATCATGTTTTTTGCAAGAAGGTGATACATTGGTGTGGGACTGGGGGCTATGTCATGTATTGCAAATGATGACAAATACATTATCCCAAATGTATAACATGCAATTATATTCTGAACAGAGCTGCCAATTAAAGATGTACTCACTGATGGAAATCCCATTTTTATAGGAAGAAAATAATTGCATCAACATTCTGGGAAAATGTGATACTCATGCAACCAAAGAGTAATCTAAATGAAAGAACTTCTGGATCTCATTAAATAAATAAGGAACTGTGCATTTATTTCCTGGTGTAAAAAGGAGAGACAGGGTCTCAATATGTGTAAAAATAATTTCTCAAAACAGCCCAACATTTTTGGCCAAAAAAAAATTATGTGGCTTTCTTCAGCTGTTCAAGGAAGAGAAGAAAGGTTGAAGGAGCTGAGCATGTTCAGCCTGGTGAAAAGAAGAATGAGGGGTGACATGACTGTACTCTTTAAACATCTAAAGGTCAGAGTGGAGGGGGCAGGTTTGTTCTCTGCTGTCCCAGAGGATATGTCCGCATCTAATGGTTTTAAGTTATAATAGGGTAGATTTTAGTTGAGTGTTAGAAGGAACTTTTTGACAATAAGAACTGTTGAATGATGGAACCAATGACCTAGAGAGGCAATAGGGTCCTCTTTCTCTGAAGAGGCTGGACAGCTTCCTGCTGGTGATGCTCTAGCTCCATGTGGGCAAACCTATGGTACAGGTGCCATCTCTGGCACACAAAGCCATTTTGAAGGGCATGCAGAAAGATGGAAGGGCAGGGCAAGAGGAGGAACCAGCAGACGCCTGCTCCTCATCTTCCCTCACCCTCCCGACACTTCAACTCCCTCTCCAGAGAAAGTTAAAGGCACAGGAGGGTGGGGAAGAGGAGGAACATATGCATGCCTGTTCCTCCTCTTCCCTCCACCCTCCCAGGCCTTCAGCTGCAGGGGAAGAGGAGGAACAGGCACATGCTGAAGATAGCTGAAGGCCCAGGATGGTGGAGAAGAAAAGGAACAGATGCACCCAGGAGAGCTGAGGGGAAGAGGAGAAATAGGTACGTACCTGTTTGTTAAAGCTCCTGGGTTTTCATGAAAAAGCCCAAAATAGGAGAGATTGTTTAATCTCACCAGCAGTTCAGCAGAATATATGTGAGCAGAAAACTAGGTCCACCTTTGTTCTCCCAGACCCCATGTGTTTCTCCAATAAAGGACTAAGACAAAGTCTTTAGTGAGAGTAAAATAAAAAGTAAATTTACTTACAAATCATGTGCACATTCATATATACAGGTCTAACTTCATGTTGCAAGGAAAATGAGGTAGGAAAAACTTCACATGCTTCTGGAGCAAGTTTCCTCAGCATACTAGGAAACTCATGCTGCTCCAGACAGGAACAAAAGAATAATGGTGATTCCTCTTGGGACAAATGGGAAGGTGTACTCATCAACAGGAAATGGGAAGGGTCACTAGTAGAGCAATAAACTACTATAGGACGTTATCACACGGGGGAAATCTGTTGGTTAATCCACACAAATCCCAAACAAAAACTGAATTTGCACCTCACTATTTCACATGACGTCACACAGAAACTGGTCAGAAACTGGACAGAAACTGGTATTATCCGAGATCTTTTTAATTTCGGGAGTTTAGAGGAAATGCATTTGCGAAATTACAGTAATTTCGCATTTACTGTAATGTGAAAAGCAAATACGCACGGACAATTCTCTTTTAAAACCTGGAGGAGGGCCAAGAGGAGGAGGAGGAGGGGCCTCCAGGGAGGGAGAGTCCCAGGCTCCTGCCATGCAGGGAAGGGAAGGGAAGAGAAGGGAAGGGAAGGCAAGGCAAGGCAAGGCAAGGCAAGGCAAGGCAAGGCAAGGCAAGGCAAGGCAAGGAGAGGGAAGTTTGGCATTTGGGATGGAGGGAAAAGGAGGGGAAAGAAGGCTTCCCTCGCAGCAGCTGTAGGTAGGTGGATGTGGGTGCAAGTGTGGGGTGTGCTTGTGGAGCAACTTGGAGCTCCATCTCACCATGAAGTTCTGCCCTGCAGGTCCTACAAAGGGGAAAGGCTTATGGAGGGGGGGCATGGGAGCTACCTCCACTTTCCCCCTCTCCTGGGCATCATCCAAGGCTCTGGCTCTCCCCAGGGAACACTGAGCCCTTCCTTCCTTCCTTCCTTCCTTTCTTCCTTCCTTCCCTTTCCTCCTCCTCCTCCTCCTCCTTCCTTGCCAGCTCTGCCTGTGATCCTATCCTCCTTGCTCATCTCCCCAGCAGCTGACAGCCTCCAATGCCAGGAAAGGAGAGAGAGAAAAGGGAGGCTGAGCCATCTCAATCCCTCCCTTGCCTCGGCTTGCCTTGCCTTTTCAGCCTCCTCCTCCTCCTCCTCCTTCTCCTCCTCCTCTGCTCTCTTGAAAGGTCCTAACCCCAATGGAAGGGGGTTAGGACCTGTGCAAGAGGACATGACCCCAAATGTAGGACAGTCTGACATCTCCTCCTGGGAAATGCAGGACCCGCCCTGGAAAAAGGAGGAGGCTGGTCACGAAACACACTCATTTCCAGTACATGTTCTTTTCACTTGTGTATGAAAGTTAAAAACGTCTTTTTTCGCTTTTAATTTAATTCCGTTATTACTGTAATTACGTGTGAAAAGCTTTTGCGCAATTAAGCTCTTTTTTCGCTTTCTTTTCGGGATGCTTCATTTCCACTTTATTATCTCTTTAACAACAAAACTGGCCCACGTGTGATAACGTCTATAGACATGAATCTGGATTCCTAGAAGGTTTCAACATGCAAAGTTGCCACTTCAAATGCTGTTCTCATCTTCCCCACCATCCTGGGCCTTCAGCTGTCTTTGGAAGGTGGAAGTCCCACCCCTGGAAGTCCCACACCCGATGCCAGAAAACCTTTAAGTTGGGACACTTGGTCTCTAAAAGGTTTGTCATCACTGCTCTAGCTGGATTTTCTGCACTGAGCAAGGACTCAATGGTCTATGAGGCTCTTCCAATTCTATGATTCTATGAAATACAAAAATATAGGTGTGCATGTAGGTCTCACAGGAAACTGAAGCTGTCGTGGTTCAGCCATATTATCAGAAGGCATATCTCATTTGAAAAGACAATAATGCTAGGAAAGGTAGTGGACAGTAGAAAAAAAGGAAGACCACATGCTAGATGGACTACCACGTACAGAGTGAAACCTCCACATTTGCTGGGATTAAAAGCACAGGACCCCGGTGAAAGTGGAAAAGTGGAAAAACCACTAATTAAAAAAGCTTTCTTTTTTTCCCCCTGAGAGATCACCTCTCTAGGAATCTCTAGGGCAGGGGTTGGCAACCTTTGTTGCCGGGGGGCTGGGAGGGAGGGGAAATGGCGTGGGGGCCAGACAGGTGCGCACGCATGTATATAACGCCCGCCGTTGTGCGCATGTGTGCATGTGTGTGGGCGCCATTTTGGAAGGCCCAATGGCGCCGTCCGTGCACATGCACACGGTGTGGTGGGGCCTTCCAAAATGGCACCCTGCATCGCATGCGCATGCGCGCATGATGCGGGCGCCATTTTGGAAGGCCCCCCGCACCTGCACCATGAGAATTCGCACATCACAGCTGCGGTGGGGCCTTCCCTGGGCCTTGGGAAGGCCCCCCATGCGCTGTGGTGGCAGCGGCGGGACCGGCCACAGGCCGGTGCCAAGGCCTCTGCAGGCCGCACCCCGCCTGCAGGCCATAGGTTGCCGGCCCCTGCTCTAGGGCCTCCAAGGCAACTCTGGTCAACATCTGCTGGAAATTGACCATAGGATTACACTGGAGGACCTACAAATGCCTATAGAGGTGTTCTCTCTAGGAATCTTTAGATCCCCCAGCATTACTTTTGGCAGAGGTTGACCAGAGAATTCCACTGGAAGACCTAGAGATTCCTAGAGAAAACATATTAGTCAAATCCATGAATAATGAAATCAGCAAAAATCAAAGCCACAAATGTGGAGGGCCAACTATATTTCCAAAAATGGCAATAGCAAACTACCTCTGAGTATCTTTGCTTATGAAAACCACTATGAAATTATTGGGATACTGTAAGTCTACAGGCAACTTGAAGACTCATACACACATCATCCTAAACATAATAGCTTGGCATCGGTCAGGGAACTTAGGGAACATGTGAAAAATCTGAACATTATGTCATTTTGCAAAAATAACATTGTTATGCTCTTCTTATCCCAAGTAATATATGGGTAACATTGTTACATGCTCTGAAGTTCTGAATATTTCATGCTAATCTGTATGGAATCTGTCCATCAGTCCAGTACCACCTATTCCAGTTGACAGCAACTCTTCAATAATAATAATAATAATAATAATAATAATAATAATAATAATAAGTTTTATTTATAACCCGCCCCTCTTCTCGGCAATCGGAGCGGCTTACAGCAGGTTAAAAAATACAATAGTTAAAGCATTCCATCATCCCACACACCCCACCCCCACCCCCAAACCCTCCCACCCCTTAAAACTAAATTAAACTATTGTAAAATTAAAATCAATTCAATCGTAAAATACTAAAACCAGTTCGAATACACATCGTAGCAGCCGGAGGGGTAAAATGGCAGATCACTTCCAGTTGCTGGGCAGTTATTCCGGGAAGGCCTGCTGAAAAAGATCTGGCCGCAAGAGTGGTAATAAGATGGATCTCGTCCGGCAGGCCATTCCATAGTCTGGGAGCAGTAGCAGAGAAGGCCCTCTGGGAGGTCTGCGAAAGCCTGGTCTTTATGGGCTGCAGCAGATTCCTCCCAGAGGACTGAAGTGTGCGGGGGTGTCATACAGGGAGAGGCGGTCCCTGAGATAAGATGGCCCCAAGCCATTTAGGGCTTTAAAAGTTAAAACCAACACCTTGTACTGTGCCCGGAAACTAATCGGCAGCCAGTGGAGGGATTTAAGCACCGGTGTTATATGATCCCTCCTAGATGTTCCAGCAATTAACCTGGCTGCCATATTTTGTACCAATTGAAGTTTCCAGGTTAGGCACAAGGGTAGCCGAATTTAGAGCATGTTACAGTAATCCAGACATGAGGTTACCAGAGCGTGTACCACAGTTTCCAGATCCCTCATATCCAGATAAGGGTGCAGTTGGCGTATCAGCCAAAGCTGATAACAGGCACTCCTTACCACCGCATTCACCTGACTAGTCATGTGAAGCGATGAATCTAGGAGCACCCCCAGACTGCGAACACAGTCCTTGGAGGAGGGTGTGACTCCCTCCAGGACTGGAGACTTTATTCCCAGATCTGGTTTCGGGCCCGTCACCGCCAGTACCTCCATTTTGTCTGGATTTAGTTTCAATCTGTTTTTCCTCATCCAATCCATTACCACTCTGAGACAGTCATTAAGAGGAGAGATGCCATCTGAAGTCTGAGCCGATGATCTGGTCATGGAGAAATATATCTGGGTGTCATCAGCGTACTGATGGCACCATGCTCCATGCCTCTGAATGATCTCACCCAGTGGCTTCATATAGATATTAAATAGCATTGGGGACAGGATGGCGTCCTGGGGGACACCACAATTAAGCTCACTTTTTGAAGAGCAACTGTCCCCGAGCCTCACCCTCTGGGATCTACCTGAGAGGAAGGAACGGAACCACTGCAAAGCAGTGCCCCCGATTCCTAACTCTCTCAGGTGATCCAAGAGGATGGCATGGTTTATTGTATCAAAAGCCAAAAACGGAGATCTCAGATCAAGATTGGCATCAAAGGTTGTCATTTTCTGACAGCTGCTGAGACTTTACTCCCAAAATTTCGTTGTGCACCACTCTTGTCATTTGCTCATCCATCTACTTAGAAAACAAATAGTGAAAGCCACAGGGAAAAGCTACAGCCACTGCTGCTTGCTCAGTTGCCTGCTACACTGTTCTGTGGATAGTACTGAAGATGGGAACCAGAGGCAGAGGGCAAGAGTATACACACAAACAGGAATTTTCTGCTGCACAAGGAAGTAAAATAAAATAAAATGATTAAAAATAAGTCCATATATATACTTTGAAAGGATGAGTTAACAATGACTAACATATGTTGTGATTGTGGTGGATGGCTCAATGAAAGCATTAACCCAATGTGTGGCAACTGATGACAACAAATCCCATGCTAAAGATCATTAAGAATTTGTTTATACAAATCTGTGGTGCAACCACATGTGGAATCCTGTGTACATCACTGGTCACTGCATCTCTAAAAGGATTTTGCTGAGTAAGAAGGGATGCCGAAAGGGAAAAATAAAATAATCAAGTGGCTGGAAAAAAACCTCTTCTATATAAGGAAAGCTTATATTGCTTGGGCCTTTTTAATTTAGAAGAAACATAACTAAAAGGGAACATGATAGAGATGTTTAAAAAAAAAACAGCCACAGTGTAAGGAAAGTTCTTTTCCCATAATATTAGAATCTGAAGGCATTTGGTGAAGCCAAATGGTAGAAGATTCAGGACAGACTAAAGGAAGTATTTCTTCACACAGCATGTAATTAAATCATGGAATTTGCTGGCACAAGCTGTAATAACAGCCACCAACAGATGGCTTTAAAGGGGGAATAGACAAATTGATGGAGGATAAGATTGTAATGGCTGCTAATCACGATAACTATATGCTGCCTGCAGTATCAGAGGCAGTATTCCACAAATATCAATTCCTTGGTAACAAGAGTGAAAGAGTTCTCTTTTCCTCATATGCTACTTATGAATTTTCTGTAGACATCTTTCTGGCTGTCATGGGAAACAAGACACTATATTTATTCATTTATTTAGAGTACCTTGCTCTTCAGCCACAAGGGCACTCAGAGCAGCTTACAAAATTTTAATGCTGTACTAGATTGCCCTTTGGTCTGATTCAGCACAGGACTTCTCATGTAATGATGAGACATCTGAACTAGTGAGTCCCATAAAGGGACCATTTTACCATCTTTGTGAGCCAAATCATGCTTTACTTTTCTGACATGGAGACTAATATTAGCATCAAAGAAAGTTTGTAAAACATAATGTGCCTGTTAAAATGTCAGCCAAAAACCATTATATGAATCATCTTCCCAAACCGTAACCATAGAACAAAAGAGAACACTTCAGTTTTCTACCAGAAACACTGATCTTTGTTTCACTGACAAACCCACAAAACTAAGAATCAGTTCATATATATGTACTACATTTGATTTCTCGTCAAAGGTATGAACTGATTGCACCAGAAAATATTTTGCTTTGCATGATTCATGCATACAAGTTATCACCTGATGCTGCATTCATCAAATTATTCCATCTATGAGCCAGCCATAACTCTTTCAGAAGAATCAAAGGGAGCCCTGTGATCCTGCTTCCTTAGATAAATAATGAAATTGTCCTTGAGCAGACTCACCTGAGAGATTTATACACCTTATTTCATAACTGGTAAGACAGCACACTAAAACACACTAAAAGCAAGCTTGTGTTCAGGATGAGAAAACCAGATCCAAATGTTGTCCCACTCTCCTTGGCCTTTGGTTTTGCATTCTGACAATATCTTTCTTTATTATTACAAGTTCAGAGAAGGGTGGCCAAGATGGTAAGGGTCTAGAAAGCATGTCCTTTGAAGAATGGCTGAAGGAACTAGGAATATTTAGCTTGGAAAAGACTGCCAGATGATATGATAGACATTTTTTTATATATAATTAAATTTTATTGTTAAAAAGAAACATACAATTTCATACATGAGTGCTACATCTTTAAATTTGTTACAGGCATGTAGTTGATTTGGTCAATATTTTCTCTTCTGTTTGCATACATATATAATTATATACATATCCAAGTCTTATAATTGTAGCAATACATCATATTTTTTTGGTTACTAAGTTTTCTGATCTCCCATTACCATCCTCCTCATCTTTTCTATCTATCCATTCATCCTCTGCAAGCTCTCTCTCCTTCCCATCCTCTCTTCATTCAATCTTCTTATCCATCTCTTCCCCTTCTTTTTCCTTTCTCTTACCCTTCCTCATTCTTTCTAAAATTTCACAGTCTTCGCAATCCCCCTACCATCTATCTACATCTTCATACCTTCTACTTTCTTATCCTTCTCATAAATTTACTTCCAAACTTTCCCATTCTTACTTACTTCCTCCTTGACTTTCCTGGATTATTAGGTGATATTTGTTGTTCTCCTTATGCCTTGGATTCCATATTTTTCCTAAACCAGTTATGTAACCGGTTATCTCAAAGTATCAAAAACCATAAATTGAAGCTCTAGATAAGTTGTGTGCTTTCCTATTATGTGTTCCATATGTGTATTATCTTTATTTGTTGTTTTGTCTTTACTTAATAGTAGATGTGTTTCTATACGATAGTAATTATTGTAGATTAATTAATAATAACTTTGTATTTCCTAGTATCTTATTCCAGAGTATTTTGCTTTATATTTTTGTTTTATTTGTATATGTATATATTTTGTGAACTATTAATTATTTAACTCCATTAACATTTGGCATAAAGATATGAGTAGATTCATTTGGCAGAATAAGAGGCCAAGAATTAGGCTTAAAATTCTACAAGACACTATAGAAAGCGGAGGACTAGCCCTACCCAACCTAAAACTATATTTAGAAGCTAGTTGTCTCACTTGGATGAGAGAATGGATAACATTGAAAAATGACGAATTACTAGAATTAGAAAGCGATGGATTATGTTACGGATGGCATGCATATTTAGGTTATAACAAAATCAAGGCAAATAAAGCCTTTAACAATCATTGTATTAGACCAGCGGTTCTCAACCTGTGGGTCGTGACCCCGGCGGGGGTCGAATGACCAAAACACAGGGGTTGCCTAAAGCCATCAGAAAATACATATTTCCGATGGCTTTAGCCGCTGAGAAGTCGCATATCATCCGTCCGGGGCCTAAGGGGCGGGGGAAGCGGGGGAATGCTCCACAGTCCATAGCAGCGCATTACATGTGTCCGGCGCTTGCTGATGTCATCAGTGGGTGGACGCAGCAAGCACTGGAGGACAGAAGCCTAGGAGGCAGAGAGGCAAGAAAGCCTACGAGACAGCCTGCTGGTGAAAAAAAGGTTAATAATGTAAAAACAGTACACACACCATACACACAATACTGTGTAAGTGTAAGATGCTTTGTGTGTAATCATTACACAGTACACAAAGCAGCTTACACTTACACAAAGCACCATACATTTACACAGTGTGAACTACATCGGTCTTATACTATAAGAGACCACTTTAAGATGTAGTTCACACTATTCCCCAATGTATAATTATCTCCCATATCTCCCACTATTTTCCCATATTCTGAATGAGGAAACTGCTGAAATCAGCAGTTTCCAGCATTGAATCTGCCTCCTATTGATTTCATTGTGAGTGCGGCGGATTTTGTGGAAGAGAGCTCCCGAGAATCTCGAGTTACCACACAATCTGCTGCAGCCTCCTATTAATTTCAATAAGAAGCAGAGAAATGACAGTTTCCAACACATTTCTTCCTCTACAATTTAAGTCAATGGGAGGCTGCAGCGGATTCCACTCAAATATAGAGTGTGTTGCTTAAATTTTTCCACACTAGGCTTTTTCCTAGCGCGGAAAAATTTAAGCAACATGCTCTATATTTGAGCAGAATTTGCTGCAGCCTCCCATTGACTTGAATAAGAGTTAGAGACATGCGCCAGAACTACATTTCTGCTGTACAGGGGATCTCTCCTCTGCGGAATTCACGGGTCTCCCATTGAAGTAAATGAGATGTGGATTCCACCGCAGAAACCGCTACTTCATAGTGTGAAAGAGCCCTGAAAGATGCCATGCTGTGCAGAAACTGCAGTGTATCCTATGATGTAATTCATACTGTTCTATATAGAAAACTTGCCACTAATCTGGAAAAAAACAGATCCATTAGTTAAGCATGTGAATACGGGCCCCTGGTCATAGTAACAGGTGTGTAATAGAAAACAACACAGGGAATAGTAAATAATAGGAAACTTTAACAAACTCTTTAGACGCGACCATCTTTTATTTTTTTCTTTAGCAAACCGTCTCATGACAATGGATGGTGTAGACAAGAATATAAGGAAAAGAAAATACACTGAGGATTTCTTGCAGTATGGTTTTACCTCAATAATTACAGCAGGAATTGAGAAACCACAATGTGTTATTTGTTGTGAAGTTCTCTCAGCTGAATCTATGAAGCCGAACAAACTAAAATGCCATTTTGATAGCAAGCATCCAAGCTTTGCTGGCAAGGATATTGACTATTTTAGAAGCAAAGCTGATGGACTCAAGAAATCTAGATTTGACACTGGTAGCCAGTACCACAAACACAATGTAGTAACTGTTGAAGTGTCATATTTGGTGGCACTCAGAATCGCCAGAGCTATGAAACCTCACACCATTGCTGAGGATTTACTGTTGCCAGCTGCAAAAGACATAGTTCGAGTGATAATTGGAAATGAATATGTTCAGAAATTGAATGCAATTTCCTTATCTAACGACACTGTCCGCAGAAGAATAGAGGACATGTCTGCCAATATTCTTGATCAGGTGATCCAGGAAATTAAATCTGCACCACTACCAATATTCAGTATCCAGCTTGATGAATCTACAGACGTGGCAAACTGTGCACAGTTATTGGTTTACGCGAGGTATATTAATGATGGCGACTTTAAAGATGAGTTTCTTTTTTGCAAACTGCTTGAAACAACAACAACTGCACATGATGTTTTTGACGCAGTTGGTTCTTTTCTAAAAGCGCATAACATCTCCTGGGAAAAGGTTTATGGTGTTTGCACAGATGGTGCTCCTGCTATGCTAGGATGTCGCTCAGGATTTCAACGTTTGGTACAAAATGAATCGCCAAAAGCAATCAGAACACTCTGTATGATACATCGCCAAATATTAGTGACTAAGACACTGCCGCAAGATTTACAAGAAGTAATGAAAAGCGTCACAACATGTGTCAATTTTGTTAAGTCGAACGCCTTAAACAGTCGGCTGTTTTGGCAACTGTGCAACGAGCTAGATGCGCCAAACAATGCACTGTTACTTCACACTGAAGTCAGATGGTTGTCAAGAGGAAAACGTGTCTTTGAGCTTCGTGATGAACTGAAAACATTTTTTAATCAGAAAGCAAGACCGCAATTCGAAGCACTTTTTAGCGATAAAACTGAGCTGCAGAAAATAGCTTACTTGGTGGACATCTTTGTCATCTTGAATGACTTACATTTATAACTGCAAGGACCAAATGCAACATGCCTCGATTTGTCCGAAAAAATTAGATCATTCCAAATGAAACTTCAGCTTTGGAAAAATAAATTGGATAAAAATAAAATTTACATGTTTCCTACATTATCTGCCTTCTTTGAGGAACATGACATTGAGCCAGACCAAAAAATTATGATGATAACTTCTGTGAAAGAACATCTGCACATGCTTGCAGACAAAATTTCATCATACTTTCCTAATCTACCTGACACCCCATTTGCACTTGCCAGAAGTCCATTCACAGTGAAAGTTGAAGATATTCCAGAGACAGCGCAAGAAGAGTTCATTGACCTAATTAACAATGATGCAGCGAGAACAGATTTTTCTACGATGCCACTGACAAAATTCTGGATTAAGTGTTTACAGTTATATCCTATTCTGTCTGAGACTGTGCTGCGCCTTCTTCTTCCTTTTCCAACAACATATCTTTGCGAAACAGGGTTTTCCAGCTTGATGGTAATCAAGTCTAAATACCAAAGTAGACTTGTTGTGGAAAATGATCTTCGCTGTGCCCTTGCAAAGACTGCCCCAAGAATTTCTGAATTGGTAAGCAAGAAGCAACCACAACCATCTTACTGAATTTGGCAGCATACTGTTGCAAAATATTGCACTGTTGTTTACTGTTGTATTACTGTTATATTTAAACCCATGCTATGCCATGGTGAAATGTTATTTATTTGAAATTGTTGTTATGTTTAAACCCATGCTATGCCATGGTGAAATGTTATTTATTGGAATTAGTAATAAATATTTCTCAACATATAATTAAATATTGTTTTTGTGATTAATCACTATGTTTAAATTATGTTTGATTTGTAGCAATGAGAATACATATCAGGTATTTACATTCCGAATCATGACTATAGCAAAATTACAGTTTTGAAGTAGCCACCAAAAATTTTTTTTAGTTTGGGGTCACCACAACATGAGGAACTGTATTGCGGGGTCATGGCATTAGAAAGGTTGAGAACCACTGTATTAGACAATCACTACTAAAGATTTGGAATAAATATAAAAAGCAAATAATGCCAAAATTTTCTAAATGGTTTTCCCTTCATGAGGCGATTCATAGGAAGGAGATGAGACAAAAAAATAATTGGATAACATATGCCACTTTATTAAGCAAAGACGAATGAGGAAATTATAAAATGAAAACACAAGACAAACTAAAAAAGGAAGGTTTTATAATAGACTGGTTTAAATATAGACAACTATCAGAGTGCTTCAAAATAGATTTGAAAGTCCAGGGAATTGATCTAACTTTGAATAAATTTGATAAAACCTGGATTGGAGATAATAAAAAAATGATAAGGAAATTATACAAAATATTATTAAATTGGGAATTAGAAGAGGAAATAGAGGAAATAGAGAAAACATGATCCAATGGGCAAAGAATTTTGGATACCAAATTGAGTTTGAAAAATGGGAAACTGCTTGGACAAAAAGACTAAAACATACGGCCTCTCAAAACCTTAGAGAAAACTTTTACAAAATTTATTTTCTTTGGTATTTAATCCCAGAAAAAAACAGCTAAAATATATAAATCCGGTAATAATATGTGTTGGAAGTGTGGGAACGAATTAGGCACACTATATCATTGTTTATGGACATGCAAAGTAATTAGAAAATATTGGACCAAAGTTCAATTTAAAGGCTTTAAAGGTAATAATAATAATAATAATAATAATAATTTATTTATATCCCGCCCTCTGGAATTCCAATCTGGGCGGCTTACAGTACTAAAACATATACATATCCATAAAACATATACTATACAACAACCCCCTCCCCCTCCTTAAAACAGTATTAAATCAGAGAAAATTTAAAATAACATTCACATTAATAAAATCAAACTAAAAGCTAAGAAACTAAACCCAGTATATGAGCCCAGCCACAATGATCCTAACCATCTATGATGGGGCCACGCAAGGATCACTGGGGAGGATTATTTGTACCCAAGGCCGGAGTAATTTGTCTGGAAAGGCCTGCCGGAAGAGAACCTTGTACTGTGCCTGGAAACTAATGGACGGCCAGTGGAGTGACTTCAATATTGGTGTAATATGGTCAGTCCTGGTTGTTCCTGTAATCAGCTTGGCTGCCATATTCTGTACCAGTTGAAGTTTCCGGACTTGGCACAAGGGTAGACCCATGTAGAATGCGTTGCAAAAGTCAAGTCTTGAGGTTACCAGAGCGTGTACTAAAGTTTCAAGGTCACCCGGTTCCAGAAAAGGGTGCAGCTGGCATATCAGCTGAAGCTGATAACAGGCGCTCTTGACCTTCACATTCACCTAATTTCTCATCTGAAGCGATGAATCAAGAAGCACCCCCAGACTGCGAACACAGTCCTTCAAGGGGAGCATGAACCCCTCTAGGACTGGAGGTTGCAACCCAATACCTGGTTTAGAGGCCCCTACCGTATGTACCTCCATTTTGTCTGGATTCAAGCTTGTTTTCCTTCATCCAGTCTATTACTGGTAGGGCTTGGACGAGGTGTCCATTATGGTCCCTTCCCAGCCTATGATTCTATGAGATATTCATAACTCAGTTTTCAATTTAGGATCAAAATTCCAAAGTAACTATTAGTAAAACTATTACAAATCAAACAAATTTAATACAACATATTTAAAAAGGAAAAGACCATAATACAGTGGGCCCCTGCTATCCACTGGGGTTTGGTTACAGGACACACACATATACCAAAATCTGTGGAAGCTCAAGTACTATTAAATACAATGGCATAGTGAAATGGTATCACTTATATAAAATGGAAAAACAAGGTTTGATTTGGGAGTTTATATTATTTTTGAATATTTTCAAGCCGTGGATGGTTGAATCCATGGATAAAAATTCTGTGTATACAGAGGGCCAGCTGTATCAGCCTAATAGATATTTGTTTAAAACTATGCAAGCATAAAAGCAGTATTAATGAAGTAATACTTCAGATAAAGCAATAGTTGAAACCTTGGGCTATACAAATCCTGTCAGGTTTCTGTTCTGTTAAGGAAAACCTTGCTGTTGTGTGTCATCAAGTCATTTCTGACCAATGGTGATCCTAAGGTGATCCTATCAGGGGGTTTTCTTGACAGAATTTGTTCAGAGGGAGTTTGCCCTTGCTTTCCTCTGAGCTTGAGAGAGTGTGATTTGCCCAAGAGCACTCAATGGATTTCCATGGCCAAGTAGGGATTCGAACCCTGGTCTTCCAGTGTCCTCCTGCAACATTCAAACCACTACACCAGGGGTCGGCAAGTTCCCCTTACCTGGGGCCGGTACGGGGCTCCCTTGGTCTTCCGCGGGCTGCCATTTTGGAAACTGTGCATGCGCAAATGAGTCGCGGCTGCCATTTTGGAAAACAAAATGGCGGCCACGACATGCATGGCAGCAGTGCAGTGGCAGCGCACACGCGGCAGCAACAGAGGTCGGTGGGGGCCAATCCAAAGACCTCGGGGGGCCAGACCCAGCCTGCTGGCCATAGGTTGCCAACCTCTGCACTACACCATACTGGTTCTTTAAAGAAAACCTATAATACTAAAATTCTTGGACAAACAGAAATTGTTGAACAAACAGAATGAGAAGGTTACCAGGTGCCTGAAAGTTAATCAGAGGGATCCCAGCCAAATTTCCTCAAATAGTGTGCTTAATAATTGAGATGACACCATTCGAAAGACAGAACTCAAGTCAGTTTACAGAAAGAGGAGGTTATAATAGTGCAGTCTTATATCTACCCCACAGTAAATCTCAGTGAGTTACATAGGGCATATTCCTAAGCAAGTATGTATAGGACTGCAACCTAAAATGTCCTGTGAGGCAGAGTGGTGGTGGAGGAGCATCATGAGCTCGTAATGCAACCTTGGAAGCTGAGAAAAATACCCCTAAGTTGTAATGTCCATGTCTCAATTAAATCATCAAAAAGGAATGTAAGAGTAATAATGTCCACATATCACTTAAATAATCAAAAGCACAGGTAAGATAAGGGCAGCCTGAACCTTGATGCAACCCATTTTGAAGAATACGACCCTTGTTCCTCTCTCAAGTGGATAAAAGTTGCCAATTTCTGGAAGCCTGTACAAATGGTAGTCTTGTTATAAAATCTGAAGCTTCCAGAAACCAGGAGTTCCCTTTTCACATTTGGGGGCGTGGTGTGGCCCATAGTGGCCCTGGGGGTGGTAGAAATTGCCCCTAGGCTCTCTCAGACTTTCACCTCTGTGCATATAAATTTGGCTGATGGGAAGAAGCAGCCAGAGTTATGTTTGTGAGAAAGTTGTAGTTTAGCCAAGATACTGGCAGAGGCAGATTTTGCTGATTGATGATAAACACAGGGAATGCAATGGGGGTGGCACCGTGTGCACAGAATGCTATTGTGACTCAGGAGGATACACAAGGCTAAATAGTCTGTGATTAATGATAGGGAACTGAAACCAGTGTTGACAGCTTTGCTGGCAGAGCTGCTTGCCTCTGTTGGCATGTGGTGCAAGCATATGCTTCCGACACACGCCTCAAGCTCCTTCCCCCAAAGAGTAAGGAGAACAAAATAAAATTTCCATGTATATGTCATTATATACATGAAAGTCCCCAGTGCTGACTCCAGAGCTGCTCCTTGCCTTTCAAGTGTAATTCAACTCCTAGCTGTGTGTATCGGAGCACTAGTTCTCATCCACATGCTAGCAAAAAATGCATTTGGTGGGAGTACAAATCCCAGAATCCCCAGCCAGCCTGGCCATTGTCAAAACAGTAATGTCTCCAAGCTCTATGCCTAGCCATATCATAATATTTAAATGTGGCAGCTGCAATCCTGGAATTTAGCTTCTTTAAATCCCCTTTCAGGCCTTCTTTTGACACTGTTTATCAAATTGCACATAAAGGTACAATGGTGTGAATTTGTCCTTTAGGTAAACCAAAATAAAAATAAGCACCAGTTCCAGGAAGAGGAACTGCACACATACATGTAGTGTTTAGATCGAAGGAAGAAATAGTGCCACTCTATTCCGCTTTGGTTGGACCTCACCTGGAATACTGTGACCAGTTCTGAGTACCACAATTCAAGAAGGATGTGGACAAGCTGGAATTTGTCCAAAGGAGGGCAATCAAAATGGTGAAAGGTCTGGAAACCATACTGTATGAGGAACAGCTTTAGGAGCTCAGTATGTTTAGCCTGGAGAAGAGAATGTTAATGGGTGGCATGATAGCCATGTTTAAATATTTGAAGAAATGTCATGTAGAAGATGAGGTGAGGGTTTGTTCTTCTCCAGAGATTAGGACACAAGGCATTGGAATCAAACTACAGGAAAAGAGATTCCACCTAAACATTAGGAAGAATTTCCTGATGGTAAGAGCTGTTTGACAGTGGAATAGGCTGCCTCAGAGTGTGTGGATTCTCCATCTTTGGAAGTTTTTAAACAGAGGCTGGATGGTCATCCATCAAGAGTACTTTGATAGTGTATTCCTACAGAGCAAGGGGTTGGACTGGTTAACAATAGCACTAGCAAGTACATCCTATACCGCTGATCAGTGAACTAGCACTCCCTAAGCAGTTTACAGTGTGTAAGCCAATTCCTCCAACAAGCTGGGTACTCATTTTACTGACCAACAAAAGGATGAAAGGCTGAGTGGACCTTGGAGCCCTCCTCTAGGATCAAACTTACAACATTGTGGTTGCAGTACCAACATTTAACCAATGTGTCACCAGGGCTCCTACAGTATATGGATGACCCTTGTGGTCTCTTTCAACTCTATGAAGGCAGGTTTCAAATATGGTTGGTATATAGAATAGATGATCCTGTATTCATTATATTATCATAAGATTCGTTATGGAACAATTTATCTAAATCTGAAAGAAAAGACTCATATGGGGCAAGAGACATACATGCATAGACAGACAGACACTATCAATCAGAATTTTCCTGGAAATTTTATGTATTACATACTCCTTTCCCTCCTTAGATAGACAGGGACTTCCCTCTATCTGTGTCATTCCATCTAAACAATATGACTCCTGTCACTTGTACTTGGAGGCTGTTTAACAGACTTTCTCTCAGGATTTTAAACAGTCTCCTTTCAGTGCAGTTAACAGTCTCCTCTCAGTCTCAGGTTAAAGTAACAGTCTCCTCTGAGTGAGGGTAACAATATTTCTGCTATATTAATGATAGTGAGATTTCATCTCTTTTCCCAAACCATCACCAGTTAGGATAGGATTTAGGGCCTTTGCAGACTGCCAGAAATAGTGCAAATTGAGTTCACTTTAAGAGTTAGGGTTAGGGAATCATGGGAACTGTAGTTTATTGTGGCACCAGAGCTCTCTGACAGAGAAGGCTCAATGTCTCAGAAAAAAAACCAATTCCCATGATTCCCTAGCACTAACCCTAACCCTAAAAGTGGACCCAATTTGCACTATTTCTGGCAGTCTGCAAAGGCCCTTAGTTTGCTATGTATTTAATTATGAAAGTCATTATTATTTGTTTTTAAACTACAAACTGCATGTTTGTTGTGTGGTTTTGGAGTCTTTATTCTTTAGGAAGGCAGATTTAGAATAAATAGTTTGCTCCACACTAATGCTGTTCTGCTGATGAAAGCTGAACTCTAGCAAATTTAACTTTCATACTTGCATATTTTGGTTTCCCTTTAAAAGGAAGCTTGAGGCGTGTGGGAAACTCAAATTGCACCCCACAAATTTGACTGCTACTGGATATGCAGGGCTTGGAAAATTACTTTTATAGAGTCATTAATTGTGTAACTAGTTACTTTGCCCAACATAAGTAACTAATTAATGCCCTCTTATGTAACTTCCTCTTGTTGATCATTTTTCTGTTTCTCTTTTGACAAAATTCCATTTTTAAAAGAGGAAGAAAATGGCCTAATATTTTTTTGTGGGGGGGAGCCGATCTCCAAAATATCTACCCAAAAGTATTTTAGCTCCAAGAAATAAGTAGGAAACATAGAACTCAGCATTCTCTAAGTCAGGGGTAGGCAACCTTTCTCCTTTAAGGGCTGAAGGACTTCAGCTCCCAGAATCCCAGAAGCTATTGGCCAACATGGGACTATTGGCCAACATGGCTGAGGCTTCTGGGAACTGAAGTCCTTCGGCCCTTAAAGGGGAAAGATTGCCTACCCCTGCTCTAAGTGGTTTACAGTCTGTAAGCCAATTGTCCCAACTAGCTGGGTAGTCATTTTACCAACCAACAAAAGGATGGAAGGCTGAGTCAACCTTGGAGCCCTGGAATCGAAGTCACAACCTTGTGCTTGCAGTACCAGCATGTAACCACTGCACAAGCAGGGTTACGCACACAAAAATAACAATGGGCCTTTGCAGACTGCCAGAAATAGTGCACATTAAATTGAGGCACTGCCCTGGCTCAGTGCTAGGGAATCATGGGAACTGTAATTTATTGTGGCACCAGAGCTCTCTGACAGAGAAGGCTCAATGTCCCAGAAAAAAATACAATTCCCATGACTCCCTAGCACTGAGCCAGGGCAGTGCCTCAATTTAATGTGCACTATTTCTGGCAGTCTGCAAAAGCCCAATGTTAGCAGTTGAGATTTTGTTTTCAAAAGGACTATCATCATGCACTTATCCTCCCCATCCAATACTGTATCACAGCAGTGGTACTCAAATGTTTGACCCTTGGAGACCCCCTCCCTTTACATATACATGTGGATGTTGCTTCCCTCCCCAACTCACCATAGTATATGAATAAAAATATTTTCTTTCTTTAGTGTGCTTATTTTCATTTGCACATTCATGTATATTCACATTTTAACATTTTATAAGGAAATAACATTCTTCAAATTAGAACAGTTATATTTAAGTAAATTCAATATTTAACTCAATACATGTGTAAATTTTACATATAAAAATTTTGGGAAGAAGAGGCGGAGAAGGGATCAGAGCCTCCAAGTCTTGTCCCACTCCTCTTGAGCAACTCTTGCCCCTCCAGGGGTCTCATCCTACCATTTGAGATCCCCCTGTGTTACAGATAATATTGACTTTACTAGTTAGCACTACTTCCAAGTTCTGCATATTTGTTTTCTTTCTTTATTTTATGTTTAAAGTATATCCCATCCCACAAGGGCTCTCAAGAAAATGAACAAATCAACACCAGTTAAAACAATGCAAAGATAAGACATTTTAAAAAACACATTAAAATATTCTTTAAAAACTCCTAAAAGCAACATAAAAATAATCTTAGAATCCAACTTTAAAACAGTTAAAAGAGCAATTTCAGACATTTATTGCCATGCAGAACAGCAGCCTGTTAGCTGCCCACTGGAAACCTGCATCCATACTGCAGAAATAATCCAGGTGTCCCTTTTACCACCATGGCTCAATGATATGGAATTCTGGAATTGCAGTTTTGTGAAACATTTAGCCTTCTTTGTCAAGAGAGTTCTGGCAGGAATCCCAGGAATCCAAAGAATGGAGCCATGACACTTAAAGCAGTATCAAACTGCATTATTTCTGCAGTGCAGACATAGCCTTAAAAGAGATGGGGCCAGCCTAAGTCCCTTGGGTAAGGACTTCCACAATTGAGGTGCTGCTACAGAGAAAGCCCTGTTACATTTATCCATGAATCTAACTTCACAAGATGTTGGGATACACAATAGGTCCTCCTCTGAAGAGCAGTAACCTATCCCTATTATGTAATGTGTATCATTTGGGTGGGTTCTGAAAATATCCAGGCACCTATGAGCATAGAAACATATTGCTGAGCCAGACCAGAGGCTAATCTGATTCTAGATTCATTACCAAAAGTGGTCAGTGAAATGCTGCTGGGAAATCTACAAGAAGAGAGGAAAATATTCAGAGGAATACTGCCCTTGAACATGAAAGCTTTTTTACTGTGACTCATAGACTTTAGCAGATCTTTGCAATTTGTCCAATTATTTTCAGAAGACATTAGTAAAACTCTTTCAGTAGTTAGCTGAACAAATTTATTTGTGATTTCTAACCCTTTCCTAATGGATTTATCTTGGAGACTCCACTATGACCTATGGACATCTCAAATATAAAGCCAGTCCAGGAATGCATCAGTTAATGAAGCAGTTGTGTTTCTGAACATTGCCTCTGTAATAGAAAATTTGATACACAAAACAGAAATAACAGGGGAAAATCGGGGCAGGTTCCTGTAACAGAAAAAAGAAGAGGAGTTAAATATGTTTCAGATTTTTTTTCCTTAAAAACTACTGATATGCAAATATAAAATTAAACAACCATAAGTCTTTGCATAAGAAACAAACCCAAAAATGAATTGAATATTAAAAATTAAACCTTCTAGAGAAGCTTTGAACGCTTTTTCCAAAATGCAGCCATGGATAACTTTTTCTTTTAGAAGCATCCTCTTTTCTCATTATTTCCATTTTGGTGGCCAAATTTATAGGTCCATGTGTTGTTGTTGTTGTTAACATGATGGGTGAGGGAGGTGATGAGGCAAGGTTATCTGGTCTCCCCTTTTCACTCTGTTTTGTTTTTTGTACATACTCAGTAAGGGATCTGGAAGCGGCTGCTGTTTACCTTGCATCTTGTAAGACAACACACACACAGCTATAGTAGAACTGGCCAGAGTAAAATCCTGGTGTTTCCCAGCTCAAGCTTTATTGCATTGTTTGCTGCAGGCACACTACTGTAACCTGACACCAAATGTCTGTGTTTCTTTAGCTCTCCTTCACCACCCTCTGAATGCCAATTTTCCTTTTAAAACTTTATTAATTATTATAATTAACAATTATTTATTATTATTAGCCTCTCAGTCACCTTCCATCAATTGCCCTTTAATTATCTCTGCTTTGTTTTAATAATTGAAATGTACTTTTTTATTGTGGGTGGGAGGGTTTATAGGATATGATGTTTTACTGTATTTTAATGTTGTTTTATTATTGTTAGCCACTTCAATATATTTGGAGAGGCAAGATATAAATAATAATAATAATAATAATAATAATTATTATTATTATTATTATTATTATTATTCTACCTAGTCAGAAGATGAAGAGGTAAAGTGTAGATTATGTAAATTTAAAAATGATTGTAAAAAGGAGCTTTTCTGTCAGAGGATTTGTAAAATGAGGTATGCCTGAAGTTGCTTCTTAGTAGCTAATGCCACCTTCCATGTTTCTTCTAGTATTAGTAGTGAAAGAAGTAACATAGAGTACTAAGAACCAGTGTGGTGTGATGGTTAGAATGCTGGACTAGGACTTTAGAGATCCAGTTGCAAGTCTGTATTGAGACATAAAACTCAATCTCTCTATCTCTCTGCCCCCGAGCTGGTTTACAAGATTGTTGTGAGGATAAAGTGAAGATTTGACAAATGTGTGCTTTCTTGAGCTTATTGCATGCTTCTTTGAGTTCACTGCAGGAAAGGTGAGCTATAAATATGGCAAAACAAAAAAAAGGCTATCATAGCTTTATGTTGTTATGGAAATTATTTCCTCCTGAAATGACCTTTGCTTCCCCTCACAAAGCTGTATCTGATAGACAGGT
The DNA here is from genome assembly GCA_026167975.1 of Phrynosoma blainvillii. Taxonomy (NCBI): domain Eukaryota; kingdom Metazoa; phylum Chordata; class Lepidosauria; order Squamata; family Phrynosomatidae; genus Phrynosoma; species Phrynosoma blainvillii. Next base: position 268,554,735 of record JANUYF010000004.1, read on the forward strand.
GTGGCAAAATACTCCAGGTCATCACAAAAGTCCCTACTGAACTTTCCAGAGATATTATCTTGACCTTCTCTCTTTGTTTATTGCAGGCGCCTATCTGGAAATCAGCTCTCTAGGATCCCAGGGGAAGCATTTTCTGGCCTCTACAATTTAAAGATTTTGTAAGTTACAATTTCTTCATTGTAGCTGCTGCTGCTCTGCTACAATGTTTACTCTAGACATGTATTTGAGTTCTTAGTTTTAGCCCATCAGAGATCTCTGTGTACATGTAATTCCTATGATTTTACTTTATCTTGTGGTGTGTTTATGTCAGGACTTACCTCAGAGACAAAGATAACTATTATCACAAGAATGTTATTATTAAATATTCTTAGTATTCTGGAATATGGGTTCTAGCCAACTTTGTCAAGCTGGCCTGTGGGGATTCCCATCTGAAAAAATGAAAGATGTTCAGTGTTTCTAAATAAATGTTGAGATCCTAATACTTCAGTGGAATTCCATGGTCTCCACTGTTATGAGTGTGGTTGTCTGTCGGATCTTCAGTCAACATATGCCAATTTATTCCCTCTCTTCAGATTTTTTTTTAAAATTTGTGAGTTATTTAACCAAGTTGAACAAAATATTTAAAATTATTTTTATATTCCATCTGAGGCTCCAGTTCCCATTATAAAGTCAGCAGGAGCTGAGACTTATTGATGTCATTCACTACAAGACTGAAACCACTTTAAATGTCAGTTGCAGGAAGATTGAGCATAGAGATATTTCTACTGTTTTTGTGTGCCTTCAAGTCATTTCTGACTTATGGAGACCCTAAGGTAGGGTATTACGGTTTTTCTTGGCAAGGATTGTTCGGAGGGGGTTTGCCTTTGCCTTCCTCACTGTTTGAGAGAGTGTGACTTCCCCAAAGTCACCCAGCAGGTTCCCATGGCTGAGTAGGGATTCAAGCCCTGGTTTCCAGAGTCATAGTCCACTATAAACTACTACAGCATAGTGGCTCATCTCAGACCACTACACCATGCTGGCCTATCTCTTTACTATGCAAAGAAAAAAATCCTCATGCTTCTTGCCATTGGCTTCAATTTTATCCCACATAATTGCTAATGGTAAAAACTCTTGTAATGTCCTGATGCTCGCTCTCGACTGCACTTGTAGCAGTGGCGAAGAGACAACAACATCAGGGGAACCATAGCAGTTCTAGCATGTCTAGCATAGAGGTTAATATGAATTTGTCATGTTCTTTTCTGAAGTGCAAGCTAGCTATTGCAGCACCCAGGAGAGCTCCTAGTGCTCAAACAAATGCTGAGGCCAGAATGAACACTTTTGTACTTCATTCCTGAATCTCCATCTCAGATTCTAGCCCTTCCTTCAAAAAGTAGAAAACCTTAAAGGGCTAGGCCACTCCTCCATTTCTCTGAGAGTCATATTGGGTACACTTTTGGTCCTGGTGTTCTGACTCCAATGGATTGTGGAGGCCTTGGTGATCTCTGTGCTGGCCCAGTGTATCAGGAAGTCACAAATATGGGTTCAAGCTCAAAGGTATTGGAGGGCTCTGATATTAGACTCATGCTTGGCTATCTTTATTTTCACAGTGATACTTGGCCCAGTGCCTCCTTCACTGGCATTATTGCTTCCACAGCCTCTGAGTCCCCAGCTGGGATCCAGTGTGTTGCCAAGAGCCTCTAATATATCATGGGCAGATATTAAGTCCAGCCACCTCATATGGTTTATGCTAATCCAGAATCAGTAAAGTGGCATTGAACTTATGCATCTACAGACCTGCTATCTCTCATTCTTTGTTGTAGCTCTGTCCCTGGTACTTACCCTGCATTGAAACTTATAGAGCAGTCCTCTCAGTACTGATCAGCTGAACTGGAGACTTCTTTCTCTGGTCCCCTGTGATCACCATCATAAGATGGTATTTGTCTCTATTTGTTCATGACATTTCGTCATGAACGGTTCTTGTAGGTGTTTATTTAGGTGCTCAGTTCTTCATCTTCCCTCTTTCCAAGAGATATTTTACAATCCCTTCTCTCCTGCAATAAACATTTCAGTCCTGAGGGCATGTTTGCAACCCAACCGCAATGTGAAATTGCCGTAGCTGACAAAGTTTATATGAAGCAAGCAGGTAGTAACCTGCTCCCAGGATTAGAGAGTGCAGTGCTGTTTACTAGGCCTTCTAAAGAATCCTGCCCTAAATCCCTGGGTTTAGAGATGAGTTGCTGCTTTATCCACAGTCTGCATTAGGCACTGAATCAAAGAAACCAAGAAAACCACAGCAAACCCACCCTGTTTCAACAAGGGCAACTCTATGCTCAGGGAACTCATGGGCTTTGAAAGCCTCTTTTCATCAGTTTACATTGGAGCACTTCCCAGTGAAATAGCTTAAAATGCCAGAGGTATGCAGGTTTTACTGAAACTAAAATAACACCTCCTACAGGTAATAATGGTAGTGACAAAAACTATCACAGGCTTTGGAAAGAACCAGTGCTTATGTCCTAATGCTGGAAGGCATACTATCCAGGGGAATTATAAGGATGGGATATCATGCTGGGAAATCCTCCAAAAGACTCCTGTGGGCAAATGATGGAGAAGAAACCAAGTTTCATTCCATTTGAGGACATATAAATTAGGCATCTGTTTCAACAAAAAAATTAACCAGAGAATGTCAAGAAAGAAGACAGGAGGAAAATCAACTCATTTGAGATGTGGTGCTAGAAATGAGTGCTGAGGATTCCATAGACAGCCAAAAGGACAAACAAAGGTGTCCTAGAGCAGATCAAGCCAGAGATATCCCTAGAAGCCAAGATGACAAGACTTAGACTGTCGTAATTTGGACACATCATGAGAAGGCATGAATCGTTAGAAAAGACAATAATGTTAGGAAAGGTGGAGGGAAGTAGAAAGAGAGGAAGGTCACATGCTAGATGGATGGACTTTATTAAAGTAACCACGAATACGAGTTTGCAGGAGCTAGGCAGAGCAGTAGAGAACGGGGGGGGGGGGGGGGGCTGGAGATGTCACATCCATAGGGTTGCCATGGGTCAAGATCAACGCAAAGGAAGTTAACAACGACAACAAAAGCTTTCACCTCAAGGTGAGAGACTCATCATTTGAAGAATGATAAGTATGTGTAATAATTAACCAAATTTAGTTAATATTTACTAATATTTACTAATATTTGCTAATAATTAATATGCAATAGGGATCATATTTCCAAAGAAATATTTGGATGATCATCAAGGGTTCATATCATTCAAAGAGTCTGAATATCCTTTACCTTGCTTTATGAATGATCAGGATTATTGTGAGATCAACACAGAAAGTGAGATCCTATTTAACAGAAGGGAAAAACTTTGCCAGTCTACTTGTGTGGACAGAGACAATGGTGGTCACAGAAGAAGAAGTTCTAGATATACTGAAATATAGATATATAGATATAGCTAGATGACTTGCAGGCCATCCTGGGTATGTTCTGAAGTATGTTTGAGGTGTGGCATGAGGACAGGGTTGTGCCCATGTCCTGATGTGCTGTATGAATTGAGAAAAGTCTTGCATAAGGGGATATTGGATATCTCTTTACACAGGTGTCTAGTACATTGGCATAAACAGGAATATACCAGTATAATTATCCAAGAGGATTACAGCTAAAATGTGCTATCAAAAGGACTGTATTCTCCTTGTGAGAGTTCATTGCCCAGCTAGGAAAATAAGAAGTTACTTTTTGTTTATGCCCAAGACTCACTGGGGTATGATATGATGGAACTGCAGTGTAGGCCCAGCATGATTATCCTTGGATCAGAAGATGCTGTCATGTTGCTTATGCCGTTTATATTTTTATTATTTCATTTATGCCCCATATGCTGAGCTCAAAGGCTTCTGCAGCAGCTGACATCATATTAAATTATGATTAATTTAAAAAGCTAAAGCCATAATATCTACTGAAACAATAAAGTATGAAATAGCAAGCCAACCTGTAAAATTGCCAGTTTACACACACACACACACACACACACACACATATACTGGAATATTTGTACTTGAAGCCAAAAATTAAAATAATGCCAGTGTTGAAGTGAAGTGGAACATGTTTTTGCAACAATATGGAGGCTGGAGTCAGGAAAATAGCACCCCTTCTCCATTCTAATGTCTGAAACCAACTGCTTCATGGAAAAGCTGGCCTTTTGAAGAGCATACTTATTAGGACTGTAGCCATGCATGCATAATTCATTTATTTATTTTTTCAAGCATTAAAGCCAACTGAGAGATTTTTCTATAAAGAGCCAGTGGGCAATTTGTAAGTCTGTTTATTGTTTGGAGATGCCTATAGCAGCAGCCCTCTGGATGTAACCAACCTCTCCTGCATTGAGCACGAGGTTGGACTCAATGGCCAACAAGGCCCCTTCCAACTCTATAATTCTCTGGATTCTATTATTCTTTGGAACTGTAGAACAGTTAGAGAAACTCAAGGTGAGGCGGTGATGAGCCAGAGACAAATGTCACTGGTGACTTATTAGAATGGAACTTGAAAATCCACCAGGTTGTGTAAGAACTTGTGCTTTCATCAGACCCAAGGTGCTCCAAGCAAAGAATGCCCATTAAAATATTGAAAACTGACCCTAGCTCCAGCATATAACAACCTCTAACAGAGCTCTTCTTTCATTGGGCTGTCCTGCACTTTTGGGTGCTCTTCCCTCACCTATTCACCTTAAATGTGAACAGCAAGGGCTCAAGCTGCCCAGAACCTAGTTTAAATTCAAGAGCTAGCCTTGACACATGTGATATGCAGTATTATGTTTAAAAATTCAAGTTTGAATCCTGCCTAATAGCCAGCTAGCCATCTGTCTTAAAAGTCCTCTTTGTTATTATACTAATTTCTGAACAAGATTATTACTTGGTACTGGAGAAAAGGCACTCCACACATGGCCAGAGGGACTTCTCTTCATTACTAATTCACATCTTCCAGGACTTGTCTTGTTATTGTAAAGAGATTCAAGATGTGCACTCTCAAAATAATAAAATTATTATTAGCCTACTTCTATATATACTGTACATGGGATTCAGAGACAGGCCTTTGGAGTCAGAAAAGGTGATTCCAGATGGGCTTCTACTTTCTAGATTGTAGTGGAATACAATCAGTCAGTATCTCCAAAAACTTCAGAACTGATTCACATAAAGGCAACTATGTAAATAAGACATTGCTTTATGGCTAATGGTTCCTGAGTTCTATCAGTTCAGAGAGGTCTGCAATTACTAGATACTGCTGATCAAATATACACTTCAGCACAAATGAGACAGGTATGTTATAGAAACTTCATTATGACAGTGTGGAAAGTGTTTGGGTTTTTTGTACAATGTTAAGGGGGGAAATTAAAACTGAAGGCCATCAGAATTGCCAAGAAGGGACCAAAAGAAAAGCATATTTATAGACTGTGTTGACTTTATGAGAAGGAAATAGTAAGGAAGAAAGTGGGAAAAGCAGTCCTGAATCCTATTGGTTAGACCCAACTTGAGTAAACCCACTGGATCAGTTGTTGAATGAAGGATCAATACATAGGTAAATCCTATTAATTTAACAGGTCTGTTCTAGTTGGGACTAACAATAGGACTGAGGCTAAAGACTGATTTACACACTGCTGATCTTACTCCATGTCCATTCTGAGCTACATGGATTTATTGGCCCTTGAGACATTTGTCAAGAAACAGCAACTGCAAGCCTAATGTGTTAAATTTTGCAAAAGATGCCTAAATCATAAAATAAAATAGAATAAAATCATTTCCCCAAAGACTCATGTATAGTTGTTTTTGTCTACCACAGCCTTGCCCAACCTGGCTGGCTGGGGAGGATGAAGATTGTAGTCCAATACATGAGAGGGTGGCAGCGTGGAAGATGCCAATCTACTAATTCCTAGAAACCAAAATAACATGATCCAATCATTTGAATGATTCAATAAATCATGAATCACATTCACCAATATTCTTTCTCATTCATTTTAGCAGTAGTGGGACTTAAAATTACATTCATTTCATGTGACCAAAATATTCCTGTCAAACCTTTAGGCTGAACAGTTCCATACAGAACTTCCAGTATAGAAAAAACATTTACATGTGTCCTCCATCATATATAATTTACTCTTCACATACAGCCATGCCATGTCAGTGGTTCACAATGCAAACCTATTCACCCCCATATTTTCAAAGTGCCAGTTTTGAAGGAACCCAGGTGTCTTGATAAACTTGCTGCTGTAGTAATTTTTTCATGTAAACACCCAGTCTGGGGAATATATTGTTTGGAGATGAGTACAACCAGAGAGAATTACCACAGAAAAGTGCAAGCTCATCTCCTAAACTGATGACCAATGTTACCGTAGATGGAATCTTTCGCATGAGAAAAATTATAATGATGTTTGAACAGTGGAGCTGCAGCAGCATCTCTTTAACTAAAGAGGAGCAGAAAGAAAGCGCAGCTCAGGCAGAATGGTAGAGTTAGAGAAGCATGACAACTCTGGGCGTAGGATGAGAATGTTTTTATTACAGAAGGCATGTAAGGAAGGAGTCATTGAGATAGGATTCACAAAGTGCCAGTCAATTAGGCGGGAGAGGCTGCTTCAGATGTGGGGGCTGTGTGGGAAAGCATTCCTAGGACTAAATGAATAGCTTTCCCCAGAAGGCATGGGGAAGCACATGAATCGATGCTGTCTCTTTAAATCCCTCCCTGGAGTGGCGGATGAGCAGCCCTTGATCTATACCTCTCTCCCTTTCATCTTGCTCAATCATTAAAACCAAAGGGAGCGAATAATCACACAGAGGTATTCTCAGAGAGAAGTGATCATCCCCAGAGCCCTGCCCCAGTTCTATTGCACACAAACAAACACACATACACACACACATACCATAACACAGAGAAGAATACCCCTAGTCCCACTGAAGTCCTTCCTGTCATATATGAACCCAAATGCAACAGATGGTACCAGTCATCCAAGAATGGTAGATAGAGACAGCCTGTGTTTCTCAAGGCCCTTTCCTTTGAATCAGGGAGAGTGCAGCTCTGTCTAGGATGAATGTCACTCATCTGAATTGAGGAAAGACCTACTAATAATGACTAACTTGTCTGGAATGAGCTTCAGTTTGTTAATCCTCATCCATTCAGTTCCTGCAGTGAAGCATAGCAGTAGATCCATTAGTGAGCCAGTGTAGTGTATTGATTTGAGTATTGGATTATGATTCTGGAAGACCAGATGTTAAATTGTTAATCAGTCATGGAAATCCACTGTCTAACCCTGGGCAGATCACTTTCTCTCAGCCTAAGAAGAAGGCAATGGCAAACTTCCTCTAAATAAATCTTACCAAGAAAATTGTGAGATTTCCATAAATCAGAGCCAAGTTGAAGGCACAGAAAAACAAGTGAAGCATTGATCTAGCATATCTGTTGCTTTACCAGGAACAGATGCAAAGGAAAAATGGTAACATGAAGGCTTTCCCACATGATCATATCTGACTTCCTGCCTTATTGACTATGATCCACTATCTGGGACATGCCAAACTGGGAAGCAAAACATGGTTTTAAAGCTATTAAACTATTTTTATTTCCTGCAACTCCTGCAACCCACCTTTTGAGGGACATAGAGCAAGAAATTACCAATTTTGTGCAGAAGGGATCATTCTTTTTATCCTTCATGGAATCTCCCATGTTGCTATTAATAAGACTAAAGTTATGCACCATTCCTTTGGTCTTTTGACCAAAAGCCTGCATTGACTTTGTTTCTGGCTTTTTGCCCATCAGATTGAATCATAGACAGAGAACTTGTCAGATGTCCCCCCCCCCATGAATACTTATGACAAAGACATATATTGAAAGTGTCCAGTTACCTGTCAATTTGTTAAATTTATTTGTATTACATGCATTTACCTTCTGGGTGATGATGATGATGATGATGATATCATATGCAACAACTATGGTTTTTATGAATTATAAAAAACACTATATGATGTGAAGTCGTAGGCTTTCATGGCTGGCATCCATAGTTTTTTGTGGGTTTTTCGGGCTGTGTGGCCATGTTCTAGAAGAGTTTCTTTCTGACGTTTCACCAGCATCTGTGGCTAGCATCTTCAGAGACTCTGAAGATGCTAGCCACAGATGCTGGTGAAACGTCAGAAAGAAACTCTTCTAGAACATGGCCACACAGCCCGAAAAACCCACAAAAAACTATATGATGTATTATAGGATGCGGTTATAGCAGGATGTTCCAACAGGTGCTTCTTATATTCTATAGATAACAGATCTCTGAAACTACATTTTTTCTCAGTTTAGATGTTCTTTAATATGAGAAGTGGTCGCTTTTTTGTCCTCTGTTGTTTTTTACAGAGGGGAGAAAGAAAGCCAGCATCCTGCAGACAAGCACAGTCCACGTTGTGCTTCTGGTGTTTACTTGGGTAAATGCAAATGCCTATCATTAGTGTGAACTGTTTACTAAAAGAAGTAAGACTGGCAGGCGACTCCCAGAGTAAACTGCACCATGTCCACTGAACCCTATGATTAGAACCATTGTTCCATAACAAGAGGGAAGAACTGCCTGGCCCCACACAGTGTAACTTGCCTTTTTGTCTGCAATGTCTGTCACTTACTCTGACTGCTCTTCAGATGCTGCAAGAGTATACAGACTCAAAATGAGCCTAAATGTGACACATGATCGATGAGAGGAGAGGAGGAAGAACATGGTAGGGGGAGTGAAGGAAACCCAGAATATTTCAAGAAAGATTTTAGATGCAAAGCCATGAATATGCAGGTAAATTAATAATAAAAATAATGGGAAAATCTCAATCCTTTTTTTTAAACTGAGTTCTAAAAAAAATTGCTGTGTTTCTTGGCTGCAGCCATCTTAGCTAATTCCAGTATAACACAAATGGACAGCCATGGAAGATACATTTCATGTCAGTAAATAGTGGGTTAATTATAACTGACCAGAGGAGTGGTAATGAAAAATCCTTGATAATGCAGGGAGTTCCCTGGGAATACTTCAGGATGGGGATAAACTTCATGTAGACCCCACATACACAACCAATTGGAAAGGATGGGGGGGGGGGGACAGGGATTTTCTGTTTCTTCCAATCCATATGAATAGGCTCTGTGTGAACAGTTTCTGCAAAAACTGGTTATTCTTAGAATTTTTTTCTTCCAGAAATATGACAATTTCTCATGCAATAAGAGCCTACACATTTTGGACTAATGCACAGAAATCAAGAGGTAGAGCCAGTAAGCACAATCATTCTTCCCCTACTCAGCCTTTTGAACTGTCATCTGACAAAAGCTGTGTTCCAGAAAGATAGCTATGTTCATCTGCTGCAGCATGAATTACAAAGAGGTTTCTGGCACCAAGTTGTATTGTGGCAAATTAACTTCTGTAAACTGGACTGCACTGGAGCAGATGCATGAATTTTTATATCACAAAGAATGGCTGGCATCCTGGTAGTGAAACAGGTGCAAGTACAGAGGTACATGCTTTACCTTTGTGCATATCCTTTTTGAATGGGGAGCAAGAAGCTATTCCCTAGCCCACCCTTTCTCAGACTTACATGATGAAGAAACCCCTGAAGGAATTTTCAGGTCTCAGGAAACCCCTGAATAAAAGTTATTAGATCACCACCACCCCCATCACAAACTCTTGCAGAACTCTAGGATTCCAGGGACCCTTGGTTGAAAAACCCTGCTCTAGGCTCTTACACCCTTTCCAAAATCATCACCACTCCTAGCAATTGTGCCAAGTCCCTTGGAACTGCTGCTATAAGGGAGCAAGGAAGGGACAAAGCAACTGGGCAGCAGGAATGGCTTCCCATTCCCCTACAGTCTGAATGAACAATTACAAACAGAAATGATTACTGTAACCATGTAACATTACTGTAATGTTTCTGTAACAGTAATGATTACAAACATGCAAAAGCATGAAGGCTTCCTGAAAAATTCAGTGTTCTCTTTCTAACATAGGGGCTTGTGGCCTCACAAAGGATTCAAGACAAACTGGATCTCAAAGGCAGTAGCTTCTCATCTTGCTAACAGAATTTAAAATTTATTTCCTGGACTGAATTTCGCAGTATTTACAAGGCCAGAAGGAGGAGGGGCCCACCTGCATGAATACCCTTCCATACCATTTGAACTAAGGACAACAACCACAATATCTTCACCAAATGCAGTGCTACAACTAGCATCATCAATTTCGTTTGTTTGTTCCTTTCTCCTTTATCATTTTAAACACCTTTGCCTGATGAAAAAGCCAGTGGGATTTTGAATGCTTGCAACATGTATAATGTGCATTTTGGTTGGCTCAATAAAGGTATCACTCTTTTGTGGATTTTGGATGATACTATACTTTGCTATATGGCGAACACAGCTACCCCTGGATGTGTTTACAAACAGTAGGTTATTTTGCAGAATCTCTTCATTGGCATGCCACCATCTTCAGAGTTATGTGTTTCAAAGCACTGCATGACCCAAGTGGAGTGCATACATTCTTATTGCCAGGAGTTGCATTTACTTGCAATAGATAGAAGCAACTAAAAGGAGTGAGTGTCTTTCATAGGCCATATCTTAATTACTGTCATTAGTAATTACCAGGTTTTTTATTTGTTTCTTTGTTTTGGAGACTGGTAGAAAGACTCAAATCTATGAGAAGGCAATGTCCCTTTTGGAACTAGGGCACAGCACTTGCTTTTATCTTCCAGGTGCACACAATGACCATGGTAATGTGGTAGTTTATTGGTAAAGATGAAGACATGAATCCTATATAGGAGTTGCATCTCTGTTAGTCAACTTATGTATGTGGGAACTAGCCATGGATTCTGCATCCACAGATTCAACTATCCACAGCTTGGAAGTATTCCCCTGTCCCAATCAAACCTTGATTTTGCCATTATGTATAAGGGATACCATTTAGCTACCCCATTGTATATAATGGGACTTGAACATTCACAGATTTTGGTATCCACAGGGGGTACCCCAGTGGATACTAAGGGACCACTGCATATTAGAGATATGCCTTATATTATAACCACTCTCTGTCATATGCTGGTTTTCTATATGCAGGGAACTTGTTAACATGAAGGAACCTCTAAATGTGTGATTCTACATCTGTTACCTGGAATTAACAATTCCAGAATGGCTATACATTGTGATCTTACCAGTGGTGAAGATCAGTTCCAGATATTTTAGGGATATATTTTATGACAGCATAGAGGTAAAACAGAAAACAGCACTCAGGTCCTCTGGGAGGAATTTGCTGCAGCCTATAAAAACTAGGCTGTCTGCAACCGCCCAGAGGGCCTTCTCAGCAAACACTCCCAGACTATGGAATTGCCTGCTGGACAAGATCCATCTTATTACCACCTTAAACAGCTTTAAAAAGGCTGTTAAAATGGATCTCTTCTGGCAGGTCTTTCCTGAATAGATATCCCAGCCGCAAGAGTCAGACCATCTTTCTCTTCCAATTTCTGCTGCAGCTAGTGTTATTGTTGTTTTGGGTTATTGTGACCTATTTTAAGCATGTCTTAGGGGGGAAGCAGACGAGGGCGTCCAGGACACCCTGGGCCGGCGCGCCGCGGGGCCACAGCCTCCGCACCTCGGCGCACTGGCGGCGTCCCTGGAAGGAGCGCTAAATCAGCGCTCCTTCCTCAAGACAGTGAAAGTGCGCCCTAAAAGCGGCGGGCGCACTTTCGCTGTCTTTTCTGCCGCGGCGCATCCGGTCGCCGCGGCGTGAGGTCATCCCCGGAGCGCCGGCCGTAGGCTTTCATGGCCGGCGACTTTGAGGGCGACCTCAGGGAGAGGAAGGGGCGCCACTCGTGCGGCTGCCCCTCCTCTTCCAAGCCTCCAAGACGACTCTATTAGTCGTCTGCCGAGGCCCTTAAATTATTTTTTGTTTAATACTATTATAAGGTGTGGGTGGGTTTTGGGGAGTTGTATCGTACTTTTATTGTACTTTTAATGTTGTAAGCCACCCCGATTGCGTTCGCAGAGGGGCGGGATAAAAATTGTTGTTGGTGGTGGTGGTGAAGTTTCATTGCAGCTGTTGTACAGTGAACCCTTCCCTTCCATGGGGGTTCAGTTCTGGGGGGCAGCACAGATGGCAAAAAGAACCATGGACAGTTACGCCCTATATTATTCAGTTATTCAATGGTGGCAATGTGCATGTGAATATAAAAGGCTCACTGTACAATTATTGTGCAGGTGCAAACTGAAGTTACAGGCATGCTTGGACATAAAATTATAGAGATTTTATTCAGTCTTCAATGAGACTGGCTTCCTCATTGCCACCTAACTTCTGGCTTTCTCACCTTCTATCTCACTTGTGGAAGAGTTCTATGAACAGCACCAAGTGGACTATTCTTCACAGAGCTGGCTGTTTTCTAAATGCTAGGCCAGGGGTAGGCAACCTTTCCCCTTTAAGGGCCGAGGGACTTCAGCTCCCAGAAGCCTCAGCCATGTTGGCCAATAGTCCCATGTTGGCCAATAGCTCCTGGGATTCTGGGAGCTGAAGTCCCTCGGCCCTTAAAGGGGAAAGGTTGCCTACCCCTGTGCTAGGCCCTGGTAATTTCTCAGAGCTTGGTATTTGACATGCAACCAGCTTTAGAGAGTCATTCAAAGCAGTGGCAGGTTTCTGGGCTTTGTAGGTGGTGGTGTTGGGACCAAATTTGCAGTTCCTGCTCTACCACCCAATACTTCCACTTCACTTTTGAGCGTATCCCACAACACTCTTAAAATGGGGCTAGTTCACTTGAACAGCTCTCACTGCCTCCTGTTGAATTTTGGGGTTTGTAGTTCCATGAGGCTTAGAGGCTCTCTGGCTGAATATTCTAAATGCCTCTTCCTAAACTACAAGTTCCAGGAGGCAGCCAGAGCAGTTAAAATGACTTAGTCCTGTTTTAAGAATGTAAAGCGATAGTCTGGTAAGTCTGTTGGTAGGGCTGGCCTCTCTTAGTCCAGTCATGCACAGATGTGTTCCAGATATTAACTTAGATATGGATAAAACATAAAGAAGTGCTGCCAGGGAATGCTGAGAAACCCTGGTGCAGTTGTAGAGGCCTTAACACTGCAAAAGCTTTTGTCCCTGAGAGTCAGCTTTACATTTCTACCTGATGCATTTCACAATTTATGTTAGCCCAGAAGCCTGTGTTGCCAGAACAAATGAACTTGGAAATATTATTTCTTGTCCTGCATTATTCAGCACTATGGTGCTTATTAATAGACAGTTTAGTTCTTCAGATACCATCTGTATTCTAAAATCCTGTATGAGGAAAAATGACTGTGCATTCCATAGTGTTTACCTCTCTCTCTTTCCCCTAATTATAGGATGTTACAGAATAATCAGCTCAGTCGGATTCCAGCAGAGGCGTTGTGGGATCTTCCAAACCTCCAGTCACTGTAAGTTCTTATGGACTGTCATTGCAACCTATGGAATCTCTTAAACAAGTGATTTTCAGCATTTGGGTAGAAATCCTGCAGTATAGTCCTACGAATGTGAAGGGCATTCTTTCATCCCCCTATGACATAAGATATCTGAAATTTTTGAAATTGGAGGTTGATTTTCCCACAATTGCACATTTTTGTAAAGGCTTTTTGAAGGCAGCCTTGTCTTGAAACAAATTTACTGACTTACTGTCCTTATCATGATCCCTCTCTCCATGGTTTTGTTCTATTCCTTTCTTTGAAAAAGGGAAAGAGTGCTGTATTTGAGTTGTAGGAAGTTTGAAACAAGGACTGGGGAGGGTACATTAGTTAAAAGTTGTCACTGATGTCTGTGTCAGATTTCTCTAACATGTGGACTAGAGGTTGGATAAGAAATCATAAATGCAATTATTTGTGCCCTATAGACAATTTCAGCCAAAGCATAAATAGTTTGTAAAGAACGAAATTACATATTTGTGCAGGGCACAAGCACACAATATAAGAACATAGTGATTAACTCACAACAATCACTGGTATTTAGTTAGATAGTAACCTGATTATTTTAGAATAAACAGAATAAATTTAGAATTTAGAATACATTTTCAAATATATTCCACACCATAGCATTCCCATGTCAGCATATGTTAGGGCAAAAACATTTATAAAATCCAATATAAAATAAACAAAACCATAGTGTATTTAAAACAACTATAAGGTTTACAGTATTTAAAATCTGAGGCATAATATCATAAAATACACTGTACCCACTGTCATAAAATGATAAAAGAATTCTGAGTGAATGACTAGATCGATGTAAGAGACACCTGCCCAGCAGATACCCAAGGTTTGAGCTTTGAAGATCCGGAGCAAATGGTGGGTTATCTAAAAGTGGGTTAAGGGAGGGGTGGCCCAGATTCACTGCAGGACTATCGTTCCCACATGTGGACAGTCCACAATCAAATTCGTCCTATGGGCCTGAGCCATCTGGACAAAGTGAAGTGAGGGTCAGTGGGACCAGCAGCAAATGGCCCATGTGGACAGGCCCCTAGTCTCTGGTATATCTCTCTGAGGTCAACATTAGTAAGGAGTTTATCACACGGGGGAAATTAGAAGTTTAAACAGGACAGAACCCAGGGTTATCCAGCGTATTAGGCACAATTGCGCAATTGGTTTTCAGACGACGCTGCTCACAAACTGCTTAAAACTGAACAGAAAGTGATATGAATCAAGGAATAATCATTTTCGGGAAAATACCATGTTTTCATTTCCATTTCGTTTATGAATTCACTTTCTTTGTGCAATTGCTGTGGTATGAAAGCTATTTGTGGAATTCTTCCTGTTTTTGTGCTCATTGCCAGATTTCTTTGCTGCTTTGTTGTGCTGAGAGGGATAAGGAGGACATAGTCTTTTATGCTTCAGCCAGGGTTCTTAAAGGATCAGCAGGTACACAGAGAGAGAGAGGGAGAGAGAGCTTGCGTCTGTCCCTCGCACGGCTTTCTCTCTTCCTCCAGCCTTCCCCATTAGCTGGGGCTCTGAAAGGATCAGCTGGTGAGGCAGCCAGGGACACAGCAAGAGCAAGAGAGAAGTTTACTCTTTCCTTTCCTACTCCTTTTGGCTAATGTTCTGTTCTTTTTACTCAGAACCATTGCTGGGTACCATTTCTTGGAAAATAAAGGCAGCACAATATATTTTTTATAAAGAAAATTGTGTAAATACAATTGTTTATTTCTCTGGGCGGTTTCTGGTAATGCAACTACGGCTTCTGTGCGCATGTGCAAAAAAGTTATTTCCAAACCATCGACAGGATTTGTCCCCATCTGTGTGAAAAACAAATGCACTTTCTACCCACTTTCTTGCATTAGTAATGTGCTTTTGACATGTTGTTGTGCTCTGTGTGTGAAAATCATTTGTGCATTTGCGTGCTTTTCTGGGATGCATACGCTTTAACCATTTGTGGGATGGAAACACATAGGTCCCTGTGTGATAAACTAAGAGAGCAAGCAAACAGGCAGCATTCATTTAATATAGTTGAAAAATTAGCATTTAAACATACATTTTGAACACAGAATCACAGAGGTGAAAGGGGTGCCATGGGCCATTGCTCAACTCCACCATTCAATGCAGAAACTCCAGTCATACAGTTGCCCCTCCATTCTCATGCACCTGATCCACAGTTTTGAATACTCATGGAGGGGTGACCTCCATTAAAATCAGTGGGGTGCGCCCCTGTGGGCACATGTCCGTGCACACCCACAGGGGTGCCCCCCATTCAAGTCTATGGGGCTTGAATATTGATGAGTCTCCATTTTCGTTGGGGGAGTGTCCAGAATGGATCCCCCACAAAAACAGAGGGCCGACTGTATACATATATCTGGGTTGCCTGTGTTCTTATTAACTAAAAAAAGTTTCAGGTAGAGGAAGCGCTCAACAGTTCTGTTACTCACCATGTTGAGAGGGAAGAAAAGAAGGAGGAGGAGGAGAGGAAGAAATCTCTGTGGGCTACAGGTACATGGAAGTTCCTGGAGCCACATGGTATACCGTAGTTGCTAGATGCACTGATTATTGATGACAGTGCATTACAATCTATAGCTGACAGTGTGAATTGGAATAGAGGCATGACTAAAGCCCTCATTTTTCTAATAGCAAGTAGGAGAGGGGTGTGGAGAGAATGTTTGACTGGAACAGTATTTTTCAACATTGACAACATCCTAAATGGACTTTTGCAATTTGCTCTCCTTGCAACAAGAGCCAACATGATGTAGTGCTTTGAGTGTTGGGCTAGGAATCTGAGAAATTACCTTCAAATCCTCACTCAGCCACAGAAACCCACTGGGTGACCTTGGGCAAGTTACATTCTCCCAGCCTCAGAGGAAGACAGTTGCAAACTCTCTCTGAACAAATGTCTGGGATAGTCTTGGAGTCTGCACAATGTATCTCATTGGAATATTTAACCATTTAAGAAGCAACCAGACAATATTCCATAATTCCTTCTAGATTGAACTGACAATGCACACAATCTGCCCACCCGCCCCTCCAAAAACAATTGTTTTAATGTTGAACAAATGTGGCCCCCCAAATGCTTAGAAACAGCAACTCCCATAATCCTTCACCATTGGCTGTATTAGAGTTGTTGGCCAAACAAAATATATGTAGCCTAGTTCTAGTCTAAAAACTCTTGTTAGAGCCAAGCTAGAGGAAATCATTCTTTAATGTTGTACCATGCTAATCCTCTTTGATTTATTAGCCTCCATAGAGGGCTGATCCAACCTGGTGTAGAGTTCTGCATGATGGACTAGGACACCAGAAAAACAGGGTTGAAAATGTCGCTCAACCATGGAAGCCCACTGGATAACCTTGGCCAAATCACTCTTAGCCTAAGAAGAAAACAATGGCAAACTACTGAATAATTTTTGCCAAGAAAACCCTATGACAGTGTTGCCATAGTCTACTTGAAGGCACATAAAAACAACAACAATAAAAAGCACTTTTAGAGAATACACACAAATAAAAATGCTGTCTGGAATATATAAACATGATCTTGAAAACGTGAAATATAATTTTCATAATGACAGATGGCTTGTCTGATTCAGGTCACTTCCATTAATACATTAATAATCTAATGCCTCTGTGAATCCTACTGTAAACAGCTCTTCTTGTAATTTCCTTTTCCTCATACCTCTATGGTTAAAACCACCCAACCCAGAAATGGTTTTATATTTTAGCTTTCTTTTTCACCATACCTCTTTTGGTTAAAACCACCCAACCCAGAAATGGTTTTATATTTTAGCTGTGGGACTTTTGCTGTCCCTGAGGATGGCTGGGTCATGAAGAAACTCAGCAAATTCGTTTTTGAGGCACTTTGATGGATGGGGACATGTGCTTGGTGCAGGAACTGGTTTCTCAGAGCAAATGGTGCTGCCTATTTTCAGATGAAATCTTATTCAGTTTCTTACATTAACTCTTTAAAAGCAATATGAAGGAAGTGATTTTGAGCTTTTTTCTCCAGTCATGTGGTCTGGATAGCATCCAAGCATATGGATGCTAATGTTACAGTTTGCTTTTGCTAACCATGGGCTTGTCATCCATGGATTTGAGCATCCGCAGATGGCCCACTCCATTCACCCCAATGGTGGTGCATGGACACAGCCATAGACCCATGGCTGCACATACGATACACATCTACGTTTCCCATCAAATTATTATCTGAAATGTGATGGCTGAAATGGAATGAATGCTGCCAGGATGGTGGGAGCCTTTAATTTATTCCACTGCAGTAGGGGCAGAGAACCGATGGATCTTCAGATGTTGCAGTGTTTTATACACACAGTCCCTTACCATTGCTGACTGGAGCTGGTGTGAGGTTTCTGTATAATAGTATGGTGGCAATAGCCATCACACTGAGGTGTGGTTCTCTAATCTTTGTTTCCATTTAGTCTAGTACTGTGGTAGCCATGTTCCGTAGCCATCAGCTGCACACAAGGCTGATATTCAATACTGCAGTTATGCATTTCTAACCTAGAATTATGGAGCTATGTAAATACTAAGTCCACTTTAAGATCCAGCTGCTGAATTAGGCAAAGGAGGTCCACTCGGCTTCTAATTAGGGTGCAACGAGGATGTTTGTTCCCCCTTTCTCACCAGCAACCAAGCATGTAACAAGCAGAAGCAGGACCCCTCTTGAAAGTCCTTGTTGTAGCCTCACTCACTGGTGGGAGGGAGGTGGAAACATTGTCCTGCTTGCACCCCAACAGAATTTGAACAGACCTCCTTCTGGTGGTTGTCTCTTAAGGTGGCCTGGGGGGCATCCGGTTAGAAGGCATTACTTATTTATGCAGGCCTAACTTGAGTAGCTGATCTAAGATTCTAGTGCCAGTTTATTTGCAACTCAAGGGAAAGTGTCAATGATAAAATGACTGAATTGAGGAGAGTAAAGCCTAACAAAACACAGAAACATCCCTGATATGAGTAAGAATGTCTTTTGAAGTATGTGTCCATGTGTGTCTGCAAAAGTACTGAATTTGGTGTGTGTGTTAAACTACAGAGTAGCAATATTATTCTTATTTTATTTAATTTTGTTTAATTTTTTAAAATTTTGCTTAAGAAAACTTCACTCTGACACATAGCTTGAGAACCTCTTGAGGGGAACCATTTAATGAAACAGTAGGATGAACCTGAGTGCTTTTTCCCCAGTAGGATCCTGATTCAAATACCAAAAGTTATCCAATTTAACATGCTGAAGTCTGACTTCCAATGTAACAAATGAAATTTTAGGTGTTATTTATTTATTTAGAGTATTTATACTCCAGCCAAAAAGGCTCCCAGAGTAGCTTACAAATTCATGTGATGATATCTGTATGCTACATGAGTCATCCTTAACCACATTGTACCTGATTTGTCGCAAACTCTATTACCATCTGAGACAGGGAGCAAACGTACACTCATACATTGGAAGAAAATAAAGAGAAGTGGCAGCAGCAGCTGGTTGGCTACTGGAGGCAGAAGATTGAGTTTTGACCAGTTCTTAGCCCTCCTGGTTGAGTGGCCAAATCCCCAAGGGAGAAGAAAGGTGCAGCAGACTCTACCCCAAAATAAAGAGATAGAGGTAGCAACAGCTGCTGTTGCTACTCTCAACAGATGATACAACTCTGCCATATAGGGCCAGTTTGGAAAATTGCCTGTGATACAATGCAGTTGATTTGATTTGCTACCATTCCTAGAAAGCCTGGCCACTGGTGGCAGTGGGACTGTTGTAGTCATGCCTCTACCTTCTTCTTCGGGGAGAGAAATGGACTCTGGGACAGCTCTATAGAGCTCTGTGGATCTCCACAGCAGCAAAAGACCTGCCAAAATGAGATGGGAATGGCAAATTTGCCATTGGCAATGCCTTGCCATCTTAACATCTGCCTCACTGAAGCTGGGCCTGCCAAGCTCATGGATCCCACCATGAATCAGATGAGCATTTTTCAGGATGGGTGTAATTGTGTATTGCTGCATGGCAGGAGGTTGAAGTAGATGGCCTTTGTGTGCCCATCCAGCTCAAAGGTTCTATTAATGCTTCCGTCTATTGTGTCAAGAGCAAGAATGCAAAAATGAGAGTATCATATTTGTAGATATTCCTTGTTTATAACATTAGATATAATAGCTACTATGTTCAGCCCTTCGTATACACAGGAATTCCACTCCAGACACACACACCTCGCAGATGCCAAAAACTATGGGACTTCAAATCCTGTTGGTTTTAATGGTGCCACACCATATGTGCAGCCATGGCACTATGGCTGTGTCCATACGCTGCCATTGAGGTGAATGGGGTTGGGCCATCTGAGGATGCTCAAATCCGTGGATGACAAGCCCATGCAAGAGCAAACTGCAACATTATCAGAACTGTTGTAAGTGCCCAGGCCATGGAAATGTAATTTATTGTCTGCCTACCTAAGGATATGGCTGAAGACATTTCTGGTATCACAGAATACTTTCAAACTTCCATATTAATGAGAACTGCTGCCATGCGGTGTGACTTGGTCATGATGGACCAAGCCAAACATGACATCCTTTGTGCAATTACATCTCTTGGAATTACTGGGACATCTACAGGTACCATGGACTTCTAACAACAAACATAAATGAGTATTAGAGAAAATAAAGCCTGAACTTGACTGGAAGCCAAGATGACTAAACATATCATATCATGGACATATCATGAAAAGTCATGGCTCACTAGAGAAGACAATAATACTTGGAAAGGTAGAAGCAGTAGGGGGGAAAGCAGTAGGTAAAAAAGGAAGACCACATTACAAGCAGATAAACTCAATCAAGAAAGCAATGGCCTTACATTTGCAAGACCTGAGCAGGTCTGTTGATAACAGGGTGGCTTAGAGATCTCTCATTCATAGGCCTGCCGTAAGTCAAAGTTGATCTGACAGCAATTGACAACAACAATCAACTGAAGGCAATATAAATGTGAATCAGTCCACAGATACATTTTACACAGTAAACAGTTACCAACCAGCTCCTGTTTCTTTGCTGCATCCTCCTCCTGAATAAAGGAAAATCTACAGCTCCTCTGTTCTTCTTTCAACAGTGTCAATTTTCCTCCTAAATTCAGATTTAATAGAGAAAAAACACTCTTTGAGAGCTCATTGCCCTCATTAAGTCCAATCAGACTAGTGGTTATTAGGATAAATTAGGTCTGATCTGAAAGAGATGAAAAGTTGTTGAGTAAATGGTTTCCTCTTAGCAGGCTGCTTTATAAGTTAAGGTAGATCTAAAGCTAAATAAAACTGAGCTGATTTGCTCAAATACCTCTCTACTTAAAATGGCCTTATGCCAAATACCTTTCTATTATTTCTATATCTTCTCAGAGATGGTCATTATACAAGAAAGACTAGCTTCTGTGTGTAGGCCCTCTCCCACCCCGCCACATTTCAATATCTATGAGTAATTTCCCATGTCTGTGTTTATTGCCAACTTGGAACATCCATATATCACTACAAATGATCTCCAAATATTACAGGTTTTGTGGGGATCTGAGTTGCTTGTTTATATTGCCCAGAGGCTGTGGTTTTTCCATTTGCCCTAAGTTATAGGACTTGTATGTCATTTCACAGGATGCTGACTGACTGCTTAAAAATCAAGCAGCACTTCATAAAGTATTCACCACTGATGTGGGAATTAGAAGACTTGCAGGTTGGGGGCAAGGGCAGGTAGATGACACAAAGAAGAATTGTACAGTGTCTCCTTCAGGGTTCCTTTTCATAATGTTTATGTGTTCATAGTGGCCAAAAATATTCCTTTCTTCATTTAGGCTTTAGTATATCAAAGAGAGAAAGTCAACTGTGACTGGAACCCCAAAGGATCAAATTCTAGATAATGCTCATCTTTTAAAATCTTGCACATCTAGGCATTAGAGTTTCTCCTTCATCTGTATACAGTATAACTGTTATACATTTTGGACTGCATAAACAATTTCCATAATATGCAAATTAACTCCTAGATTTAAGAGGCTAGAACAGTGGTCCCCAACCCCTGGTCCGTGGCCCGGTACCAGTCCGCAGAACAAATAGTACCGAGCCGCCCTGCTACTGCGTCTTCTGTGCAGTGGCTCCCTGACGCTGTTCAGAGGAGCCAGCAGGGCCCCCCAGTTGGCCGCGGAAAAATTATCAAACGTTGACTGGTCCGCGGCAATAAAAAGGTTGGGGACCACTGGGCTAGAATATGGAACACCTAACCAGGTAAAAGAATTACTGAGATACAGTGCTTGAAAGTACTATACTATGATTAGCAGTAGTATTTTAGCATCTGAGGTGGCCAATAGTCTGATATAACAAAGATCCACTTAAACCTTTTTGTAGCATCATTTTGGAATGATTCAATATCATCTGAACTCCAATATATTTTAAGAGTGTTTGGCATCTTATGGTCCATCTTTGCAACATGTCCTCATCTGGCTATGATAAAGATAAAGTGATGCTTTATGGATCATACTGTCTCCCTCCTATAGAACAGGTGAGATAATACAAATTGTGGAAGGATTTGGGGTGAGGATTTTTTGATCAATTATCCAAATTATCGCTTTTTTCAATTTTAGACTTAATACATTCTAAACTGTGAGAATTTTTCCATTGTTAAACTTGGGTCATCCTGGCCTTGACTTTTTTTCCTTAAAAAATTGTACAAAAGTTTGTATGACGTGCATGTGTGTATGCACACACATACACATACACATACACATACACATACACATGCATTTCTCGTATAACATGTTCCTTTTTCTTTTTTGTAGAGCTTGAGAAATTTCCCTTTTGACCATAATTTCCAGACTCCTCTGCAACTATTGGCCTTGCTAGCTAGAACAGTTTGGTAGCTGTAGTCCATAAAGTAACTTTTCCAAGCTCTGGATTTTTCTATGTAGTTTTGCATAATATACATATTTTACAAATAGTTTTCCTATTTCAATGCCTTTTTTATTTTTCTCCATGAATGTATGCACTTTTGTGTTCACTTACGCTGTGTGTGTGTGTGTGTGTGTGTGTGTGTACATGTGTATACATTTTTTATTTGAGAACAGTGCAAAATTTGGGAAATTGCAAGATTTGAACATTTGAAGATGAATGTTGTTTCAATTTGTGTATCGGTTCAGAAATGCAAAATTAAGTAAGTTCACATTAAAATGTGAACTGAATACATTTCTTCCCTATTCTTCCATTCTAGCTTGTTTAAAAAATTCATTAATATGGTCAGCCCGCTGTATCCACAGATTCTTTATCCATGGATTCAAGCATCCACAGCTTGAAAATATTTTTAAAAATATATAAATTCCAGAATACAAACCTTGATTTTGTCATTTTATATAGGAGACAACATTTTACTGCAGCATTGTATTTAATGGGACTTGAGCATCCACGAATTTCGATATCCACAGGGGGTCCTGAAACCAACCCGCAGCAGATACCAAGGGCCCACTGTATCTCCAATTATCGGTGCAATTAATTATAATATCAACAGCATCTGGTATTGCAGCTTCTGCTATAAAGAGAGGCAAAATATCAGAGAACATAGCAGCACAATGTGGTTAAATGATGGGAGGGACATGTTGAAAAGAAATAGAAGGTTTTGTGTAATCCTTCTACTTTTCATTGAGGAGGAACATTCCTTCTTCTTTTTTCTGAGTTTCATCTTCAATCTGCAAAAATGGGAGAAAGATTAGAAGAGATGCAGCTACATCTGACAGGGAAAATTCTAAGCTACATCTTGGATGCCAAGTCTTATTTGAAGCAATAATCTAGTTGTGATTCTCTGGTGGGGTATATGTCTACCAGCAGCATTTATAGGTGTGGTAACAACACATTCTAAGTACTCTGACAGAGTCGTGTGTCAGGCTAATTAACAACTTT
Organism: Phrynosoma blainvillii; assembly: GCA_026167975.1. Taxonomy (NCBI): domain Eukaryota; kingdom Metazoa; phylum Chordata; class Lepidosauria; order Squamata; family Phrynosomatidae; genus Phrynosoma; species Phrynosoma blainvillii. The sequence goes on from JANUYF010000004.1 coordinate 268,578,054, forward strand.
GTGGTTACAAGTTCTTACATAAAGCAGACGGGTACACTGCCTGTTTCTCTGCCAGCCAAGACCAAGCCAAATTTTTTCAAAGCAAGCAGGTCCTAGAAATTATAATTACTGCTTTTACAGCAATAGTGAGAAAAATTAAGAGCCTGACAGGATTTAAGGATCAGAACAAAAAAAAAAAAAAACAGATAAAAATAGAAAATGAAGGAAGCAACCTGGGTTTTCATCTAGAAAACTTGAGTTTCCCTCTAGGATGAACTGCTCACATCTGTTTCCAGTCTGTGTTCATTTTATCTATGTTTCAGCATTAACCTGCATCTTCTAAAAGCAATGCATGAAAATTTAATATTTAAACAGCATTTTAAATATATTTTCTCATGAAATATACTTATCTAAATGTTCTTTTTCCTCAAAGTATGCATTTATAAACACATTTTACCCAAAAATACACATTGTGCATGCATTCTAGGAAGAACTGCATCACTAGGAAACATGCAAAAACTGAAGGAAGTGCTCTGAGCCAAACACAGTCTAGTGCAGATCAAGTTGGTTTGTTTCAAAATGGAGAAAGAATGAAATCACTGAGCTTCCCTACTTTGTTCCAAATGTATAAATGTGGTTTCTTCTGTCCATTCTCACAACAATGAGAGCTGACAGTGTGAAATTCTTTGATTGCATCCCATAGTTGATTAGCAGGTCTTATTTATATGAAACACTATTGTTACAGCTGAACCTTGACATTCACTGCTCATTCAGATTCATATCTCAAATTATTTACAAATGCAACTGTGTCTGGGCTTGTTTATTTATGTATTTATTTCATTGTGATCATGATCAAAAGCTGTTGTGATGTGCTGGGTATAAAGGATGCTAGTTTTCCTGGCAGATTAATTACTGTGAAATGCTAGATAGATAGATAGATAGATAGATAGATAGATAGATAGATAGATAGATAGATGCACATGACTGCCATGGACATCAAGTGGTTTATGGATAATGTAGTGATCTGCCAGTAGCTCACTGGGAGAATATTGTGCCATAAATGGTCTAAATTGATTTTTTTTTTTAAAAAAAAAAATCAGAAAATATTGAGACTTCCCTGTTCTCTTGGTACCTAAATATTCACTGGTTTGCATCCAGACTGTTTCTTGAAATATGAATTTCTTTCCCTCTTTCTCTCCCTGCCTCCCCTTCTTTGCCTTCCCTTCCCTTGATCATCCAATCTCATACAACATTTCAGAAATTGATATTTGCCCATTTCCACTTAGGACATTATCACAAGAGCCCTGTTCTCAGTTCAATCACACTAGTCAAAGAAAACAGAAACATACCATTTTGAGAGCAGCCATTATTGCACTTCTTTGCAACAGCATGCCTGGGGCTGTTTCTGCCATCACACTTTCTTCCACACTGCCCCTTAACCCCTTCTCCCTGCCTTATGCCCTATCCAGTGTGCCTTTTAATTTTACAGTCGCCCCTCCATTTATGCGGACTTCAAGTCCTCATCCCTCACCCATTCGTGGGTGGTGAATGGAGGGGGAGAAAATGGAGCATGCGCCCATGGCACGCCAATGGGGCTTGAATATCCATGATTTTCCATTTTTGCAGAGGGGCCAAGAACAGATCCCCTGCAAGAAAGGAGGAGCGATTGTATTTTATATTAACATTTTAACACAATTCCAAAATTATGCTAATTACAGGGGCAAAGCAGACAGTCAAAATAAGCAAGTTTCTGGCTGGCTTCAAGGTGGGGCGTTTAGATGATGCAAGCCTTGACGCCAGCTGGAAACTGCACCCAAGCCGCCCTATAGGGGAAAATGCCAGATTAAAAAGGAGCTAGATTTTTCGGCTTCTTTCCGGAAAGTGCGTACCTTTGCATGTACATATAAATGCAACAATGTCATGGTGGCTCTAAAGGGACACTCTTTCCAAACCCTAACCCTAATTGTGCATGTAAACACCCCATCGCAGGCACACATTTAAAAGGAATGGAGCTGCCATACCCAAGTGGTGAGGGCGGAAATACCCAAAAGAGAAACCGTGACATCTCTCATGGAGTTGAGTACAACATACACAAAACAGAGAGTTGAAGAGGAAGCATAGACTGAAGGGGGGTGAAGGGGGCATGATTGTACCTTGCCAGCATCTGCATGGGCACACCTCTGCTCCGATGCCCTGTCCTGGTGAAGTGCTGTACATGTGAATGTGTGCAGGTTCACAGGGATGGTCATGCAATGGTATAGTGGTCACTGGCAGTTCACTCCTGCGAAGGTGCGCAGGGAAGGGGGGGGCAGTAAAAAACAACTACCCAGCAACGTGGCTTGAAGCAGCACCATGTGGTCATGACATGTGCACTCCAGCCACATTGGGAGCGGGCAGTGCGGTAGGTGGGGTTTCCATGTGGCTTCGGAAAAGCCAGCTTCAGGCTGCTTTTTCTTTCCCATCTGTTTTGCCCCTAAGTTTTTTAAAAGAAAAGAAAAGATTAGAGGGGGAAAATAAAGGAAGCCAGGCTTCTTGGGAATAGTGGGAGGAGGACAGGGGGAGAGAAGGAAACTGTTGCACCATGTGACTGCCAATATTGCAATGGCAGCAACACTCCACTCATGAGAATGAATAGGACTGCAGGGTGATTGGAAGCCTATTTACAGGTCCACACTGTAAGTGAAAAGGGGCGCCTTAGCCAGCATGGTGTAGTGGTTTGAGCATTGGACTTGGACTCTGGAGACCAGGGTTTGAATCCTAGCTTGACCATGTACATCCACTGGATGATCTTGGGCAAGTCACACTCTCTCAGCCTCAGGCATTGGCAATGGCAAACCCCCTCTGAAAAAACTTACCAAGAAAACCCTATGATAGGTTTGTCTTAGGGTTAAACCACTACACCTCACTGGCTCTCCAAAAATGTTTATATTTTTACAATAGGAAGTAATATATAGATAAAAAAGAAAAATATTTATATACTCCTTCCCATTGTAAAAAAATCTTGAAGCTGTTAAGAAGTGTTTTTTATTTATTAAATGTCTGTTATTTTTCACATTAGAAATATGGGAGGGAGAACTAACATATAAACTGCTAATAAAAGCCTCTAGGTCTGCTTCCTGGTATGATAGGTCTCCTTTCTCACCAAAGTTGTAGTCAAATAATTAAGGTCAAAGTACAAATGATCCTCAACTAGAGATGCTCAAAGAGTTGCAAGAAATCTCATTGCTTTCATCTTTGAAGTTCAGCACTATAGGGACAAGTTTCCACTAACCAGCCTAGCTAGAACGCGGGCAAAGTGCAGAGACTTCTTATCCTCACAGTTGCATTGGATCTTGGAGACACATTCTGAGCACGTCTGAACTGCAGTGGGCTATCACAGACAAGACCTCGCCTTTTACATTAATGTCAGTCACCAGCTACGACTGGCCAGCTCTACTTACTATTTCATGGTTTGTTTAGATATTTCAACCACAATTCTCAACTGATTCACACTACTGCATTGTCTCAGCTTCACATACACACATATGCACTGATGGAATCTGAGCCATAAGTGCATGAACAAGAAAAGGATTTTGGAGTTGGGGTAAATAGCTCAATGCAAATGTTCACCAGTGTGTGCTGCTGAAAGAGGAAGGAGGCAAATTCTATGTTGGTTGCAGTTAGAAAGGGAACTGAAACAAAATTGCCAATGTCATGCTACCCTTTTACAAATCTATGGTGTGACCCCATGGAATCACAGAGTTGGAAGGGACTGCAAGGGCCATCTACGCCAACCCCGTACCACACAGGAATACTGTGTATAGTTCTGATCATTACACTTTTAAAAAGTTATTTTTAGCTGAAAGAGGTTCAGAAAAGGGGCAACTAAAATTATCACAGGTCTGAATCAACTGCCCTATGAGGAAAGGTTATAAAAATTTGGGTTACTTAGCTTGGGGGGGGGGGGGAATGTGATTAAGACGAGACATGATATACTTGTATACATTTAAGCATAATGAGGAGAAAGTAGATTGGGAGACCCTCCCCTCTACAATAATGATAGAACCAGGAGTCACCAACTGGGTGGGAAGTTCAGGACAAATAACAGGAAGTACTGCTTCATATAGCATGTGTTAAATTGTGGGACTCCCTGCCACAAGATGTAATTATGGTGGGTGGCTTTAAAAAAGAAACTGTGTAAATTCATGCATCAGTGGCAACTGGTTAGGATCAGCTGCAGTGCAAAAAAGCACTATTTCCAAACTGGTAATAAACAAATACATTCTTGAACAGATCAAGCCTGAAATCTCCTTGGAAGCCTAGATGATCAAACTGAGGCTGTCATAATTTGGTCACAATAAGAGAAGGCATGCCTCATTAGAAAAGACGCTAATGCTAGGAAGGGTAGTAGATCAGGGGTCAGCAACCTACGGCCCGTGGGCCGGGTGTGGCCCATGGAGGCCTTGGGACTGGCCCATGGCCGGTTCCGCTGCCGCCGCCACCCCACGTGCCATTTTTGCGTCCAAAATGACGCTTGCGCACGCATGCGCATGGCGGCAGGTGCCATTTTGGAACACCCAATGCACCGGCATCATGCGCATGCGCATCACACCAGCACTGTTGGGCATTCCAAAATGGCGCCCGCCACCATGCGCATGCGTGCGCAATTGCGGGCGCCATTTTGGAAAGCCCCAAGGCAGCTGCACCATGCGAATTCACCCGGCGCAGCCACTGTGGGGCCTTCCCTGGGAACAAGGGGCCTTCCCTGGGGGGGCCTTCCCTGGGCCTCGGGAACACCCCCCCCCCGCATGTGCGCCATGTGAATTTGCCCCGTGCACGGGCGGGGAGCATTCCCTGAGCCTTGGAAATGGCCCCCGCACATGCGCCATGCGAATTCACCCAGCGCATGGGCGGAGGGCGTTCCCAAGGCCCAGGGAAGGCCCCCCGCTCGTGCGCTGTGCGAATTTGCCCAGCGCACATGTGGGGGGGGCATTCCCAAGGCCCAGAGAAGCCCCCCCCCACCTGTGCACCAGGCGAATTCGCACGGCTCACGGGCGGGGGGTGTTCCAGGCCCAGGGAATGCCCCCGCCCATGCGCCGGGCGAATTCGCACGGCGCATGCACGGGGGGGTTCCAAAATGGCACTCCCCACGTATGCACGCATACGTTATTTTCCCCCCTCCCCCCCAGCCACAATGTTGCCGACCCCTGTAGTAGATAGTAGAAAGAGAGGAAGCCCACATGCCAGATGGACAGATTCAGTCAGGGAGGTCATGGACATTGCAGGAACTAAGCAGAACAGTGGAGGCAGGGGATCTTAATTCGAGATGTCTCATCCACAGGGCCACTATGAGTCAGGATCAATTTGAGGGCAGTTAACAACATATTTTTAACAAACCATTTGGGCTTTTACCAGTCTGCTTCCCATTCTCTTGCTTATACTTTCCTCTACCAGAATGTCTTTCATGTTCCTTTGTAACATGTATTTTGGCAATGCTTTGAACACAGTTAACCTGACATCTTTGAATAAATCATAACTAGTACAGAATAGGATTGCTTCCTTAAAGTATAGTAAACAAGGACTAGATATGCAGCCACATCATCTTGGGACAGGGACTGGTTTGTGGGGTGGGGAACTTGGATTCAAAGACAGTAGATGAATGCTTCAAACATACAAACAAACACCAATCATCTGGTGCAACTGACTTTATACATATTTTCTATGTGGTACTATCCTTTTTGGTTGCCATTTTTTAACTGAGAGTGGAATTAATGTTTTAATTAGATGGACAGAAATTCTGCCAATCTTTGTTACATAGTGTTCCACCCTGTCTAAAATGCTTAACAATATATCTGCAACAGATCTTTATTTGGTTTATAATCTGAGGATAGGTTAAATAGCTGTTGTAAATAAGCAGCCTGGGAAGAACATCTTTGAGGCTGAAAGCAATTTATGATAAGTTTCAGTCAGTATAAGTCTTCCATAAATGAATATGTGACATTTTCACATCTTAAATCAGATTAGTTAGTTTTCTGTCTGTGCATATAGGCACTGACTTGGAAAATCAATAGAAACCATATTTTCACATTGCAACTGTATCAATGCCTTATTCAGCATAATCTCTTATAGATCTCTTGTAGAGTTTAACTTTAATTAAATTGTTTCTGTTGTCAAATTCAGTATTATAGCTGTATGAGTTCAACCACCTATAATGTTTGCCCTTTGGGCATGGAAGGGGCATATGGATTGTATTATGGACTCAGTCAGGATTTATCTGTAGCCCTTTATTTTATTCATTGTCCTCCTGAGTATGGTATCTCTTAGCCTCTGGTTTAACTTTTGAGTTGTGCAGTCTCAGCCTTGCTAACATGGCACATTATGGCACATGCTTATTGTTGAGGTCATGCTCTTCAATGATCTTAACAATAAATTAGTATGTTGTCTGCCACCAAGTCATGAAGAACTTTAAAGGCCAACTGATTGACTGTGACATAAACGTGGACATTCCCGCCCTATGTTCACTTTGTGGGGTGGAGAAATGAAGTTGGAACCTCATTCTGTTTGCCCTAAAACCTCTATTTGAGATATGCTGGCATAGGGTTTATAGGGTTTAACAATCACCATTTCACTAGTGTAAAATAAAATATGCCACCACTATGATAAATGTACTGGCAGAACTCTTTCCTAATACAGTTGTTTAGCTGGTGAAGATATGCAGGTAAACTGGTTGAACCTACTTATCACATACAGTGGCATCCCCAGCCCTGGTGTCACCAGCTTGGGGGGGGGGCTGCTAGTGGGTGGCTGCCCACCCCCCTATCTACCATGGGCTGAGGAGGGCAGCTGGGCAAGTCCAGGAGGGGAGCCCACCTTCTTCTTCACCTCCATGCAGCTTCCTCATGAGAAGGTCCAGGCTCACCCCTTCTTTGCCTCCACATGACTTTCATGTGAGGAGGGAGCCAGACAGATGTGAAACCAGGAGGGGCACATTCATTCCTCCTCTCCTTCTGTTGCCTTGACTTCCTCCTCAGGGAGAGTACTACGGAAGCAAAGAAGGAGGGGTCGGCACTGGCAGCAGCACTACACATACACATACACATACACATACACATACACACACACACTGGGAGGAAGACCAGCCCAGGTATCACCCCTCTTCTGTGGTGTCACCCAGTGCAGAGCGAACCCCCTGCACCCCCTCAGTGACACCACTGAAGACATATCCTATATCCCTGGTAGGTGTGGCAGAGTGCAGAGTCCACACTGTTAGGGTCCGAGGCGTGGATGGCTTAGATTCTGAGGCGGGCTGCTGAGCTCGAGTCAGTGGATGGTGAACTGAGAGAGTCCAATGTGCCAGAAGTCAAAATAGCAATAGCAAGTACATTTCTATACCACTTATCAGTGCACTTAAGCACTTCCTAAGTAGTTTACAATGTGTAAGCTAATTTCCCCCAACAAACTGGGTACTCATTTTGATGACCTCAGAAGGATGCAAGGCTGAGTCGACCCTGAGCCCCTTGGTTGGTATCAGCTTAATCCTGCTGCACACAGAGCATTCCAAGTGGTTCCTGCACTCATCCCACTTTAGCCCTGGACACACACTTTTCAGTTTTTCCAAACTTGTAAATCCCGTATGTCCCAACACCCTATGGAGATAGTGTGCACAGTTCAAATGCAGTGGCATGTTGCCAACTGTAGCACACTCTACATGGGAATCTAGGTAATAGAGCCTGTTGTGCTTTGGGCTTTTGCACAAATCTGCCCCCCTTGGTGATCGTACACTCATCCCCCTGTGTAGTCAGTGAGGGCACACTGACCAGACAATTTTGTAACCGGGGAGCACACAGTACATTCTCAAAGTCCTTTTCAAACCCTGGGAAATGCACAGTCCCCATGTCCCTTACTTGGCTTGAACCCCCATCAGCCAAGCCCACTGAGTCAACACAGGAGGGCTTCCTGTCCTTCAGCAAGTGGTGAGTTGCACCGCTGTCAATCATCCACAGATGTCTGGCAGCAACAGCGAGTTGGGCTTGGGAGTCACTGTCCTTCACTGGCAAAACAACTCCTTTCCTGTTCCCAGGAGACCAGCGTTGTTGTTTCCTTCTGCTAGCAGGTGGCTTCTTGCAGTTCTTCTAGAAATGACCTGGCTGACCACAATTAAAATATTTTCTCACGTTGCAGAGAGCTGCACTCTCAGTCCTTTGAACTGCCTCCGGTGGTGTGTGTGTTCTTGGCTCGGCTCATTGCTGTCTCTGAATGCCAGTCTCAAAATGCCATCTTTGGCATTCCTCCAAGACACATGTCGACACCAAGCCCATTGTGAGCTGACTCTCTGGCACCCCCTGCAGACTATACAATATGTGATCAAAGTCACTAGACAAACTGCCCAACAGGATGTACACCTTTTGTTCTTTTGGGAGGTTTATTCCTCTGGATTCCACCTTCAAGAACAAATGCTTCATTGTGGCCAGATGCTCCTCTGGAGACTGTCCTTTCTGCATTTTGCAGGCATACAGCCTTTTGCTCCAGAGCATTTTTGAAAGGGCAGAGTCAGACTAGTGCACATTTTTCACAGCAAACCAGACCTCCTGGGCAGCTGGGCTGGGTCCAGGGAAAGATTGATAGTTATGCGTACTTTTCTATCAAGCTCAGCATTTTTGACTGACGGCCCTTCTTCATTTACATCCCAGAGACCTTCCCTCACTAGGATCGCCTCAGCATACACTGCCCACTGGGAATAGTTCTGGTCATTCAGCCTTGGGAACTTTACAAAATCCATGCTGGCAACAAACAAGGCAAATGCACAGCCTTGGCAGCCTTCCCAGCTTTCACTATCTGCTGGAGATAAGGAACACGGCTGGCAGCTCAGCTTCTTAACTCTCTGCCTTCCGACACTCAGACAACAAAAAGCTACTCTTCTGGATGACTGACACAAACAGCTACTCACACTGTCATCTAGTCAGATCTGCTGGCGCAGACTGGGCCCATAACCCTTGTTAGCGTGGTTACGCAGCTTGTGATGATCCACATCAATGTGCAGCACCAGGATCACGATCTTCTCAGATGCAGGCAGTAGCATGTCAGCTGGAAAAGCACCTCTCCCCTTCCAGACAGAATAAAGAGACTCTACTGACAGACATCTCTCAGATGAGACTTTAATCTTAGTTCCTCTATTTGCAAGGCTATATACAGCAACAACGACAACCAACCGACTATCCACAACCAACAACCACACATCCACATCCACATGTGTGTCCAGAGGCATCTGCCTTATATAGCCAGGGCTCCATGTGGCCTTCTGGTCCTGCCTCTTCCTGTGGACACCTGTCACTCAACCAGAGTGACTCTGCAGTTTTACAGCAGTTGTCTGTGCTTTCCAGCACCAGGTGACCATCTGCATGCTGTCACTTCCCATGACACAGCATGACTCAGCATGACTCAGGAACAGTCAAATGTTTTGTCATCATGGCTGCTGCTATTCCCCACATTGTACATTTTCCCCTGACACTCCATGCCCCTTCCCTCCCTCCTGGCCATCGCCCAGTGGCAGAGGAGGAAGTGCCTCACCTGAACTCATGGCCGCTGGTAGCAGAGAGGCCCCAAGGCTGGGAAGGGCTGGACTGCGAGGAGCCCCAGTGGTGAGGGGAGCCTGGCCCACTGGCAGCAGTAGGAAGAGAGGGAAGGCAGGGTGAACAGGGGCTACTGGGAGATGTAGTTCTCCTCTTTCTTCCTTCCTCTGCTGCAGACGTAGCATTTCTGCTCCAGTGGAAAAAGGTGCTGGGCTCCAACTCCTAGAAGCCCCAGGGGTCAATTCAGACCCAGATTCAAATATTCATTTTTTACAGTTTTGCATGACTCACAGGCTTCAGCACCTCTGCCTCACCTCACTGGAAACCGGGACATGCAGCTTGAACCAGACGGGACATTTCTACAAAGCTTAAAACTGGGACTTTCATGGTTTTTCAGGACAAATGGTAACCCTAAGCAAAGCTGGCAAGGCAAAATGCAACCAGAGCAGCTACAGGCAACACAGAAGACCATGTTGCTGTGGCATGGGTTGAGAGGACAATGCAGCCCTTAAATTACTGTACCTTCAGCTGCTTCAGCTGCTCTGCATGCGTATATCCGGCTGTGCTTGTTGGCTTAGTCTTGATCCTTCCAGGACTCCGGCAGCTCGGGCTCGGTCTGCAAAGACTTTGGCAGCAGGACTTCAGCAGCCAGAGATCCCATCCTGCGATGACGTACACTGGTGGACCCTTACACAGACTCAGCACTTGTGTATAGTGCTCAGCCATAGAGAACCTGAGAGCTTCATATACTCAGAGGGCAAGCAAGGAGATGGTGCTGCAAAAGAAGCCCTAGTCACAGTTGATTGCTTCCCTTTGCATCCCACCCCCACACTGCAAAATGATTCCAGTGTTAACAACTAAGAGGAGGGGAGGATGGATTAAATGCTCAGATAAATATTGTCCTTCATTGCATTGACCTTTCTTATTCCATCCACTCTGTTCACAAAATCAGTGACACCTCTCAGTCCTTAGATCAAGTGTACCTCCTCCCTCATGATTTTAGGAGAAACACTTTTGAAACAAAAAGAGAGCAAGGCCTTCTTAAGATGTTTTTAAACCTTGTATAGGGTAATTCTCATTCTTATTACTGCTGAAGATTAAAATGCAAGGAGTGACTTCTTGGAAGTTGCAGGGACAAGCACTTTGATGTTGACAAAGGAGAAGCCTCCCTACTAGACAAGGCTGTTGTTAGCGCACATGCATATGTGCTCTGATGACTGATGGAAGGAAGGAAGGGAATCACTTTGGAATTAGCATAGCCTGAAAGCATGTTCTTGCTTTCACAGACCACCTTTGATCTGTCTGAAATGTGACAGCTCATTGTAAGGGCAATATTGCTTCATATAAATCATTTTGATAGAATGTGCTTTTAGTTGTTAAAAGAAAGGGGGAGAAAGAAGGCATTTCTGCTGAATATTTAAAGGATAAAAAGAAAGGGAGATAAACTGGAGTAATTTAACGTCAAATTATTATTTATTGGCACAGACCTGATTTTGTGGCAAAGCTATGGTTGAGTATTGTTAATGTAATTTATGAAGCATACAGCCTTTCTGGAGCACATGAAAAGTCCGCCTTCTGGCTAGTTGAAAAGACGCCATCAAGTTATTGTGAATTTCAAAATCCAGAGGCAAGCAAAGCAGTCATAGTTACAATGACTGTTTGCTAAATAAGGGAATAAAACTTGAAAGAAACCCACTCAAAGTTATTGGAAGTTCTGCTTTATCATCTTAAATGTTTAGCACTGTAATATTGATAACTTCTTTGTGAAGAGAATATGTTGTCATTTGCTCATCTTTTCCCCCGAGGGTCTCTTTTATAGTTTGTTGTGGCACTAGAATTCCCTGACAGAGAAGGCTAAATGTTTCACAAAATTCCCAGAACTCCATAGCATTGAGCCATGGCAGTTAAAGTGGTATCAAACTTGATTATTTCTGCAGTGTGTATGGTGCCTGTGTTGAAGAATTTGACAGTGTAATATTAATTTTGGTTACATATATAAAAGAGCATAAGTTGAAGCAAGCAGAATCGGCAATTATATAATAGAGCAGGATCTATTACCCCTTACCACATTCTTAGAGAGAGATTCCTCCCATGGCCAGAAGTTTCAGAATTCTTTTGTTCTCACCTCTCTCTCTTTTTCCAAATTATTTTGCTGCCCTGCTCCTTCTCCAGATTAATTTGCTTCTTTTTTTTTTCTTTCCTTCTGTGTCTCCCAATGTTTCTGCACATATCCATTATATCTGATAATATCCCACTCTCTATGTTTGGTGTTGGGGAGATCAGGGAGGTGTCCCTTCCAGATTTTAGGAACTTCCACAGCAGTTCAGCAAGACTAATTTTAGATCCTGGACTTAATGATCTTATGGGCGCTTCCTTCAAATGGCCATGTGTATTGGACAAAATCTATTCTTTGCCCCTCTCACTTCCTTCAGTAGCGATTCCATATATATTTTGCAACTCACCCTATTATGAAGATTTAAATTGTTAATAAAATTCGTGCTGTGATTTCTCTCCAAACTGTCCACTTGAAATTCCTTTAAACTGGTTAATTTTTAAAAACCAAGATTACTAAATTTGCTTTTCTCTGATGAAAGAATGAATGCCTGTATGTGTCAGCACGTATGTCCAAGCTGAGAATGAATTTGTACACAAAGCTATAGACGACCAATATATATGAATCTTGCAGTATACCAAATGTACCTGCACAGAAAGGCTTCTTTGTACATATACAATGCTTTAGTAAGTTCATGAAGTGCTAGTGGTAACACTGTTAGGTTTAACAGGAATCTACATTAAATGGTCAGTTGTAATGCTAGGAATTTGAGGATTGCAGGAAAATTTCATTGAAGGGCATCAGTTTCTTATCTGGGACTCAATGTCCTCATCCCCAGCATCACTATACCCCTGTACCAGGAGCATGTTCACATTTGCATTTTTAATTCACATAACTCACCATTTACATGAATAAAATGGGGCTTGATTCTACTGTCTTGATCATAGAAACAACTACTTCAGAATACACACCATCTTGTCATTGAAAAGGATATGGTTCTGAGGCAATAATAATAAAATTGGCTTCTGTAATCATTGATAAGCTCAACCAGCTTTCCAATGACAGTAGAATGTTTCTAACAGTCAGATGGAAGAAAGGACACTGAAGCAACCAGTTCCAGCCCTGGTGCATTGGCTTGCCTATATTTCCCTTGTGCTAACACTGAGCCTGTTTGCCACTGGGCATTCAAGGGGGACCCTGTCTTATGTCCTATACTTGAGTCCCAAGGTTGAGCTCTACCTGTCATACTGGGTCTCCCCACTCACAACCTTCTAGCTATTTTCTAAAGATTTGCTCTTGTTGGAGAAATACCTACTGGCCATCAGGGAAGTCACCCCTGCCCCCCACCATTCTATGTAAAGAAACACATTAGTTATACAGTGAGACAGTGTTAGCCACACTCACACAAGCACACAAGCAGGAGGATAGTTTAGGGGTGCAAACAGGTGATATGGCACACATAGCTCAGTCCTCTAGCAGAGAGGAATGGCCAGGAGATTTAAGAGGAGTGGTTGTATAGCTGCCACTGTTGCCTTTGAATATCTTTGCTGAAGGTAGTTGTCTCACTCTACCTAATGGAAGGAACAGCCCTGCTACTCATTCTAGGTTATTTTCAAGCAATTTGCATGGAAAAGGTACCCTAAAAATGATTGGCCAATGTTCATAATATTATTTTGCACATCTTTATCAGTATGTTATCATCCCTATAAATTAGAATCAGTGTTGGCAAAACATGTTCCAGACTAATCCCTGGCTCAAAGTCTTGCATAGATGTTTATCAGATTCTTGTGCATGTGTTTACAGCCTGACCTCACCAGGTGATTCTTTCTTTCTTTTTATAATTATGTGCTTTGTGACAGAATTACAATGATTTGTGACCCCAGAGCCTGCAATAACAATGATTGTGCAGCCTGCAATCAGAGCTTTATGTAATAACAGATCCATAGGGTGCCACATACTGTCTTTAGCCCATTATATGGTGGTGACCATTATGTTATGGTGCTACTTAGCTAGCAAGTATAATCATAAGAGCACCACCCCCTATGGTCGGATGCGACTTGACAACCTTGTCAATGGGGAATACCTTTACCTTTTTATAATCATAAGAATCCCATGGTTGTTTAAAATTGAAATGCCTACTGTGTAAATGGACCAGTTGCCAGTGAAGAATCTACTCCACTAAAAAAATAAAATAAAATAATTCCCAGCTGTTCTTACTTTGGGAGTTGCTTCACCATTTCACAGAAGAAAAGGGCCCAAACTAGGGATGATGCATGACAACTTGATTACATATCTTGTTTCTGTGTGTGATAGTGTTAATAATAATGGGGCATATCAGATATAGACCATGGTGCTAGTTGGGCAGGCGTTAAGCTCAATCCATTTATTTCCCACAAATCCAGGATGCTATTTGCAAGTGTATAATTGCAGGCTAATCTGTATATTCTCTCCCACTAAGCAAATAGCAGCTTTAGGGAGATGAGGATTTTAATCAGACAAATAACAATAATTTTTAGAAATCCTTGTGCAGTTCTGCTTAAGATAAGTGTGTTCATGAAGGATTAACATATCTGATTTAGAAATAAATATTTTTCCTTGGAAAAAATATATAATATTGAGGAGTCAGGAGTAATGGCAGTTCTGTGCAGCTGTTTAAGGCTAAACTCAAGGTTCAAATATTTAGTGTTAACTTTTGGCTTGAGTTTGCAGAAGAGACGGGGGCATTTTAGTTGCTGGAGTTGGTAGATGGTGGACTACCTGAGAAGTTAAAGTGTAATGAGAAGATCAAGTGTAATGAGTGGACTACCTGAGAAGTTCAAGTGTAATGAGCAGCCATGATAGTAAATCTTTACTGTTGCCTTTTTAGCAGCAGTTTTGAATAGGCACTATACAGCTGCCTCCATTTTATTTTCCCAGATTGTCCCAAGTAGAGTGGCTTTTGAGATAGATGGATGGCAACTGTCATTGGCAGCCACATTGCCACTTCCCCCCACTCCAGTCTAGGGTATTCTGTAAATATAAAATGGCTGCTGCTACAAAAATGGCAGCCACCAGCAGAGTACCCCACCATGTATACAATAAAGCCCTAAAATAGTCCTGTGAAACCTCATAGTGAATCCAGCTTCCCACTTCTATTGTCCTGGTTCAGAGTAATTAGACAGTAATGACCATCTGGATGAGAAGAATGGTATAAATCGGGGTGGGCAATTACCCTGAGGGCTGGGGGCTGAACATACAAAAATTGCGAACCTCAAAAACAGCCATAGAGGCTCCATGTAATCCACAGGCCACACATTCCTCACCCCTTATATAATTTTTCATTAACCTAATAGAACGCCCCAGTATGTATGTGTGTGCCTTCAAGTTGTCTGCCTACTTATGGTGACCCCATAAATTTAATAAGTTTTATTTAAAGCAAGGAATCCTCAGAGGTGGTTTTGCCTGTTCTTTCCTTTGAAATAATAAAAAAGGTTACACATACATTATCTCTCATAATTATTATAATTATTATATTATTGACTTCAATTTGCTCAACAATGCCTGGTATTCGTTGATAGTTTCCCATTCAAGTACTAACTAGGGCTGCCCTTGCTTAGTTTCCAAGATCAGACAGGCTCTGATGCCTTGAGAGCAGAGAGGAGGCCAATTGTATAGTCTATTTCTGAGCACACTGATTCCCCTGCTGTAATTACCATACAAGATTTTTATACCATTTTCCGGCTGCACTGATACATCTACTGTGTTTAGCATCTGGGACCTATCAGCCCAGCTGTACAGACACATCTACTGTATGAAACATCTGGGACTAATCACCCATCTTCACTGTTCTTTGCCTTGTCACTAAAGGAAATTTAACAAGTCATGTTCTTAAGTGAGTGGGTTCAGGGTCATGGATCTCCCTAATCGAGGTCAATAAAAAGCACATTTGGGACATTATCATATTGTTCTTGTCCTTCAGCATATGTACATTGTGTCTGTTGTTCTTGCTGTTTTCTCAAGGACAAACAGGAGGTTAGGAAAGACTAGGCCCAGCCTGATAGATAATGTACACTGTAACATTTATTTCCTGAGTATTTTAGGGGATACATTAAAGTATATAAAAACATTCTCTTGCATTTCCTAACCACAAGACAGATGGGAAACACCATGAACATTGTTAGTATGATACAAGATTGAAAAACAGCCTGAGTGAATATAAAATTCAATAAAGCAAGTAAACCCACGGTGCAGCTAGTATTTCCACTTTTCTTTCTAGCAGTGTTCATGCACTTTTAACAGTGCCATGGCAAACATAAAGTATGATTGGTGAAGCTTTTTCTTGGCATGGTGATGCATGGAAAAGGTGCCTCAGAAAAACTCTGTCAAAAAAAAAATAGGTCACAGATATGGGTGAAAAGCGCAAAAATAAAAGTGAAAGAGCAGTTTCCACACTCACACACACATTTGGGGTTATCTGAGAACAAATTGTTGTCTGGGATCTTGATTGAATAGATTCATTATTATTTTACTTTATATTTAAATTTTAAACTTTAGATACCAGTGCCTGCTGATTTAAGTGTTACAGTTGGTCTAAACTAAACATAGGGGCGAAACAGATGAGGAAATTAGGAAGGTTTCAGGCTGGCTTCAAGGCAGGGTGTTTAGATAACACACACTTTGAAACCAACTGGAAAGCGTCCTCTAGCCGTCTTATAGGGAGAACAGTTGCTTCAAAAAGAAGCTGCTTTTTCCCATTTCTTCCCAGAAAGTGTACACCTTTGCATGTGCGTATAAATACCAGTGTGGCTCTAAAAGGGCGCTCTTTCCAAACCCTAATTGTGCATGTAAATGCCCCATCACAGGAGCACATTTAAAAGGAACAGAGCTGCCGCACACAAGTGGTGAGGGTGGCAATGCCCAAAAGAGAAACGATGGAACCTCTCATGGAGATGAGTACAACATACACAAAAAAAACAGTCAAAGAGGGGGCATAGGGTGAAGGGGGGGATGAAGGGAGGCATAATTGTAGCCTGCTCTGATGCCCTGTGCCAGTGAAGCGCTGTAAATGTGTGCAGGTTCACAGGGACAACCATGTAATGGGATGGCAGTCTTTGGCACTGCGCTCCTGCACACCTTCTCAGGGATGATGTGGCCAAAGTATAACAGCCTCAGTTTGATGTACCCATGGATGATCTGGGGTTGTGTAAGCTTGTGTGCTTCTAATTCCATTACTCAAGGAGATCTTCATTACTTTCTTGAGCAATGCCTCCTCCCTTGCACAAGACAGCTTCACAGCAGCAGAATGTCACTTTCCACAGCCATTTAGTGGCTGATTAAAGGCGGAGTAGTCCTCACCTCCAGCTTGACAGTCAAGAGGAAAGGTCAGCGACCACTGTTGTGGTGCCAATTGCAGTTGGATGCTACCTGGGAACATCTTGCCCTTCTTTGTGCACTATATGGCTATGAGGGAGTGCACAGGCATTGAGGAATTGTCTTACTGTCTTGCATGGGGAGCAAAGGAAACAGCCTACATAAATATGCTGGCAGAGCATTATGTGCCATATGAGCTGTGCAGGATTATGATATTGTCAGACTTTATATTTTGTTGCTTTCGCAGAAGTGTGACTTTGTTGTCATATAACCTAGCAACACATATTTGTATAAAAAAAATCAGCAGAAATTACAATTGGCTTAGCTTTTCCCTTTGAAAGAGCTCAGTGGATTCCCCAGCTATAAACTGTATTAAAATCATGTGGTTAAATGAATTGGAGTAGTAAATATATACAACTGAGCAACTAAAATTTGAATTGTCCAAGCCATTGTATTCCCCATCACCATAAATGGATGCGAGAGCTGGACAGTGAAGAAAGCAGATAAGAAGAAAATCAATTCATTTGAGATGCAGTACTAGAGAAGAGTGCCAAGGATACTGTGGATAGCCAAAAAAGACAAACAAATGGATCCTTGAAAAAGATGAAGCCTGAAGTCTCCCTGGAAACCAAGATGATCAAACTGAGGTTGTTGGACTTTGGCCACATCATGAGAAGGCACAACTCATTGGAAAAGATTATAATACTAGGAAAGGTGGAGGGAAGCAGAAAGAGAGGAAGACTGCATGCCAGATGGATAGACAAAATTAGAGGGGCATGAATTTACAGGACCTGAGCAGTGGAAGATAGGAGGGCTTGGAGATGTCTCATCCACAGGGTCACCATGAGTCGAGGTTGACTAGAAGGCAGTTAACTACAAAGACCATTGATTCCAGCTGTATTTCCCAACAGCTGGAATGAATACTAGGAAATGCCTAGCTGTTTAACAACCTTCTTCCTTGTAGATCCTTTTTTTTTTTACGTGTATGAGTGAAACATATTCACATTATTGGAAAGCATGTCCAGCCACATGCTAAGTTTAGACACAGTGCAGGAATCAGTTCAGAATTGAACTGAATCCAAACTTCATTCAAACATGTTTGTTCCCCACAAACTGGAACAGAACCAAAGCTACTATTTGAACGTTTTGCTGAACTACAATGGTTATTACACAGCTAGGAAACCGCAGTGTATAAGCTTTTGAAAAACATATCTGGAATTCATAGTCCTGTCCTATGGCTGGTTAAATAAATTTGACATGACTTGAAAGAGTCATAGTTGTGATGGAAGGGATTTTATGATCAGTAAAGGACACATAAGCTCTAATATATCAGAATGATGAGAGAGCATTGTAAGATCAGTCACTTAGTAATTTCAGCAGGATTTGCTGTCAAAGCAGCACATTTGGGGCTAATCTCAGGGCCTTCATCAGAAAGCAATGTCACGTAATTGCTTCAAACAACAGAATCTACTAAGGGTGCCCTTGTCCTGTTTCCAGTTCTAGGCATAATGTGTCTTATCTATCTTCCCCCAAATTTGAATGGTTTGCTATATTGTTGGGTTTAGGAACCATTAGATCAAAAGAATTACTGGTAATGTCTTAAGAATTACACTGAAGAAAGTATAAGGACCCATTGTACCCTTTTGTCCTCCAAACTAAGACTGTGTAGAAGACTGAGGTTATCAACAGCTGCCCTAATCCAAACCTTGAAGAAAGCATTTTAAATGGTCACGTTCATTTTCAGTTTGGAAATCTGTGGTTCCAGCTTGTTGCAATGATACTTACAGAATGATAATTACAGAAAGCATTGCATGGTACAAATTTAAATTTAGAATTGTTTTCCACAAGGAGGAATTTCAGTCTTTCAGAATGCTCTCAGTTCCTTCAGGAGATTCTCAGCACCTTCAAGAGATTTTAAATTCATTTCACACACCCACACATTCTCCCACCATTTCTCATGGATCCTTGGTTTTGCCAATAAGGGGATTATAATTGGTAGCCTTATGAATGTATCTGTCATCATTTTAGCAGAAAGAGACACAGGTTCTCTTCAACTGTGCTATGGCTAGTTTTCTGTGTGTTTCTTATATGCTGGTAATATGGAGATATGCCAAATATGTCTCCACATTACTTAGTTCAGTCTGTATCCACATTGGTTATGAACCTTGTAGTTGGTATAGCCCTTGATGAAATTTCCAGGGATTCCATGAACATGGCTGTTTTCCCAAAAAATTTTTTTAAAAACTACTTCTTTCTGCTAGTGTACCAGGTCTTTAGGATTGTTCTGCCCACATATTATCACCAAAATCTAGTGACATTAACCAAACAACCATACAACAGGTTAGATTTGCCATGTTTTATACTTCATACTTTTTTAAAGGGATGATGTATAATGTCATGCTACAGCAGAGAAATGACAAAATTTTCTACAAGATAAAACCAAGTAAAAACTTACCATCTTTATTTGGAAGAGATAAGATCCACTATGAGACCATATGGAAACAGCATCAAATCAGTTTTTGATCTCCATTTGGGAGCAACACACTGTCAGTTGTTCAAATGTTGGTAATTTTTTACCATGGGAAAGAAAAATATTGGAGTTGCCATAATTTCTATGCCCAAATACTGTAGAGAAACAGGGGAAATGGAAATGATGCAGATTATAGTCAAAGAAAAGTCCATAGAAATTTGGAAGATGTCTAGTTAGGAGAAAATATGGATAAGGTTACCTATTGCTGGCATTTGACTAAAGAGAAGCTACTTAAGATCTGTGACAGTCATGAGAAGAAACAAGATATGGACTTTTTATTAAAACCCGAAAATAATAGCATTGTCAAGACTCAGAAAGCCTCACATACAGAGAACCTGATGGCTAAAAACTAAATAAATACAAATAAAAAACAGAAAAGAAAGGAGTGGCACATATAATTCCCTTCCACACGCAGATGCTGGCTGTATTCAGATGTTTGTTGTTGTGTGCCTTCAAGTTGTTTCCAGCTTATGGCAACCCTAAAGCAAACCTGTCACGGGGTTTTCATGGCAAGATTTATTCAGAGGAAGTGAATATAGTGTTAAGATGTATTAAAAACTATATGTAAAGCATGACATTTGAAATGCATAGCATTTAAAAGCCCAACCCTCATCAGTCTGAAAAAGTCTTACAGCACAAAAATGTTTTTATTTGCTGCCGAAAGGAGAGCAGGGATGGGGCCATCCTGGCCTCTCTAGGGAGGGAGTTCCAGAGCATGGGAGCAACCACTGAAAAGCCCTCTCCCTTGTTTCCACCAAACAAGCCTGAGAGGGTGGTAGGACAGTGAGATGAGCCTCACCAGGTGATTTTAGAGCTCTACTGGACTCATAAGGGGAGATATGGTCCTTCAGATAACTTGTACCCAAACCATATAGAGCTTTATAAGTAAAAGCAAGCACTTTGAATTGTACTCAGAAACAGAGTGGCAGCCAATGGAGCTGTTGCAACAAGGGAGTTTTGTGCTCCTTGTAGCCAGCTCCAGTTTACAAGCTGGCTGCCACTCTTTGGCCCAACTGAAGTTTCCAAGTGTTTTTCAAAGGAAGCCTCATGTAGAGCACATTATAGTAATCCAAATGGGATGTAACCAAGACATGTACCACTGTGGCCAGATCTGACTTCTCTAGGAATGGGCACAAATATAATATTTTTAACTTTTTTAGTTAATTCTTTTTAAAAACTTTGTATCTACATTTTCAATGTTTTTGTATTATTTTAAACTTCTACTGTTTTAACTTTGTTGTTAGCTCCCTTGAGTCACTTTATCTGGAGAAAGGCAAGAAATTAATTAATTAATTAATTAATGTTCCAACTTTCCTGTGGCAGCTATTGGATCCCTTTGTCGATAGAGTGGTGAATCTGCTCTAAACTTTAAAGGAACTAACCAAGGTGCTGAACTTGGTTGGAGGATAGAGTTCAGCATCTTGGACAAGTCCTTTAAATTTGGTCTAAAACCCAGATTGGCTTCATTGTTCCGTTGACATTGAAGCCATCAGCCACCACTGCCACTTTCTTTACTTTTTCGGGGTGGTTGCATGGAAATTTGAAGTTTCCCTTTCCATCTAGACTAAACATGAATGAGCAATTTCATTAAAACTCTGAACTGCAGTAAATCTTTGCAATGGCCAGTCGAAATAAAGCAGCTTCATAAAGTGTGATTTGTAATTGTATTGTCTTGTCTATTGATTGTTAAAGTTAACCACAGTTTATTCAGATTTATTTGACACAGCAAGCTATGTAAAGCAGAAACAAAAGCTTCCCAACTCCTCCTCTGCTGTATCTACACTGCAGAATCAATGCAATTTGATACTGTTTTAATTGCTATGGCTCAATGCTGTGGAATTATGGGACTTGTAGTTTTGTGAAATATTTAGCCTTCTCTGTCAGAGAGCTCTGGTGCCACAACACACTACAGATCCCAGAATTCCATAGGATGGAGCCATGACAGTTAAAGTGGTTTCAAACTGCATTGATTCTGCAATGTGGCAGCCACCCTCATGTCTGAACTGAAAGGGTGTCTGCATGGGTCCAAGCCTTGCTAAAGCTCAACTCCCCCAATGCACAGTTTAATGTACTTTCCAACCCAGACCAGAGTCTCTTCTCATTTCCTTCATGTTGCTGTAACATCCCACTCTAGTGTTTAATGCTTGCAATGAAAACCAACCCATTAACTATAGCACAGTTTGAGACCCACAGTAGAAACAAAAATTTAAACAGCTATGGAGAAATGGAGCAAGCTGGCACTGGCCTACTCTGTCTCCTAATCTGCCCAATTATCCCAGGTATATCCCATAATAGAAAGTGCTTAAGAAGTCATAATCACACAGTGCAGAAAGAGGAGAGTGGTGTGGTTGCTTTTTTGTTTTGCTTAATTGACATAATTAGCAGCTTCTTGGTGCCAAAGAGTTTCTTCCCTTGCTTCCTTAAGAAGAGTTGCACTTGAGAGCCATCACAATTAGACAGCTTGAACTTTCCTTTTTATGTTGTTGTTGTTGTTGTTGTTTTAGGAGAAGCCAACTTTACTTTAGCAAGTAAGCACATACACCAAGCTGATTCTGGGTCTGGAAACAATGTTTCAATCAGTTTAAGTCTGCCAGTGTTTTTATTTCCATGTCATGCTTCCTTTTGAGGTGAAGATGCTAAGGCAGTGGGGGTTTTTCAGGATCGCTTCCCATTTTAATGAAAGAGAATATGAGAAATTTGTGCAACCTGTTTACAAGTTAACAAGTTGAGCAGGTAGCAAGCCAGTAAGCACTATAGAAGCCAGGCTTATTCTGAAATGGCTTCGGCCCCAAAACAATAACAAAGCATCTATAAACTACAGAATGGACTCTACAGTTTGCCTCTAGCCATAAAGTGGGTCTGGATACTTTTTGCTTTTTATTTAAAATGCTCAACACATAAATGTGGCTTTGCTTGAGCATAACTGGAGTGTAAGCAGCAAAGCTACATGTTCTCCTTTCTGCTTGGTACCAGGAGTTGGTACCATCCCCCCATAAGCTACCAGCGTTCTTTATGATGGTGCTGCTTTACCTTGCTCTGCAGATCCTGTATTGGAAGCCAGGAAAAATGTGCTAGAAGACCTTAGTGCCATTATCCACACAACATACTGACTGGGGAATTGGAATCAGCCACTCATTCAATAGAAAGCAGTGGATCACTTGGAAATCCTGAAGTTAGCGATCATGGAAGTACGTGCCAAACAACAGTACAAATAGATGTTACTTCTACCCCAAAGCACAGTGACTGGGAGTAAAACAAAAAACAAAAAAGGAAAGTTTTGATAAAGGCAGGCTTTGGTTGGAGCTAGAGTTGTCTGTAATATAATTACAGCCCTACCTCTCCCTTGATTGCTTCCTATCCTCTGCTGAAATTTTCCATTTCTTTCCACAAGTTCAAAGTTCCTTGTGTAAGGTTCAAAAATGTAGCAAATGTGCTCCCTAATAGTAAAAAGTTTCATATTATTTTGAATAAAGTTTTGAATAAAGTTTTTGCTGCAATGTTGAACTGCTCTTCTTTTTTGTGTATAAGAAATTATCCCTATTCTTTCCATATTATTTCTGACCCAGGTACCAAATGCTCTTTTAAAGAAGTAATGCCCATGAACACATGTATTTTGTTAATGGAGGTATTCCTGCACTGCCCACTGATATTCTTTGAACATGAGATACAAAGAGAGTCTATTTTATTGTTTTGAAAAGGGGTCTCCAAAGACAACATGGCAACACATTTGTATATAAATCCTGTTATTAATGTATCACTATTATAATATTTATTTATTTATATCCCACCTTTTCCCAAAACTGGGACTCAGAGTGGCTTATAAGATTAAAAACAGTACTTTTACATAGAAGGGAAAGATTAGGATGTGAGTTTTCTTTCTTAATAAAAGTATATTGTATGGAATGGCAATATTCATGGAAAACTACATTCTGAATTATACACAGAAAGCAATGTTGGTTTGCATCTGATTTGCTCCTTGTTTCTCTTCTGTAGACGCCTGGATGCCAACTTGATCTCTGTGGTACCAGAGAAGAGCTTTGAGGGGCTTCCCTCCTTACGTCACCTTTGGCTGGATGATAATGCCCTGACAGAGATCCCTGTCAAAGCGCTTAATAACCTGCCAGCTCTACAGGCCATGACCCTGGCACTCAACAAAATCTGGCACATTCCTGACTATGCCTTTGAGAACCTTACTAGCCTTGTGGTTCTGTAAGTGTTTGCATTTTTCCTTTACTCTTTCCTTCTTTTGGAAAATCCTTCTCATAAGGTACTGAATGGACATAGTGGAGATGATCATTAGATCAGTGTTTCTCTCTGGGCAATGTCTCATAAAGGAAGTCTCATCTGCCCAAATAATAGCCTATAAAGCTCATAAAAGCATGCTTTTAGAGGTCTTTGACTGCAGTCCTGTGCTCATTTACCTGTGAGGAAGCCCCTTTGAATTCACTGGGACTTTCTCTGTGGAGACAAGCATAGGATTATGTTATTAGGATGTGAGGGTATACAGATTTATCTGGGAATAAATCCTACTGAACTCAGAGGGACACATGTGCACGTGAAGGACCAATGTGGTGCTTGAGCATTAGGCTAGGACTCTGGGAGACCAGGGTTCAAATCCTTGCTCAGCCACAGAAACCCACTGGGTGATCTTGGGCAAGTCACACTCTCTCAGCCTCAGAGGGAGGAAAAGGCAAATCCCCTTTGAACAAATCTTATAAAAAAAAAACCATGATAGGTTTGCCTAAGGGTCAGCATAAGTTGGAAATGACTTGAGGACAGACAGCAACAACAATACATGGATAGGACTGGACTGTTTTACATTGTGTGATGAATGTATCTAGCAAAGGTGTCTGAAAACCTAAAGATCTTTATGGTATATCTTCAAGATTCTTTTTAATTTAGTTTAAATGTAAAGCTTCTTCCACATTTCACTGAAAAATTAAGTAAACATTATTGCTTCCAACCACCATGCCTTGTCAGATCAGTCAAATTTATTTCACTGAAAAATTAGAGTAAACATTTTGTTCAATCAGTAATTAAATGGCTGGTGGTTACTTTTGTTATAGCTCAGTAGTTGGCATCAGTTGCATTAACCAGTGTTTATTGGCTTCTTCCTCTTCTAAAAATAGAAGCTTATGTCTGCAAAGGAGTCAGTAATATATTGTTTGGTGCTGATCAGTGAGTTTATATGTAATTGCTGACTGCCTTCAAATTATTGCCATCTTATTACATACAGAGCTACAACAGTTATTCCCACTTTGGAAAGACACATGCTTTGTGGCTAGACTGTAAAAACATCACTGAAAAACTAATCCAAAGCAAAAACACAGCAAGTGTTTAATGCTAAGAATACAGTACTGACACAAGACTAATGAAGAAAAAAGCATTACAAAAAGTGTTTATGGATTGGCTTTGATTGCCTAGGCAATTGTTAAAAAGAAGCATCTAGGAAAGGGAATGGCAGTGAGGAATCAGATAAGCAGTTTATTTTTATTGTTTTGCAAGCTCTTATAAAGTGAATTGTACAAAGCTTTTTGCAGGTGCTTGGATTCAGCCACAACTACTCATTCTATTCCCATTAGTGCCAAAAACGAGAATTTTGTAATAGGTACAGTGTGGAGCAGTGGTTTGAGCATGGGACTAAGACTCTGGAGGCCAGGGTTCAAATCCCCACTTGGCCATGGAAATCCACATTGGAAATCACACACTCTGTGACTGAGAGGAAAGCAAAGGCAAGTCTCTTTTGAACAAATCTCTCTGAAAACCCTGTGCCTTAAGAGTCACCATAACTCTGACATAATTTGAAGGCACACAATAACAGCAACAGCAACAAATCTTCAGCTGGCTTTGAACAGAAGAATCTGCTTTATATTGACTAAGGCCACAGTCATACCACAGACAATAAGAGACAGCATACAGTTAAGTTTGTATGAATTTGCATTACAGGCTTGGGCGTTCAATGTGATACTTCTCTTCTTCCAAGAAAATCTCCATATTTACCTATAGGCTTCTCAAAGAGAATTTTCCCTCATACACTATCAAAGCCTTCTTCAAAGGAAGAAAAGACATAAACCTCATATTCCATTTCTTTTTAAGCATGTTTTAAATCTATGGCAGATAAAGTAGTGTCCTCTAGATGTTTTAGATTATAAATTCCATCTATGCCAGCCAACATGCCCAATGGTAAGAGATGACAAATATCTAAAACATCAGGAGGGTACCATGTTGCCTATTCCTGCTCTACTTGTTAGATACACCATATGGAAAGAACTGGAATTAATCTCTGTGTAGCTACTAATTCACACTTACTCTGTAACATCTAGATCCATGTGTCATGTGGCTTTGCACAAATCACACTCAGGATATTTATACCAATATCAAGCATAACCACTAATGTGCTGAACTGCCATAGAAGCTTTCCATACATTCAGGCAGCTCACATGACCTTCAAAGTTAATAAAGTTTTTAGAAATTTTTGCAGCCTCAACAGATGGTTCCTTAATTTGCAAAATATTTTAAGTGTGATCACTTGGTATTATTTAAAAAAAAAAAAGCACATACAATAGAGATGGCTGCTAACTGTGCATTAAAGGTAATGTCTGCCTTGACCCTGATGTTTGTGCAGGAGAATGCATCAAGAAAAAACAATGTGGAGGCAGAAGGATGGTTTGTCACTGCCATAAACTTAAATACTGTTCTAACTTGGGAGTTACTGAAATAGCCACCTTTGGGAGGAGGCCAAAGTACAGCTGTGGAGGGGTACTATGGAAGATGTCATTTACAGCCTGATTAATACTTCTGGATGCCCCTGATCAGCAGTTTCATAGCTGAGGACATGACCTTCCCAGGTGCAGCAGTGTGCTTTCCTGCTGCGCACACCTTGGGCCTGTGGGAGCTGAATGGCTGATCATCCACTGATGGTGGAAAAAACTAAGATCAAAATATACAAGCTCCAATCTGGAACAAGTTAGAGGCATCAGCCTCTGCTAATAAATTACATCTCCACAAAGGAATTCCATATACAGTTCCCATCTATTTCTTGTATAGTTTTGTAAGAGGGAGATGAGGGATACTTCCTAAACAAGAGAAGGTTCTGTACAGACCTGCATTCTGTTAACAGGAACTGCAGAAATCACATTCTCTCCTTTGGTAACATCTGGTGGTTACATCTTTTGATACAGTGAAATTTTACACATCCTTGCTGAGGGCATTATTTAGCTTCATTGTCCAGGAGACTCACCAAGAGACATTGAAACACTCAGAATCTGGTCCAAGAAGGAAAGGACAGAACATCACTTCAGCTTTCTGAAGATTCCTAGATTTTGAACTTTTTGGGGCGGGGAGGGGAATCAAGAGCACAGTCCAAAGACGCTATATATTTTTAACTTTAAAAACAAAACTTTTTCCATCCCAGGTTAAGCATTGGTTTAAATATAATTTCAAACAAGACACACATCTGGCTCCAAGGATAAGTAACAGGAGGTAGCACTCTTAACAGATTGGCATTATTTGTAACCCTTGTTTATATTCCAAGCATTATATAATCAAAGCATGGACAAAGAAGCAAAAGGTCCTCCCATTTTCATCCCAAGTGGAGCAGTTAGAGGCCAAAATAGACTTCTGTTCATAAATTTATTCTGATCCTTTAAATCTTGTCATATAACAGATGTTTTTAAGGTGTCACAAAACTTTCACAGATATTCAGAGCTTGATAAATAACATTTTTGTCCAACAAACAAAAATATGGGGAAATTATAAGATTTTACAAGAAAAGAAAAGGGCATTTCCCATTGTCTCCAGTACATTTCAAGAGGAAAGCTTCAGCTTGGACCAGAACAGATTATTAGGAAAGGAGGGAGTTGGTTTTTTTTATTATTAAACAGATTGTACAGGTGCTGAAAACTGTATTTCAGGGGAAGAAACTGGCAAAATCACTTCTGAGTATTCCTTGCCTAAGAAAATCCTATGAAATTTGTGTGACTGCCATAAGTCAGCAAGCAACTTGAAGACACATGCATATACACACACATACCTTATCAAAAGACAAAATAAATGTATATGGAATCCTTTAGTTGTGTAGGTGCATGCATGAGGAAATCAATAGATTTCCTTTTGCAGTCAAGAAAGAAATTGACCTCAATGGTTGTGCCTTTTTGAGGGTGGGGGGAGCTGGGATACACATTTGTACTACACTTGACTCTAGGGACGTTTTCACACGGGGCAAAAAAGGGAGTCATTCCTACCTCCATCCGGCCCCACTCCAGCTCTGTGCAGGAAAAGTTCACACGACGTCGCAGCAAGCCCCTCCTCATCCTTCGCCATCCCTGCGCCATCCCTACCTCACTCCGGGGTCTTGCTCGTCGTGTTCAAACTACGTCGCAGCAAGCCCCGCCCCATCTTGCACAATCCCTGCGCCATCCCTGCCGCTAGCCGGCTTTAGCCCCATCTTTTTAATTCCTTTTTTTTAAAAGGAATTACAGGCGCTTCTGCCGGAGGCAATCAGGAGTCATTCCGGCGGCTGCTGTTTTCGCCGCCGGAATGACTCCTGATGGCTTCCAGGGGGCTTCCAGGCGGCTTTAGAGCCGCCTGTGTGAAAACGTCCTCTGTATCCATTGATTCTGCATCTATGATTTAACTGTCCAAAGTTTGAAAATATTCCAAATCATCATCATCATCATCATCCATCCATCCATCCATCCTCATCCTCATCATCATCATTCAAAAAGCAAACCTTGATTTTCCATTTTGTATAAGGGAAACCATTTTTCTGCTAACACATTGTAAATTGATAAGGGCTGGGAATGTTGTATTATTTAAATGTTAAGGTTTGTATTTTTAACATACTCTATTTTAATTCATAACTGTTTTAATTGTTTTTTAAATTTTATATTTATACATTTTAATGTACTGTTTTTAAAGGGTATTTTAAATCTGCTGTTCACTGCCTTGGGTCCTATAACAGGAGAAAAGCAGGATATAAGAAAATAATAATAATAATAATAATAATAATAATAATAATTGCTTAGAGAGTGCTTAGCACTATAAAGAGGTGTAGAAATGTAAGTGCTATTGCTGTTACTACTCTGCCACTGTATATAATGAGACTTGAGCATCCATGGATTTTTTTATTCATGGAAATAAAAATAAATAATATAAATATAATAAAATATTTTTTATTAAATAAATTCCAGGGAATCCTGGAATCAAACCTCAGTCAATACCAAGGGCCCATTTTATTTGCAAATGATGCAATACATCTAGGGTAGAAATCTGTTGTTGTTGTTACCTGCCTTCATGTCGATCTCAACCCATGGCAACCCTATGGATGAGACATCTCCAGGCCCCCCTGTCCTCTGCTGCTCTGCCCAGCTCCTACAAAATCATATTCATAGTCTCTTTAATAAAGTCCATCCATCTAGCATGTGGCCTTCCTCTCTTTCTTCTTCCCTCCACCTTTCCTAACATTATTGTCTTTTCTAAAGATTCATGCTTTCTCATGCTATGTCCAAATTACGACAGTCTAAGTCTTGTCATCTTGGCTTCTAGGGATATCTCTGTTTTGATCTGCTCTAGGATACCTTTGTTTGTCCTGTTAGTTGTCCATGGCATCCTCATCACTCTTCTCCAGCACCACATTATCTCAAATGCGTTGATTTCCTCCTGTCTTCTTTCATGACTGTCCAGCTGTCACATCCATACATGGTAATAGGCTTGTATGATTCTCACTTTTGTGCTGAGTTGTATGTCTTTGCATTTTAGCTGAGTGTACTTAAGCACTCGCTAAGCCATTTACAATGTGTAAGATAATTGCCCCCAACAAGCTGGGTACTCATTTTAATGACCTGGGCTGTATAGAAATGTACTTGCTATTGCTATATTCCCTTTTGAATTAATTCCAATGTGCCCTCTTTTCTGGCGTTGATGACAGACATATTACAAATGAGCTGCATCCTGTTTCTCATTGATTCAGTGAAGGAAACATTGCCATTAACTGCTGTAGAAACTTAAATGATGCAAAAGATTAGAGAGCTATGTCTTGTCAAAACATTGCTGCTGCAATTGTCAAACCATCTGTAACTTACCAAGAGAAATGCCTCTGTGTGAGAAAAGCAGAGTTTGGCAGGGACTAGAACAACTGTGATTCCACTTGCTAAAATAATATATTTAACATGGATGAGAAGATGGAAGAACGGAAGAGGAGTTCCTCTGCTCAAATATTTACCATCCTGGCTTAGACTATGAGTCAAACTCCTTTTGTTTATGTTGTTATGGAGCTGGTGGCAAAAATTGGGTCCCAATCTCCATGAGAGTTCCAGAATTTCCATCACTTCTAAGATTTTATAAAAATGTTTCTTTGGGAACTGGAATGTTCATGGTTTGCCTCATTTCCAAACAGAACACAACATCCCAGGCCAAATTTAAGCCAGAACAGCTCAACCTTTGTATCTTTCTTCTGCTGCTATAAAGTCATGATTATATTTGTGTGATGGTGCAACTCTGACATTTCCCATCTAAATGTTTCCCAGTTTGGAAACTTATTACTGGCTTCCCTAGCTATACTGCTGTGTCTGATTGTCCCTCAAGGTCTTTCTTCATCTAAAATTCGGTATGATGTAATTATTTACATAAATGACAATCATCCAAAGGAGACCGGCAGCCAGAATTTTGGATGAATGTGGGCTCTGTTTATGTGGTTTAGGCTGACATGAAATGTACGAAGCAAATTAGGGCATTATGTATGTATGCATCAACTCATTGTTTCTAATTTATGACAGTGCTAAACACAACATAGCTCAGTACTACAAATTTTAAGAAGTAGAAAGCTCATACTATATAAAGCACGACACAAGATGAAAAATCAGTATGATGAAATGGGAAAAGGAAGTTTTTTTAAAAAAATCAAAGTGAGAATTCTGACATTGGTGATTCTAGTGGGAGCCAATATGATGTAGTGATTTGAGCACTGGTCTACAACTCTGGAGAACATGGCTCAAATCCCAACTTTGCCATGGAAACCACTGGGTGGCCTTGAGCAAGTCACACTCTCTCAGCCACAGAGAAAGGCAAAAGGAAACTCCCTCTCAACAAACCTTACCAAGAAAACTGCATGATAGGTTCATCTTAAGGTTGCCATAAGTCAGAAACTACTTGAAGGCACACAAAAACAATAATGTTTAGGAATTTGAAGAGCTAATTGTGAAGCAAACCTCCATTTCAAAGAACATCTCCAGAAGGGTTTGAATGTTTTAAGCTATAGGCTACATCCTATGATGTTTTTTTAAAAGCATCAGTTTTATGCATGTGCCAGGATCCAAATTTTCTTATCGGTGCTAGGTAAATGCACTGTCCTTTGCTGAAATAAAAAAAATGAACAGGAGTTGTTTAGAAAAGAAGGCCCATTTGTCAAGAAACATGTTTTTCATATACTGTGAAGTGGTAAAGCAACAAATTGAGTGTGCAGAGAGCTGTCATGCAGGCTTGCCTGTGATGTGTGCACTTGTTTTGTTGATATGCAGGTTTATTGATATGTAGCCCTTAGGGACTACCAGTTAAGAACTCCAATTAAATGTATCTTAGGTCGAGAAGCAGTCGGCATAATGATGAACAAAATGTTTGTCCCACTTTTCTCCAGCTGGGCACAAAGTGAAAAGTGAATAGTATGGGAAGTCCCTTGTGTAATGACTTGCACAGCAGTGCTTGGAGACTGAGCGGTAACCCCAGAATGTATACGTTCCATAGGTAGAACTGTATTCCATTCAGTGTTATGTCTGCTATATGCATTGTTGCCTTGATTTAAAGTAGATCCATCTTTATGAGTAATGAATCAAAGCTACAAAAGGTGAATCACAGTTACTTCCGTTGCTTATATGCAGATCTTTGATGTTCTTCACATATGGCAATATGCAATATGTCATTAGTTATAATATATTTGAATTCTCGATTGCCAAGCCTGAGACCCAGCATTCAGAGGAACAAACTGCAGGTGTTATCTCTGTGTAAAGGCATGAGGAGATGTCAGGGCAGTCTGATCTGGAAATGCCCCATAAAATTTGACAGAGGAAACCATCTGGATTTAGAGTATGTTGCTTTCCTCCAGTCAGGGAGGAAAACTGTTTTTTTAACCTACTCTCTGATTTAGATTTTCAGTGAAATTGATCTTCCCCATTATTGAATGTTAAAATGGATTCAGTTTTTCTCCCAAGCAGCTGGGTTTTGTTTTCTTTTTTACCTTCATCCCCTGCTTGCTTTGGAATGGCAAACAAAAGCTGTACAAAAAAGAAAAGAAAATGAGCAACATCTTTAAGTATTCATCAGAAACATCCAGGAATGTTCCAGGTTTATATTCATCTAACATATGTTTACTCTCCTCTTCATAAATCCAGGCTGCCTTTATCATGGAACTTTATGTTGTCTGCCAAACCTCCAGCACTGAGTCCAGGTGGAATCAGATTCCCACTTCCCCCTCACGCACAACACAAATAATAAAAGTGACACTTATTCACCTGCTGGTAGCCTCTTTGGTAAATATATAACAGCACACCACTGTCCTGAGATGAAACAGAGAAGGTGCCTCTGTTTCATTTCTGTCAAAAGAATATACTGGCTGTGAGCTCTTCCACATATTTTGTGGGCACATGACTGGCCACTTTGGGACTAACATCTGTAGTCTGCCCAAGTTCTGTGAAGATTTGGCACTCTCGTGGCTTCTCTGATTATTTCCCAGAAGTGACAACACTGAAAAAATGAAACTATATATTCCACACTATGTAATTTGTAGCCCTTTGATTCCACTTGCTGCAGTCTATGGAATCCCGGGATTTGTAGTTTGGTAAAGAAGGACTGGGATATTAATGGGATGTAGTGATTCAAGTGGTTAAGATGCTTACTCTGTTGATTGCAAGATCGGCAGGTTGGCAGTTCGAGGCCCAGGTGCTGCATGATGGGGTAAGCTCCCATCACTAGTCCGATGGAGTAGTGCCAACATAGCTGTTTGAAAGCATGCAAATGCAGGTAGATAAATATGCAGGTGGGAAGGTAAGCAGCGTTCTCTGCAATCATGCTGGCCACATGATCCCAGAGCAGTCTCTGACAATCCTGGCTCTTCAGCTTAGTAACAGAGATAAGCACCACCCCTTACGGTCAGACATGACTTGACAACCTTGTCATCAGGGAATATCTTTACCTTTACCCTAAAGAGGGACAGCCTGGTGTAATGGTTTGAGCATTGGACTAGGACACTGGGAAGCCAGGGTCCAAATTTCAGCTTGGCCATGGAAACCCACTGGGTGACTTTGGGCAAGTTACATTCAGCCTCAGAGGATGGCAAAGGTAAACCTCCTCTGACGAAAATTGCCAATAAAACTTTATGAGAGGATCACCTTAGGATTGCATAAGTTGGAAATGACTTGAAGGCACGCAATAACAAATGAGGCATTAGAGCTCTCTGGCTGAGAATGCTAAATGCCTTGTGAAACTTCAAATCCTGGGATTTCATAGGATACAGTTATGGACATTAAAATGATATGGGAGTGCTATAACTGCATAGTGTGAAAGGGCCCATGATTTATGCTTCCTCCTCCCCAAGGCTTTTTGCTTTAATAGTCCTAGCTTGGTTTAATATCCCAAGACTGAATTCTTGATTTAATATCCCCAAGCATCCTCCAAGGCCCCAGTGTCTTGAAAAAGATTCCATTTCACCCTGAACATTTGCTACACTGCCAAACCCACCTGTCCATGCTTTCTAGGCAATGGGAAGATTGAAAACAGCTGGAAGATTTCAGAGTGACTTTCTAAGCACCAGATCAGCAATTCCTCTTCATTCCTTTCTTAATTCACCAAAGAGAGTCAGGCAGATGCCTTATTACTTCGGATCTCTTACTTGACAGCTCAGGTGGATGCAACAATCAGGAGCTCCTGTTAGCAGCTTCGGCTGATATGCCAGCTGCACCCCTTCCTGGAGCAGGGAGACCTTGAAACAGTAGTACATGCACTGGTAACCTCTCAATCAGACTTCTGTAATGCGCTCTACATGAGGCTACCCTTGTGCCAAGTTCGGAAACTTCAGCTTGTACAAAATATGGCAGCCAGGTTGATTACATGTACTTCTCATAATGACCATATAACACTGGTCCTGAAGTCCCTTCACTGGCTGCCAATTAGTTTCTGGGTAAGGTACAAAGTGTTGGTTGTTACCTTTAAAGCCCTACATGGCTTGGGACCAGAATATTTAAGGGATTGCCTTCTTCCATATTGTCTGTCCCACACACTAAGGTCCTTGGAGACGAACCAACTATAGCCGAAAAAATCTATGCTAACTTTGGTTAGCCAGAGGGCCTTCTCCACTGCTGCTTCAAAGTTGTGGAATGACCTACCAGGGGAGATCTATCACATCTCTACTCTTACAGCCTTTAAAAAGGCTCTTAAGAATAAATCTCTTCCGGCAGGCCTTCCCAACTTAACTCCTCTCCCCGCACAAAGTGATCTACATCACTCTATCCACAAATTATCTCCCCCCCCCCTTTTTAAAAATCTTTTTGTATGGGGGGGGGTTGGGGGAAGGGACTAATTTTGAATTTTATTGTATTCCATGCACTTTTATTGTTGTAACCTGCCCAGATTCCTTGTGATTGGTGGGCTATAAATAAATAATTTGTTGTTGTTGTTGTTGTTGGCTAAATGGGCAAGATAATGAATGATAATAACAATTAGGAGTAGGTGCTCCAGCCAGTTCTAGTTGGTGGCTGTTGTTAACATCCCTAATCCATTCAAGCAAGTAGTTGGTTGTTGAGTCGTCTCCTGACATCTTTGTCAGTCTGAAAAATGAAGAGAGCAGACAATATGCTGACAGATTTGGCACTGGTTACTTGCCTAATTGTGCTGCACCAAGTCCCTTCCTCAAATAACCAGGGATCATCCTCCTTCTTTCCCCCATATCTCTAGGACATGTGTAAAAGGAGAACATGCTAATCTGTTTTCAGACTTAATAAGATATATAGGAAGTGGCAGGGTAAAACTAAACAATATGTTTAGTTATTATTATTTTTTTAGAAGTAGTATTCCCTTATGTGGGGACAAACATATGTTTGCCATAACACATGATTTTCTTTGCTTTGATTTCATGTACAGTACTTTGTTTTTGAATGGTTTTTGGAAGGTAAGCACAGACTTAATGTGCAAGTTTGATTTCTGAGGTATATATCACAGAGGAAATCCCATTTCCAGATGAAAAACAGGTTAATCGTGAGGAATATACATTCCTTTCAGCATCTAGTTTGAGTCTTTGTTTTTAGTCTTATTGCTTCTTATTATTCTAGTCTTATCACTTCTGGAGAATATCTGAAGTGATCCTGGGACATTCTCTTACTAGTAGAAACTATAATTTTATTTATCACTGCAAACAAAGACAATGGCATAGACAGACATTAGTGTCCTCTATGTTTCCCTACTCTTCTTGGTAACATCTGCTAAGGCAGAACACATGATATCATCATGCTGTGCCTTTCACCACTGCCCTCTCATTTCAGTGACTTTGGATTTTGAATAATACACAGTACAATGTCTGTTATACTATAGTAATATATGTACTCTGTTATAACAGACATTACAAAAAAGAGAGATTGGTGGCTGCAGGTCCATATTGTTTGGAAAGGCAAGTTCTGCCCCAGTATAATAGTCCAAGGGAATAGTCCATATTTTTGGAGAGCTATAGAATACACTTGACTCCCAGAAATAATTATGGACAGTCTTCCAGCTTGAAGATCTTGGTTTAAAACACAGTATTTCCTTGAACACTGACCTTTGTATGTCACCAGGTATAAGTCAGGAAATCAAAACCTGCCATTGTATTCTGTGATATTGCTCTTTATTATGTGGATCATATATGTACAAAACTCTTCACCAGAAAAAATAGACAAAAAGGAGAAAGGATGAAAGAAAAGAATGGCTGAGATCCTATACTGTGTATAACTAAGTATTGTCCCCTGGCCCAATCCCCCAAACCTATCTTAATAACCACCAGACACTCGGAGATGGAGGTCTGTTTGTTTAGTGATCGTGGTGCAGCAAGATGATATTTCCAGTCCTCTTCCATTATCAATCTGCACTGAGGATTTGCAAGAGGAGTCCTAATTCTGATTGTCGCAGCCTCAGTCACTGGCAGGAGGAGTCTGGAAATGTGATCCTGCTGCATCCTGATTGCCAGAGTAAAAATTTATTTACTTAAAAAAAAATTAGACTACCTTTAAGGATTAAAACCCTCTCAAGATGGCTTAGGAAAACTGTTAAAATAAACTTCAAATAATTCATTAAAACATAGCAATATTTTTAAAAGCCCAAAGCCCCTCTACACAGAGATATACAAAACCCTGTAAATAATTACAGATAAAAATTAACAGCAGTGCAATAAACGACTCCCATGTGGAGCCACCAAAAGCAATTTTTAAAATGCATTTGTAAAGCTCTGTAATAAGAAGGCCCAACAGCCTTCATCCCATCATACATTTCACAAGTATAGGGCCATTGGAAGAAGTCCTGTTCCTTATGAGCAGCTGTCCATTCTAATGGCTTTTAAAGGTGGGCATGATGCTAAGAAGGCTTCTGCTGTGCACAAGGCTGGATTATTTCCTGCTGAGGTCTTTAGGTGTCAAATTTAAGACTCTATAGCATTACAAAACAAAATGTGCAGTATTATAATATACTTTTCACTTTTTGTATTTGAGTCCCTCAGAATCCAAGCTGCAGCTTATTTAACTAGTGTGTACATCCAACACTGACTCTAGAATCATAAAGTGCAGGGAGTCTGATATAGGTACAGATAGTTATTCAGGTTGCTTTGTCCCAAAATATTTTGAGGCTTTAAAAGTTAAAAATACTGTAATTCCATAATATGAGCTCAGAAGTATTGGCAGGCAAAGCAATTGCCACATTACAGCCATCACATGTATCACCTGACCCCTAGTAATTCAGAAGTGGCTGGAGTAGCTGTTTTTTCAAAGTGTCCTTAAAGGTAGTCTCTCACATTATCAGATGGAAATGATATGCACAGTTTAGGAGTCTTCTGGGCTTGGTACTGGGGAGGTGTGCCAGCCTCAGCTAATAAAAAGCACTTCTGGAGACCTGACCCTCCCCAGTACCAAGCCCGGAAGAACTCCCAAACTATGCACTTGGTCCTCCAGAGGACCCAGATTCTAAGCCCAATTTTAAATTTCCACAAAGATAATCAATTTCCCTACCCACAGCACTTATGTCTTGTTTTGATCTAGAGTTTCTAGTCTCTGGTTCCTGAGTTACCCAGTCACCTGGAAGAAGGAGATAGGAATAAAAGCTCAGTATCATCAGCATACTGATGGCAGTCAGTTCAGAACTCTGGATTACTTCCCTTAGTCATTTTATGTAGACATTTAAAAAAATGGGAGGCAAAATGGAACTTTTTTGGCATCCCATTGTTCTATGACCATGGGGTGGCGCAAAAGTCTTTAGCCTCATTTTCTAAGATAGCTCATCCAGCTAGGACCAGAGTCACTGTACACTGTGCTTCCTAAATCTGATCCAAATAAACCATCCATAAGAATATCAAGCAATTTATGACTAAGAAAACCAACAGTTTGAACTGCCCCCATCCACTGTACAATATAAGACATCCAACAAGATGACCAGTACTGTTTCCATTCCAAACATTAGCCCAAAATTGTATCAGAATGGATCTAAGCAATCCAACACTGCCTGAGGTTGTGAATGAAATCTTTAAATATGAATACAGTCGTCCCTTCCAATTCGTGGGGGACCTGTTCCAGGGGCCCCGCAAATCGGAAAAACTGCAAATGTTGAAGCCTCATTGTTTTTAATGGCATTGTGCACCTGCATGTGGCTCCGTGCACGCGTCATGGGCACACATGCCATGTTGTCCCTCCTGGCTTCCCGTTTGTGGAAATTCAAAACTGCAAACGGGAAGTCAGCGAATCCGGAGGAACAACTGTACATAAATTGGGAGCCTCACAGTTTGTTTTGGAGACTGGGAACGTGATCTGAGGTAAAATCCCTTTACATTTTAGATAAATTTGTAAATATGCATGGCCCCTTTCTGAGCTTCTGACATACCTTCTCTTTCCACAAAGTTTGCATTGCAGAAGCACCAATTTTGGGGTATGTCTGGGAAAGCTTTCTCTTTTATAAAAATTTCACAGTGGAAATATTGCAGAGAACTGTATCACGTTAAGATTTCTGTGGCCTTAGTAGTGAGGATCTAGCAAACTCTAGTTCTTAGTATCAGTGCACTTACAAGTTCCTACTGGCAAAGCTGAATATGTTTAGTTGCCTGCTATTTTTATGGTAGCATTGAAAACAATCTTAGCACAAGCAGTACGAGCATTGTCCTGAACAGCACTCAGCTCAAAGTGCCTCTCTCTTTATGTGTATATATATATATATGTGTGTGTGTGTGTGTGTGTGTGTGTATAGCTTTCACACACACACACACACACACACACAGAAAGAGAGAGAGAGAGAGAGAGTTTATTTAATTTACATACCACCATTATCTCAATATGTGACCCAAGGCAGCAACAAATAGAAAAACCTGTTTACTGATGTTCAGCATTTAAGATTCTCCTTTCTCTCTTCAGACATCTACATAACAACCAGATCCAGAGTCTGGGAATACATGGTTTTGAAGGACTTCACAGCCTGGAAACTCTGTGAGTTACTTGATTTTTCTTTGTATATTTATAATCTTCAAGAAAGTATGGGGTAGTTGTGCAATTCTGGGGTTGGACGACAAAAGATGGACATATAATGGGAAGACAAGGACAAAGGCAATACAGCAGACACTTGCAGCATCTAGATAGAAGCTTTGTGATGTAATCAGTAGCCATTTCAGATTGTGGTACTGCAGCTTCAGCAAATTGGGAGAAATGTCTGAGCAATGAAGTGTCAGATGCCTCCTTGTATGAGCTCTAGAAAGGTACAACTGCTTGCACAACCACACGTTGAATGAGCATTAATGCCACTACTGAGTCCTGATCTCTATTTACAAGAAGACCTAGAAAACTGAGAAACACAACACATTATTTATCATATAAGGGAGTCATTTAACCATAGATATGAGCTTGGAAACAGCTATGTCAATCCATTTGCAAAGCACTGTCTGGCAGCCACACCTCCTTTCTGTAGGAGTAGGACTCTCCAGCAACAAATCAGTGTTAGCTGGTTTAAACCAGGTTGGTTTACACCATGGTTTAAACCAAATGATCTTTTACAAAAAAAATACTCCTGATTTTTAAAAATATATTAACTGTTTGAATATAAATATTTAAACTTTATCAGTTCATTGGCAGATGTTCATTGTTAGACCAATATCCAGTGTCAGTTGCTGCTTTTTTAATCACTTTTATAGTGCAAGAAATGCCACTCAGAAACAAATCTTTCCATTAACATAAATTCAACCAAAACAACTTGCTTTAAAAGAGCACTTTTTGTAGAACAATTATTATTTAAGCTAGTGCATTTTTATGAACTTCATTTTTCTACTTAATTTTCTGATTGTATAGTCCTACACATTGTTGCAAAAAAGTGGTTTCAACAAAAAAAAAAACTGGTTTAAACCACCACCACCCCATTTCTTTGTGTTGTTTTTTCCAACCCTTCAGTAAATTGATGCTATTTACTTTATTTCTGCCAGAGAGATCTTTTACATGTTGGAAATGATGCAAACAGGGGAAACAAACAGGGACGCAAAGCAGGAGGTGGGGTATTGGCAGCAGCACCGAAAAAGTTGGAGTGATAAAGGGCTTACTTATTTGGGTCCTGCTTGGGACCATTCCAACAAGGGTGCTCACTTTTCTGAGAGCCCTTGGATATATTCTCATAATATCCATTAGATGTGTTTGACTAGTAGTTGGGGAAGAACATCCCGTAAGAGCTGTGATCCCTCATTCACACTATTCACACTGAGTGACTGGAAAAACTGAACAGGCTTAAGGACTGAACACTGACACAAAAGTCATTCAAGTGCTGGAAGCACATTTGAGTTTTGGCATGAAAGGAATTGTGCTAGCCCTGCATTCCCTCGTTCCCATTTATATTCTGTCATTTTCCTATACACCAGCAACACTAAGGATTTATTTGAATTAAATTTTGAATAAACCCAGAAGACAGAGATTTTATTCATCCATTACTGCAGGAAACATGGTGATATTGTTTCCTTCTACTGTAACTGAGGAACCATAGGTGAAAGCAAATGAAAATTGTGCGGCCCTCAGGAGAATGATACTAATTGTGGAAGGCGCCGTGTCATCTGTCTTGTCCATCTGGTTCCTCTATACATATTTTATCAGAACAGCATGGGACAAGACCACACTTTGAGGAAGTAGCTTGGATGCCACTATGAATCAGGGAGGAGACATTCTAAGCCTCAGAACTATACAAAACTCCAAGAGGTTAAATGCTGCTTCCCCAAATCCAGACAAAAGGCATTGCCTAACTATTTTGATGGAAACTGCTTTCTTTTTATATGATGGCCTAATAAAAAAGAAATAAACAAGGAGATAAATCAGCATTCCAGATGTCAAACTAAGAGGCTCTTGCCCTCAGTTGTCCAGAGACCTTTCCATCTACCCAGTAAAACAACTTGTAGAATAAAACTGTCAGAAGAATAAGGATGGCAAGGGGGGGAGGGGATACTAGAAAGGGTCTGTTGCAAGATAAAAATGTCATTCAATGAGATAATGTTGCCACAACGATCTAAAGTTCTGCCAAAGTTTCTATTGTCCCTCTGTGCTAGGAAGTAGAAGGTTCAGTATCAGGGTTTATGTTTGCAGCCAAGAGCATGTCCAGCAGGGACTGGGGATCATGGGGCTTAGGGATGAGAGTCCATGAAACCCTTTCCTCCAGCTCTCCAAGATTTAAAAACATCAAAAAATTATTTTCTTTTTTTACCACAAATAAATCCCAGGGGTTCTGTTTTAGCCTATAAACACAGAATGGCTACCATTCTGTTACTACTACTACTACTACTACAACCCATCTAAAAATGCCCTGAAGCAACTTCTAGTTGTATGGAACATCACTATAGTGCATATCAGTATAGCCTGTCAAGGGTGCAGAGGAGCTGAAAAAATGGCCCTAGGACCCTTTTGTGGGGATCAAGCCTGTGCATACCAGTTCCAAGAAAAAGAACTCCAGAGTACAAGTTCCAAAATAGTTTTATTTATGAGTTACAGGTAATCACTATCTATGCAAAGACACTCACCCAGGCACATATTCAAAGACTAACAAAATGAAATATGGTAGCAGATAGCAACCTAAGGGTTTGCAGAGGGGGATACTGTACCAATTCCAGATGTGGCGCTCCAATTAGGGGCTACTGGGAAGAGAAATGACTCAGCAAGCTGCCTTAGGATTGTAGCATGGCCAGCAATGATGATGAGTCAAGCGAATGGACAGTCTGTCTGACCTCAAGTGAGCCCAAATTATTGTACCTAAGCAACCATATTTAGAGTACAAAACCTGTCCTGGGGCAGAATTCAGGATTAAGGAGCAACTTCTAGGACAGAAGAATAAGAAGGAAAGTTGTAAATGGCCAGATAATTAGTGCAAATGTCCATGGACAAAGGAGTATTGCTCCCAGAAGGAATCATAGAATCATAGAGTTGGAAGAGACCACAAGGGCCATCCAGTCCAACCCCCTGCCAAGTGTACTTGGATTTCTGTTCACTTGCAAGCACAAGGTTTATCACCCACCATCAGTCTTATCAGTGAAGGGAATATGCAGGTTATGATCTTGATCAATCTATCCTGGCTATGTGGCCTTGAACTCACCCATGCTAAGCCTCTTGGATCTCCTTATTCGGTAGGGCTATTTTCTCACATTGAGGTGCCTTTGTGGCTACGTGCTCTAAACATCCCTTTTAATATTACCTTGATATCAAAAAGAGAGGGGTGTGGGGAAGCGAGACCTTGGAGAAACAATCACACAGCGCAGTGCTTTCAGGTGGTCAGCCTGGGATGTTGCCAGACCCATGAGATAGTTAGATGCTCACATGGAACCAATAGTGATACATGGCTTATTTTGCCATGGGATTTTGGACAAGATAAAACTGGATGAAGCAGTAGAAAATCACAGCAGAGATTCACATGTGGAAGAGGTTCACTCCTCCATAAGAGGCAAAACAATTGCCTCATTTTATTGCCTCAATAAAAGCCTGATTCAAAAGCACACTCAGGGGGGGTTGCAGACTGCCAGAAATAGTGCAAATTGAGTCCACTTTTAGGGTTAGGGTTAGGGAATCATGGGAACTGTAGTTTATTGTGGCACCAGAGCTCTCTGACAGAGAAGGCTCAATGTCTCAGAAAAAAAAAAACACAATTCCCATGATTCCCTAGCACTAACCTTAACCCTAAAAGTGGACTCAATTTGCACTATTTCTGGCAGTCTGCAACCCCTCTCAGTTACTTTTCTTCATAGTCATACTACTCCAGGAGCCAAACTCTCACATTATCTGCTGAAAAATTCTTCATTCATTAGAAGTTGTGAAATACTATTTAAGATACTTATGCCTGTTAAGCTGAAAACCTGTGCCCACTTCTATGGGAGAAAGTCCTGCTGGACTCAGTGGGATTCATTTCTGGATAAATATGCAGTGGATTTTTATGCACATTCACTAATCCTTAGGATAGACCAGCATTCCCAACATGATGCCTTTCAGATGTATTGGCTACAAAGCATATTGTCCCCACCTAGGGATGTTATTGACCATGGGGAGTTGTAACTCCAGCACATTGGGAGAGTGTCATTTGGAATAGGCTGGGCTTCTTGTCTTGTTCCCTGTGGATTAGAAGATTCACATGAAGTTTGGCATTGCACTCTACCTAAATTGAATAAATACTGTACATTTTAATATAGCCCGTTTCTCAGCAAATCAGGGGAAAACAGATGCTGGCATATGACAGCAGTGGGGTGAGCAGTTGGGTTCTAGCCAGATTGCAGTGAAGTCCTTTTCCAGACACCAGACACTGCTCTTGTGCAACTTAAATAATTGGCAAGGTATCTCTCCCTCCAGCAATCCCCGATGTTGCCACCAAGTCATCTCCTCTCAATGTGAGATAACAGGAAGAAAGCAGGAAACCTCAGCATTCATTTTCTTTTGTGCGGTTTGGCATTTTCCTCTGGAAGTTATTTAGGAGCCTAGCCAGTTCACCTAGGGATAGAAGACAATACATGCAAAGAAGAAACTGAATCACCCCAAGGGCAGTAGTCACAGAGCCAGGCTTTATTCTGGGAAGCTGATTGATATGAGTATGTTTTTGAAACTCCTTGCCAAGGCTTCTATTGAAACTGACATTAAATGACAAAGTTCAAACTATTGTGCAAAATGGTGTGGAAACAACAAAGGAATAGTCAAAAGAATGAACCAAGCTTATGGGGTACAATTCTGAAGAGAAGCATGCAAATAGTGGAGGGTGAGAACCTGATACAAAAGGAAAAAGGAAGGATTGTTCACAGTGACAGAGAAAAACAGAACAAGATAAAACAATACAGATTGAGACCAAAATCCAAAACACTTCTAGTACTAAGAATTTTGAGTAAGGGAGAGTTTTGGATTCCAGATTTGATTTGATTTTGGATTACCTCTACTTGTATATATGTCCATAATGAGAT
Source organism: Phrynosoma blainvillii (assembly GCA_026167975.1). NCBI lineage: Eukaryota > Metazoa > Chordata > Lepidosauria > Squamata > Phrynosomatidae > Phrynosoma > Phrynosoma blainvillii. The sequence goes on from JANUYF010000004.1 coordinate 268,621,166, forward strand.
ATTTTGGAGATTGGACACAAGTCTAAATACAGATTCATTTATGTTTCATATATACGTTATACACATAGCCTTAAGGTAATTTTATACAATATTTTTAATAATTTTGAGCATAAAATAAAGTTTGTGTATCTTGAACCTTCAGAAAGCAAAGGTGTCACTATCTCAGCCACCTATGAAAAAAGTTTTTTAGAGTATTTTGGATTTCAGAATTCCAGATAAGATAGACTCAACCTGTATACTCAATAGACATAATAGAAGGAATAGCAGATGAAGAGAGTTCCCTGTCTGCTGTAGTCATAGTTTAACAATGACAACTAGTGTGAAGCATATAATATGTCATATACTGTTATTCTTTATAATGTAAGAAGCTTAGAAAGTAGAGTACAAAGGTTGGAAAAACATTTTGCATTTTGTTGTTGTTGAAGCCTTCAGTTACCTGCATCTATCTGCATTGCATCAGATCCATTAAGCTGCATTGCTAATGTACAGGCAATTTGCATAAACTGGTCTGAGACAGGATTTTGGTTGCACTTCACCTTCCAATCTGCACTACACATGAATGTGATCAGAGCTGATATCTGTATTGCAAGAAAGTATGTCAGTCCTGTGTTGCCCTGACATTCTTTTTTAAACCATTATGCTTCTGTCAGTAGAAGGAGTAAATGCAACCTAAAGTTGTTGTTATAGGAAAATCATAACTTTCCTGTTGGCTACTATCAGTGGGAACTTACAGACAACCATTCACAATGTGGTAACTTACAACTTTGTGTGTGCATCTTTTGGCAAGTCAGTTACCTGTTCTACCCTGTCTAGTGGTGAGAAGCAAACTTCCACAGAAGACACAGTGAAACAGGAGACCACTAACACACACACCTGTCATATGCACCAGCACTGCCATGTGAGCAGGTTTCCTTCAGTGTGATCCAGGAAACTGTTACAAACATCTGAAAACACATGATAAAATGGAACCAGTCATGCTCAGAAATGTGGGATCCTACTGTTTGTTTAACCTGCTCCATGCCACTATGCAGGCATGTGTATGCGAAAGGATCTATGATATTCTTCACTACTTGGCAGGAAAATTCAAAGGATTGGCTCACCAAGCAATGATGTCTACATACATCAACAAGTTATAAATGGGTCTCTCTTCATCCTGTGTCTCAACATTGTGGACAAAGAAGCTTACCTTCCCCCTCCAAATAATATAGTAATGCTATGGTCACAGTGACCTGCCGTGCTTCAGCAAGCAGTAAGATCTTATGCTACTAGGATTTCTTCCTACACTTTCTTCACTGTGGGTTTCTCCACAGGCTGCAATATCCCTCTTCTAATGTGACAGCTAGTTCTCCCCAAGGCAAGCAGACAAGACAGAAGTAGATGGACTGCTGATTCTTGAAGGGACAGCACCCTCTTAAGGATGCTCCAGTCACAAATATATCTCAAATCCAGTATGTCATAATAAATTAGCATTCTCCCCTGTGTGAACTAGACATTGTTAGAAAACAACATGCAGATTGTAGGATGAGAAAATATGTTTCAAGCAGGACAGAATTAAGTAAACCTGTATGCATCCTGACAGTGCAGTTAAGCTGAAATACTTGATGTTAAGTTTATTACATGCCACTGGCAATAACAGAACTAAACTGGCTTTGGTTCAAATAAGTTTAAATGGGTTATGGATCAAGTTACAAGTGTGGTGTCATTTCTTAAAGCTATGCAGAAAATTGGAGGGGGGTTATACATTATTTAATACATGTTTTGGTACATTTGGTTTCAGGCATTTTTATTGAAAGCTGAACCTGCTTTTAAGTTTGGCAAATAATAATATAGATGGCATGCTCAAGCTAGAGCTAAAATAAAAATTCTACACTAAAATAAAATTCAGCAAAATGTCAAAATCATAAACTGGAACATTTTGAAACAGTGCTGAATTTTATTTGTATAAAACTTTATGAAAATAAATATTTCCTTTACAAAAAGATTAAATCTTAAAGTTTGCAACATAATAGATTCTAGGATTGTTTTTTTAGACTGCTTTTTGGAGTTTTTAAATAATTTTGTAATCTGCTTTTTTAAAAAAATATTTTTGAGTGAATCTACAATGTAGAAATAATGCAGTTAGACCCCACTTTAAGTACTGTAGCTCTATCCAATGGAATCCTGGCATTTACAGTTCTACAATTTATTTAGCCTTCTCTGCCAAAGAATACTGGTGCCTCACAGAACTACAAATCCCAGGATTCTGTAGGAATCAATAAAGGAAGGAGTAAATGCTATTGGAAATAATGTTCTGAGTAGACATGTATGGAATTGTGCTATTAACATTACAATGCATTGCATATATTTACAAAATAATAAATGACTTTGAATAAATGTTCTTTATTCAAATCACAATTACAAATATACTCAGTATTTAGAGGAGCTGCAAAGTGTTGCAGCCCAAAATGCATAGGTATGTTCTATTTTTTGCCAGTTGAGAAAATAAATTGGGTTGGATGAGACAGTAAAGATTGAAAATAGAAGCCATCAACATTATAGTAAACAGAGGTTACGTTTTCTGGGCTTAGGAAGAGTATGCAGACTTCAAGATTATTGTGCAGAAACAGGAAATGTATTTTTAGAGAAAAAGCTCAGAAAATAAACATCCTTGTAAGGTAATTAAGGAGTAGCAATATGTTTGGATAATCAGTAAAAGTTTTCTGCTCATACAAGGGGCATACTCATACATAGGTCGCTAAAATGAGTACCCAGCTGTTGGGGGGCAATGAGCTTACAGTTTTAAACCGCTTAGACATCCCATAGCGCGATATGAAGCGGTACATAAATAAAGCTGCTTTTGCTTTGCTATACTGGATCCAAGCCTAAATATACACACCACTCTTATTGAAGGGAATACAGCCTTGCAAATAACATGTAACTTCTTTTTCTAGGGAGTTATCAATGTGTGAAAGATCCATAGTGTCATATTCCTACGTCTTAGTTTCATCTTCTATATTTTCATTATTTAAAAGACACTCCTTAACTCTTCCCACATCTGCTTTTCCTTCTTAATTTTCTGTATATATTTTTAAACATTCACAAGTTAATTTTATTTGATGTAGAAGATGGAATAACATGAAATCAATTAGGAATCACAAAGTGAGTTGCACAGAGGCTTGACCACCATATGCAAAAAGAATACATTTGTGAAACTTCCAGATTTCACTCCTGTACTGAACACCTGAACACCTGAATTTTTTTAATATTGTTGTACCCCGCCCCGATTGCCGCGCAGAGGGGCGGATTATAAATAAAAATTTATTATTATTATTATTATTATTATTATTATTATTATTATTATATTTTCTGTGATCTGCAAAATTCAAAAGTACTTTCCCAATGTAATGTCCCATGGGTCTGTCTGGTTTTTAAAAAAAAAATCACTTCAGATGCAGTAGCAATGTTGCCATCTTAAACACTATTAGCTTGAATGTTGGTTCAAAGAGATTTGGAGTAGTGTGAATTGTCTGGTAACAATAACATTTTAAAAACATTTTTAAACAATGTGGTCATTGCATTACTCTGAAAGAAAGAAAGAAAATCATTGTTATTTTTGCCAATAATCCCAACTCTTGTTGTCATACGCATCTTTCAGAACTATAGAACTGGTATTCTATAACAGAATTAGGCTGCAGCTGTGGCATTTAAAGAGGAATTAGATTGCTGTAACAATGTAATAAAGACATATGAGAATCTGATGTTTTCTTAATCAGTTAAAATGAATTTGCCTAATTTGGAACATGCATTTGGAACATGCACTTAAGAAAGAGAGACAGAGGTGTGTCTGTGCATGACGATTGTCTTTCCTATCTTTCAAAACATGTCACCAAGAAGCTACAGGTGAACAGGCTTGCAATGTAAGAAGAGTACAGGATCTCACGCCTCGACAGTTGCACTATGAAATCATCAAAGTCTCAGAAACCTTTCCCAAAACACAAAACATTTTAAGCAGTTGTATAAGCAGCATTTCTCCTCTTTTCTTTCCAGTCCTAAGCAAGCTTCTGGGTGACAAGTTAGTGGGTGGCAAGTTGTAGAGGCCTGACATTGTTGGGACAGAGATGAGTGAAGAACACCTAATTTGCAATTAGACCTTAACTGAAGCTTTTGATTGAAACACAGGGGTGTCTTTGCAATATATTTAACGTGTAAAATTAATATAACCAATCTTTTATCACATAAATCTAACTTTCTATTCAAGAGACATAAATTTGAAAATCCAATTTTGCAGATGGCCTGAAAGAATCCAAGGCCAATTTGCAAGTTCACTGGGTTGAAGAAAGCCATTATTATCCATATTCAGAGATTAATTTTTGCAAGTGCTAAAACTGTGCATCTCAGACCAGTTGTGTAGCAAATGTCAGTTTATTTTCTATTGCATGAGAATTAGATAACACAGTCAGGTTTTTTGTTTTGCTTTTAAATGACTTATCACAGTTATAATGGTGTATGGAAACACCATGGGGAGAGCTGACTGTGAAGACAAAGAGAACCTCTTTGTTATTAACCAATTTATCTTTTTTTAAAAGTAACTCACTTGAAGCACTGACATGACAGGTCTCATACATGCATTGCACAAACTCCCATATATAAGCAAGCCTGTGGCATATAATGCAATGAAAAAGTGGGTGGTATGGCAGGATTCCCTACAGATCTCCAGATAAGGATTTCTATTGCCTAAGAACAGACTTTCTACTGGAATCAAACGCCTTTACATTTCATGTCATTCATGTGTTATTCTCATCCTAATCTCAGCACTTTGCTGTAGGAGATGGGAAAAATCTGTGTGTTTGTCTATGTATAGTATGTTGCTCTGAAATAAATATAGAGAAGTGGATTGAGAAGTGGATCCTATTTCCTGTGTGTATATTTGAGTATTATACCCAAATATAAAATCAGAGCTCAATTGAAGTTCCAGTTTTCTTCTTAAGAGCTAGAAGTAGCAAAGGAAAGAGGAAAGCTAGAATTACTGTGGTGGGGGTAGGAGATAAAGGATGAGCCTTCAGAGACAGAAGAAAGGGTAACATGGGAGTATGGAGTGCAGACCCAGGGAGATTGTAATGACATAGATATAAATCTGGCAACGGGAAAGCACAGTTGTAATAACAGAAACAGAAGAGCTCTGATTTTCTCAGCCTCTGCCAATTCTCCAATTTTTCTAAGCATTGCTGATTGAAGAGGATTAATCCATCCCTTGAAGGTATAATCCAACAGGCCTTTCAATGGCCGTATCTTGGAGCATAGCCATTGGATCTGAATCTCATTCTACCCTTTGTGTCCCTATGATGTGAGCTGTGAAGGAATGTGTTTGTTGTTTGGTAACTGATAGAATTTGACAGGTGTTCATGGAATGTAATCTTTGGTGTTACCTTTGGTTTATGGTTTAAATGAATTAACTGCAGTTTGAACTTTCTTAATAGATAAAGTTCAAGTTTTAGATATGATGTTCAAAGGTTAACAACCTATGTAGCCCAAGGGCCACAGTTAAAATCCGTGTTTAGTTTTATGGGTTTAGCTGATTGCATATTTTGTAGGCACCTCATTTGAACAGGTATTCTACATGTGCTGGACATAGTGCTCATAGTTCTTTATACAATTAGTAATAGAGGGTTGCATTTTAAGGGAATTTCAGAGGCAATAATCTTTGAAACAAGTCTACAGTAAAAATACTGGCTGGGTCTTGTTCACTACTGTGTCAGAATAAACCAGGGATTTCTAAAGAGTTGGACCAAGTGCCCACTCCATCTTCATTTTTTCACTCTCATTACTGAACATGAGATGGAAGGGCTGGTTGACAAAAATGTGTTATACCCAAATATGATAGTAACAATTATATTTATAGAACAAGTAGAAAAGGAGACCCAGAATTAGCAGAATTAAAGTCTATCTTTTGAGACAGAAGGAGGGTTTCAGGTTCAGTAGATGACTGAGCAACTATAAAGTAACTTCCAGATTTCCTCATGTGCTTTCAAGTTGTATATTCAGTAATTCTTATGAAACAGTGGCAATGAAAAGGGGTAGATGCTATTTCACTAGATTTTTTTTTCTAGACAAGGCTGCAATGACTCCTTATGTATAGCCTGGCTCCTTGGGTCAGCCTGGAGAGGGTTTCCTTTTAGGTTTTACTGAGCATTGATTCAGCTGCTTGGAGATGCTTCTTCGTCACCCTAGTTATTATCAAAGATGCCAAGTAGTGGAGATAAAAGACGACATTTGTTCTACTGAAATCCTTTTGTTCTGTAGTTCCCTAATAACTTTAAGTCTCTGGGACATATTGGCTCAGCGTTATCAGTCATTTGGAAAGCGTGCTAGCATTTTATTCAAGTTGATAACCTCCATTCTCATCAACCTTCACTGCATATTTACAAGCAGAGGGAACTTGTTTTCTGTCTCAGTGGGAGGATAAATCAGTGAGAGGAGAACATACTGAGGGAGCTGGAGCAATACCTTGAACTGCTCTTCAGTCTTTCAGTGAAGCACAGATCGTGCAACTCATTGTAGTGCTCTCAAAGACTCCTAATCCATGTTCTCTTTGCTGTGTCCATCCCTATATCCTAAGGTCAATGAAAAGGACTAACTTGGATCCATATAATCATTCTACAGTGTTATTTACAAGAACTATGAAGATGAATTTGCCTTCCCAAACAGAAATTTGTAGAGTTTTGTATGTGTGATATTTCTCCTAATATATAGGTATGCACCCAAAAAAGTCATTCTGGCAAAACATTTACGGTTATTACAAACAAAACATTAATGCTTATTACATCATTAAAAAGTAGCCATTAAATTGCTTAATGATACTTTATCAGCAAGCATCTTATAAAAATAAGTCCATTAAACACACCTATATGCATTTTAAAAAGAAGCATGATGCATATAAAATGAATTGCATAATATTGGATATACAAATTCCTCATTGGTCACCTAATCAATACCCATAGTTCTGAGCATCTCTCAGTCCCATGTAATTAGTCCCATAGCTCTTTTCTGTGTAACTGCCTTGCATCTGTAAAGCGAAGGACCCCCCAGGAGAGTCCAGCTCCCTAAGGCCTACTTCAAACATGTTAAATAAATTCAGGCAAAATTAAAGCCATATGGCATTCAGTAGCTTCCTCGGCTACAGAACAGACAGCTGAGAACAAACATTTTCCGGAAGCATTAGAGAAAGGGGCTTAGTGTGAGGGGATAGCCTGAAGAAGCAGAGTAGACAGATGAGTTTTGCTGTTATGAAATGGCATGTTCTCAGGAAGAGGTACTTATTCTAGAACTGTCCCAATTCTGGGAGATGGGGGACAACATGAGCTCTGAGCCCTAAGCAATCTAGACTGCAAAGTCTGCCATGCACAGCAGAGCACTCTGTTCTGGATAACTGACTTCTGTCAGCCTTACCCCAAAACTGAACAAACTGTACTCTCTCTGCCAATATGAAGTTGTTTTCCATACAAGGAGGAAGCTGCTTATACAGAGAAACCACAATAAGAATCAGGGCCTCATCTTCATCCTTCTTTGTGATTAACTTTCATTACTGCTACAAGAGGAACCCTCCCTCATTATTATGGGTGTTGCATCAGGACAGGGAAATCTTTATTCTTCTCAAATCACATAATTTTCACATGATTACCTTTATGAACTTGGTGTAATTCCACATTCCACATTACATTCTGCAAATGAGACATCCATTATTCTGAAGAATAGAAGGCAATATGATGCCTTGTGAGTCTGCATGTTTTTACTTTAAACGTAAAAATATTCCCAGAAGCACTAGAAAGTCCATTTTTCATTTAGAATCCATTAAGGCACACATGGATGCATAAGGAGAGGCATGGTTTTAATCCAATCTTCTCCAGTTTGGTCTCCTGATTATAACTCCTATGATCCCCAATGACAGCCAGTGGTTATGGGTAATGAGTGTTGTAGTCTAACACAGCTGGAATGTTGCAGGTCAGAAAAAGACTCTTTAGTCTCAAATGGGAGAAACCAGAAAGTCTGCTCATACCTTTAGTTATTCTTATATGATAAACTACATGAACGTTCCCCTTCAACATCTGATTTCCACAGTGAAGAAAAAGGCAGATATCTTTTTCAATTCTGAGTTAAGACCATGGGCTTTTAATTCACATGATTTATCCATGGATATTCAGGCACATTATCTCTGGTGAGTGAAGCGTATGTTTTCACATTATGAAATAAGAGCGAAACCTGGATAGTCATGGAAAGTGTGTAGCAAAAATATTGGATTCCTAACATGTTTTGTTCGTTGAAACAGGAGCTACTATTTATTGTTATTATATGCCTTCATCTCAACTACACTCATACCTCCCTGTTTGTGGACTTGGAGTCCACGGTCTTGCTCCTTCATGGATGGCAAGCAAGGAGGGATGTGGGCACACAGTGCAGCATACAGGAGCGTGCACCCATTTTAACCAATGGGCTTTGAATATTTGTGATTTTTCCCGATTTGCCAGGGGGGAGGTCCGGAAAGGATCCCCCGCAAATCGGGAGGGAAGATTGTAGTGTTTTCCTGGCCAAACCTATTCAGGAAAGGTTTGCCACTGCCCTTCTCTAAGGCTGAGAACGTGTGACTTGCCCAGCACCACCATTGTATTTCCATAGCTAAACAGGGATTTGAACCCTGGTCTTCTGGAGTCCTAGTTTCCAAAATCAGACAGGATCTGGTGCCTGTAGGGTATTTAGGCAACTCAGAAGTAAATCCCACCATATCAATGGAATGTGCTCTGTAGCAAGTAGATTTACAGCGTAATCCCATTAAAAGAAGGGCTGGCTGTAATGGGGTTGATTAGGCACAATTCTCTTCTGACCTCAGAATCCTTTTCTGAGGATGATCTTAGAGATTTTAAGATCTGCTAATGGTGGGATCTAGTGGCAGCACTGGTTGCTGGCTAAGATCTGTTGTCAGAAGAGTCAATAAAAGGGGCAGATTAAGGAAGGAGCCAAGTTATGACAGATCCAAATCAAAACCACAATGCCAGCAGAACACAGAGTGAAAGTAAGTACAATAGTCCTAAATATTTTCCAGCATCAGTTGGCTAGAGGGGATTTCGATTTCGATTTAGTACAACTGGGGCCCTTTCACACTACACAGTTACAGCACAATGATTCCACCTGAATTACCATGGTTCTGACCAATGGAACTCTGTATGTTACATTCCCCTTTAATGTCTTCACTATCCACATGTTAGCAACATGCCAGTATTTCCCCTTGCCTTCACCCAAAAAGTGTTTACTCGATATCTTGCATTATTTCTGGTGGCAGTCAGAAAAAGATGCAGCTAAGGTGAAAGAATTAGCTAGCAATACAAATATAATGCCCCATCAAAAGCCTGGAAGTGCAATGGATTCTTTTCCGTGTTTTCTTAGGCGAGGATAGTCACAGAATTACAGTGGAAGCCTCAATTCCTGGAAGGAGCTTGGAGCAGGATGAAAATAACCAGAAAATTTCCAGTTTCAATTTCTGATCTCACTACATCTCTAGGTTTATTAGCTGCAAATTTGTGGTGTTCTGTGGAAGAATTTATGGCTACATATATATATATATATATATATATATATATAGTCTTGGCTTCTCAGGCAGAACCACTAATAGCCTCTAAGAGGCAGAAAATTGAGCTGAGGCTATCCATTTTCCTCTCTCTCTGTGTCTTTCTCTGGCCCGTCACAAGTTATTAATAGTTCCAGTCTGTGTGTCACTGGTTCAGACAAATCACTCTGGCAGCCCAATCTGGCAATCATCATTTTGCTACTGTCAATTTACTTTTACTCCTAAATAAACATTGATTGAAACATTCTAAATATGGGTCCACAGAAGCTCTCCAAAACAATAACAAGTTCATTTGGCTTGTTGCTTTTCCAGGATCATTTTAAAGAGTTTCCTATTTTAAAAGCAGTACTAGGTGCAGAACCTGACCTGGCAGCTCTAAACGTGGTTACACGAGTAAGTGTTTTATGATCATGCCTCTCACACCCATTCGCCACTAACTTTGGCAGAATGACTGGCTCCAAAAAACCCATTAACATGGATAATAATAGCCTCTTTTCATTTGCCTTTTACTCCTCTTTGGAGCTGCCTGGGCTGAAAAGGGACAAAGGAGCCTTGCTGTCATTTACTAATTTTCCTTTGGCTGTTGTTTGATTGATAGCTTTATATGAACATTTTCTTATTTGAGCTTTTAGGAGGGGCAAATTAAAAACTAAAAGAATCTAAAAATTTAAATTTTTATGTTTTGATTTTTTTTTTAAATTAACTTTGTGAAATTTGAAATTTTAATTTTTAAAAATTCTGGGGCCTCTCCTTTCTCCTCCCACTGGGCTTGACCCCACTTCCACCATATCTTAAAGCTTTTTAAAAGGAAGCAGATGAATGTCACAGCCTGTTTCTGTCAAAAAGTAGGTGTTTGAGGAGCAGTGGTATCACACACACCCTTAAGGTGTCACCTGGTGTGGTCCACACACCCCTAGTGATGCCACAGGGCTTCCAGATGTTGTTGGACAACAAAAGCCAACATCTATCACTAGCAGCATGCTAGGCCTGATGAGAACTGCAATTTTGGAGGACCATGCCTAACATTGTGGTTGTATGCCTTAAGGCAGGGGTTGGCAACCTATGGCCCGCGGGCCACACCTGGCCCGCCGACCCCCGCCACCGCGTGCGCTGCCACCACCACCACCTCTGCGCATGTTGCGGCCACCATTTTGTTTGCCAAAATGGCGGCCGCAACTCGTTTGCGCATGCGCAGTACTCCTGCGCATGCGCAAACAATTCGCAGCCACCATTTTGGCAAACAAAATGGCGGCCGCAACATGCGCGGAGGTGGTGGTTGCGGCAGTGGATGCGGCGGCGGCAGTGGCAGCGTGTGCATGAGAGCACACGCTGCCATTTCCCCCCCCAACCTACCGGAAGACCTGGGGACCAGCAACCAGCCCCAGGTAAGGTAACGTTGCCGACCCCTGCCTTAAGGCAACTCTAATAACAATGCACGTTGTGGCCCTCCAGAATTCAACTCACTTGACCTTTAATCTATCCTAAGATTGTTTCTTGATTATTTAGTCCACACATCAGCTTTGAACAATCAAGAGCTGCATGGAAGGCAGATGATAATCTACTGATAGGGTGATTTGTTTGAGCAAGCAAAGATTTAACATGTAATTATTCAACAATACCAGCAACAAATAAGCTTGCTTAAATTAGCCTGCTACAGCAATGAAATCTTGTGGGTAAACCAAAAGTTGATTCCTGCAGGAAAGGACTGTGAAGTTAAAGCAAATTCCTGGGCTAAGCATTGCTGGGCTGAGCATTGCTCAAGGAGAAAGGAAACTGAACTTACAAATTTCATTTTGTTAAATGTATCATTCCTATAACTGTAAGTTCATTTCTGCCTGTATTTATATCAGTTTTTGAACATCACAAAAATTATCAAATAGAAGTCTGCTGAAATATTTGTACACATTGTTGTGTGCAATTCCAAAAACATACACATTTGTGTATGCACTTTTCCTAGATAGAGTATGTATTTTGGGCAAATGTTTTCACTACTATAAAGAGTTTTAGATATACTTTCCATTTAAAGATTTGTATATGCCCTTTCAATTAATCAGCATGTATGTGCTGATTTTTCCAAGTTGCTTACCCAACTACAAAATTTTGAAAAGTGTTTTTTCTTTAATTTGAGAGATACAATTCTTACAAACTCATGTTCCCAGAGAGGGTTATCTCAACACTCTTTTTGTTGTACAGTCGTTATAACAACTTTGCATAGTATTTCGCTTTTACCATAATTTTCCATAGCCAATTAGGCATTATGAGAGACATAAATCATAAACTTTTTCTAGTATTAATACTTGTACTTGTAACAAATTAGTTCCACAGTTTCTCTATTTTTTTCCATTTCTCACAAAATCGTTGTTCTGATTTTCCATTAATCAACATTGTCAGTTTGTCCATTATCATCAGGTCATTTACTTTTTCTGTCCACACAAGCTGCTGTAATCATGTATAACACTACACCTATTTCATCTTTGCTCAATTTCCCTTTTAGTTCAAAAATAACTTTGGATTCAACTCTATCTTGGTTTTGAATATATCTTGTATTGTGTTGTGGATCCTTTTCCAAAACTTTACTGCTGACTTACAATTCCACCACATGTGGAATAGGGTGGCATTATTTTTATCACATTTCCAACATCTACCTTCTTCCTTGCCTTTTAACTTAGCCAGCTTTTGGGGGTGTATGTGCCATCTATAAAGCATTTTGTACTAGTCCTCAATTAGATATGCACTTTTTGTAAATTTTAATGTTTTTGACCATACTTCTTCCCAGATGTTTAGAGCAATATTCTCTTTGATATCTTGCATCCATTTTATCATGCACTCTTCGATTGTTTCTTCTTTTAACTCGATATCTAATAACATCTTATACATGCGTGATAGCATATGTTTTCCCTTTATCTATATTTTTTTCTAACTCTTTTTTTTTCAGTTTCTATGCCAATTGTCTGCTTGTCTATTTAAAGCTTTCTCTTATCTGAAAATATCCTAACAATTGTAATTCTACTCCCTCTTTTTGAAGTTCCTTTAGTGTTTCAATGTTTTCTCCTTTTCCTGTTTTGATCAAGATATCTTTATAGGTAAGCCATTTCCCTTTATAAAGGTTTTCTGTTTTGTGAAAGGCTTCCTGTGATGAGACCCATCTTGGAACTTTAGAATAAAAATGTTGCCTATATTCCAAATTTTTAGTAATGCATTCCTTACTATGTGTTTGTTAAATTTCTTGTCCGTTGTTCCATTCTCATAATATAAATACATATGCCAGCCTTTATCTATATTATCACCTTCCAGTGTCAATAGCTTATTATTTTTTAAGACTATCCAATCTTTTAGCCATGTAAAGGCCACTGTGTTGTAGTAAATTTGAAGGTTTGGTAATACTAAACCTCCCTTCTTTTTACTATCTTGTAGCACTGTTGTTTTTATTCTCGTTTTTTTCCCTAGCCAAACAAACTCTCTCATGTCTCTTGTCCATATCTTGAAAACATTATTAGATGTTAACTCCGGGATAGTTTGAAATAAATAAAGCATTTTTGGGACCACGTATGATTGTATTACTGCTATACAACCCAGTAGAGAAAGTTGCAATGTCTTCCATCCCTTCATGTCCTCTTTAATTCTGTTCCATGTTGTTGTATAGTTGTTTGGTATAAGGTCCGAATTTTGATTTGTCATTGTAATACCCAAATATTTTGTTTTTGTTACTATCTTTAAATCTGTTTTTGTCATTAGCTCAATCTCGTTTGATTTTGAGAAGTTTATACAAACCCTTTGACCAGATTAATTACTTTTACATTTCTATTCAGAGACATCCTATTATTTTATTTACCCCAAGGTAAACAAAAACCAGTCTCTAATCCCAGTTGCCAAACCCTGATTGTGGGATACCTTTGTACCACCAATATGTCCAAGGCTTCACTTGAACACAGGCTTACTAGAACTAACCTTTTTTCAACAGCAGACCTTTAAACGTGCAAAAAGCTTAGTGTGTGGATTCCTCACTGGTGAGTATATAGAAACAGTCCTCGTGTGTCAGAAATAGTGGAAGGTCTGTGTGGGATCTGTCGTTGAACAGACTTGACTTCTAGTACCTTTTTTCCTAGAAATCAAGCACAGGATTAGCCTAGCAGAAATGAAAAGATTCCAAAATCCTAAATGTAGCAAAGAAATATTACAAAGAAAGATAACAGACCACATCTTAAAATTACATGCGGGAACTGGCAAGCTTAGGTTCCTCTATAGTGAGGGAAGGAGAAACTGCAAGTGCAGAGTAATGCTCTCTTTTTAATTGTAATTCTTAACATATGTATCTTTCTCTACAAATGGGTTATTGGCCAAGCCCTTGTGGCTGACCATATGGCCCATATCCACCTATGTAGATTCTCTTTCTCTGTCTTCTCTACTACCATTGTGTGTGTTTACATTCTTCTTTCTCATTTGCACACCCATCTGTGGGTGTCATCAGTGTCTGGATATTCCTTGTGCACTAATACTTGTATTTTTTTTCCCTTGTTAAAATGTGTGGGTGGGACTTTCCTGAGGCCTCCTATCCTTAAATCTCAATGATTCCACAAGTGGCTCTTTGGTTTTTTGCATTGCTCAACACTGGTGTTCCTAAGAGTACACTCTAAAAAAAGTCTTTTGTGCATCTCTGTTTGTTTGTGTCTGCCAAAAATCGTGCCCCTCCAGCAAAGGCATTCCCAGATCAAGTTCAGAGATGGTTCTTCTATCCAGCAGGATGTGCCGGAAAATACAATACATTTTCTCTTTGCCAAGGTGAGACCACAGCTTTAGACAGATAGACTTTCAACATTGTGAAGAATACCAGTACTTATTGAGGAAGAATGGTTCCTACATGTATTTGCATAGTGCTTGATCTGCAAACAAAAATTACAACTGTCAATTAAAGAAAACCTCTGAAACAGAGTGCTTGGAAGAGGAACTGAAAAAGCAAATGAGTGGCTTACATGTTGCTAATTATACTGCTATCAGTTGACACTTTGTTTTTACTAGCATTTCTAGCATGGCTCTTATCAAGAATTGGCAGGCTCTTTCTGTTCATAAAAGAAACTGTTTGGAGGACTAGAACTGCATAATGTGTACTCTGTCTTACATAATTCCCTACTTTCATAGAAATTTCACTATTTCTGAAAATTTTAATCTAGCAAGCTCGCCAACAATATTTGCAATCTAATGCATTCATTCTTTTTAGATTCCATCTTCTGACTGTTCTCCCATCCTCTCATTCCTATGGACTAGCCTGCTGTTTTCCACTCCTCATTTCCTAGATCAATTGCCTCTTCTGCCCCCTCACACTTAAAACCTTCCTTCCTTCCTTCCTTCAGTTTCCCCCAGCTTCCCCCGATACCTCCTCTGACTCATTCCACATTCTCTTTTGAGTTTTTCACTCACCAGTTCCCCATTCCTATGGAGATATAATTTGGTTTTAGAGGATCCCAAATGACAGCAACAGAAGCACTTCTTTCCCCTCAGACCTGCTCTAAGGAGCTTATCGCATTACCTTTTAAATCGAAATTAGCCTCCCGGAATGCAGCCAGGATGCAGCATAAAGGCAGGAATTATTGCATTGTAATTGGCCCCTGAATCACCGGGCGACTGCAGCCCAGGTCCCAGCTGCACTCAGCTACCATTTAAAACTTGGGAGCTTTCTGACATCGAAAAAGCACTGGCTGAGCGTAGCTGGGACCTGGGCTACAGTCACCCAGTGATTTGGCAGCAAATTACAATGTGATATTTCTGCCTCCATGCTGCATCCCAGCTGCATCCCGGGAGGCTAATTTTGATTTAAAAGATAATGCAATAAGCTCCTAAGTCAATCACTCAGGATGGGGATGGGTAACACATGGCCCTCCAAGTGACCCTCAGTGCTCCTTCTTGGGTGAGACCCTGAAATCTGAGGATGGGGAATGAGAAGAAAGTGACAGGTAGGGATAGATTAGGAGGAGGAAGGGAAAGAAGTAATGAAATCTAAGGATAAATGATGAATGCTAGAGTCCCTTCAGACAGGGCAAGTGTGCAATATTTTTTGCTGTATTTCTCGGTGTGTGTGTGCAATAATCTTTGAGAACTCCTGGAGAACAGGAGAAGTCCCAGCAGACTGGAGGAGGGCAAACGTTGTCCCCATCTTCAAAAAGGGAAAAAAAGAGGATCCCAACAATTATTGTCCAGTTAGTCTGACATCAATACCAGGAAAGATTCTGGAGCAGATCATTAAACAGAGAGTCTGTGAACACCTGGAAGGTAATTCCATAATCACAATATGTCAACATGGGTTTCAGAGAAACATGTCATGCCAGACAAATCTGATCTCTTTTTTTTATATATATAAAATTACCAGCTTGGTAGATGAAGGGAATGCAGTAGATATAGTATATCTTGATTTCAATAAGGCCTTTGACAAGGTTCCCCATGACATTCTTGCAAACAAGCTGGTAAAATGTGGGCTAGACAAAGTAATTGTTACATGGATTTGTAATTGGTTGACAAGCCGAACCCAAACTGTGCTCAACAATGACTCCTTTTCAACCTGGAAAGAAGTGACCAGTGGGGTGCCACAGGGCTCTGTCCTGGGCCTAGTGCTATTCAACATCGTTATCAATGACTTGGATGACGGTATTGGGGGAATAGTTATCAAATTTGCAGATGACACCAAATTAGGAGGAGTAGCTAATACCCCAGAAGACAGGATCAAAATTCAAAATGACTTGAACAGACTAGAAAGCTGGGCCAAAACTAACAAAATGAAATTCAACACGGAGAAATGTAAGGTACTGCACTTAGGCCGGAAAAATGAAAAGCACAGATATACGATGGGAGACACCTGGCTGAATGAGACTACGTGTGAAAGGGATCTAGGAGTCCAGGTGGACCACAAGTTGAACATGAGTCAACAGTGTGATGCAGCAGCTAAAAAGGCCAATGCAATTTTAGGCTGCATCAATAGAAGTATAGTGTCTAGATCAAGAGAAGTAATAGTGCCACTGTATTCTGCTTTGGTCAGGCCTCACCTGGAATACTGTGTCCAGTTCTGGGCACCACAATTCAAAAAGGATGTGGAGAAACTGGAGAGTGTCCAAAGGAGGGTGACTAAAATGGTGAAGGGTCTGGAAACCAAGCCCTATGAGGAACGACTTAGGGAGCTGGGGATGTTTAGCCTGGTGAAGAGAAGGTTAAGAGGTGATATGATAGCCTTGTTTAAATATTTAAAAGGATGTCATATTGAGGAGGGCACTAGCTTGTTTTCTGCTGCTCCAGAAACTAGGACCCGGAACAATGGGTGCAAGCTCCAGGAAAAGAGATTCCACCTCAACATTAGGAGGCACTTCCTGACAGTGAGAGCTGTTTGTCAGTGGAACACATTCCCTCGGAGTGTGGTGGAGTCTCCTTCCTTGGAGGTCTTTAAGCAGAGGCTGGATGGCCATCTGTCAAGGATGCTTTGATCGGGAGTTCCTTCATGGAAGGGGGTTGGACTGGATGGCCCTTGTGGTCTCTTCCAACTCTGCGATTCTGTGATTCTATGATTCAGGGGGGAAGGGGTGTTGGTTTTTTTTTAATATCCAGTTATTTCTGTTGTCCTGGGCTATTTTCTGGCAATACCAGCATCATTTTATCCCCCCCCCCCTTGAGTGAATTTATTTGTAATTCTGAGACATATTGGAACAAAAATGTATCCTTCCTTCCTTCCTTTTTCCCCTCCTCAAAAATTATTGTGAATCAGTGAAATGGCACTTACATAACATAATTCTAAAACTATTTTCTTTTTAAAAAGTAAGGAGAAATTTTATTCTTCAAATCATAGGATGACTTCAGCAAACTACACCTTGCATTTTAAAAACATTTGAAGGAGCTCTAGTATAAATCCAGAAAATTGCTACAAAGCATGTACAATTGCTACAAAGCCCTTAAAAAGCATGGAATAAGTGGACATAAGGGCTACAACATCCAGCAAAACACTAGGAACTATATCTGGAATTGCCCCTAGAAAATCATAATGAAAAATAAAATAATAAAATAAGTAATAACTAAGACAATGTACATAAAAGTCAAAACAAGATACTAGTGAATGTATAGATCTGTTCCTTGTTGTTTTGCCCATATCTATGGGAGCCCTGGTGGCACAGTGGTTAAATGACTATACTGCAGCCACAAGGTTGTGAGTTTGATCCCAGGGGCTCCAAGGTCCACTCAGCCTTGAATCCTTCCGTAGGTCGCTAAAAATGAATACCCAGCTTGTTGGGGGCAATTGGTTTACACATTGTAAACTGCTTAGGGAGTGTTAGTTCACTGATTCTGAAGTGTACACACCTGGAGTGTACTGACCTATTTTAATGATGGGCGGCACATAATCCACACAGCTTGTGGTTTTCCCTGTAAGTCTCTGCAGCCTCATACAGGATCCCTTGGAAAAGGGATGCAGAGAGTGTGGCCCTACAGATGTTGCTGGACCACAATTGCCAACAGATGTATCCAGCGTAACGGAGATTATCACATTAATAAATAAAGCTACCTCTTCTGAATTAGAGATGAATACTGGATACAGCCAAGTATTATTGCATGGATTTTGCCACCATTGCCACCTCCCAACTGCATCTAGGCAAAAACCTGGCTAAAATCCAGCCTCAGCTGGCCAATTTGCAAAGCTGGGAAGCTCTCGAAAGTGCAAAGTGGCCAGTTGAGGGCAGATTCTACCTGTGTTTTAAGCAGGAGGTAGCATCGGTGGCAAAATCCATGTGATAGAACCCAGCTGCATCCCAAATGAGACTACAACACGGGAGAGATAAATTGTCTTATTTATTAACACGATAATCTCCAACCATAGTTAACGGATCAGAGGCACTGCAGTTGAACAATATTTGGAGGGCCATACTTTCCTCTCTCTTGCCTTGTAGAGAAGTTCAGAATGCTTTCCTTATTCACAGTCATTCAATGTATGTTAGCCATATATTCCTCTGATAAAACAATTACCAATAGGTTGATGCTTTGGGAATTGTTTCAAAAATCTGAGATACTTGCTAGCTGAGCATATTTGGAATCTGCTGGCAGCCTAAGTATTTTACACTTCTGAGTTTTTGGTCCAGTTTAATGTGTGCACACAAATAGCATGTCAGAAAAAGTAATAGTAAAATAGCAAGGAGTTTTTACCATACAGAAAGCAAACACCAACACTCCAAAAAAAGCTGTATTATAGACACTATCCTGTATCATGAATCCCCACCCCAGCCACAACAGACCCTAGCTTTTTTCTGCTGGGGGTCCCTTCGCAGCCACTGAATATGAGGTGTGTTCATGGCAAGCAGCCAGTGGGAAAAGTAGGTTGTGTGGGATTGTGTAGGGTCATTGTGCAAAGGATGCTGGATTCACTGTTCTGCAAGAACCCTCCAAAGACATTTTTGTTGTTGTTAACTGCCTTCGTGTCAATCTCGACCCATGGCGACCCTATGGATGAGACATCTCCAACTCCCCCTGTCCTCTACTGCTCTGCCCAGCTCCTGAAAACTCATATTTGTGGTCTTTTTTTTTTTATTGTAACAAAAATATATTACATAGCTTTAAAGACACATTAATACAATATCCAGTTATAACAACATAAATCAAAAAGGTATGCTTCAAACAAATTATTGGTTAGACTGTTCTTATTAGCGCTAAACTGGCATATCTAGTTAATATGTTGTTGCATTATTTGTCAATTAAATTTCAACTTTTAAATTACTACAAAATTCCTTAATTTATCCCATTCGATCACCACTTAAGTCTCTAATCCCAGTATGTACTCTACTGCAGTTTGCGACAGATTGTAAATATTATATTCCCCATCTTTTTTCACAATAAATGTATAGAGGCTTCCACTTTGTCTTTGTCTCGTTTTTTAGTTTCCCATCTGCTATTTCTTCTTTCTTATCTAATTCTGCTATTTCCATTAATCTGTATAACCAACTGTCAATAGAAGGTATCTCATCTGTTTTCCATTTATTGGCAATTTGAATTCGTGCTACAGTGGTCATAAACAAAAGAAGCTTCCATGAATCATTTCTTTCTTGTTCTTCTATCGTTTGGCACATATTAAGTAGATATATCTGTGGTGTGCAATCGAAGGTAATATTTATTTGTGGTCTCTTTAATAAAGTCCATCCACCTAGCATGTGGCCTTCCTCACTTTCTAATTCCCTCCACCTTTCCTAACATTATTGTCTTTTCCAACAATTCATGCCTTCTCATGATGTGTCCAAAGTATGATAGTCTAAGTCTCGTCATCTTGACTTCTAGTGATAGGCTTGATCTGTTCCCGTCCTGCCCAGTGACGGGAAAGGTCGCGTGAAACTGGGGGCACCATTTTGGAACACAAAATGGCACCCTGCGGGACCCCCATGGCTGCGCTGGGCCTCTCTGGGGCCCGGCGCATTCGAGGGAGCCCTCCTGGGAGTGCACCATGGTGGTGGTAGTGCGCGCACACGCACACAACACCACAGCCCAGGGGGCATCGGGGGACAGGGGGACCAGCCCCACCCCCAAAAAGGTTGCCAACCCCTGGGCTAGAGTGTCTGTCCAAAGATCCATCTGTGAAGGAGGAGGTTGGATCCGGTGGGAGTGGTGATTAACATAATCAATAAAGATCATCCAGTCTTCTCAAAATGTGTCAGTCCTTTTTGGCCAACGCAAAACCTCTTCATAGCAGACAGTTTCTCCATCAACCACATATCCCAAATTCTAGATTATCAGTTCTCAATGGAGACATCACCTGACTTCCAGCATTTAACTACTTTTAATCTGGCAGCAGTAATTAGAAAAATTATCAGTTTCCTATGTTTCAAGTTAGAATTGCTTTTAACAAATATAGAAAGCATAAGCAAAATTGGACAGAAATTTACAGTTTGTATCAGTGATACATGAAATTTGATAGAGAACTGCATCACAGAATTTTCTCACTTTAGGACATTCAATCCACATAGCATATAAAATCCTCTAGATTTACAACCCCTCCAGCAATTCAGAGAGAGCATTTTAACCATTTTAGAAAGTGTTACAGGTATGAGATACCACCTATGGATGGTTTTCAAAGTATTCTCCCTCATAGATGCTGAACAGGATTTGTATGGAGCTGAAGACCAAATATGAGCCCATGCAGTGCCTGAAATCGTGGTTTCAGCCCCCATCCCTTTAGTATGAGAAGCAGAATTCAAACAAAAAAATTCAAAAAAGGAGAGCGGACATGGAGATTCTCCTGCCAAGGCTAAGTGCGATGCAAAGGAAGCAATTAGATGTACTTAAAGCCAGGTAATATTAGTTTGTTGTAGGGAAGTTTTTATGGTGTTGGTGGGCTTTGGTAATCCACCAGAGAACAGGTATAAGGTATGGCAGAGTCCACATCTTCTCAGTAACCTTATTAGTGGGAATTGATCATCTAAGTGAGAAAGAGGATGCAAAAAAAGAGGTTTGATGGGACAGGAGTCTGGAGCTAGTATGTGTTTCCATTTATGCCACTTGAGTAGGGAGCTAGATAAAAATGGATTCAATAACCTACTAATTTTCTGTTTTGAAGTTTTAGTGTAGAGGCAAGTAAATTCAGTGGACTTCATATTATAAACTTCTAGATTTACTCATCTGGTAGCACTGTTGTCCTTAATTTATTGAATAGTTTAATAATAATAATAATAATAATAATAATTTTTATTTACATTTCCCGCCTGTCCCTACGGATCGAGGCGGGATTACATAATTAAATGAATATAGTTTGGCTGAGTAGGAGAGCCTGGAAATATAGTGCAATATCTGGGACTACCAGACCACCGTTCTTGGAAGTGATGTGTCTAGTGGATTTGGGAAATCTAGGTCTCTTTTTATTGAAAATAAATTGATCAGTTAATTTTTGCCATTTCTTGAATCTAGATGGGGGAGGAGTCAATGGGATTGCTTGAAACAGGAAAAATAGCCAAGGGATCTTGAACATCTTGACTAATGCAATCCTGCCAAGGATGGAAAGATTTAAAGCCTTCCATTCTTTAGATTTATATAGCATCCATGTGTCTACTGGGTTATAATTTTGGGGTATGAGCTGCAGGATATCTTTCATGATAATTATTCCCACATAGGAAAAACCTTATTTTAGTACTTGTCTGTAATCACATACATGATCTAATGGAGAGAAAGAGGGAAGATGAAAATGGCTACAGTTATAGTGAGCAGAAAGAGAGAGGGTGTGGAAGAAAGCTAACAAACAGGAAGTCTGAAATCATGCAGACGAACAATTCGTGAGTATAGTTGCACAAAGGCTGCCAACTCTAACAAGTTCACACATTATCGTCCTAACAAATGGGATGGCCATGGATTTCAATCCCTTCCATCTGTTTTGACATGATGCATTCAGCCACTGAAAGTGAATGTTTTGCATGACTCACTTGCTTGGCTGCGCCCTGCATTACCAAGCTTTGTCTAAAGTTGCTATATATTATTTCCCCTGGTGAGAGCTGCTTTGTTCTAATAAACAAAGGCAGAGGATACTTAAATGACATATTCCTGTTCCTGCTGCTTTACTGGATAAGGATAGGCAACTGTGGCTCTTTGGTGTATAATTCCCAACAACAATGATTGTGAGGGGCTGCAGAAACTGGATTATGAGTTCAATATGTGTGGAAGGCCATAGTTATCCATCTTTGATATGGGGAAACAAGGAAAAGCAGTGCAGGTTGTAAAATAATTTGATTTTTTTTTTAAGGCACTAAAGAGTTTCCTCTCACTGTAATTTTCTTTTGCTATTGCCAGTGTGTTTAAGAAGATAATGGTTAGTGTAGGACTAGATTGTAGAATGTCAGATCATTCTAGAAGTACATTAAATCAAGATGCTGTAGATCCATGAGAACAATATCACTGACCTACTGAAGGGCCTCTGGGGTTTGATTGATCTCCTAAAATAGATACTATAATAGTATCCTTTTGAGACTATGCTACTACACATTGGTGACCAGATAGTCATCTCGAGTGCTTAATAAGCAAGTTTCCAAACCTTTTGAATGTGGTACACACAGCTTTCAAAATGTTCTTGATGACAGCTTTGCCTTTCTTTCTCCCCCAGGGACCTAAACTATAATGAGCTGGTGGAATTCCCAGTGGCCATTAGAACACTTGGACGACTTCAAGAGCTGTAAGGCATATTTCTTGTACTTTCTGTAGGAATGATGCTCAAACAGCTTTAATGTGGCAAGGAATCACATTCCAGACCTTAATGTGCATTCCTTTTTCACTTATAAGTTCAGCTTGCTTCTCTCCAGCATGGCAACAAATGCCTTACAGACATCATGTGGCTTCCCAAGAGATGGGTATGCATTATGTGTAATAGGTTTCCCAACCTTTAAAGTATGTTCAGATGGCCTTAATTTAGAGGTGGCATAGAATATTTTAGTACTTCCAGTTCCTGCCACATTCCACCCATCAGGGTTCTTCAGATCCTTGGTCCTCACCAGATACCACTGCTCGCAGGACACAAGAGCTTCAGTGTTCATATTGTTGGTTTCCTGTGAGCACAAGGAATGTCTTCTCCACTTGCTTTTGTATATTCTGCTTATAACTCATGTTTGTGATGTTGGGTCAAACAAAACCTGTTCAGTTTTGTTAAAATGTTGGCTTTGTTAAATGGTGCAGGTCTCAGTCTGTCTTTTCAACTCAGAGAGTTATACACATTTGCACACATATGCCACAGATGTTGTTTTGAGGTGAAGATGAAGCCATGGACTCCATAAAGAATAACTGAATGCTAAACAATAACAAAAATAACAAAAATAATGATGGCTAATGGAGCGCACCAGGGAATAACAAAAGAAAATCAGCATGTGCTTTATAGACTACAGCAAAGCCTTTGACTGCATAGACCATGAAAGGCTATGGAATGCCCTTAAAGACATGGGAGTGCCAACACATCTGATAGTCCTGATGAGGAATCTGTACTCTGGACAAGAGGCTACTGTCAGAACAGAACATGGAGAAATAGAATGGTTCCCAATTGGCAAAGGGGTCAAACAAGACTGTATCCTTTCACCCTATCTGTTCAACTTGTATGCAGAACATATTATAAGAAAAGCAGGCTTGGACACAGAAGAAGGAGGAGTGAAAATAGGAGAAGGGAATATCAGCAATCTAAGATGTGCTGATGACACCATAATACTAGCAGAAAACCTCACAGACCTGGAACACCTACTAAGGAAGATCAAAGAAGAAAGTGCAAAGTCAGGCTTCCTGTTGAACATAAAGAAAACAAAAGTAATGACCACTGAAGACCTTCACAAGTTCAATCTAATCAATGAAGAGCAGTGGAGGACAGAGGGTCTTGGAGATGTCTTATCCATAGGGTCGTCATGAGTCGAGATCAACTCAAGGGCAGTTAACAACAATAAAACAACAAAAACAGAATAAAAGCTGATTATGTATTGCATAATAGCAATGTGTTTGTATGGGGAAGTATGACTGGTCACATGCACAGTGCACACATATACAGAAGTCTGTGCATTTGCCATATGTGAAAGACTAAAAGGGGGGTTCACATTTACTTGAAGTAAATGTTATGTTGTGGAACGTTATTCCAAGACTCTCCATGTTTAGCCAGTGTTCCTTGTATATGTGCTACATCTTAACCATTCTTGTGTCTCCTTCCTTAACAGGGGTTTTCATAACAACAATATCAAGGCTATTCCAGAGAAAGCATTCACTGGAAATCCTTTACTCCAAATTATGTAAGAAACAGGAATATTAAACCTACGTCTTCTGTATACACCTTGATATCTCCTCCTATCTGTGCTTTCCATAAGGGAGGTGGGCATAGGGCCCAGCAGAAGTTAGCAATGGTGTTCTTGTGCTGGAAGAAAAGTGTGTACAGATAATATTGATAGTTTTTCCTTACTTCAGAGACTCTTGTGTCTTCTGAAAAAATGCTGTGGATGATATTCCAAAGCAGGGTGAGAGGTGATATAGAAGAGTGAAGAGAGAACCAATGTAGATTGTTTCCCTGCCCACTTTCTCCAGAAAGGAGGCTTTGCTGCAATCCTGTCTTCTGTGAATGGAAAGCCTTTCTGCAAATGGAAAGGTCAATCTGGATCCAACCCATTATCTTCCAGGGTTGTGATCTGTTTATTTATTGGAAGGTGACAAGTGGAAGAGTACTGAGGTGAGCTGAACAGTGACCTTTCATTTCATTTGCCTGTTTCTAAACCTACATAATCTAATGTATTGCATTAGGCCTGATTGTTAAGGGATTTTTTTTTAAAAAAAAAAAAGAGGATTGACAAATAATTGCTTCAGTGTTGTCCTTATCCAAATCAGTAAAGGACAATGGTCTACTTTTTAGACACAGGAAGACATTAAGGTTTATAAGAGAAATGCTGAAAGAGTGTCCAAACAGTGCCTTTTCTTCCATTCCCTACGTTTATTAATAATAGTGTTTTCAGGGACTGATACTGTAGCAGCCAAAGTTTGTCTTAATGGATACTTCATACTACCTGAGAGCTTTGCTCAAGCTATGTTGCAGCTTCCTTGTTGCAGAAATTTGACCAGGCAAAGACCAAGCAAAAATCACTCAAGGGGTCATTTTCCTCACCTTTCTCCATTTTATTTATATATTTAATTATACAATATATATATCCTGTGCTTTATATAAAGATCTCAGGGCAGTGTACAATAAAGCCAATCTGACTAATTTAAAATATGTAAACAATAAAATATGGTTTTAAAGGTTTAAAAATATATCCAACAATATAGCATGTTTAAAAGTCAGATTAAAACTGGTTAAAATATTTTGCAGCAATTTAAAACCATGTACATGTGAGGGTTTATGTAAAACAAATTAGGCCCAAAAGGCTTTAGTAAAGAAGCATGTTTTCACTTGGTAGTGGAATGGCAGCAACTATAGCGCCACTCTAGCCTCTAAGGAGACAGTATTCTATAACTAGAGTGTCACAACAGAGGAGTCCCCCATGTCCTCCCATAGTGTATTGCTCTGACAGATGGGACACAGAGGAGGGCCCTCCAGTAGACCTCAAATCTTGGCATATATATATATATATAGAGAGAGAGAGAGAGAGAGAGGTACCCCTTCAGCTATCAAGGTTATAAGCCATGTACAGCTTCAAATGTCATTAGTAGCATCTTGAATTCAGTCTGAAAATGTATCAGCAGTGCAATTACATTAAAACCAATTTGATATGTTTTTGTATGGTGTTCTGGTCAGCAGTGTAGCTGCTGCATTTTGCATTTGCTGTAGTTTCCAAGTCATCTTCAAGGTCATCCCCACATACAGTGCCTTACTGTAGTCTAATTGGGAAGTTACCAGTGCATGGACTACTATGGCTAAGTTATCCCTGTTTAAGGAAGTCCATAGCTGGTGGATCAATTCTATCAGAGCTATTGAGAGATCCAAGACGTTCAACAGGGCAGCACTCCCACCATCTTCCATCTGGAGCAAATTGTCAGTCAAAGTGACAAGGCCTTTTCAGTGCTCGGCCCTTGTCTGAAACCTGACATGGGTCCAAATAATGTTTTTTCACCTCATACCCAGCTACCATGTGCTGAAGCACCTCACTCAAAAAGGGAATATTAAGAATGAGGTACTAGTTCTCACATATCTCTGTGTTTCTTTATGACTTTAGATGACAATAACACAATTTGTGCTTGCCCTCGCCTAATAGACTTAATAGACTTTTAGTTCCCATGTGCTACATTCCTTTTAAGTCCTTCTCTATGGTCTCCCACAATACTAACAAGAATGCTCTCTTATAAGCTTCCTTAAGTATATTAACATTAATTTGTCTTCTTTTTTACAGTACCTTGACACGAGCTGGAATTCGCTTGCTTCCCAGAGGAATGTGCCAAGAGTTGCCCAACCTTCGTGTTCTGTAAGTTATAAATGCATTTTTTCTCTCCTACTAGATTGTAAGCCTGTAGGCAGGGAACTGTTTTGTTGTTCTTTACTTGTTAAACACCATGTACAGTGATGGAGCTAAATAAATAAATAAAATAATAAGGATCTAGAGTGGTGTGTGTATATCAGCAACACAGTAGTCGTAGATCCCTGTTGCTAACCCATTCAAGCATAGGCATCCATTGAACCGGTATGGCGTGTTTTCTACTCTGCTGGTTTCTCCATTCCAGGGAACTGGTAATTGTACTTATGGGATTCATTTCCCTAAATAGTCATATGGATCACTACTTAAGTCTCTGAATGCCACTTACACCACTATCAGGACATACTGGACTGAGTTTACTGTGAAAGAGTGGATGAGGAAGAAGTGGGGGTGACAGACAGACTCACCTAAAATTAAAATCCAAATAAGCTTATGGTGGAAAGTAGAGGAAATTCTAGAGTAAAAATTGTTGGCATCTACAGTTCTTGCAAATTCCTCAGCTCACATAGAAAACAGTTTAAAGAGATAAAATGACACCACACTTACTAAGGATGTAGATAGCTATGTACGTTATTCCCAATGTAGTGAAACATAACATAGAAGTCAGTTGTAGTTTGGGCTTTTTGGTGAATTGGATGCAGTGGAAAGACACAGAAAGAAGGAGTTGGAATATAGGAAGGGTTGAGTAATCTCAGAACAACATCATGAATTGGGCACATAAATGAATGAAAGGAGTGGTGCCAAGCATCAGGTAGGTACAAAGCAGATATTAACCTAGCTTGGGGTTTCCTGCCTTCCCACCTGCATAGCCTGAGGTCACCCACTCCTTTCTTCTGTACTAGATATTTTCCAAGAGGGCCTTCAAGAAAGCTTGCTTTGTTTGAACCTTTGTTATTTCCCCACAGTGAGCTCTCACACAATCAAATTGAGGAGCTGCCCAGTTTCCATTACTGCCAGAAGCTGGAAGAAATGTGAGTAACAGATACTTTGGGGCAAGTTATGGTGGCATTCCCAGTCTGTTATGCAGTGTGTGGGCATGGGTGAACAATGGAGAGGTGGATCATGGAGCACAGGCATCTGATCAGGACTTTCCCAAGGTTTAATGTCTCTGGATTGTGGCCAGCTCTGAACTTTTTGACTTGGAAGAGCCAATTTCAAGCCCTTACTGGGCCATGGAATTCACTGAGTGACCTTAGACCAGTCATACTCATCCTGCACCTCAAGGTTACTGGGCAGATAAAGTGGAGAGGAGAGCATTATACACCACCTTGAGAAGAGAAAAAGTAGCTCACTGGAGAAAAAGGAAGTTCTAATTGCAATTAATAAGTAAGTAATGAAAAGATAGAAGTCATTAATGAAAAGGCAATTTGAAATACCCACATGAATGGGGATAGAACTCAATGCCAGGGCATGTTTGAAAGTCCCTATACAAGATAAGACTTAGGGTCTAAATACCCTAAAGGCACTAGATCCCACCTTATGAAATTGAGAGGTGATTTGAGGGCACGTACACATACAATGAATGCTGGGACTGACATAAATATATCTTGAATGGGGTCAGCTTAAGAAGGCTGGGATGAAAAAAGACAGAAGTGTTAGAAGGCACTTTCCCCCAGTGTTTCTCGTCTCTCCCCCCCTCACACAGGGCATTCCCATAGTTAGGAGCACCAGGTGGTGACATTAGCAAGAGCAGATGCTGAGGAGGCCTAGGGATGGCTGGTATAAAGAAACCTTGGTGCTTGTAAACCCCATAACAAGCAAGCTTTTGATTTGAATGGAGTGCTGCCCCAGGCCTGAGGCTATATGTAAGGAAATTGGTGGGTGGGATTGGATTGTTTTGTTTCTTGATCCACTTTCCTCTTGAAATTTGACCCCCTTTGCCACTTTAATGGAAGTAACCTTCATGGCAGGAATGCTTTCTTCTGTTCCCAATGAAGATGGAGAACTCTATGAAGCAAGTTTCCCTCTCTCATTGCAGCCTCTCTGTCTTTGCAGTGGCCTTCAGCACAACTGCATCCATGAAATTAGAGCAGACACCTTTGGGCAGCTCCCAGCCTTGCGCTCCATGTAAGTACAGTTCACAGGGAATTATCAGAGGTTTCTATTATAATGAAAGAGAATCAGAAGATTGTCAGTAGTATAATGCAGCCTGCTCTTACATGATTACAGACCCATCCATACAAAGATCCCTTCAAAACAAATTGACCATAGTAGTCCATGGAACAAATAACAGGCTATTCTTATGATATCTCCTCCTCTCTCTACCAGGCCAAAACGAGAAGAAAATGGAGGATGTAGTTCAAAATATTGGGCATAGTTCCAGGCCTGCAAAAGTACCAGATGCAAATAAAATATGATATGGACACACGCACACGCACACACAAGGATGAGAGCGAGAGAGAGAACCCATATTCCATACCTCACACAAAGGGAAATGGAAAGTGTGTGATGTATTACTTTCCACAGAATTAGAAACATATCAGGAACAGAGACTGATTTGCACTGTAAAATATTTCAGCCTATGAGACCGAAATAAGCAACCAAAGGAATATTCACCACTCATCTTTCGTGCTGGTCTTCAAGAAGGCCCCTCTATTGTTTGAAATTTCCCCAGAGTCCGGTCTTTCAAACCTCAAAGCACACAAACCTGCACTCCTTACAGGCCTTTCTTTTCTGCCTGTTCCTTACGCAACTCTCCCTGCTGCAAATCCAAGAATATATTCTCCAAGACAATGGCGCTTCATGCCCCCACATGGCTTATTAATTAGTTATTTATTTTTAAAAGAGAGGGTTATTGTGCAACCAAACAGCTAGTATTTCTAAAGGTCACATCTCTAAGGTTTTATGGAAACAGTATTAATACTTTGCCCCTACTAGCATTATACATAACCTCTTCTTCTTTCTTGTTTGTTTGATTTATTTATCACCTTCCTCCTAAGACTAGACAATTCACATCATGATAAAAACCGATACAACTTCAGAAACATAGTTAGTTACACAGTATTAAAACACAGTTAAAGGGATTATTACATTAAAGCCACAGCTAAATTTGAACATGCAGCAATTTAAAAACACACCAATAATAAAAACTAGGATTGTTATTTTTTTTCTGTTATGAATCTGTACCCTTCACAACAGACGACAATGATTCTGTATTGCAGCTTTACAAATGATATGTCATCCATTGGTTACATATTGAAAATGTAGTGCATACAAATCTGTTGAAAATATGTTTCCAGATATCAGTTAGCATCACAAGAATGCCTGAGATTGAATGTGGATAAGACTATAAAAGACACTAATTGTATGACAACTATTACCCTGTAAGTATGGCTTGCACAGAACATCCCAGAGGCATCAGGGATGAATAAAAAGGGGCATTCTGTGAAGCAGAAACTATCCAGAAATCTTCACAAGGATAGAGTTATACTCAGGAAAACAAAAGAATTTGTCCTTCTTTAGAAGAAAATCATTCAGCTGGTTTAAGAAATACCTTGAGACTCTGAGAATAAATAACAAACCAGTAATCTGTAGCCTTATCACTTACAGATTCCTCAGCATGCTTTTTTTTGTTATTATTTATACTCTTGCCTTGCAGCGATCTGAGTTGGAACTGCATTCAGCATATCCATTCTGAGGCTTTTGTGACCCTCAATTCTCTTAGCAAACTGTAAGTTGGACCAATGATACATAATAGATTTGTGCATTATATGGGTTTCTTGAGGCCCTGTTTTGTCATGTCATGTGAACTGCAGGGATAAGGTGGGCTGTATAGCATATGCAGTTACTGTGGATGTGGAATTACCCTCTTCCTATTATATCCTTAATATCCACTTATATCCACTTTGTGGCTCAGAAAGTGTAACTGGTCTGTGGTCATCCAATAAGCTTTGAAGCTAAGCAGACATTTTTTTTGAATCTATGGAATTTATCACACGGGAGGCAATCCCGTGCTTAAATCGAATTGAAACCTGTCAATGTCCAACAAGATTGGGATGATTTTCAGAGGACGTTTCCCACATTGCCATTATCCCGCAGTTAACCTATGAATAAAGCGGCAAAATCATGCTGCTTTTTATTTTTAGGATTTTCTCGTGAATAAAAAGTGGTGTAATTCTGCTGCTTTATTCACGGGTTAATGGCAACATCAGAGGACGTCATCTGAAAATCATCCCACTCTTGCGGGAAATTGACGGATTTAAATTCAATTTAAGCATGGGTGGAAGACATTTTCCTCCCATGTGATAAACTGTCCCCTTGTTCCTTATCCTGTGCTGCACCACAAAAGGTGTGAAATCCCTTATTAAGTCACAGCTGTAATGAAACGTACATTCATTATTTGTTGTTGTTGTTGTTGTTGTTGTTGTTGTTATGTACCTTCAAATCAGTTTTGATTTGGCAACGCTAAGGCAAATCTATCATAGAGATTTCTTGGGAAGTTTCTTCAGAGGAGGGTTGCTATTGCCATCCTCTGAGGCTAAGAGAGTGTGACTTGCCCAAGGTCATTCAGTGGGTTTTTACACTCAAACAGGGAATTGAACCCTAATCTCCAGAGCCATAGTTCAAAATTCAAACCACTACACAATGTTGGCTCTTGTAATTTCTAACTAATTAGCTCCCAGAGTTAAGCCTTTCCTGGAGATAGGAATGGTCTGCAATTAGTTACTTTCAACCCCAGGAAGCAATGGATAACTAATTATTCCCAATCTCGGGATTTTCCTGGAGGTAGGGATGATACAACACATAACATAAATACAGGTAGTTATAATTCACAAGGAAATATGGCCTTATGGTTCAGACACACACTATAATTTTTTGCAGGCAGCCCAAGTTGTGTCTGTATTCAGCATCTTAATCTGAGCAGCAGTAGGGGGAAAGCATCTTATATTGTACTTTCATTCCTTTTCACAGTATCTCATCAGTTCACCCAAGGTATTCTTGCAGTAGCTTATTAAAATAAAACATAACAAAAATGGCACACAAATCCTGTTTAAAGCACTAATCACAGAAACACTAAATAGTCTGGAATAAAATCTTGTGAGAGACACCGCTCCCGGAGCCATCACAGTATTCTCTAGTCAAGTGTCCCCTCTGTCTGTACATTTATAGGGATTTGACTGACAATCAGCTAGTGACACTGCCCTTGGCTGGTCTGAATGGACTGACTCATCTGAAGCTCAAAGGCAACCCTGCACTGTCTGAACCCTTCAGTAAAGAAAGCTTTCCCAAGATAAGGTGAGCTTTGTTTCATATTTCTAGCTCCATAAAGCGTGCACTGTCTCTCGGTCTCTGGCTGGACTATATTTATTTGCTTTAATCTGCCTTTTGCCATCCGTGTTTACCAGACAGTTCCATGTAATTCTTTTAAGCCAGAGGCTTGAGCAAGCCTGTCTTTCTGCTCACATTCTGAATCCATCACTGCCTTGAGAAATAGATGAGCCACTGAATGTCTTGTCACTGGCATCCTCCAAGCTCACACACAAGGCCTGAACACAGGGGGCTCACGCCTGGGGCTCAGCAGAGCGGAAAACCTTTGCAAAAGCCAACCTCAGCTAATGACATCCAGCCTTCCTACAGTAAATGCTGTTTGTGTGGCCATGTCTTGTCTGTTGTGGATTAATGAGCTGCCTGGAGGGGTGAGAGTAAGCAGCTAAGGCAACGTACCATAAGGCTCAGAACACAGTGGCCGAAGTGCCAGCAGTGTTTAGCCTTTATGCAAGTGGGGAGTCCTTAGCCACCGCTACACCACCCAGTGCAACGCCTTTGCTCACATACTGATTGCTCCAGGGACTTTTTTGTTTCCATCCTAGGGTTTTTGTTTCCATCCGGTGCTGGCTGCCCATTAAGCCAAATCATGGAAATATGGACTTTGGTCCCTGCACACGCTTACACACTGTGCTTAGCAGGTTGGGTTTGTGTACAATGAATAGCTGTGTGGAAGAAGGCATGTCAACTGTTTCAGTTTTCCTGAAGGCTACATGAGAAGCTCCATGTGCAAAAAAAAAAAAAAAAAAAATTATAAAAATTTCTGCAACTATTAAAGGGAATTAAAGGATTAAACTATTTTGCATTTCCCCAGTCTTCCACATAGGCTTGTTACTGCCCATGTTCAATATGAAGAAGGCTACCTTTTTTGTAGTATGAGTTGCTGCACCCACATGTGTAAAATAAGAAAAAGAGAGAGCCAGGTAACTAGTAGCCATTTATTCTTCTCCCCAGGGTCCTGGAGGTGCCCTATGCCTACCAGTGCTGTGCCTATGGAGCATGTGGCAACTTCTTCAAAGGCTCCAGTCTGTGGGATTTGGAGGATATGAGCCCTGAGGATGAGGATGGCCCCAAGAGGACTTTGGGACTATTTCCAGCCCATGCTGACAATCATTGTAAGACCAATTTTGGGTTTAGGCTGTTTCTGAATTTGTTAAAGATGTTAAGCTACAAAAAAGAGCACAATGAAGAAGGAGAGCAGACCCACACTCTCGGTGTTTTGGAGCAAACTGCAGTTCCTCCCGTTGTGCATTTTAGTTTTATCCGAATCATTGATCCAAAACACTCTGCAGAAATAATCCAGTTTGAGACTGCTATAACTGCCCTGGTTCAGTGCTAGGGAATCCTGGGAAGTGTAGTTTATTGTGGCACCAGAGCTCTCTGACATAGAAGGCTAAAGGACTTACAAAACTGCAGTTCCCAGAATTCCCTAACACGGAGCCAGGGCAGTCAAAGTAGTCTTGAACTGGATTATTTCTGTTGTGTGTTTTAAAACATTGTGACTAGTCTGGACCATTGACTACATCTGGTATAATGTAGATAACTAGAAAGTAAGAATGAGTTTATATTGGGGAAAATTCTGCATGTGGAGATCAAAGTAGAACAGCTTAAATGTATTCCTGTTTCCAGGCGTAAACTTTTTGGTGGCAAGGGGGGGGGGGTGTTCTGTGCAACTGGAAGTCACATGTGAAAAACACCAGTGGAGCTAATTCCCAAACCACAGCTTGGATTGTTTGTTTGCTGCATGACATGATTGTATAAACACATGGCCCACACACACTGTCAAGACCAAGATACTCTAGTTGTATTGAAAAATACATTTGACACGGAATGCTGAAAGGGGAGAGGATTTGCCATCTTTTTATTCTTTGGAGACAATTGCTTAGCCTATGTTATTATGGACTTTATCACACGGTGGAAAACCCATGCAGAAACAGGGTTTAAAATAGAAACACACACACACACCCCACAAAAGCAGGTAGATTTTCAGAAGATGCTGATGTTAAACTGTGATGTTAAACTGAACGGAAAGTAGTCAAAAGCCGCTTCTTTTTACTTTCAGGATTTTCTGAACGTAGCGGCTTTTGACTACTTTCCATTCGGATTAACAATACTTTAACAGCGATGCATGTGAAAATCAACCTGCTTTTGCGGGTTTTGGTCCTGTGTCCCAACATGTGAAACAGTAGTCTCTTTCTTTCAAAAGGAAGGATACTTTCCTGCATTTTATAAGGCAGGCCTCCAAGCTGCATCATCTGCATTCTAGAGTTACCACTGCAGTCTGGTCAATGCTTTCCTATTAAACAGCGTCCTTATTTAAGCATAAGCTTTCTGTTTCTTAAAAAGTGGAACCAGAAGCCCCTTTCTGTTTCGGGTGCATTATGGGAATGCATAATGAGAATTCTGATTTCCCTCACCCTTTAGAATTTTCTTTCCCATTGAAGGTATATTTTCCAATGAGCAATGTCCTAGAGATCATGGATCCTGCTATGAAGTTGCTTCCCAGATCCAGCTGCTTCTCTTTTAAATAGAAATAACAGCAGCTCTTATAAGCAAGCTGTCTTGCAAAGTATTTACTATTTGGGACATTCTGACATAGATGCCAATTTCTACTTTTCTAGCAGAGATGTGACACCCAGGCATCAGCTTCCAGGACTGCTGTGCTACATGAGATATGACAATTCTGTCCTCCTTCATAGTCCAACTGCAGCATTTCATAACATATGTATCCAATAGCAGATTGGTTTGTCACCCACAATCTGTCTTCTGTGGGTGGGCAGGCATCCTCTTGCCCTGGATGGAATGAATTGATTCGCTCACATTTCTTCCTGGAAAAGCTTTGCATCACTCAGAGGCAGAGAACAGAGAGAATTAATGTAGCCTGAGGGAATGGGTTCTACATCGCTTTTATGCTATGCCACTGGGCCTTGCCCTCATCCAACAGTACGCAGTGTAGGATCCCCCCCCCCCCCGCTTACAAGTTCAATGGAAGCTCTGTGTAGTCACCTTTGTACAACCAGCCTGTTTTGATGGCAGGATGTTTGTGGGGAAAGAGTATGCACCTTTTTGCTAAGACAGCCCAAATCATGTACTTGACACCTCCAGTAAAATAAACAGCAAAGACTCAGCTGTCTAGACTACTGGGCAACAAGTCATTCTCTTCCAGGTGCCAGTATATTCCTAGCCTAGGTTGGAGCTACCTGGGCTCCTGGCAGTGGGAAAGAATTAGTGATGGGCAATACATCTCACAAACATGCATCATTTTAATTTTAATTTTTTTCCACACAAATTCCTTGGAGAAATATTCATTATAAATTCTGTCCTGTATGAATCCTTTGCTTAAGACAGAAAACAACTACTGAAGAAAGGAATCTTTAATTGTAGTGTTGCTGTAATTTTCCCCGACAAAGGCTATGTGTCTTTAACAGCTGCCTGGCAAGCAGTACACCTATAGGCTCAGCTTTCCCTCTCTGCTTCTTTCTATGGGCAGAAATTCCACAGACACAGTGTTTCCATCTGTGCAATATAAAGTGCTCTGTCAGCCTACACAGCAAAGTGTTTTTCTAGCTTTAACCCTCTTCTCTATTCGTCAAAACTCCAGTGCTGCCCATTAAAATCTCTGTAAATCACCTAAGGAAAGCATTCCACAAATGGTAAAGTAAGAATATAGATGTGCTTGGTGCCCATATCTAAAAGTTTGAATAATTTAAAGAAACATGAAGTTAGACACACAAGGCAATCTGCAAAAAACACACACACACTTCAAATGAAGACAGCACATTCAACATAGTAATCAAGGAGCAAAATACTGTGCTAGCCATAGCCCTTACTATATCACGGGAGTAACTCATTTGGACGAATTGCAAAAGACTTTTCCCTCTTCCTCTATTCCTGGATAGTGGTAAATAGTGCAGACCTTGTTGAGTATTCCATCAACTCATATGGCTAGGTTGGTGACCATACGTCACAGTGCTGTCCTTGGGTCCCACTGCCTCATGAAACTGAGAGAATATACAAATGCTTTAAGCAAGCAAGCAAACATGCCCATCTCAGGTGTGTTAGCAACAAGCTGATTTGTGTCATAAATATATC
Organism: Phrynosoma blainvillii; assembly: GCA_026167975.1. Classification (NCBI taxonomy): domain Eukaryota; kingdom Metazoa; phylum Chordata; class Lepidosauria; order Squamata; family Phrynosomatidae; genus Phrynosoma; species Phrynosoma blainvillii. The sequence goes on from JANUYF010000004.1 coordinate 268,657,022, forward strand.
AGGCCTTGGACAAAAACACTGAAGCAACAGTGGCCTCTTACCAGTTGAGCAATAAAGTAGCTGTGCTCCCTCTGAGAGTACAAACTCACAGATTGAATCTGTGGAAAATACCCTTGAATGTTCAGCAGATATATTTATGGATTCTGAAATCATGAGACAGATACATCCCTCAAAATGATGGGTGGCATTGGGTTTTGTTGGAGATAGATGTTTTAAGAAAATACATTTGTGACATGATATATTGTTTTGTAACATTTCTCAGGCCTGATGTTCTAAGCACAAAATCCAGAGATGTAGAAAAGCATAGCAAAGATGATTTCTCACCATTTCCATGGTGCCACTAAGAAACTAAGTGACATGTCACAATAAAAAGATTAACATTAACATAAATGTGATGTATTCCTTTCTGTATTGTTATCTAGATGACCTGGACATTGATGACTTCCAGCTGGAACTTGATGATTCAAAACTATACCCCAACATCCAGTGTACACCGAGCCCTGGTAAGAAAAACTGCTAAAATACAGATATCATTGATAAAAAGCTTTATTTCATTAAGAGTAATAACTCTCATACATTTTTTTAGTCAATCAAAATATGGAAGTACAAAGCTTCCTAGAAAATACTAGTTCTGTGATACTGATGAAAATTACATACATCACTGCAAAAGGATATTGTAGCACCTTTGAGACTGACAGAGAGAAAGAAGCTGGTAGCGTAAGTTTTCATAGGCTGAGACTCCTTCATCAGATGCTACAAAATTCCCTTTGCATATCTATCCAGACTAACATGGCAGTGTCTTTGAATTCTGCATTCAGAACTGTATTCCAATATCTCAGTTCTTCATCCACTATCAATTCTGAGTTCATGTAGTGTAAAACAGCAATCTCAGTCTCTCTTTTTTAAACAAAGCACATTTCTAGCCCTTACTGACCTAAAGAAAATGACTTATTGCTGGCCAATATCTTGCAAATGGTAAGAGAATGCAGGATTTTCAAAGGGCTATATTTTGTGTCCCATTTAGTTCTTTGGTCCCTCTCAGAATAAGATTCAAATAAACTCTTTGTCCTTTGAATGGTGATTTCCAAGCCCCTTGTTGCACCTATTGAGCCACAAGTCTTAAGAGAAGTGCACCATTACTATGCTTTCCTTTCACAGTGAGCCTCCTTACTTCTAAGTCTGTGTCCACAGGGCTACCTCAGACTCAGCTTAAGTACTCAGTTTCTTTTGTTTTATCCTCTGTTAAATGCAAAATGAAGCAAAATGTTCACGTGTCTCACTTTTGAGCTGAAGCTCTGCAAGGTACTGTGTCACCTGCTTTGTTGCATCATCCTTACCATCCATTTTTGTAATTTTGCTTCCTTCCTTCCTTCCTTTTTAGGTCCTTTCAAGCCCTGTGACCACCTGTTTGAGAGCTGGGTCATCCGCCTAGGGGTCTGGCTGATCACATTGGTATCCATGTTATGCAATGGGCTAGTCATGGTGGTTGTCTTTGCCTCACCTGGCTATCTCTCTCCCATCAAGTTTGTTATTGGCACCATTGCTAGTGCCAACATACTGACAGGCCTATATTGTGCTATTCTGGCCTTTGTGGATGCATTCACTTTTGGTCATTTTGCAAAATATGGAGCCAGGTGGGAAACAGGTATAGGGTGCCAGGTGACTGGATTTCTGTCTGTCTTTGCTTCAGAAGCTTCCATTCTTCTCCTAACATTGGCCACTGTGCAGTGCAGCCTCTCAGTATCATGCATGCGGACATATGGAAAGGTACCATCCTTTGGCACTGTCAAGGCAGGTGCCTTGAGTTGCCTGGCACTCTCTTTGGTAGCTGCACTGCTGCCTCTCTTCTCTGTTGGGGAATATGGTGCATCCCCGCTCTGCCTACCTTACCCACTCCCTGATGGTAAGCCTTCCATGCTGGGTTTCATGGTGACCTTGGTGTTGGTAAACACCCTCTGCTTTCTTATTATCACGGGGACATACATCCGCCTCTATTGCAACTTGCTGAAAGGTGAGTTTGACTCTGTATGGGATTGTGCTATGATCAAGCATGTTGCTTGGCTCATTTTCACCAACTGTCTTCTCTACTGCCCTGTGGCCTTCCTGACATTCTCTTCCATGCTCAGCCTCTTCTTCATCACCCCTGAAGTGATCAAATCTGTGCTGTTGGTGGTGCTTCCTCTGCCAGCCTGCTTGAACCCCCTGCTCTACCTGCTCTTTAACCCCCATTTCAGAGATGACCTGCGGTTACTGAGGCAGAAAAGGCAAGCTCAGGAGAGCTGTGCCCAATCCTATGTGTCTGAGGACACAGAGAAGAGCTCATATGACTCTACTCAGGCCCTTGTTGCTTTCTCTGACATGGATCATATATTTGAGGCACCAGACATCTTTCAAGTGCCTTCAAGCTGCTCATCGGTCCTAGATGCCTATAGCTTCCCTTCAGTGACTCTCATTCCATGCCAACAAAAGGCAAGTGCAAAAGGCTATGACAATGGCTTCTCTACCCATCTCTCCTACCTTGCTGATGATGAGCTGCTACTTGCATCAGAAAGCAGGGACAAAACAAGGAGCAGCCTTCGGATTACTTTGTTTCCCACAACACCTACACCAGCCTTCACTTCTCACTTATAAACAGTCCTTCAGCTTTCCAGACCCAATGTAAATTTCCTCAATGAAAAACCTATGCAAAGAAACCATGTTGTGGCCATCAAGAGCTTGGGGGCAATGTCTGTTCTGGGGGAAAACACAGCCCAGTTTATTGCTTCTTCTGGAAAGAGGGCTTGATCACCTACAAGGTGCTTCCAGCTCCACATATTGCTTGCTGGAGCATTGTCTTCTTCTCCCTGAAGCAGTATGCAGAGTATTCCTCAGGAGAGGAAAAGCTAGGGAAGAGTTCAAACCCTTGGCTATTACATAGCAGAGCCAGGCTGTAGCAAAACCAGAAGCTACTGTGCTCCCTAACCAATCATGACTTGGTTTCCTGGGATATTTGTGACTCCTGATGAATTGTGTGGGACCAACAGCAGATCATAATGGAGTGTTAAACTGGAGAAATCTTGCCCTAGGACAGTGAAAGAGTACCGTAGGTATTGTTCCGGGTGATGTTATGATTAATATGATAGACACCACTGTCCCTGCCAAAACATAAATAAAAACATCATTGGCTTTCCCCCTCTGTAATGAGACACACTATCAATTCTGCTTTTACAAAATAATATCTAAAGGCTTTTGCAAAATAGGACTGGCCTTCACTATGGAATGCTGCAGTTTTCATAGAGCCTAGGGTTTTGCTTCTTTTTATGAATGATCTATCTATCCAGGCAGCAGATACCTAAAATATAATTCCCAAGAAATTAATGTGCCCCAAATCAAGGTCTGTTATTATAGTGTAGCTTCTATAAGTTGAAGTGCAGTGATACATCAAAGAACAGAAGAATTCTGGAACCTCACTCCTCTAACAGCCAGACCATGAGACAGTTTTTAGTTCAGCTCACCATTTAGGATAGGCTGCATCTTCTTGGTCCTAGTTCCATAAGTACAAATTCTTAGAGCCTGTGAGCTGGAAAACGATTTCAGGAAGGCAGCCTTAAGCTAGGGGCCCTCATCCAGACTCTTGAAGAACAAACAGTACATAAATATTTCTTCTGCTTTGTAGCACTCTCCATTTTTAAAGCTGCCAGTGCTACAAGGAGGAACGTTAAATACTAAACATAGCCATACACTCAAGAGAAAGGCAAGACACAGGCTTATTAATCATAAGCCAAAGATTCTTACCATGACATATCCTTACCCACCAGTGTTAATCCAACACAGCACAACTACACCTAAAGCCAACCATTACATATACTGTGATCCAATTACACTGTAATAATTTAAGCAGCAGTCATAAAGGCTTGACATAGCTCATGTCTGAAGACAATAACAGCATATTTTAGCTTCTGGGATTGCACTTTTAACCATAAACTTTTCAACTTTCTTTGTAAGTTAAGGGTAGAAATTGCAAAAGGGAATTTATACCTCTTGCCTTCCCATCTAAAGGAACCAATAGTTCTGTTGTGCAACAATTGTTGTTGTGTGCATCCAAGTCATTTCTGACTTATATCAGCTCTGAGGTGACACTATGATGAGGTTTTCTTGACAGGATTTATTCAGAGGGGGTTTGCCATTACCTTCCTCTAAGGTTGAGAGTGTGTGACTTACCTAAGATTACCCAATGGGCTTTTATAGCTGAGTGTGGATTTGAACCTTGGTCTCCTAGAGACCTAGTCCATCACTTAAACCACTACACCACACCAGCTTACAGTAACATACAGCAAACCAGAGCCAGATTCCTACTGCTGGCAGTTAAAGTCACTGTGGAGTTAAGGTATACAAGTAAATTAGTGTATAATTTTGATGGACTCATTTCCAAAATGAACAAGTTAGGAGAAATTGCCCTAGCCTTTTAAGAGTGGAAGGTTGCTGGAAAACCCCAAAGTAATTTTTCCAATCTGTTCTTTGCTGAGACAGCATAGCTGCCAACATTAATAACTTGCCCAGTGTTCTATGAGGACATTTTTATCAAAGGAAGTTTTCCCTAACATTTTAATACCTCAGAGGAGACACTGCACTACATAAGTGTACCTTTAGGGAAGCTCTTAATAGAGTTGGGAGAGAAACCTTAAGACTGAAACCCAGAAGTGAGGAATGTTATAAACAGTCAAGATACATTTTCCTTCTGTCCCTTGAGGTTGATTTGGCATATCTAATAAGTCAAGTTACTGCAAAGGTCTGGTTAGACAGAACTCTTAATTCCCCAGTTGCTACCTATGCTGGCCTTATACATAGACAGTAAAGGTTGACGAATATGTAATAGGAAGACTCATTATGCCTTACCCCAAAGAAGAAAGGTGCAGCTAGTGTAATAGGAAGCACTTGGATTCCAGAGGATCTCAGATGAAGTTATAAATTAGGAAATAATTGAGTTCTTGGCATAAGCTATTAATCAGTGCAGCTGTCAGCCAGGTTTCCAGGTAGTAATTAGCCACATGAAGAAGTTTCTTCCTTCAGTAATGAAGCAGGCAAAGAGCAGCTTGTGCACCAATTCAGAAATCAAATCCAGCAGGATTGCTATGCTCACAAATTAAATAACTTACACAGCTGCCCTTTACTGCTTCAATAAATTTACCAGAAAGGATAAAGATCAAAGGAAGCTACCTGCTTATCCTGATACCATACAGCACAACTCTGAGCATGTTTACTCAGAAGTGTGTCCCATACTGAATTCAATGAGATTTATTCCCAAGTAATTGTGTTTAGTATTGTTGCCTTAGGGATTTGGCTTGCCAAATGCTGAGCATGCTATTGTACATAAAATAGTAAACAGCACCGGCTTTCCATGTGGACTTCATATTACATAATATTCCTAACCTACATGGCACCTGATTAAAATTCTGAAGTGCAGGTAGGTTAATCCATAGTAGGAATAGGCAACTGCCTGGGATTGGGGAGAGTGTATATATTTTTCTTTAATGCCCTACAAATATCCTAGAGGATCTGGAGACAATTTTGCTATGTACGTGTTGGCAGCTCTTCTGGGATTCAAGGTCCAGGATAAGCCTTTATCTTACAGGGAAGTTGACTGGCATTCATAAACCATTTTAATTCTTTAATAAAGGCCTCTGCTGGACCCATAACAACCTCAAATACCTAACATGGTAAAATGGGGGTAGGGGGAATGCTTTGGAATTTTAAAAATTGGGGAGGGGGGTTGGTTAGGATATTGGGGCACTGCAAAATTGGGCCTGGGTAGTATACTCCAGCTGGAATTCAGAATACAACTTTAAAAGAACTAGATTGTATTTTAGCTGTGTCTCGTAACAGAAGAACATGCTCACTGGAACAGTCTATATCACATGCAGCTGGGAGCCAAGAAAATTACTTAACCAATTTAGAAATCTGTTGCAACATTTTAAATTTGGGGAAATGAAACAAAGTGTGTAAAGCTATGCATAATTATTTCTGCATTCTGCTAGATAGTTCTTTGCCTGAAGCAGGTTCTGCCCTTGCCTGTTGTATAGAGGTAAAACATGCAATCCACTGTGGTACAGGCCTTACAGATATTGCAGTAGGGAATGTTCTAGGACCCCAAAACTCTGTAAATTTCACATTCCTCAGTCACCATCTACCATGTCTCTAAACATGATTCTAAAGCCAGAATGGTTTGGGAAGTTTGGCCCCAGCTACCAAGGGGTGTAGGGGGCATTTTCACCATTTTCTTTGGGGTATGGGTGTGGCTATTTTAGGCTCTTTTTTTTCCCAAAAGGAAAGTTGATATTTTGAAGTCATAGGCTTTCATGGCCTGCATCCATAGTTTTTTGTCGGTTTTTTGGGCCGTGTGGCCATGTGGGAACTCTTCTAGAACATGGCCACACAGCCCGAAAAACCTGCAAAAAACTAAGTTGATATTTTGCTTACCTTCTGTCTGGAAAAAGGCCTTTCCTAGGCCTAAAACAGGCCAAAGGAGTCTGAAAACATGGCAAAACTGCTCCCATCTCTAGGATAGGAGCTTTTTGGTGTTATGAGGTGGGCTTTTTATGGGGTATTAAAAATGTCTAGAAGTTACACATTACAGGCTGAAGAGGTTCCAGGTAGATCATCCACCATCCTGATTTTATCAAGATCAATACTCAAAGCTCAGGTCAACTAGTTGTTGAGGTAGATGCACAATCAGGGCCAAGAATGATTCATTTCCACTTACTGGCAGCTTAGATCTCTTAATTAATGCAGGTGCTAGTCTTTCCCAACACCATCTACAATCTTACTATTTCTTCTGGCTTAGATGAAAGCTATAGTTCATTTTCCTGTATCACATGGGACTATTGCTACTCAACCTCTCTTGAAATAGGATACTCTTCTGTAATCCTAAAGGATTACAGTTAGTAAAGATGTATCAATATATGTGGAACTAAGTAGGAAAGTTTAAAAAAACAGGGAGAAAGAAAAACCTAGTGGCACAGAGGGAAGACAAGGGGCAAGGGGACAGCTACCAAGAAGTGACTTGGTACACACCACGAGAGAGATTGAGCTTGAGGAAAAGAGACTGCAGACTTTGGCTTTTGTTATATAACTCCTACTTGAGTCTTACTGAAAACTAGAACTACATGAAACATGGTGTTATTGTCATCTTTATAGTTGTTAGATTGATTCAGGTTCATCCAGTAAAAACTGAAGTCCTACAATTCTGATGTCCAATATCTTATTATGATCCCGTCCTACAATGAAGCTAAGAAACATATCTGATGAAATGCCTTTACACACCATGTATGTTAGTGTCTGTATATACATGTCATATATGCATTATCCAGCATGCGTGTGTTTGTATATTATGTGTATATTTATATAGAGAGAGATATAGCCACTTTCCCTCTCTTACTGACTTTGTTTGAACCTTTCCTTTTGTATATTGATTTGTAAATCATTCCCTATGGAAGACTATGTAGAAAATTAAAAACTAAGTTTTAAACAACTAATTTTTACTGTTCCAGTGACTGAAGTTGGAAAGCCATAAGACTGCAAGCTGTACATGGGTATTTGATGATTGCAACATCAGATATGGTGTTAATGTATCAACAGATCCTTACAGATGTAACATCATAGGCAGAGCATCTACATTACCTCAAGCACAGTGCTTCTCAGTGCATACAATCAGTTGCGAGACATCAAAGCTACAGTGCAAAGTTGTCAAGTGATGACTTGTATGTGTGAACCAGGTCTCTGTCTGCTAGGAAAAACCAGAAAAATCTAGTATCTCAGCAAGTGGGATCTACAAAAGAGATTATCAGAAAAAGGAGGGAGGAAGACATAGACATCACCTCAGACAAAAACAGTGAAAGGCTTTATTTTAATAAGGAAGGAGTCTGTCTTGACAACACCAAAGACAAACTAGCTGCTGAGGCATTACACCAGTCCTTCAGGGAAATACAAGAAACCAACAAATTCTTATCTTATGAAGTCTTACAGAGCATGCCTTTATAAGTAGGCCCAAGGAGATGAATGAGTGAACACTCCTCCCTCAGTGTCAGTTAGCTTTAAAGGAGGCTTAAGTGCAATATTAATAGTCTGTGACTTCAGATAATTGAAGGAACAAAAATGTAGATCAAAGTTGTTTTTAAGGCAGATTAATACAGATGGCTAACCCACAAGGGTTGGAATGTTAATTAAGCCCATCATTCAAATTTTAAAAATCCATGTAAGAACATAGCCAATAAAAAACAGGAACTTGAAATATAGAGAACCTGTACACCAACAAACTAAGGGCCTTTGCAGACTGCCAGAAATAGTGCAAATTGAGTCCACTTTAAGGGTTAGGGTTAGTTCTAGGGAATCATGGGAATTGGATTTTTTTCCTGAGACATTGAGCCTTCTCTGTCAGAGAGCTCTGGTGCCACAATAAAATACAGTTCTCATGATTCCCTAACCCTAACCCTTAAAGTGGACTCAATTTGCACTATTTCTAGCAGTCGGCAAAGGCCCTAAGTCTACAACTGAGAAGGTCAAAATCTGGTTACATAAATTGGTCGCATACTTCATTTACATGCTTGATTGCTAAATATGGGTTTGTCATATGTGACTTTCTATTAGAGAACAAATAATGAGAGAGTTAACAGTAACAGCAAGCAAGGAGGGATGGGGACCTTAGGGAGAGGTGTTGTGTGGTGAAGACTTGTTTTCTCATCAGTAAAAGTTAGTAAATATAGATAAGCACACACTATTTGGTCCTTTACTAGAAAGTAATATTTTTCCCAGATGGAGAATGGGATTAAAAGGAAATTGTTGGCATCAAACCTCCTTGCACTTAAAAGTCAGATTCCATTCTAGTACTTATGCTCAGGTTTCTAAAAATCTTAACACTATACAAAAAGGACAATTAGAAGGGCAAAACTTGCAAACTCCTTCTGAAGAAACATGCCAAGAAAAGCCATGATGGGTTCAAGTCAGAAACAACTTGAAGGCACACCACCACCACAACAACAACAACAACAACCAAACAGAGCCAAACTATAATACCAAAAACTTAAAGGGTGGAGTCCTAGGAATAAGTTAAACATAAACCAATGGGAAGTCACAGTAAATGTTTTTATACTTCAGGACAAAGAATTGATCTAGTTCAGGGGTGGGAACTATGGAGCCCTCCCCTGCAACTCCCAGTAACCCTAGCCAGCACAGCCAAACCTGATTTTAAAAGTAGTAGTCCAACAATATCTGGAAGGCCACACAATTTCCACCCCAGTGTAGTTGAATCAAGCTTAAAAGGGGGATCACCGGGTCAAATTCAAAGACATTTTTCCACTGGTGGGGCTGTTTCTCTGTCAAACTAACAAAGATCAGTTCCCTCATGCAGCTGCAGAATCTGTTCTGGGAAGTGATGGATCCAGAGAAAAGTTTAAAGGGAAATGGGGAGCTGCAAGGCAGAAGAGATGAGGAGGCTTTGTCACTGTGTAAGAATACTCCCATTCAGATGTTAGCTTCCATTCATTGTAGATGGGACACTATTCTAAATAAATGCTCAAGGCAACATGCAAAAGAAAATGATCACAAAAGCTAAAAATGATAAGATACAGATATACACCCCACTGCAATGCAAATTTAACATCAGATTTTATGGCTAAAGCATACATAATGAGTTCTGTGATCACACATTATTTCATTATTATTAACCAGTATCCTTGTGGGGCTGCTTAGATTGAAAATGGAGCCTATTATGTTCCAGGAAATTATTTTCTTCCATGGCTCTCCCATGGAAGTAAACAAACATCTTCTGGGACATCATAGGCTCCATTTTCAATCTAAGCAGCCCCTTAGAGATGCTGGTTAATAATAATGAAATAATGTGTGATCACAGAATCTCTGTCATGTATGCTTTATGTATAAGATCTGACGTTAAAATTTGCTTGGCTTTCCCATGGGAGTGTAGTGTCTAGATCGAGGGAAGTAATAGTACCACTCTATTCTGCTTTGGTCAGGATTCACCTGGAATACTGTGTGCAGTTCTAGGCACGATTCAAAAAGGATGTTGACCAGCTGGAACATGTCTAGAGCAAGGCTACCAAAATGGTGAGAGGTATGCAAACCATGCCCATGAGGAGCGACCTAAGGAGCTGGAGATGTTTAGCATGGAGCAGAGAAGGTTAAAAGGTGAAATGATAGCCCTGTTTCAATATTTGAAAGGATGGAGCAAGTTTGTTTTCTATAGATCCAGAGGATAGGATCCAGAGCAAGGGATTTAAACTATAGGAAAACAGATTCCACCACAACACTAGGAGGAACTTAAAGACAGTAAGAGCTGTTCAACAATGGAACACATTCCCTCAGTGTGTGGTGGAGCCTCCTTCTTTGGAGGTTTTTAAACAGGCTGGATGGCCATCTGTCTGGGAGTGCTTTGATTGTATGTTCCTGCCTGGCAAAGGGTTGGACTTGATGGCCCTTGAGGTCTCTTCCAACTCTACGATTCTAGTTTCCCTGAAGTTGCAGTTCTGTGGCACTCATATCCACCTTTTTCTCCTTCATGGAACTAAGTGCTTTAAGGAAGAATGATTACTTATTTTGGGAGACACCATCAAAAGCACAACTTCACAAGCAGCCTCCATAGAACTGCTTCTTAGCAAAACAAAAACTGCTGGGTCTCATTTGACCTTACCTGAAAATGTATTCCAACATAAAAGGTAAGAAAACATAATGGAAAAACAATGTCTAGGCATTGGCAGATCAGACTTCAGTACCAGGACACTGTACATAGTCACGTTGAGCACTTTAAAGTGGGAAGGTAGGATATAAAACATATATTTTAAGGCACAGAAAGGAATGTATGGAAGACAATGACTTTTAGATAGAGGATGAGAAACTTCTATGTGGAAGCTGGATTGCCCACAGGAATGCTCCCACCCATCAAAAGCTGGCAGTGGGTGAAGCCTCTGATGTTGGCTTTGAAGCTTGAACTAATGTAGAATCCTGTGGCCTGGTTTAATCAAGCATATTATAAAGAGCTCATTAAGGTGATTCATGCTTATCTATACTGATTTCCTATTAGCTTCTACTCCTTCAATGTGCCTTTAAAGCGCATATAAGCAATCCACAGGCCCTGGCTATTCTTCGAGTAACCCACTTTTTCCTGCCACTCAACTCATCAGTTGTCATTGTGGGCAGTAGAAAACTGTGCCTGAGAGTCTGGCAAGATCTGCTGGTCTAAAACTGTAAGGAATGGTAAAAGAAGTATATTACCTACAACTTAACTGAGGCTGTGGTACTGGCAAAATACAGTAGTGCTAGATCTAAAGAATCTAAAAAAGAGCATTCGGGAGCCTGTTGCTGTGGCTCCAGGACTCCCCACAGTCCTTAGAAAATTAGCAGGGACTCTTCTAAATTGAGGAGGAGAACGGACAGTTTCCTAAATGCTGTTGGACTGAAGCTCCTACCAGTGTCAGTCAGCATAGGTAATGTTGAGGAATGGTGGAAACAGATTTTTAATATGAACAGAAGCATGTATAATCTTCTCCAAAGAAACCATGCCAAAATTAGCAATTCTTAAATCAGCACAAGCAGAAAGATGCTTTTATAACTGATTGAAGAGATTAATACAGATAATCAGATCTACTGATGGCTCCTGTATTCCCTCTAAGTTCAAGAGATCAAGAACATGTTCTGCAAAGATCATTTCCACTCACAGCTAACTGTGCATGTAACATTATATCTCCAACTTCCCTTTGGTGATGATATTCAATTTAAAATAATAGATCAGATGAATGTGCATTTTTTTTCAGGGGGGGGGGACCCCACCAGTATAATTTTATTATGCAAGGCATGCCTAAAGGTAGAGAAAGCAAAAAAAGCACATATGAGAATCTGGATTGTTTTTTATTGGAATAGGTTTGTGAACAGCTATTAAAGCTATGCTTTGATTCAAATCCAGATTTTCCAAGTCTGAAAACACTTAAGTACTTTTCTAATTTGTTATATAATAGGCTTAAAATTTGTTCAGAACATATTTTAGCAGATGCCTGGATTGATAATTGCTATGAATGACTAGATTATCAGATTGGTTTCCTCTAATTTTCAGTAAACCTAGACCACTGAGGCTAGTCACTTTACAACACAAAATCTACTGGGTTAAACTGAATTGCAAATTCCAGTTACAGTATAAATACTGAGCCAATGGGTCTTAATAAGCTAGACACACCATGCAGGAATTGCTTCAGTTGGTCTATTTTAGTTGGAATAAGCAAACAGATTTCACTCACTCTATATATGGAGTTCAGTAGAGTGGACTCCATTATTAGACAGCAAACTATACTAACCCCTTTGTATGGGGCAGAACATTTTTAGACAATCTGAATCTATGGAAAGCGTGGACATAGAGAGGGAGTTAGTCATGTTCTGTCAATATAATCAGTTTAAATGTGAATCCTGTATTTCTGCCATCTGTAGGCTTCTGTCTATTAATCACATCACAGTAATTCAAGGACTTCTTATGAATATTCTATCATAGATTTTGTAGTATTTTAATGTTTAGAGAAAAATAACCTTGCACCTGGTACACTACACTGTATGCTACACTGTAAAAGCTCACAAGTACATGTGCTGAACTCTTTAAGATATTATTAATGAAGCACTCCAAGATCACAATGAAACAGAAGAATGTTTTTGAAGTCTGTTTACATATTCAATCACAGAGCAACTGAAACTAAATATTTTCATAGTTCAAAGTGAAGATAAGTCAGGTGTAAACGAAAACAAAATTATGTAAACCTATGCAGGCATGAGCTAGCCATTTTTGGGACTATATCATATGATCAAGGGAGTCAGTGTGGTGTAGTGGTTTGAGTATTGGACAATGACTCTGGAAATCAGAGTTCGAATCCCTGCTCAGCCATGGAAATCTACTGGGTGATCTTGGGTAAGTCACACTCTCTCATCCTCAGAGAAAGGATGCAAACTTTCTCTGACAAATCTTGCCAAAAATATCTCATGATAGGTTCGCTTAGGGTCGCCATAGGTCAGAAACAACTTGAACACACACAAGCAACATTCATATAATCGTATGAAGCTAGCCTAGTAGTAGACTTGAACATTGCTGCATTTGCTTTGTCTTTTACAGGATGAGTGTTGCATTCTAAAAAACATTTTCTGAACATTTCACTCCTAATACTGGACTCAGATGATTAGTACCACCATGACTGCAGTGAAACAGCACCACTATGGAACAAGAATGAGATGCTAGCCTGCATGGGGAAAACTTTAAGGCTTGCAAATGCACAAAAGGATACATTTAAAAAATTAAGCAGGTAGCCAAACACTCAAAACAGGCCTATGTTCAGAAGCCATAGAATTTGTTGTGAATTCCCATCAATTTGGCTTTGATGTATGGTGACCCTTTCTGGAGAGCCCTACAAGACATCATGTTATTGCAAGCCCTACTATGGTCTTGCAGACTAAGTTCTGTGGCTTCCTTGACTGAATCAATCCACCTGTAATATAGTCTTCCTCTTTTCTTACTGCCTTTTATTTTATTAATATTATCTGTTAATTGGAAAAAAGATGATGAATTGATGAGCTATTATAGTGCGCTGAGAGTATGAATAGGCTGGAACACCTAGTACTAATATTCCCCACTAGGATATGGGAATTCATAACCATCTGTAGGTATCAATTATTGAATGTACAGTGTAGGTAAAAGTGCCCTTCCACAAACAGAGGGTGTTTACAGTGCCAAAAACAGTAACCACAAATGTTCAACTTAGCTTTTGCAATTAAAAATACTCAAAGGTACTTTATTAATGTTGAGTCTCTGTCACACCCTAAAATTTAGAGAAAGCATTTAATGGAAGACTACAATTTCTGCTCTTAAGAGAAATCAAACAGACTAAAGAAAAAGCCCAATGAAGACTATCCAAGCTTGCTACATGTACAATCTAATATGGCTGGAGCTAGTGAATATCACAAACATGGCATGGCTAGTGTGTATCTGCTAAGGCACCAGTCATGTCAGAAAGATCATGTAATCAGACAAGACCACAACCACAATATCCACATGACTTCAACATTTCTGGTTGTGCAATGAAACTCTTCATTCTCCCCCCACCCCCAACCATTCCTGTAGCAAATGTGATTTCTAGCCTATGTTAGTTACTGCTCAAGTACTACCATATTTTCTTAAGATCTCTTATTAACTGAAGGTTCTTTTTTACTAAAGATATAACAGATTGGACCTGTTCATGGATAATATGGGTTCCTCCTTGAACCTATGGATCATTCATACCTCTGCTCTGATTAGTGAATATGTGGTGATTTCCAAGGCAACTAAAAAAGGGAAAAACAGTTATATAAAGTATTCTGTACACTCATCCTTAGCCTAGCAAATTAAACTACAGCAACTTTTGCAACCTAAAGTAAACTATTTTTGACCATAAATTAGTGGGACCAAATACATTGTTTATTATTCTCCTCTTTATGCCTGCTTTCAAAAATTAAATAAGCACAAAATAAAGTGAAAAACTCTGAAAATGTAGAGATTTTAGAGATGTGAAATAAGATGTTTTTTTAAAAAACAGACATCACTGCATTGGATACAACAATAAGATCACTAACAGCTGGAAAGGCATTACAGAATGTGTAAACAGTACATTAATTACATCAAGCCTATTTAAGAGATGGGAAGTAACACTAAAAACAAACACTAACAGACTAGGATATTGTACAGCAGCAAACCCTCTATGTTCCTGAACACACTTTTTTTGGCGATTCGCTGATATTGCTTCCTTTCCGTTTCTGGGAAATGTTAGAATCTTTGGGTTGGTTGGCTTCCCTTTGGTAGTTCTCTTTACCTGCAGCTTCCAAAGCCTGGAAAAGCATAAAAGAAAGGATACTAAGAAGGGGAAATGTATGCCAGGTTTAGGTGTATACACCTTGTTTAAAGTACTTTTCATATTTTTCAGATGCTCAGTCTCTCCAATTCAGAATTTATAACATATTCTGCTCTTTAAACATAGTAATCAATTAATTTCTCTTATTGTATACCATGTTCTGACCACTCACTCAGGATTACCTTATTATTCCAATTATTTTACAGCTTAAAATATGTTTTTACCTCCTGCAGCGCCACACACCATCAGTGTTTCATATCAGCAGGCTGCCCCTTTATTTCTGAGGAACACAATGATCTTTTCAAAAGCAACTTCATTCACGTCATGCATGGTAAAATATAATTTTCTTTTTAAAAAAGGGTGTGCATATATCTTTATCTCTGATAACACACTTTTTTAAAAAGACACTTCAGGAGCATGTTTTAGACAATGGGGAATTACCAAAAAGAAACAAAGAATCCTTTCTACAGACAGGCTGAATATACACAAACATGAAATACTGCCAAACAGTTCTAGAAATCACACTTTATTCATTTTCATCACTACATCCTCTTTATAAATTCAGAAGAAATTAAGTACAACCAAAGGAATGTCCTTATTTAAGATCCAGGTGCCACCTAGTGTTTCAAATGGATAATCACAATCTTTTCAACACAAATTTGCTGGGATTTGACAACAAGGAAGAAGCACAAGTGTTAATTATTGAAAACAATTCATTGGAATACACCATAACACAATTAACATAGTGTAATCTAGACAGAAATTATCAATACAGCTTTTTTCAAGTTTGTATGTATGACTAAAGCTTGGCTGTGTCTTTAAAAGGTTCTTAGCAGCCTTGCGTGGAAGGATGAGTTTGAAGGTAGCAGGTACAGCTCCAAAGTATTTTCTGCTATACTATGCATTTCCTAACTTTGTCAAAATATATTAAAGCACTGTATAGCATGGATTACAACCTTGGTCTCATAAATAATGGCCCTTTCCACATCTTTTCTTCTCCAAACTTTTCCCCTTGGAGCTGTACATTTCTGTATCCTTAACTCCAAGACACAACTAAGGCCAAGTTCTCTGGTATTCACCAGTATTTGGATTTGACCATTCTACATACAGGTTGAGCTAAAACCTTGCTTCCTCTTAGATATTTGATACTTTAAAAAATGGTAGGAAGCTTTTACACAAAGGAAGATTCAAGGAGAACACCCCACATCTGCAGTCTAAGGGCCAATGCAGACTGGCCTAAAGGTCTGCCCTGGAGGTGGAGTTGGGGTGGGGGGACTGCACACTGGCTGCCCCAATTCCGCTCCAAAGCCATGCGTCTGACCACACAGCACAAGGTGTGAGGGCACCCCGTTGGTGCAGCGTACACATATGCTGCGCCAAAAGGGCACAACAGAGCCGCGGCGATGGCTCTAAGGGCAGCTTTTTGCCGCCCAAAAAGGAGCAGCATTTGCCCACTCGTTTGGGAGCGACAAAAAGCCGTATCGGGGCCGCGGCCCCAATGTGGCACTCCCAGGGGAGGCACATAGCCACCCCTTAGGGGCCATCTGCATCGGCCCTAAGTCACTTTTTAATGTTGGCTACTACTACTCCATTTTGCTGCATATATATAGACCAAGTCTAATGGAAAAATTTCTAGATCTGCTAGCACAGTGAAGAGAACTGATCAAATTTTCCATGCCACTCTAGAATCAAAGGAAGTTTTGTCTGTACTGACAACCTTTTTGCCCATACATAGAACATGTGGGTTGCCACAAGTCTTAGACCCAGGCTGTAAGCCAGAAAGAATTCCATTTAAAGTATGACAATAGGATAAAGTCCAAATACTCCTATCCAAGGCATGTTTCACAAGATCAGACATAAATAAAATACAATAATCCCACAACTGAAAAAAAATCCCTGCGTTTTCCCTTGTCATTTTGAGCTATGGTAGCATAGCCAAGTGGGGGGAAAGGATTCGCCTTGATAGAAAAAAAGAGGATATTCTAGGAGTGATAGGTTAATCCAGACACTAATGTATCATGGTACATTCACAGAACTCCAGTTCCACTAACTCAATTAAAGGAAAATTGGCAACTGAATGATGCAAATCTGAAACATTTCATTGGGTACAGCAAGACCACACATGCAAAGATTACTCCCTATTCCTTCACAATTGAAGTTATTTTTCTTACCACTGTTGTCTGGCTTGCATACTTTTCTGTCCATTGTCTGGCATTTCTGAGGAATTCTTGCTTGTTGTATTTATACTCAGAAGACTAGACATAATAATAATAATAAAAAAACAAGGATAATTATGGTCTCGTAACCATAAGATCATAGTTATGTTTGATGACAGATTTAACAAACCACATGGAAAACTGCATACCTATACTAGGTACTTCAGAACAGAAGACACATCTTAGATTTAAAACACATTGCAGAAAATAATCCAGTTTGGGACTGCTTTAACTGCCCTGGTTCAGCACTTGGGAAGTCTGGGAATTGTAGTTGATTGTGGCACCAGACCTCTCTGAAAGAGAAGGCTAAATATTTCACAAAAATACAGTTCCCAAAATTCCCTAGCATTGAGCCAGTGCAGTTAAAGTGGTCTCACACTGGATTATATCTGCAGTGTGTTTTGGACCTTAGAAAGAGACCTAATGCTTTCTATACTGTGCACAACACATACATTGTCTAATCCTCAATTTTTAAAAAGAATGTTTCAAAGTGGAAAGTGTTAATACAACCTCAGTGTCAGCAAAGCAAATTCAATTTGGACATCCTGCCACAATTTAGTTAACATTTGCTTTTCTCAGATGCATTCCTAAAAGTTATGTTGATTTTGTATGCAAAGAAAGAAACAGGTGTTTAAAAAAAACTAACAGCAAATATTATGGCACCAGTTAACTTTCAAAATCCAACACATGCTTCATTCAAATACAAGAAGGAAATTTACTATGTCAGCCATGAGAGGATCATCAGGGTTTGGTTCATTCATCAGCATCTGTATGGACGTCAGCAAAGTGGCAATATTCAGGGATGGCCTCCACACGCCCTTCATAGGAAGTACAAGTGAAAAAAGAGGCATAAGGAAAAATTTGCCTTATTGCATGGACTGTTACTTTGCAGGTCTATGCTAAACCTTTCTCTATGATATTCTAGGTATTATGACGTCTGACACTTGAATGTATGAACAGTGCATTTTCACTTCTTCAAAAGAGGGCCTCTATTCAGATTTTAGCCAAACTTCCACTCCAAGATGGATTCTTTTAGGCTCAGAAAGGCCAATTCATCCCAATTTCAATTTTCTAGTTCAATTTTCATACAACATTCCAACTTTTCTAGAGACTGCTGAGCATGTCCAATAGTCCAATGCACCATTTTTTTCAGAGTTTACTATCCCCCACTCCCTCCCCCCCTTTTGTACTTCTGTAGACTTTAGGACTATCTCAGGCATACTACTATCCACTTGGACCTCACTGCCACCTTTCTGGCTATAATCCACTTAGCATTCATATCTGAATTTGCTATTATCAATGTGTATGGCCAAGAAATCCCCCCCCCCCCATGTACCCAGTGAAAACAAATACAAAATCCTCAGAATCCCAAAGACATTATAGGCATCTAGATCAACAACATGACAATTTCCATCCAGGGCATCTTAGTAAGCAATACCAACAAGAAATCTTGTACCAGTATATGCATCAGGACTCACAGTTACAGATTAAAATACCCTTGTTGGCTATTTATTGCTGCTCTTATAGATTTCCATAAAAGGAACAACTCATTACCTTTGGTGGCAATCTAAGAACATCGAGGCAGATTCTTCCTGCTGAGTCAATGTTAGGATGGTAGATAGGAGTCAGAAAACGCATTTTGGGGGGTTCAAATGGATACCTATTTCAAAAGCAGTTCAATTACTTGAGGGAGGGGAAAGAAAATGTTTTCACAAGTTTACATCTACGATTCACTCCTCCTTGGCCATTTTAGAACATGGACATCCCAAAATCTAGAGGAACAACTGAACACTGGCAGCTCCATGATTCCTGTTCCAGTTCTTTAATGAACTGCAGTCTAATCTGTCCCCTTTAACATGACCACTATTTCCTTCTGTCTCAAGGTCATCTTTGCTAAATAAAATCATTATTAAAGATAAAAATTCACCATTTACCTTTCAGGCACAACTACTTCCAAGTCAAAAATTCCTTTTTCATATGGTGTATTTGCAGAGCCCAGTATTTCTAAACAAAAAGAAAAGGACAAACTATGTCAACACTGCCCTCTTTAGGTAACTGCTGTAGTCACTATAAGCATCAGTGTAGCCACAGTAGTAATCTCATCATCTCTTAAAAGTATATCTATCCAAGATGTTTGGCAGGACAGGAGGAAATGCAGAGTTCCAAAGAGTCTAATGTTTAGTCTCCAAAGTTAATATTTAGCTACAGAATTAAGAAGGAGAATTTCCTCATAGTCCAGATTTAATAACATGATACCTATCAACTAAGAGCTGACTGAAATAATTATATTAGGGCCTTTACAGACTGCCAGAAATAATGCAGCTTGAGGCCACTTTAACTGTCCTGACTGTGTTAAGGAATCATGGGAACTGTAGTTTATTGTGGCACCAGAGCTCTCTGACAGAGAAGGCTCAATGTCACAGAAAAAAATACAGTTCCCATGATTCCCTAGCACTGAGCCAGGACAGTTAAAGGGGCCTCAAGCTGCATTATTTCTGGCAGTCTGTAAAGGCCCTTAAATCTACATAGAATATACATCACCTCACATTAAAGCAGAGTCAGTGTATGCAATGAGAAAGCCAGGAATCTGTCATGTCCTCTCAAGGCACTTAAAAATCAGCATTAAAAAAATCAGAGCATATATGACAGCTACAATCCCAAACATGCATATAAGTTTTATTAAATTGAATGGTGCTTAAGGAAAGTTAGGATTCCTCTGCATTACAAAAAGTAGATGAAGCAGCACCAATATCCAAAGCAGCAACTAGAATCAGGAATTCACTAATTTGCTGGCCAGGAAGAATTTCATTTTAAAAATAGAAATCCTTTATTTCTTGTATATGGATGTTATATACAGTACATTGATTATCCAGCCGAGTCGATTAAAAACAATTTCAAATATATTCAGTGTTTATTTTTATAAACAACATTGCTTAATAAACTTATTACCTTAAACAAAATTGTTAACCTAAAATGGAATATGTGCATTGTACCAGTACTAAGTGTTGACATAAGAAGCTCCCATTGATTCAACTGGTCTACTCTAGATGGGACTAGCAAATGGATCTAGGCCTTTGAAACCAACACAAAAATTTGAAACTAAATAATTAATATTCACACCTTCATGTCTCCAGAATTCATTCCCCGGAGACCTGCATAATGTATCCTTTCTGGCTGCTTTTAAAAACCTCTAAAACCCTGTTTGTTCTCCTTACATTTCCATGTTGAGGTCTTGTAAAGTGAAAAAGTGCTTTCCCATAGTAAAAGTACCATAAAGATATTTGACTTGAGTTGTTATAAAAGACATAATTAATGATACTTTATGCGTAGCATCTAACCAAGGGACAAGCAAGTCATCATCAGTATGAAGATCCAGGAGATGCCACCTTATCATGCTAGGGTTCTCTATTGAGCCCAGGATTTTGTACTTCATATCATTGCAGATATGAAACCTACCATTTAAGGGCTGGATGCATGCCCTTCCTGGCTTATGAAAGCAGCCATTGGGGGGAAAAATTCCACTGTACTGGATAATTAGTGACTGATTTCCAAAAATTAATGTATGAGGAAGGCCCTGAAGCATGTGGAGAGAGGCTGAATGAGCTGAACATTAAATATTTTAATTTCCATTATTGTTGTTATTGTTGTTGACTTTGAAATGGTTTACCTTAATTTGTGTTTTAATATTTTGACCAGTTTCATATTTATTTTTACGTCTATGATTTACTGTGTTTAATTGTTGAAAATCAACTTACAGCCCAGCCATGGAAGAATTGCATTAACCCTAATTGAAATCTAATTTAAAAATAAATTCTATTTTAGACAGCTTCAACTATTTGAGCTCTACAGAACTCAGGAATATCTGTGACTACCAACTACATATCATGAATATTTATTTTTGCAGCAAACGAGAATATACGGTAGTTTTGCCAAATAATTATCAATTCTAGCTTGGGAAAGCTTCTGGACTCATTCTGTGCACGTTTACACTAAATGAAACCTTATTTTGTTAAAATAGAACTTATATTCAAAAACGTTTATATATTACTGCAGCCCTAGTTTTCAGGTTAAGTAATCCTTGATTGCAAGATCAATAAGTTGGCAGTTCGAGGCCTGGATGCTACATGATGGGGTGAGCTCCCATCACTAGTCCCAGCTTCTGCCAACCTAACAGTTTGAAAGCATGCAAATGCAAGTAGATACATAGGTACCACTCCTCAGTGGAAAGGTAAACAGCGTTTTGTGCGATCATGCTGGCCACATGATCACAGAGTAGTCTCTGACAATGCAGCTCTTTGGCTTAGGGCCTTTGCAGACTGCCAGAAATAGTGCACATTAAATTGAGGAACTGCCCTGGCTCAGTGCTAGGGAGTCATGGGAATTGTATTTTTTTCTGGGACATTGAGCCTTCTCTGTCAGAGAGCTCTGGTGCCACAATAAATTAGTTCCCATGATTCCCTAGCACTGAGCCAGGGCAGTGCCTCAATTTAATGTGCACTATTTCTGGCAGTCTGCAAAGGCCCTTAGTCACAGAGATGAGCACCACTCCTATGGTCGGACACAACTTGACAACCTTGTCAACAGGGAATAACTTTATCTTTAATCCTTACTTACAGAGAAAACACAAAGCAGAAATCAGCAGCCCAAAGACTTCATCATCAAAGAATATGGATTATGGGCCTAGGTCAGAGGTACTCAGACTTTTTACCCTTGAGATTCCCCCCCCCCGGCTCAATCTATATGTGGACGTCACAAACCCCCACTCAAGGCAGTATATGAATAAAAATGTTTTGTTTATTTAGTGCACGTATTTTCATTTGCACGTTCCTGTCTATTCATATTTTAACATTTTATAAGGAAATAACAGAATAGAACAGTTTTATTTAAGTAAATTCAAGATTTATCTCAACGCATGTGTAAATTTGATATACAAAAATGTTCAGGAAAAGCAGGGGAGGATCAGATCCAAAACACATTGCAGAAAGAATGCAGTTTGAGACCGCTTCAACTGCCCTGGCTCAATGCTAGAAAATTCTGGGAACTGTAGTTTTGTGAGACATTTAGCTTTATCTGTCAGAGAGCTCTGGTGCCACAATAAACTACAATTCCCAGGATTCCTTAGCACTGAGCCAGAACAGTTAAAGCTGTCTCAAACTAGATTATTTCTGCAGTGTGGACTAGACCAAGGACAGCTGCTTTCATATAGTACATTAGGAGGGGGAGATTTTTTATTAACATCCTCTGAGTCCAAGCTAGATTGCTTCATGCACCCTTTTAAATAGCAGCTTGATCTGCTTCCTATCTCAGTGAGTCAGATAATATATTTGTTGTTATTGTTATTATGATTGTTGTTGTTGTTGTTGTTATTCAAAAGTGTGTTTTGGACCTAAGGCTTGCGCATCCTTTGAGCAACACTCACACGCACCCCAGTGGTCCAACCTCACAACTTGAGAATCACTGGCCTGGATTATACAAAGGGTTTATTTAGTTGCAAACCAGTAGGTTTTACAGAAGCAACATATACAGGCTTACTCGGGAAACATAAACCACTAATAAGCAAAGAATTAAATGAAAATGCCACCTAAAAATAAAGACCAAATTCAGACGGATACATACGGGCTTTAAGTTCATCTATGCGACTTCCATTCTGCCAGCAGGTAATACCTGGTGGTGGCTCTGTAGTTAACAGATGCAACTCCCTCTTCAGTCGTGATGCCCTCTGCATTACACTGCCAAAAGTATGAAAAAAAGGTATGTACCATTTAGTTTCTCTCATTTCTACAACCATAAGTCCTTCTTTAATCATGAATTGAATTTTATCAGAATAACAACATAATTTTCAAAATAGCTGTCTAAAAGCCCTTTGGATTCATGGAGGTTCTATTCCGCCCCTCCAGTGCAGATAGGAAACAATTGCACCCCATATTATTAAATGGTGGTGATGTGAATGCAGACACACTGACTCATATAACCACTGCCATTTAATAATATAGCATGTGACAATTCATAATCATTCAAAATTGAGGATGTGGAGCCCATGGTTTTGGAGGGCCCACAGTAGGTTAAATTGAGTACAATGTTATTTGAAATTTCAGATACAAAGTTGCAGTAATCATGAAATCACTTTCAGAACTATTTCTATATACAGTCATCCCTCCGTTTTTGCGGGGCATCCATTTTGCACCACCACCACCCACGAAAACGGAGATTCACCAGTATTAAAGCCCCATAGGTTTGAATGGGGCACACCCATTGATTTTAGCAGAGGTCTCCCCTCCATGAATATGCAAAACCACGGACTTAAAAGTCCGCAAGAATGGAGGGGTGATTGTACATGCATACCTCCATTAACAAAGCCTCCCACAAAGTAGCTCCTTTTTACAAAGCCTTTTAATGTCCAGCCCCCATTTTCTTCCTCTTTTTCTATATCTGGGAGCTTTTTAGTAGCACCAGCAGTTGGGAAGATGGTGAAGGACGGCTGGGGAAACATAGGCCTTCGGTGTTACAGCAGCAGGTCTCCAGCAGACAATGCAATGCAATAAAACCTGAGCTGGGAAACAATGGATTCTACTCTAGCCAAACCCATAGTAGCTATGTGAGCCTTTCCTAAAACAAGCATAGCATACAGCAGCTACTTCCAAAATCTGGAGCATGCATGAACTGCAAAACAGAGAGAAGGGGAGAAACATATAAGCCTACCTCACAAGCTTTGTTCTTGTTTAACTGACATCAAATTAACTTTGACTTATGGCGACCCTAATGAAAGACCTCCTAATCATCCTATCATCAACAGTCTTGCTCAGGTCTTGCAAATTTGGGGCCATGGCTTCCTTGACTGAATCTATCCATTGGGAATGTGGTCTTCCTCCTTTCCTATTGCCTTCTATCTTACTAAGCATTATTATTTTCTAGTGAGTCATGTCTTCTCATGTTATGTCCAAAGCATGACAATCTCAATTGATCCATCTTGGCTTCTAGGGAGAGTTCAGGCTTCATTTGTTCTAGGACCCATTTATTTGTCTGTAGAACTTTTCTCCAACACCACATTTCCAATGAGTTGATTTTCTTCGTATCAGCTTTCTTCACTGTCCAGCTTTCACAACCATGCTTAGAAATGGTAAACAGAATGGTATTCAATGAAGTACCTTGTCTATTTCCTTTACAGATCATGGCAAAGCCTTGACAAAGCCTTTCTAAGCCCTAGGTCCAAATCATACTGCAGAAATAATCCAGTTTGAGACCACTTTAACTGCCCCAGTTCAGTGCTAGGGAATCCTGGAAATTGTAATTTATTGTGGTGCCAGAGTTCTCTGATAGAGAAGGCTAAATGTCTCACAAAACTATATTTCCCAGAATTAATCTGATTAATGACTGAGTCAAGGCATGGAAAATCTTTAACTATTCCAGCGTCTTCATTGTTTAGTTTACAGTTATGTAAATCATCTGTAGTCATTATTTTTGTTTCCTTAATGTTCAACTGTAAAACTGCCTTTGCACTTTCTTACTTGACTTTCTTCAGTAATCGTTTCAAATATTTCCTATTTTTATTAATAGTATGGTATCATCTACATTCCTTCATCCAGTTTTCACGTCTTTGAGTCTAATTCTGCTTTATGTATATCAATTAAACAGATAGGGTGATCCTCTTGCCAATTGGAAACCATTTCATTTCTCTGCATTCTCTCCTGATGGTAGCCTTCTCATCCTGTGTTCAGGTTACGTATCAGGACTACCAAATGTTGTGACACACCCATTTCTTTAAATAGTTCATAGATCATAGTTCTTCATGATCTACAAGGGGTAGGCAACCTTTCCCCTTTAAGGGCTGAGGGACTTCAACTCCCAGAAGCCCAGGAGCTATTGGCCAACATGGGACTATTGGCCAACATGGCTGAGGCTTCTGGGAGCTGAAGTCCCTCAGCCCTTAAAGGGGAAAGGTTGCCTATCCCTAATCTACACAATCCTAGGCTTTGCCATAATCTATAAAGCACAGCCTAATTTTCTCCTGAAATTCTATGCTGCAGCTATTATCCAGCATATGTTTGCAATACAATCCTTAGCATCTTTTCCTTTCCTGAACCCACCTTGAACATCTGGCATTTCTCATTCCATAAATGGTAAGGGTCTTTTCCATCTGATGCCATCTGGGAGAGAGACACTAGGCCCAGCACCATCCGGCCTGGAATAAGAACCCTTAAAGGACGGGTGGGAATTGGGATTTTTATGTTCTATTTAAATTGTATTAATATATATGTATGGTAATTTTAATGTTGTAAGCCGCCCCGATTGCTCTGCAGAGGGGCGGGATATAAATAAATATTATTATTATTATTATTAAAGAATTCTGAGCATCACTTTGCTTATTATTATTATAGTTTATTTCTAAAGCGCTGTCAATATACACAGCGCTTGTACAAAGAGAAAATCAACATAAAACAGAATAAAAACCTGCCAGGGGCGTACAATCTAATACAAACAATAGGTAAAATAATAAAAGTCAATTAAAAAAACAATACAACAATTAATTAACAACATCCACTGTCTACCCAAATGACAGAAAAGTATATGCAAATGTATATCAAACAGTGTCTGGGAATGCTTCCCTGAACAAGGTGGTCTTTAACTCAGATTTAAAAGTAGACAGAGAAGTAATGACCCGTGTTTGAGGGGGAAGAAGGTTCCAGGAGTGAGGGGCGGCAAGCGAGAAGGGGCGAATCTGGGATGGAGCAGTGGAGATCCTAGGTTGGGACAACAGGCCTTGAGTACTAGAACAGAGGGTACGGATAAGAGTGTAAGGAGAAAGAAGTTCAGATAAGTAAAGAGGGGCTAGCCCATGCAGGGCTTTGAAAGTTAACAACCGAAGCTTATATTGGATACGGACATTGCATGACAATGTCCCTGGCTTCAGTCCAGAGTTCTGCCTCCCAGTCAATTAGGCTCAATAGTGCAAATCTATTTTTTAACCTTTAAATTCTTTGGGGATGTTCTTCAGGTTGTATTAAGGCACAAAGGTTGGTTTAGTGTTCTTCTTTAGCTTCACTCTAATTTTTTATATCAGCAGTTCATGCTCTGTACCACAATGTGCTCCTGGTCTTGCTTTTGCAGAGAATGGAATTTTTCCATCTTCTGCTTCCAATTATGTATTCTTGTTGTTGTCATTAACTGTCCTTGAGTCGATCTCAGCCCATAGCGACCCTGTGGCTGAGACATCTCCAAGACCCTCTGTCCTCCACTGCTCTGCTTAGTTCCTGCAACCCCTTAATACCTGTGACCTCCTTAATAGAGTCCATCCATCTAGCATTCAGCCATCCTCTCTTTCTACTTCCCTCCACCTTTCCTAGCATTAGTTGGTTTTTTCCCAGCGAGTTCTCCCTTCTCTTGATGTGTCTGAAGTATGACAGCCTAAGTTTTGTCCTCTTGACTGCCAGGAAGATTTCTGGCTTCTTCTGATCCAGGACCCATTTGTTTGTCTTTTGGGCTGTCCATGGGATCCACAGCACTCTTCTCCAGCACCACATTATCTCAAATGAATTGATTCTCTTTCTGTCAACTTTCTTCACTGTCCAGCTCTCACATCTATAGCAGGGTGATGGGGAATACAATGGCTTGGACAATTCTGATTTTAATGCTCAGTTGTATGTCTTTACTCTTTAAGATTTTGTCTAGTTCTTCCATAGCTGATCTTCCTATTCCTAGTGTTCTTATTTCTTGACTGCAATCTCCTTCCTGATTGCTTTTTGATCCGAGGTACAGGAACACTTTAGCTATTTCCTCACTGGCTAGGTTGAATTTATGTAGATCCTCCATGGTCTACACCCTTTTGCTGGTTGTGTAGAAGAGGGTGCTGCTTGTCATTCAACCAGGTAAGAAGCAACACCTGCTGAAATTTCCTCTTCTACATGGGAGTCCATTCCAGTTTTCACTCAGGCAACCTTACTGATGCGAAGCTGTGTAGCAAGTTACCCACCACTTGTAAAGCTAAGAAGAAACAGAACTTGAAGAAGTTGCTTTCGGTGATCGCAAATCCCAACATTCCCCAGCCAAACTGGTCACTGGTTATAAGGGCTGTGGGATTCTGGGAATACTAGTCTAGAAGAGTAATTTATCCAAACTTGCAGAGAAGTACCAATGTAACCAAGAGCCAGTGCTGGACTTTTGTTGTTGTTGCTCTGTGTCTTCAAGTCTTTTCCCACTTAAGGTGACCCTAAGGCGAACCTGAGTTTTCTTGACACGTTTTCTTCAGAGGTGCTTTACCATTGCCATCCTCTGAGGTTGAGAGAGTGTGATTTGCCCAAGGTCATGGATTTTCATGGCTCAGCTGGGATTCGAAACCTGGTCTCCGGAGTCATAGTTGATGACGAGGAAGTTACATGAAATTGTAAGCGTGTGTATAAGTGGGGTTTTTTAAAATGTAAGTCAATTTGTTTCTTGTTTTTAGAATAAGAAGGACAAGAAGAGAAGAGAAATTGTAGGTAAAACAAGTAAGGAATGATAAAGGTTTAAAAGGCAAAGTATGTGGCAGAAGGTATGAGCAGGTAGGATAGGATAAGAATAAAAGGGGAAAGGGGTTATTTTAAAAGGGAAGAATAGAAAGATTGAGGAAGAGAGGAGATAAAGGAAGGTTTAGAAAGACTGTAGAAGGGATATAAGCAGAAGGTATAGAAGAAAGAAGTTATAGAGAAAGATGGTGAAGAGGGGGTGAGGTAGGAAAGGTTGTTATATGTTACTATCTTTTTTCTGTTTGTTGTTTTTGTTTCTTGGTTATGTTGTAGCAGAATTAATGGGACTGGAGATCTCAGAGTAAGGAAAACGAGTTGCTTCACTGAAGCAGGAAATAAGTTTCCAAAGTTGCGGAGCCCAGAGCCAAGCTACTGAGGATCTTTTATAAGGTAACATGTATACAAAGAGCAGTCTCCTCCCTCCCTCTCTGGTTAACTAGTTTCACAATATTCAGCACTTCTCGCTTGGGCAAAGATTGTTTACAGAACAGGAGATGTATATAGGGCAGAAAAAATGTTTACAGAACAAGAAATATTATCAGAGTGAACATTGTGCCAAAGGTGGAACGTCACATGAGCCTGAAGGCAGATAGAAGACAAGAATTATTATTATTTTTGATAAGGCTTCGTGTGGCCATCTAGACTGACCCCAAACAGCAATCGTAAAAGCTCATTATAAAAGCTCAATATGCACCCACAAGCATTTGGCTACTTCAATGTGGGGTAGATTAGATTGTGTTGTATGGTAAAGAAAAATTAATTTTAGAAGTTCTCAATCAGAGTCCTGGTCCAACGCTCAAACCACTAAGCCACGCTGGCTCTCTGACTCTGGAGACCAGGGTTCGAGTCCCAGCCCATGTTAAAACCCACTAGGTGACCTTGAGTGGGTCACACTCTCTCAGCCTCAGGGGGAGGCAATGGTAAACCTCTTCTGAAGAAATATTGCCAAGAAAACTCAATGATAGGTTCGCCCTAAGTCCGAAACTACTTGAAGGGACACAACAACAACATGGTGGGACTCCTCTCCGGCCGCTGCTGCCCAAATCCCACAGTGAACTCCCCCCAGGGCCATACTTCGGAGGGGAGAGGCTCTTTCCCCGTCTCTGGAGGCTGGAGGGGACTGAGGGGAGCAGCCGGAGCCACAGACGCCGCCGAGGCCTGACTCACCCGGTCTCTAGAGCCCTCCCCGGGAAGCCACCGGCAGAAGAAAGCGGGAGGCAGGAACGCGCCCCTCGTTTTGAACAAAATGGACCCGGCATGCCAGGCGCCTCGCACTCTGAATGGGCAGGCTAACTGTCCGTCAAAATCCAGCTCAATGCGGATTGGCCAAGGTGGACAATAGCGCCGCCTCCCGAGAAATCGAATTGGCTGCGCAGCTCCAAAGAGGTACAGTCTGTACCGTGGGGATTGTGTTGACATTTCCGGTGTCCCGTTGAATTAACTTTCCTGCCCCTCCCCTCAAGGTCTTTCCCAACAATATTAATAGGGTTGCATCGTCATTAATTCGGCCCTTGGAGAGAGTGTATAAGATGATGATGATGATGATGATGATGATGATGATGATGATGATGATGATGATGATGATGATGTACAGAGATCTTGTAGCACCTTTGAGACTCACTGAAAGGAAGAAGTTAGCAGTATGAACTTTCTTAGGCTTTAATAATACTAATACTAATAATAATAATGTAGAGAGATCTTGTAGCACCTTTGAGACTAAAGAAAAGTTGGCAACATGAGCTTTCCTAGGCAATAATAATAATAATAATAAGTAGAGAGATCTTGTAGCACCTTTGAGACTCACTGAAAGAAAGAAGTTGGCAGCATAAGATTTCCTAGATGATAATAAAAGAAATAATATAGAGCCTTTACAGACTGCCAGAAATAATGCAGCTTGAGGCCACTTTAACTGTTCTGGTTCAGTGCTAGGGAATCATGGGAACTGTAGTTTATTGTGGCACCAGAGCTCTCTGACAGAGAAGGTTCAATGTCACAGAAAAAAAATACAATTCCCATGATTCCCTAGCACTGAGCCAGGGAGGGGTATGAAAATTTAAAGGAAAAAGTTAAAAGGATCTTCCACGTGAGAAGAAAAGAAATTAAAAGGGAAACACCATTCCTGGGGTGGATGTGTGACAGAGGGCAGATGATGATGATGTTGATGATGATGATGATGATGATGATGATGGAAATATTATGTATATTTATGAGGGATTAATTAATAACTGAGGACACTTTTGAGATAGGATGTGAATTATTTGTTGGTATGTTAAACAATATGTTATATTAATAAACTCATATAATAATAATGATAATAATGATAATGATAATAGTAATAGTAATAACGTGACACCATGGTCCAAAACACAGTGCAGAAATAATCCAGTTTGAGACTGTTTTAACTGTCCTGGCTCAATGCTAGGGAATAAATGGGAAATGTTAGGCATTTGGCCTTCTCCGTCAGGGAGCTCTGGTGCCACAATAAACTAGAATTCCCAAGTTTCCCTAGCAATGAACCAGGGCAGTTAAAGTGGTCTCAAACTGGATTGTTCCTGCAGTGTGTTTTGGACTCGTGTTACTGCACCATTGTATATAATGGAACTTCAGCACCCATGGATTTTGGTGTATGTATACAGGGGGTCCTGGAATGAAACCCTAGCAGATACCAAGGACCCACTGTACTTTCTGTTGATGTTTAGCCTGGCTATGAGGGCAGGAGACTTGTTGAAATGGCCTGCTTGCAGAAGCTAATGGATTGAAGTTGTTGGGGATTTTCCAGCTAGTATGACCTGTGAAAACCCCAATGATACTCCTATGAAATGGAGAGATTGCTCAGGAATTAGATTAGTGTGATTTTCTTCTGCTAAGTGGAACCCACCATGCAGCTCTTTGCTATGGACTCGAACTGACAGCAGTGAAGCAATTGGGGAGATTACTGGCACACAGGTGAAAGAAAACTTGTGACCAAGTCTAACCAAACCAGAAGAGAGACCACCTGTGGCAGTGACAGAAGCAAATAAATGGTTCTTCTCTTGCATTATTACATACATATGAGATCCGTCATATTACTACCTTGGCTGCCTTTAAAAAGGCAGTAAAGACGGATCTTTTCCGGCAGGCCTTCCAAGAACATCTCCCAGATCTATAAATAGTGACTCTGGCTTTATCCTTGACCGCCATGACGTATCCCCCTCTCAAATTTTGTTTGTTTTTGTTTTAACTGCTATATTCATGTTTTAACTCGAAATTAGTTTAATTCTGTTTTATGGGGGGGGAGGGTTGGGGTCAGGGTTGTGATTTTAACTTGTTCTTTTTAATTGATGTATGCCGCTTCGATTGCTATGCAGAGAAGCGGGATATAAATAAAATGTATTTATTTATTTATTTATTTATACTCGCAGGGCCATCAAACAGAGTTTTTCCAGGTAGTACAGGACCTTTCGAAACCTGGCCAAGTGAAAGATGTACAAAAAGCCTTGGCAGCATACCAGGATGCATTTGCAGTACACTTTTGAAGAGGAGGATCTCCTTATATGTCATGACGTGCTCTCCAAAATTAATGTAGTATCATTAGTGGAGTTGTCTACACCACCATGTAGTCCAGTTTTATTCAATTACCAGTGACTACAGTTCAGGCCAACGGGCTCAATCGAGTCTGGCCCACCATTTGACCCTGGTCCTAACACTTTTTAAATGTAATGACGGGTGGAGCAGAAGATCTTCCTGGATCCAGGAAATTGTAAATACCTCACTGAGATAAAAAGCAGATCAAGCTGCTATTTAAAAGGCTTCATGAAGAAACTTAGCTTGGACTTGGACTTTTTTCATACAAAAAAAAAATGTACTGTATGAAAGAACTCTCCAAAGCCACTCTCCTTGGTCCAATCCACACTGCACAAATAATCCAGTCTGAGACTGTTTTAACTGCCCTGGCTCAGTGCTAGGGAATCCTGGAATTATTTTATTGTGGCACCAGAGCTCTCTGACAGAGGAGGCTAAGAAATACTAATGGCATATATATATTGGAGAAACAAGAAACACAACACAAAAGTCTTGATATTGGCAATGAAAACTTAACAGAGACCATTAAAAATTGTGCTAGTGATATTCTGGCACAGATACGGTTAATACATATTAAAAACATTGTGCTAGTGAAATCCTGGCACAGATAGGGTTAATAATACACATGGTGTGATTTTAAATATATATTATTTTGATTTCAGGCCACAGTTGATAGAACTGCAGTACTTGATTGACACTATTTTGTGAATAATCACAACTCACATTGTTACTCTCTATGAGTTTCACTTAGGGGGGTTGCAGACTGCCAGAAATAGTGCAAATTGAGTCCACATTTAGGGTTAGGGTTAGGGTTAGGGAATCATGGGAACTGTATTTTATTGTGGCACCAGAGCTCTCTGACAGAGAAGGCTCAATGTCTCAGAAAAAAATCAATTCCCATGATTCCCTAGCATTAACCCTAACCCTAAAAATGGACTCAATTTGCACTATTGCTGGCAGTCTGCAACCCCCCTTGCTTCACTGCTCACAACAGTAATAGTTCATGCAAATGGATGCCACAATAAATTTGTTAAACTTTACAAAACGTAATGCTATAATAAATGTGTTGCATTAAGATATCATAATATAAGAGCAGCCATGTTAATCATCATCATCATCATCATCATCATCATCATCTTTCTGTTCTTCTTCTTCTTATTATTATTATTATTATCCCACCTCTCCAAACAGATCGAAGCAGCTAACAATAATAAAACAGCATTAAAATAGAGTAAAATATATCCCATAAACCCTCCCATCCACAATAAAAAGTACATTTTAATTATTAAAACAAAGCAGGGGCAATTGATGGGAGGCGACTGAGAGGCTAGTCTGGAAGATCGGATGTTAGATCAGACCAAAGGTCTATCTATTCTAGGCCAACTTTCTTTTCATCTAATAACCAACTAGTTGCCTGTGGAAAGCCTGCCAGAAGAGCTTGACTGCAGCTGTACTTTCTTTTTTTTTTATTTTACATACAAGCGTACAACATACAACATATCACATGTTACAACACATAACACTCAAAACCCTTTATCATATGCCCAAATTAAAATCAATATCCCCCAAATTTATAATCCCCTAAATTTTCAATCTGCCAAATTATTTCTTTTAATCATTCCATTCTTTTCAGCTCTCCATTCATACCTTTCTTCCACTCTTTCCAGATCCTCCCCCCTCCCCCTATGTACTTTCCATCTTCTGTTGAACCAACAATGCAGAGGCAATCTGTCTCTAGCTACAGGTGAGATACAGCCATCCTGACAAGTATGCACTAATGATTCCATCATCCGTCCAATTCCCTTTTAAAGCCATCCAAATTGGCAACCATAGTTACATCTTTAGGCAATGAATTCCACAATCCAACTATTTGGTACATGAATTACTTCCTTTTATCTGTCCTGAATCTCATCATCATCTATCTTCTAATATTATTCGATAACATCTTCTCTGCATCGACCTTTTCAATGCCATGCATAATTTTATATCCCCTTCTTGTCTCTCTTTACTCATTTCATATTTTTTTTTAGCTCAACAGCCCCCAAATGTGTAACCTTTCCTCACAAGTTGAGGAACACAACAAATTGAGTTTTTCCAGTCATTGTGATTGCCATTTTCTGCATCTTTTCCAGCTCTACAATAGTCTTTAACAGCAGTGACTACCACTGTACACAGTATTCTGGATGTAGTTATACCATAGATCTGTATAAGGAGAATATAATATTGGCAGTTTTATTATGTCCACCCTAGAATTCACTTATTTATTTATTTTTGCAACCAGAACCCTTAATATTCACAATCCCATGATAGTCTTGGTAAGTCACTGACAACTCAGCCCCCATTAGTGAAGCCGTGGATTTTGGTATTTTTGCCCCGGTGTGCATCACTTTGCACTTGCTTGCATTACATTTATTTGCCACATGATTCTTTGTTGTTTTAACTTCTACAAGAGATTAAAATCAGTTAATATGCTGATGTCAGGTAAAATGGGGCCCTTAAAGTTAATTTCCTCCCATGTTAATTTCCTTAGCAGTCAGCCAGATTTGGTAAGCACTTCAAAGATGATCCATAATGTGATGAGTGACTGTTCAGTAGAAGAGCTTCATTTATATTTGACAAACACTGTTCAAAGTGTCTAAACAAGTAATAACCCAGAAAAAGGAAGGCTGATAATTAACCTGAAGCCACATTTCCTGGATCGGTTGTTAATTAAATCAGAGCAATTTAAAACAGCTGCTGCTTAGCTCCAAACAAACAGCATAAATTTTTAATTTATTTTTTTACAATTGCAATTATCCTTTCTTCATATACAGAAAAATAGTCATCATATTAGAGAAGCAAAGCAGTAGTTGCAAAGCAATCTGGATTAGAATACCAGTTGTCTGCAAACAGAGGTTGGATCCTGAGTTGAAAACAAAAAAGCTCTTCCTGTCCCATAGAAAGGACTGTTGTGTTCCTGAGGAAGGAGGGAGCTGGGGATACAGGAGATGGGACCACCATCACCAGCAATAGGAAACTCAGGCCCTCCTGTTTTGGACTAAAACTCCCAGAAGCCCTCAGTCATGACCCATAATCAGGCATATTGGAAGCTTGCATCCAAGATTTTCAGGGTACCAAAGCACCTATCTCTGCAACCCTCTGGGGCAGATTTTAAGGGAAACAAGAGACTGCAGAGGGGGGGGAAATGGGCAAAAATCACATCTTCCCTCTACTCTGCTAGTAGGAGCATCCTATGAGCAGACATCTACTATGGAGACATTTCTGCCCAGAGAGTAATAGGGCCGATGCAGACAGGCAGGAAAAGGTGACCTGAAGCTGCCTTTTCTCTAAGCTGCAGCAACCGCACCGCCTGCCCTAAGGATGCTCTAAATGGGGATGCAGCAACTGCATTGGGGGGAGTCAATGTGGCTTTTCCGAGGCTGTATTGAAGCCCTGCCAACTGCACCACCAGCCCAAGAACGCTGCAAAAGGAGATGGAGCAACCACATGGGCTGCAGTGGCTGCTTTAATTTTTCCCCGCTCTCTCAGACGCATGTGCGCAAGAACACATCTCTGCACACCTGCACAGAACACGTCATAGGCTGGTATACAGTCTGTCACTCTCTGTGTACAAAGGTGATTGAAGTTCGGCATCCCTGTGCACCTGCACAGGTCCTGTTATAGGGAGGTATACAGTCTGTCATTTTGTCTGTACACAGGTGACTGAAGTTCGGCATCCCTGTGCACCTGCACAGGACCTGTCATACACTTACAGATTATGCAAGGATTCACTGACCTCAGCTTTCCCCAAGGAGTGGGTGCAGTAGACAGGTGCCAATGTCAGATTGTGCCACCCTTGGGGCGAAGGAACGAGTTTGGGCCTTTGCAGACTGCCAGAAATAGTGCAAATTGAGTCCACTTTAACTGCTCTGACTCAGTGCTAGGGAATCATGGGAACTGTAGTTTATTGTGGCACCAGAGCTCTCTGACAGAGAAGGCTCAATGTCTCAGAAAAAAATACAATTCCCATGATTCTCTAGCACTGAGCCAGGGCAGTTAAAGGGGGGAAGCAGACGGGCGGCCATGGGCCATCCCGGGAAGCTGCGCCGCGGGGCCGAGGTATCCCCACACTTCGGCCCCGCGGCGCAGCTTCGCCGCCCCTTGAAGGAGCACTAAATTGGCACTCCTTCCACAAGTCGCCGAAGGTGCGCCGCAAAAGGCTGCCGGCGCACCTTCAGCAACTTTTCCGCTGCAGCATGTATGGACGCTGCAGCGGGAGGTCCTCCTCAGAGCGCCGGCCGTGCGGAGGGCCGGCTGCTGCGAGGACGGCCTGGGGAAGGGGTTGGGGCGCCCACTGTGCGGCTGCCCCTCCCCTTCCCTGCCCCCAAAATGGCTCTTTAAGCCGTCTGCTTCCCCCCAAAGTGGACTCAATTTGCACTATTTCTAGCAGTCTGCAAAGGCTTTTTCTCAACTGAAAAGACACCTATTCCATCGTCCTCCACAAAACATATCACACACAGATCAGGGTGGAGGGGAGAGGTACATGCAAGGTTTGTGTGGACAGACCTCTTTTTGCCCATCTGCATAGCCCCTTAAGGCCAATACAGATCGGCCGTTTGGGGTGGGAGAGAGCCACCCTGGGAAGCAGCGGATTGGGGCCACGGCAACCCCACACTGCGGCCCCGATCCTCCCTTTTGCCGCCCCGAAAAAAGCAGCAAAATGCCGCTCCTTTTAGGGGCGGCAAAAGGCCACCCTAAGAGCCAGCGCCACGACTCTTCAGTGCCCTTTCAGCGCAGCATGTTTAAACGCTGCACCAGAAGGGTGTCCTGACGCTGCGTGGCATGCATAGGGCCATGTGGCATCAGGACGGCGTCGGGGTGGGGTTGGGGCATCTGGCGTGTGGCTGCCCCGCCCCAACTCTACCCCCAGGCCAGCCCTTTGGGCTGGTCTGCAACGGCCATTAGTTAGGATCCAAACCGTTTTTTGTACAGAAGCCACCAAAAACAGTGAGGAAGAGGTCTGCCTTCATGTGTTTGGAATATAAGAGCTTTGAAGATGGGCGGCCATTGGCCGGCCTGAGAAGCGGAGGATTGGGGCCGAAGCTGCCCCACGCCTCGGCCCCAATCCACCCTTCTGCTGGCCCTGGAAGGAGCACTAAAATAGTGCTCCTTCCTCAAGCGCCAAAAAAGGCACTGGAAGAGCCGTAGCATGGCTCTTCCGCGCCTCTTCCAGCGCAGCGTTTCCGCACACGGCACCAGGAGAACCTCATCAGAGCGCTTGCCGTGTGCAGTGGTGCGCCCTGATGACGTCCTTGGAAAGGGGTTGGGGCGTCCGGCGTCCCCTCCCCTTCCCTGGCTCCAAGACAGCGCCTTGCTCTGTCTGCAAAAGCCCCATAGTTACTGGCTACTACAATTTCCTTATATATTAAATCTTTAAGAAAGTACACAAAGTACTAATCAAAAATTAGAACAGAACAACCAGATAAGTACAGAAGATTACAACTAGAAGTATAGTACTAGTCATAAGGTTTTGTAAGTGCCTGACAGTGAGATGGTATTCCTAACCATGGAGCTATGCAGACGGGCGGCTCTGGGCCGCCCCTGCTAGCTGCGGATCAGCGCCACAGCAACCGCACGCCATGACCCCGATCCTCCCTTTTGCTGCTCCTTTCAGGGGTGGCAAAAGGCCACCCTAAGAGCTGGCGTGCGGCTCTTTAGCACCCTTTCTGGTGCAGCATGTTTGAACGCTGCACTGGAAGGGCATCCTGACGCCGCACACCGTGCGTAACAGCACATGGCATCAGGACAGCGTCGGCGTGGGGTTGCGGCGGGCGGCATGCAGCTGCCCTGCCCCATCTCTGCCTCCAGGCCAGCCCTTTGGGGCGGTCTGCAGAGGCCCTATGAAGTCTCCTCATCTTCCATGGCTCAAAGATCTTCCAAACTTGAACCATAAGACACAATTTGATCATTTTGACTAGCTGTTTAACAAGAGATTCAGGGCTTCTTTTGCACAAATTATGCAGTTTCACAAATCAAAGGCTTCAGTTTTTTCAACATCTTTAATGGTAGTCCTAAATTCCAGCTACTGCCATCAGGAGGGAGGGATTTAAGAATGACCCATTTTCTGTATATAGTGACCTAGTTATTTTATAGGGGGCACCTATGAGGCAAATACATACTGAAGCTTTCCAGTATGCCACAGGAACTAGTGGATTAATGAAACAGTCTGAAATTTCCTTTAAAAATTACATTGTATATTGTGGGATATATCCTGGAAGGTGTCCAACGATTTCAGCTAAAAGGATAAACAAGACGTGTATTCTGAGTGCAATCCTCTCCAGCTGATCCTGTGCCATTGTGATCTGAAGATGGTCAGGAAAAAAGACAAATAGTAAGTTTAATTGTGAAGTGGGTCTCAGATTTGGGGGGAGAGTGTTAAGAAATGTGTAGGATGCCATGAGGTGTTCATTTCTGGGCCTCTTACTTTGCTTCTGATGGACCAAAAAAGAAAAGGGGATTCTGTTGTCTGTCTTGTATTCCTGTGTTCTTTTTTGATTTGTATAAAGTCAGCATTTTTTGTATTGAACTGACCTGGGAAACCTAAATTTTTTGGACTATTACTCCTAGGACGTTTTCACACTGGCCTTTTTGAGGACGCTAGCCGGCCTCCCGCCGGCCTCACTCTGGCGCCATTTCCCGTGTGTTCACACACACGCGGCGGCAAACCCCGCCCCTTCCGGTGTCATCCCTGCGTCCGGCCGGCTTTTGGCTCCGTGTGTTCAAACACACGGAGCCCTAAGTCCGGCCTCACTCCGGCAGCGGCAAGCTAATTCCTGGCTAACTCCGGCTTCAGGTAATTCCGGGTGGCAAAAGGAATTAGCCTGCCGCCGCCGGAGTCATTCCGGTGTCAGCGGCACAGGGTCCAGCCGGCTTTAGGAGAAGGGCTC
This sequence comes from Phrynosoma blainvillii, assembly GCA_026167975.1. Classification (NCBI taxonomy): domain Eukaryota; kingdom Metazoa; phylum Chordata; class Lepidosauria; order Squamata; family Phrynosomatidae; genus Phrynosoma; species Phrynosoma blainvillii. The sequence goes on from JANUYF010000004.1 coordinate 268,695,121, forward strand.
CAGCCGGCTTTAGGGAGCCCAGTGTGAAAACGTCCCTAGAATATCCCAGACAATACACTCTGGATTCCAAGAACTGACTTCCCCCAAAGTATTTTTTCAGGCAACAGAGTTCTTAATTTTGAAAGCTATAGCATTCTGGGGAAATTTGTGGCGCAATTTAAGTTTCCTAAGGCTTCAGCCTTTGGTAAGGAAACAAAAATATTTAAATATCAAAGCCAAGCCTGTTAGAGTCTGGCTTTAAATTAGCAGAGTAGCAGAAATGTGTTTTTGTCTAATTATGGGCCTTTACAGACTGCGGGGGGATGCAGACCAGGGCGTTTGGAGCGCCCTGGTCCGGAGCGCCGCGGGGCTATGGCAGCCGCACCGCGGCGCCTCCCCGGCGACCCTGAAAGGAGCGCCAAAAAGGCACTCCTTTCATAAGTCGCAAAAAGAGCGCCCTAAAAGCGGCGGGCGCCCTTTTTGCGACTTATCCTCCACAGCGCGTCCGGACGCTGTGGAGGGAGGTCGCCCTGAACGCGTCCGGCGTGCGGTGACCCGGAAGCGTTCAGGGCGACCTCAGGAAGAGGAAGGGCCGCCGCGCGTGCGGTGGCCCCTCCTCTTCCTGGCCTCGGAGACGGCTCAATTGAGTCGTCTGCCGAGGCCCTGCCAGAAATATTGCAACTTGAGGCCACTTTAACTGCCCTGGCTCAGTGCTAGGGAATCATGGGAATTGTATTTTTTTCTGGGACATTGAGCCTTCTCTGTCAGAGAGCTCTGGTGCCACAATAAACCACAGTTCCCATGATTCCCTAGCACTAAGCCAGGGTAGTTAAAGTGGCCTCAAGCTGCACTATTTCTGGCTGGCTGTAAAGGCCCTATGCTTCCCTAAGAACTGAGACTGACTCAAAAATAACACAATTACCTTGTACAGTCGTCCCTCCATTTTTGCGGGTGATCCATTCCAGACCGCCACCACCCCCCGCGAAAATGGAAATCCGCAAATATTCAAGCCTCATAGACTTGAATGGCCATGCGCTCCTGTGCACAGCTCTATGCACGCACCATGGGCACACACGTCATTTTTAACCCTCCCTGCTTGCCGGTCCACAAAGGAACAAAACCGCAGACCCGATGTCCACAAAAATGGAGGGACGAGTGTAGTTCAAAACAAACATTTACTTTAATCTATATTTACATCTAACTAGTGAATAGTTCAGATAAAAGAAATCTTTATCTCACCATCTTTCCAAAGAAAGCTGAGAGGAGGAAGATGCGAGGACCAACAATTCAGTAGGAAATCTTGAGAGAATGTCAGTTAATCCCAAATGGGGAGTGACCTCAGTCACATGGTTAGTTTGAATGAGGAGAGTTTGCATGCAGGAATTCCCTATCTATTTATAGAGGGGGAAAGAATGCAGAAATCTTCCAACAAAATTTCTCAAGTTATTAAAAAAAATCAACATATTAATATCCAGGTTTATAAAATATACAGATGTGTGGAGAAGGTGAATGGTGAGAGGAAGGAATGGATACAATAAAAAACGGACAAGTAAAGGATTGGTATGTATTAATGCAAGATATTTGATTGTGTAGTTTCATTGTTTTTGTTACTGATTATGACATGTATATCTTTTTTAGACATGAATGTATATCAAAGTTTACAGATTTGGGTTTGAATGGGTCTGTATGTATTTGTTTATGTTGTATGTTTTTTAAGTAATAAACTTTATTTAAAATTTTAAAAAAATTAAAAAAATAAAATATGCAGATGTGGATTTTCAATGAAAAGTGGTATTAAGGGCCTTTACAGACTGCCAGAAATAATCCAGTTTGAGACCACTTTAACTGTCCTGGCTCAGTGCTAAGGAATCATGAGAACTGTAGTTTATTGTGGCACCAGAGCTCTCTGACAGAGAGGGCTCAATGTCCCAGAAAAAATACAGTTCCCATGATTCCTTAGCACTGAACCAGGACAGTTAAAGTGACCTCAATCTGCATTATTTCTGGCAATCTGCAAAGGCCCTTAGTTGTAGCAAAGATCATGCACTATAAACATCTTATGAACAATATTCAAGGATAGTTGTGTTGGCCATGCAGCAAAATACAACTTCCATAAAAACAGCAATACCTTTATTGGCCAACCAAAATGCACAAAATATAGCATGCACGCTGTTGAAACTTGAGTGGTTTCTTCATCAGAAGAATGAAGCTGTTAGAAATCATACAGAAGAAAAGTGATAATGTCAGAGTCACAGAACTACATTTTGTCTCAGATGTTACTTCCATTGTCAGTTAAGATGGTGTAGAAGACAGAGGCCACTTTCCTTCTTAACAAGCACATGGGGACCAGGGACCAAGGGAAGTAAAATACAGGCATTTAAATTCCAAATCCATTAGTAGCAGCAAGGTAACTTCGAGATCCAGCCATTCTCAGGTCCGAAACACACTGCGGAAATAATCCAGTTTGAGACCACTTTAAATCCCCTGGCTCAATGCTAGGGAATTCTGGGAATTGTAGTTTATTGTGGCACCAGAGCTCTCTGACAGAGAAGACTAAATGTCTCAGAAAACTACTTCCCAGAATTCCCTAGCATTGAGCTAGAGGATTTAAAGCGATTTCAAACTGGATCATTTCTGCAATGAGAGTGCTTTGGACCTTAGTCTCAAAGGTGCTACTTTGCATACTGATTCTCCAGGCTAACAGGGCTATGGACCTTATCAAACGCTGGCCACGAAGCGAAAAGTAAGTGAAAACTAACCGAAGTAAGAATAAATTCAGTTCTATACCGAAACGAACTGAATTTCGCCTGTGCGGCCATTGCGCAATGATTCCAAAAGCTCCCTTGTACTTCCCCGAAAAACCGAATGTCAAAAGATCCCCTTTCACTTCGGATCACGGAAAAAAAATACGTATTAGATCCGGATTGCCTTTGGATATGTGTAAACACACGGGAAAAAAATACGTATTAGCTTTGGATTGCCTTTGGATATGTGTAAACACACGGGGAAAAAATACGTATTAGCTTTGGATACCTTCTGCTTGGGACCCCCGTGTGATAAGGTCCTATGTCTGAACTCATACTGAGACAATGTGGTGTAACAGTTTGGGCATTGGACTCTGACTTTGGAGACCAGGGTTCAAATCCCTTCTGGGCCCCTTGGGGTGCATCTATACAAACAATCCTGTTAGACACCACTTTTAACTGCCATGGCTCCAACCTCCACAATCCTGGGATCTGTAGTTTTTGTGAGGGCGCAGCACTTTGGGCAGAGGAGGCTAAGAACTTTGTAAAGCTATAAATCTGAGGATTCCATAGGCTGGAGTTACAGCCCTTAAAAGGGATGCCAAACAGCATTAATTCTACAGTGTAGATGCACCCTAAGTGACTTTGAGCAAGTCACACTCTCTCAGCCTCAGACAATGGCCAAATCTCCCCTGAACCAATCTGGCCAAGAAACTTCCATGATAGGTTCACCTTAGGCCAGTGATTTCTCAAACTTTAGTTCTCCAGAGGCTTTGGACTTCAGCTCCCAGAATTCCAGACTTGGCTTCTGGTTGGGCTTCTGGGAGTTGAAGTCCAAAACTCATGGGAGGGCCAAACTGCCTTGAAGGCACACAACAACCTGCACTTTCCAAGGGCGAACCTACACTTTCCAAGGGCGTAAGCCGGAGTAACGCGGCAGGCGTTACTTCCTATTAGGAACGCAGCAAACGATGGCCTCAGCCTTTCTCACATGCCATTTGCTCCTTCCTCACACAATGGTCCCTAAACGGTGTCCTTTCAGAGATGTTGGACTTCAGCTCCCAGAAGCCTCAGCCACGTTGGCTAATAGTAAGCGATTCTGGGAGCTGAAGTCCAAAATCCCTTAAAGGGCACGGTTTGGGAACCAAGGCGAGCAAATGCTCCCCAAACTGTGCCCTTTAAGGGATTTTGGACTTCACCTCCCAGAATTGCTTACTATTAGCCAACATGGCTGAGTCTTCTGGGAGCTGAAGTCCAAAAGCTCTTAAAGGGCACAGTTAGGGGACTACTGCCGGCGAGCAACCAAAAATGCCCTGCCGCCCATTACTGAGCTGAGCTGTGGGCAGAGACCGAGGAAGAAGTCGCCACCGGAAGTAAGAGGCCAAGGGGCCCAGCTTGGCCGGAAGTCCCCCTCCACGTGGTAGAAACAACCTGATAATAACCCTATTCTTTCTCCCCCCCCGTAGAATGAAAATGAGATCGTCCGGAGTTTCCTAACGTTCTTTTCTTCCTCCCCCCCTCCGGCTCGGCAGAATGGGTCATTCCTGGTCGCCTGAGGAGGTGGGCGTTTCCCCTCCGTTCCCCGACATGCCCCCCCGAAGACGCCATTTTCTCGCCCGATAAAATGGCGTCTTCGGGGGCCATGTCGGGGAACGGAGGGGAAACGCTCACCTCCTCAGGCGACAGAGTGTCCTTCCTAATCATTTTGTGTGCCTTCAAGTCATTTCTGACCCTGAGGCGACCCTGTCAAGGGGTTTTCTTGCCAAGTTTCCTCAGAAGGGAACAACAACAAGAGTTCCGTGATTCCAGACAACAGTATTACAGTATACATTTCCTCAGAGGGGCTTCGCCATGGCCTTCCGCTGAGGCTGAGAGAGTGTGACCTGCCCAACTAAAATAAATGACAATACTTGCCCATATAGAAGCCATACTCGCCCATAGGGAAACATGCTTGCCCATAGAGAAAGTACTGTATTCCCCAGTGATCCCCTATGGGCAAGTATTCTGGTTTGATTACAGCTTTAACTGCCAGGGTTCCATGCTGTGGAATTCTGGGAATTTTAGTTGTGGGAGGAACCAACGGCCGTTCCCAGAATTCCACAGCATGGAGCCATGGCAGTTAAAAGTGTCAAACTGGATTATTTGCTCTGATGCCACCACAAACTACTATTCCCAGGATTACATAGCGTTGAGCCATGGCAGTTAAAGAGGTATCAAACCGGATTTTTTCTGCACTGCAGATGCAGCAAGGAGATTTCCTGTGGAGAGGGAAATTAAAGTCCACTTAGACTGCATCCACACTGCAGGAATAATCCAGTTTGACACCACTTTAACTGCCATGGCTCAATGCTGTGGAATTCTGGGAACTGTAGTTGTGGCACCAGAGTTCTCTCTGACAGAGAAGGCTAAATGTCTCAGAAAACTACAGTTCCAAGAATCCCATAGCATTGAGCCATGGTGGTTATGCGGTGTCAACTTTGAGTCCCTATATTGGGAGAAAGATGGAATATAAGTAAATAAAATAATAATAACAACAACAACCAGGATTATTTCTGCAGTGTGAACGCAGCTCCACATCTTCGATACAAGCATTGTGTCATATGTACACACTGTTAATGTTTTTCTTGTACTTCAAAACTTTCATTTTAAAAAAATCAGTTACCACCCCCCCCCCCCCCGTGGAACCAAGATTAAAAATGAAGAATAAAATGAAAAAAGGGGGAAATAGTTGATATTTCCACTATGATATGGAAAGAGGGAAGTCACATATTTCCCTCATGGAAAATTGCCTGAATATCAGAGATGGAAGTGGCTTGCATTTAAAGAAAGAGTAAATTATGATCAATGTAATCTTCCCATCCACAATTCACCACTGGAGATCAGAGTTCAATTCCCGCTCAAGCATAAAAACCCACTGGGTCACCTTGGGCAAGTCACACTCTCTCAGCCTCAGGATGGCAATGGCAAACATCTCTGGACAAAACTTGCCAATAAAGCCCTATGATGGGGTCGCCTTAGAGTCGCCGTAAATCAAAAATGACTTGGAGGCACACAATGACCAACAGAGATATTGGCCATATCATGAAGTGTAAAATTTGAAAATCTTTGAAGAGAAAAACCTAAGGTGTGGAAGGGCAATCTAGAGTGTTATAGAGAGAGAAGACGAGCAAAGAACTGATCAAGCACATTCTCATCTCTGTGTTGTTTCTCTGCTTCCAATTGCCTCCTTAGGAAATATTGGAATAAACACGGTAAAAGGCACCAGATCCCATCTGATCTTGGAAGCTAAGCAGGGTCAGCCCTGGTTAGTACTTGGGTGGAAGACTGCCAAGGAATCCCAGGTACTGTAGGCTATATTTCAGAGGAAGGAACTGGCAAAACTACCTTCCTTGCCTAAGAAAAACCTGACATGTTTGTACTTTCTGTCCAGCACTAGCCTGTTGATTTTCTCATCCAACTTTACCCTTCTTCTCTTAGCCTTCCATAGATCTATCATCTTTTCCGTTTTCCATTTTCCTTCCCAAATTAATATAGCGTCAATTTTTGCTACATTTTTCTTCCAGGTTTCAAATAAATATCCGACATGTCTCATCAGACTATTCATCTTTTCCGGAAGGGTCTCCGGCTACATGACAACCCCACTCTTCTAGCTGCATTGAAGTCTTCTGAAGTTGTATATCCAGTCTACATACTGGACAGAAAGTTTTTGACAGCTACATTGAAAATGGGAGCTGTCCGTTGGCATTTCCTTTTGCAATCTCTGGAAGACCTGCAGGCAAACTTAAAGAAATTGAACTCTTGTTTATGGATTATTCAAGGAGAGTATGAGGTTGTACTGCGGGAGCATGTTAGAAAGTGGAATATTACGCAAGTGACATTAGATGATGAGATTGAACCGTTTTACAAGGAGATGGAGAGGACTATTCAAGCTATCGGGAAAGAAATGGGATTTGAAGTATTTTCAATGGTGGGACACACATTGTATGATGTCAAACGGTATGGAATTGGCCTAGGGGAACAAAGGCTATCTCCTGAGGGCCTGCATTTGTTTTATAACAAATGTGTAACACCTTGCATTTTGAAAGCATTTGAAGTGAAAAAAATATCTCCATGATTATTTGGAAGGCTAGAAATAAAGAATAAGATGGACATAAAAGTATTTTGCATAAATAGCTAGATATGGAATTCCTGACCAATTAGGCCCCTGTATCCAAGCAGTCAATAGAAATGTCTTTTAAAACCATGTTAGCACAATTAGGAGGTCCAACATAGCAAGAAGCAACCAATACATTAAACACTGATATGCAATATCTCAGTGCCAGCCCAGTTTTCAGTACTATACCCTACTGATATAGAAATCATTATTGCTGAGTCAGTCCGCAGTACATGCATCTTATGTGTGGTCAGTAAAGCACATGATCTGGCACATTAATGTTTTTCTAACATAAAACTAACCATAGAAAAGACAGTGCTAGTTTCTTTTGTAATTCATAGCAGAATTGTATACTCTTGACAAACAGTAACATCAACATGGAGTGAGGCACCAGAATCATGCTTTTCTGCTCCATCCATCTATTCCATGCATTTGCAGTTAACTGCATACAGTTCAGACACACTGTAATAATAATAATAATAATTTATCCATATCCCGCCTCTCCTTGTTGAGGATTGAGGCGGCTAACAGCAAAGATTAATACAATTACAGAAATAATAACAAGAAAATAATCCCCAAACCCCCCACCCCTTCGACCCAACCTCCCTTCAATATAAAATTACAACAATAAAATCCCTATAACTAAACAACAATTAAAAACAGTTAATTACAGTAGTTAAAGCTACTGTTTAACAATGAAAGGACATTGTACCACAAAACTAATCATAAACACAGTTTACTTACTTATGTGTATCTTATGTGCATACAGTCATCCCTCTGTATCCACAGATTCAAGCAAACCTTGATTTTGCCATTTTACATTAGGAACACCATTTTACTATGCCATTGTATACTAATAATGGGACTTGAACATCCACAGATTTTGGTATCCATGAGGGTCCTGGAACCAAACTCCAGTGGATACCAGTGGGCCACTATAAATCCAATAATGTGCAACTGTTAATGTCTTGAAGAAATTCTGTGTATGTATTATAGTAAATGTAGAGAAGCTACGGTTATGCAGTCTAGGACTTCTGCGGTGCCTTATATTGTTATTGCTTAATTTGCTAAATGTTTGGTTAGCTCTTATTCTCTAAAATTCCAGCAAGTAGAAAAATGTTTGAAAATGATTGAATCTGTCAAAATTCTAGAGCCTGTATTGCACTTTATAAATATATGGGTGTTGATAACTTGCTTACCGCTCAAGCAGTTGAATATACTACCCATATCACCAAATTTGTTTTGTGGCTAATTTAATTACTATGCTGTGGGCAAGTTCAATTCATAGTGTAATTGTCTTTTGATATACAGGATTGTGGAACTAAATAGAGGAATACCCCCATTGACATACAAGAGGTTTCTCCAGATACTTTCTAAACTTGGAGATCCAGAGATGCCTGTGGAGGACCTTACAACAGAAAATTCACAGTAAGGCATGATTGCACTGCTATAACAAGAAATCCATCTTCTTTCAAGGAATAATTTGGTCACTGTACAATGATTTATTACATAACATAGTCTTAAATCTAATTACTGATCTTAAATAGAGAAGACCCATTGAACTGAAGAGATTTGTACAAGTATTAATTTATCATTTAGCAATTAATTAAGCAGGTCTAGTCTAATTGGGTCCAGCATTTGGATTTAATGAATACCTCAATATTTGGGCTCTGCTTAACAGAGAAAATAGTGTTGCCTTTTACAAGATAGTAATGTGATCCTTATTTCATAAAGTACAAGTAGAGATAGAATTACTTCTGGTTCTCCCCCGCCCCCAAATTAGTTTTTTCACACTATTGTAGTTCTTCAGAATAGTGACCATTTGAAATGGTCATATTTGAAAAACAGCATAGGAAATATTATAAGAAGCTTAAATAGGGATTAGAAAGGATCATAATTTGACATTTTCCCCTTGCAACAAGGGGAATACTTGCTTAATTACGTATTGCCCTTATTGCAAGGAGATACTTAAATGGTATGCAAGGGGATACTTAAACTTCTATTCTTAAATAGGAAATGGAAATCAAAAGGGTAAGACACAGGTGAAGTGATCATGACTGTTCATGTTGCACTGTACTAGCATGTTATTAAAGAGTTTACATTGCTTTGTATGATTTGTGTAGTGGCAGTTATTGAATGTATGACAACAGAAACACAAAAATATAAATTGAGACAAAGCCTGAATTACAAATAAAACTTATAAAAATAGCTTAAGTATCAAGGCTTTCCACAAGAACCCTGGGAACTGTACTTTAATAATTTACAGTGCAATTCTGTGCATGTTGTTGTGTGCCTTAAAGTAATTTCCAGTTTATGATGATCCTCAGGTGAACCTAGTGGTTTACCTGAAGGTCACCATAACTTGTAGTGCTCTATTAATAAGCACATATTTTTTATTTGCACACCCATGAAAATATTATATTGCGCAGCTTTCTGCCAGTTAAATCTTGCTGTCCACAGGCTTGCCATCTGTGGATTTAAGCATTCACAGATGGCAAGCCCTATCGTCCCTAATGATGGCGTGTGCACACCAGTGGCTGCATGAATGTTGTGCCGCCATTAGGGACAACAGGACTTGAGGTCCCATGTTTTTTCGTATCCGCAAGTGGTGGGTCTGGAACAGATCCCCCATGGATAGAAAGGTCCAGCTGTAAAAAATGTTTCTTTCTAGTGAATCTGCATGATCTGTGATGAAAAATCAATCTTGATCATAGTTAGCAAGCTGAATGGGACAGCTTTTTTTGAATTCTTAAAGCAACTTTCACTTTGTGAAAAGTCCTGTTCTACCTTCTTAGAAAACTCAGACTTCTCCCTGAAGAGGGGCTGGAGGAATGTTACAGAGTTCCTTTCCCAGAGGACTTGGGAATTTCCAAAGAGTACCTGTCACCTTGGAGAGGTGGGGAAACAGTTGGGCTACAGCGACTCGAAGAGCACATGAAAAACCAGGTTAGTCTTCTTTCTGATATTTATTTATTTATTCATTCACCCATTCCGAGTATTTATACCCCGCTCTTCAGCCAAAATGCTCTCAGAGCGGCTTACAAATTGTTAATTAGAGATTTCCCTGCCCTTGGGCTTATGATCTCAAAACACAAGACACAAAGGAGAAGGGAATGGCAACGGGGAAGGGGAATAAGTCCAGCAGATCTTTTCTCCCTCTGAGACCTGGACCAAGGCAGATGGACTGGAGGGAGGGCTTCTTTTTCTGGCTAGGCCTGATGGAGCCTTCCTGTCCCTCTGAGACTGGATGATGGTGGATGAAGGAAGGGTCTCCATTTTCTGGCTAGGCCTGATGGAGCTGGCCTGCCCTTCTCTCTCTCTGAGGCCAGATGATGGTGGGTGTAGGGAGGACCTTCATCTTTTTCTGGCTAGGCCTGATGGAGCAACCCCATGAATTTCATAGGGTTTTCTTAGGCAAAGGATACTAGAGGTGATTTTTCCAGTCCCTTCCTTTGAAATATAGCCTACATTGCCTGAAATTCGTCGGCAGTTTCCCATCCAAGTACTAACAAGGTCTGATTTAGGCCTATGACTATCATCTTCAATTTTTTTCTCCTGTTTGCCTGATGAAGAAGCCAGTGTGACTTCGAAAGCTTGCAACATGCAATTGTGCATTTTGGTTGTTCCAATAAAGGTATCATTGTTTGGATGTTATCAGGTCTGATCCTGTTTAGCTTTCAAGATCAGATGAGATCTGATGACTTTGGGGTATTTAGGCCAGCTCTGAAAGACATGTAGCCCACTTCCCCCCCCCCCCGCCCCCATGATATCCAGATTAGCTTCCATCAAACATTAGAAAATGAATACAAATATAAAATAAAGTGATGTGATCTAAGACCTGCTGTCAGTGTACAATTAAGACATACCATCTCAGTTAGCAGAGTTATTATTCTATTTATATTACACAAAGCTTGTTATGATTCTGTAATTTTCTTTTAAGGGGTGGATAGCAAAATTTGCTAAGCCAAGAACTATCCCAAATTCTCTGCTTCCAAGTACTACAGGCTTGAGTCCCTATTTCAGCTTGGGTTGTTTATCAGTTCGGACGTTTTTTTATCGACTGTCAAAAATTTATGCTCAGGTAAGATTGCACACCGTTTTTATTTATTTATTTTAAACATTTTTACTTTATTGTTTGGCTAAAACAGGCTCCAAAAGTAACTTACAAAAAGTAAAAATCAGATGGTTCCTGCACTTCAGCTTACAATCTGGAGATCACAACACAAAAAAGGGAGAAGAAGGGGAAAAAAATCAAACTCACACAATAGTTTTTGATTGCAACTAATTCTTACAATAACCAACTAGAGTAAAATCAGTTCACAGAGGGGAGCCAAACATTGAAGGTCTCTAAGCAGAGCCGATAAAGTGACTCTGTATCTCTGCCCTCCTTTTGTTTCATCCTGATGGATGAAACACTTCAGCTGTGAGACAGAAAACACATTTTTTTTAGGGCCAGGGTGAGCTCATGTGGTCTCAAGCTGTTCCAGACTTTGCTTAACATTAGATCTTGAAACTGAATCCAGAAACATATGGATAACTAGTGCAACTGTTGTAACATTGATGTGATCAACTGCATAGTTCCCACAAACATTCTAGTGGCTAGATTTTGTGCCAAATGTTTCCCAGACTGTTTTTAAAGATGGCTCTAGTCCGGGGGGTGGGGGGCAGTGTGGACTGTAGGCAGCCCAGGCCTGTTTTTGTGTCTTCCTCCCCAGTGCCTCCCTGGGGGGAAATGCTCCAAAATGCATGTAGGGCATGTAGGATATTTTCACCATGTTCCCTGTCCCTACACCAATTTAAACCTAGAAATGCCTTTTTTTGAAACAGGAAGTTACTTTCAATCACTCGTTGTTTAAAAAAAGGCCTCTCTGGGGTCTACATTGGCTCAAGAATGCCCCAAAACATGGTGGAAATGCTCACATGTCCCCTAGAGGCCATTTGGGAGCAAATCATTATTTTATTTTTTTGTGGGTGCAAATACAATGGACGTTATCACACGGGGTCTAAAGCAGTCCCATCGCCGTCGCATCCCCGTCCCAATCCGCTTCCTTTTCCCCTGTGTTCACACGACGTCGCAGAGAAACCCCGCCCATCCCCGTCGCATCCCCGTCCCAATCCGCTTCCTTTCCCCGTGTCTTCACACGACGTCGCACCCATCCCCGTCGCATCCCCGTCCCCTTGCGGCATCACCCGGCATCATCCTCGTTCTTTAGAATGCCGGTTTCTTTGGGAATTACATTTTGCCGCGACCGGAATGATGCTGCTTTCTGTATGCCGGTAAGTTCTGGATTGAAAAGGAACCGCAATGGGACGGGGATGCGACGGGGATGGGACTGCTTTAGGCCCCGTGTGCTGACGTCCAATGGGAGGAGCACAGCTCTCCAAATTTCTAGGGGGCTAATGCAGCCCTCTCATCTTCCACAATTGCTCATCGTTGCTAGACTGAGAACTTGGCAGTAGTTTAGTGTTAATGTAGCTAGCCTATTTTTCCTTGAAAGAATCACAGCTAAGTCAGCTGCCGAGGCTTGCTTCTATTTCATGCTTCCACAATGCTAAAGGTAAAGGTAAAGGTATTTCCCATTGACAAGGTTATCAAATCGTGTCCGACCGTAGGGGGCAGTGCTCATCTCCATTACTACGCTAAAGAGCCAGCATTGTCAGAGACTACTCTGTGGTCATGTGGCCAGCATGATTGCACAGAACGCTGTTTACTTTCCCACCGAAGTAGTACCTATTTATCTACTTCGATTTGCATGCTTTCAAACTGCTAGGCTGGCAGAAGCTGGGACTAATAACGGGAGCTCATGTCACCATGCAGCACCGGGTCTTGAACTGCCAACCTGCCGATCTTGCAATCAACAGAGTCAGCATCTTAACCACTTGAGCCACTGCATCTCTAGATACATCCCACAATGCTACATCCAGGACAATACCCAAACATTGGTCTGATTCTGCAAGGGAAATTTAAAACTATGCAAAATTGGTTGTGGACCTCCATTAAGATCAGCAGTCTTCCCAGTCAACATCACTTCTGTTTTATTGTTACAATGATTTTATATACTGTCTCTATAGCTGTAGAGTGCTACAGCTCCATCCTGTGGAATCCTGGGATTTGTTTTACAACGTCTTTAGGTTTCTCTGCCAAAGAGAGGTGGTGCCTCACAAAACTATAAATCCCAGGATTCTGTAGGGTGGAGCCATTGCAGTTAAAGTGGTGTCAAACCACATTATTTCTACAGGGCAGATGCACTCTCTCCCTCCCTCCATATATGAGAAGTATTGTTTAGTATTTTTTTTAAAAAAAAATGTTTTGCTATATAATTCATCTGTATATCTTATGCATGAGGTTTTTACTTATTTACCCATTTGTTAGTTGTGTAAGTTTGGATTGAAGCATTTCAAGCTGTGGTTCAAGCTTCATGATAGGTTTAGAAACAATGTATTGTAAAATATCATACCTTTTTCAGTGCTTAAATTCAGCCCGTTTGTTAAGCATTGCATGTTCTTAACCTGATAATTGTTCCATTTGTATGTTTTCAATGGACTTTTATCTATATTACAGTCAAAGAACCATTCTTTGCCACCAGTATCTCTTCAAGGACAGCTGCTTTGGAGAGATTTTTTTTATACTGTGGCATCAACAACACCCAACTTTACAAGAATGGCTGGGAATCCCATCTGCCTTCAGATAGAATGGTACCAAGATGCAGAGAAACTCCACAGATGGAAAATGGTAAGACATTCGTACACAGAGATAAAGTATTTATCTCAGAACACTAACAGTCATTTTGTTGGCCTCTGGAATTTAACAGTTCAAAATAAACAAAGCAGTAATTTGTAAAATGTTGTTTTATTATATTATCCATCTGGTGGTTTTCCTAGATTGTCTCCAAGAGATATAGAAAATTCTTTATTGGGAAGTGGATAAGTCATTTTAAATAAATGTTGTAGTGAAATATACAAATTAATAGATAAAAATGGTTTGGTTTTTTGTTCTGTTTTTTGAAGACCAAAATGGATCAGTAACAGAAAATGTTTGATTTCCATATAAGAGCTTTCTAATAACAACCCACCTGTTTATTAGAATATTGCAGAACTTCAGCATTCTGTGTTGTAATCCTGGGTGAGCAATTTATAAGGCTTTTGATAAAAAGAAAGTTGTGGCTTTTCTTTGAATAAAGAGGACATTCTAAAAGGAGGAGAGAAGAATATTTGAGCTGAATTTTTAAAAACTTGGATCATTTGCATTTCTTAGGCACAGACAGGCTTTCCATGGATTGATGCCATTATGACCCAACTCCGTCAGGAGGGCTGGATACATCATCTTGCTCGTCATGCCGTGGCATGCTTCCTGACACGTGGAGACCTCTGGATCAGTTGGGAGGAAGGCATGAAGGTTTGCAATAATCTTTCTTCCTAGAATGCCATTTGAAAATTCCAGTAAAAAGAAAATTTCTAAAATGTTTGAAAGTAGTCCCAGTGCTTTTATATTACCTCTCACCCAGAAAATTGTGTGTGTGTGTGTGTGTGTGTGTGTGAAGGGGGGGGGGTAACCTTTTTCTTTTCTTTTCTTTTCTTTTCTTCTCTCTCTCTCTCTCTTTTTTGGTAAACATTGTTTTGGTAAGAAGAACCAACAAAAAAAAATTGAGATGAAAGGTTTAATAAAATTAATTACAGAAATTACCATAAATCTCGCTAAGGTACTAGACATATGCCACTTAAACATGTACCACTTAAGAACATAAGCATATAAGAAGAGCTTTGTCGGATCAAACAAAGGCATTCTAAGGCACTCTGTGCCACAATAACCAACTAGAGGCCCACAAATTGATGTACTCCCACAGAACTGCTGAACCCAGACTTTAAATAACTGGGCCTTTACAGACTGCCAGAAATAATGCAGCTTGAGACCACTTTAACTGCCCTGGCTCAGTGCTCGGGAATCATGGGAATTGTAGTTTATTGTGGCACCAGAGCTCTCTGACAGAGAAGGCTCAGTGTCGCAAAAAAGCCCATGATTAAAGTGGTCTCAAGCTGCATTATTTCTGGCAGTCTGTAAAATCCCTATGACATTAGATTAATATGACTTCTTCAGTATATTCGTTGTCTGTAATCTGACATGAAGGCCTCTTCTGGGTGTCACCCAGTGTG
The DNA here is from genome assembly GCA_026167975.1 of Phrynosoma blainvillii. Classification (NCBI taxonomy): domain Eukaryota; kingdom Metazoa; phylum Chordata; class Lepidosauria; order Squamata; family Phrynosomatidae; genus Phrynosoma; species Phrynosoma blainvillii. Next base: position 268,710,148 of record JANUYF010000004.1, read on the forward strand.
TTCAGCACTCCATTCCCATAGTGACTCCACTGGTGTTATGGAAAGCAAAAATCAAACAAAACAAAAACTTTTTGCCTACCCACTCTTTCCACAGCGTGCCTAATGTTATATACAATCAGACTAGGTGCTGGTTCATGACTGAATATGCCTTTAAACAAATAAACACCTCCATGCCCTCTCCACAAAAACCCCATAGTGCCATGGACAGTTCTTTCTAATAACTATTTTTATTTGTGCAAAGATTTAATATATATGAAGACATTCATATGCGCCAGGTTTAATTTTATTCCTCTCATTAATGCAAGGTATTTGAAGAGCTGCTCCTGGATGCAGATTATAGCATTAATGCAGGGAACTGGATGTGGCTATCAGCCAGTGCTTTCTTCCACCAGTACTCACGCATTTTCTGTCCTGTTCGCTTTGGCAAGCGCACAGATCCAGAAGGCCAGTATATTCGGTAAGTTCCTATGGTTGAATGATTCCATTAATTCAGTGCCTGTCACATTAAGGACTTAAGACACCACCTCATCCAGCTCCCATAATGGCCAACCAACCATATACCAGCAAATCCACAAGGAGGACATGAATGCAGTAGTGGTCTACTATTGTTGTCTTCCATCAGTTGGTATTCAGTGGTATGCCACCTCTAAACATGGAGCTTATATTTGGCCACTGTCTGCAGTACTAATTGATAGACAGTACTGTCCCCCATGAATTAGCCTAATCCTCACAATTAGCATATAACACCTACCCTTACCCCAAAAATGAACCAAAAATATAAAGTGGCCAGACATCATTTCCAGTTCCATCAGGCATACTGGTGCAGCACCTGCAGTGGATAATGGGCCTTGCCCCCTTCACAGTTGCATCCATGTTAGAGCAAACAATGTTACATCAAAGTGTGCACTTTATTTGTATTTGAACATATCATCTATTAGTTTTTGATTTGACTTTTTTTTATCTATGTCTAGATTTGGCTTAAAGGTGTGGAGTCTACTATGCTTAATGATGACCTACATAGATCATGTCTAATTTGTCTTCCATTTTATCTATGGGATGTATACTAATTACATTTTTCAGAAAATACCTCCCAGTGCTGAAGAATTTTCCTTCCAAATACATTTATGAACCTTGGACAGCACCAGAAGAAGCACAGATAGAGGCTGGCTGCATTATAGGTAATACTCAAAATAGAAGTTTGAGTAGGAGCAACAACTACTCAGTCGTGATGTCCTTGTTTATTTTATCTCTCCCAGTGACTTCAGATAGAAGTAAGTATAATTCCCCCATCCCCTTGTTCTCTCTTCTTGACTTTGCTGTTCACCCAGGGTGGCTGTTACAAGAGTATGAACAGAAATTCCCATTGCCCTGGCAAGAGAATGCCCTCTCACTACTTCATTTCCAATGACTACATTGTTAGAACTGAAGATTCTATGCTATGCAATTGCTGTGTTCCCCCATTCTCAGAAAAGCATTGGTACCAGCCACTTGTTACCCAATTAACTGTCCTCTGCTTCAGATAGCCACACTGGATGGTCTGCTTCCCTAGTATCAGAGCCTGTTGCTTACATTCCTTCAAGGGTTTGTCTGTGAGAAATTATACTTTCTTCCCATTAACTAATGACTTTAACAGTCTTTTACAGCCTGTACCTTATGTGCAGATCATATTTATATGGTACAGTCAGCCCTCCGTATCCTCAGATTTTTTTATCCACAGATTCAAGCATCCACAGATTGAAAATACTCAAAAAAATTATAAATTCCAAATACCAAACCTTGATTTTCCATTTTATATAAAGGACACCATTTTGCTATGCCATTATATTTAATAGGGCTTGAGCATCCACGGATTTTGTTATCCATGGCTGGTCCTGGAACCAAACCCCAGCGGATAATGAGGACCCACTGTATATGGGACCAGCAAATTATTTTTATTTGAATGTTTTCTGTATGTTAAGCTAGCCCTGCTGCCTAGTAGAGTACCCAGTGCCTTATTGATATTTAGCCATGAAATCAAGAAATTTCTACCAACTATATTTCTGAAAAAATTGGATTGAATAGTCACCATTTAAAAAAAAAATCTTGGTATCATTTTTTACTCTATTTTGTGTAAGGTAAAGATTATCCTTTTCCTATGGTGAACCACAAAGAAGTCAGTGATCATAACCTGCAGCTGATGAAACAAGTCAGAGAAGAACAGTATAAAACAGCTCAACTCACAAGAGGTGTGTCCACTGAGATAGATTGGATTGTCTTAGTATAATAGGAATTGTGGGTTTTTCAGAAACTCTTGGTAGTACTTTCTATAAAGTAGTAAAATAGTCATCCACTCTTCTAAGCCTTTTAACTAGAGCTGCATATATTTATTATTTTGAAACAAAAATTAGAATCCACACCAAAGTAATCCAAATTCTGTATCAAGAAAAGATGAATTCTGTATGTAGGTATATTTGTATATTTTGAATGATTCTGCTGCTGGCTCTGGGAAAGGGAGTTCTGAAGGACATTGTCTTCTTTGAACACCTTCAAATCTTACATAGTCCTAATTGTAGTTTCTGATATTTCATCAAAGGATTAGACACTGGGAAGTGTACAACAGTGTACATATTTTTTAAATATTTAGGCTTTTAAAAAAAATTCTGTTGTTGGTACCCAGCTGGTTTATAATCTACAATAGAAAAGACTGGGATGAGGGCTGGTATAGATTAGGAGCTGATAAATTGATACTAGGGAGAGGGGTACCAAATGGCAGTGAATTCCAAATGATTCAAGAGCTATTTTGCCACAGAAGTAGAAAGAAATACAGTTTTCCCTCCCCGTTCGCAGACTTCCCACTCGTGGTTTTGAGTTTCCGTGGACGGCAAGCCAGGAAGGACGAAATGGTGTGTGCGCCTGTAGTGCATGCGCATGAGTATGTGCAGGAGTGCACCGTCATTATAGTCAACGGGGCTCGAATATCCGCATTTTTTCTATTTCACAGGGGAGGGTTCAGGAACTGATCCCCCACGAACAAGGAGGGACGACTGTAATAGATTGTTATCCATCAGGTTCAGAGAAAATTCATGTAGGAAAAATAAATCAGTTCATATTTTTTAATGAAATTTAGAATGTGCCTGTTAGTGTTTCAGTTTTGTTTTTCAAGATGGAAAGTGCTTAGACAATGGAATGGTATGAAGAATTAATTCTCCTAGAACCTATCATTATTAATGGTTATGTATTTCTAGAAATGTTAAGGTGTGGATCCCATAACTAAATTTGCCAACCCACAGAAACTTGGGGCTTTTATTTTTCAAATAAAAATAAAACAATATTTCCTCATGAATTATTGTTATTATCATTATTATTATTATTTTCTTATATCCCGCCTTTCTCCTACTATAGGGACTCAAGGTGGCAAACAGCAGATTTAAAACAATACAATTTAAAAACAATACAACATTAAAATGTATAAATATAAAATTTAAAATGAAAACATTTTAAAAGTTAAAACAATTATAAGTTAAAATAGAATATGTTAAAAATACAAACCTTAAAATTTCATTAGGACAACATTCCCAGCCCTTATCAGTTTGCCAAGGCCTGCCAGCAAAAGAATGTATTTATCTGTCATTGGAAGGACAGCAGGGATGGATCCATCCTGGCCTCCTTAGGGAGGGAGTTCCAGAGCAGCCACTGAGAAGGCCTTCTCTCTTCTTCCCACCAAACGCACCTGAGAGTGTAGTGGGACAGAGAGAAGGGCCTTTCTCTGGTGGCGCAGTGGTTAAATGCCTGTACTGCAGCCACTCACTCATAAACCACAAAGTTGCAAGTTCAATACCAGCCAGGGCTGAGGTCGCTAAAATGAGTACCCAACTGTTGGGGGGCAATCAGCTCACAGTTGTAAACCGCTTAGACACCCCATAGCGTGGTATGAAGCGGTATATAAATGAAGCTGCTTTTGCTTTTGCTTTGCTTTCCCAATGATCTCAATACTCTGGGGGGCTCATACAGTCCTTTAAACAGCCTGGACCCAAGCCATATAGGGCTTTATAGATCAAAACCAGCACTTTGAATTGTGCCCGGAAACGAACTGGCAGCCAATGGAGCTGTTGCAAAAAGGAAGTTGTATGATTTCTGAAGCCAGCTCCACTTAACAGCCTGTCTGCAGCTCTTTGTGCCAGTTGAAGTTTCTTAGCACTTTTCAAAGCCAGACCCACATAGAGCATGTTACAGTAATGCAGATGGGATGTAACCAAGGCATGTACCACTGTGGCCATATTTGACTTCTCCAGGAACAGGCGCAGTTGGCGCACAAGTTTTAGCTGTGCAAAAGCACTCCTGGTCACCGCTGATACCTGGGCTTCCAGGCTCAGCACTGAATCCAGAAGGACCCCCAAACTACAAACCTGAGTTTTCAGGGGGGTGTTCACTCATCTAATACAAGTTGAATCCCTATTCCCAGATCTGTCTTTCGACTGACCAGGAGCACCTCTGTCTTGTCTGGATTAAGCTTCAATTTGTTTGTTTATCATGAAATATGATAAACAAATTTCTAAACAAAAAACAAAAATTTCCAAGTAAAATATGATAAACAAATTTGTTTATCATGAAATATGATAAACAGATTTCTAAATAGAGGGAGTGTTTTAAACTAGATTATGATATGAGATATGTAGGTAGAATGGGGAAAAGTCTGCAATTGAAAGAGGAAAAGGTTATAATATCCTATTAGGCATAACCAAGTCCTTGGATATGATTGAAGTATTGTTTGGATCACTACCAAAGTATTTTATTTGTAGTTACCTTTCTAGCACATGCATAACTAATCAGACACTGTTTCATTTGTGTAAGATTTTTAACCATTATATTTCTGACCAATAACACAACAATATGAGGACCTATTCAGCTCTTCCTGTGATTCTACTATGGTATTTTCCTCCTTTCTAGATGATGCTGATGATCCAATGGAAATGAGGCTGAAACGTGAACTTTTGGAAGAGAACACTCAAAAAGGAAAACATGCCAGGAGCAATGAAGAGTTTTAAATAGACTGAAGAAGTATAAATAGACTACTCCATTCTGTTTATGTTTACTTGGTAGTAAGTCTCACTTCATGCAGTGGGAAACATCTCCAAATATGTATTTGGAGAATTACAGACTGATGCATCCAGGGAGAAGTGATTTTTATTATACAGACAATAGACACTGCTTTAGATTTATCAAAATGGAAAGTGGTGATGTGCTGAACGCAACATTTAATTATTGCCCACATTGTGCACTTTAGCCCTTTTTCTGTTCTTGAATTTTCTCTGCAAAAATGTGTTTTCCTTAAAGCATCTAATTTTAAAATTATTCAGGGGATAACTTGATGTACATATGAAACATGCCATCTATAGTCTTCTGTGCTATTGCATCCTAGTTGCAGAATGTCCTGCCCTTGAAGGTCTGATTGGCATGAGCACTGGTTTCATTCTCGTACCAAGTTAAAACATGGCTTTTTATCACAGTCTTTGAGGTCTAGAGATCTTTTCCAAATATGTATAGTTATGTGGTTATTTTAAATTGTTTTAAATCATTAAAGTTGGGTCTTTTTATGTTTTAGGTTATTTAAATTGTTAAATTACTTCTTACTATTTTAAATTGTTTTATTTGTGCACTGCCCTGAGATTTTGTGAAACAGGTGAGATATAAATATTTTAATAAATAAAATGTATAGTGAATATTCTGTATTAATGTTCTCTTTGTTTGACAGGGACTCACTGTTTACAGCACCTCATTCTGATTTGTGGTCAGTCAAAAGTAACATATAATTTTATTTATAAATTTTGTTTCAAGAAGAAATGCAGGCTGTTTTTAATACCACACTTTCATAATACTTCATTCAACAGCTAAAAACAAATGTGAGCCATGGACATTTCTATCATTATGAAATCAATAGTAATTTTCTAGTGGATTTAGCGTTCAAACAACATATAATACAACTGTACAAAGAGGAAAAGAAATCTAAAAACTACAGGCATTGCCAATTCATTTTGCTACCCAATAAAAGTATATTAAGGAAATATTGAATATGGGAAAACTAGTATTGTAGGGGAGAATTATTCTAAGTGTGATGTGCAGCTTAAAAAATTGAGGCACAAAAATGGAAAAGGGTGAAAAAAATTACCAAGAAAACATTTTCAGTGCCTTTATTTTTACTTGGCGAGAACACAAGAGAACTATCGAGTATGAAAATGAGGGAAATATAGCCAACAGAAGGTCAATGCAGAGTTTTTAAAGCAACAATTATACAGTAGAGATTAAGGGCCTATACAGACTGCCAGAAATAATCTGGCTTGAGACCACTTTAACTGTCCTGACTCAGTGCTAAGGAGTCATGGGAACTGTAGTTTATTTTGGCACCAGAGCTCTCTGACAGAGAAGGCTCAATGTCTCAGAAAAAAACTACAATTCCCATGATTCCCTAGCAAGAGCTAGGACATTTAAAGTGGCCTCAAGATGGATTATTTCTGGCAGTCTGTATAGCCTGAGAAACCATATGAAGCTTTTATTTGTTGATGTTAGCAATATGAAACATATTGCTTTATAAAGCAAAATCCAAAAAACACATTGCAGTGATACCTTTATGAGGCCAATCAAAAGACACAAAATACATTATAGAAGCTTTCAAAACTCGCAGGCGTCTTCATCAGGCATGGGTATTAAAAGTCATTTCAGGAGAAGAAACATAATGAAGGAAGGTCACAGAGCTGCATCTTTCTTGAGATGTTAAAGCTGAGTTTAAGTTGGTAGTTGAGGGAGATTTGGTGCCGGTAAAGACTACACCATTGCTACCCATGAAACATTTGGGACACAAAAGCTAGGCAAAGCTCTAAACCTTTTTCTCCATTGTTGGAAACCCAAGGCAATGGGATCCAGCCCATATCTGTCCTAGACAGGAAATCCCTTTGTAGGCAGAACAGAGTGAACCCCTTGAAAAGTCTCTCTACTGAAACATCTGCAAACAAATATGTGTGATATAAAAGGTAAAACATGCCAATGATAGCTAATTTCAAATTATTTTAGCTTGGATGGAGAGGAAAACCTCAGAGTGAATCCCAGTCCATGTGCTCCCTCTAGTTCAGGATATCTAGGTATTATCTGAATTATTCTGGAATATTTTGAGAATTAATGCAGATCATTAACCTCACAGACTTGGAATACCTACTAAGGAAGATCAAAGAAGAAAGTGCAAAGGCAGGCTTAATGTTGAACATAAAGAAAACAAAAATAATGACCAGTGAGGACCTTCACAAGTTCAACCTAGACAATGAAGAAATAGAAATAGTAAAAGAATTCACATTCCTGGGATCAAACATTGATAGAAATGGGGACTGCAGTTAGGAAATCAGAAGAAGATTAAGAATGGGGAGGGTGGCTATGAAAGAACTACAAAAGATTTTAAAATTCAAAGATATAATACAACTCAGCACAAAAGCTAGAATCATACAAGCCACTGTATTCCCTATTACCATGAATGGATGTGAGAGCTGGACAGTTAAGAAAGATGATAGGAAGAAAATCAATGCATTTGAGATAATGTGGTGCTGGAGAAGAGTGCTGAGGATCCCATGGACAGCCAAAAGGACAAAGAAATGGGTCCTAGAGCAGATCAAGCCAGAAACTTCCTTGGAAACCAAGATGACCAAACTGAGGCTGTCGTACTTCGGACACATCATAGAAAGGGAGGACTCATTGGGAAAGACAATGACGCTGGGAAAGGTGGAGGGAAGTAGGAGGAGAGGAAGGCCACATGCCAGATGGAGGGACTCTATTAAGGAGGTCACGCATATTGCAGGAATTAAGCAGAGCAGTGGAAGACAGAGGGTCTTGGAGATGTCTCATCCATAGGGCCACCATGAGTCGAGATCGACTCAAGGGCAGTTAACAACAACAAAAATGTAGACCAGTCAAGCCATAAATCTACATTTCAGCAACAGGGCCAGAACAAAAAAAGATGATTTTTTCAAAACAGGGCATGGGGGGGAAAGACTTATTAATCTTCTGAGTGTGTGTGCATGCACGTGTAGCATTATATTATTCAATCTTGCCTAATTTTGGAGGAGGAGGAGGGTCAGACCATGTCAATGCTTGAATGGAAGGACATCAAGAATCTCCAGGTAGGATAGGAAAGAATCCTGGCTGAGACCACATAGAGCTGCTGCCAGTCAGCATTGAGAATATTTTGCTAGATGCAGGGGCATCACTACAGGGTGTCTGGGGTTCAGGCTGCACCAGGTGACACCCTAAGATGAGGTGACACCACTGCTCCCTAAACATCTGCCTTTGGGCAGAAATGATCTGTGGAGTTTGCCTGTGTCCCTTTAAAATGCTGAAGAGATGGTGTAAGTAGGGCAAGGTCCAGTGGGAGGAGAAAGGAGAGGCCCGAGGTTTTTTTTAAATTAATTTTTTGAAAATTATTATTTTAAAATTTTGAAACACATTATATCTTTCCAAATTTTCAGTTTAACCACATGAAACTATGCACATGTAAATACATTAAAATTGTGTGTATGGTACTGTAATTTAATTGTATAATTTTAATTTTGATAGTGTCGCAAATATTGGCATTACATTCAGTGATATATATATATATATATATAGAGAGAGAGAGAGAGAGAGAGAGAGAGAGAGAGAGAAATTGTGATTTAGGAGTAACACTAGTACCAAAAAACATTACTTAGGATTCTGTATGGTGTGGGATGGGAGGAGGTCAATAGGGGGTTTCATCATGAGTTACTGTACTGGGTGAAACCAACCCTAGTGATACCATTGCCATCCTCTGAGGTTGAGAGAATGTAATTTGCCCAGGATCACCCAGTGGGTTTCATGGCTGAGTGGGGACTTGAACCCGGTTCTCCAGAGTCATAGTCTATGTTCATAGTCACTAGAACATTAGACTATGAACATAGTTCAATGTTCAAACCACTACACCATGCTGGCTCTCAATGTCCCCATACAGAGGCTCAGTTTAACTGCCAAAGAGCCAGGCTTTTATCAGAATAAAGCAATATGCCTCCGAAAGAATCAGGGATCCTTTTGCCTGGCAGGTACCCAATACTGCAAGAAGCCCCTGCTGCCATTTACTAAATGAGGATAGGAGGGAGAAGGCAATTCAGATGGTGGAGAAGTTGATCTTGGCAAGGTGGAGAAGAAATGGGAGTTTACTCACAGGTGGAGTGCAACTTCCTTTTCCTTTCTTTGGAAGCCCAGAGCAGCCACAAATTAATTTTCTGAATTGCCTCCTCCCTCTTTCTCCTCGCCACCAGAAAACAAGAACAGTGTCTCCCAGGGTTTGACAAATGCCATAGGGGTGTTCTGAGTAGAACGCAAAAGCCTAGACAATAGCTCCCTGCATCCTATCCAAAAAGAGACACATGATGTGGTGGTTTCAGTGTTGAACTACAATTCTGGAGATCATTCGCGTGTGGAAACCCACTGGATGACCTTTGGCGAGTCACATACTCTCAGTCCCAGAAAACCTCACGATAGGTTCACCTTAGGGTTGCCATATGTTGGAAATGACTTGAAGGCACACAACAACAACAACAACATCACTAATAGGATGCTGCCCAGTGTCAGCTTTCTTATCCAGTCATACAACTGTGGTCCAAAAATACATTGCAGAAATAATCCAGTTTGAGACCACTTTAACTGTCCTGGCTCAGTGCTAGGGAATCCTAGGAACTGTAGTATATTGTGGCACCAGACCTCTCTGACAGAGAAGGATAAATGTCTCACAAAACTACAGTTCCCAGGGCAGTTAAAGCAGTCTGGATTATTTTTGCAGTGTATTTTGGACCTGTGTTCACTCAGTGTATGAAGGTGAACCCACTGAAATTTACTATTGTAGTTGTCTTAATGTACACATATAGGGACAAATGTTTATTACATGCCAATGGGACAAATATGGGATAGTATTAAAGTTTAGTGTGCTATTTTGCTGTATCTGAAACGTAAAACAGAGATGTACCTAGGATTATCTGTAGCCATTGTAAAATTCTCTCTTTTCCCCAGAAGTAAACCTTTTCACAAATGCTGTTTACAAAGTTAAAACTGAATATATTGAAGGTGCTGAAAATGAACCATTTTAGGAAAGATGTATGTGCACATGGTTGGATTTAAGCATGTTATTAAAGCTCATAGTTTTCTTTTCCTAGCAAGGATGAGTTCATGATGGTGTCTGGAGAAATCAAAACTGATACAGCAGTCTGGGGAAAGAGACAAAGTGGAGTCATATCCTTCAGGACCCTGGACAGATCATAGAAAAGATGCCTCTTGCAACCAAAGCAGGGTGCAGAATGAACCTTTACATCTTCCTTCAGCTAGCTAGCTTCCTCCTTCTAGGCTTTGCCCCCCACTGACAGGGAACCCTGGTGGCACTGTGTTTAAATGCCAGGACTGCAGCCATAACACTGTGAGTTCGATCCCAGAGGCTCCAAGATTGACTCAGCCTTCCATCCTTCCATAGGTCAGCTTGTTGGGTGTAATTGGCTTACACATTGTAAACCAAGAGTGCTGAGTTCACTATGAAGCAGTATAGAAATGTAAATGTTAATGATGCTGCTAAAAAACAGGTCTCTAGAGTGGCAGCCTTCTTGCTAGCAGAAAACTAGCAGTCTATTATGTCTATGTTCTCATAGGGCACACATTGCCTGTCCTTGTACACAGACTCAGTGATATGTGAGACCCTTGGGAGCAAGGACAAATAGTCAGTGGACATCTGCTCAGGAACTACAATCCCTGGGACTCAAATTCTGAGGTTTCAAAATTTGAATATTCCTTAGTTCCTAGTTTTAGGCTCAGGTGTCAGGATCCAAATTTTGCAGTGTGTTGTGCTCTTGTTGTTGCTAAAATGCTTGTGCACAACACAACAGTAAAAGGCCAACTAAGCAGAACAACCCTATGTATGTCTAGTCAGAGGTAATATGCTGGTCTGGAACCTGTCTCCACTGAGTATGATTCCAGTGGCCCTTTCCATCAGTCAGTTTTCAAATCATTGCTTGAAATCTGATTTGTGCCAGTGAGGCTCACTAAAGGCTAGCTCAATCAGCATTGGGGAAATGTTTGGGGTAGGAAAAGTGTTGTGCTGCTTTCAACACTATATAGCAAGGACATCAACTCTAGTGAGGGCATGAGCTGTGGAAGAGCCACTTCTATCCTACTTCTTTTGGTCCTTTGCTGCCTACAGAGTCCAGTGGTGGGTGCACTATCCTGGCTCACAATATAAGATGCTGGTGGGGGGATTGCTTCTTTCTCTTGCATGAGAACAGTCTGTTCTACATTAATCATGGTTATGATTAAGGGGCATCACATCTGAGAGAAGACTAGAACTTGCAATTAGATGTTAGATATTTTGAGTATATTTGCAATTAGGTATATAGAATGGTTCACTGGTTTGGTTGGAGATTGCTGTGTTTCAGTTTTATACATTGCATATTTTACTTTTTTACAGTCAGTTTTAAGCTAGATATTTTCTGAGGGATGCAGTGGGGATGCAGTGGCTCAAGTGGTTAAGATGCTGACTCAATTCGAGGCCCGGGTGCTGCATGATGGGTGAGCTCCTGTCACAAGTCCCACCTTCTGCCAACCTAGCAGTTTGAAAGCGTGCAAACGCAAGTAGATAAATAGGTATCACTTCGGTGGGAAGGTAAACAGCATTTTTTGCAATCATGCTGGCCACATGATCACAGAGTAGTCTCTGACAACACTGGCTCTTCAGCTTACTAACAGAGATAAGCACCGCCCCCTACTGTCGGACACAACTTGACAACCTTGTCAACAGGGAATGCCTTTACCTTTACGATGCAAGGTCGTAGGCTTTCATGGCCGGCATCCATAGTTTTTTGTGGGTTTTTCAGGCTGTGTGGCCATGTTCTAGAAGGGTTTCTTTCTGATGTTTTGCCAGCATCTGTGGCTGGCATCTTCAGAGAATGTTGGAATGGAAGAGAGTGGGTGTGTGTATATATTCCCATGTAAGCTGTGTATTGTTCTGTTGTTGATGGCAGGGCCTCAGGGTGGGAGGATATGCAAAAGAGGATTAGTGTCTGCTAATTGGTGATCATTGTCTGCTGGGAAAGCCCCTGACCCTCAGTGGTTTCCCATTTGCATTTGCTGAGTGCTGATTTTCCTATTTTGCAGGACTGGTAGCCAAACTTTGTTTACTTTAAGGGTTTCTTCTTTCCTGTTGAAGTTGTCCAAGTGTTTGTGGATTTCGATGGCTTTCCTGTGCATTCTGACCTGATAGTTGTTGGCATGGTCCAGAATTTCAGTGTTTTCAAACAGCATTTTATGCCCTGGATGGTTTATAATGTGTTCTGCTACTGCTGATTTTTCTGGCTGGCCCAGTCTTCAGTGTCTCTCATGTTCCTTGATTCATGTCTGGACACTGCATTTGGTGGTCTGCAGCTGCATGGTATGTGGTAAACTCCTGCAGCTGTAAGAGGGTCTCTCTTGTCCGTCGCTGAGCACAGCATTTATTGGATTTTCTTGGTCAGTTTGTTAACCATTTGGAGGTTGTGTTTCCTCACCACTTTCCCTATTCTGTCTGTGATTCCTTTGATGTATGGTAAAAATACCTTCCCTTTGGGTGGTTGCTCGTCTTCATTCCTCTGGGTTTTTCTGGGTCTGGAAGCCCTTCTGATATCTGAGCTAGAGTAACTATTTGCCTGTAGATCCTGGTCTAGGTGCTTCAATTCCTCTTCCAAGAAGTGGGGTTCACCTTTACCTTTACCTTTTTATTTTCTGAGTAGACATGCCTAATGACATTGTGTTTGACAGCATCCTACGGCCAGGACAGGGAAGGAGGAGGAGGAGGCTCTCCAGGCCAGTTTCTAAAAGAGAAGAGAAAGAGAAAGAGGTTTCTGCCAGGAAAGAAAGCTTTCCAGGCCAATTCCTGCTAGGAGAGAGGAAGAAAACAGTTTCCAGGCAGCCATCTTGAGAGGGTAAGTTTTTAAGTTCTTTTTAAAAACTCCTGGGGGAAGTGTGACTGTGACTCAGCGGGTGGGGCTTTGTTAAGAGCATTTGCAAATCAATAGGGGGTGGGCTAGGCAGTTAGCTCTTTACAACTGCTCCCAGAGGTCAGTTTCAGGTCAGTTTCGGCCAGGACAGGGAAGGAGGAGGAGGAGGCTCTCCAGGCCAGTTTCTAAAAGAGAAGAGAAAGAGAAAGAGGTTTCTGCCAGGAAAGAAAGCTTTCCAGGCCAATTCCTGCTAGGAGAGAGGAAGAAAACAGTTTCCAGGCAGCCATCTTGAGAGGGTAAGTTTTTAAGTTCTTTTTAAAAACTCCTGGGGGAAGTGTGACTGTGACTCAGCGGGTGGGGCTTTGTTAAGAGCATTTGCAAATCAATAGGGGGTGGGCTAGGCAGTTAGCTCTTTACAACTGCTCCCAGAGGCTCTAGGAAAGAAGCTGAAAGAAAGAGAATTTTATAACCACTACCAATTGTAGAAAACTTTTGGTCATCTGCAGACTTTAACATTGGTTTTAGCAAGAGATTTTCTTTGAGGAGGAAAGCCATAGTCCTTTTTAATACTTAGTATGGATACTGAAGGAACTGCTGCCGTCACCTGCAATACCTGTGGTATGTTTGTCTTCCTACCTACAGAGGTCGGGAACTACACATGCTCCAAGTGCAAGTTGGTAGCTCTCTTGGAGGAGAAAGTACAGCAGCTGGAGGCGCGGGTAGCTACACTTCAGAATATTAGGGAGCAAGAGGCTTTCCTAGACAGAACGGAACGAACGGTCTTGGACAGGGACCACACAGTGGAAGTTGCTGGGGAAGAGAACGTCACACCACATACACAGGAGGTAGACAGCTGGAGGAATGTCACACGTAGAAGTAGGGAGACCAGAGATCGTTCTGGGAGCTTGCAGCTACAGAATCGTTTTCAAGCTCTTTCCCTTACCAAGGAGGATGAGGAAGAGCAGCATGAACAGACTTCAGGGAAAGAGCTGGGAGTACCACCACAGGGAACAGTCGCTGTTAAGCCTCGTAGGAGACGTGTGGTCGTGGTGGGGGACTCCTTGCTGAGAGGGACAGAAGCAGTGATTTGTGGGCCTGACAAGATGTCTCGGGAGGTGTGTTGTCTCCCTGGGGCAAAGATCCGAGATGTGACAGAGAGGCTGAGAAGACTGGTCAGGCCTACCGACCAATACCCCTTCCTTTTGGTTCACGTGGGAACGAACGACACAGCAAGACACAGCCTTCAAAACATCAAAAGGGATTACGAGGCTCTAGGAAAGAAGCTGAAAGAAATGGAGGCACAGATTGTCATCTCGTCTCTACTGCCAGTTGAAGGGCACGGTCCAGGAAGAGAGAGGAAGATAGCAGATGTCAACAATTGGCTCCGCAGATGGTGTCGTCGAGAACGATTTGGATTCTTGGATCATGGGCTGCGGTTCCATGAGGGTGGACTCCTGGCAAGGGATGGGCTGCATCTCACACCAGTTGGAAGAAACGTTTTTGCCAACAGTCTGAAGAATTTGATCAGGAGGGCTTTAAACTGAGTTATGTGGGGAAGGGAGACAGCACCCTGGAAGACAAAAGGACTGGAAAAAATAGTCAAACTGTCATAGAGGAAACAAAGCAAACAGTAGAGGGACCCAACAGTGGGAGGCAAAAAAACGTGCTAAGGCAGCAAGTAAAGGAGACATATGGTCTTAGATGTCTCTACACTAATGCACAGAGCATGGGAAATAAGCAAGATGAACTTGAACTCCTAGCGCAAGAAAGCAAATATGATATAATAGGCATCACTGAAACCTGGTGGGATGAGTCTCATGATTGGAATGTAAAAATACAGGGGTATAACCTCTTCAAGAGAAACAGGCCAAACAGGAGAGGAGGAGGAATAGCATTATATGTCAGGGATATTTACACCAGTGAAGAAATCCAGGACAACAATCCTGGAAGCCAGGTGGAGAGCATTTGGATAAAAATTAAAGGGGAAAGAAACAACAGGGATGTTATTGTGGGAGTCTACTACAGACCCCCGACTCAGGCAGAAGAACTGGATGATGCCTTTCTAGAACAGATGACCACACACTCAGAAAGGAGAAATATAGTAGTGATGGGTGACTTCAACTATCCGGATATTTGCTGGAAGTCAAACTCGGCAAAATCCTTGAGGTCTAGCAAATTCCTCACTTGCCTCGAAGACAATTTCATTGTTCAAAAGGTGGAAGAGGCAACGAGGGAGTCAGCTATTTTGGATCTGATCCTAACTAACAGGGAAGACCTAGTTAATGGGGTGCAAGTGGTTGGATCCTTAGGCGGGAGTGATCATGTCCTCCTGGAGTTTATTATACAGTGGAAAGGAGAAGCCAGGCATAGTCAGACACGCATTCTAGACTTTAGGAAAGCTGATTTTACTAAACTTAGAGAAATACTGAGGGTGATCCCATGGACAGGAATACTAAAAGAGAAGGGAGTTCAAGACGGATGGGAGTTTCTCAAAAGGGAGATACTGAAGGCACAATTTCAAACCGTGCCAATGAGGAGGAAGAATGGGAGGTGTCTCAAGAAACCAGGATGGATGACTAAGGAACTTGCAACTGAACTATGTTTTAAACGGAACATGTATAAGAAATGGAAAAATGGGGAAATCACCAAAGAGGAATTCAAACAAATAGCTAGCACGTGTAGGGTTAAAGTCAGAAAAGCTAAAGCGCAGAATGAAATCAGGCTTGCTGGAGCGGTTAAGAACAATAAAAAGGGCTTTTGGGGGTATGTCAGTAGCAAAAGGAAAAAGAAGGAAATGGTAGGGCCACTGTGTGGAGAAGATGGCAAAAAGTTAACAGGGGACAGAGAAAAGGCAGAATTACTCAACACCTTCTTTGCTTCAGTCTTCTCAGAAAAGGCAAAGGGTGCTCAACTTGAGGATAATGGAGCAGAGGACAGAATAGGAGAATTTCATCACAGAATAAGTAAAGAGATAGTACAGAAACATCTGGTTAATCTAGATGAATATAAGTCTCCAGGACCAGATGAATTACATCCAAGGGTATTAAAAGAACTGGCAAATGTAATATCAGAACCATTGGCAATAATCTTTGAGAATTCCTGGAAAACAGGAGAGGTCCCAGCGGACTGGAGGAGGGCAAATGTTGTCCCCATCTTCAAAAAGGGGAAAAAAGAGGATCCCAACAATTATCGTCCAGTTAGTCTGACATCAATACCCGGAAAGATTCTGGAGCAGATCATTAAACAGAGAGTCTGTGAACATCTGGAAGATAATTTCATAATCACAAAAAGTCAACATGGGTTTCAGAGAAACAGGTCATGCCAGACAAATCTGATCTCTTTTTTTGATAAAATTACCAGCTTGGTAGATGAAGGGAATGCTGTGGATATAGTATATCTTGATTTCAGTAAGGCCTTTGACAAAGTTCCCCATGACATTCTTGCAAGCAAGTTGGTAAAATGTGGGCTAGACAAAGTAACTGTTACATGGATTTGTAATTGGTTATCTGGTCGAACACAAAGGGTGCTCAACAATGGCTCCTTTTCAACCTGGAAAGAAGTGACCAGTGGGGTGCCACAGGGCTCTGTCCTGGGCCCAGTGCTATTCAATATCTTTATTAATGACTTGGATGACGGTATTGGGGGCATAGTTATCAAATTTGCAGATGACACCAAATTAGGAGGAGTAGCTAATACCCCAGAGGACAGGATCAAAATTCAAAATGACTTGAACAGACTAGAAAGTTGGGCCAAAGCTAACAAAATGAAATTCAACACAGAGAAATGTAAGGTACTGCACTTAGGGCGGAAAAACGAAAAGTACAGATATACGATGGGGGACACTTGGCTGAATGAGACTACCTGTGAAAGGGATCTAGGAATCCAGGTGGACCACAAGTTGAACATGAGGCAACAGTGCGATGCAGCAGCTAAAAAGGCCAATGCAATTTTAGGCTGCATCAGTAGAAGTATAGTGTCTAGATCAAGAGAAGTAATAGTGCCACTCTATTCTGCTTTGGTCCGGCCTCACCTGGAATACTGTGTCCAGTTCTGGGCACCACAATTCAAAAAGGATGTGGAGAAACTGGAGCGTGTCCAAAGGAGGGCAACTAAAATGGTGAAGGGTCTGGAAAGCAAGCCCTATGAGGAACGACTTAGGGAGCTGGGGATGTTTAGCCTGGAGAAGAGAAGGCTGAGAGGTGATATGATAGCCGTGTTTAAATATTTGAAGGGATGTCATATCGAGGAGGGAACAAGCTTGTTTTCTGCTGCTCCAGAGACTAGGACCCGAAACAATGGATGCAAGCTGCAAGAAAAGAGATTCCACCTCAACATTAGGAGGAACTTCCTGACAGTAAGGGCGGTTCGACAGTGGAACACACTCCCTCGGAGAGTAGTGGAGTCTCCTTCCTTGGAGGTCTTTAAGCAGAGGCTGGATGGCCATCTGTCGGGGATGCTTTGATTGGGAGTTCCTGCATGGCAGGGGGTTGGACTGGATGGCCCTTGTGGTCTCTTCCAACTCTATGATTCTATGATTCTATGATTCTATGATTCTACGAAGACTTATTTGGAAACTGGATGCACTTGGTGGCCTGTACTTCCAAGGAAACTTTCACAAGATCACACGTGTTACTGTGAATCACTGGGAGTTATCTTCATATACTATTAATGGTGTCATTCTTTGAATCAGATATTGTTAACCTGTTATGTGTGTTTATTTGAACTGCTGGTATAGTTTAAATGAGCTACTAATTAACTGTTGAATTGTCAGCACTATAGCTATTGGAGTTCATTATGTGTGCTATTACCCTATTCAAAATTTTATAATTTTGATATGAACCACTTTGAGCACAATGTATTTGCTAGAAATGTGACATAAACATAGTATGCAAAGAGATCTTGCAGCACCTTAAAGACTAACTGAATGACGGAAGTTGGTAGCATGAGCTTTCATAGACTTAAGCCTACTTTCTCAGATATGATAAACCCAGGGACAGGCAAAATTCAAGGATCACTGTTCTGAGGTCCATCAGGTTCTGAGGACCTCAGAATGGTCTTTGAACAAGAAGATTACAAAGGAAGATAGGAAAGAGAAATAGCAAAATTGGAATATATAAACAAACTGCAGTCCATCAGCAGTGGGTTGAACAGAGACAATGGTTTCCTGGCACACTGCATGCATTGTAACACTGGATAACCCCCACCCCCAGTCTCATGGGAGTTCTCTTGGCCAGTTCACCACATCTTCTTTTTGGGCTCCCATACTACATCTAAATACTCATTCATCTGGTTAGCTACTAACTCTGGCTTTAGACAACATCCATGCAATCCCCCAACAACCATCGATCATAGTTAAAACTGAACTTGTCACCTCATCTCCACACTCACAAAATTTTGCATTCTTACAGACAGTCTCACACACAGCCTGCGTATATAAGTCTATCCCTGAACTTTCCACTCCACCACATGCCTCTGAAGAAGTAGGCTCAAGTCTATGAAAGCTCATGCTATCACCTTCTGTCTTTCAGTTAGTCTCAAAGGTGCTGTAAGATCCCTTTGCATACTGATTTTTACACAGCTATGTCTTTGAATTCTATAAACATAGTATGATTATACTGATTAGAAGAGTTGGCTGCCATGTATAAAATGTGACTTGTCACTTTTTCTTGTAAACAAGTATTTTAACTGTCAATATATACACATGATCATAATTGTCACAAAACATCATCCCTTTTCTCTAGAAATTTCAATTTTAAAATATTTTTAATCTTTCAAATATGTAAAATATATGCAATCATTTTTTGAGATTACCTCTTCTTTGTTGTGTTTCATGTATTCCAGTGGAGTGTGAATGACATAAGTCTCACCTTTAGTCCAATTTGGAACCCACCTCTTCATGGTGTATTGCATGTTTGTCTGTAGCACTGCAACTGGTATGACCCTTTCCCACTCAAATGAGGCTGCAACCCAGTACTGAGATATAACCAAGCCAGCTAAAGATGAATGACACAAACAATGCTAAGACATGCAGGGCTCACTAATATTTTACTGCATCAGCCAAAGAGTAGAGGTTCCTCCTTCCTCCTACTCTCTATTCCACACATAGAAATTAACTTGGTTTGGTGGTTGAAATCTGCTTCAACACTGACAATGGCAGAGTGTCCTTCAGTGCATCTGGTAACAGCAAGTTAGGAGATGCTGTATGGGCTGTATATTGAGCTCTGCTCTCCAGGAGTGGAATGGCTAGTTGTGTCCCAGCATCTGCTGCCTGAGGTGAATGCCTCATCCTGCCTATTGGAACGGCAGGGCCGTCTGTGACAGGCAGAAACAGCCCCTTATTCCTCCTTGGACTGGCTTTCAATCTCACATTAATAAAAAGCCCTGCCTCTGTCCTTTCCTTAGCATTGTTTCCTATCTATCAAGCAGACCCCACTTCTGTGTAAGAGATTTAAAAACCCCAGTGCTTACTCCTGTGCCCAAACAGGTTGGTTTGGTAGCATGCTTCTGAATAATATACCACACTAGCAGTCTTAGTGATTATATGAAAACAAATGGTAACTTTTAGTGTAGTAACAAATATGTCTTAATCACATTCCAACTCAATACTCCTTTAGTTATATCCAGTGTCAGCTCACTAGCTGATTATATAACTAACAGATCCGCTTCAGATACTACTTCCTCCGAGTCTGTTATCACACCACAACACACAACTCCAGCCCCTCCCTTCTGAAGGTGTTGGCTCAGAGCTCATTGAGGTCCCTCTGTGCTAACACTCCTCCCTCTTTAAACTGACAGGGCTTTCCCCTCTCCTTTTTCTGAGTTCTTACTCCTCCCATACAATTCCAGACAGTTGGATGCTTCATCTGCCCAGTCACTCATGTCAAGTTTTATAGAATTAGAGTTGGAAGTGACCACAGGGGCCACTGAGTCCAACTCCAATGTGCCATGCAGGAACACACAATCAAGGCACCCCTAACAGATGGCCATGCAACCTCTGTTTAAAGACCTCCAAAGAAGGAGACTCCACCACTCTCTGAGGGAGTGTGTTCCACTGTCAAACAGCTCTTACTCTCAGGAAATTCTTCCTAATGTTGAGGTGGAATCTCTTTTCCTGTAGCTTGCATCCATTGTTCCAGGTCCTGTTCTCTGGAGCAGCAGAAAACAAGCTTGCTCAACCCTCAATATGACATCCCTTCATATCACCTCTTAACTGTCTCTTCTCCAGTCTAAACCCACCCCGCTCCCTGTCTCTCCTCATAGGGCATGGTTTCCAGACCCTTCACCATTTTGGCCACCCTTCCCTGGACATGCTCCAGCTTGTCAAAATCTTTTTTTAATTAATTGTGGTGCAGTATTCCAAGTACATGTTTTGTTGCAACCTGCTAGGCAGATATTCCAAGAGGTCTCTGTCACACTGTCCCTGGCTTAAAACATGATCTGACAGAGATTTCATGCGCCCTTGAACATCTGGGGCCACAGTATGCATGTAAGGATATAGAAAGGGGGGAAATAGTTCTTCTTTCTTTTCACAATGACATGGGGCTATTTGAAATTAGCATCTCCACATCCACATCTCCTTGTAAGAAAAAGAGTGGTTGTTCATTTAGATCTCGTAAAAAGCACAGCCCCACTCCCAAAAGGGCCATACTTTGAATTTCATTCTTCAGATGAAACATGGTAGGTCTGGAAAAGCTAAGGAGAAGTGCTATTAATTCATTGTATTGGAGCAAACTATTTTGATAAAAATACTGATGGAAGTCAGAGTTACTGGTAGAATAATACAAATTATTTTTGAGACTCTATATTATGTATTCGCCATTCAGAACTACGGTAAGTAGCTGAGGCAAAAGCAGTAGATTCACTATATTTCTCCACTTCTTGTTATCTTCTGGTTATAGTTGATTCCCAATACTACTACGAAACTTCAGTCCTGCTTTTAAATACATTCCTTGATGCCTGAAATGAAATCTGTGCAAGTTTAATGACTACTAACATCTCTGGATAATGTGAAAATCATATCATCCATCCTCAAGATGTTTGAAGTTTTAGACATCAGTCTGAATATTGCATTTTCAGTAATGCAAGTTTACATCTGCAAAGAATGTACCATCCCACAAGAAGAAGAGAATACAAACCTGAGTATTAAGTTCCAGAAGAAATATAACTCCTTTTCCTTGGGCAAACTAAATTCAAATACCACTTCATGCTTTTCCTCTCCATCCTCCCAATCTGTTATTACTCCCTCCCCTATCACCAGTTTTTAAGAGTGTAAGCCTGAAGGCTGGGACTTTTTGATTTTTGCAAGCCACTCTAGGAGCCCCTTTATTATTTTTACCAGTAAGAAATTATTCCAATAAATATACAAGGGAGTATTGTAAAGTGTTAATTATCACCTTTAAAAATTTTTGACAGAAAGTTTGTTTTGATTTGTAGTTGTTAGCTTATCTCTGTGTAGTCACCATCCAGATTTACACATTTTCCCCAGTGTTTCTTGACCCTCTGAATACCTGATATTGTAGAAATCTGCAGAGTGCACCTTGAGAGAGGGTATCGTAAAGTAATAATTATCACCCAGAAATTATTATGGTATATTTATGAAATTTTGTTAGTGTCATAATTGGTCCCTAAATGCATGATGTTGAGAAAATCACCTCATTGTGTCCTTTATTTTTGTGACAGGTTGTGCCAGAATTGACTAAAGTGCAAAATTCCCATAAGGTGCAATCTGCAGTCTTCTACAATAACGATATTCGGAGGGTCAAGAAACACTGGAAAAAATGTGTAAACCTGGATGGTGACTACATACGGATATGTTAACAACTACAAATCAAAGCAAACTTTCTCTCAAATCATTTTAAAGGTGATAATTAAAACTTTATGATACCCCCTTATAGATAATAAATAAAGGACATTTGTGGTATTTAGATATGAATATTTGTTTTGTTGTTAACTGCCCTTGAGTCAATCTTGACCCATGGTGACCCTATGGATAAGACATCTCCAAGGCCATCTGTTCTCCACTGCTCTGCTTAATTCTTGCAACCCCTTAATACCTGTGACCTCTTTAATAGAGTCTATCCATCTGGCATGTGGCCTTCCTCTCTACTTCCCTCCACCTTTCCTAACATGGTTGTCTTTTCCAATGATTCATGCCTTCTCATGTGTCCGAAGAATGACAGCCTCAGTTTGGTCATCTTAGCTTCTAGGGATATTTCTGGCTTGGTCTGCTCTAGGATCCACTTGTTTGTCCTTTTGACTGTCCATGGGATCCTCAGCACTCTTCTCCAGCACCACATTATCTCAAATGCATTGATTTTCGCCCTATCATCTTTCTTAACTGTCCAGTTCTCATATCCATATATGGTAATAGGGAATAGAGTGGCTTGTATGATTCTAACTTTTGTGCTGAGTTGTATATCTTTGCATTTTAGGATCTTTTGTAGTTCTTTCATAGCCACCCTTCCCATTCTTAATCTTCTTCTGATTTCCTGGCTGCAGTCCCCATTTCTATCAATGTTTGATCCCAGGTATGAGAATTCTTTTACTATTTCTATTTCTTTTTTGTCTAGGTTGAACTTGTGAAGGTCCTCGGTGGTCGTTATTTTTGTTTTCTTTATGTTCAACAATAGGCCTACTTTTGCACTTTCTTCTTTGATCTTTCTTAGTAGCTGTTCCAGGTCTGTGATCTTTTCTGCTTGTACTATGGTGTCGCTTGCATATCTTATTGCCACCTTCCCCATTCTTGATCTTCTTCTGATTTCCTGACTGCAGTCCCCATTTCTATCAATGTTGGATCCCAGGTATGGGAATTACTTTTTCTATTTCTTCATAATCTAGGTTGAACTTGTGAAGGTCCTCGGTGGTCATTATTTTTGTTTTCAACATTAAGCCTGCCTTTGCATATATATGAATATATATATTCATATGACTATTGTATATATATATATATATATATGCCATATTTTCTACTGAAATGTTCACACTTTGTTCTTTCAGTGTTTGATTGCTCTGCAGAGGGGCGGGATATAAAATTATTATTGTTGTTGTTGTGTGTATAAAATTGTTGCTTTATATAAACTGAAATTTGTCTCCTTTCCAAAGTTATCAGGATTTCCATTCAGTTAATTCCTCAACCTTAATTGAAGGGGGGGGGGGAAACCAAAATCTGGAAACAAAGATGTTTAAGAGAAAGTGACTGAGGATTTCCTGACAATACAAGAAAAATTTAATTTACGGACATCCGACAGTCATTCCCTCCAAACCGGAAGTCTCGCCGATAACCCGGAAGTACATACTGCGACTTCCCGGAAGCTACCCTTGACCCGCTTGAACCGGAAGGTAACATACTAGAACCCACTTATTAAAAAAAAAATCAGCCACACTACGAAGCGACCGAGTCCTTGTCGGAAGTAGATGGACAGGAAGAGGCTTCTTATTGGTGCCCAGGAATTGGCGTCACAGAGAAGTCTCGCCAGGACCGGAAGTACGTCAAGAGCTTCGCCTCGAGCCAATGGGGGCGAAGGGGAGTTGTTGCCATCTTGGAGCCAAGTAGGGCGCTACTGGGGGTTCGGCCCTCAGCGCTTCCCGGTCAAGATGTCCAAAATGGCGCCGGGGGCAGTGCTGGCTGCGGACGGAAAAGGAGAAGCGGAGAAGGGGCCTAGGAAGGCCGCCTCCTCCACCCCGCCCTGGTAAGTCCTGGGGCTCCCTTCCCTTCCCTTCTCCCCTGGAGGGCCTCCGGGGTGATGCTTCGACAGCCTGGAAGAGAAGGAAGCGCCGCCGGGACGTCATTGCCTGTCTGGCCTCGCCCTGGCGCCTTCGCCTTTGCCGCCTTCGCCTCCGCCGCCGCTCCTCAGCCGCTCCCTCGCAGGCCCTCTAGCGGCAGCCGCCTGGTCTCCGCCACAAACGAATGGCAGGACGTGCCCGTAGAGAATCATGGGAGAGTACTTGTTGATAAAGAATACAGAGGCCGGGTTGCTAAAAACACCAAAAAAGGAAAAAAGAAAGGAATCCATGAATGATTCTCTGTGGGCACGTATCCTCCTATTATCCTCTATGAGCAAATATTCGGTTATTCTCTATGGGCAAGTATTCCCCAATGATCCTCTATGGGCAAGTATCCTCCTATTATCCTCTATGGGCAAATATTATATTATTCTCTATGGGCAAGCATTCCCTAATGATCCCCTATGGGCAGGTATTCCCCTATTCTCTATGGGCAAGTATCCTCCTATTATCCTCTATGGGCAAATATTATATTATTCTCTATGGGCAAGCATTCCCTAATGATCCTCTATGGGCAAGTATCCTCCTATTATCCTCTATGGGCAAATATTATATTATTCTCTATGGGCAAGCATTCCCCAATGATCCTCTATGGACATGTATTCTATTCTCTATGGGCAAGTATTTTCCAAAGATCCTCTATGGGCAAGTATCTTCCTATTATCCGCTATGAGCAAATATTATATTATTCTCTATGGGCAAGCATTCCCTAATGATCCCCTATGGGCAGGTATTCCCCTATTCTCTATGGGCAAGTATCCTCCTATTATCCTCTATGGGCAAATATTATATTATTCTCTATGGGCAAGCATTCCCTAATGATCCTCTATGGGCAAGTATCCTCCTATTATCCTCTATGGGCAAATATTATATTATTCTCTATGGGCAAGCATTCCCCAATGATCCTCTATGGACATGTATTCTATTCTCTATGGGCAAGTATTTTCCAAAGATCCTCTATGGGCAAGTATCTTCCTATTATCCGCTATGAGCAAATATTATATTATTCTCTATGGGCAAGCATTCCCTAATGATCCCCTATGGGCAGGTATTCCCCTATTCTCTATGGGCAAGTATCCTCCTATTATCCTCTATGGGCAAATATTATATTATTCTCTATGGGCAAGCATTCCCTAATGATCCTCTATGGGCAAGTATCCTCCTATTATCCTCTATGGGCAATTATTATATTATTCTCTATGGGCAAGCATTCCCCAATGATCCTCTATGGACAAGTATTCTATTCTCTATGGGCAAGTATTTTCCAAAGATCCTCTATGGGCAAGTATCTTCCTATTATCCTCTATGAGCAAATATTATATTATTCTCTATGGGCAAGCATTCCCTAATGATCCCCTATGGGCAGGTATTCCCCTATTCTCTATGGGCAAGTATCCTCCTATTATCCTCTATGGGCAAATATTATATTATTCTCTATGGGCAAGCATTCCCTAATGATCCTCTATGGGCAAGTATCCTCCTATTATCCTCTATGGGCAAATATTATATTATTCTCTATGGGCAAGCATTCCCCAATGATCCTCTATGGACAAGTATTCTATTCTCTATGGGCAAGTATTTTCCAAAGATCCTCTATGGGCAAGTATCTTCCTATTATCCTCTATGAGCAAATATTATATTATTCTCTATGGGCAAGCATTCCCTAATGATCCCCTATGGGCAGGTATTCCCCTATTCTCTATGGGCAAGTATCCTCCTATTATCCTCTATGGGCAAATATTATATTATTCTCTATGGGCAAGCATTCCCTAATGATCCTCTATGGGCAAGTATCCTCCTATTATCCTCTATGGGCAAATATTATATTATTCTCTATGGGCAAGCATTCCCCAATGATCCTCTATGGACAAGTATTCTATTCTCTATGGGCAAGTATTTTCCAAAGATCCTCTATGGGCAAGTATCTTCCTATTATCCTCTATGGGCAAATATTATATTATTCTCTATGGGCAAGCATTCCCCAATGATCCTCTATGGGCAAGTATCCTCCTATTATCCTCTATGGGCAAATATTATATTATTCTCTATGGGCAAGCATTCCCCAATGATCCTCTATGGACAAGTATTCTATTCTCTATGGGCAAGTATTTTCCAAAGATCCTCTATGGGCAAGTATCTTCCTATTATCCTCTATGAGCAAATATTATATTATTCTCTATGGGCAAGCATTTCCTAATGATCCCCTATGGGCAGGTATTCCCCTATTCGCTATGGGCAAGTATCCTCCTATTATCCTCTATGGGCAAATATTATATTATTCTCTATGTGCAAGCATTCCCCAATTATCCTCTATGGGCAAGTATCATCCTATTATCCTCTATGGGCAAATATTCTATTATTCTCTATGGGCAAGTATTCCCCATTGATCCTCTATGGCAGGGGTAGGCAACCTTTCCCCTTTAAGGGCCGAGGGACTTCAGCTCCCAGAATCCCAGGAGCTATTGGCCAATATGGGACTATTGGCCAACATGGCTGAGGCTTCTGGGAGCTGAAGTCCCTCGGCCCTTAAAGGGGAAAGGTTGCCTACCCCTGCTCTATGGGAAAGTACAGTCGTCCCTTCCACATTTACAGCTTTGAATTTTCCGGATTTGATTATTCATGGATTTTATTAATATGTTCTCTAGGAATATCTAGGTCCTCCAGTGAACTCTATGGTCAACTTTAACCAAAAGTCTGACTGAAGGACACTAGACATTTGTAGCCCCTCCAGTACAATTTTATGGTCAATATCTGGCAGATGTTGACCCCAGAGTTGCACTGGAGGACCGAGAGTTTCCTGGAGAGGTGTTCTCTCAGGTAAAAACATAGTGTTTTTCTTATTTGCGTTTTTTACACACTTAACAGGAGTCCTGTGCCCCTAATCCCAGCAAATGTGGAGGGTTCATTGTATTCTCCTATTATTCTCTATGGACAAGTATTTTCCAATGTATGGACAAGTATCCTCCTATTATCCTCTATGGGCAAATATTCTCTATGGGCAAGTATTCCCCAATGATCCTATATGGTTAAGTATTCTCCTCCATTGACCTCCTCCTCCCATTTCACACCATACAGAATCCTTAGTCATGCACCCATGTTTCTCGTCAATCATAATTCCCATATATACCACCGAATGTCATGTTAATAGTTGTGACATAAAACAATTAGCAGAATTAAAAATTACAGTTGCCCCTCTGTTTTCGCAGGGATTCGTTCTGAATCCCCCCACGAAAACAGAAAACCGTAAATATTCAAGCCTCATAGGCTTGAATGGGGGGCATGCCCCATTACCCTCCTCCATTTGCTGCCCGCGAACAGGTGAGGGACGTGGACTTCAAGTCTGTGAAAAAGGAGGGGAAACTGCACAAATTACTATAGCATATGCACAGCCTAAATGTATTCACATATACATAGTGAAGATTTGGTTAAAATGTGATGTTTTTAAAGAAAAAAACTAAAGATTTTTTTAAAAATTATTTTTTTAAAAAAATTAAAATTTTGAAATTTTAAAATTTAAATTTGAAAAATTCGGAGGCCTCTCCTTTCTCCTCTTGCTGAGCTTCACCCCACTCCCGCCATCTCTTAAAGCATATTAAAGGGAAGCAGATGAATGCCACCACCCTTTTCTTACCAAAGGTAGGTATTTGAAGAGAAGTGGTCCCCCCCCCATGTGTCACCTGGTGCAGTTCACACACCTCACACCTCCCTAGTAACGTCACTGATTCACAGATTGTATTAATATGTTCTCTCTAGGAATCTCTAGGTCCTCCAGCGCAACTCTGTGGTCAACTTTAACCAAAAGTTGCACCAAAGAACCTAGAGATTCCTAGAGAGAACACTTCACTAGGCATTTGTAGCTCCTCCAGCACAATTCTGTGGTCAGTGTCTGGCAGATGTTGACCATAGAGTTGAGTTGGAGGACCTAGAGATTCCTAGAGAGGTGTTCTCTCAGATAAAAACATAGTGTTTTTGCCATTTGCGGTTTTCTCACATTCACGGGGAGCCCATACTTGCCCAGAGGGAAACCTTAAGGAGTGCTTGCCTTTAGAGAAACATTAGAGTAGTGATTCTGGAGTGTGTCCAGAGGATGACAACCAAAATGTTGAAGGGTCTGGAAACCATGCCTTATGAGGAGAGACTTAAGGAGCTGGGTATGTTTAGTCTGGAGAAGAGACGGTTAAGAGTAGAAATGATAGCCCTGTTTAAGTATTTGAAGGGTTGTCATATTGAAGATGGGACAAGCATGTTTTCTGCAGCTCCAGAGAATAAATAGGACATAAAGCAATGGATGCAAGCCACAGGAAAAGAGATTCCAACTCAACTTTAGGAAGAACTTCTTGACAGTAAGCTGTTCAACAGTGGAACACATTCTCTCAGAGAGTGGTGGAGTCTCCTTCTCTGGAGGTCTTTAAACTGAGGCTGGATGGCCATCTGTTGGGGGTATTTTGATTGAGAGTTCCTGCATGGCAGAATGCATTTGGACTGGACGGCCCTTGGGGTCTCTTCCAACTCTAGGATTCTTTGATTGTATGGAAAACAGTACTTGCTCATAGAGAAACCTTGGAGAATGCTTTCCCATAGAGAAACATTACAACAGAGATTCCCAATCTCTGGCCTTCCAGGTGCTTTGGATTTCAGCTCCCAGAATGCCAGGCTATTGGCCAAAATGAATGAGGCTTCTGGGAACTGAAGCCCAAAACATTTGGAGTACCAGAGTTTGGGAATCACTGCATTAGAGAATGCTTGCACATAGAGAAACCTTAGAGAATGCTTATTTGTTTAGTATCATTAACTGCCCTCAAGTCGATTCCAATTCATGGGGACCCTGTGGATGAGATATCTCCAAGACTCCTGTTCTCCACTGCTCTGCTTATTTCCTGCACACCCATACCTGTGTCCTCTTTAATAGAGTCCACCAGTCTAACATGCAGCCTTCCTCTCTTTCTGCTTCCCTCCACCTTTCCTTGCGTTATTGTCTTTTTCTAATGAGTCCTCCCTTCTCATGATGTGTCCGAAGTACGACAGCCACAGTTTGGTCATCTTGGCTTCCAGGGTGGTTTCTGGCTTGATCTGTTCTAGGACCCATTTGTTTGTCTTTTTTGGCTGTCCATGGAATCCTCAGCACTCTTCTCCAGCACCACATTATCTCAAATGCATTGATTTTCCTCCTATCTTCTTTCTTGACTGTCCAGCTCTCACATCCATACATGGTAATAGGGAATACAATGGCTTGTATGATTCTAACTTTTGTGCTGAGTTGTATATCTTTGCATTTTAGGATCTTTTGTAGTTCTTTCATAGCCACCCTTCCCATTCTTAATCTTCTTCTAATTTCCTGGCTGCAGTCCCCATTTCTATCAATGTTTGATCCCAGGTATGAGAATTCTTTTACTATTTCTATTTCTTTTTTTGTCTAGGTTGAACTTGTGAAGGTCCTCGGTGGTCGTTATTTTTGTTTTCTTTATGTTCAACAATAGGCCTACTTTTGCACTTTCTTCTTTGATCTTTCTTAGTAGCTGTTCCAGGTCTGTAATCTTTTCTGCTTGTACTATGGTGGTGTTTGCATATCTTATATTGGTGCTATTCCTTCCTCCTATTTTCACTCCTCCTTCTGTGTCCAGGCCTGCTTTTCTTGCAATATGATCTGCATATAAGCTAAATGGATAGGGTGATAAGATGCAGCCTTGTCTGACCCCTTTGCCAATTGGGATCCATTCTGTTTCTCCGTGTTCTGTTCTGGCAGTAGCTTCTTGTCCTGAGTACAGATTCCTCATCAGGACTATTAGATGTGTTGCCACTTCCATGTCTTTAAGGGTGTTCCATAGCCTTTCATGATCTATGCAGTCAAAGGCTTTGCTATAATCTATAAAGCACATGTTGATTTTCATTAGCCCTCCTATGTTTGCAATGTGGTTCCTAATGCCTCTTCCTTTCCTGAACCCTGCATAAACCTCTGGAATTTCTCTCTTCATGTATGGTTGGAGTCTATGTGTTGGGCATGATCTTGCTTGCATGAGAGATTAGTGATATGGTCCTATAGCTGCTGCAGTCTTTTGTGTCTCCTTTTTTGTAGATGGGAGTGTATATTGATCGTTTCCAATCTGTTGGCCATCGTTTTGTTTTCCATATTTGTTGACATATGTTGTTTAGCACTAGAGTTGATTCTGTCAATATAGATTGCAGCAGTTTGATTAAAATACTCCCTTTTTAGAATTTAGGGTATAGGCTCTTCATTCCATATGTCCTCCATTTTCTCATCTCTTTCATAAAACTCTTCTGTGTATTGCATCCAACATCTTTTTATTCCTTCCTGGTCATTAATTATGTTATTTTTATTATCATAGAGCATCCCAGTTCTTGGCTTGCCCATAGGGAATCCTTGGAGAATGCTTGCTCATAGGAAAATCTTGGAGAATGCTTGCCCATAGGGAAACCTTGGAGAATACTTGCCCTTTGGGATGGCAAAAACGGGATGGGATTATGTCATATTCTGTGTTCATGAAAAAAGGAAGACAATAACAAAAGGTTTTTTTACATGAATATATTGGCTAACAGTATGTAGAGAGATCTTGTAGCACCTTTAAGACTAACTGAAAGAAAGAAATTGGCAGCATGAGCTTTTGTAGACTTCAGTCTACTTCAATTATTCTTCAGTGACAGAACTCATACAAAAAATTAGGTAGATGTAGAAGGGGTATATATTTCACTGCAGTTGGACCATGAATATTTCTTCGATAAAGTAATCTTACACAGCAAATTTTGATCTTTCAGCACCTTATCATAAAAGTTCTAACACATATTCCTGTTGATTTATTTCCCCCAAGTACTATGAGTGGATTTTCCACTTTGATTTCTAAAATTATGGGTTCATCTTCAAATGGTTCTTTCTTGGATGAATCTGGCATCCTTTCATCTGTTTTATATAGTTCTTCACTGCATTGTTTCCATAGTCTTTTCATCTCTTCTTGATGATGCAATGTCTTCCTCTGCTGGTTGTGTAGCTTCCCCGCTCTTGGTTTAAATTTCCCGTTGATTTCTCAGATCTTTTGGAAGAGATCTTTTGTTACGTCTTTTTTGTTATCACCTTCTGTTTCTCTGCATTGATGGTTATAGTACTTCTCTTGGTCCCTGAATATAAGTCTTTGAAACAGACATATTCAGGTTTCTAATCCTATTTTTGTTTACTTGTGTTTCTTGTCTGTTCTTAACTTCTTGAAGAGTTTACTTGATGAGTTTCATGTTTCATACATTGAGGCTTTTTTTTTTACAGTGTCTTTTTACTTTCTTCCCTCACAATGTCCCTGGCTTTGGTTCAGAGTTTTTCTGGCTCCCAGTCTTTATATAGTTCTCTGAGAATAAGTCCTATTAAGCTGAGTGTGACTTACTCCTGATTAGAGAAGAGAGAGATACTGAAGCCCTACTCACTAACAGTAGAGGGAGAGACACAAAGCCCCCATCGTCCTCCTTTTTAATTAAAGTTAATTCATTTGTCTTTAGAGCCACACAAGTTATGGTGCTTTATAAATGGCATCAGAGCTATTGGAAGTAGAGGAATATGAGAGTAAAAATTAAACAGAATAGCTGAAGATTTTCACCAGTATTTGAAGAAATGTCCTAATTTGTCAGACAATGAGGGTGTGTTTTCACTCTCCCTCCAACACTGCAGTTTTTGGCTAACCAAAGTAATTTTACTTAAAACTGTAATAGCCAAAGTTAAGAGTCTTTTTTCTAAATCCAGTTATTGAGTAACTTGACCACATATTTAATTCTGCAATTTAGGAAAAAATCTCTGTTGAAATAGGGTTAGGACAGGTTGCATACCTGTAACTGTAGTTCTTTGAGCAGTCATCTGTGAAATAACACAAATAGGTTATCCTGTGCCTGTGCAGGGCACTGTTTGTAACCTTCTAGAATCTTGTACAAGCATTTGATTGTGGCCCCACCTACTTGCAACAACTCTATATAAGGGCTTCCCGCCAAAACCTCTAGTTCCATGAATTCCAATGCAGCAATCCATAGGGCCAGCAGGACAAGATGAGGGGAGGATGGGTGAGTTCACAGATAGTCACTCAAAGAGCTACAGTTACAGGTATGCAACCTGTCCTCCTTCGTGGTTTCTGTGACTCATACAAATGAGAGACTAGCATGCTACACACAAGAAGGAGGTAGGAATGTCACTGCAAACAAGTGAAAAGTTTATTAAACATTGAGTTAAATAGAAAACATGAAACAAGAAATATGAGCATAATGCCTCCCACCCATTCAAACCAATGATGGTGTAGAAGCAGTTTCAAGGAATGGAACTATTCTGAAACATGAAAACATAGTACAGAAGTCAAACTGCATAGGTACATTGAAAGCAAGCTGGAATGCAGTACAGCTCTCACAAAAGTAGTTTAGCCTGAGACCTCAAGTCCAGTTTGCAGAGAGATGTGAGGGTCATGGGCTGTGACCAAGTAGCCTTGTGATAAATGTCCTCGAACAGCACACTAACCAAGAAGGCTGAAGACATGGCTATGGCCTGCATGGAATGGGCTCAAATTCAAGCTGGAGGGTCTTTTTGAGCCAGTTCATATGCTAGATGGAGGTCAATATCACCTACATTGCAAAGTGCTGCAATGAGACAGAAAATTTTTTCTTCATCAATGAGTAGCACACAAAGAGTCTTTGTGAGGTCCAAAAAGACACAGTCCTGTCGACTTAAAATGCCAGAGCCCTCTATGCATCAAAACAGTGCCAAAGTCATTCAAAGTCCAAAACAGGATTTGGCAAGAAGGCAGAAAGTGAAATGTCCTGGTTGATATGGAAGGCCAACACCACTTTCAGCAAGAAAGCAATATCAGGCCTGAGGACAGCTTGATCAGGATGGAAACAGATGTATAGATGATCCACCCAGAGAGTGCAGAACTCGCCAGCCTCTCTGGCTGTCATGATCACAATCAGGAAAGTGGTCTTCCAGGACAGCAACTGGAAGTCGCAGGTACCCATGGGTTTGAAGAGCTTCTTGCAGAGTTGTCTCTAGATGAGCTCCAGACTCCACCTTAGTGTTGGGCACAGGACTGGGAGATGGAGATTATTCTAGTCCTTTAGGAACCTGTTTATCAGTGGACCAAAGAAGCAGGAAGATTTTTTTTTGCATTTAGAAATTCACAAAAATCATTTCAAGCTAACTCCAAATCAAGGACAACAGCATGAGCAGAAAGTCCAGCATGTGCTTGGTGTTAGCCTCCAAAGGAGGAACCCCAGGAAGGTCCAAAAAAGTTGTGAACTTTTATCTACTTGTAGGCATATGAATGCCTGGTGGAAGGACGATGGGCAGCAGCAAAGATGGCCCAGAGAGGTTAAGGTGTGATGTCTCACACCATGAGGTTGCGGGTGTAGAGGTCAGAGTGCCTGACCTAGTCTCAGTACAGCGTGAGGAGATCTGGTCTGCATGGAAATCAAATGTAGATGTCCTGCGTCCCTTGAGCGTTCGGCTTCTGAACACGAAACAGACCTACCCATCAGACCCCCCTTTGTGAATTCAGAAAATGACACAGACCTACCACAGCTGTGACTTCCTCAAGTTCAGTCTGACAGCCACCTGAGTGTTCCACAGGAGGAAGTGATAGGGGAGATAACTTCAAATCCTCAGGAAAGACTTTGGTATCTTGCACAAACTCAGTCCCTTCTCCCCAGTTGATGTGAGAGGCTGCGTGTACACAGCTGGGAAACGCCCTCTCAAAGTACAGTATGCAGAATGGGTGGGGCTGTATCAGTGGACTTTATAAGTCAAGGGCCTTTCCCTCTTTTAGTTGCTGGAAACAAACTTGGTTTCTCTATCAGCCTGCATCTAGTGTGAGATCTGACTGTGATTTATGATCCTGGATTGCTTCTTGTCTTTATTATCTTGCTATTTAAGAACTTTGCTTGGATGTATGGCTTCTGGCTCTGGATTGTTTGTCATTGAATACTGCTTGTTCCTTCCGCTACTGAACTGTGAGTACTCAGAATTTTGTTACAGTGTGACAGCAGGACAGTAGAGCCCTCAGGAGAAATGAAGGAGACAGATGAATCATAACTGCTAGGACCATAAGGGCCTGATAAGGATGCAGTCAGCCTTGTCTTCATGAAGTTTGGCAGCCACCCATGTGAGAAGTGGGGGGCAGGGGGAGACATACAAAGGAATGCCTCCCTAATTAAATAGGTAATCAGTTCCAGGATATTGATATGAAGGGTCTTCTCTCTTTACCAAAGCCCTTGTGTGAAGAACTTGTCAAAGTGAGCCACCCAACCCATCACTGATAGGTCTGTTGTGATGAGAGCTTAGGGTTGTGGGGGTGGGGAATGACATACCGCTCTGGACGTTGGAAGATGTCAGCCACCAGCAGAGTATCACTGGATCATTCTTGGGATCTGAAGTGGTCAGCCACTTCAGAAAGACTTGACTATTTTTTTTTATTTATTTCATTTCTATGCACCTTTCTCCTAGAAAGGGACCCATGGCGGGTCACAGATAAAATGGAATAAAAAATACAAATGTTTAAAAAGTGGGACCCACTCTGAAGTGGGTCAAAGCTGACAATGAACCATGATCGCAGGGGCATCATCCAGATTCTGGTATGGCATGTGACTAATGTGGTAGACTCCATGTAACCCAGGGTCACCTAAACCTATGGGGCCTTCAGCTGTCTGTACCAAAAACATCTAAAAGAGGGATTGATGAAATGCTGTCTGCACCTTCAAATCTAGGACTGCCCTGATGAGTCTTATCTGTTCAGTAGGGACCAAGAGAAATTTCTCTCAGTTCAGAAGGAGAACAAGGAGCTGGGAAAGATCAGAATGGTATCTATGTCTGCCAGGGGCTGTCTTTTGGAGGGAGCTACCACAAGCCAATTGTCTGTAAGGATACAAGATGACACCTTGTTGCTGCAGAAAAGCTGCCACCACTGCCATGATGTTTGAGGGGAGCTGAGCTGAGGCTGAAGTGTAGGGCCCAGAATTGGTACATTTTCTTTCCTGTTGTGAAGGAACTTTTTTCTATGTTTTTAATTGTACTGTTCTTTTAATATTGTGAGCCACTCTGGGAAAAGAGTGGGATACAAATAAACAAACAAATAATACAACCTCCAATAGAATGGCTGAATAAAAATATAAAAGTAGGCATCCTTTAAGTCTAAGCTAACCAGTCACTCTTGCATCAGTGGAGGTGAGAGTCACCATTCTGAAGCTATGCGGGCAGATCTAGTGGTTGATGCCTTGGAAGTCCAGGATAGGCCAGCAGAGGAAGAGCATGGCACTGCCAAGATTGCAGTGGGCTGCAGGATATCTTCTAGATTGTGTTGTATCTATATCGGGGTACCTGGATTTCGAGTTCATCTGGACCAGTGGATTGAAGATGTATTAATTAACATTTGGCCTCATCTTTTGTGTGTGCTTTAACTTTGTGTCTCTTTTGATGTTGAAGAGCCTCCCATCAACAAAAGCTAAATCCTCAATCAATAACTGTGGCTGCTCAGAGAGACCTGAAGATTCGAGCCACAAATGCCTGTGGAGGGGCACAGCACCAGCCATTGCTTTGCCAGTGAAGTCAGCTATATGCCAGGAGGTCATTATTTGCTAGCCAGCCTCATGGTGAGCTTCAGACTGAATGAGTGATGATATTCTTCTCTCTTCATCCCCCATCTTGTTGGTGGTGGTAGTTAGTTTTTCCCCACAACAACTGATGGTATGCACCCATGCAGGCTTGGAGATCTTGCACAGCAGGGCAGATGAGAATTTTCTACCTACTGAGTTTAATTTCTTCCTTTCCTTATTGGCTAGCATCAAGTGGAATCTTTGAGACACCTGAGACAGAGCAGCAGCCACGATGATCAAGTTTGGTTTTGGGTGTTACCTTGGCCAGGGGGTAACAGAATCCAAAACCTAAAGAGGATCTTGATCTTACTAGACAGAGCTGGAATAGAGGAGGGAGTCGCTTATGGCTTCCAGATGACTTGGGCCAGATAGGGCTGCATAAGTAATGCTTGTGTGTGAACACAGTGGAACACTGGGTCATCAATGTGAGATTGTAGTTGGGCCATAGAGAGATTTAGTCACTTTGTCATCCTCATCACTTGACTGACAAAGACTTTAACATCATTTGTAGGTAAAAATGGATTCAGACCCCCAAATGCAAGTGGAGGAGACTTTGATAGAGGGACGGTGACTAATTGCTATTCAGACCCATAGCTGAAGTGGAAGGTTGCAGTAACTGTGCTGGGACAGCGGACTCCATCTGATTGGAGGCAGTGGTTGTCGATGGTTGAGCTGCCTTAGTGGCCTGCTTAGAGCCCTCCTGTACTGGTAGTGATCTGGCCAATAGAGGCTCTTGTTGTGTTGCTGAGGATCTCTGTTGTAAGACATGTCCCTTGGGCTGAACATCCTGGCCAGCAGAAGTAACAGTTGAAGTGTGTTCATGAAATCTGTACCAAGATATCTGTGAGCCATTCAATAGTGGTGCCTCGCCTTGTTCTCATAGTGTATGCATAGTTCCTACAATAATGAATATCATAGGCCGAAGAGTTGCTGTACATGGAGTGGAAGGATTCAGATGAAATTGACCTGGTGCGTCAAGTGCCATGATACCTACAATGCTTGTGGGACTGATGGTCTCAATGTTGAGAGCATCTATACTGATGGTGCCCCCTGGAGCGGGATCTGGGAACTTGAGCAGTTCTCTGAACTCAAGTGTGATCTTGATGCTGATCTTGAGTGGCAATGATAGTAGGAGAACTACTGCAAATGCTTTCAAGATGGAAATGGTATGGCCAGCAGAGGCATGAACGCTGGTGGAGACCTTGCAGAAAATTCTTGTCTGGAAGGATGAGACTGTGACTGTCACAACTGATGAGAATTCCCAAGGTTTCGTCTTCAGAAAAATTCTTATAGGAGTGGTGATGAGAGACAAACACTGTCACCTCTTCAATTAAGGAGACCAGAGAGGTTTGAGATTGTGTGACCCAAGGTTCCTCTTGAAAAGGTCTTGGACTTGAGGAGTGATTTCAGTTCAAATAATAATTGGCTGGTCCTTAAAGATGCTCTTTATCTTTAGAATGCTTCTTTTTCTTATGCTTTGGCTTTGCCATTGACTGTAGTTTGACTTGTAGGGGTGTGCCCAGTGTGGAGGGGGGATGTACACACACCATTTGGGTATTGGAACTTGCGCATGCAGCTTTAGGAACAGCAGAGATGGAATTAGAAAGTGACTGTTTTGCTTCATGTCAAGTGAAGGAACTGACTGGCGATACTGAAGTGGACTTCAGGTGTTTTTCTGCAGCTTCTGCATCGACATGATGTTGATGGTTGAGAAGACATATATGCAGTTTCCATCCCAGAAGAGCTGTATGGCCATGAAGTTGGTGTCAGAGGCCTGAGAGCCTTCTCATAAAGGAATGCTTTCAGTTATGCTTGAGGCATAAAAATAGTCCAGTTGATGCAAGCAGCAGCCACATGAATCTTGCCTAAACAACTCAGACACTTCAAATGACCATCCCATCTGGGAATTTTGACACCACAAGAGACACGTGTTTTGAATGACATGAGCAAAAAAATAAACATCTGAGGGTGGGCATGGCTTCGGCCACCAAACACTAGGTGATCCAAAGAATCCAAAGATCCTGGCAAAGCCAGGGTAGAAGCAGCCAGTGATCAAAAGTGAAAGTAGCTCAAGAGTGTGGTTTCTTAAGCTGCTGCTGCAGCAGCAGACAAAAAGAAAATAGTGGTTTTGGCAGGAAGCCTCTCATAGGGTTACTAGAGGTGGGCGAGGCTACAACTAAAATGCTTTTTTGAGATTCTAGAAGGTTCTGAATGATGCCCTGTACAGGCACAGGATATCCCATTTGTGTGAGCAACAGAGATCACGAAGAACACTGGTTTTGCCCTAAAATCAAGCAAGATGGTTGTTGACTGATAAGAACTTGGTGTGAGATTCAGAGTGGACAGCTGTTAATATCATGGCCTAAAACCAGTTGTTACTCTAGGTGCATAAATTATTACTAAGTTACAATGGAGTTACTCTAGTGGAAGTAGCAGTTGGATTTAGGCCAAAATAATCACAATACATGAGATGCTGTTACTTACATTGCATTTTTCTTTTAAGTTTTGCAGGTCGTGTATACCAAATAGTCCCAACAACTGGGCTAGATGGAAAAAACCTCCTGAAGTTACTTCCGGTTTCTAAACCTATAAGAAATTTTGTACCCTTGCATCAGTCTCCAGTTATATCCAATAATACAAAAGGAAATGTCTCAGTGGCTAGCCATAGTAATCTGAAGGATCTGTTTGTAAATACTACTATATCTCCATTTATTAGAAGCCCTGAGCTTAAAAAAGGTACACCTGGAAAATTAATTCTACCAAAGCTGTTGAGTCAAGTGCAAAAGGTGGATGCCTCTGTTACAAGAGAAGATCCAGCTACACCTATAATTTCTAGAACTATGAAAAAGAATCCAACCATTCTAACAATTACTAGCATTCAGAGTCGTTCTCAGTCAGCTGATAGATCAGCTTTGCAAAATGATGCTACCCCAGTGTGCTCAGAAAAAAACAATGCAAGGTGTGTGCTTGTGAATACAAACAGTCTTCCTATTGCACCAAAGTCTCAAGTACTTCCTTCTGGACATCCTTTTCAAACACCTGCTCATGCAGAACCTAAACCTGTTCCGGCTTCTTTATTACCCCCTTCAACTCAGCAGAAGATTTTGGTAGCAACAGCTTCAAATGTTCCTGGGGTTTGTGAAGTTACAAAAGCACCAAGAGTTATTTATGTCTCACCAGTAAGTTCAGCAAAATCAGCTGCTTCTAAGCCATTGCAAAATATATATCAAAAACCTATAACAAAATTATCAGAATCTTTAACACAGACATTGTCACAGACAACAGTCAGTAGTTCTGCCTTGCATGGAGCAACATCTGATAGTACAAAAAAACAGGTGTGTCCTATAAAATGGGTCGTCCAAGAAAGCCCACAGTCCCCACCATCTTGCATTCCTATGTCGTCATCAAACTACATGGCATCAGAGATCTTAAAAACTCTTTGTAACGTAAAGAACCCGAAAAACAATCCTGCCAGTATTGCACCTACCAGTTCTAACAACCTGAGTGAAAGCCAACTAGAAATGACTTCTGAGAAAGATAATACCCTGGTGATGTACAATGGAAGATTGTATTTACTGACGAAAAAGGAGACCAATGTTGTGTCAGAAAATAAATATAGCAAGCAAATATTGTCCACTGATGAGACACATGACAAAAGACACAGTTCACATTCAGTTAGTCCCCCTGCAAATAGCACAATAACTAATCAAGTTGTCAATCTAGTGTTGTCAAAAAGCAAAGGGGTTGCTTGTAATGCAAAAGATCCAAAAGCCAATGAGACTATGAGACCTCAGCTGCTGTCTGAAGCGAATAAGAGTTTAAAAGTTGCATCTACTTTTTTGGTGCAACCACATGGAAATCTACAAATAAGTAGCACCAGTCAACATGAGACAATCTCTGTACTGGGAAACATTCCAGTTAGAATGACTGTAGATCACAAACCAGTGGCACTGGAAAATGCAAACCAAAACTTCATACAGAAAATTATTATTCATAAACCAGCTGCTTCTACTTTATTGTCATCAACAATGCCTGATGCTTTTAAAGAGGAAGAAGAAAAGGTAATTCTTTTAGAGCAAATTCTTCTAATACGTAGTTAATATGAAGTTTCAGGCATCTTAAATTTGTATTCTGCCAGTAAGCATGCTGCAAAAAACAAACCAGATGACTATATATTTAGATCCCTAATGCAAGCAGAGCATCAGAATTTTACTAGGTTAGCTGTCACAGAAGTATGTATGTTTTTAAAAACTTGTGAAAGTAGCTCCATTGCTAGCTGTCTTAGGTCTGCAACTAAAACAAACCAAAATAAAACAAAACAAACAAACAGACAGCCCCACAGAATGTAAACTACTGACTGGTTGGTGGTCTATCATCTTTCATTTCCTCAGTAAGTAGGTCCTACATGGATTTATGCTGGACTGAAAAGGAAATGTTTTGTCAATATTCAGTGTCTGAACAAATACCATTGAAGCTACCATGTAGTTGGGGCTAAGTAAAATCACTCCCCACAAAGTAAGAGGCAAGATAGACCAACATGGTAGCTTGAAGCCACCCCTTCTGAAGGCGGATTGAAGCTGCGGCAACCACACACTGCGTTCCCAATCCACCTTGAAGCCACCTGAAAAAGGAGTGGCAAATAGCCACTTCTTTCTTGGACTGCCAAAAGCTAGCTGTTCCGCCGGTGCCACAGCCAGAAGCTGGCTTCATTATGCTTCAGCGGCATGCGATGTGTAAATGCTACACCGCCAGAGCTTCATGAAGCCGCCCCTGTGTAAACAGCTGCCTGGAAGTCAGTGCAAAGGGGCAGTCTGTTTTGCTCCTTAGTTTGATCTTTAGTTCCAGGTGTCAGAGGTCTGGAAAGTTTACAGATGATTGTGTGATACAGAATTGTTTATTGTCTTATAGTTTTCCAAGGAAGAAGTTAAACCAGTGGTTCTCAAACCTTTTACCCTTTAGACCAGGGGTAGGCAACCTTTTTGAGCCAGGGGCCGGGTTGCTGTCCCTCAGACAATTGGGGAGCCGAAGCACCAAAAATAAATAAATAAATGAATAAATGAATAAATAAAAATTAAAAAATATGCATGCACACTCTCTCAGCCCCAGAAAAGCCATGGCAAAATCCCTGTGGAGATTTTGCCAAGAAAACCCCAAGAACAAGTAATGACAACAATAATCAATATTATCATGGTGCGGGCCGGCGGTGGCGGCAGGACCGGACTGGGGCCGGTCCAAAGGCCTCGGGGGGCCACATCCGCCCCCCCCCCCCGAGGCCTTAGGTTGCCTACCCCTGCTTGAGAACCTTTACATCTACACGTGGACATCGCCTCCCTTCCCCTGCTCAACATAGTATATCAATAAAAACATTTTGTTTGTTTAATGCAGGGGTAGGCAACCTAAGGCCGAGGGGCCGAATGCGGCCCCCTGAGGCCTTTGGACCGGCCCCAGGCCAGTCCTGCCGCCGCCGCCGCCCACCATGATGATATTGATTATTGTTGTTATTACTTGTTCTTGGGGTTTCTTGGCAAAATCACCACATCGGTTTTGCCATGGCTTTTCTGGGGCTGAGAGAGTGTGCATGCATATTTTTTTATTATTTTTATTTTTATTTATTTATTTTTGGTGCTTCGGCCCCCCAATTGTCTGAGGGACAGCAACCCGGCCCCCAGCTCAAAAAGGTTGCCTACCCCTGGTTTAATGTGTAGCTAAAGTAAATTGACAATGTACTAAACATAATCAAATTATTTATAGAAACATCACTTTCCCAGAAACTTTAAAGTGAATTGAAGTAAAAAAAAAAAGAACATATATAATTGGCATTAACTATATATTTTTCATATGGCTGACTTAATTCTGTTTGAAAATATTTAAAATGATAGATGAAAAGTTACTGTCATTTTAAGTATTTTCAAATAGAATTGTCAGCCATAGGAATAAATATAGTTAATTCCAATTATATCTATTCTTTTTTTATATACTGTAATTCACTTTAAAGTGAAACTTGGTTATTTTGAAGCAATTCACACTACTACTGAAACTCTGCATTCTCGCACTATTGTTCCTATTTTTTAAGATAGGAGAGGGGACCTTTGAGTGGTTAAGTATGAATGATCTGTAAAGCAAAATAATATTAAGCTGTGTGAACAAAATATTAATTGTTGGAATATTTTTGCAAGCTAATATGCTGAATGTTGACTATTTCAGGTTGAGGGTTTCCCAGGAATTCAGATCAAACATGGGAAAGAGAAAGATGGAAAACAGTATATTGAACTGAGAAAAAAAATTGGTCTTTTTAAAGAGGAGAGAGTGCATCTGAGGAGAATTCCTTTAGCAGTTACTCCTGCAAGACAAGAAACAACTGTGTGCTCTAGCAATGTACAAACAAGTGACTCCTGTGATTTTTCACAGAACGTACATATTAAACCTAAACTGCAAGAAGAAGAAAAGGTATATGAAAATGTTTGAATTTATTATGTTTCTGTTAGACAGAATTCTGTTGGTGTTCTTCTGTATTGTTAATATAGCAACAGCAATGAAGCCTCTCATAATGACTGCCTGACTTAAGGTAACAACATCAAATGCTTTCAAATGTTCTAACTCCTGAACATACTTACCAACATCTGTGAAGACAGTTTGATTTTAAAAGCCCACCAAAATGTTTTACAGGTTATGGTGAGCTCAGGAAACAGGTAATATATCTGCAGGTTAGAAAAATCAGTGGAAAAAGTTGCTGAAGGCAGGGAGAAAGGGAATTTGTGTGATGAAGAGGTTTAGTAAATAGTACTGTGGAATAGTGAAAGTGAGGAAGATTTTGTTCAACCTATCACTCCAGTTCCTGTTTTTGTGTCAATGTATTATTTATCCTTACTTCCTGCCCTCCACAACCTTTTCTATTTTTTCCTAGGCTGCGGATACTATCAGTAGTGACAAATTTCATTGGGCCTGAATATACTTGGTCTTTTTCAAATGAACACTGGCAACACCTG
The DNA here is from genome assembly GCA_026167975.1 of Phrynosoma blainvillii. Classification (NCBI taxonomy): domain Eukaryota; kingdom Metazoa; phylum Chordata; class Lepidosauria; order Squamata; family Phrynosomatidae; genus Phrynosoma; species Phrynosoma blainvillii. The sequence continues at coordinate 268,752,509 of JANUYF010000004.1, forward strand.
ATGGGATTTTGACTGATCAATATAGGTCTCACTGATTGTGGGGAAAGGTGTAAGTGGTTTGAATTCTGTTGATAACAGTTGAGCAATTCAGTTAGCTTAGCTTGGAAACAATTTGTTATCTATGGTCATTTCAACTCCAGAAGTTAAAATTAACTTGCCATATGTACATTAAGAGAGGAAGAATACTGAAATTTGTTCAGTACAATTTTGGAACATTGGAACACTTGTTCATGTGGCTCAATATTATCTGCTGCAGACTGAATCTGGGATTTTATGCACATAAAGCATGTTTTCAGACTAATCATGAGTCCTTTTCTAATTCTAGCAGCTGAGTATATGAAAAATTCAAAGTGACATATTCTAGTATTATAGTGTGTTTAGGGGTTTGGATAGCACAAAGAGGTAATCCACATACTGTAGGGTTATTCCCCAGATGCCAGCAGATGAAGTGGGATTTCAGAGTCCAGTGTTCTTTTCTGTTATAATGGTTGACACCTCCCTTCACATGTTTTTTTAATTTTCTGCCTAGCCAGCAATATGTGATTTCCCTTTGTTCATAAGCATTCAACCGTTAGACAGGAAGAATAAAAATGGAAAGCATTCAGAAGGGGGGAAAATCTGATGAAGAATCTTACAGTATTCGCATGTCTTTGCCAACAGAGAAAACAACAAGCAAAGTACAGAGAATAAAGAGTCAGAAATAGCTCAGCTGACTGCTTCCTAGCGAATTGCAGTCCAAGAAAAGTCCACTAACCGTGCATGTCCATTCTTGAATGGCCTGAGGGAGCAATCCACTCATTCCCAAGCTGTGGCTGCATAATAAAATATAGTACAGTGAGCCCTTGGTATCCACAGAAAATGCATTCCGGACTCTCCCCTGTGGATACCAAAATCTGTGGATGGTCAAGACTGCCTTGTCCCCAATGGTGGCGCAGCTGTGTGCACGTGCCACCACTGGGGACAATGGGGCTGTCCCTAATGGCAGTGCAGGCATGTGCACACATCACCACTGGGGACAAAGAGGGCTTCCCATCTGTGCATGCTCCAATCTGCGAATGCCAAGTCTGTGGATACCAAGGACGTGGGGGTAACATCACTGTAAAGTAAACCAAACAAGCACAACATGGTATGTAAGACCACATATAGCCACATATAGCAGGTTTTATAGTGAAACTGATGCAAGTGGAGAAGGAATCAATGATTATAGCAGAAAAGAATTTGACTTCTGCTTCACCTGCTGGCACATGAAGAATAACTCGAGTATATGGATTACTCCGCCAGGCCATCCAAGTATTCGTGGTAAGTATCAACCCTCATTTTACTTGATAGTAGTTTAATATTTTCAAACATCACTTGTGCAAATTTTTTTGGTCATAGATACCAATACATTACTGTTGGTTATAGAAATCTAGATCAGGGGTAGGCAACCTAAGGCCTGGGGGGGGGCGGATGCACCCCCCGAGGCCTTTGGACTGGCCCCAGGCCGGTCCTGCCGCCGCCGCTGCTCACCATGATGATATTGATTATTGTTGTTATTACTTGTTCTGGGGTTTTCTTGGCAAAATCTCCACAGGGGTTTTTCCATGGCTTTTCTGGGGCTTAAAGAGTGCATGCATATTTTATTTATTTATTTTTATTTTCAAATTTATTTATTTATTTATTTATTTATTTATTTATGGTGCTTTGGCCCCCCAATTGTCTGAGGGACAGCAACCCGGCCCCCGGCTCAAAAAGGTTGCCTACCCCTGGTCTAGATGATCCCAAGACAAGAAACTCATTGCTGGTTGGTGACGCAATCAGAGTAGTTAATGTGTTAAACATTAAACACTGTTAATCACTTCCCTTAAATTAAAAACAAAAAACTGGGCACATTTGAATGTCGCATAAAGGTAAAATTCAAGAGAATTCCAGCTTACTGAAGAGCTAGAATGGTAGGAATAGTTGTTGTTACCTGCCTTCAAGTCAACCCTAACTCAGGATGATCCTGTGTGTGAGACATCTCCAAGATTTCCTTACTTGGTATGTCTGTCTGTCTTGGTTTGTGTGTATGCTAGTACACACTAGCTAATTGCTCCTGCTTTTAGCAGGAGCAGTTAAACAACAGACCTTTAGTCTGTGGTGAGGTTATTATGATGTGTGAAACTATCAGGAGTCAACTCTCTGATTTGTCTTTTCCCTGATGTGCTACAGAAATAACCCATGACTTATTATGGAGTTGTCTTTCTGACTTCTTGTGGGGAGGGAAAGCGAGAGAAGACAGTTTGTGATGTGTTCCTATGTCATGGTAAACAGTCCATTTTATTTTGTTGCTCCTGTTTCAAGTGGGAATGATTAGGTGTATGCACCAGCTAATTGCTCATATACAATAAGCCATGTTTTCTATGGAACAGTAATACTGGTCTTTTCTTTTTGGCACACAGATAATTGAGGAGTCTGAAGAAGAATTAAATATAAAAAGGAAAACAGAAACACCCCAAATATTGGAACATGCAAAGAGGAAAAAGATTATGGCAAATCCAGATGCGGAACAAAATGATTTGTATTCAGCAATGAATAATCCAGATAGCCCCTGCATACAACTAGAATCACAGGAAGATAATTCTCAAGGCTTTCTGCAGTTCTCCCAGCAGATGGACCTTGATTCAGATCCTTGTACTCAGAGTAATGAAGAAAACAGCATATTAAGCCCTGCTTTAGACTGCTGTGAAAAAGAAACCTCTCACAATGAGGGTTCTTTCAGAGAAGACATTTTTCCATGCAGTCCCCCAGACTTGGAGGACACAATAAAAGAAGAAAAAATAACAAGGCTTAAACTCCTGCTGAGAGAACAAGAGGCAGCATTAGAAGAGATTCGGAAAAAAAATGCAGCAGACTTAACAAATGTAGCCCTTTTTTAGCCTGTTGTTCTACAAACCTTTTATTTCTGTGACTGGCAAAAAAATTACCTGTTGACTTTGATATTTAAAGTTAACACAAATCGATTGCTATTCTGATGTTTACTGATATTAATGAGTGCAAGCATAAATGCATAGGCTGGCATCCTACGTTGGCTACTTAGTTAAGTAATGTCTCCTGGCCCTATCCCTATCCTTCCAAACCTACTTTACTAGGTGGCAGCCGAATGGAGAGGGGTTTTGTTCTGCTGGTAATCAGGATATGGGAAGATGTTGTTTCTACCATCACCACCCCCGCTTCCTGCCAGCTGATAAAGTTGCGATCACCTTCTCCTGTCTGCTGCATGGTAAAGTAAGCTTGGGGGTGGTTACAGTCATGGCAGTAGTGCCACAATTGTGAATATGAATCCATTACCAGCATGGTGAAGTGGTTTGAGTGTTGGACTATGACTGTGGACATCAGGGTTCAATTCCCTGCTTGGGCATGAAACTGAGTGGGTGACTTTGGGCAAGTCACATGTTCTCGGCCTCAAAGGATGGCAATGGTAAACCTCTGAACAAATCTTGCCAAGAAACCCCATGATAGATTTGCCTTAGGATCGCCGTAAGTCAGAAACAACTTGAAGGCACACAGCAGCAACAACAGATGCATATTTCAGGTTCTTCATGGTCTCTGAGCCTCATACAAATGGGTTTTTGTGTCTGTGCAGAGACTCTGTACAGCCAACTAGCTTGGTGGAAATAACCTGCCCCTCCCACCTATCAAGCATTTTGAAGCTTGCCAAACTATCATCTCAGTTTCTTTTCCCCCGGTGGTAGAGCAGCTTCTGTTCAATCATTCTGCTGCTGAGTAGTTTCATTCTCCCGTTATTTCTCATCAAGTTCTTAAATACTCCACCTGTTGGCGAGTTTCATCACACCCCTCCATTAAAACTGTGGGCTTTGTCTGATCTTGGACCTTTGATCACCACATCAAACCCCACACATTTAAGATGGTGATGCTCCACTACATTTTACTCTTTTTCCACTGGGTGGACTGATGTGAATCAATAAGTCTCAAAGATGCTTGCTTACGCATTGGTATAAAGCCACAACACTGCATGTTCTTCAGGTTTGTGATCAGCGACATTCTTTACCAGTACAAGGTGCTCCCCTTTGGACTATCAACTGTCCTGAGGGTGTTCATCAAGTGTATGGCAGTGGTAATTTCTTATCTGCAAAATCAGGTCTATATTGACCCATACCTCAATAATTGGCTTCTGGTGTCATCTTCCCAGATCAACCTATTCTGGGACATCTGACTTACATGGTGTCTCCATGATTACAGCCTCAATGCAAACACAAATAAATCCTAGAACCAACTCAGGTAATAGATTACATTGGAGCAACGTTGAACTCAGACATTGGCTAGGCATACCTACCCATTGGCATGCCAACACTCCAAATGCATCATCAGTGTTTGCTCACAGAATCCAGAGATTGCTTAGACCAGGGGTAAGCAAACTTTTTGAGCCCGGGGCCAGGTTGCTGACCCTCAGACAATTGGGGGACCGAAGCACCAAAAATAAATAAATAACATTTTTTAAAAAATATGCATGCACACTCTCAGCCCCAGAAAAGCCATGGCAAAACCCCTGTGGAGATTTTGCCAAGAAAACCCCAAGAACAAGTACTAACAACAATAATATCATCATGGCGGGTGGCGGCGGCAGGACCGGCCTGGGGCCGGTCCAAAGGCCTTGGGGGGCCAAGTCCGGACCCTGGGCCTTAGGTTGCCTACCCCTGGCTTAGACTTATGGCTGCTACTACAGCTGTCACTTACCTGGCTCATCTAAACTTCAGAACTATGCAACACAGGTTTCTGAACAGCTTCAACCCACACCACGATTACCAGTAAAAGCAATTATGTTCATCTTTCACTAGTTTGCTGGAAGAAGTCCTACAGCCTTCTCTCCAGGATGCTGTTCCAGATGCCCAGCCTGTCTTGCATGGTTAGAACAGATGCCTTCCTGACAGGCTGGGGGACACATTGTGAGGACATGGTGGTTCAAGGGAGGTGGCCACATCAGTAGTCAGATACCCATATCAATGTTCTAGAGTTGCTTGTAATAATGAAGGGCTTCAGGGGGTTTAAGAAAACCCAATGCCAGGTTGTTTAGGTCACAACAGACAACACCATCATATGTGAACAAACAAGCACCCATTCTGCAACATTTCTCGAACTGTCCCTCATGCTTTGGAGATGGTGTGTCAAAAAAAGGTGGTGGTCCATCTCACTGGCACAGAAAATGTGCTGGCTGATTTGTTAAGTTGCAGGTGCGTCCGCACATGCAAGTGGACTCCCTTAGACAAAGCCTTCAATCTGGTGACAACCGATTGGGCACACCTTGCCTAGACTTGTTCGCTGGACAATGTGAATTGGTGCTGCTTTTGTTCCAGAGCAGGAAAAAGTCATGGATCCCTAGGGGATGCATTCCTTCACAGATAGTTGGGTCCACTACTGTACACATTTCCTCCCTTCACTCTGATAGTGAAGGTGGTGATGAAGATGGCCAGAGAAAGGGCAGACACGATTCTCATTGCAGCATACCAGCTGAGACAATCATGGTTCACTCCACTTACATTTCTCCCAGGACCAAAACATGACCCCTTCCACAGTGGCCAGATCTACTCTCAGATTCTCGAGGTCAAGTACTCCACCAAGATCTCTCAATGTCTCATCTGATGGCTTGGAGAATTCAACACTGAGATCACCCAAATTACTAAAAGGTTCTGTCTGCAGCCAGGAAAGACTCAAATAAATGTTCTTATAAGTGGAAATGATTTTACTCCTTTGTGGCATCTAAATCGGAGCCCTCTTCACCAATTCAAGTCTCAGCTGTCTTACACTTTCTTCTGATCCTAGTGGTCAAAGGCTATCTTTTTCTTCTTTGAAAGTATACTTGTCAGTCATAGTGGCCTGTCAAACACTGGCTTCCATGTCTGCCACATTATTTTCTAATGCATTCATCAAGAAATTCTTTAATAGACTTCTCCAACTTTAACCCCTTTTGACTTTGCCAACTCCATCTTGGTTGCTGTCTGTCATGTTTTTACAGTTGATCTGTCACCCCTTCTAGCCCTTGGCATCTGTGGAGGTTTGAAGGTTGCGTTTTTGGTAGCCATCACTTTGACCAGGCGAGCATCTGAATTGATGGCCCTACACTGGGATGAACCATTTCTTGTGTTCCACTGCAACAAGGTTGTCCTAAGACCTGACATTTCTTTGCTGGTGAAAATTGTGTCACAATTCCATCTCGATCAGGACATTGTGTTGCCAACATTATCTTCATCTGTCAACCCTTGGAGAACAACATGCATTCTCTTGATGTGTGCTGAGCATTGGCCTTCTATATTAACTGCACTGCCTATTTTCGCCTTTCTCGTTTGCTATGGTGGACCATAGAAAGGACAACAGGTATCTTCTCAGACATTTGTGAAGTGGATTGTCCAAATAGTCTGACTATCTTATAAAATGGCTAAAAGGGAAGTTCCTTGGGAGTGTATGAGCACACTCCACTAGAGCAATAGTGTTGTTTGCTGCTCTGTTTTGTGACATTCTCTTACCATGCTTATGCAAAGCTGCTACATGGTTACAGCCTTTTTCCTTTATTCAGCATTATAGACTTGACTGAAGATCCGGGGCAGATGCCAGCTTTGGATGGGCAGTTCTCTCTTTTGTTCTCCAATGATCTGATCTACAGACCTCTGGAAAGCTTCAGTCACCCATTTGTGTGAGGCATAGAGACCACAAAGAAGAAGAACCGATTGTTTGCCTATCACTGTGGTTCTTTGAGCAATCATTTGTGCCCTCTCACAAACCTGCCCTACCTCCCCTCTTTCAGGTCTGTACTTTCACGATGGACGTTGAAACTGAAAGGATGGTAGCTTGGTGGGCTTGGACATGTGGGTTGGAAGGAGGGGACAGGTTATTCCCACCAAGCTACTTGGCTCTATAACTTTGTGAATGGAGTTTCTACACAGGCACAAAACTCCAGATCACAACTCGAAGAACAATAATTACAGGTAAGCAGCCTGTTCTTAGAGATTTGTAAGTCTGATCCTGAATTCCAGCGCCAACAAGTATGCAAGTCTACGAACTCATATAGAAGAATATAGCTTGCAGAAGTTAAGATTTAATTGATTCAATCTGTGGTTATCATTTTGAAGTAAATACAGTTTATATTTTTGCTAATAATTAAGTCTCAGAGCCTTATCCTTAGAAAAGTAAATGGAATCTTTCAGTTGTAGATTTTCTTGAAGCACACTGTTTGCTTGATATAGAAAGAAATGGGTTGTTGTTTGTGTCTAACATTAATTTTAAAATATTGATATGGTTGGTCAGTAGTCTGAATAGGGTTATGTGTCAGAACTGGATATAAAGACAAGGGCCAAAATATTGTTGGAGAGTTATGAATGCATAGCCACCTTAGTTACACAGCTATGCGGTAAATCCCTGCTTGACCCCTCAGTTCCTACTTCCCTGACAGCAGCCATTGTGATTGATGGAGCTTCCTTCCAATCACTTGGGATGCAGCTAGATGTTCCCACCCCTTTCCATGAGCAATTACCATTCTGACAGGCAGAAATGGGGTCCCTCTCACACCAGAGATTGCTTCCATGAAGAGAGATGGGAATGTTAATGAACTGCTTCTGTCATGATAGTGGAACATGTGCCCATCGATCACAGTGGCTGTTGCCCTGTAAGTGATGATTGGGGGACTTTCATGGTCTCTTCATGTCCCTTAAGATAGGGCATAAGTAGGAATCATGAATATCAAACAGCTAGGGATGTATAATTCCAGATTACACATAACTCCTTAACAAGATTTCAGCTAAAGATAATTAAGGAGGCAGTATAGAATATGTAATGATCAACAGACTATAACTAGGCTTCCACAAACCTGGTGCAAAGTTAGTTTCAGTTCAAGTCCTTATCCTTTGAACCAGAATAAGATTTTATGACTGGAATAACAAGATTTTATGGCTGGAACAATAGCCAATCAACCGTTTTCTGTTCCAGTATGATCTAATCCCCCCGCCTTCGAATAACTCAGTTTAAGAGCTTACTCAGTGGCTACAGATCATGCTTAGTTTTCATCATGCTGTTCTTGAGTCACCATCCTTCTCTGCTTAGATTTTTTCCTCCTCTAAATAATTTGTTTTACCCAGTTATCTAGTTTGTGGTTCTCTCTTTTCAACTTTTATTATGTACGAAGCTGATAACACATTCCCCCATCTACTGAATTTTGGGTAGTTAGTGCAGTGGAATTTTAATCTTCTTGAAAGGTAGAATTACAATACAGGAAGATCTTCTGTAGTGCTATAGCTAGGCTAGTTTAGAGCCAGTACCAAAGATTTGGACAAAGATAGGAGAGCATCAAACAAGTATGTGCTTCATATACATCAAGGGAGACAAACAAATTTGTTTTTCTTTGTGAAGTTTTCAACAGAAACCAATTTTAAATTATCATGAAGTAGAGGAAAGCTCCTCAGCTGTACAGGAAATTTTGTATGTTTTAAATATATTGTATTTGTTGTAATTTCTAATATGCCTTGAGTCCCAGTTTTTTTGGGGGGAGGGGAATGGGTTCTAAATAAAGTAGACAAAACGAAAATCAGTTTCTAGCCAATTTCAGTTCAGTGAAGGAGGGAGGCAAGAGCAGTCTCGGCTCTGACCTCACCACCACAACAATCTCCATCAGTGTGACCCCTGCTACTTGTGTGGCAGTGGCAACCATTTAGGGAGCTCATGTCCCTGCCTAGCCCGGAGGCAATGCTGGAGCATCCCTGGAGCAATTGAGTCAGTATGTGTACTGCTAAACTACATGGGAACAACAGAGCTGCTCTGGAAGAAAGTTTCAAAGAATACAGGAAAAATTGAGAAGCAATGCAACTCTGTAGAGAAGGAAGGGGAGAGAAATAGCTGTAGATGATGGCATAAAGACCCATGGTAGTCCACTCCAGTATATGTGCAATATTTGTCTTCTTCACAGAAAACATCACCAACTACACCTACAGCAAGTAAAAATTGGTAGCTCTCCTGGAAGAAAAGTTAATTCTATTACAGCTATGTGCTGAATCTCTTTAATGCATCAGAGAACATTAGGACTTCCTGGATAGAACATGGGGAGAACTGATTGTTAACACAACCTGCATACCTGCATTATTTTGGGGTACAAATATTTTGTTATAATAGCAGTTACAGAGAGTCCAAAACCTGGAAAGGTCATGACAACCTTTAAGTGAACTTCTGATGACGGGTCATATAGATCTGAGGGCATGTATAAAGGGTCCATGTAACTTTATGGCTGTGAATATTGCTGTGTCAAAAAACCCTGCCATGAGCATTTCCTCTTTAAGATCATAGACAAAGAGGTTTTTCAGCCTAAAGCAGGGGTTTTCAACCTTTTTAACTCACAGAGCCCTTATTTCTATGGTGGAGCCCCTAAGAGACCTATCCTCTGTCTTACAAGTTAATGGTGTTTAGAAGTATATATAAGAATATATTTTTATTCTTTAATTTCACTCAATTTTTATTTCATTTTTCTGGAGCAGCTGCGGAGCACCTGGGAGCACCTGGGAAGTACACACTGAGCCCTAAGGGCTCCTCAGAGTTGAGAACCACTGTCCTAAAGCATTAAGCCAATCAAGTGGGACCCCTTGCAATTTAGGTAAAATGATCCTATAGAACCAACAGGAAAAAACTGCCAAGGAAAATGAAGAGGCCTGTAACGGTGAGGAAACATCCAAAGGAAATTTACTGTCAGGAGCAGACCATATAGAAGGGATTCAGAACATCTCCAACTAAGCAGTTGCTTCCTACATCTTGAGGATAGCAGCAATGAAGATGCTCAAAACGGGAAACCAAAAACAAGGGATACTGCATGCTGAGAAAGTAGTCAAAATAACTCAATTACAACAAGAAGATGCTGGTGGCTGGGATCTCGTAGAATCACCTGTGTGCCAGTGTGACAAGATGAATCAGGAAATGTGCTGTTCTTCTGGAGCATGTATCCACAATGTCACTGACAGCTTGCCAAAACTCATCAAGAACACAGATCAGTGTTCCTTTCTCCTTATACATTTGGTTACCAACAACACCCAAGTACACCCTTGAGCAGATCACCTCCAACTATGAAGCTTTGAGCAAGAAGATGAAGGGGCTTAAAGCACAAGTGGTATTCTCATCACTTCTGCCAGAGAAGGGATTAAGTCAGCTCTACCCACACCAATGGACAGCTGTTAATGTTTGGTATGAAGCTAACAAGGATCATAATACCTGTCTGTCTGATGGCAGATGCCCTACTCAGTCGTATCTAACACCCAAGAGAACTTAATCAGGAGTGCTTTAACTGTGTATGGTGAGAAGGTGGTGGATTAGATGGCTCTTTTGAACCTTTCCGACTTTTAAGACTCTATGACTCTAAGATGAAACAGAGAGCGCTGTTTCTGCACTGATGGGGAGCTCAAACAGGGGAGTACTTTGTAAGGCACTAGCTGCCCAAAACCCCTTTACAAACTTAAAACTGTGCTGTAGGCCACTGTTGCACAGTACTTTGTAGTTCTGCCTAGAGACAGCAGCCAAGGTGATTTCCTTTTCTCATGTCTCCAAGCTATTTTGGATTAAACTTAAATGTCATAGAATCACAGAATCATAGAGCTGGAAGTAGCCTGTCATCTCATCAGTCCTGTTCTTGCTTCTGCTGAGTGGGACCTCCTGGGGTCATCTACCCTGCCACCACCCGCTGATTTTAATCCCTCTTTCCTAGTAACTCAAATGGGAAGGTACTAGGGAAAACTTGCACTTTCCACTTCTGATGCTGCACAGACTTTCCTCCCCCCAAGTCTGGGGGGAGATGAGATTGGGAAAAGACATATGAAGTGTGTGTGAGACAGAAGTACCTTAAAAGAAAACTATTTGAGGCAAGAAATCTATATTAGGAAAAGATAGCTCTCTTCATGAAGGCACTCCCTTCAGGTACACTTAGAAGTTACCTACAGAATAGTCTAGATCATATTCCAGCCAAGACCACTAAAATAAACAAAATTTCCTTGATGTGTCTAGCAAAAGACGTTTTCCTGCTCTACTCACAAACAGCTATCCTTGGATCTTGGATGTTCCTAGGACAGGCTGAGTCTGGAGTACACGACCCAGCCTTGGCCAAATGTCCATAAGTATGGCAGGCACTCTTGACCCCTCATACCTCTTTGTCCTTCTTCTTGTGGTCCTCTGAGACATATCCTGGGAAGTGTCTCAAACTGTTGCCCAACTGGCCAACCCATTGGAAAGTTGTCTCTTGTGATTACATCATGACTCCTGACCTCAATAAATGCACCATGACACTATCACATCATTAACCCTTTGTTTATCTGAGGAGACACCATCCCCTCAGCTGTGTTGCCCAGATTTTTTCAGGGGGGCATTATCACAAAGCCTTATGGGCCATCATGTCTAATCCCCTGGTCAGTGCAGGATCTCCAGCTAAAGCATCCCCAGCAGGAAGCAGTCCAGCCTCTTTTAGAAGATGCCCAGAGAAGGAGAAGCCACCACCTCTCTAGACAATTGGTTCTTTGCCTAACTGCTCTTACTGTTGGGAAGTTCCTTCTAATGTTCCGCTCTGCTGTACCAACTATTCAACATTGCCCCTCTTCTTTGTGACAGCCCCTGAGGTATTTGAAGAATGCAATCACCCCTCAGTCTTCTCTTCACTAAGATGAACATGACCAGCTCCTTTAACCTTTCCTATGTTTTGTTCTCCATACCTATCATCCTTGCTGCCCTTCTCTGAACCCACGCTAACTGTTCTATATCCTTAAAATAAGGTGCCCAGAACTGAACACAGTACTCCAGATGAAGCCTGACCAGTACAAAATATAATGGGATTATTACTTCCCTCAACCTAGAACCATCTATTAATGCAGGCTAAAATAGCTTTTGCCCTTTTTTGCTGCAGCATCACACTGCTGGCTCATGTTTAACTGATGATCAACAATCCAAGGTCCATTTTTGCATGTAGTACTGCTGGGTTATGTAACTCCCATCCTATACCGGTGCATTTGCATTTGGTTTCTGTGCTCTAAATGAAGAATTTTTATTTGTCTCTATTGAATTTCATTTTATTAATATCTGCCCAATTTCTGAACAAAAAAAATTCTGGAATAAAGGAACAGAATTCAAAAGGACCTAGTTTATATATATAAAAAAACACCTTTGTTACGTTCTTCCTATCTGGTAGCCACCCCTAATAAATGAGAGGAAAAATTATTTTAAAAAGATACTGGGAGGACTGGCTGAGGACCAGGACCAGCCTATCATTAGGCAGAGTGGTGCTACTGCTACAGGAAGCAGATTTGGGGTGTAATGAAAAAGTTTGGATGGTTAGTGATTTCAGATAGTTAGTGATTTCACTGATTATCACTCTTGCTTTAATGCCAGAGAAAAAGGAGAGGGGCTTGTGGGATTTTCTGCCTCTTGTACTGAAGTAATTTGGTTGGCTTTGCATCTTGACAAGCTGTATTTCAAAATACCCAGTTCTTCTGTTTCCATCAGTAACTTCAAAATAAAATAATTAAAGATACATAAAATAAGAGGATTTAGGGCCAATTTGTATTTTTGGAAAAAAAAATTTAGAGTCTTCTAAAAGTTCTGAGTTAATTCTTACTCTATGAATTGGATTAAATTCTTACTCAAGTTCTTACACAATTATTACAATAATAATCTTAAGTCTGTTGTGAGAAAGTATTTCACAAACTCTAGGACACTAACCTTTGTCTTTACCTTACCTTAGTCTAGCAATTAAATTAATAGCCACGGGAACCAGTAAAAACTCATACTTTGTAGCAGTTTTAACACTGCACAATTTTCTGTAGAATGAGACTTAGAAATATGGACTTTAAGAAAAAATTATGCATCACAATCCATTTCAGTTGGGTTAAAGCACATCTTTTCCACTGTGGAATTTCATATATTTTCACAAACCCAGCAACTTCTGATATGTTAGGAGTATAATATAGGATGAATGGAGACATACATTTATTTGTAGCATGAAGTATTTTATTTCTTGGTATAACAGAGTATCTTTGGAAAGCTATCAAAGGATATACATGAAAATAAAACTGCAGTACGATTCAGATCTATAGTGAGTTAAGAATTGCGAGCCAGGGTGTTGTAGCGGCTTGAGCATTGGAGTGCGACTCTGGAGACCAAGCTTCGAACACCTGCTCAGCCATGGAAACCCACTGGGTGACCTTGGGCAAGTCATACTTTCTCAGCCTCAGAGAAAGGCAAAGGAAAACCCCTTAACAGAATCACCATAAGTTAGAAATGACCTGAGGGCACACAGCAAAAGGCTTGGAAATACTGAAATATAACTTCTGCTTTCCTCCATCTTCTAATAGCGAAGACCCAATCCAGCCTAGCTGTTTTTGAAGTCCCTTGTGTTTAAAAACTGCATTGGGGATATAGAATTGGGAGGAATTACAAAGCTAGCATCCATTATGCTTTATTATGCATTCATTATCTGAAGAATAAGATACAATTTCAAATGAGTTTCCATTCTGCAGGACTCCACTTAACTGATGTTGCCTTTCTTTTATGAATATATCAAACTGCATTTTGCATCAGAAGCAGATACAGCTAGGACCTCATCACTCTACCAGTTATGTAATGACAAGCTCAACTTCTGATGGTTAGTGTCTCCAGTGAATATTATAGGTAGAGAAAGACTATTGGTTATTGCTTCCATATAATCCACCCTGCACCCTCAGGTCCTCTGGGAGGAAGCTGCTTCAACAGATAAAAACTAGGTTGGTGGCGACCTCCCAGAGGACATTTTCTGCTACTGCTCCCAGATTGTGGAACGCCTTGCCAGAAGAGATCCATCAGATAACCAACTTAGAAGGCTTTAAAAAAGCCGTTAAGACAGATCTCTTCCGGCAGGCTTACCTGGAATAAACTTTTACTGCTCTCCCACCATATTTCCCCATATCTCCAGAATACCTACTGTTTTTAACTTTGTTTATGGTTTTAATTCTTGCTTTTAACTTGACTTCTGAATTTAATGCACTTTTAAGGGGGGGGGTTACTGTGTTTATAACTGTTGATTATTGTGGGATAGTTTATGTGTTGTTTTAGATGTAAGCCGCCTTCACTGCTTCAGTAAAAGGCAGGGTATAAATAAAATTATTTATTATTGTTGTTGTTGTTGTTGTGAGCTGGTGTAGTGGTTTGAGTATTGGACTACTACTCTGGAGACCAGGGATTTCCCACTTGGACATGAAACCCAATGAGTGAACCTCAGCTTCAGAGGAAAGGAATGGCAAACCTCTGACCAATATTTTTTTAGCTACTTGCAGGTGTGGAGATTCCCTAATTTCAACACATGGTACCTTTTTGAGGGGGTCACAGGTCTTGCTTTTTCCAATAGAGAAGTGTTCACTTTAGAGATCTGAGAAATGAATCAAAACTACTCATTCTTAATACTGAGAGGAGTCCAGAAAGAGGACTGAACACACATGCAAACTAGGAAAACTGCTGTCTCCTTTCAGGCTTGTTCTATTACTGGAAAGGAAACCATTTTCCTAATTTGTGCATGTTCAGTCTTCTTTCTGCAGTCCTCAGCACTGAGTCCTTTCTTCAGCCCAGAACCCAAACAAAAAATGCCAGGTTCTACTCCTCCTCCATGCTTTGTATCTTAAAAAAATCAGATATTCCTTAAAACCAATTAATGTAAAAATATTAAAGCAGGAGCTAAAGAACATACTGGAAAAGTAGTCAGCAGTGATTCCAGACTCATGATTACAGCCACTAAGCACCACCCTTTCCAATGGAAGGTACAACCTCATATGATATAATAGTGTTGGCTGCAAATAATTGTTTCCTTTTATACATAGGGAATGGTCCACCACCACCATTATTTACAGACATCAATGGCACTCTTAACAGAATCTTCTGGGTATTTATGTATTAATTAATACATGGAAATCATTTGGACTCTTCTTCCATGTTTCTAGTGTATGGATTTCAATTAGCAAACTTTCATTTGCACATTTATTATTCAGTCTATAAAAATCTATAAAGAAATGTTTCAGGATGCTATTGCTAGTGCTACTTCATATTCAGAACTACATTATTTTGTCCATTAATTAAAACTTCAATCTTATAAATGACGCATTTCGGTCACATTCCTTCATTAATAAAAGTACTTTCATATAAAAAGCAATATTTGGGAAAGCATGGCAAGTGGCCATGCTGGTGGCTGGATTCTGTGAGTTGTAGTCCAAAAAATAACTTATCCAAAAAAGGCATTTTTTTTAAACTGCCTATTCTTAAGTGCTAATCTTGCAACAAACTTACATACCTATAAATCTGGCTGATGAGTATCAGGCAGTCTCTTGTTAGTTGCATAGTAACTATCAGAATACCTGAGTTAAAAGGAGTAGAACACAGTGTTTGCTCAAAATATTTTCATCCTTTCATGGACCAAGTCTTTATCCAATTAAAGGATATCTTTGGATCCAATTCATACTCTTGTCCTATCTTCTTTTTATGTTCTTCCTGTGACTGATATTCCTTGGTCATCTGTTAGAAGCTGCTGATGTGTATAGTACAAGTTATTTCCTTGCAGCAGTGCTTCTGTTCGCAAAGAGATTTTCTGCAGTAGAAAAATGGGAGAAGGGAAAGAATGAGGTTTAATAGTTCTCCCAGTTCTTTTCCCACACAACTACAAATAAACCATGTTAGGAGTGCTCACACTGGAAGCTGTTTCACAGGAGATTGAAGTATACTTTGGCTACAAATGCTACTTGATTGCTTTTTGATCCTAGGAATTTTACTGAAATTTTAAAGAACTACATATTCAAGGTTGGCAATGTATGACAACGGTTGTAATTCAGGAGTGGGCAACACCTTCAGATGTTAGACTGCAAATCCCTCATCACTAGTTATGCTGCCTAGAGTTGATGGGAACTGTAGTGTAACAAATTCTGAGGATCACATATTTTCCATTGCCATCTTAATCCAAACTGGGGGTTGTGAGGTAAGAATTTCTACAGTGATCAGTGGAAATTAATATCAGTGTTTTCCCATTACTTAACGTGATCTAGTACAGTTGTCACAAGCCATTTGATGTGGCAGACTGGCAGTTTTTCTCCAAGTGTGTCAGGGATTGAAACCATATTTATGTTTGCACGCTTTCCTGGAAGTACACCATAAACTGGCACCAGTCTTTAGACCACAACACTGAGTACAGGGCAATAAGCACAATACGCCCTCCTTATCCATGGATTCCTTATTCATACATTCAACCACCCATGGCTTGAAAATATTAAAAATATATAAATTCCAAAAAACAAGCCTTGCTTTTTTTATATCCATTATATCCATGGATATAATGGGGTTGAGCATTCACGGATTTTTTTGGTATCCACAGGGGGTGGGGGTGGGTGGGTCCTAGAGCCAAACCCCAGCGGATACTAAGGGCCCACTGTATCATAACACAAAATTTACATATGTCAACGGCTGACTTCTTATCTTCCTGAAGTTCAGAAAATATGGAGAAAATTAATAAAAAAAAACCCAGCAACTGCTTAAGTGATCCATTTAGTCCCTATTTTTTTTTTTTACTAACAGTGGCAAGTCTTGGAAGCAAAAAAACAACAACAACAAAAAAAAAACCTTCTGAACCCCTAATTTTTTAGTATGGGATGTTTTGTATTTCATGTGATTAGCCATGGAAATTCCATCCCTATTGAATTATGATATATCTTCCAACTGTGTCATAGCATCTCAGTTGTTACCTATGCCCCGCCCCGTGGAACTTAATTGTGGTTCACTATCTTCAAACTCTCAGAGCTCAGATAGTTTTTTTAATAATTCCAATTTCAAACATGTAAGATGACACAAATTGGCACAATTTTAATAATACATTCCTTTAATAATAATAATAATAATAATAATAATAATAAAATTTATTTATACCCCGCCCAATGGTAATCCAATCCGGGCGGCTTACAGATTTAAAACATACAGTCCACGATAAAATACGTAATACAACATACCCCCCTCCCCCCTTAAAACAGTATTAAATCAAAACAATTTAAAACAACAATTCAGATTAAAATTAACCATCCGAATCCCAAGATAAGTCCAGGAAGCCTGGCTCGACAATCCTCTCCATCAATCGATGGGGCCACGTGAGGATCGTCTCTTTTAGGCAGCTGTTAATCTGAGGCGGGGATAATTAGTCTGGTATAACTAGTATGGAAAGGCCTGCCGGAAGAGATCCGTCTTGACAGCGTTTTTAAAGCTGTCTAAAGATGTTAATAGATGGATCTCGTCCGGCAGGCCGTTCCAGAGCTTAGGTGCGACAACAGAGAACGCCCCCCAGGAGGTAGTCACAAGCCTCGATTTCTTTCCCATTTCTCTAATTAAATCATTCTTTTATTTATTGATTTATTGGTTACTAAACTGAAAACTACAAGTCACTTGCCTTTGGTACAAAGCATGCTTTTCCCAAACACAAAATGTACTAGCATTTTAATAATATAATATTCTCCTGCCACATTTAGTGCAGCTAAGCAGTTACACTACAAAGGGAATGAACCATCGCTCACTCAGTTAAAACTGTAATGTAATATCTTGGCTTTGGAAGAAATGAACTAATTACAATTATCCATTCAAAGAGATCACCACAATAGTCTGATTTAATATAAAAAGATATAAAGAAATCCACCTTTGAGACTAAATACAAAGAAGAAATTTTTAGCATAAGCTTCATGGCACAGTCTACCTTTTCAGTTCCATTTGATTCCTTTATGTCTTTTTATACTACTTTTAAAAACTATTATGCTCTGAGCTCTCTAACTTATAAGAAAGTCAGTAAAGAAATATTGATTTACCTGGAAGTCGCGGATATATGTGAAGAAAAAGCTGATGAAAGAAAAAGCCAAAGACCATTCAGAGACTGTGCTCACTATGTGAAAGGCATAACCCTGTAGAAGACAAAACAGGACTTATGTGAGGAGCATTTGTCTCAGTGATGGAAGACCATCACTCGTAGTTACAAACTAACATGGTCCTTGCTGGTGGGGACAGAGACTTACTGTGGTGTGCAGCCGTATCCCCCCTCCCAATATAAATACAAAATCATCTGATCTGGGGCTGGGAGCCAGACCCAAACCTGCGTCCTCTAGTGCTAAACAGTACATCAGAGGAAGGCATTGGTGGAAGACTGTAGGAAAGAAAGACAAAATGGGTCCTTCCCTCAGTCTCTTTAAAATTCCATTTAAACTGCACTCCAAGTACTCTTGCATTCAAGTTGCATGGCACCCTGAATGGAAGCACTTATCCTAAAGGGTGGAGACACACTAGTACTTTCTTTAAATGGGACAGTAAGTCTTATTTGTATTTCAAAAGTTTTTTGTTGTTGTTGTTGACAGCCTTACTAGACATTTGTCACTTTAAAACTAAAATTTGTAAGATGTTTGATAATTCTCAAAATAGATTGTTAATATGTGTGTATGCCTCCAAGTCACCTGTTAACTAATGGTGACCCCTTAAATTTCATAGGGTTTTCCTAGGCAAGGAATACTCAGAGGTTAATACAGAACCCAGGATCATCCACCAAAGGTGAATGATGGGAGATGTAGAACAGACAGAGGGAAGCATTGCTACACAGTGCATAGTTAAACTCACTGCCCCAGGATACAGTAATGGCTACCAATTTGGTTGACTTTGAAAAATGACTGGAAAAATACATGGAAGCTAGGGCCATCAATGGCTAATTAGGATGGCTACATATCATCTCTTTATATCAGCTGCTCCAGACTGAGGTGCAGTTGCTGAATGGTGGGAGCTGTTGTGTGAAGAGAACACTAAATGAGACAGGCTTTTGATCTGATGTAGCAGCACTCCTCTTATGCACTTAGTATCATCAATAAAAATAATCAGTATAGCCAGCACAGAATAATGGGCTAAGAGTGACAGTCACAACTAAAAAGATCAGTGAACTAATTTAGAGTACTGGTTCCAAAACCTTCGTGTCATTGATTATTGCAGAGAATCTCATGTTCTTCTTCTTGGTCTCTGTGAATGACACAAATGGGTTATCCTGTGCCTGCTGAGTGCATCTTCCAAACCCTCTAGAGCTATTACATAAGCATTTGGGCAGTAACCCCACTCTGAGTGACCTACTGAGTCCTTACTGCTTAAACCCTCACTTTCTTTGTCTGCCACAGCAGCAGCATCTCAGGAACACTTCAGTTTAATTTTGCTATCAGGCTTTGTTTTCTGTGTTTGACACTCTCAGTCTTGCATTTTGGTGATTGTGTCTTCACTTGCCTCAGTTACTTTAAAGAGAGTATTGTGATCTCTTGTGAAATAACAGAGTCAGATGACCACTCTGCCTTGCCTTTTGTGCTTGGCATGGCACAGTTGTAATACAGAGGTAAGGTAAACAGCTCTACTGTATGAGCAAAGCCTATCAGAGGTTTCTCAGGCAGTTGGGAAACAGTCTAATTTGACGAATCGGCTTCAGTTCTACCCCCACAGATGGGCCACACCAATTGGCCCTCAGGCAGTCTTATATGGCAACCACTATACCAGGAAGACATGTCAGGTAGACACCAGGCTGGCATTGCCAATGGCTGCAGAACATTCTGACACTCCTGTTGGAAGAGATGTATGAACTGTCTATCGTTGATACCATATGGAGGAATCAGATGAAGATAGAGGAAACGGACGTTATTGGTCCCTCTATACTGAGGGCACATCACTGGTACCAACTTCTCAGTCCATACAGAAGCATAACAGGTTGGCCCCTCCGTACTGAGGGCCAACAGCTGGTACCATTCCTCTGACTCCACACAGAAAAGACACAAGTCGATCTCACTGTAATTACCTGATCACCGATACCATCTTTTCTCTCTATACAGAGGAAACAGAAGAGGTGATTTGCCTGCTTTTGTTATCACCTCTTTCATACAGAGGAGATGCAACAGGTTGATCTCCATACTGAGGGCCAATTATTCAATACCTTCATTTCGCTCCTTAGAGAGAATTATTCAATACCTCCATCTCTCTATACTGAGAGCAGATAATTGGTACCATCTTTTCACTTCACACGAAGGCAACACAACAGATTGGTCCCTCTGTATTGAGGACCCATTGTTGGTACCATCTTTCACTCTGTGCAGAGAAAACAGAAAATTTCAGCGCCTCCGTAACAACAGCTAATTGTCATTTCTCACCCCCCAGAGTCCCTCTGTACCAAATGCTGATAACTGGTACCATCTTCTCACTCCATTATATTGTCTATGAAATTGAGTAGATGTGACTCATAATGACTATGCCACAGATTACAGGGCATTTTTCCATTGACTAATGCACATTCAGCAGTTTGTCAACAAGTTTTGGTGGCAACCTGCAAGCCCAATTTTAAACACAACCTTATGTGATGCACTGGGGGATTATTTTTTAATAAAAAGGCTTAGGTGCACACATTATCTGTGGGCTGCACTTTGTTCACCCTTGATTTGTGGAAAGTGAGCTGAATACCCAACAAAAATCAAACTTACCTTCTCCTGGGGGTCCCAGTGCAGCTTCTGTATTAAACCTGTTCCATAAAGGCCACTGTATAAAATCATTGAAGAAATAAACACTTTTAAAAGTTAAGGAATTTGCAAAAGATTAATGGAGATCACAGCAACCACGCTACATTCATTCTTGCTTACCCTGTTTTCTTTCTTCCATTCCAACTCTATTATTCTGATTCTATTCACCAGTTTATGAATCCCCCTCCCTTTCAATGATCTGTATATTTTTCTTTCAGTCATCTTCAGTTTGTCCATATCCTCTAAAATGGGATATTAAGTAACAGATCAAATACCCACCTCTGAGGTCAAATCGCTTGTGTCCTTCATACAATAGGTAGAAAAGCAGAGGTCTGCTCAGATCAGAGAAGTATTCCCCCCCCTTCTCCTCCACAATACCTTGACCACACACACACACACCTGTCCTCTAGAATGCTGTGTGATGTCAAGGAGCCCTCAAGATGGGTGGGAGATATAACACAAAGTGGAAGTGTACAGCTGCAAGAAGGTAGAGCACGAATTGGATTTCACTCTGTACATGCCAAAGTGCCTTCTTCTCACAAAGAGAATTTTCTGAAACCAGCTTGCAGATTCTAACTGAAGGCAATATGCACTTACTCATTTTGCAACAGTATCACGCAGCTGACAGCTTAAGACTTTCTGCTCCATGCCCTCTGCCTGTATTTGTATATTAGCTTTTTCTTCCCTGTGCGCACTACTTTTTTAGATTTTAAAATACATTTTCCCTATTGTTTCGACCTGTAAAAATACTTAAGATTTTGGTGTAAACTGTTAATTTTTATGGTATATACATTACATTTGCTTGGCATTTGAACACTCGATGACTGTAGCATGACTTACACATGAAACTAAGCCTTGTCATCACTGAACAAACATTTTTTTTTTGATGGTATAAAACTCTTTATTAGTATTATAACCTACATACAATAATATTTAAAAAAACCTTTACATAATATTCCACATATATGGTAAATCACATTAATTATTCATTATTTACTGCCTTATCTAAATCTAATTCATATCAAACCATTTAATATTGATTAAATCAGTAAATTAAAAAAAACCCACATAAAATTGTTGTTAATATCTTCATTCTTCTTACTGTCTTCTTTTCACCATATACTTTTCACAATTCCACAAAGGTGTAATACTGCTAATTTATCCCTAATTCATTTTTTCTCCTTTTCTTTTCTCTCTCTCTCCCCTTTATTTTTTCCCCCCTTCCCCAAGTGCTCCCCATCACCAGAGCCTAGAATCTTCATATTACTCTCCCTCCTTTACTAATAACTGAACAAACATTTTAAGAAAGTTCACGGCAACTTTCCTATCACCGCAAATGCAATAACCCACCAAGAAGCAAGACATGATGTTCTTTCTTTACTATCTATCTTACCCTGCTCTCACATGCTGTCTGTCAACATATATATGGGGTAAAGGGGAATCATACCACCCTGCAGGTATTGTTGGTGTGCAAGTCCTAAGCGCCCTTACCAGCATAACTAGTTTTGAGGGCTTACAGTTCAAGAACATACCACTTTGACATATGCAGAAAGGCAACTCCAATTCCTGCTTATTCCTCACACATGACTTCCATCCTGATATTGTTAACCATCCGTGATTCCTCTTTTTAGTTTTCTCTTTGCATCGCTTAAAATAGAAAGTGATAAATAAAAACAATAAAGACCAATAAGTTCCATTTGCCACAAGCTTTTTTGGATTGTAAACCACTTTTATTAGGTACATCTAATAAAGTGAGGCGCAGCCCACATAATCTTATGCCAAATAATACTTGTTAGTCTTTAAAGTGCCTGTGGAGAACATTTTGATGCATCTTTCAAAGCAGAATCTTGGCCAGACCGTCCCCCACTCCTTCTCTCATAATTCTAGAACATGGAGTCATTTTACTGAATTGGCTAGCAGCAAATTCATATAAGGACAGACAGAAACAAGTGCTTATTGATGAATGTGTAACTAATTTATGCAATTTACAGCCACAAGATATGGTAGCCATCAGCTTATATGGATTTAAAAGGGAGTTATTAGACAAAGTCAAGACAGGTAATTTGGTCATTGGCTATATGAAAATTTGAGGTTCACAGTCTGTGTGTGTACACATGCCAGATACTGTGCAATAAGAATGGGAGAGAGTTATTTAATATTTTCAAAACGTACTGGAGCCATTCAGTTCACCGATTTGGATTAGGTGCTAGCATTGATTTGATACAGCAAGACTCTTATTGCATTTTTATTTTTCCTCACAAGTAAGTCCAGACAAAAGCAGAGGAAATGCTGAATAAACATGAAAAAGGATTATACTGCAATTCTATGTGCATGCTTAACTAAATTAATTTTACTAAACTCCTACTGAGAGAGCCAATGTGGTGTAATATTTAGAATGCTGGGAATTTGAAGATCCACCGTCAAGAAACCAGAGTCACAAAACTCACTGTGGAGGTGGGCAGTCACTCTCTCTCAGATCGTCCTACTTCACTGTTGATCAAGTGATAGCCATGAATGCTATCTTGCGCTCACTGGAGGAAAGGCAACATAGAAATGTAACTAAAACTAATTATAACCTCAGTGGAATTCTATCCAAAAATTCTTTCTTTCTGATGCCCAATATATGTAATATGAAGATAGTGCATTATGTGTATGTAACAACTACTGAAACTCACAAGTTCTCCATTATTTTTCTTAGTCATTTCTTTTTACTTTTTAGTCATTATTTCTTTGTCTATAGATCATGCTTCAAGTTAAAGGTATACTTTTATAGAATAGCTCACGTTCACTTTTTCATTATGTTTCATCACAAAGGATACTACTCCCTATGCTTAAGGCACACCACAGCAGAACTGTCAGTCTGATCCAAAAGATGCCCTTCCCATGAATTTCTGGTTGCATCTTATAGGAAAGAATTGTCTGAGTCAGGATGTATATAGCTCCTACTCCAAATGTCATACAGGCACCAATTACATGCATGGAAAACACAGCACTTTTCTATAGGAAAAAGAACATCATTCAGATGCATTCAGGTTATACAGGGTAGCAATGGTTGAAAATTTAAACATTACCAAAATTCAGACTTCAGGTGTGCGACTTCGAAGAATTCATATTTACAAAAGGTGTGATTTCACTGTGGACAAGTCCATCTGCAGAGTGTAGAAAAGTTACTTTTTGGGCCACAACTCCCCAATCCTCCAGCCAGTACAGCCACCTGCCATACTATCCTGAGGATTCAAGGGCTTGTAGTAGGAATAGTATATTTTCCAAGCTCTGTAAGCTAGCATGGGAATCTGGAGATGTTTAGTTATCACAATTTAATTTTATTCTGATGAAGAGTGAGTCGATGATGTTTGTGTCTTGCAAAGAACCTGTACTGTCTTGTTCAAAGTCATTTTTTATTTCCTGTTATTAATTTTCCCCTAAAGCTAGAAGTCCTACACTCACTCACTTGGAGGAATTCTCACTGAACTCAGTGGCATTTCCTTCCAGGAAGTATGTTTGGGACAGGGCTCAGTGATACTTACCAACTTAGTTAAAACACAATGAGAAAAAAAATTCTCAGCTGATTTTTATTCTTAGGGCCCAGACAGACAGGCCAAATGAAGTGGCTTCAGGACACTTTGGAGGTGTGCCGTTTAAACAATGCATGTGTCCTGAGGTTGGAAGCCGCATCAAAGCTGCACTCCAGTTCTGAGGACCAGAGTGCTGCTTCAGTGCAGCTTCTGGCTTCTTAGGACGTGTGCATCATTTAAACAGCACACCTCCAAAGTGACCTGAAGCCACTTCATTTGGCCTGTCTGTCTGGGCCCTTAGTCATCTTTTTTAGAAAGCTAGTAACCCCCTACTGTTTGTCTTGGATGCAGGGTGAAAAAAAACTTATTTAATGACAGAGCAAAATCAGACACCTATAAACAGGCATATAGGTTAACAAAACCTCTGATAATGAAGTCATTTTTACAAAGTCTTTTTATACCCACCCAGCTCCCTTATTTTCCTCCTTGTCCTCTGAAAGCTTCTTAGCAGCATCACTATTAGGAGGATGGAAATGGAAGATTGATGAAACACAGACTTCTCATATGAGGCTACAGCAACATATTTGCAGTAAGCAATGCAATAAAGCTTGAGCTGGGAAAGCATGAGATTTTACTCTAGCTGAACCTATTGTAGCCATGCACCTGCTTGCAATGGGCAAGGTAAACAGCAGCTGCCTCTAGAATCCCCTATGGAACACACAGGAACAGCAAAACTGAGAGAAAAGGGGGGACCAGGTAAGTCTGCTTCATCAGCTACCCAAGCATGTTTTTTAAAAGGGTAGATCTATAAGTTTGGCCACCAAAATGGAAATAATAAGAAAAGTGGAGGATTAAAGAAAAAGTAATCCCTGGATTACTTCAAGAAGAGTGCTGCATAATGAGTTTTCAGAGAAGAAAAGATGATATTTTAGCCCCACACTGACCCTGTGAGTTTTGGGTAATGGTTTGAGAGTTTGACGGCGACTCTGGAGACCAGGGTTCGATTGCCCATTGGGTGACCTTGGGCAAATCACACTCTCTCAGCCTCAAGTTTGTTCCTTTGAACAAACCTTGTCAAGAAAACCCCATGATAGCTTTGCTTTAGGGTCGACATAAGTCAGAAACAACTTGAAGGCATAAACACACAATCCCTGGAAGCATTTTGGAAGAAACATTCAAGGGCCTTTTTCAAAGTTTCACAATGTTTTTGTTTATTTATGCAAGACTTACCTGACTTGGTTATTTCATTTCACATGTGGATATTGTTAATTTTGAATAAAAAGGCTGCTGAAACATATTCAATTGCTCTTTTTTTCTGTGGTGTAGGAAGCTATCTCTATTCTTTCCTTGTTATTTCTGCCTCTGGAACTAAATTTTGTGTTTAAAAGTTATACTCAGGAACACAGCTACATCATTAACTAAGCTATCCCTGTATTTGTTCCATCTGTAGCTCATCCTTCCTTCCAATATTTCTTCATTAGATGGTTTATGTCCTCAAAGCATTTTCTTCAGCCATGAAAAATATACTATCTATATCCCACTTAAGTGATATGTATGCCAGTTCCTTATCAGGTACTGTATATGGTGTGTACAGACTAGAGAAAACACTGTTTAGCTTCAGAAAGAGTGCTTCATAATGTGCTCTCAGAGAAGAAAAGATGACATTTTAGCCCCACATTGACCTTGACCTATACAGAAAAGAGTCTGTATAAAGAACTGCAGGAAGGACAAATCACCAAAGAAGAATACAGGTGGGTAGCCCAAGCTTGCAGGAATGTTATTAAGAAAGTTAAAGCTCTGAATAAGCTGAAACTGGTTAGGCAGGCAAGGAGAAATAAAAATAGGGTTTTCAGATACCTTCAGGGCAAGAGAATGACCAAGGAGAAAGTGGGGACATTGTTCAGTCAGGATGGTAAAACGCTATCAGAACACAACAGCAACAACACAGAACTACTCAATACCTATTTTGCTACTGTTTTCTCCTCAAAAGAAACAGTGTTTCCATGCAGCAGCAAAGATCTTGGTAAGGATCTGAGTTGCAAATCAAGACTAGTAGGGTGTTAGTTAGGAATCACCTAGCTAACCTAAAGGGGTTCAAATCTGCAAAACGTGATGAATTGCATCCCAGACTACTGAAGGAACTTGCTGGTGTACTCTCTGAACCATTTGTCGTCATTTTTGAGAAATCTTGGAGAACAGGTGAGGTGCCAGAGGACTGGAGAAGGGCAAACACTGTCCCTCACATCAAAAAGGGAAACTACAAACCAGTCAGGCAGACCTCAATACCAGGAAAATATTATGAAGAATTATGCAGGAGTCTGTCTGCAAGTATCTTGATGACAATGCTGCAACCAGTAGGGGCCAGTATGGGTTTGCCAAGAACAAATTCTGCCAAACTAACCCGATATCTTTTTTTGATCAGGTCACTAGTATAGTAGATGGTGAGAATGCTGTGGATATCACTTATCTGGATTTCAGCAAAGCATTTGATAAGTTCCCTCATAATATTTTGATTAACAAATGGATAAAATGTGGAACAGATGGGAACAGTGTCAGATGGATCCATAACTGGTTGGAAAACTGCTCAGAGAGTTGTCATCAATAGCTGCGCTTCAGATGTCAAACATGAATTTTGAAATATAGTTCTCAGGATTCTGTTAAGGCCATAACTCCAGCATTTTTATCAGTGATTTAGAAGACAAGGTGGAGGGAGTTGTTATAAAGTTTGCTGATGGCACAATACTGAGAAGGATGACTAACAAATTGGAAGATTGGAGGAACAACACTCAATAGGATTTAGATAAACTAGAAAATTGGGCAGAAATTAATGTAATGAAATTCAACAGAGACAAATGCAAAATTTTACATTTGAGTCACAAAACCCACATGCACAGGTATGAGATACATGGGTCAGCAATACTACATACTTCTCACATTCCATGTTCCTATAATGTGTGTTGTGCTTATGAATGCTACCCCTGTAATTCCCTTAAAAATGAGAAACACAAACCTGGAAATTTGCAATGATGCAAAGCCCGAAGCAGCTAACCATTCCTAACACAATGCCAACCTTATTTAACCTGAGGAGTCTGGGTTCTTCAGGAATCAAAGCACTGACTTGTTTGTATCGAACAAACATGGTGGCAATGCCTGTGAACAAACAATATAAATACAGTGAGGATGGACTTATGAGAGTCTGCTATTCAACTGAAAAGATGGCAGAAGATAAGGATTACTATTATGGTTGCATAAAAATAGATATCAAGTATGCAAAACTCAATGAAAGGAATGTGGAAATAAAGACTGATTATTGTATCCAACTGATATACCACCTACGAAGGTTCTTTGAACCAGTGGAGATTTCCATCAGTGAAACAGGCAGTAAGGTGACTTCTGACAATTCCCTGCCCCCATACCACCTTTTTTGGAAGGACACAGGAAGCACCATGGCAAGCTGAGAGCAGGTAGGTGAAATCAGCTCTAATTGCCTCCCAACTTGTTCCTTTAATTGCCTTCTCTGCTTCCTATCTAGTTCCTTTCGTTTTTTGTTCCTTGGAAGTCACTGCCAGATCAAAGAGCATTCCTTCAGTGGAAGGACAACTGGATGGAACCTTATGTATCAGACCTGACAGAAATTCTATCAGAGCCATTCCAAACAGAAGGAAAGGGAAAGGGTACAGAATGGTAGCAAGACATGAGAAGGCAGACAGTGTGTTTCACAGGACATGCTGCATACCCTTTAAGCTGCCTTCTGCCTCTTCAACAATATTGAAGTAAGATTCAAATCCCAGCTTGGGCAGCTTCAGTACCTGTAGTCTAAGGGCCTTTGCAGACTGCCAGAAATAGTGCAAATTGAGTCCACTTTAAGGGTTAGGGTTAGGGAATCATGGGAACTGTATTTTATTGTGGTACCAGAGCTCTCTGACAGAGAAGGCTCAATGTCTCCGAAAAAAAATTCCCATGATTCCCTAGCACTAACCCTAACCCTTAAAGTGGACTCAATTTGCACTATTTCTGGCAGTCTGCAAAGGCCCTAAGATTCAGAGAACTGTTTCTTCAGTCAGCTCTGATACAGGCAGGTTTACCATGCACATCTATGAAATAATTAACACTCAATGATCACACTACCACCTGTATTTCCCATTACTAAAATATACCCATGGTCTCCTCATCTGTGTTCTAACAGTGTGCCATACATCACAAAGCCATCTCAATAGATATCCTATTCCTATAGCTACAAAATTTTTCCCTTCTGGAGCATCATTGAAGCCCAATTCTAAGCATTTTCCAAAAGCCAAGGATTCTTTCTATTTATACTTACCCAGCAGAGTAGCAATGTTTAACATTATCCCAAACAAACATCTTTCAGGAGGTGTTGTCCCTGCATCACTGAAAGAAATAAAACACATGATACTCCCCTTCTTGTGATTCAAAACCTCACCAAATAAACTGCTTGAAGTAAATATTCAGCATCCTACTTAATAACTGCTCACTGTGTGATCACATTTCTCTCACCCTACATAAAAGCAAACTCTGAAAACATGTGACCTAAGTAAGTTAGGCTACTGAGGTATTCAAAAGTTTGCATTTGTAAATAAAGGCAAAATCCTAAAAGGCAACTTGTTCCTGGGTGTGGCCAGCCGCAACCAAAAACAACATAAACAGGGTTTAACAGGCTCTCAAAATCAAGTTACTGGTATGTTGTAACTCAATATGCACAAACAAAGACCTCTGCTCCACTGCATTACATGCTCACACACAATTCTAATGTGGGAGGAACACAAATTTCATAGATTCATAGAGATGGAAGAGACCTCAAGGGCCATCCAGTCCAATCCCCTGCCATGCAGGAATTACACAATCAAAGTACTCCTGACAGAGGGTGATCTTCTGAGGGAGCATATCCCACTGTTGAACAGCTCTTGCAGCAGCTCTTGTTGCAAGTCCTACTTGTTATGTACAAATTGCAACCTCAATCTTTTCAGTAGATTGGGATCCTTTTTAAATATAATTTTAATTTTAGTACCGGTATTTGCTTGTTTTGATTCCCCCAAGTTTTTTTTTAAATCATTGTGTTCCTAACTACAACTTTGCCAAGAAGGGCATCATCCGCATAGCTTTGAGAAGACTAGCATCACCTCCATCACCACCCTGGATTCATGAGGTACAATAATTCTACCTCATTTGCCTTCATTCCAATGTTCTCACTCCCAGCTGCTAACAGTTCATAAGCACTTAACATTCCCCAGTCCCTCACCTAAACATGAAATGAGACAGCAAAAGAACTCTAACAAGAAAATATGGGTAACAGTACAGTTTGGGGAGTTCTAAATTGGAGTGGAAAGTTAACTTTTCCTTTCCTAGCTGTGGCACTCCCCCATTTTGTTGTTGCTGTTAACTGCCTTTGAGCCAACTTTGGCTCATGGTGACCCTGTGGATGAGACATCCCCCAAACCCTTGTCCTCAACCACTCTGCTCAGGTCTTGCAGGTCCAGACCCATGTTCTCCCTGATTGAATCTAATCATCTGGTATGTGGTCTTCCTCTCTTTCTACTTCCTTCCCTCTTTTGTTGCATCATTGTTGTTTCTAACGATTCATTTTTCCTTATGATGTCGTCAAAGTATGACAGCCTCAATTTAGTTGTCTTGGCTTTCAGGGAGAGTTCAGGCTTGATCTGTTCCAGGACACATTTGTTTGTCGTCTTGGCCAACCATGGTATTTGTAGTACTTTTCTCTAGCACCACATCTCAAAATGAATTGTCTTCCTATCAGCTTTCTTCACTGTCCAGCTCTCACATTCGCACATGGTGACGGGAACTGCAGTGTCTTGCTTGGACTATGGCTCACTTTAGTGTTCAGTTATGTCTTTACAATTTATGAACTTGTCCAGTTCCTTAATAGCTGCCCTTCTCACTCCTAGTCTTCTTTTGATTTCTTGACTGCAATCTCCATTCTGATCAATATTTGAACTAAGGTATGGAAACTCTGACTATTTCAGTTTTCAGTTATCTAGGACAAATTCTTGTAGATCCTCTGTGGTTATTATTTTTGTTTTCTTGATGTTCAACATTAAACCTGCCTTGGCACGTTTCTCCTTGACCTTCTTCAGCAAATGATCCAGGTCTTTGTTGGTTTCTACTGGTACTATTGTGTTGTCTGCATATCTTAGGTTGTTAATGTTCCTTCCTCTTATGATCACTCCTCTTGCCTTTATGGTCTGTGTTGTTGTCTGTGCTTGATCTTGTTTTTGCTACAAGTCTATGCCTGCTCTGCATACAGTATTTTCTGCATACCAGTTGAATAAATAAAGTATGCACCTGTGCCTGACCTTTTTGCCAACTGGGAACCATTCTGTTCTGACAGCAACCTCTTGTCTTGAGTACATCTTATGCATCAGGACAATCAAATGTGGCACTCCTCTAAGCGCAAGCCACAGCTTTTCATGATCTATACAGTCAAAGGCTTCACTGTAGTCAATAAAGCACATGCAGATTTTCTTCTGGAATTCCCTGATGCACTCCATTACCCATCGTACATCTGCAATGTGATTCCTAGTGCCTCTTCCTTTCCTTAATCCAATTTGCACCTTTGGGATATCATGCTCCGTATATGGTAGGGGTCTTTGCTGGAGAAATTTGAGCATGACTTTGCTTACATGGGAAATCAGTGTGATAGTTCTGTAAATCTTTTGTCTCCTTTTTTATGGATGGGAATATATATTGATCGTTTCCAGTCTGTGGTTTTCCACATTTGTTTCCAGATTTTAGTTAGATTAGTTACAACTAAGCTTGATTTTGTCTCTGTGAACTGTAGTTCTATTGGCATGTCATCTGTTCCTGGTAATTTATTCTTTCCAACTGCTCTGAGTGCAGCTTTCACCTTGCTTTCCAAAATTTGTAGTTCATTTTCATAAGTTTCTTCTTTCCATGTGTCATGAACTTTCACAATTTTTACACAGCTCTTCTGTATATTATTTCCATCTTTTGTTTTTTTTAAAAAAATAATCTTGGTCATATATTATGTTCCTCTTCTGATCATAGAGCATCCCCCCCCCCCTTGGTTTAAATTTCTCTTTGAATTCCTGGATCCAGTTGTCTTTTGTTCTTCCTTTTTTGTTGTCAGCTTCTATTTCTCTGCACTGATAGTTTTAGTAATTCTCTTTATTCTTACATACTAATTGTTGGACAGTAACAATAATGGTTCTGACTGGGTTTCTATTTCCCTTTCCTTTTGCTTATCATCCTTCTTTAACTTCTTGAAGTGTTTCATCTATTGTTCATTGTTTCTCCTCCTTTTTGGCCACTGATATAGAGCCTCTGCAGACCGGCCCAAAGAGCCAGCCTGGGGGTAAGGTTGGGGTTGGGCAGCCGCATGTCAGCTGCTCCAACCCCACGCCGACGGTGTCCTGATGTCGTGCGCTGTTATGCATGGCGCAGGGTGTCAGGACGCCCTTCCGGCACAGTGTTTAAACATGTTGCGCTGAAAGGGCGCTGAAGAGCTGCGGCACTGGCTCTTAGGGCGGCATTTTGCTGGTCTTTTTGGGGCGGCCAAAGGGAGGATCGGGGCCGCAGCATAGGGTTGCAGTGGCCCCGATCCACCACTTCCCGGGGTGGCCTAGAGCTGTCTATCAGCAGAGGCCCATTGTCTTTCTGTATTCCTCTTTTACTGTGTCCCTGACTTTTGTCCATACTTTTTCTTGTTCCTGGTCAATGAGGCTTAGGGACAAAACAGACTGCCCCAAAGAAGCATTTCTGGCAGCCCCTTTGAGGGCCAGATCGGGGCTACAGCAACTGCTCGCCGCGACCCCGTTCCAGCGTTTTTCCAGCCCAAAAAGAAGTGGCAAAATGCTGCTCCTTTTTTGGATGAAAAAGCTGCCCTTTTCACCACCATAGCTCTTCTGTGCTCCTGCAGCATCTAATTGCTGCACCGCAGGAACATCACAACGCTGCCCGCCATGTGGGCAGGCAGGTGGCATGACGCCGAGTTGGGGTGGAGTCAGAATGTGCATCATCTAAATGCCACGCCCCCACGCTGGTGCTTACTGCTAGTCTGTTCAGCCCCTTAATAGTGCAGATCTATTTCTCACACTTTCCTTAAATTCTGTTGGGATGTTGCTTAGATTGTACTTTGGCATGCTAATTATTTTGGTACTTTTCTTCAGTTTTATTCTAATTTTGAATATCAGTAGTTTATGGTCTGTGCTGTTGTCTGTACTTGGTCTTGTTTTTGCTACAAGAAATGAACTTCTTCATCTTTTTACCCTCACTTTAATTAGACAATGCGCTCTGTGTGTGTGTGTGTGTGTGTGTGTGAGAGAGAGAGAGAGAGAGAGAGAGAGAGAAAATCATAGAATCATAGAATTGGAAGAGACCACAAGGGCCATCCAGCCCAACCCCCTGCCATGCAGGAACTCAAAATCAAAGCATCCCCAACAGACGGCCAGAGAGAATCACTGGCTTTGACCTCTTTCCTAATGAGAGTCATATTGCTTTCAAGCCAAGATAAGATTCTCCCGCACCTGATGTAATATCTTCTGCATGTCTAGAGATGTAATTTACATTGATAAGTATTACTTTATGCTTATTTTAAGAGGTTAGATACCAAATTTTTCAATCTTCTTATATATTGTTTAAATAAAAATTAGGAAAGAGTTTGCCATAAAGGAGGATAGGAGGCAGGGAAAGGCATTCCTAACATTATGGCAAATGACATTATGGTATTTGTGAAAATACAACAGTAGAAGACTTACTGACCTGATGTAGGGCACCAAAGGGTCAACATGATGCAACAGAACTGCAGTAATGTAGGAAAACAGAAAGGAAGCAGATGACCAAATGACAAGAGCCAAAGGCAAAATACTCAGGCCTTGCTGAAAGCACCACATCTCAAAACTATTTCCTTGATTAAGTGCTGTGAAAAATAAGGTGATAAAATGATTAGGCTCTCCCCCTACTTGCCTTGAAAGAAACAATTATTTTCAAAAGCTCTCCCTTTGGCCTCTGATCATGCAAAGACAACCCTTTCCACTGAATCAGGACTCTGTCTAAAAACAGTCAATTCAGTTTCACTTTTGTGACTATGTTGCAATGCCAGATCAAATGAGAAAATGGAAAGTTACTACAAAGCAGAAAAAGCACTTTGGACTTGTGTAAACCATTCCTTGTAGACTAGAAATGGAGGGGAGTGGCTGGGTCCTAGTCAACAATGTTGATATTGCTGCTTTTCTGACTTAGAATCATAGAATCATAGAATCATAGAGTTGGAAGAGACCACAAGGGCCATCCAGTCCAACCCCCTGCCATGCAGGAACTCCCAATCAAAGCATCCCCGACAGATGGCCATCCAGCCTCTGCTTAAAGACCTCCAAGGAAGGAGACCTTTAAGCAGAGGCTGGATGGCCATCTGTCGGGGATGCTTTGATTGGGAGTTCCTGCATGGCAGGGGGTTGGACTGGATGGCCCTTGTGGTCTCTTCCAACTCTATGATTCTATGATTCTATGATTCTAAGTCAGAAAAGCAGCAATATCAACATTGTTGACTTTTCAGGGATCACTATTTGTACAACGTACTGAAGAATTAAATGGCATGGCTAGACAACATAGTACAGCAATCTTATTTATTTAACACATTTTTGTCCCATGCTTCAGTAGAAAACATTTCCAGAGAAACTTACGTACAATCAGTGAAAACAAGATTGTCCCAGATGTGGCACAATTAGAAAGGTGGGAAACAGGAAAGAAGCAAATTCATTATTAGGTAGAAATTGGGATGTGTGGAGCCAGATAGTTTGGTCATTTCTCATCTTTCTCTGCCACAACCTAATAAAATGGTTCCTACTTTGTGATGGCTAAGGGAGGGGCCTCAAAGAGCTGATCTTTCAGACATGGCCTAACTTCACATTTCAGTTAAGGATTCTAAGGTTATACTAAAATTGGAATGATACAGAGAAGATTAGCATGGCCCCTAATAGGAGCCCTGGTGGCACAGTGGTTAAATGCCTGTACTGCAGCCACTCACTCATAGACCACAAAATTGCGAGTTCAGTACTAGCCAGGGCTCAGGCTAGACTCAGGCCTGCATCTTTCCGAGGTCGCTAAAATGAGTACCCAACTGTTGGGGGGCAATGAGCTTACAGTTGTAAACCACTTAGACATCCCATAGTGCGATATGAAGCGGTATATAAATGAAGCTGCTTTGCTTTGCTTTGAAGAAGTTGGATAGATTCCAAAACACAAAAATAAAAAACTGTCAATTTCATAGCAGGTATCTGAAATGATTTTAAATATTTCTATAAATCTGATATCCTGACTAAGGAATGGAAAGCATTTACATCAGTAAACAGCAAAGACTTCCAGTATTAACATCAGTCTGATAATAACAAGAATCATCTGAGGCAACTGCCATGTAAAGTTGGAGAATTAAAACATATGATGCAAAGGTGGCTTTTCTTAGGAATCTATGACAATAATAAAATGTTTACATACCACAGCAAATTTGTTTTCTATTTGTTGTTGCTTTTTTATGTTCTGACAACACAACATAAGCATTAAAAGAATAAGCACAGAAGTAGATCTCTGTTACTAAAGATGGAAAATTCTTGGAAATTTTGATACCATGAGAATAAAATAGTTTTTTTCCTGGGTTTTTCCCCCCAGAAAAAAAAATAATGGAAATTTTCAGAAAAAAAAATGAAAAACTCTTAACTCCTTTTACAGACTGAATGTCATTTGGAAATATTCCAAATCTTTTTAATGTCATTTGAAAACTCATTTAAAAAGTACAGTATATTCACTGCACCAAAAAAAAAAAAAAAAAAAAAAAAAAAAAAAAAAAAAAAAGCCACTTTGGATCCCATCCTGGGAGAAAAGCAGGGTGTACATAAATAGAAATTAAGCTTACTGTATATAACCATGTAGAAGTCTAGAAATTTTAGTAAATAAATTGATCCAAAAAATCTGAGTTGACTTATCTATGGCAATCATCGTAAGTGCAGTACCTTACATTTCTCTGTGTTGAAATTCATTTTGTTAGCTTTGGCCCAGCTTTCTAATCTATTAAGGTCATTTTGAATTTTCATCCTGTCCTCTGGGGTATTAGCTATTCCTCCTAATTTGATGTCATCTGCAAATTCGAGAAGCATGCCCCCTATTCTTTCATCCAAATCATTGATAAAGATGTTGAATAGTACTGGGACAAGGACAGAACCCTGTGGCACCCCACTGGTCACTTCTCTCCAGGATGAAGAGGGGCCATTGCTGAGCACCCTTTGGGTTCGGTCAGTCAACCAGTTACTAATCCATCTAACAGTTGTATTGTCTAGCCCACATTTTACTATCTTGTTTGCAAGAGTATCGTGGGGGACCTTGTCAAAAGCCTTACTGAAATCAAGATATGCTATGTCTACCACATTCCCTTCATCTAGCAAGCTGGTAATTTTATCAAAAAAAGAGATCAGATTAGTCTGGCATAACTTGTTTTTGAGAAACCCATGTTGACTTTTAGAGATTATAGCATTCCCTTCTAAATGTTCATAGACTCTCTGTTTAATGAACTACTCTAGAATCTAGTATTGATGTCAGACTAACTGGACGATAGTTGTTGGGATCCTCTTTTTTCTCCTTTTTGAAGATGGGGACAATGTTTGCTCTCCTCCAGTCTGCTGGGACTTCTCCTGTTCTCCAGGAGTTCTCAAAGATTATTGCCAGTGGCTCTGAGATTACATTTGCCAGTTCTTTTAATATCCTTGGATGTAGTTCATCTGGTCCTGGAGACTTAAATTCATTTAGGTTAACTAGGTATTCCTGTAACTCCTCTTTACTTATTCTGTGTTGCATTCCCCTATTGTGTCCTCTGTTCCATTTTCCTCAGGTTGAGCACCCTTTTCCTTTTGTGAGAAGACTGAGACAAAGAAGGTGTTGAGTAGTTCTGCTTTTTCTCTGTCCCTTGTTAGAATTTCTCCATCTTCTCTGCACAGTGGCCCTACAATTTCCTTCTTTTTTCTTTTGCTATGGACATAACCCCAAAAAGCCCTTTTTGTTGTTCTTAACCCCTCTAGCAAGCCTGAGCTCATTCTGTGCTTTGGCTTTCCTGACTTTACCCCGACATGTGCTATTTGTTTGAATTCCTCTTTAGTGATTTCACCCCTTTTTCATTTCTTACGCATCTCCCATTTAAAACTTAGTTCAGTTGAAAGTTCTTTTGTCATCCAACCCGGTTTCTTGAGAAATCTCCCATTTTTCCTTCTCATTGGAACAGTTTGAGATTGTGCCTTCAGTCTCTCCCTTTCGAGAAACTCCCATCCATCCTGAACTCCCTTCTCCTTTAGTATTCCTGACCACAGGATCACTCCCAGTGTTTCCTTAAGTTTGTTGAAATCAGCTCTCCTAAAGTCAAGAATGAGTGTTTGACTATGCCTAGCTTCTCCTTTCCACTGTATAAGAAACTCCAGGAGAACATGATCACTCCCACCTAAGGATCCCACCAATTGCACCCCATTTACCCGGTCATCCCTGTTGGTTAAGATGCGATCTAAAATAGCAGATCCCCTTGTTGCCTCTTCCACCTTTTGGACAAAGAAATTGTCTTTGAGGCAAGTGAGGAATTTGCTAGCTAGACCTTGAAGTATTGGCTGAGTTTGACTTCCAGCAAATATCAGGATAGTTGAAGTCACCCATCACTACTACATCTCTCCTTTTTGAGTGTGTGGTCATCTGTTCTAGAAAGGCATCATCCAATTTCTCAGTCTGACTTGGGGGTCTGTAGTAGACTCCCACTATAATATCCCTGTTGTTTCCTTCCCCTTTAATTTTTATCCAGATGCTCTCCACCTGATTTTCAGGATTTAAGTCCTGGATCTCTTCACAGATGTAAACATCCCTGACATATAATGCTATTCCTCCTTCTTTCCTGTTTGGCCTATTTCTCTTAAAAAGGTATACCCCTCTATTCCTACATTTCAATTGTGAGACTCATCCCACCAGGTTTCAGTGATGCCTATTATATCGTATTTGCTGTTTTTTCCTGCTCCTAAACACCTTTCAAAAGAAAGCATTTTATGTCTTGTTTTGGTCACTGAGCCAGTAAACAAATTGATTAACCTTTAGAAAGGAATTTTTAAAAAATGTTTTGGAACTCATGCACTTTGTGAAAATGGAATTTCCTATTAGTCAATTGAAGTTTAAATAACTGATTTTGAAAGAGTTTTCTTTGTCACTTGTAGATTGGAGATACAGATTGGTGGATGTTTTTGTTTATATTTGAGTTCTAATACAACTCATTCAATAAAGCTGTTTCTGATAAGTGGATTTGAGTAGTTTTTGTGGTGTTTACGACAAATGGATTTGAGTAGTTTTTGTGGGCTTTTCGGGCTGTGAGGCAGTGTTCTAGAAGGATTTCTTCCTGACATTTCGCCTGCATCTGTGGGTGGCATTTGGAAGAATAAGAGGCCCATGTTACCTCATTTAAGAGTAGTTTGAGTCTGTCTCTGAGGTCATCAGCAAAATTGTCAGTAAGAAGAATTAGATAAAATGAATTAGATTAATAATAATAATAAAATAATAAAATTTATTTCTATACCGCCCAATGGTAACCCAATCCCAGCCTTGAATATTTTATTTGTTGTTTTGTGCCTTCAAGTTGTTTCTGACTTATGGTGACCCTAAGGTGAACCTATCACAGTTTTTTCTGGGACTGACTCATATTTTATATTTTATAGTATAGCATATTTTATAGCATAGCTGCTCCCCTCTCTGATCCCCTGCTCAAGTAGGATCCAATGAGGCAACAGGGAGCTGTGTTGCCTCCTTGGATCAGATGTCAGTTAATTAGAGCCAATATTTCTTGTGACTTCCTAGAGCAATTCTTGTGCCCCCCATTAGGTTGTGCCCCACCATTTGAGAACCTCTGCTTTACACTACAGAGAACAAGTTGAGAAAATAATTCTCTCTATTTTACTTAGGTCTTCTATTTTTATTGGAGGGATTTCGCCTGCCCCTCAAACTGACCACACTAAAGAGGTTCCTTATAGTTCAATTGCTCCTTCCAGTTCACGACCTTGTAGCTCCAGTAAAAAACCAAAACCAAAAACAAAACAAAAACCACTGTATATACTTGACTATAAACCTTGGCTTTCATTAGGGGATGGTTCCTTTTTTATATAAGAGTTAAAGTACAGTACTTACATTGACCCATGGATAATGATTTAATCTATTTTTAAGGGGTGGTGGTGGTTATATGCTTGTTGTATTGTTTGGGTTTTGTGATTGATTTTAAATGTAAGCTGTCTTGATAGCCTTGGCTAAAGGTGGGGTACAAATAAAATTTACTATTTATTTGTTATAGGGCAAAAAAATGAAATGCATAGATATAAGATGGGGGACACCTGGCTTAATGAGACTACGTGTGAAAGGGATCTAGGAGTCCTAGTAGACCACAAGTTGAACATGAGTCAACAGTGTGATGCCGCAGCTAAAAAGGCCAATGCAATTTCAGGCTGCATTAATAGAAGTATAGTATCTAGATCAAGGAAAGTAATAGTGCCACTGTATTCTGCTTTGGTCAGGTGTCATCTGAAACACTGTGTCCAGTTCTGGGCACCACAATTCAAAAAGGATGTTGAAAAACTGGACCATGTCCAGAGGAGGGAGACTAAAATGGTGAAGAGTCTGCCATGCTCTATGAGGAATGACTTAGGGAATTGGGTATGTTTAGCCTGGAGAAGAGACAGTTAAGAGGTGATATGATAGCCCTGTTTAAATATCTGAAGGGATGTCATATTGAGGGGGGCGCTAGCTTGTT
This sequence comes from Phrynosoma blainvillii, assembly GCA_026167975.1. Taxonomy (NCBI): domain Eukaryota; kingdom Metazoa; phylum Chordata; class Lepidosauria; order Squamata; family Phrynosomatidae; genus Phrynosoma; species Phrynosoma blainvillii. Next base: position 268,791,367 of record JANUYF010000004.1, read on the forward strand.
TTCTGCTGCTCCAGAGAATAGGACCGGGAACAACGGATGCAAGCTACAGGAAAAGAGATTACACCTCAACATTAGGGGGAACTTCCTGACAGTAAGGGCGGTTCGACAGTGGAACAGACTCCCTCGGAGAGTAGTGGAGGCTCCTTCTTTGGAGGTCTTTAAACAGAGGCTGGATAGCCATCTGTCGGGGATGCTTTGATTTTGAGTTCCTGCATGGCAGGGGGTTGGACTGGATGGCCCTTGTGATCTCTTCCAACTCTATGATTTTATGATTCTAAGTTGAGACAGTACTGAAGACTATAATACAGAACTATATGTATTAGATCTTAAGACACCAGTCACGGGTTCTTTAAAATCTAATTACAATCCTGAGGGTAAAAACTGGAAGAAACAAAAGATTCCACTGTGGCAAACAAATGTAAAGGCATACTGATAAAAAGATTAGAATGGAATTTCTCAAACCCACCCCTCCCCAAAATTTAATTTTAAACACCACCCAAAAGTTACTGTGCCTGAGATGTTACTATGCAGAAATGATATCCTCATGTTAAAACAGCCATCTCTGTGACAGGCAACAGAAACTGGCATACCCTGCAGGGCTACTGTGCTTAAAGAGATGCAGTGGCTCAAGTGGTTAAGATGCTGACTCTATTGACTGCAAGATCGGCAGGTTGGCAGTTCGAGGCCCAGGTGCTGCATGATGGGGTAAGCTCCCATCACTAGTCCCAGCTTCTGCCAACCTAGAAGTTTGAAAGCATGCAAATGTAAGTAGGTAAACAGGTATCACTTTGATGGGAAGGTAAACAGCATTCTGTGCAATCATGCTGGCCACATGATCATAGAGTAGTCTCTGACAACATTGGCTCTTTGGCTTGGGGCTTTTGCAGACTGGCAGAAATAGTGCACATTAAATTGAGGCACTGCCCTGGCTCAGTGCTAGGGAATCATGGGAATTGTATTTTTTTCTGAGACATTGAGCCTTCTCTGTCAGAGAGCTCTGGTGCCACAATAAATTACAGTTCCCATGATTCCTTAGCCCTGAGCCAGGGCAGTGCCTCAATTTAATGTGCACTATTTCTGGCAGTCTGCAAAGGCCTTTAGTCACAGAGATGAGCACCGCCCCCTACGGTTGGACATGACTTGTCAATGGGGAACACTTTACCTTTACCTTATAAAATAGAATACTATTTCCTCCTACAAACCTCTATTGACAGTGAGGCTACATCCTCTGAATTTCCATCTGCCATGCAACCCTGAAAGCATGGAGTGGGGAACAAGGAATCCAACCAATGTTTTTGGACTGCAACTCCCATCAGCCATAGGCAGCAGCACAGCCAATGTTGAAGGATGATGGGACCTGCAGACCCACACTCCACTCCCACCCCTGAGCCTCTGCCAAGAGAAAGGAACAACATCTGCACTGCAGAAATAATCCAGTTTGATACTACTTGAACTACCATTGATAAAGTCTATGGCATTCTGGGTACTGTAGTTTGCTGTGGCTCCTCTAAGTGGTGTCAAACTGGATTATTTCTGCAGTGCAGATGAAGCCAGAAAAGGGAGTGTTAGTTTTTAGCACAGCTCATTTTGAGACTCAGGTACTAAGAAAATGAGAGCCAGCATAGTGTAGTGATTTGAGCATTGGATTGTGGCTCTTGAGACCAGGGTTCAAATCCTGGCTTGGCCATGGAAACCAACTGGGTGACCTTGGGCAAGTCACACTCTCTCAGCTTCAGATGATGGCCATGGTAAACCCTCTCTGAAGAAACCTGTCAAAAAAGCCCAAGATGATTTCACCTTAGGGTCATCATAAGTCAGAAATGAATTGGAAGCACACAAAAACAACAAGAGGGGAACAGAGGATGGGGGAGAGGGGAAGAGACCCTTTCTTTTCTACCTTTTCCACAGGGTGACCGGGGGCCAAAACACACATAATCCAGTTTGACACCGCTTTAACTGCCCTGGCTCAGTGCTAGGGAATCCTGGGAACTGTAGTTTGTTGTGGCACCAGAGCTCTCTGACAGAGAAGGCTAAATGTCTCAGAAAACTACTTCCCAGAATTCCCTAGCATTGAGCCAGGACAGATAAAGCGGTGTCAAACTGGACTATTTCTGCAGTGTGTTTTGGCTCCAGATGTCCCAAGTGCAGAGAGGGACAAAAGGTACCACAGAATATAGGACACTGCAAGGAAAAAATGTAGGACACGACACACCTATACATGTAAATTCATGCCTCTTAGTCCTGCCCCAATGGAGGACATTTTGAAAATCCCTCCTGGACAGAAGGCTGAAATGGAGGACGTCTCCTGGAATAGGAGGACCTCTGGTCACTCTGCCTTTCCTGCCTCAGGCATGGAAACCTGCAAGTCACACTCTCTCAGCCTCACGACACACACAAAAACCAAACCCATGACAGGGTGGCCATAAGTCAGAAGCACCTTGAAGGCACCCAAAAACAAGAAGAGGGGAAGTGAGGAGGCAAAGGAAACCCTTCCCCCCCTTTCCCTCTCTCCTCCTCCTCCTCCCTCATAGCACCTGACATGACCCTCGTCCTCTCCTGTCAGACAAAGCACACACGGATATCTGATCCTCCCTGTCAGGCAAGGTTAAAGGGCGGTGTTATTTACCGACTCGCTCTCCTCCGCGGCCGCCTCACTTCTCTTCAGAGAAGGAGGGGGGGCCTTCGAAAAACAGGCGGCGCGAGCGCGCGCGCGAAGCCCCCTTCTGCCCATGCGCGAACCAGCCCCCACACAGAGGATACAACAATTCCTCCTCCCCCGTTATCCAAATACAAGAGCGCGAGGGAGGGAAGCAAACGCCCGCATGCGCTGGCGCGCGCCACGCTCCCTTCTGCCCATGCGCGAACTAGCCTCCCTCCAGCCCCACGCAAATACAAGAGTGCGAAGGAAAGGGGAGGGAGGCGAGGCTCTTCTACCCATGCGCGAACCAGCCTCCGTCCAGCCCCGCACAAATACTAAAGTCGGAAGGAAGGGAGGGGGAGGAAGGCGAGCGAACGAGCGCGCGACACGGTCCCTTCTGCCCATGCGTGAACCTGACTCCCTCCAGCCCCACACAAATACAAGAGCGGGAAGGGAAGGTGAAGGAGGCAAGGCCCTTCTGCCCATGCGCGAACCTGACTCCCTCCAGCCCCACACAAATACAAGAGCGGGAAGGGAAGGTGAAGGAGGCAAGGCCCTTCTGCCCATGCGCGAACCTGACTCCCTCCAGCCCCACACAAATACAAGAGCGGGAAAAGAAGGTGAAGGAGGCGAGGTTCTTCTGCCCATGCGCGAACCCTGCTCTCTCCAGCCCCGCACAAATACAAGAGCGAGAAGGGAGGGGGAGGGAGACGAGCGAGCGCCATTCTTCCTTCTGCCCATGCGCGAACCCGCCGCCTTCTCTCCCCTCCCACAACAGAGGAGGCTCCTCCTCCTTCTCTGTTAGTTCTCCTTCTCTACTCGCTCCCTCAGTATCCCTGACTCGTCCTTGATTTACGGCAGCTGAAAAAGGGATGTAAAAGCGCCGCCCGGGCGAAGAGGCTGGCTGAGGTAAATGCCGGGTGTTGTCAGTTCGTTCCAGGGCGATGGGCTTTTTATGGCTTAGGGAGGGAAGGAAGGAAGGGGTTTAGGAGTATGGGCTCCTCATCAGCCCCCGGGTTTCTCCTAGTTTCCTCTCCTCCTCCATATTTTGAGGGGGGTCTTTCTGTGCTACTGGGCGAACGGGGCTCCTGCGCAAGTGGCGGGGGCTGGGCTGAGGGGACGATGGAGGAGGAGGAAGAGGGCGCCCTTGGCTTCTCTTGCCTACCTCACCCCTTTCCCCTTCGAAGCTTCTGAGGGAGCTGACTGCGTCCGCACCGCAGAAATAACCCAGTTTGAGACTGCTTGAACTGCCACGGCTTCGTGCGATGGAATTCTGGGAAGGGTACTTGGTTGTTGAAGGAAAGGGCCTCCCCTTTCCTCTTTTTTTCTTCTTCTTCTTGTGTGGCTTCGTTTCTAACTTATGGCTACCCCATCCTGGGGTTTTCTTGGCAAGTTTCTTCGGTGGGAGGAGTTGCCATTGCCCCCTCTGAGACTGAGAGAGTGTGACTTGCCCAAAGTCACCCCAGTGGGTTTCCATGGCCGAGCCAGAAAAGGCAGAGAGTGACCAGAGGTCCTCCTTTTCCAGGACGCGCCCTACATTTTCAGTCTCCTGTCCAGGAGGGATTTCCAAAATGTTCTCTATTTTGGGGCATGATCAAGACTGAGGCATGAATTATCATGTCTTTGAGTCGTTTTTTAAAAAGCTTTTGTTTTGTTTTGTCCTACATTTTTTTCTTCCAATATCCTACATTTTTGGTACCTTGTCCTTTGCGTTTGGGACATCTGGTCACTGGGGAAAAGTGGGGAAAGAAAGGGTCTCCTTTGCTCCTCTCTCTTCGCCTCTTGTTGTTGTGTGGCTTCAAGTCGTTTGCGACTTATGGCGACCCTATCCTAGGGTTTTCTTGTCAGGTTTCTTCAGAGGGGGTTTGCCATTGCCTCCTTCTGAGGCTGAGAGAGTGTGACTTGCCTAAAGTTACTCAGAGGACTGGAACCCAGTTCGGCACCACTTTGGTCCAAAACACATTGCAGAAATAGTCCAGTTTGAGACCACTTTAAGTGCCCTGGCTCAATGCTAGGGAATCCTGGGAATTGTAGTAGATTGTGGCATCAGAGTTCTCTGACAGAGAAGGCTAAATGTTTCACAAAACTACAGTCCCCAGGATTATCTAGCATTGACCCAGGACAATTAAAGCATTCTCAAACTGGATGATTGTTGCAGTGTGTTTTGCAGCTTGGACAGAGGTACCACAACCAACTGTGCAAAATTCCATAGCTTGGACCTGTGGCAGTTTAAGCAGTATCAAACCGGGTTATTTCTGTAGTGCAGATCCACCACCACCAGCAGCCCGGCCTCTTTTTTCCAATGGACTTGCTTCCCCTGGAGGGTTCCTGTCATGTGTACAGGTGTGGCAGGCTGAAATAAATAAAAGCACCTTTGCCCAACCTGCATGCAGTTTTAGCTACAGAAGGACCTGCCTCGACTATAGTCAGTTCTGCACCAACCGGGGTCACCAGGTGTCCTCCTTTTCCAGGACATATCTTACATTTTAACCTTTTGTCTAGGAGGAATTCCAAAATGTCTTCCACTTTGAGCAGGATTCAGGTCCAAAACACACTGCAGAAATAATCCAGTTTGAAACTGCTTTAACTGCCCTGGGTCAATGCTAGGTAATCCTGTGGATTGTAGTTTTGTGAGACATTTAGTCAGAGAACTCTGGTGCCACAACAGACAACAATTCCCAAAATTCCATAGCCTTGAGCCAGGGCAGTTAAAGTGGTGTCAGTTTGGATTATTTCTGCAGTGTGGATGCAGCCTTAGATTCTACTTCAAGTCTGCGTGAGATCTTGTAGCTTTTTGTTATCACTGGTTTGTGGCTCCCTCTCTGTTTCCCTCTTTTTCTTTACCACATCATGCCAAGTACAAGTTGAGAGCATCCCTTTATTTATGGGTTATTTTGTATATCCTTATTCAGCAGTGGGAATGTTGTTCAAATTGCAGCAGCTGACTTGGAACCTTGTCTTTCAGTTGATTGCTGTCAAACTCTGATTTACAAAGTGCTTCAGATTTACTCACTTAACTGCAGTAAATTAATTAGCAACAGCCTGCTATACTTGTGTTCATTTTTTTCTGCTGCAAAACAGCAACATTTTTAAACTGGGGAATTCAAGAAAAATGTTTGGGGTATGTGTCACTATATTAATAATTGGATTCTTGGCATCATCCAGGATGTTTAAATAAAAATGCTTCTGATTTATCTGTTTATCTTCTTTTATAGTGAATCCTCTATATTTTGTTTATCCTTTATCTCTGTCTACAGTCACTTCATAGAAAACTACTTCTCATAATTCATTAGAGTCATCTTCTCTTACTAACTTCAAGGAACTAATACAATGCTCCTTCATTTTCTTTAAAGTACAAAGTACAAACGTCCATTTCTAATGGAGAAATTGGCCACTCCAAAGAACTCTGAAAACACACAATTTATGAAGTTATTCCACTCACTTGCATTTACTTATAGATCTTCTTGTCTCTACATTTCTACTTCTCCTGAAAAATACAAAGGCAATACCAAACTAATAAGTATTTGCTCAGCTATTTTTTCTTGAGAACCAACAAGAGGAACAAGATAGTCTGGTATAGTCCTTATAATAGATTCTTATTTGGAGCACTCTCCTTTATTGAGGAGTAAACTTAATTATGTTGGGTGCAAGAGAATTAGTCCAACTGACCCCAACTGAGTTACATAAGCTTGAGCTTTGTTTCAGTTGCTGGTGAAGATTAAAACACAAGGAAAATGTGTTGGATTTGGACTTGTCCTTCCACAACAGAAATTTATTTCTGTTCATGGATTTACTTCTGTTCAGGTCTAATTATAAAAATCCTTCCTGGGCATCATTTCACTCCATGCTTCTGAGGAAGCAGACCAAGTCTACAATAGCTTATGCAACAATATCTTCTACATAGTTAATCTCAGAGGTGCTAGATGATCCCCTTGCACACTGATATGCCAGAGGAACACACAGCTATGGTCCAAAACACACTGTAGAAATAATCCAGTTCTGAGCTGCTTTAACTGCCCTGGCTTAGTGCTAGAGAATTATGGGAACTATAGTTTTGTGAGACATTTAGCCTTCCCTGTCAGAGAGCTCTGGTGCCACAATAAACTACAATTGTCAGGATTCCCTAGCAACAGCTAGCTCCTAGCACTGAGCCAGGGCAGTTAAAGCAGTCTCAAACTGGATTGTTTCTACAGTGTGTTTTGGATCTAAGGGCCTTTACAGACTGCCAGAAATAATGCAGCTTGAGACCACTTTAACTGTCCTGGCCCAATGCTAGGGAATCATAGGAATTGTAGTTTTTTCAAAGACATTGAGCCTTCTCTATCAAGGTGCTCTGGTGCCACAATAAACTACAGTTCTCATGATTCCCTAGCACTGAATCAGGGCAGTTAGTGGTCTCAAGCTACATTATTTCTGGCAGTCTGTAAAGGCCCCAAGTCTCTGAATTCTATTCAAATAATTCCTAATGGTAGGTGAAGAGGTATCATCACTAATGCATCCCCAGCAGCCCCAAGCCCCATCTCACATTCTTTCCTAGAGAATGCCCCAATACTTTGCGACACTTTTGGGAGGTGCAATCGGATATATAATAGGAAGCTGAACCTTCTTGTTTTAATCGAAAAATCTATTCATAGGCAGAGTTTTGCCCGTAGGTAATCTGGTTCCATGCCAGTGTATAATGGAAAAATTGCTTGTGCTATAGGTTCTTTTCCATTTACAGAATTTGAATGGTATAACATTCATTAATGGATACAGAAATTCACTTAAAAAATCTAACAAAACTCCATTTTGACCATGTCAAGGGTGATGTAGATTTAAAATTATCAAAAACATGTACAATGATTTTCTCCATCAAATAAAAATGTACTTTTTAAAAAAACATGGAGGCTAAGTTCTCTTTTAGGAGTTGAATTTTTAAACTGTCTAGTAGCAACTACAATATTTGCATACATTCTTTATATACCCAGCATGGCTTTAATTCACTGTTTGTTTGTTTTAATTAAAAATCAGTAGTAATTTATCCTTGCAGTGGATTGAGAACTTTAATGCATTCAAATGGCATTAAAAATTAATTTGCTAGTTTTCATCCATTTCTGGAAAAAGAATTGCTGTGGCACCAGTTGTAGTTCAAGTCTACCTGCTTAATAATTAGGCAATGTAAATAATCTGTCCCTTAAATCTCTAGACACTGATTTATGTATAAATACATTAAGCATGCATATGTCACACTTCTGACTATTACAGTTTAATATTCAAATGAGAAGACAAGGTTCTGCTGCATATGTTAATCTAAAGTACTTTATATTTCAGATAGACCAGGATTTTATGATATTTTACAGCAGTTAACATCTGTTGGATACAAACTTCCAAGGATCAGAAATCCATGAGTGGGAATCGATCCCTGAAGAAACGATGTGGGGAGTTGCAACTAGAATCCCCTGTGCGTTATGGTCATGTCTCTTCTGCAGGATGTTCATTAAGCAAGTTAATTCAGTTGCCTACACCACCCTTGTCAAAGCACCAGCTAAAACGATTAGAAGAACACAAGTATCAAAGTGCTGGACGATCCCTACTTGAGCCACTGATGCAAGGTTATTGGGAATGGTTAGTCAGAAGAGTACCAGCCTGGATCGCTCCTAATCTGATTACAATAGTTGGACTGATAATAAACATCTGTACAACCATAATATTAGTGTGTTATTGTCCAACAGCTACAGAGCAGGTAAGGTTAAAAAAATGACACTTGATTAGTGGAAAGGAGTCCCCTCCCAATAAATGCTTCAGTATTATATTTTACATGCTTTGTGGTGGTCTGTAAACTGACACATACAGAGTTAATTTATGACATCCTAATTACTAGAAATGTTAGAAACGCATTTGCAGATGTGTTTTAACATAATCGCCAGTGATATCAAATTGAAATTTATCACTGTCATAACATTTTTATGAAATGTGTGCTGACTGACGAGTGATAGAAAATGAGAGAAACAAAAATCTTGGCATTAGAATCTTCAAACTTGTAAAAAGGGCTGTAGTATGAAAAACAGAAATGGATATATATCTTAAAATATGAAAAAAGTGTTCTCCCAAGGCAAATGTAAGCTTGAAATAAGAAAATGTAATATATATGGAAGACATATGGAAGGGAATTGAGTGGGACTACTCTATGGCAAACAAAAGGCAAATATTTGGAAGGGTTATCATAGACTCTAAGGTTGGAATGCCTTTGCAAGAAACTTCTCCTCTTTAATAAGTTTTCAGTATTACATGTTTTCACCTCTTATACTGTGCCACTATAAGATTTATACATAACAAGCCCTAAAGGCACCACATCCTGTCTGATCTTGGAAGCTAAGCAGGGCCAGCCATGGTTAGTACTTGGATGGGAGACCAGCAAAAAATACAAGGTGCTGTAGGTTATATTTCAGAGAATTGAACTGGCTAAACCACCTCTGAGTATTCCTTATCTAAGAAAACACTATGACATAAAACCCTATGATATTTATGGGGTCACCATTAGTTGACAGGTGACTTAAAGGCACATACACTTGATAGTCTCCTAGTAAAACTTGTTCATATTGAGATACCTGTTCTACAGCATTTACTCATGTGGCTTAGTGGCTCTTAAACTGTTTTCTTTATTGCCAACTTAAGGTTTGAAAAAGGGATCATTGGTGATTTCTGAGTTATTGTATTTAGCCAAGCTAGTATGTCAAAAATAGAAAAGAGTTAGAGGGAAGCAATAAGGGTGCTTTCAGACAAGGTTTTTATTGTTTAATCCCCTGCCTTGTTCATGGAATTTTACTGAAAATCCAGATGATGTTATCTTTAGTTTGTATTCTTTCTGTATTTCCCCACTCCTTCTCCAGTATTTTTTCTTATAAGGAACAACAATCAGTTAAGGAGGAAAAGGTAAGATAGGGGTCAAAAGACTGGCAGCTTGGAGCAGCCAGAGGCCGCTCCTGCCCCAGTCAACCCCTGATCAGCTCAGGACTGCAACAACTGGATGCCGCTGTCCAGAACGGACTGCCAGCAAGGAGCGTTTTCCCCCCTGCTTCTTTTGCGGCTGGCTCTGGGCTGAATTGGCTGGCCGCGGTGTAGCTTCCCACCGATCCAGGGGCATGCGTCATTTGCACACCATGCCCTCAGATTGGCCCAAAGGTGGCACTTTTTGCCCATCTGTTTCAGGCCATAGTTGCATGTTACCTTCTGATTTGTAGAAGAGCTCTCCATCTGGAAGTCCCCTAAGTGTGTCTTGTTCATCTCTTTTGGAGAGTGTTCTCTCTAGGCCTCCCTGGCACATACCTGACCAAGGCTACATCTGCACTGTAGAAATATTCAGTTTGACACTACTCTGCCATGGCTCAATGCTGTGGAATTTTGGGAATTGTAGTTTATTTTGGCATCAGAGCTCTCTGATAGGGAAGGCTAAATGTCTCCCAAAACTACAGTTCCCATAATTCTATAGCACTGAGCCATGGCAGTTAAAGTTATGTCACTTTAAACTGGATTCTTTCTGTAGTGCATTTGCAGCACAAAATGGGGATTCTTACTGAAGTTAATTTGGTTGAACTGATAGGACGCTGTTTTCAATATTTTCCTAACCACACTTACCTCTACTTTAACTTATCAGTGACAAATAATTGTTCTTGCTTCTCTCTTCTCTGTGATTTTTAAAAAAACTAAATATACTTTTTTCTTATCAAGTCTCAGACAAAACTGGGTTGTTTTCAACTAATTCACAGCCTTCATTAATTTGGGTGTTTAGAAATGATCAGTGTGCTATATATAAATAGGATCTTATGAGCTAACAATATTGTTACTTGTTGATTGTTGAAGAGGATGCTTCCATTAATGAAAGTGAACATTTCATTGACTTTATTGCTGTTTGGTCAAATTGCTGAATCATATTTTATGTTTTAATTTTGTTAATTTATTTACCAGTAAATCCTTGGCAATGTTGCTCCTTTGCCAATTATTCTCTGTCTCTTGCTTTTAAAAACTCTTCTTTTCTCTATTGTACCTTCACTATATTAATTTGGACGCAGTGCCTCTGCATTTAAAGTTTTTAATTTGTTTTATAACAAATGTTGATGATTGATCTTAATCTTATATTCTATATAGCTGATGAATTTTCTGTCCATTCCTTCAGCCAGATAATTATTTAAAAAGCATAATGGTAAAAAAGAAGTATCAAATGAAAGTCTGCTGAAACCAGTAATGCGATATACTTTCATTAGTTTCTATCTTTCAGTTGTCTTTCTATATGAAATGTAACTCAAAAGTTGTAGTGGATCAAAAAACCTCTTTTACACAGTTGCTTATTACTGTAGGTAAACTCTGCTAGTCTTTAGCAATAGCTGCATTATTCTTGCAACTATAATATAGGATTGGGGTCTCAAAACACAGTTGAGAAGGCCACAGCTTATTTTTGTTCTATATCTTTAAGATACATTTTGGAAATCTATGTGTGCTGAAGTTGCTCAGGGAAGCACCAGATTTATTTACTTCTTCCATCCTTCAACTACTGTATTACCATTTTATGTCTTACTATGTAGAAGGCTGCTTTACTATAAACTATTCTAAATATTCCCAAGTAGCACATTGTGTAATATAGTACTTAAAAACATCCATATGAGCTGTAACCATGAGAAGTACTAGTTGACATATATTGGGTTACCAATAAAATGCTGCCTCAGCTATTTGCATAACTATTTGTACACACTCAAATGCTCTTCACAGAGTTGTCTGTGTATATGTGTAAGAGAGGAAGAGACTGACTTCAAGTCGATAATGAGGTGTAAAGTTTTTAATGACGTATAGAGCAGGAAGAGAAAATGGGTAAAGGCCATGAAGTTATAATTGAAGGTGACCTTTTAGTAAGAATTGTCATTGAGGAAATGTATGCAATGGTTAGCTTTTTTGCAAAACTGAATGTATTTTGTTGTTACTGGACAACATCCAGAGCGAAAGTTCTTTAACCCTTTGTGTTAGACTTTTTAAAGTTGCAAAACATAGTGAGTTTTACCATATATGTGTATGTATGTGCCTTCAGATCACCTGGTGACTTATGGTGACACCATGAATTTTCATAGGATTCATCCAAGTACTAACCAGAGTTGACCCTACACTTAAATCTGGTGCTTTCATGGGAAAGTTAGAAAAGGTAAGAAAAGATGGAGTTATATTTAAGCTTACTGTTAGCATCCTAAGGCATTGTTGCTCATAAAGATAACAAAGGCAATCTAGATCAGATTTAGCCATAAAATACCCTAAAGGCACTAGAGCCCATCTGATCTTGGAAGCTAAGCAGGGCCAGCCCTGGCTAGTACTTGGATGGGGGACCACCAAAATTCCAGGTGCTGTAGACTGTATTTAAGAGGAAGAAACTGGCAAAGCTACCTCTGAGTATTCTTTGCCCAAGAGAACTCTGTGCAATTCATGGAGTCGCCACAAGTCAACAGGCAACTTGAAGACACATACACATATATCAGACATAGAGTCTGCATGGTGTGGTGGTTTGAGTGTTGGACCAAGACTCCAGGAGACCAGGCTTCACATCCCCACTTGGTCATGAAAACCCACTGAGTGTACTTGGGCAAGTCTTAGCCTTAGAGGAAGGCAGCAGCAAACCACACTGAACAAATCTTACCAAGAAAACCCCATTAGGGTTGCCATAAATTGGAGATGACTTTAAGGCATACAACACATCAGATGTATTACTGTTTTATATCAATATTATAATGCACTGCTGTTGCATTTTTTAAAATCGCCATTTTTAAATGCTGTGGCCTTCATATAATAAACTCTCTGATTAAAATTCTGCCATCAGTGAAACTATGTTGTTCTCTTATTGAAGAAAAGAACATGCAAATAAGAGAAAAGTGAATAATAGTAATTTTTACATGCTGACATTATGGCTGTTGCATTACCTTATACAGTTTGAGTACTCCTTTTCTGAAATGCTTGGGACCAGAAGTGTTTCATTTTGGATTTTTTTCAGATTTTGGAATACCTGTATTTGCATATACATAATATATAGTGCAGAACACAAGTAGTGTAGTGCATACTGTGTTTGCAAGGCTGGAGAGAAACTAAGGATCTGTGAAATAGTGGGAATCCAGGTATAGTGCTCTGTGCAAATCCGTGTCTTCCTCCCATTTCATAGATCCTTACATCTCTCTACAGCTTCACAACTTGTCCATTCGCTGCTTGTGTTGTGTATGAGATGGGATGCTGGATAGAGACTGAGGATCTGAGAGATGAAAGAGCCAGACCGCCACAACCATCACCTTGAAGATGGAAGTGGGCGACTGGTGGTTTCAGGTTTTGGAGATTTTCAGGTTTTGGATCTCCAGATTAGGGCGAGTCAACCTGTATTCTTACAAATACTGCAGAATAGTTTTATATAAATTTGTGATTACATGCGAGGTACAGAAGTGAATAATTCAATATCCAAATATCAAAATAAATTTTCACCCTCATTAATTTTTTAAAAATTTTATAATATTATTCTTTCATTTTAGATGAAACCCCCAATGCTTTGTGATTCACTTGAAATGTTTTTGCATGTGATACAAGAAGACACCTATGTTTCTGTCTTAAATTGAAAAAGCAGAACCAATTTCTCTGTTAAATGTCAGACTGCCTTTCTCCTACATTTGAGATTTACTGAATACGATCTTTTACTGTAATCGTATCAAATATTTTCTATTTCAAGGATAGATAGATAGTATTTCAGTTGTTACAAAGGATGCTCTGCTCTGCAATAATAATATTCAGGAATCAAACATTCCCACTTGACCTTGGAGCCTTTTCAACATTAATTTTCATACTTGGAAATGTTACAAACAATTGAGTTTTTCTGAGATTTGATCAAATTCCAACTCTAAAAAGAAAAATAGATATTATTTTTCTCCCCCCCCCTTTTTTTTTTTTAATTTAGCCACAGATGCTAGGTAACTATAACTTCCATTTCTGGTACATATGGGTATAGCATAGAGGAATTCCACCACCTGTTAATTTCTTAGGTGCTTCTGGTGCTGGTGAAGAGGAAAAGTAGTGGGATGCTAGTGAAATGGAGAAGCAATTGTGTGGACAAGAAATTTATTGGGAACTATGGGCCTTTGCAGACTGCTAGAAATAGTGCAGATTGAGTCCACTTCAACTGCCCTGGCTCAGTGCTAGGGAATCATGGGAATTGTATTTATTTATTTATTTTTGAAACATTGAGCATTCTCTGTCAGAGAGCTCTGGTGCAACAATAAACTACAGTTCCCATGATTCCCTAGCACTGAGTCAGGGCAGTTAAAATGGACTCAATTTGCACTATTTCTGGCAGTCTTCAAAGGCCCTAAATAATGACATTTTTTAAACAACAACAACAAAAAAAAAATCTTAGGAATTGGAGGAGGGAGCCTAATCTCAGTGCAGGCAAAGACACTTCTCCTCTTGACCTATCCTTTGCAAAGTAAACTACTCCATTCTTAAGACAGAACACTGAATTTCACAAGAGGTGCCTGTACTGTTGCATCTGGGAAACCATTTAGGTGCTTTAAAGGTAAAACTTGCCAATCATAGTCCAAAGGAAAGAGTTTTAGTGTTGGAGATAAAAATCTCAAAGAGTTAAGCCACAGTCTATTTCATGTTTTTACCTCCAAGAAAAGTAAAACTCTTTCATTTTAGACTACATTTGGCAAGTTTTACCTATATAACACCTAAATATTTTTCCAAATGTAACAGTACAGGGACTTCTTGAGAAATTCAGTGTTCTCTGTGTAAGAAGGGAGCAGTTCATTTCACATAGGACAGGGACAACCTGGATCTCAGGGGAAGTTACTTGTCTTCTACTAATGGAGTTGAAATTTTATTATCTGTCTTTTATTGCCTTTTGTCCCCAGTCTCCACCTGGCTAAGAAAGAGAGTAGCCTTTGCCTGCATTGAGATCCCTCCAGAATAACAGAGTTACATCAGAAACAACATCTGATACAAAATGTAGCCTGTGATTCTACCATCATCACTTTTTTCTCCTGTATAATTTTTTAACTTCTTTTACCTGTTGAAGAAGCTAATGGAATTTGAAAGCTTGCATAATGTATTTTGTGCCTTTCAGTTGGTCAATAAGGGTATTGTTCTTTTGTGGATTTTGAATTTTGTTGTATTTTGCTGCATGGCCAACATGGCAACTCCTGAATACTTTTTATTAATTGTTCACTCAATTATGAAGCTTTTGGTTTTGATCTTAAAGTGATTTGGTATAATTAATTTATGCATGCACACGAAGAGTTTAATTCTAGACACTAATAAAAGTGGTGATTATGAATGAGAAGAGATTTGTAACTTATGAGAACATTTAAGTCTCTATACTCTTTATTTACATTTCACTCTTACTCGCTTAACTTTTATTTTAGGCACCCCCATGGGCATATATTGCATGTGCTTGTGGCCTTTTCATATACCAGTCTTTGGATGCTATAGATGGGAAGCAAGCAAGAAGAACTAATAGTAGTAGCCCTTTGGGAGAACTTTTTGACCATGGCTGTGATTCACTGTCCACAGGTATGTGTTATATTAATGAAAAATAATGAAGTCCTTTATAGTTTGGATAAGACTGAGAATGCTATACTAAAATACAAAGACAAACATAAAATATTATTAAGAATCTTCCTGCTAAGTCTTTATAAAGTCATTGAGTGATTAAAGCACCAGTTGGAATCAATGCCTGTCCAACTATCTGACTGAATGTTTTGCTACACTATGGTAGCAGAGCAAAGAACCAGAAAAAAGGTTGTAAGTACTGTACTTGGTAAGAATGCTGCTGTCGCTATTGAAAGAGGTCTCTGTTTGGCTGTGAACAGATGGTTGCAGACTGTTCAGGAATCATTGGTTGTGGTAACGTGTATTTTGTTTGTTTTCTATCTCAGAATGGTCTCTAGTGAAAAAATACTGCCACTGAAATATTTTCACTCGAGACTTATGGCAACTATGAATGAGAGACCTTTAAGTCACCTTTAAATCAACAGCCTCACTCAGGTCTTGCAGACTCAGGGCTTGATTTGAGTCTATCCATCTACAGTGTGTTCTCTTTTCCTAATGCCTTCCGCCATGTCAAGCATTATTGTTTCTTCTAGTGAGTCATATCTAATAATAATAATAATAATAATAATAATAATAATAATTGTATCCCGCCCTTTGGGAAACCCAATTCGGGCTCACAACAGTAAAATCATACATAAAGTCAAAAACATTTCCCTCCCCCCCCCCTTAAAATGGTATTAAATCAATAAAATTTAAAATCACAATCAGAAAATTTAAAAACATAATACAAAGACATAACATTGGCCCATAGCAATATTCTTCATTCCATCAGTAGATAGGGCCGCGAGAAGAACATTGGGGTGGGAGTAACCGAGGCTGGGATAATTAGTCTGGAAAGGCCTGCCGGAAGAGATCCGTCTTGACCAGGGGTAGGCAACCTTTCCCCTTTAAGGGCCGAGGAACTTCAGCTCCCAGAATCCCAGGAGCTATTGACCAACATGGGACTATTGGCCAACATGGCTGAGGTTTCTGGGAGCTGAAGTCCCTCGGCCCTTAAAGGGGAAAAGTTGCCTACCCCTGGTCTTGACAGTCCTTTTGAAGCTGTCTAATGATGTTAATTGACGGATCTCATCCAGCAGGCCATTCCAGAGTCTGGGGGCGACAACTGAAAAAGCCCTCTGGGAGGTAGCAGCAAGCCTTGATTTTTGAGGTTGCAGCAAGTTCCTCCCAGAGGACCGGAGTGTGCGGGGAGGATTGTATGGGAGAAGGTGGTCCCTGAGATAGTTTGGACCCAAGCCATTTAGGGGGTCTCCTTAGGATATGCCCAAAGTTCAGCAGTCTCAGTTTAGTTGTTGGCTTCCAGGGAGAGCTTAGGCCTGATTTGCTGTAGGACTCATTCATTTCTACTTTTGGCAGTCCATGGTATCTGCAGAACTCTGACTCAGCACCATATCTCAAATGAGTTGATTCTCTTTTTATCAGCCTTCTTCACTGTCCTGCTTTTACCACCATACATAGAAATGGGAAATACAGTGTACCAGCATCATATGTGGGCGTGCCATATGCGGGTTTGAGCTTGCGCGGACAGCAAGCCCAGGTCTCCAAAATGGTATACGCACCTGCAGCACACACACCACACTGTGCGCAGGAGCATGCAGCCATTAAAACATGATTTGAGGTCCCATGTTTTTTACATGCAAGGGTGTGTGTGTCCGGAACGGATCCCCTGAGTATACAAAGGGTCCACTGTATTATGGCATGAACAATCCTGACTTCGGTATTCAATTATATATCTTTTTATTTCAGGATCTTGTCTTCCTTCCTTCATAGCTGCCCTTCCAAGTCCTTCTGGTTTCTTGACTACAGTGTCCATTTTGATTAATGACTGAGCCAAGATATATAGGAAATCTTTTACTATCTCAGTGTCATCATTATCCACTTTAAAGTTATGTAAATCATCTGTGGTCATTATTTTCGTTTTCTTACAGCTATAAAACTGCTTTTGCACTTTCTCTTTTGATTTTCTTCAGTAATAATTTCAAGTGTTTACTATGATTTCATCTGCATATCTTAAATTGTTGATGATCCTTCCTCTAATTTTCACACCTCCTTCCTCTGAGTGTTTTGCATATGATACATTCAGCATACAATTTAAACAGATAGGGTGATAAAATGCAGTTTCCATGAACCCATTGCCCATTGGAAACCTTTCCATTTCTCTGTCTTTTATGCTGACATAGGCTCTTTCCTAAGTACAGGTTACACATCAGAACAATCAAATGTTTTGGTACACCCATTTCTTTAGGGGCAGACCATATTTTTTTATGACTCACACAAATCCTTTGTTGTAATCTATAAAGCACAGGATGATTTTCTTCAGAAATTCTTTGATGCACTGCATTATGCAATGTATGTTTTCAATATGATTCCTCAGTGCCTCTGAGTGCAGCTTCCACTTCACTTTCCAAAATTGTGGGTTCATCTTCAAATGGTTCTATATCATTGTGTCTCAGCTTACTTTTGTAATATAAGACTCTAACCTTATCTAGGAAACTTTCTTTGTTGTTATAGCCATACCTCTTCTTTTGTCCATTATGTTGGTACATTTATTGGCCTATTAGAGCTGGATATGAGGTAGTGCCATGGTAGCATAACATTAATAACTGGATCATTGATTATGAAGTGTTACTAGTGGTGAGAGCCAGCATGGTGTAGTAGTTTAGTATTAAACTGGAACTCTGGGAGACCAGGTTGGAATCCCTGCACAACCATGGAAAACCACTGGGTAACCTTTGACAATTCACACTCTCTTAGCCTCAAAGGAGAGCAGTGGTAAGCCATGTCTGATTAAATCTGCCAAGAAACTCCTGTGATAGGTTCGCCTTGTTGTTGTGTGCTTTCAAGTCATTTCCAACTAAATGGTGACCCTATCACAGGATTTTCTTGGCAAGATTTGTTCTGAGGAGGTTTGCTATTGCCTTCCCCTGTAGTAGTACAATTCCTGTACATATTTACTTGAAAGTAAGTCCCACTGAGTTTAGTGAAACTTACACCTAGGTAAGTGTTCATAGGATTGAAACCACACAGTTCAGACTCAATATAGATGCAATGTTGATCTTTAAAATACATGCCAATTTGAATTTTAAAGGAACTGAGAAGCTTTTCTAGCTGTAGTATTTAGGGTGTTTTAGGTTTTTTCATGATATATTATGTATAAATCTTACAGGACACTGATCTTGAATCATAACAATCTGTGTTACCACCATGTATCAAGGTCAGAGGTTAGTAAGAACAAGAGAGTAGCAATTATATATTGCAGGATGTTGAACATCTGTAATGATAAATTAGTGAATACATTTATTCATCTGTGTGCATTGGTTTTTGTAATCTATATTTATTTAACTGATTTTTGTCTTTAGTCTTCGTGGTTCTGGGAACGTGTATTGCTGTGCAACTGGGGACAAATCCTGACTGGATGTTCTTTTGTTGTTTTGCTGGGACATTCATGTTTTACTGTGCACACTGGCAGACCTATGTTTCTGGAACATTACGCTTTGGAATGTAAGTAAACAAGCTGATAGAAAGCACTAATATTGTCTCATCTTTCATTGCTAAGTCCTTAACTCAATAAGTATGTCTTTATATATTTGTAATCTGTATGATGAAATAATCTTACAGTTCTTATTCTGACAGCAGTAATACAACTGGACACAGTGTCATCATTTTATCAGCTTTAAAACAGTCAAATGGTTTGTAAACAGCAAGAAATATTAAAAACAGTATAAATTCATAGTAGTCAATCAATATCATAAAATTGCTTTTTCAGTTTTAATAAGACAAATAGAATAGTTGTATTTTATAAGCATTATTTTGTCGATGCTCTGATGCAGTCCTGTAGACTTAAGCAGGGTTTAAGCAAGAGTAATGAGTAAGAAACTTGTGAATAAAATATTACTGGTAAAAATCCAAAAATTTAAACATTATTGCTAGATAGAAGTTATTACAAAGAGAAGAGTATAAGTATGGTCCAAAAATATGGAATATGATCATTCTGACAATGCTACTAGAATATTAGAGTTTTGCTAACAGATGCCTGAGAAAGTAATTTCAGTACGAAATGCTGAGGAGAGCAGCATTGTGCTGGCACAACAGTTGATAAGTTCTGTGCTGAGCAATTATTTCTTTTTGCAGCAGATCTTAAAATGAGCCCCCTTAAGTGGGTTAACAGTTGATAATTACAAACTCTAATTTTAAAAAAATGAAATAAAATACTGTCATTCTAGCTGATTTATGAGTTCCTTATCTTGACATAGGATGAGTGTCTCCTTTACATTGGTTTTTATAGCTAATGAGATGAGAAGTACAATATATGTAGCTTACAGGTTGGTCGGTACTTAATTAGATAATACAGTCCCTGGCAATATTGACTTCCTTTTCATCAGTATCTGTCTTTTCTCTTCTGAAAAAAAAATCATCATAATTTAAGCATCTTCCTTCCATTATTAGTCATTATTTTTGTATGTTTGCTTGAATGTCTTTGATGTATTTTGACTTGCTGAATTCAAATCTGTACCTAGATGATGCACTCCAGTGCGTATCATACAATCAAGAATGACAACCAAATTGGCCAATGCACACTATTTAACAACGTGTTATGATTTAAGCAATTTTCATTAAATTATGAGTGCAAGTCTATATTAGTCCTAACATCAATCCCAAAGGGTTTTAGAAACCCCAAGCAGTAAAATTACAAAATGGTCTCCTATTTATTTATATTCTGAAAAGCAATGTGTAGAAAATATGTTGTAAAACTAAATATTGTAGGGCACAGTTGGGATCCAACCCTCTAGATGTGGGATGCATGTGGTTCCCCACCTGGCCATTTTAGAGCACACACATCCTGGTTTCAAATTTTTTTTTATTTGTTTAAAACAATGTTTTTGCCCCAGGATGCCCTTTAGAGGAGGCATTCTGCCATGTCTCCCCCACTTCATTTTAGGGCCAGGAGAGGAGGTTTGATAACAAAAAGTGACCTCCAAGTCACTGTATGTTGTAAAACAGGCTTCTCCTGGGGCTAAAACAGCTGGGGGAACAAAAACATGGCAAAAGAGCTCCCACAACTTCTACAGGACATTTGGTGGCAAAAAGTATTGTTTGGAGGTTTGCTTGTTTTTTGTCTGGAGTGCAACACACAGCTTCAAGATCTCCTGGGGAGCCACTGTGCCCCCTGATTTCTAACACTTGCACACTCCTCCTCTATCTGTTCTGTTAGCATAGCTAATGGTGAGAGATTGTGGAAACTACAGTCTGGAGGATCAGATTACCCACACCTGCTCCTGAGAATAAAATGATCTATACTTTAGCACAGGGCCCGGCAACCTACGGCCCCCGGGCCGGTTAAGGCCCAGGTCGCCGGACTTACTGGCCCAGGCCGATCCCTGCTGCCGCTGCCGTTTTCTGCTCTGTGTGGCCGCGCGTGTCGCGGCCGCCATTTTGAAAATCAAAATAACGGCCGCAACGCGTTTGCGCATGCGCAGGAGTACTGCGCATGCGCGAACGAGTCACGACTGCCATTTTGGAAAACAAAATGCGCAAACAAGTCGCGACCACTATTTTGGAAAACGGGTCTCCGTTGGGCCGAGGGGGGGAATGGCGGCACACGCACTCACACGCGCGTGCCGCCATTCCCCCCCCCTCGGCCCAGCGGAGACCTGGGCTTCGGGGGACCAGTCCAGGTCTGAAAAAGGTTGCCGGTCCCTGCTTTAGCATATCAAATCTGTGAGACTAAAGTCTGAATAGACATGCATATGATTGCTCTTCCAAATATAAGTATTTAATTACATTTACCCAAAATTGAACTTTATACAGTTTTAAATGTATTGTATCCAGTTTTCTGATTGAAAAGCTGCAGTGTGTGCATTAATATTAATTTAAAAACTTATTCATTTAACTTACTTACTATTTGTCTTCTGCTCTCATATTTACATTCCAGTGTCTCTTAAATATCATAAAATCATCAGGAATTAAATGTATATGAAAAAAGAAAGAAGTTTATACTTCCTCAGCTACACAACCACTGACTGATCAAATTTGTTTGTGCAAATCATCATACATACCCATCCCAAAGATACAAAGTTTTGCTTCATCCTAAGCAACTAAAGGCCTTTGCAGACTGCCAGAAATAGTGCAAATTGAGTCCATTTTAACTGCCCTGACTCAGTGCTAGGGAATCTGCACTGGGAACTGTAGTTTATTGTGGCACCAGAGCTCTCTGACAGAGAAGGCTCAGTGTTTCAGAAAAAAACACAATTCCCATGATTCCATAGCACTGAGCCAGGGCAGTTAAAGTGGACTCAATTTGCACTATTTCTAGCAGTCTGCAAAGGCCCTTAAGAGGAATCCTTTTAATTGATTCAAAGCTTTGAGATTATAAATGAATGCATTGCTGTGTTCAAAACAGTAGTCTATTTTCTGATCCTTACAGCTTTCAAACCTAGTAATATTAATTGATTTACTATGCATTGGTTTTTGAGGCAAGCTTAGGTGTGTCCAAAACATTAGTCACTGTGTCCAAAACATTGGCTAAACCAGAAACTAGACAGACTAGAAACTGTTTTTTTGGGTTTTTTTGCAGGTGTTTTTAGCCTTATTGAACATACATGGTGAAAATACCCAGAAATCTGTAGCTCAGCATAAAAAAGTGGTACTTTTTTATACTCTGCAGTAGATTTTAAGAATGTGAAAGTTTGACAAGGCATAAACATAATCATGACAGTGATAGAAATCATGTAGCTCTTCCCAGATGCTATTGGACTGCAGGTCCCAGCAACCCTAACAAGCATAACTGATGGTGAAGAACACTGAGTTGTGGTCCAGAAACATTTAGAGGGCCACATTATTCTCACCCCATCTTAGATGCTTAGCCTCCCTCCATAGGCTATTATGGCTTATTCAACAAATAGGTATTTCAAAGAGAGTTGAGTGCTTGAAAAATTGATATGATTTTTTACATACAGCTTTCTTTCTACAGTTCCTTTTCTTTGGAGATAAGTGTTAAGCAAGCTAGAGAGCAGTTCAAGTTACATAACTGTAAGATTATTCTGTTAACTGATAATTAACCAGTAAAGTAATAAAATGGTACAGTTAAACTATTACTCTAAAAGTATAACATTCAGTTTCACAAAACATTGTAACTAGAACAATTGCACATAAAGGATGTTTTAATCTGGTAATAGTAGTTATATTCTGAGAATAATTGTGAAATATTTTTCATATGTTAAGCATAATTTATGATAATTCAGAATTATTTATCATTTTAGTCATGTGGCGTATCATAGTTTTAGCTTTAAATCCATTACGATCTGCCTGTTCCTTGTGGCATAGATAATAGAACCTCAGAACTGTTGCTATAGATTATGCATAATATTTGCATGAAGTTATTTTAAGGCTGGAATTTAAAGTGCAAATCTTTAATTTGGATTTATGTGAGATTTTTTGGTAATCTGTATATGCATTATGTTTTGCTTTTAGGATACTTTTTTATTATATTAATTACAGTGTAGAGTCATTCAACTCAATGCGAGCTTTGCCACTTATTTCAGTAGAATATGGATTCCTTCCATTTATTGCTGCTTTTTATTGCTCTCTGTGATTACAATTGTACCTGTAACATCTTAAAAGAAATGTTATGATGTCTGTGTCCATAATTCTGAGTGAAAATCTGTTTGCATAATGCTATTAAGCTGAAGATATCTAAAGCGTTTTTAAATGTTTCTTTCCCTCATACCTAGATTTGATGTTACAGAGTCTGAACTCTGTATTATAATAACTCACCTCCTCACAGGAACTCTGAGACCTGGGTTCTGGAATGATACGGTAACTGATAGAAATCAGTGTTACCTAATGAACAATGGCTTGAATTCTCTAGAGACAGCACCTCTTTGTCATGCACGCTGTAACTGAAAAAATGACCATTGTTTTCCTAATGATTTTTCCAAGACATTTGTTTCAATGAACACAGTCTGTAATGCCTAAAAGGGAAATAAAAACTCAGATTGTGAAGCTCCCCTCACCCCTCTGTTCTAAAACATACATAGCTTTGTTTTGAAACTCTGGTGTTTTCTTCCCTATTGGCTATTGTAAAATATGCAGAACTGACTTCACCTCTTTGAAGAGAAGAATCCCAGAGTGTTGGAAGCATCTCTTTTCATAAGGTCTGGATTAATTTTGTTGGAACCACCTTTGGAGTATTTCCTTCCTATTTGTTAGAAACCTTTCCACCAGAAAAAAGAATGTCTAGATAGAGATATAGTTACCTTGAAATATATTGATGTTAGAATATATTGATATTAGAAAAATATTCCTAGTCATTAGAATTCCTTGCCCTAGAACTTAGGAAAGCCTATAGGGTTCTTTCCTAAGAAGATGTGTAACAGTATTGTAATTTCCTAATAAGCAAAAGTTCTACTGTACAACTTTCCTCTGCCTAAATATCAGTAAAGGAAATTGAAGCTCTTTTATGGGTTTTTATCATTTTGTTATTTTATAGAATTCAGCATAAATATGTTTTTTCCTTAAGACATGTTTATGCTAGATTCCAAAAATATCCAGCATGTAAAATACTAATGCAGGTTTCTGATTTAAGCATAATTTGATTAAAACAAATCAACTGAGGCTTTCCAAATCTCTCAAGATCTTATATAACTTTCCTTCCCTTTAGTTTATTTTTCTGCTAATACTATGTTTGAACATAAAACACATTTCACATAGTAAGATTTCCCAATATAATTAAAGTGCGGAAAACATTTGTAAACGCTTTTGTTAAAACTGACCCCAAATGTACTACTGTGTTGCATATTGGATGTTTGCCATCATATTTAAAGCAAACATGTTTTTGTAGTATTTCTCTGTGAGTACATTGATCAAGGAGAGGCAGTCAAGCAAGGATCTCTCCCTGAATACAATCGGCCCTCAGTATCCACAGACTTGCCATTTGTGGATTCAAGCATTCGTGGATGGCAAGCCCACATTGTACTCAGTGGTGGCGCATGCACATGGCCACACCTCCATTAAGGACAGCCCATGTTGTCCTGTGGCAGCGTGTGCACGTGGCTCTGCCACCATTGAATTCTGTTGTCCCCAATGACAGCGCGACCATGTGCATGCGCTGCCATGGGACAATGGGGGTTATCCTTAATGGTGACATGGCTTCATGTACACACCGCCATTGGGGACAACGAAACTTGAGCATCTGTGGATTTTGGTATCCACGAGGGGGGGGCGTGTTCTGGAACGGATCCTCTGAGGATATAAAGGGCTAACTGTATATGAACCGCTGTCTGGAACCACTTCAGAAAAGAGATCATGCACATTCTGATATACATTATAAAAATCAATATGTTCAGATTTTAAAATTTGGTATTATCTTTCTCAAGAAAGAGAAGATTACGAATTTGGTACATTGAATTTTTGAAAATATTTCACTAAGCAAGGCTAGGATTTCTGCTGTTTGCCTAGGTACAAGGAACTACTTCCTAGACATCAACGAATGACATGAAGGAATAGCTACTTCATAGGACATATTTTTCCTAAATGCCTTTATGGCTGATTTGATGTAGTGATGATGCCCACTTGGTGCCACAGTTTACCCATTAAAGGTAACTATGTCGGGACCCTAGGGGAACTGAGATAGTGACATGCTGACAGTTTCATAGGAATTGGAACTGTATTGGAACTGTGAAAATGTTGAGCCATTTGAAAATGAAGAATACAAAATCGGGAAGTGAAGGTTTCATACATGCTTGTGTGTCTGGAAGATATCTTCCATAGCCACTTAAGCAGATACAGGTGTTTTGTTTTTTTTAAATGTCAACTCAATCTAATAGATTTAAGAATAATATTTAAACAGGTAGTACTTGTGAAAATGTATTGAAAATGGACAGCCAACTTCCTGTCATGCACCCTTGGGACAAGAGTGTATTTTGTGGGCTTTGCTGGCCTAATGGTTGATAGCTACAGCTGCCAAAATCAGTCAGGAAATAGAGAATACTTTCAAACCTCTCTTGTAACTGTCTATATTTGACAGTTTTTCATGGGTAGGAGATTCCTGATAGGGTCTTCTGCCATTCTGGGATTTGAGGTCTTGTAGGTGGGAGGATGCAAACTAGAAATTCTTCTGAGGCTCAGATTTTAATCCAAACTGGAGACTAATTTGGGGGACTACAGTGCTCACTACCTCTTTGAGATTAACATTATGACGCCCTCAGCTTCATAGCTAGGCCCAAGCCTGGGAAACTTCCTGACATTTCTTTCATGAATATTATAGTTTTTCCTCTGTGAAAATAATTTGGTATAAATTGGTATCATTACAGACTTCAAAGCTTAAATAGTCAATTCAATCTTTTATTACAGCCATTCGACCAGCATAAAAGCTTAAATAGTATATTTAATCCCATCAGGCATACACTACTATCTTAAAGAAACCTGATTTAAAGCAAAATATAGTAAAATGTACTATAATGTGCCACAGACAATATATATATATATATATATATATATATATATATGGAGAGTTTATGTAACATCAGTTTATGGTTTGGGATACTCAGTTCTCTGTTACGTACGTAAGTGATAATGCAAGGTTGATCATAGAGCTTTTCCTGATGACATGTACTTGATTTAACATACTTTGTAAATATTTGAAGGTAGGTTTTTGAAATTTTTTAAAGAGTTCATATTATCTTAGAAATTCAACCTGTTTGCACCCTCTGATATTTTTTTTATTCCTATAAATCTTTCCAAGTATTTCTAAAGCTTTAATTTTTCTCTTTGACTAACAGTGTGATTTATGCAAGATTGCTTAATCCTGTTTTTCTCTATTCTTAGTATTTCTCTCTTTCTTTCTCTCTCTGTCTCTCTCTCTCTATATATATGTTGTAGCCTTTAAGTGGAATTGCCCATTACCTTAAAAAATGTATATTTCATGATGTAAAGGCACTTCATGTAGTGGAATTTTTGTTCAGAAATTGGACAAAGTTTTCATTGCCTTTCTTCACTTGACGGAGCTCATAAATTGGAGGGATGTACAGTCGACCCTCCTTATCCACGGATTCAAGCATCCATGGCATGAAAATATAAGCAGTATAAATTCCAAATAGCAAATCTTGATTTTCCATTTTATATAAGGGATTCCATTTTGTTATGCCATTGTATTTAATGGGACTTGCACATCCACAGATTGTGTTATCCACAGGGGATCCTGGAACCAAACCGTACCAGATAACAAGGACCCACTGTAGTCTCTTTTCCATGGAAGGAACTAAGATTTACTCAGGGGCTTTGCAGACTGCTAGAAATAGTGTAAACTGAGTCCACTTTAACTGCCCTGGCTCAGTGCTAGGGAATCATGGGAATTGTATTTTTTTCAGAGACGTTGAGCCTTCTCTGTCAGAGAGCTCTGGTGCCACAATAAACTACAGTTCCCATGATTTCCTAGCACTGAGTCAGGGCAGTTAAAGTGGACTCAATTTGCACTATTTCTGGCAGTCTGCAAAGGCCCTCAGTCTAGTTACCTAATAGAAGTGCCATTGCACTGAGTGGCATGCTACAAAATTGTCGGGTTTTGCACATAACAGTTTGTTCTCCTTAAAAGATACAACACATATGTATATATTTCTTCCATCATGGGCATTGCTATTTAAACTTTCTGAGCCAGCAATTTACGCATTAAATTGATGGTCCCTCCCAGACTGCTGTGGTAGCAGCATATGCTAAATCTTTTTTTTTTTTTTTTTAGAAAACAGTGATTGGGTAACAAATTAAATTAATTAGTGACAAACCACAGATTTAAGAAATTGTTTTCTAGTTCTTGAAAATATGTTACTCATGTTAGGAGTTAAAATGGCCTTTAGACTGAGGCAAATGTCCTCAGTTTGTTTCAGTGCCTTCAACCTTTGTATAGAAATTTATGTAGGGATAAACTACATAAAGGTAGTGTTTTGTTTCTGCTTCATGACTTTTCTTGTTTCTGTTGTGAAAATGAAAATATTGGTATGGGCTAGTAACTATAGTAATGCCTGTGAGAGGTAAAGCCTGTAGAAGCAATTGATGATTTTCTTTCTATCAATATAAATTATATATGGAATATGAACACAAATGGAATTTTCCTTAAAAAAAAAATTGCCGATTTCTTGGAACCCAGCAACATTCCTCCCCATATATAAAAGGTGAAGCAGAATTCCTGAACTGAAATATTTTAAACATGGACAGCTCTTCCTCTACCAAATGCCAGATGGGTGGCATTTCTAGCTTTGATGTCACTGATAATTTTGGGATAATTTTGACAGAGTGGAAGGGTGTCCTGGAATGAATTTCCCCATTTTCTAGCATGGCCACCTGCTTCACCAGGAGCTGTTTGCTCCATAGCTTTCTGGCGCATGAAACTGCATGATACATGTGGTAGTGAACACATTTTTGATGTATGTAGATATTATATTGTTGCTCATTACAAACACTGTGTAAAATAGCCTGTAAATTAGACATGCCCTTCAAAAGTAGACGGAAACTAGTCTTAGAAGAAAATCATGGTGCTTATGGTTTAGTGCAGGTGCAACAATGCCAATCTCTTAACCTTGCTTAGGAAACTGAGAGCTGCTGGCAGGCTTATGCACTCTCTCCCTCTTCCCTTCTATTGTGCAAATTTCCATTCTTTGCCTTAATAATAATTCAATGCTACATCTACACTGTTGTTAATTGGAAGCCCCTCTTAACCAGAGTTTTCAAATACACTTCAGTCTCTAATTTCAAATTCTGTTCAGCCTGGAAACTATGGTTAGTGTTTTCAGTATGTTTAAAGTAAATCATGGAAGAGGAAATTCATACCTGTGAGCAAGAAGAGGACAGGATATGCTACCCTGCAATCAGAATAATACTGTATGTTAAGTTTAATAAAAGAGGTTGTTAACATTATGTCAGCACCATACCTGTATGAATTGCACCACAAAATGAAGGGGGCAAAATTGTGATGAGGGCTAACACTTTACTGAAAGGAGTGTTCTAAATTCTTTTTTTGGTGGGCAAGGTTTAATATATACAGTTCTCCAACTATTGATGGTTAGTTGAAATAGATAAACAGTTCCAACTATTCCTTTTAACCACACAATGCCATACTGTGAGAAGGAAGGAAATTCAAGTGCATCCAAAAAATTTTTGAAAGATTTTCTTTTAGGCAGTCATCTGGTGGACTGAAGCGATTCATTTTTTGGGGGGGGGGGCAGCTTCCTTACAGCCAGATGATTGACTGCTGCAGAAATGTAAAATATCTGTGGCTTTGTTTGCACTTGTCCTCTACCTGCTCTGGCTGTCTAAAGTCATGGCCCTCTAAGTTTAGCTCCATTTTCTGTGCTGTGTAGTTAATAAGCTACAGTACAGTGTGGGCGCTTTGGGAAACATGGTATTTTCCCTTCCATTATTTAATTTGTTCTATCTTGTGCATGATAAAGGAGAGCTGCCATGCTTGCAAACTGATTAAAAACTGATTCAAGTAATTTTGCTTTTTTGTACCTAATCAGAATTGATGTGACTGAAGTGCAAGTCTTCATAATAATCATGCATTTACTGGCAGTGATCGGAGGACCAACTTTTTGGCAAACTATGGTAATTCCATTAATCTTGTATATCCCATGTTATGTAATTTATTTTTTTGATCTACTATGTTTTGTTATATATTTAGAACAATACCTCTTGTTTTTGTTGAAAAGATCTTAACCATTTTCCAGTGGAGAGTATCTCTCTATTGCATTAAATTATGTTTTGACTACAGAGTCATTCTTTTTCATAAAATACTGTAATTCAAAAAGAGGAGACTTAAAGTCCATTTCATAAGAATTAATTTTGTCTGCCAATCGAAGAAACCATATCTTGCTGAACCATTCACCAAATCAAATTGTCATTTGGTGTTTCCTTGATGCTTTTTTCTAAAAAAAAAGAAAAGAAAGAAAAGAGAAAAGAAGCTTGAAGTATCACAATTAAACTGTAGCTATTACAACAGAAAACAAGTACCATTGTACTTATTTTGAAGGTCTTGAGCATTTTGAGCAATCTGAGTATTCAAACTGTGATAAACATATTGATGGTATTAAACCAATAGTACTTCTCAAAGATTATTTGTTTGCCATAGATGCTTAAGCATGCTATGTATGTCTACTAAAACATAACATTTTCCATAACACATCAGCTGTGTGTGTGTTGTTTTGTAAATTACAGTTAAAAGCAAAAACTAATTTACTGCAACAATCATTTCTGCTGCAATTTAAATATTAGGTAAAGCTTGAAAAATGTTCTCAATCAAGCATATGCTTAAAAACCAATATTGCATAAGGGAAAGTTTCTTTTGTAGATTTAAAAGTAAATCTTAGCTTTCTTTTGAATATGATGTACATGATTTTGAAGTCTACTCTGAAAAAGTACCGTAAGTGCTGTGTTTTTACATGGTAGTTTTTACATGAAATCCTGTTTATTAGTCCCAACTAGAATAGACCCATCGACTATATTATTGAATGGTGTGTCAGCACTTAGGTAAATCCAATGGATTCGGTGACTCTACTTGAGGTAAAACTAACAATAGGATTTAGGCCAGCGTGTATTAGTTTGTCTCAACATATCAGTTATTTTTTATTCTGGAAAAATATTTTTATAGAGAAAATACACAGCTGTGTATGTGCTCAAACGTTCCACTTTTCTTTCCAAAGGTCTTTCTATACCACTTAGACATTTGCATGATAATTTCAAAGGGCTCTTTACAGTTGCAATAATGCAGTGTTCTGTTCATGCACAGTGGAAGGAAGTTAGTTTTTGCCTCACATGCATTTGTTAACCTCCCATGTCTTTGTTAGCCTGTGTGTTTATCTCCCATAATTTGGTACTGGTAAGGATTTTAAAATTATTAATTATATAAAGTAGAATAGATAGGTGAAACACCAGCTGTTATGAAACAAAAGAAGTACTTGCCACATTATGCTATTTTTGTCATGTGATTAGCTGTCATATGACACGGTGCCTGATACCCTCTTGACCAGAAGCATAAGAGGCTTGGAAAAGTACAGGATAAATTTGTAGCTGTTATCTGTGATTAAGGCATTATTATGTTTCTGAGGAAATACTTCTCTCACTCACTATGAGTTATTGCACTGGGGATAAAGAACAAGAAATGTTATTATCCTATGGTTTGGCTTATTGGCAGCCAAGTCTGAGCATTGTATAAACCAAACAGGTACAAACTGACTCTCTAAATATGTACAGCAGATCTTGTCATCCATGACTTTGAAAGTGTGTACATAGTTGATGGGAATTGCAGTCAAACAAGCTTTGAAGGAGCCAAGTTGATCTCCCCTGGCCTGCATCCAGCTCAGAGTCCTGTGTTTTCAGTTTTCTTTTGTTTGTTTTGCTTCACTTCCAAGCTGTTATTGGTGTTTTATTTCCCCCCCTCCCATTCAGGACTCAAGGCGGCTTACAAGATTAAAAAAAAAAAAAAAAAAACAGTCAAAAGTTCACAAAATACAAAAGTGACTAAATTACCAAAATAAATTTAAATCAGTATGGAGTTAGGGAGTATATCTAAGTGTTGCCCTTTCCTTGCACTTTTTATTCTCTCTTTTTTCCTTCTTTTTGCCAGTTCTCATCCCTGGACATATCCAATCTAGTTTTCATTGTCAGAACTGGCATCGGATTAACATAAATTAATCTCATGAATCTTAGTTTATGATTGTCCCTTGGACCCTCTTTTTCCATAGAGCTTTTCGTCTCTATCACTACAGATACAGGATTTAACTTTCAGAAAGATGAAGGCAATATAGGTCTTTATTCCTCTTTATCTTACGATATATATTTTAGAAAAGTGGAATGTTTGAGTTTATTTGCAATCTAGAAATATTTTATTTCAGCTTAACTTTTAACAATTCTTATATTTTCCCTCTCCTGTTAAGATTCCAGTGCTAAACATCCAAGTGAAAATTCTTCCAGCTCTTTGTACTGTAGCAGGCACCATATTCTCATGTACAAACTACTTTGGTGTGATCTTCACAGGTGGTGTTGGCAAAAATGGATCAACTATAGCAGTAAGTGTTTCATTTGCCCTATGTTTGCCTCTTTCTTTTTTTCCTTTGAGTAATCCCCCACCCCATCTGTTCATACCTGTCATTTTAGTTTGATTCAGTTCTAGGCAGCAGAAGTCTTTTTTTCTGTTTTGTGGCTGTAATCTCATGTAAGATGTGCACAGACAGCTCACAATGCCTGTTTTTAGAATCCAGCCACACAGGGGCTATGCAGACGGGCGGCTCTGGGCCACCCCTGCTAGCCGCGGATTGAGGCCACGGCCTCGATCCTCCCTTTTGCCGCCCCAAGAGCAGGCGCGCGGCTCTTTAATGCCCCTTCCGGCGCAGCGTGTAAAAATGCTGCACCGGAAGAATGTCCTTGCGCCGTGCATTATGGCACGTGGTGTCAGGATGTCATCGGGCTGGGGTTGGAGCAGCCAGTGTGCGGCTGCCCCTCCCCATCTCTGGCTCCAAGCCAGCCCTTTGGGCCGGTCTGCAGAGGCCCACAGTCAGGTGACATCTTTCTCTATACACTTCTCCAATACCAGCTGAGTGATTTCAAGAAAGTACTGTTAAAGTACCTTGTTTCTCCACCACATGTTCTAAATACACCATATTGACATTTGTACTTCTGTTACATGCCCTTCTTGATAAATGAAAACAAATTTCTTTTCTGTATAGGGAACAAGTGTCCTTTCACCATTTCTTCACATTGGATCAGTCATCACATTAGCTGCCATGATCTACAAGAAATCTGCTGTGGAACTCTTTGAAAAACATCCTTGCCTCTACATACTGACGTTTGGTTTTGTTTCTGCCAAGATAACTAACAAATTGGTGGTAAGTGGTTTTGTGTTTTTATTTGTCTTGTGTTCTATAATCTGGCATAGAAGACTAAATTCTTTTTTTTCAGCAACACTGTCCATTCTCCCTCCTCTCCAAATATTCAAAGCTCTTCAGTAATGTCCATAATAGTAATTCTCTGTTTCCTCTACCAAGATTGGCTACAGCCAGGGTGACCAGATGTCATAACTGCAAAGGAGGACAAGGCTCCAGAATTTAGGACATTTAACAAAAAAGTAGGATATTACAAAATAAAAGCTAGAAACATTAATGTAAATATAATTCTTCTTCGTGGTCTCTGCAAACCACACAAATGGGTTATTCTGCACCTGCGCAGCAAACTTTGGAACCTTCTTAGAGCTATTAGGGACGTTTTGGCGGTAGCTGTGCCCACTCTACAACTGCTTTATTGGCCGGTTTCCTGCCTAAACCCTCTGTTCCTTTTGTCCGCCATAGCAGCAGCATCTAGAGGAACTCTTCAGAGATTCATTTTCCTGTCACACTTTAAAATTGCCTTTTGACAGGATCAGTTTGCGTTTTGGTGGTATTTTTTTAACATCGTCATTCATATTTTAAAAGGAGCACTGCAATTTCTGTGAGAATCGCAGTCTTACATGCGATTTCATTTTCTGAGGTGAAGTTATTTCAATGACTGCTGAGGTAAAAAATTTTCTAAAATGGCTGCTTGCCCTTCTGGTGTGCTTGCCAAAAGCCCCTTTATACCCAAAATGGAGGCAATTTTCTTTAGGAGCGTACTCCTGGAAGAAAACTGTTAAAACCCTGGTGGCGCAGTGGTTAAATGCCTGTACTGCAGCCACTCACTCATAGACCACAAGGTTGCGAGTTCAATGCCAGGCAGGGCTGAAGCTCGACTCAGGCCTGCATCCTTCCGAGGTCTCTAAAATGAGTACCCAGCTTGTTGGGGGGCAATCAGCTCACAGTTGTAAACCGCTTAGACATCCCATAGCGTGATATGAAGCGGTATATAAATGAAGCTGCTTTTTGCTTTGCTAAAATGTCACCTGCCTCGCTGGCGTGCTTGACGAAGGCTCTAAGGCCATTTTTACTGCTAAATGACTGGCTTGGAGCCTTACATGGATCATCATCGATCAACTTTCTGGAGTCAAACCGACTGGCTTGGAGCCCTACATGGATCATCATCAGTCCCTGACTCTCTGGGGTCAAACCGACTGGCTTGGAGCCCTACGTAGATCATCATCGGTCCCTGACTCTCTGGAGTCAAACCGACTGGCTTGGAGCCCTAGGTGGGTCATCACCGGTCCCTGACTCTCTGGTGTCAAACCGACTGGTTTAGAGCCTTACGTGGATCATCATTGGTCCCTGACTCTCCGGGGTCAAACCGACTGGCTTGGAGCCCTACGTGGATCATCATCAGTCCCTGACTCTCCGGGGTCAAACCAATGGGCTTGGAGCCCAACTTTGATACTCCTCGGTCCCTGACTCTCCGGGGTCAAACCAATTAGCTTGCAGCCTGACTTCGATACTCCTCGGTCCCTGACTCTCCGGGGTCAAACTGATTGGCTTGCAGCCCGACTTCAATACTTGGTCCCTGACTCTCCGGAGTCAAACCAATTGGATTGCAGCCTGACTTCAATACTCCGCTGTCCCTGACTCTCCGGG
Organism: Phrynosoma blainvillii; assembly: GCA_026167975.1. Taxonomy (NCBI): domain Eukaryota; kingdom Metazoa; phylum Chordata; class Lepidosauria; order Squamata; family Phrynosomatidae; genus Phrynosoma; species Phrynosoma blainvillii. Next base: position 268,825,114 of record JANUYF010000004.1, read on the forward strand.
GTCAAACCGATTGGCTTACAGCCCTGAATTGATCTTCATCGGTCCCTGATTCCCCGGAATCAAAACGAATGGCTTGGAACCCTGCATGGATCCTCGGTGGAATCAAACCGATTGGCTTGCAGCCGTGCATCAATCTTCATCGGTCCCTGAATCTCCAGAATCAAATCGATTTGCTTGCACTCCTATATCAACCCTTGTTAGTTCCTGACTTTCCGGGGTCATACCAATTGACTCACGGACTGACTTCGATTTTCGTCAGTCCCTGACTCTCCGAGATCAAACTGATTGGCCCTCAAGCAGTTTTATATGGCGCCTTCCCCAACCATTAGGTGGTAGCCAGGTCGACATCACGATGTTGCCACAATCTGATTTGGATTCGAGGCTGTGGTTGCTCCCTCCATACCGAGGTCAACTACCACCAAGCTTCTGATTAGAACCATGATTATTCTCTCTATACCGAGGTGCAATACTGGCTCACGCTCTCCCTGATTTGGGACCATAGCGTTTCCCTCTGTACCGAGGGCCACTACTCTGTCAAATTTGGAGCCGTGCTTGTCCTTCCCTTTCGAGGCCCATTGTAACTGCTACAATTCATCCCTCGAGATGCTGCCAGTAATCACTCATTCAGCCTCGAGCTATGGTCACCTTGGCACACACTCAGTCAGATTCGAGGATGTGATTATTGCCTCTATACTGAAGTCTACAATGGCATGCCTCACTCTCCTCCATTCATTGAAATTCAAGCTGGATTTAAGGATTTCTCCTTCAATACCGAGGGATGGCAGAGTCAGCCAGATAATGCCTCCATGTCAAGACCTGATATTATGGCTATCCTTATATAGCTGATTCGGGAGATGTAGTGCTTCCTCCATGCTGAAGAAGGGCACCACCATTCCCATGTTACATTTTTATGAGGACATGCTTTTGTCTCTGTTCACCAGAGCACTCTCTATACAAGCAGTCCTCCACTCATTACAGGACTGGAGGATCAAATTTAACAATTGGTTTGCTCCCTCTATACCTAGAGACACTACCATTATGTGCTTGGTATCAGCACGATTGGAATCATCTTGTTCCCCCCATGGGGGGCTTTGGTATCATCATTTATCCTCTTACGCCAAGCTATAGTCTTGTATCACTCACCTGATACAGATATATTCTGGGATGTACTTGGTCTCCCTGTACTGGGACCAATACCATTACTACTCCCCTTTTTTTCCAGACTGGCATTAATGCCTTCATTCATCTCTATTGGCGGCTTTCAGAATGTACTGGTTCCCTCCATATCAGAGGAATGTTTTCACTTCCTCTATGCAAATGTCAGTGAATGCAGTTGGTGCCTTCTTTTCAAGGGCCACTGCATATAACTAGGAATACAAGTCTATGCCCCATACACACACTCCTCCAAGGGGTTCTTCTCGGTGCCACTCACATCTATGAAATGTGTGACAAACTACTGTTTGGCCTCTACCTGGGATGAGCTCATCTCATATACTGACCGCTGATTTCAGTGCAATCTTCTTGGGCCTAATTCAGATGGGAATGGTGTCAGTTCTTTCCCATTTTCCGTCATGGGCAAGAATGCCCTCTGGGGATATTCCTTTGGTTCGAGCCTCCATTTCACAGATGTGTCCACCCCTGTGGACACTTCATGATCTTGGGACGTGCATACTTGTCCCGTTTCTCCAGGCTGATTGATGTCATAACATCTGGTTTTTCCAGGCCTCAGGGGTCATTCTGGTGAGGTGGTAACATTTCAGGTCTCTACCTATAACCCTGCTAAGACTAATATGCACTGCAAATGTCCTGGGTCTTCTCTCTCCTTACAGAGAAGCCTGTGCTCCTCCCGTTATTGTGCCCTATCACAGCGCACTTCATGCTTCATTAAGCACCCCATAGCTATATGATAAAGGGTTTCACTCCTGGCTAGGAGCTGGACTGGTGGCTCTTAAGGTCTATTCCAGCTCCCCTGTTCTAAACTTCTTCTCTCATGACCCATTCATGACAAGTCGATACCATATTGCTCCTGCTAGACTGTTGCTTATCAGTTCTCACCATTCCTGCCAAGTCATGTTATCCTTGATACAACCTCTGCAGGACATCACGGGATAGGATAACATTCCCACAGGGATCTCTTTCTACTTACAATGTGAAATTCCTTTACTTTTATAATGCTATGACTAGTCTTCTAGTAATCACACCATCCACTATTATTTTCTCTGGAATTTTCACCAAGAACTGCATGTTTCATGCCGATAGCTTGAAACATTTCATTCAAACACAGCATGTCTTGTGGGTCACAACAATTGGATATTGTGATATTCTCACTGTCCCTGTTGTCAGTGTCTTTGATGTGACTAGATGAGGTACTATTCCTCTTCTCTGATGTCCACCACTATTCCAGAAATTGTTACTGCAGCTCTCCAGTTCGATGCCATTAGGCTCTCTCTGTATGAATGGACTATCCAGGTGTCCTACTGCCCATTTGGGGTGTAGGCACTGTTTTCTGCCACTTTTGCTGGTGATCCCCAACCATTTCATTGCTGTGCACAGATGGTCTATTCCACATTCTATGTGGACGCTTAGCCCTAGATTGTTTAGCGTTCTAGGTGTTGTCTATCGATGCCATAATCTTCAAACAATGGCTTAAAGGCTTTATCAGGTCACTACCCATTTTCCACTTGAAAGATTCCCTTTGACACATCTTTAAATTTGAGGGTTTGGCAAACCTCCTTTTTCCTGATTGCCAATGTCACGACCTGGGCAGCCTCGCACTGTTGCAACTCTTGCCCTTTGCATTGGTTTCCATTCATCTCCTGGATCAGACAAAGTCTGTATGCCTTCCTTCCTGTTGCGGTATTTGTCTACTATTCCTTGTCCACTTGCAGTAGTGAACTGCTTTCACTACCTACTGGATAGCTTTGGTATAATTCCATTGCTAATAAACCTGTGCTGTCTAGGTCAGAGATTCAACCTTAGCCATACATCTGCATTGTTATCACAGACCATCAAGGTCTATCAACAGACTGTGCAACATTTGGGTTAGCTGGCAAGCCTGTTTTTTTCTGCCACTGGGCATGTTCTCACCTCCATTGGTGACGTTTCCACTATGTCTTGGTATTGGAATTTCAACTTGTCTCATGTAGAGTCATATTAGCAGGACTGTTGCCCCTATATTTACATGCCTGTGGCTCAGACTCGCAAAGGGTGATTTTGTTTGAGGCAATGTGCCGTCTTATGTGGCATGGCACTCCCTCCTCCACTGACCGAAGCTTGTCAGTCTAAATAACCCATTTGTGTGATTCACAGAGACCACGAAGGACAGGTTGCTTACCTGTAAAAGTATTTCTTCAAGTGGTCATCTGCGAATTCACACAAATCCCGCCCATCCTCCCCTCAGAGTGGTGCCCTGCCTCTCCTTCGATCCTGGGCTGCTGCTTTGGCGTCCATGGAACTGAGGGTTTAGGCGGGAAACTGGCCAATAAGGCAGTTGGAGAGTGGGTGGAGCTACCGCCAAAACGCCTCTAATAGCTCTAAGAAGGTTCCAAAGTTTGCTGCGCAGGTGCAGAATAATCCATTTGTGTGAATTCGCAGATGACCACTCGAAGAAATATTGCTACAGGTAAGCAACCTGTCCATTCATTTCATGTGGTTCATTCACAGCTATATTACATATACTGTATTGTTATATAATCAACCATACTTTTCTCACTTTATTAGCATTATCCAGTGTTAAAACCTTCTTTCTCCTCCTCTCTCCTTCTCCCTGTCTGGGCCTCTCCCGACCACATAATACCACTGCCCTCCAGTTCTTTCCTTTCTGAATCTGACGTTAAACAGAAGCATGAAATGTAGGACATGTCCAGGAAAAAGGACATCTGGTCACCCTGGCCATAGCCCAGTCACTGAAGACAAATGCTGATCAAAATTCAATTGTTTACTCCATAAACTGTTGGCTATTATTAACTATTCACTAGAAGTGTTAAAATAATCACCTGAGTCATTTTTCCTTACAGGTAGCGCATATGACTAAAAGTGAGATGCATCTGCATGACACAGCATTCATAGGCCCAGCCCTTTTGTTCCTTGACCAATATTTTAATAGCTTTATTGATGAATATATTGTACTTTGGATTGCCATGGTAAGTATTTCCTTGTTTCCCTGGGCATGAAAAATAGTGTACATTCTTTCGGGTGTATGTGTACAGGCTGCATTTTGTAACAATAAGTCATAAGTGGAGGAGAATGAAGAGGAGAGAGAAATATAGCTGGTTTTCATACATTGTATTCAGTACAGTGCATTGGTTAGCATTTAGAACTTTCCACAATGCTGGGTCATACTAGCATATACCCATAGTTGTCATTCTTATGTGTACTGAAAGCATAACATTTCAGTCAATATCCGTGTTTTAATAAATCACTGTACATGTAATATTAATGCAGTTAGTGAGAAAGGCCTGTTATTGAGTTAATTATTTCACTTCATGTCTTTAAGAATGCAGAGGTAATTAGGAAAATGGAATACCTGTATCAACTTTAATTATATTAAAACTTAAATGTACTCAGGTATACTATAATTAATGTTTTGGATTTTTTAAAGGAAAATTTGGATTGAAGTTATACTGTTATTGCTTCTTGTATCACATATCTAAGTTTACTGCATATTTACCATACCCTTCCTCCAAGGAGTAAAATTGTTCCACCCAGCACTATCATATTGTCATCAAGGAAAACTTGCAAGTTATGTTAAGCTGAGACAAAGTGGCTTGCCAAAGATTATTTAGCAGATGGGAATCATGTGGTCTTCCAGAAGCCCTAGCCAGTGGTGAGGGATGATGGATGTTGCAGTGCAGCAACATCTGGAGGACCTAAATGCTTTAAAGCTAAAATATGTAGCTGTGGCACTCAGTAGACCACACTATTGGCTAGCCTAGAGTTAATGGGAATTGCAGTCCAAAAATATCTGGAGAGGCACAGTTGCATAGTCCAAATTTAAATGAAAAGTTTAAAGCGTTTTGTCTGAAACTCACACATAGCTGTGTTCTTTTTTCCAGATATTTTCTCTTTTTGATTTGCTCCGTTACTGTGTCAGCGTGTGCAATCAGATTGCTTCCCACCTTCACATCCATGTTTTCAGAATCAAGACCTATTCCACATATTCTAATCATCACTAGTGAATTTGGTGGTTGTCACAATAACAACTGTTCTCTACTGGAGAGAATACAAATGTACTGAGGAGACCATGGAAACTGGAGCATACAGGAACAAATCTCATTTATAATAATGTTGTATAACTTTTACTCTTTGTTACGGATGACACTCCTTAGTTAACCTCCAGTGAAACAGGAGTCCTAAGCACTCTCCAGTCAAACATGCATTGTTTGCTCTGCTGGTGGTGTGCCCAGGAAAGCATGCAGAGAGTAAAGCTTTGTCTTTGTAATTACCTTGACTACAGGACAAACTCATGGGTATATGGATTCCCAACAACAGGAACTTCTAATGTGTAATTACAAGCTATAAGACAATTTGCTTTCTAATTTTAATAAATCATCTCTTAGTAAAATACTCATTTAGAACCCACTCAAAAATAATTACTAATGACTTGAGCTTGTGTGACACACAGATATCGCACTAGCTTGTGTGGCTGGAATGTCTTGGACATGAGTCTAGATCTTGATCTCATTATTCACCTATTGCTGATAACTTAAGTAGATTATTAAGAGTCCAAAATGACACTTTCACATTGCTCCCTTGAAACTAGGCCTCTAAAAGTGTCACCTTTGGAAGCAGTCCACCATGGTTGAGCAGTCTTGTTCATTCAATTGAGTGGTATGGGTCTGCTGAATGCAAGTCACTCAGCCACTGTGCTTGATGAACTGCACTTTTGTCATTAAAGTTCTACCCCCAATACTCTGTGATGGCAGGTGGGGTGGGTGTTGATTGTCAGCATGCAGTACAGTGTGGTATCTGTCAGTTTATTTTTTAAAATAAACATTTAAAGAGTTTATTTCTCCATTTTCTTCAGTGAAAAGTCTAAAAAATTACTTTTTTGTAAAAAAATTTGTGCAAAAAATTATTTCTGCTCTTTAATAAATATGAAAATTCTCATAATTGTGCCTTGTGTTCACATTGTTTTGAAATTATTCTGCAAAATACTAATTTGAACTGATAATGTCTTCATGGTATCAGAGTGCATATTGTACTTTTTAATACAACATAGTATAGATTTTCATAAAGCGGACCGGTATAGAACAAGTCCTGTGTAATCCATACATGAAAGAATAATAATTGTAGTTTTTATTCATTTGATAACGGCACACTAAACTAATAAAGCAATTATTGGCAGAACTTCGTCAAAGATACAATCTAAAAGTAAGCCGATAGATCAAGAGATGTTCTTGTGATTTAGCCAAATAGTGGCAGATAGATTCTGGATTATATGGGTGAATAGCCAAGAGTATTTCCAGCAGAGCTGCTTGTGAATAAGAGTGGTGTAAAAAAAGCTCGCTTTTGGAAATGCAACACTTCTGAGGTATACAGCTCCCATTGGTCTGGTCTGCTTGGGAGAAAGGGGGGATATAAATTCAGTAACTTTTCTTTTAAAGGGAGCTATTGCTAGCACCAGTGTGAGCTCTAACCTGTCATCTTGGTACATGTGAGAAAGACTGTGACCTTTTCTCTTCCATAAGAAAGAATTTAGATGGTCTTCCATCAAGGTGCCTGAAGAGGAAAAATGATACAGCAATGATACATGCTTCTGATAACATTATTATGAAGTGGTTCCACATCATTTGAAAAGATCAACAGCAATTCCAGTTGATTTTTCTATCATTAAGCCGATTGTTACTTTTCCAAGTTACTAAATCTTGTGTATAGGAAAAACGTATCCTGTAAGAGCTGCACTTTCTCTAAGACAACCGGAACAGCTAGGATGTACAAATCAAGGACGTGGGTTTTAAAAAGAGGATTGTATAAAATCACATGCAGGTATATGCAGTTCAGTCCCACTGAAAGAAATGGGACCTAAATCCACCTATTGGGCAAGGCAGTCCTACTGGGCTAACAGAAGCTGTGGCAGATGAAATAGCATATTCAAAGACCTGCTGGTCTCATGTAAGCAAGGGGATGGGAAGACAGCTTTCTGCCCCCTTTTTAATTGCATTTTTAAAAAGACTTCAAGAATTTCCCATTCATTTGAGAAAACATGCCAGTTTCAGGCCTGGTACATTTGCCATTTGGTCTGGGAACAGGAGAAATAATTGTCTCTTGGAGTTCTTTGCCCTCTTCTGGAGCTCCACAGCACTCCCTACCACCACAGACCTTTCTGTGGTGGCAAGGACAGACCTTCCCAAAGTACCCCTCTCTTTATCATTGAAGAGGGAAATCCACACAGGCCCATGGGAGGACCTCCCAGAAACCATAGGATTTGGACTCAATACACACTGTGTTTCTTCCAACTTGTCACAAAAAGACCAAGATAGGTCTACAAATAAATACTGAAAGATACATAAAGTATTTGCACAGAGTCCAATGAATGCTAAGATATTTGGCTAAACTGAGAAAATGTCATCACCTTTTAAAAGTACGGTAGTTCAGTGTTTGATCATCTTTGACAGGGGTAGGCAACCTTTTTGAGCTGGGGGCCGGGTTGCTGTCCCTCAGACAATTGGGGGGCCGAAGCACCAAAAATAAATAAATAAATAAAAAATATGCATGCACACTCTCTCAGCCCCAGAAAAGCCATGGCAAAACCCCTGTGGAGATTTTGTCAAGAAAACCCCAAGAACAAGTAATAACAACAATAATCAATATCATCATGGCGGGCGGTGGTGGCGGCAGGACCGGCCTGGGGCCAGTCCAAAGGCCTCAGGGGGCCGCATCCAACCCCCAGGCCTTAGGTTGCCTACCCCTGATCTTTGATGTTGGGTCCAACAGCTCCTGTTGCTAATAGCTGTCATCTCTTGCTATAGTACATGGTACAGCACCATTAACAGTCCCAAAACTGGAAGACAATCAGCCATTGTTTACACAACATGCCAGCTCACACTTCCAGTTCATACGTGCTAGGTGAATGATTCCCTTTCCAGGAACAGGATGCCATGGTATACACAGAATGCCTTCCAACATTGTGATTCAGTATAATTAAGCTGTACATTCAGCTTTACTATCATGCTATGGCATAATAGGCTGGGGGGGGGGGGGCTGTAAGAACTCTTTCCCGTCACTTCTATTTCTTGCTATTCCCTGCAAACCACTTTTGAAAGTTTCCTTTCATCCCTTTGCATGATATTGTTCCTTTCATACCTCCTGCACTTTTTAATGGCTTTTTAAAAATGTTCTGGTTGAGAAGTTCTTGGGGAATAAACACAGTTGTTGTTTCTTGGTTCTATGTAGAAAGGCATCTGTATAAAACAAATATGAAACACCTCATGGTAATAACTCAAATCCATCAGAAACAAGCCTTTAGACTAGAAACCATTTTAATGACAATAACAATGTTTCCAATGAATTTGTTTCACACTCTGTCTACATACAATCTGTCATCATTAACCACCCCACATCCCCATCAACTGACTTTCTAGAGAAATCTAGAGTGCTATTCTGACCAGGATGATCATTTGATTTGTTAAATTTTTTGCACTGTTATTTTCCTACAATGTCTTGACTGTCATCTGAGCTACAAAACTGCAGCCAAATGTTCTATATGTCATGTTTCTATGATTCTCACAGGAATCTAACAACAAAGTGTGATGGCTGTAGAAGGGGGAATCAAAGGAAATTGTAGATTGGGGGCAAGTGACTGAAACAGGAAAACTGGGTTGTTTATGAATTTTTACTCTTTATGACTATTTACTTCCTTTCTGGAGAGATGGCAGGGAGATAGGAATTGAGAAGGGCAAACTTCAGAGCGCATCTTTGAAGTGGGCAGATAGTGCAGGTTACAAGGTGAGGTGGGGCTGGATAAAGGATTTCAAAGTGTTGTTTAACTTGGGGAAACTCAGAGTTGATTCTAACCATTGTCAGGTAATTTTGTGTGTCTTAGAATCCAGAATAAAAGCAATAGTTAATTTTCACTACAATGCTAGCCTGGTTCTTCAAGTCTTCAGCTACCAAACATGACACTATATAGATGAAAGAGCAACTTGTAGTGCCAGTCCTGAGAAAGGTGGAGAAGGTAGTAAATTGAGGCTGACGCCACTTTGCCCTCTCATAGTTCACAACCGAAGTCAAAACACTTTCATGAGTCAGCAAAGGAAAGGCTGCTCTTCCTCCCAAGGAGTTATTGTGATCCGAGCAAATGATTACTCAAGCCACAGGCTTGCCTTTCCACTGGCAGGAATTCCTTTTTTCCCAGAGCACAGGTTCAGGACAGTTTCCTTTGCTTTTTTTGCTCCTGATATTCATTTAACTTTTTCTGAAAATAATCTGCGGATGAGAGGGAAAATGCACCAGTTACTACTTGGATACCTTTCTGTAACAATCTTCAAAGTACATATGCGAGTATAACAGGGAGTTTGTACCAGAATATGTCACCGACACGAAAGCAGCCAGAAAGTCCAGCCAAATGCACAGTATGATCCTGCCCCGCAATCCTCAATCCTATTGAGAGTCCCAACTAAAATCAACCCATTGAGTAAACTGTTGAATAGTAAATCATTTACATAAATGCCACTAATTTAATGAGTCTACTGTATGCGACATTACAAATGTTTCATGTCACAGTATGCATTAATTATTTATTTACTATAGGTGATCCTGATTTCAAAATATCCTATGGAGAGCTTTCCATTTTTCAAACTAACCTTTTTTTAAAGTAGGAAATGCAATTTACTACACCATCTGGGGGATATCAGTACAGAATGTAGACACAGGGGATGCTCCCTCTCTAAGGAGGACCAGTATTTCTCACATCAATGAGAGCTGACAGTTTTGTGGCAAGCTAGGCTGAGAATAAGCTGTCCCCCAAGTGTCCATGCATTAGTAGTCAGCAATCAACAGGGGCCCTTTCACAGTACACAGCTATAGAGCTGTGATTCCAGTTTAACTGTCATGGCTGTGTCCTGGAATCCAGGGATTTATACCTTGGTAAGGCACTTTGGTAAAGGTTGTGGTGGGTTAGTGGTTAAGACGCCAATTCGGACTATTGGAAGATCAGAAGGTTGGCAGTTCGAGGCCGGAGTGCTGCATGATGGGGTGAGCTCCTGTCATTAGTCCTAGCTTCTGCCAGCCTAGCAGTTTGAAAGCATGCAAATGCAAATAGATAAATAGGTACCACTTCAGTGGGAAGGTAACAGCATTCAGTGCAGTTGTGCTGGCCATATGAGCACCAGAGCAGTCCTTGGACAATGCTGGCTCTTTGGCATAGTAACAGAGATAACACTGCCCCCTACAGTTGGTTACATCAAGGGACTATATTTATCTTTAAGGCACTAAAGCTTCTCTGATAGAATCCTAAACACACCTCCCCAAATGGCAAATCTCAAGATCCCATAGCATGTTGTGATGGCAATTAAAGTGGAATCATAGCTCTAGAATTAACTCTGTAGTGTGAAAGGGTCTGAAGTCTTCATCAAAACTGAAAAAACCTATTGAGCCCTTGTGTTCAAGTGAACTGGACGCAAAGTCCTAAAGCAAAAATTATGCAGGTTTAAAAGCAAAAATGAAAAACTCAAAACTACAGACTAGGAATGTACCTGCTACACACTTCTTGCTCTGTTCTGCTTCTTGAATAAATAAGGAGAACATCTGAGTCTTCACAAATTTTTTCAGAAACTTGCGTGTGGTCTTGGAGGTGGGGGCCTTGCAGAAAGACCGCTCCTGGAAGCAGCCCTGTCCGCTTCGATTCCATTTGATGTGTGCAGGATAGTGGCCAATTGTCTTGACAAAAAATTGCACAAAGGCATCTGAAACGCAGACATTGAGCTCCTCAGATGCTTGAAAGAGAAAAGAAGAGAGAGTGTAAACTTCATGATGCTTCTTTCAAAGTCTTAGTTATTGAACTGTCTTTTCTGCTGGCTCACAAGTGGAAAATTTCAGAAGCACAAGCTGCCACCTGACTGCAAAAATCATCTCAAGCTGTGATTGTTGCCATATGGTGAACTGTTTATACACACTGAATCACAGTGAATATTTGGGGCACCTCCAAATGGAAGAGTTCCAACACTTAACAACCAAAATACATTCTGCAGCTAATATTTCCTTCTTCATGGTTTTGTGTGTGTGTGGATAAAACAAAGATGGAAGAAGTGATGCATAAACAAAAACAATAAAGTCTACAAATGAAAAGTGGCATTGTCTGGACCAACTGTATAATGCCTAGAAGCATACACTGCGGCTCTCTACTCACCATCAGAGGACTTTTCCATGTGTGGGAGGTACAGCTTGCCAGTCAATCTATTCATTGAATGCTGCATATCACAGCTCCATCAAGGGAGCTCATATCTTCTAATTGGTGCCATTTGCACATAAAAAAGCCCCAGGAAGCAGACACCCTTACAGAGTCTTTCCAGAGTTCTCAGACACTTAATCTCTGATGAGGATTATGGCAAAATCATGTAGCAAAGTCACTTTTCAACCTTATGGGGCTTTTAATCAAAAACCCTTCAAGCTCTGCATAGTGATTCAATAATGATGGTGTTTTCAGCTCATATACAGTGAAGGCAGAATGATATGGAGTCCTTGAGACATTAGATCTACTTTTCTGGGATTAAATTGCTATAATGCTATTATTACACACATGTATGAGATTCTAAAAGGCTGCCTGCTTTCAGAATTAGCATGTACTGTAATTTGCAATGACAGAGGTACTGAGAGATGTCAGACAGTGATGGTGATGATCCTCAATAAAGAGGCTTCCTACTGCACCAGTTCCAAAATGTCAAATACAAGATGTTCCTCTCTCCCCCAGTGTCTTAGACATTTATCACATGTCCTGCAACAATGTCATTTTTTTTCTGTTTTTTTCCAACTCCATGGGGAGACCCTTTTACTTTACACAGAGCTTATTCCAAACTTGGGAGCAAAGCCATATTGTATTTTCAAGGCTGGGCCTTCACCCTGAAACATGTAAATTAAAAATGAAAAGTTTTGAGCATCTACAGAGTGCATTTCTCTCATGTCCTTGCAGGAACAGACTGAGAAGTGGTCCAGTCTAGCATCCTATTTTGAATGGAATGCAAAGCAAAATTATATATCCCCAGCATCTGATATTCAAAAGGATACTGTTGATAAATATGAAAATTCAATTTGGCTAGTAGAAATCACACACATGCGCGAGTTTGGTTTTATGAACGCTATAACTGTTTCAGAGAAAAATAATCCTTCATGATATGAACTGACCTCCTCAACCGTACTTTGCTTTGGTACCATCCAGAAAATCATGTGTACACAGAGAGATTTCCCAGACTTCAGGACAAAAGAAATCAGATGCAGTTCAATGTGAAGTGGATTTGAGTGGATAGAGGAGCAACACCAAAAATTCACTCTGAAAGACATGCCCTTTCAATTCTAGCTTCTTTTAATCATGTAACTGCTTGTGTTTTCTTCCTACTCTCTTTCCTAGGGGGAATTTGTTGCTTTTCTGCCTGTATGTACAGTTGGCTCTCTGTTATCCACAGTTGGCCCTCTGTATCTATGAATTTTTTATCTATGAATTCAAGTATCCATGGCTTGAAAATATTAAAAATTATATAAATTCCAAAAAGCAAATCTTGATTTTGCCATTGTGTGCCATTTTGCCACAATTGTATTATGCCATTGTTTTTAATAATAATAATAATAATAATAATAATAATAATAATAATAATAATAAAGTTTATTTGTATCCCGCTTATTGCCAGACAATCCAAGCGGCTTACAATAATAATATCGCCAAAGAAAAACCAACCCACCCCCTAATCAACCTCTACTGCGTTCCTCATCCATCAACAACTGATGGGGCCACGAGAGGAACGCAGGAGTCAAGGAACCCAAGGCCGGGGTGATCAGTCTGGGAAGGCCTGCCGAAAGAGATCCGTCTTGACAGCTTTTTTAAAGCTGTCCAGTGATGTCAACTGACGGATCTCGTCCGGCAGGCTGTTCCAGAGTTTGGGGGCGACAACAGAAAAAGCCCTCTGGGAGGTCACTGCAAGCCTAGATTTTTGAGGCTGCAGCAAATTCCTCCCAGAGAACCGGAGAGCGCAGGGAGGATTGTATGGAAGGAGGCGATCCCTGAGATAGCTTGGACCCAAGCCATTTAGGGCTTTAAAGGTAATAACCAACACCTTGTACTGGGCCCGGAAGCTAATAGGCAACCAGTGGAGGGACCTCAAAACCGAGGTGATGTGGTCCCTCCTAGATGTTCCAGAAATAAGCCTGGCTGCCATGTTTTGAACCAACTGAAGCTTCCGAACCAAGCACATGGGTAGCCCCATGTAGAGCGCATTACAGAAGTCGAGGCGTGAGGTTACTAGTGCATGCACAATGGTCTCGAGATCCCTTACTTCCAGAAAAGGGCACAGCTGGCGTATCAGCCGAAGCTGATAACAGGCGCTCCTGACCGTCGCATTTACCTGATTTGTCATCAGGAGCGACGAGTCAAGAAGCACCCCCAGACTGCGAACACAGTCACTGGAGGAGAGTGCGACCCCATCCAGGACTGGAGGTTGCAACCCAATTCTTGGTTTCGGGGCCGCTACCGTGAGCACCTCCGTCTTGTCTGGATTCAGTTTCAATCTGTTTTTCCTCATCCAGCCCATTACCGCCCGAAGACATTCATTGAGAGAGGAGATGCCATTGGAATTCGAGGCCGACGAACGAGACACGGAAAAATAGATTTGGGTGTCATCAGCGTACTGATAACACCCAGCACCATAACTCCGTATGATCTCACCCAGCGGCTTCATATAAATGTTAAATAACATTGGGGACAAAATAGCCCCCTGAGGGACCCCTCAAGTGAGTTCCCTCTTACTGGAGCTACTGTCCCCGAGCAGCACCCTCTGGGACCTACCAGAGAGGAAGGACCGGAACCACTGCAAAGCAGTGCCCCCAATACCTAACCCCTTCAGGCGGTCCAAGAGGATGCTGTGATCTATTGTATCAAAAGCCACTGAGAGGTCTAAGAGCACCAGCAGGGTCACACTACCCCTGTCGATGCTCAGACGCAGATCGTCGGTCAAGGCAACCATGGCAGTCTCGACCCCAAAGCCTGTCCTGAAGCCGGTTTGAAATGGGTCTAGATAATCGGTTTCATCCAAGACAGCTTGGAGCTGAAGAGCAACTGCCCTCTCGATTACCTTGCTCAAAAATGGCAGCAACGACACAGGCCTATAATTTCTCATATCCAGGGGGTCTAGGGAAGGTTTTTTCAGAAGCGGCCTAACAGCCGCTTCCTTCAAACAAGATGAAACATATCCTTCCCTGAAGGATGCATTGACGATATCCGTGAGGAACCTCAACAATGCATCCCCCCCCTGGATGGCCAGCCATGATGGGCAAGGGTCGAGAGGGCAGGTCGTCTTCCTCAGCTTACCAAGCAGCTTGTCCACGTCCTCGGTACTTACAGACTGAAGCTGATCCAGTATAACTACATTGACGGAGTCGCTGGACGCCTCGCCTATAGACTCTGTTTCAACAGTGGCATCTAAGTCGGCTCTTATCTGAGAGATTTTATCTGCAAAGTAGTTGTTAAATGCGTCACAGCAGGCTGTCACAGGGTTAAGTAAGGGGTTTGGCGCAGGAGGCACCTGCGTCATCTCCCTCACCACCTTAAACAGCTCTGCTGGACGGGACTCTGCAGACGCAATACGTGCAGAGGAGAAAGCTCTCTTCGCTGCACGTATTGCCTCCCGATAGGAATGAAGAAAATTCCTATGGTGAGTTCTGTCAGATAAGAGTCGAGTCTTCCGCCACTTACGCTCTAGCCGTTGTCCAACCCGCTTCATCCTTCTAAGCTCTGGCGTATACTAAGGCCTATGGTTGAGAGCGGGATGGCAAGGGCGCTTGGGAGCGATCGTGTCAATAGCCCTGGTAAGGTCGGTGTTCCAAGTATTAACCAGAGCTTCGACAGGATCACCGGCATTCCCAACCATTAAACCCTCTAAGGCTTTCTGGAATTGCACTGGCTCCATTAGCCTTCGAGGGCGGACCATCCGAATGGGTCCACCACCCCCGGTGGGGCAGATACTGGCTCTAAGTTCCATCTTGACCAGGAAATGATCCGTCCATGACAATGCGGAGGTACTTACCACCTCCGCCCACAGATATTCCTGTTCCGTACTAAAGACCGCATCGAGTGTATGACCTGCACAATGTGTGGGCCCATTGACCAATTGGGATAGGCCCATGTTTGTCATGGTCTCCATGAACTCCCGAGCCGCACCTGTTAGTCTGGACTCGAGTGGGATGTTGAAGTCCCCCAGGACTAAAAGTCTGGTTGACTCCAACAGCAGCTCAGAGACCAACTGTGTCAGCTCGGTCAGGGAGTCTGCTAGATAACGGGGAGGTCGGTAAACTAGCAGAATCGCCAAACTATCCCTGGTCTTTAGGCTAAGGTACATACACTCGAAGTGGGCTATGTTCCGGACAGGTATCCTGGTCAAGGTGAAAGTGTTCTTATGAACCAGAGCCACGCCACCCCCCCGCCCACTTCCCCTCACCTGCTCACTAACAGAATACCCAGCTGGGAGGGCCTGCGCCCATATAGCGGCGCTATCCTCCCCCAGCCAGGTTTCTGTAAAGCAAGCCAGGTCGGTGTCCTCATCCAGGAGAAGATCCTGGATAATATGAGTCTTATTTTTTTAATGGGATTTGAGCATCCACGGATTTTGGTATCCACATGGGGTCCTGGAAACAAACCTCAGCAGATACCAGGGGCCCACTGTACTCTGTAGAGTATGGCGACCCTAAGGTGAACCTATCATGGGGTTTACTTGGCAGTGAAATCCCTCATATTCCCCTATTTTTAGCATATGAGGAGACTGGGAGGCAGAGAGAAGTCCTTACTTACTCTGTATATTGTTATTCATTGCAGGAAGAGAGGACAGCATCTCAATCTGTAACTTGGCAGGCAAGATCTCTTCTTCATCACCAACCTAAATAATGTTTTAAAAGAGATTATACAATAACTGCCAATGAAAAAGTATCCTGGAAAATAATGAGTTACAGTTCCAAAAAAGCATTTTTTTTTCCAATAGCACAGTCAGATCTGTAAGGGGCATAGCTAATCTCCAACTTCCCCAAGACATAATCTAAACAGTATGTATATAAATTTGCCATCTGGATAAGTAATTTCTCCAGAGCTCATTAGCTTTCACTAGGACTATTAGCTATTCCTTGATACCAGAGAGGGAGTTAAAGATGCATTGTATACAAAGGAAGAGAAAGCAGTCTTCCTACAAAGGGGTAATGAAAAAAGGTGAGATAGCAACCTGAGAGAAGAATTTGCTGCCACATCCTAGTAGCCTGGCTTAGCAAAATGAGGATGTGGCAGATGTCAGTGTGCAAGACACACAGGTGAAGAGCTTCAAAATGTTACTTCTGTCAGATTAAGTAAAGGGTTCTGCACAGGGGGAACCTGTGTCAGCTCCTAAACAGTTCTGTTGGACGGGATTCCGCAGATGCAATACATGCAGAAGAAAAAGATTTCCTCACTGCACATATTGCCTGTCGATAGGAACGAAGAAATTTCTATGACGAGTCTTGTCAGATAAGAGTCGAGTTTTCCGCCAGGTGCACTCTAGTCATTGTCCAATCCGCTTCATCTTTCTAAATTCATCTGTGAACCAGGGTTGATGATTTGGAGAGGGTTGGAAAGGATGCTTGGGATCGATCGTGTTGATAGCCCTGGTAAGATCGATGTTCCAGGTATTAACCAGGGCTTCGACAGAATCATCAGCATTGGCAACCTAGGAACCCTCCAAGGCTTTCTGGAGTCCAATTGGCTCCATTAGCCTCTGAGGGCAGACCATTCTAATAGGTCCTCCACCCCCTGTAGGGTGGACTGTGGCTCTTAGTCCAACCTTGACCACGAAATGATCTGTCCATGACAGTGCAGTGGTATTTATTACCTCCGCCCACAGATATGCCTGTTCCGTACTAAAGACTGCATCGAGGGTATGACCCGCAGAATGCGTTGGCCTGGAAACCAACTGGGATAGGCTCATGTCTGTCATGGAATCCATGAACTGCTGAGCCGCACCTGTTAAACTGGACTCGAGAGGGATGTTGAAGTCACCCAGAACTAAAAGTCTGGGTGACTCCAACAGCAATTCCAAGACCAGCTGTGTCAGCTCAGATAGGGCATCTGTTAAGCAACAGGGTGGACAGTATACCAACAGAATCCCTATACTATCCCTAGTTTTCAGGCTCAGGTATATACAATCGAAGTGGTCTGTTTTCCGGATAGGTATCCTAGTCAAGGTGATGTTATCTCTATGAACCAGAGCCACTCCACCACCACCCCACCCACTTTCCCTTACCTGCTCATTAAACAGAGTACCCTGCTGGGAGAGTTTAATTCCAAGTGATGGCACTATCTTCCCCCAGCCAGGTTTCTGTAAAACAGGCCAGGTCAGCTTCTTCATCCAGGCGAAGGTATCATTATCATATCATCTCCATTACTAAGCCAAAGAGCCAGTGTTGTCAGAGACTACTCTGTGATCCTGTGGCCGGCATGATTGCACAGAACACTGTTTACCTTCCCACTGAAGTGATACCTATTTATCTACTTGCATTTGCATGCTTTTGAACTGCTAGGCTGGCAGGAGCTGGGACTAGTGACAGGACCTCACCCCATCATGTAGTAGCTTAAAAAAACTGTTTATTGAGTGTCAACAAACAGAAACACTCATGAGAACCAACAGTTTTCATAGTTCTCTTTGCAAAATTCAGATGTGATTGTTTTGCGTAGGAAACAGTATTGTCTGCACAGAAAATAATATTTCTGTGTAGAAATACCATTTTGTGCATGGAAAATTCCGTTTCTTGAAAAAGGAAAATGCTGTACTATTCTGCAAAAAAAAAGCATGTGGTAGTTTTATCCAGAAAACTGGATACTGTATACACAAAATAATTTTCTGAGGAAAAAATAATATTTCCACAAAGACACTATTGTCTATACAGAAAATGTTGTTGTCTGTGCAAAAAATCACCATGTATGAATTTTGTGCAGAATAAGTCCTTAACTGTGAATAGTGTTCAAACATTTCATTTTTCAAACAATTTCTCACCGCAAAACAATGTTGTTGAAATTCATGTAGCCCCCTTTGAGAAAAATTACCCTACAACAACAATAGAAGGAGGAAAAGGCTGCATTTATTTAATTTGCCATATACACTCAACTATAAGTTGACCTCATGTATAAGTCGAGGGCAGGTTTGGGGGCCAAAAATATGGATTTTGCCAAGACCCATGGGTAAATTGAGGTTAAAACTTGGAGGCACCTTCAGTGTGTGTACACACAGCAAGAGGGAATCTGACTGAGGCTTTTTGCTTCAGCGTTTAAACTTTCGTTTCAGCCTTCACTCCCCAGATAACAGGGGCTAGCAGGCGGGAGATGACTCTATTTGTTCGCTTAACAGCAATCAATCATCCAGGACTCTTTCTGCTTGGCTCCATGAAGAAGTAAACTCCTCTCCACACTGCATGGGAAAATCTGAAAGAGCTGCTATCACATTACCATACTGACCCATAAGCTGACATGGGATTTTGGGGTCAATTTTTGGGCATAATTTTTTAGACTTATAGAGGAGTATATATGGTATATCCTGCCTTTCTCCCAACCCAGGATCCAAGACAGTGTGCAATGTTTTAAAAGCACAATACAAAAAGAGATTGGAAGACTTATAGCTGTCTGAATTAGATAAAATCAACAGAAGAGAGATACTGAAGCATAGTGTGGGGAGGAAAAGACTGAGGAATGTAGAAGAAAAGACTAATAGAGGAAGATGGGGTATGTTGGGAAAAGATACAGGGAGAGATTGCAAGAGATTATCTCTACAGTGCCACTAAAGAAAAAGGGAAAGTCAAAACTTGAAAATATTCCTTTTTTGGAGTATAGTTCTCAGAATATAGAATCACAATATGTATGATTTTAGAAGTTCTAGTTCAAAAAAGTATCTTTTCCAAACTTTGAGTGAAAAAATGAGGCATTCTCAGTGCAGACAGTAAAATATCATTGCCTGGGGGTCCTCATTGATGTCACATAGTTGGAGATCATGTGGGATTCCGGCTGAACTTACCACTCTTAGGAATTTCTCTTCACATAGATCAACAAGCAGCACCTAAAAAGACATACCAATATCTGGGTTTATTCATCCAGCACTGCTCTAAGAATAAGCAAATTAATAAACAGATGAAGGGACTGAATAGGATAGGGAACACTAGAATTTTCATCCCCTCAGAAGACCCTGATGAGAAACCTAAATGCTTATCTATATCATGGGGTCTGGCTTCTAGATATAAATTTAACTGTTTAATTAAATTTTAAAAAGAAAAGATTTTCTACTTTAAGACTGTGGTATTTTATAAATTTCTTTAGAGATCAGAGTCAGCCCAAAAGCCATGTATAAGTTAGGGGTTGGCAATTTCACAGGGTCTAGAGGGCTTGGATAGGTAACCCAGGCTTACCATGGGATGCAACACCCTACCATCAAAACTAAAAGTGATTGGAAATCCACTTCCAGTTTCATTCCTTTTAAAATCTGTTTTTGTAAAACAAAAACAAAAAACCCAACCCTCTCTAGAAGGACCATGTGCCTGAGACAGTAACATCTTTGGTCAGTCCTATTGATACCTTGCTTGTTTCAACTTGAATACTTGGACGACAGTACCTCTTCCATGGGTTGATCCAGAACCTCATCCAGGTAGCGCTTTTGGATCCCCACCATGAAGGGTGTTGGACAGCAGACAGTGCTGAGAAGTTTCTCTGGGACCACTGGGATGTATGTATGGGCCCAGGTAAAGGGGTAAAGGAGAGCTGCAGCAGCATGAATGCATTTGGAGAGGGAACTGAAAGGGAGACACAAAGCTACTTAGAAGAAAAAGACACTCAAGATAAAGTGATCACAGTGTACAACCCAAGAGCCCTGCTGGATCAAACCAGAGGCCCATCTAGTTCAGTATTCTGTTCTTATAATGGCCAAACAACCATCATGACTAGTAGTCATGATGGCTGTAAATTCAATCTTACATGAAAAGAGTTGTGTTGGATTAAATTAAAGGCCCAGCTAGTGCAATGTTTTGTCTCACAGTGGCCATCATTTGCCAGCAGGATCTAAGTGTAACTGCATCCTATGTCTCACATTCTCCAGCAACTGATACACAGAGGCATGCTAATTATGATAAGACAGCCATCCTGAACATTAGCCACGGATGGCTCTAAATTCCATGATTCTATCTATTCCCTTTTAAAGCTGGTCAGATAGACTGCTGTCACTTTATTATCTTGTGACATGAATTCCATGGTTTTACTATGCACCATATAAACCAACACCCTTTGTTATGTTTATTATTTTGTTACTCACACTTGAAAACTCAGGGTAGGTTACAATTTTAGCAGTTTTACAAACTAAATTTCAATTTTACATTTTTAAAACTGAAATTCAGTTTGGTAGCTAAAACTGTAAGAATAACTTTAACACTTCTCAAAGCCTAACCATGGTTTGTAGAAACAACCAACTTTGGTTTTGCAGCAAATGGCAGAGGTGGAAAGGTTAGCTAGCTCAGCATCTGTCTCCAATAATTCCACAGTTTCTCTCACCCAGCTCCCTTGGGAGCTTCCCTCAGCCAACCTACCCTCCTTTCCCATTTGCTCTGGAACAGAGTATGAGACCTGATTTGAAATAGCAGATAAGCCAGCAGAAGCACCTGCATTCTTTGTTACTGCACTGCTGTTATAGAGAAAGGTAGGAGTTGTTAGTATTAAGTACTCCCAATATCTGGGTTTCTTTCTTTTTTAAAAAATATTTTTTATTAATAATATAATATACATAAAATAATGAAGGAAACATTTTATACATAATATAAAATCTTATACATAGTATTACATATGTAATATGTTAAAAATCACACTAATTATCTATTCCTAATTATATTATCTAAATCTTATTCATATTAAACCATTTATTGTTAATTAAACTGATAAGTTTCAAAAAATATTGATATCTTCATTCTTATTTCTATCCTTTTTCAAAATACAGTATTCATAATTCCACTAAAATGTAATACTACTAATTTACCACTAATTAACTTATCACTATAACAAAGTGCACCCCATCCCCAGAGCCTAATATCAGGGGGTTGCAGACTGCCAGAAACAGTGCAAATTGAGTCCACTTTTAGGGTTAGGGTTAGGGAATCATGGGAACTGTATTTTATTGTGGCACCAGAGCTCTCTGACAGAGAAGGCTCAATGTCTCAGGAAAAAAACAATTCCCATGATTCCCTAGCACTAACCCTAACCCTAAAAGTGGACTCAGTTTGCACTATTTCTGGCAGTCTGTAACCCCCAATCATCATGTTATTCTACCTTCCATACCTGTAACTCTTCCTGTGGAGTTAAACCACCTGCCTCTTTTACTAAGATCTTTTTTGCAAATATCTTCGAGTTCTGGGTTTCAAAGGGACTTCAGCACAATTCTTTTCTCTAGACTGAGTCCAGGTGTTTACCTGAGCTCCTCTGCCAGGAAGACTATCCGTCGTTCCAAAACTGCAGAAGCAAATATGAAGAGGATCTTCTCAGGACTGAGGTGCTGCAAGAGGGCCTGAAATTCCACATGTTCCAGGTGGGAGTCTAGGGGACGGGTTAGCTCAATTTGCTGTAAGGAGGCAATGGAGACCACATTATCATATGAACAGGTGTTTGGCTTCCTTGGTTTGGTGGAGCTGCTTTGTTTCCCAGCTGCTGGCGGGCAGTAAAACTCTGTATGTTTAAAATCAAGAGGAACTATTATAGAACTATTGTTTAATCTTCAGAATTTAACCAAGTAGTCCTTTAAACCCTGTGGCACTACGCTGAAGGAGGAAGTATGTACAACTGGTTTCCTCTGCAGATTTAAATAACTGTTTTCCCTGAGCTTGATCCTAAGAACTTTTATCCATCTATACGAAAAGACAGTATAGGAACTTTCAGAAACCATCTGATTTCTGTAGAAAGTTTCTCCTTCCCCAGAATGCCAAGTCAAAAATTCTCTGGTGGAAAGATATATTTCTGTATGCCCATTTAAGGGTAAAGAAGAAACACTGATGCTTTTGAGGAAAATGCACTCAGTATCCACTATCTAACTCTTCCAGCTGTCTGAAGCATTGAGCAAGCCAGGAAACCATACCAAGACTTCATATTCTGGCAGCTGAAAGAGAGAAACTTTGAACATCACAACAGGAAATGAAGAGTCACTAGCAAGTCAGTACACAAGAGAGATCAGCAGCGCAAGCCAAGTTGTTGTCTGTGGCCCATCACCTACAGAATGTTCTACACCACAGGATATCATTTTCTCAGAGAAGAACTGTGCTGCAGACAAGAAAAGCAGCCAAGAGGGAAGGACTTCTGCACCATTCACAGCTGAATAGAAAGAGGGGAGTCTCATAAATGCAGACTGATATGTAATGGCACTCCAAAAGCATGTGCCCCAATTACCTCTTCTACACAACTATTTAAATGCTCAGGAACATCTACTGTAGTAGATTCTCTTCCATGGTAGAGAAGATTTTTAAGGATACATCTGCATTGTGCCCCAATAGTATACAACACCAATGCAAACCTTTCAAGTTTTTATCATGTCCATACAAGCAATTTCAGGAGGGCAACCAAGTGCTGAGGAGATCAGGGCTCCTATACTCTTAACACTCATTTAGATTATGGGATTGGAAGAGGCACCTGCTGATATTTCCTTTCCTAACCGATTATTAAAAGTCTTGCAACCTTGTCTTCCTTAGCATCTCATATCCTTGAGTGACACTACAAGCATCCAGAGCTGTCAACAACTAGCACATCCCTGACAGTTCAGACCCCAAAGGCATGTCTTTGGGAAAGCGGCTAACTGGCAGAGCACTTCCTTTGTGTTCAGAAGGTCCCAGACTCAATCTCTGTCCTATTCAGGTCATGCAAAACATCTTTGTTCAAAACCCTACAGCAAAGATTAGGTAAATTCTAGCATGCCACTTCTGACTGCCAGCAGGACCTCCTGTGGACTGCATTAGCCACCTAAAACAAAACTGGAAATGGCTATAGATCCACTTGCCATTTGGTAAAATTCCTTTTGGGGTGTAAAAGAAGACACAAAGGTGGGTGCTTTTAAAGAAGAATTGTCGCCTCATTTTCTGTGCCCCTTCAAGGTATTTTTCAGAAGAAGGCATCCAAATATCTAAAAAAGAGCTCTGCAGCTGGCATGATTCTCATTCCAGCCACAGCAAGCTCTGATAGTTAAAATAAATAGTACCAAGCTACACAGACAGTCTGATGTGGTACAAGGCAGCTTATTTCTTCCTGACTCTAGACTGTGTACAGTTTGGAAGAGTTCCTTTCTTTGCACTAAAACTGATCACTATTCAAGTCATTTGTCACAAGAACAAGCTGTAATTTTGCATTCTATTTTGTAGCAAGCAAAACTGTAGTTTGTGTCCATGGCAAATGATCCACACAGTCCAGGTCAATGGTAAAATTTAGGCAAACATTTTAAAAAAAGGAAAAGCATGACATACATGGACTCAATTCCACATGAATGCAAAGCCATGATCTCTGTTGCTAACCATAGTGAAGAATCCAAACAGTCTGAGATGCCAAACATACAACAGTAAACCATGGGTTAGAGCTTCTTGTGTGCTGCATCCTCAGCTGCTCTGTTTACTTCTCTCTCCATGTTGCAGCAGCCTCTTGAGGTGCAGCAGTAGTCCAAACTATGGTTTATCAAAGGTCTGTGAACAGATGAAGCTTGAAGCTATAGCAGCTCAACTTATGGCTTGGGTAAACAGTGTTTTCGACTCCTGCCTTGTCTGCCCCAAACAAACCACATTTTGTAGGCAGGTTTGTGTTCAAAGGCAGAATGAAACAATGGTTTCACATCAAATCTTGAACCCAATCACAGAATATTTTGTACTAGCTCTTACCCTCCTCCACTCCTAACTGAAGCTTTCTAGTTGTAATAGAACCAGCTCAGATTTTTATAAACATTTACAAACCTCTGTCCCAGAGTCAGGGATGAAGCTTTTAATGGTGACAGTTTTTCCTGGTGCTGGGAAAGGAGATTCCCGTAGACCCTGCATAAAAGGGTAGATAACTGCTGTAGAGATCTGCCGCCTTTTCTCCACCTCATCTAAAATCTAAAAGAAAAATGGTGGTTATCAGTCAAATAGTAGCCACACTATGTCCACTTCTGCAAACAGTTTTTATGCCTCTGGAACCCTTTGAAAGAAAGAATTCTAAGCATGTAACCTACATCAGATGAGAGACAGCATAGTGTAATCGTTTCCATGTTGGACTACGACAGTGAGAGACCAGTATTCAAATCTCTGCTTAGCCATGAAAATCTACTGGATGACCTTGGGCAAGTAACACTCTCTCAGCCTCAAAGCAAGGAAAGGGCAAACCCGTCTCTGAACAAATTCTATCAACCCATGATAGGTTAACTTTTGGGTAGTGACTTGAAGACAATCAACAAAAGCAACAATCTATGGAGCATATCGCATGCCCTAAAGAGGCATTTTACCTCTTCCTGCTTCAATCTTTGATTGGGGATACAGCCAGATGTTATCAGATGTAATTCGGCACCAATTCTGCTGCAATCCAAATGCATCCAAGTGCAGCCCTGCTTGAAGCTGTGCTCAGCCAGCACTTTTTCAGAAACGAAAGTTTTCCAACTTAAGAAATTGGCTGGCTGAGCGATCCTTGGACCCGGGTTGCATTTGGCCAGTGACA
Organism: Phrynosoma blainvillii; assembly: GCA_026167975.1. Lineage (NCBI taxonomy): Eukaryota > Metazoa > Chordata > Lepidosauria > Squamata > Phrynosomatidae > Phrynosoma > Phrynosoma blainvillii. Next base: position 268,850,006 of record JANUYF010000004.1, read on the forward strand.
TCACAGCAGAATTGGCAGCAAATTATGTCTGATAGCATCTGTCAGTATCCCAGATCAAGGATTGAAGCCAGAAGAGGCAAAACACCTCTTCCCTAGGGCATGCAATAAGTTCCTACATCAGGATGGACAAAGAGTTCCCTTTGCTTCTCAACCATACATATTGTTGCACCAGTTACTCATGTTTTCTTGCAAGGGTATTTCATTCTCCCAATCATTCTGTAAAGCAGCGAGATTTAAAAGGTAGCACCTGCATTCAGATGATCATGTTCTCAGCTTAATAAATCAAGATATGAATGAGCTTTCTACATCTGCCCATAGCCATTTCTCTTTGTGTAAGTGGCGAAACAGGCTAAGAAGCCACAGAAAACTATAACTTCCCACTAAATCTGGATCATGACACTACAATTAAAGACTTCCAAATAAACTGGAAACAGCAGGCATGGTTTCAATTTATCTTCCATGTCCTGGCTTATTTGAAAGCCATTAATCATCATACCTGGTTTGGATATACCAGAAAGCTACGACTAACTGCAGGTTCCTTACTTCTTCACTTGCACAAAATGACAAGCAAGTAACAATGAGCCACTGTTTTCTGTACAAATACATACAGAATACATTTCCACACATCATTAAAAACAAAACCAAACAGCCAATCCCCAGAGATCTGAATAGTGGACATGGTTTCCAAGCAAAATTTAGCCCCTTCTCAGTCTCTCACACACAGAGCTCAGTAGAAATATTTTTTTAAAAAAGCTGGTAGGTTTAGCCATGAAATGAAACAAGCAAAGCCAAATGTATTCCTTTCTGTGTAAGAGGGTAAAGGGATAAGTATGTATGAAGACAGCGGGGGAAATGAGGGGCAGAGATCATCCAAAGCTCCACCTACCTTTGAAAACAGGCCAAAACATCCCAGGCAGCTCACAATGCAATAGACCTCTGGGAGACGAGCACCCCGTCCAGATGGCTGAAAAATCATTTTGCACATTAAAAAGTTTAACCACCTCTGCATTTCATCTACCAGTGACATGTTTGTATTGCACAAATATAAAAACCATTCTCATGAAGCAGCCAAAAGAATTATCTTAAACCACATGCAGAACTAAGATTCCTAAATGGACTTTTTGATGACTGAGTGGGCAAACAAAAATGCAGAACGCTATTTGAAATTACCTCTGCCAGGGGGAAAGGGGCAGGAACGGAAGGAAGAGGAGAACATTTCTTCTTTTCTACAACATCTGGATCTCTGTATGCATACATCTTGTCATTTCAGTTCATAAGGCAAATCAGAAATAGAGCCCAAATTCTCTAGTTCAGTGCCCTGGGCACAGAAAACTGTGCCTTACTCTTTCTCATATCAACAGACACTCAGCCCATGGAACACATAACATGAGGAGGAGAAATTCCGGATGACCCGGTTTTGAGGAATTCTCCCACAGAATGTAAAAATTGGATTTAACAGCAGAAAGGAACACAGTCTCAGCACACCTACGAAGAGCAAAAGCAAGCAGGCAGGCAAAAAACCAAAAAACTCCTGGTTTTCTCAAGCTACATAAATCCATCATAGTTTGTTTTTGAAGTCCAGCTGTTTCCTTTCCAAGGGACATTCTCATGACACAAAAGGTCCTTCAAGCAACCCCCATCCAAGGGCTTTTGAGACATGATGATAATAATAATAATAATAATAATAATAATAATAATAATTATTATTATTATTATTATTAATATCCCGCCCCTCTGCAGAGCAATCGGGGCAGCTTACAACATTAAAATTTACAAAAAGATAGGTTAATAAAATGTAAACAGAACCTAAAAATCCTGAAACCCACCCGCCCCTTAAAAGGTAAGGGCTCTTCTTAGTCTAGGCCTGATGGTGCTGGGCCTGTTGCCTCTCCCCCAGATGACATCGGATGAGACTCTGCTAGACATAGAACAAGACAGATAGTGAACAAGAAGTTACTGTATATACTCATGTATAAGTCTAGAAATGTAGGTTAAAAAATTGACCCCAAAAACCTGAGTCAACTTATCCATGGGTCAATGTACGTATTGTACTACCACTCTTTATTAAAAAGGAACCATCCCTTGGTGAAAGGCAAGAGTGTAATCTGCTCTGGAAGCACTGATCCTCCTCTATTCTCTCATCCATCTGGCCTTTAGGATGATGACTGCTGAGATTTTGTAAGTTCTTTGGCATAGTTTTCCTTTGTTCCATCCTTTAAATCATTTGTTACATGCCCCTAAGTTTTACCCTCGAATTATCCATGGGTCATATCAAAATCCTTAATTTTGACCCCCAAATCTGCCCTCAACTTATACATGAGGTTGATTTATAGTTGAGTATATACTGTAGTCTCTCTTCTGCCTCCAAAGAACCCAAGTTGTGCAATGTTTTAAGTGCTTAATATCTAAGAAGCATTTCTCCATAGATCAGTGCTTGAAGAACTTAGTTTTAAGAGCACACTGTTGGCTGCTAATAGCACATTATCTGTAAATGCATGTTGACAGAGACCTAATGGCATGCTGATTCTTAAAGAAGAAAACATGCTCAGAGATGAGGGGTTGGGGACATGGTAACTGAGTAATGTTTTTTCCTTCAATTTTCCCCTCAGATCATATCCCCCACAGTAGCTCTCCCTCTCCTCCTCCTACAAGGTTCAAAGCAAGTACAGTATTTGAATTCAAAAAAAGTTACAGGGATGAGGGTTTGGATCAGAAAAATTGTGATCAGGAAAAAGGTTATGCATCTTCCCTTCCTGACTCAAACTCCCATCTTCTGAGGTACTTTCCTGAGAGACTAAAAGTTACTAAGGATTTATTATACACATTTGTACATAACATGCAGCTGTCACCTTAAAGCCATGAAAGACCTTTCTGCTATGGTTATCCAGTCACCCACTCTAGATTACATGTATATTCTGAAGCGAACTGAACTCACAAGAAACTGGCTCCTTTTATTTAGAGGAAACATTATTTCTGCTGAATACATATTATATATATATATATATATACACACATATAGTAACAAAATCTAATTTCAAATTGTATACAATGCACACATTGTTTCTCCATGAGCAAAGAAGCAAGCAAGCCAAGCCTTGGTTGGAAAAAGCAAACAGAAAGCCAGTATACAATCTCTGAGAAGATCCAACAAAATGACATCCAAAATAAGCTGCTATAGCTCAGGTCAGAGGGCTAATGCATTAGCAGACTGCCTTCTTCTCATAAAACTGGGGGAGTGGTGAGGAGGGGACTGAAACAGCTTTCCCAAATCTGGCACCCTTCAGGTGGCAAATGGCTAGTTGGGAATGATGAGAGGTATAGAGCAACCCATCTAGTGAGTATCTGGTTAATGAAGGCTGATCTACAAAATAAGCATCTCCAACATATAAGTGGATAATAGAAATACTCAAAATACATTCAAAGATCAAGAAAGAGAGGAACAACAGAATGTCTAGTAACAGAAATTAATAAATATTCTGCTCCAGCACCCTAACTTCAGGAAGTACACAAAACAGACTTCCTCAAACAGAGGTCACAAAGCTGATGTGAAAATACAGCGAGGATTACAAGCAATGAAAATAAAACTCTCTGTACTTACAGAGCAGAAAGAGGAAACAGACACTGCCTTGTGTTAAAATGGAATAATCTATTAGAACAGTGGTATGGACCTCCCTTTACATCAACATGTGGATATCGCCCCTCCCCCACTTGACACAGTATATGAATAAAACTATTGTATTTTGTTTATTTAGTGTGCATATTTTCATTTGCACACTCTTGTATATTCATATTTTAACATTTTACAGTCAGTCCTCCATATCCACAGTTTCTTTATCCATAAATTCAAGTATCCACAGCTTGAAAATATTCCAAAAATATATATATTCCAAAAAACAAACCATGAGTTTGCTTTTTTATACAAGGGATACCATTTTACTATGCTATTGTATTTAATGGGACTTGCATGTCAACAAATTTTGGTATCCATGGGGAGTCCTGGATTCAAACCCAGGGGATTCCAAGGGCCCACTAAATAAGGAAATAACACTGTTCAAATTAGAATAGTTTTAGTTAAGTAAATCCAATATTTAACTCAATGCATGTGTAAATTTTACACATTAAAAAGTTTGGGAGGGGGAGGTGGGAGAGATCAGGGTCTCCAACTCTCAAGCCCCCCATGAGCAACTCTTGTGCCTTCCTCCCGGGGGTCCAGCCCCACCATTTGAGAACCACTGCATTAAAATGAGTGATGAGTTTTACATCCAAGACTGAAAGATGAAGATAGTTGTAGTAGGGTCCCCATTTCAACCCAATTCAGAGTGGCCAAGAACCCTTTACTTGAACATTCATGTGCAAATGCACATAGCTTTCCCTCAATATGATATCTTACCACTTTCAACATTCTATGTCAATATTTTTTATTATGAGAGATAGATATATAACAGCTAAGCAACATCACCTACTTCCCTTTGACTTGCAGTGCTGAGAAATCTCCACCTGGAAGCATCCCAAGCAGATCAATATTCTTCTCCCCAGTTTATCCGCCCCAATATTTGAACTTACACTATTTAGATTTTAGGAATCTCTCTTAGCTTCAGGACACTTCTTATTACTTGTAAGTGGGTGCCCAACAAGGAAAAAGATTAATCTGGATGTTCCAACTGATGAACCTCCAGGTAGGGTAGTGGTGACAAGATTGTATTGCATTGTCTGTCCCCAAGGGTATCAGATGCCACAGGTAAGCAAGCCTTTTTCCACAAGAGCAAAAAGATCTCCCAATCACTGCTTAAAGTAGCATAACCGTGGATTAGCAAAAAGAACCCCTACCCCAACATCACTCACTGATAACCTGTGAGTATTATGTGACTTACTGTATTCCTCCATAAAATCTTGCTCCTCACCGTTCTTTCATAAAGTCTGAAAAATTGCTACATACACAGCAAACCAACCAATGCAAAGAGAACCTTACAAAGAGTCTTTGGTTTCCCTGTTGAGGCCATGTTAAGGTGTACTGTCCATAATTAGCTGAGGATTCAGCAAGCGTAGTATGAGACTGAAACACATATATGAGGAAGCAAGTCCTCTTTATGAGAGAGTGGCTGAAAGGTTGGTCATGAAGGCTAAGACATAAGGAGCCAGAAAAGAAACTAGTGAAACTGAAGGCAAGCTGGAGTGAAGAACCTGACAGGAAAGAGAGGAAAGAAGTTAGTGAAGGAAAGAGAGGCACAATGAAACTAAAACAGAGTAGCTGAGAGCTGTTTTATACATCCACCAAGTTTTTTTTGTGATGTACCCTCCCAATGAACTCTGCAGTATTCACTAGGAGGTCTTTTCCTACTGATAATAAAAACGCAGAGATGGGCGCCAACCAAACCTATAGGAGAGAGTTCCACATCACTGAGAAGGCTCTCCCCTGTATCCTAACCAAATACAACTGCAACAGCAGTCAAACCAGAAGATCTTAATACTTGGAACAGCTCATATAGGGAGATACAGTCTTTCAGATAGTCTGGACCCAATGTCATTTTGCAGCACTTTGAATTCTGCCCAGAAATGGACATGTTGCCAGTAGAGCGGTTTGAACAGGGGAGTTATTGTTCCTTGTAACCAGTCAGCAGCCTAATGGAGGAGGACCAACAAAGACGCCTATCCACTTTGTCATTTTATGTTAATGTGGGCATGGCAGCTGAGCTATTCTGGAAGATGTATTTTTTTTTAAAAAAGTAACTTTTCCCACCTTTGCCTTAAGAAAGAAAAACAGGCCAAGGCCTTTAATTATAGGTTGTGCATATTGGGAGGCAGACTGGAGGGGACAGAACCTGCTTGCTTTCATAAAATTCCTACAATCTGCTTCTAATGCATTCTAGTACATTAACATCTGGGTTCTCTCCATGATCTGGAGAGAACCCAGATATTTCTCCCCTGGGTATCTTTCCTCTACCACAACACTACAGCAGTGTCAGGAATATTCACCACATTCTTTGCATGATGTCCTAGCCTTTGGAAACAAATATTCTATTAGTGATAAGCCAGTATTTTTGCCCAATATACTGTACTTGGCTGAATTTGTCATCCCTATTTTTAACAAACTGGATTTAGTAAGCAGTACCGAGCAAGAATGATCTAGTAGTTTGAGCACTGGGCTATGACTGAAGACACTAGTCAGCCATGGAAATCGACTGGGTGATCTTGGGTGAGTCACACTCTCTCAGCCTCAGAGGGAGGCAAAGGCAACCCTGCTCTGAACAAATCTTGCCAAGAAAACTCTTAAAAGTCACAATAAATCAGAAATGACATGAAGGCACACAACAACAACAACAGCAACATGCACTAAGAACGTTCTTCTTTTCCAGTTCTTAATATACATTTAATAGGCAGTAGCAATGTTCTTTTCTAATTTCTAGCCAAGTGAAATGTGGGAACTACCGTATTTTTATTGTGGCATAATAATAACTTATCTCAAAGCTGAATGTGGCTGCAAGAAGTATCTACTACCTAAAAACTGGAAAGTTAAACGAAAGGGATATTTACCAAGAGCCGTCTACAGTAGCCAATCTTTCGACTCCCATCAACATTGGTGAGAACAAAAGAAAACGTTTCACTGCAAAGAATAAAAGACATGATGTTTTATAAATCTGGTGATTACCCTATCAGAAACAAAGGTGCCACAGTTTTTTTGGTGGTGGTATATAGAGGAATTTAGCACCTCCATCTTTTATGATTCACTCCCTGAGACGCCTGTTTCCTGGGTAGGCACCCGTGCTCAAAACAATTCAGAAAAGAATTGTTAGACCTCCCAGGGTTCCTCAAGAAGTCCAGGAGGAGGATATCATATTCTTGCTGTTTGCTGAAGGAACCCAGTCAGTTGGCTGCCCCTTATCCTCCCCTGGCCATTGAATAACTGTGTGATGGGGTGTCCAGCCAAAAAACAGGTAGATGGGGAGGGAGGACAACACACAATGGTGTAGCTACAGCAGAAGGATAAAATGAGGGCATTGCACCCCAAATGAGAATTTTGCTTTCCCCAATGAAAATTTCTGTTAGTCCCCAGATCTCTAGCACTGTGGAATGAGACATTCAAAGTCACCTAAAACTTTTATACAGTATTACTGTATTCACATTCCCACGGTAATGCTGCATATCCCTTTTCTTTAGATGTCTAAACTATAAGCCCAACTGAAGTTTTTAATTACTATAATACTAGAAATTTGGGGTATGAAGGACATTTCATTTTAGCAGCATAATTCTTTTTAGGGGGGCAATGTCTTTATTTTGCCACCCTCTCTTCCCAGTACCTACACCCCTTGTTATATGTAACTGTGGCTGGTGGAACTTTATGATCCCCCAGTCCAATGCAGGATATCAGCCATGAATAAAACCTGCTCAGGATCACTGAAAAGAAGAAACAGAATGTGGACTGGAACCCAGAATCCGTACAGCACACAGGAAGTACGCTTTCAAGATGGGAAGCTGACAACTATAGCCACATATGACTGGCCTAAATGTAGATAAAAACCACCATACCACCTTGAGCACACCTGATCTTGCCTGGTTTTGGAAGCTAAGAAAAGTCAGGCCTGGTTAGTATTTGGATAAGAAACCATCAGATTATCAGGGACATCCAAGTAAGCTTAGGAAAGAATCATGGCAAAGGCAAGGCAGCTTCCTATGTTCCTATGTAAAAACTGGGGAGGGGGAATTCCTAAGTGCCAATTCATACTGCAACTGGCAGATGTAGCATTCCTTCCCTGCCACATCTGGAATCATGCTTAGGGCAAACACACCATCTGAACTATTTTTTTGCTATGATATTGCACATCAGCCCAGCTCTCCCAAATTTTAGATGCACTTAACAACCACACTAGATCTTTGATGGGTTCATAGGACAGTTACCTCTTAAATTCCATGAGTGGTGCCCATTCATTTCCATCTGGAAAGCAGAATAGGGGAATAGCTTGCAATAGCCGCTCCTCTTCTTCACGCTGTCCCCTCATCAAGTTCTCACGCTGAAACAGAAAGTAGAGAGGAAGATGAAAGAAGTTTCTGGGTTACTCAGATGAGATGTAAAGAATGCCTTGGTTTGCCAAGGTCCTATAAAAGTGATGATCTGCTCCACTGATACTGAGGTCATGATGCCTATAAAATATGCATGTGCCATGTAAGATACATTCTTGTGGTACAAGCTGAGTATCCTTTATTCAAAATGCATGGGAACAGAAGTGTTTTGGATTTGTAATTTTTCAAATTTCGGAATATTTGCATGACATAATAAGAGATATCTTGGAAATGGAACCCAAGCGCAGACTTGAAATTCATTTATGTTTCATATACACCTTATACACATAGCCTATATATAATATTTTTAATGATTCTGTAATGAAACAAAGTTTGTGTACATTGAACCATCAGAAAGCAGAGGTGTCACTAGCTCAGCCACCCAAGTGGACAATTTTGGATTTTGGAGTATTTTGGATTTTGGATTTCCAGATAAGGGATACTCAGCTTGTATTTGCATGCATCATGGAGGATGAATGGAGGATAAAGCCTTCAGTGGCTAATAGTCATGATGGCAACATATCAACCTTAGTATAAGTACACTTCTCAGAATCAGTTGCTGGGGAACATGAGAACATGCCACTTATGGACTTTGCAGAGATAACTGAATGCTCAATGTGGGGACAGAATGGTAGACTACATAAGCCTTTGGTCCAGCACAGTTGTTCTCATAAAAGACCCATCTAAGACTCCATGAAGACAGGCCTACCCTGAAAAACATGCCCACCAAGAAAACCCATCACATATTGGTAAGGGTCATATCTCAGGGATAAAATACATCCTTTGCACACCAAAGGTCCAAAATTCAACCCCTGGCATTTCTAGTTTAAATTCAACCCCTGGCATTTCTAGTTTATTTATCAGGTAGATCATGGGAAGAACACATCTGAGATCAAAGAGAACCATTGACATTCGGATGGCTCAACTTGATAGTTTGACTCAGACCATATATCCCATATATGCTGATACTGTGTTAACAACTAGCAGCAGGCTGTACTTTGCAGAAAGCTCACTGGTCCACTCAGAGACAAAAACAATTGCCAGTTAGCAAGGATACCTTATTTGCTCTTTCCTCTTATCCTGTCAATGAAGCAGAATATGAATGCAATTCTTTTCTGGCCCCAGGCACTGAATAATCTTCTCTTCCCTGAAGCAGATGGGGAGAGACCCAGATTAAATATTCATCTGAACATGACAGGGGTGGAGTAGGGCTGGAAAACCTGTGACCCTCCTGTGGAAATTGAACTCCCAGTTTCCACCATCCCCTTCCAAAATGGCTAATGGTGTGGGATGATTTGAACAACAGTTCATCAGTATCAAGACAGAAACAGTTTCCTGAGCCCTGATGCACAGATGACAATCCCAATGAATGTCTCTTGACCAAGGCTGTACCTGGATTTTAAGGCACCAGTAAAGATCTCTGCATGAAGGAGGTGAGCCTGAGGCTAAACAATGAGTTGCACATTAAGTGTATCTTATCTGTTTCTTGCCTTGAATGCTGGCCTGTGTCTCTAAGTTACCTGCAGCACAGATGTAAGATAAGCACCACCACCCTCTCTTAATATGAAGCCATTCTGTATTTTCTTTCACATGACAAAATGAGGGGTGAAAAGATATACTCAGATAAAGCCAAACTGCTACAGCATGAAACCACAAAGGAATGGGGTTTTATTTTTTTCTTCCAAAAGAATGTGGCTGCACAGACTTGCACAAGAGCCGTCTGTCACATGTGAAAAACAATGGGGATAAGCGAGACCGTTTTTCACATCCTCTCTGCAGAGACCAGCTGTCCCTCAGTGGCACAGATTCTAATACCCCAACAACTTTTTCAAGCCAACAGGGTAGCTTTGGTGATGTGCAAACCTAGACCAGGAAAAAATGGGGTTATGTGATCAATCCCTTCAGAATCAGGGGACCATTGAGATGCAATGAGCTACCATTTGCTCATTTGTTCTTTCCAGTTTCTTTGAAGACATTTTCAAAACAGAGACATGCATTGGGAATCCTCCAATTAAGACAGAGAACACTGTTTTCATAAAGGCATAGCTTGCTCGAAGGCCTGCTACCAGCAGAGCTTCAACAAGTTACTTTTTTGGACTACCATTCACTGAAACGTTCCCCACAGCTAGCATGGCAATATCATGCTGGCTGAGAGATTCTGGGAAATGTAGTCCAAAGAAGTATTTGTCTGGTAGCAGTCCTCTTGGACATGCTCAGAAAGCTGTAAAATACTTTGTCTCAGTTCCCAAGTGCTGATGGTGTTGCAGATAGTCTAACCAAGTGCTGCTATAGGGAGTTACTGCTTGGAAATATTACTTCTAACTTTTGGATTATAACTCCTAGACTCACTCAGCCAGTCTGGCCATGTAGCCCAAAAGAACGTTTTGGGAGATGTAGTTCTAAGAGAAACTTTTGCAAGCTCTGGTAATCATTTTGTTGGGCCTAAAGTCTAGTTCTTACAGTTGGAAAACACGTGTCTGAGATATGTCACCTCAAAGTGCTCATGAGAGCTCATGACATAATGCTCTTACATCTAAATACCCAAAACAAAACAAAAAAAACCACTCTCCATGTAGGAATCTGACATGTCAAGGGAAGATTAAATTAGAACATTTCTCCCTGGCATTTCAGGCTGAATCTACATGAGAGTTGTATCCCAGCCCCAATGTGTAGTAACCCTGCCCCGACCTGACCCCCTTTAACTGCCACACACACCTGTTTTAATCCAAACTGAAACAAGTTTGGAAAACCACATGGGATCCTCATTATGTAGCCACACTGGTGCAAGGAAGTATTTGTACTGTGCGTTCGCCATATGTGTTTGTGTCTGGTCACACAACCACAGCAGTGGCAGGGTTTGGTTTTGGGCTTTTTTTTAAAAAAAAAAAAAATATCTTGCCAGACATGTGCATATTTGCTTAATCAAATAGCCTGTTTCCCAGTCATTCTGACTACTCACATGCACTTCTATAAAGTGAAGCTAGTAGAAAAGGTGATGGTGAAATGCCTGCCTGCAAATGTGTGCAATGGTATGAATGCAAAGGTTTGCAAACACCAGATAAAAAAATAGTCAACACCACCTTTTCTGGCACAGACACAAACAAGGAAGCTACCCTTCTGTGACAGGAATAACTGAGGTGATCATGCACCAACCTGGCCCTACTCAACCCCTAAGTGATTCCAATTTGGGGGTCAAAGCACACATTTTAAAAAACCAGTTCTTCACCAAAATAATAGTAAATCAAAGTTGTTGCTTTTATCACCTTAATCGCTCTCAGGCATCAAAAAGAAGTGTTTTCACATCAAAAAGAGAGGAATGTCATGTGTTTCAACAGGATTGTGATCAACACATTATTTAGCCTGTGTAAATTTAGCCTTAAACTTCTGGTTGGTCTCAATCCTGTCACACCATTCTCCAGTGTGGAGTAGAGATGTGTCTCGGCAATCAGGTCATTCTTTGTAAACACTGTCAATACTCTGAAGATTTTTGTGAATTTTGTTTGTTTGTTTCAGAATTCTGGATAAGGGATATGCAATCTGTACAGTTGCCCTTCCGTTTTCACAGGGATCCGTTCTGGAACCACCACTACCCCGCAAAAACAGAAAACTGCAAATATTCAAACACACTCCATTTTATTGCCCTTCGTTTGCCCCCTGCGAACAGGTGAGGGACACGGACTTGAAGTCTGCAAAAATGGAGGGGCAATTGTACTCCATTGTGTTGTGCAAATTAAATTTTCACAAAAAGTCCTGGAATACAAAAGAAGCACAGGGGCCAGGGAACTCTACGGACTACATCTGATGCAGGGGCCACAGATTCCCATCCTTTTCATACAACACAGTAATCAAATAGCATTGTCTTTACAACGATAATACCAAGAAGGTTTCCCCCCCCCCCCAATTCAGTAGCTTTGCATAGTTATAAATAATTCTAAATGAGCTTTAATGGGAACTAATGTCAATCAGCAACCATGGAATTATGCCAAAGAAACAATACAAGTCTCTTGTATTCCACCAATTTCACCCATCATCTGAAGTCAAAAGATAAAGCAGAGATGCAGTTCACAATAAAATGCAGTTTATAGTCTGGCATCACATCTTGCACCAAATGAGACCACTGTCTCATTCCCCAGGCCTACTTGATACAGTCCTTTATGTTCTTGTCTTTAGTAAAGAAGCTCTTTCTGCAATGCAGCTTTAACACAATCAGAGAAGATACAATGAAAGACGCTTCAAAAAAGTGAAGCAGCAAGGGTCACTTCAAAAGAGTATAGTGAGTCTTCCACATTTGCAGCTTTGACCTTTGAGGATTTGATTAATATGTTCTCTCTAGGAATTTTTAGGTCCTCCAGCCTGACTCTGCCGGAAGTTGACCACAGAGTAACCACTTCACTAGGCATTTGTAGCTCCTCCAGCATGATTCTCTGGTCAAATTCTGGTGCTGGAGAACTAAAGAGGTGTTTTCTCAGGTAAGAAAGAAAAAAAGGGGTAAGTTTAATTTGCATTTTTCCCACTTTCACGGGGGTCCTGCACGCCTAACTCCAGCAAATGTGGACGGCCCACTGTACAATGCAGCAGAGACTGGCTTTTGTAAGCAGGATTTTCTGTATCTCTAAAGATAAATAATTTCCACTGAAATTTCAAAGACTGCTTCTCAATGCAACAGAAGCTCAGTGGAACTGGAGAGGATAGAGGCAAAGATGACTCCAAAGATGCAAGTTCCTAGCCACTATATTCTTCAGGGCTGATTTCTTTTTTCTAGGAAGGATTTGGGCCTACCAGTGATAATGGCAAGAGCAAAAGTGATCTCCTGTTTATCCAGACTACCCACAATTCTTTTTCAAATAATTCTAGGCTGTTTCAGATGACACACTCTCTCTTCCAACAATATGCATACACAAATACAGTATAAGCACTGTCATATTCAGGCATGAAAGATACACACTTAAGTTGGAGCAAAGCCTGCCAACACATACCATCCCTGTCTCCCAATTAGTACAGTTGGCCCTCTACATTTGCGGCTTTGACTTTTGCAGATTTGGTTATTTGCAGTTTTGATTAATGTATTCTCTCTAGGAATCTCTAGGTCCTCCAATGCAACTCTGCCAGAAGTTGACCATCGAGTTTGCTGGAAAACCTAGATGTTCCTAGAGAAAACACTTCTCTAGGCATTTGTAGGTCCTTCAGTATGATACTATGATCAACTTCTGGCAGATGTTGACCACAGAGTTGCACTGGAGAACCTGGAGATTCCTAGAGAGGAGTTATCTTAGCTAAAAAAGAATACCATAGTGTTCTTTTATTTGTGGTTTTTCCACATTCACAGGATCCTTCCTCCCTAACCCCAGCAAATGTGGAGGGACTACTGTATACACTGCTTTCTTGGAGGTGCCGCATCTGGAAAGGGCACCCACAGACATGTTTATTTGTTTTATTCTTCCATATTAGGCAATCATGCTAGAATTCTTACCTTTGGAAACTGATAGGTAATCTTGGGCTCGTAATTTCCATTAACGTTCTTTTTAAGGGAGACGACAATTAAATACTCAAAGAACAAGTGGCCGGAAGAGTTAGGGAAGCTGTTTCTCTCACCAATTGCAGGTCTGTTTTCTTTTGGCAGTGCATCCTGGGTTTCATCTGTAATGCAAAATGACAATCACTCACAAGATTATTTTTTTAAAGGCTTTACACAGAAAGGTTTGAGAAATGCAAGACCTTTTAGTGAATGAGGAAGCTTTGCCTCATGCTGAATCTGACTATGGCTTCATCTAGACAGCACTACTAACATACATGGCAGTGGCTCTCCAGGGTTTCAGGTAAAAGTGTCTCCCCCACCCCCCGGCTCACCTGGAGATGCCAGAGATTGAACCTGAGAACCATTTGCATTCAAAGCATGTGCTCTACTACCAGAACTTAAAAATATTAATGGAAAAGGTTTGAACCCACTTACATTAATGGAGGTGGGGTGGCTTCAGAAAGCTTTGAATGTATGTTAAAACTATTTTCACCTCACTTTATAAAGTAGTACACTCGTCCCTCCACATTCACTTCCTGTTGGAATGTGGAAAAACTGCAAATAACAAAAACACTGTGGAGTTTATCACATGAGAGAAAATTGGGAGATTAAATGGCGATTGTCCCATGAAAATTGCGCATTCGGAATTAAGGTTGAGATTTGATTTTCACACACAGCCCACTTAAAGAGTCATTATCCTGGGAATAACCAGGGAATAACCAGGCAATAATAATAAAAAATAATAAATAATAATAAAATTTATTTTTATCCCGCCCTTTGGGAACCCAATCAGGGCGGCTTACAACAGTTAAAAAGATAAATAATATCCAAAACAATCCCTCCCCCCTTAAAACAGCATTAAATCAAAAGGGATTAAAACAGTAATTCCAACAATATAAAATTTAAAAACACATTTAAAAAGAGGTATAACAAGGCACAGCTTGACCAGAGGCAATGATCTTCATCCATCGAGATGGAAGATCACCACGGTGGGGGAACCTGAGGTCGGGACAATTAATCCAGAAAGGCCTGCCGGAAGAGATCCATCTTGACAGCTCTTTTAAAGCCGTCTAATGATGTTAACTGACGGATCTCATCCGGTAGGCCATTCCAGAGCTTGGGAGCGACAACTGAAAAAGCCCTCTGGGAGGTAGCCGCAAGCCTCGATTTATGAGGCTGCAGCAGATTCCTCTCAGAGGACCAGAGAGTGCGGGGAGGATTGTATGGGAGGAGGCGATCCCTAAGATAGCTTGGACCCAAACCATTTAGAGCTTTAAAGGTGATAACCAACACCTTGTACTGGGCCCAGAAGCTGATAGGCAGCCAGTGGAGGGACCTCAAAACCGGAGTAATGTGGTCCCTCCTAGATGTTCCTGACACAAGCCTGGCTGCCATATTTTGAACCAGCTGTAATTTCCGAACCAAGCACAAGGGTAGCCCCATGTAGCGCGCATTACAGAAGTCAAGACGTGAGGTTACTAGCGTGTGCCCAACAGTCTCGAGATCCCTTACTTCCAGAAAAGGACGCAGCTGATGTATCAGCCAAAGCTGATAACAGGAGCTCCTGACTGTCACATTCACCTGATTTGTCATCAGGAGCAACGAGTCAAGGAGCACCCCCAGACTGCGAACACAGTCACTGGGGGGGAGTGTGACCCCATCCAGGACTGGAGGTTGCAACCCAATTCTTAGTTTTGGGGCCGCTACCGTGAGCACCTCCGTCTTGTCTGGATTCAACTTCAATCTGTTTTTCCTCATCCAGCCCATTACCGCTTGAAGACATTCATTGAGAGAGGAGATGCCATTAGAATTCGAGGCCAATGAACGAGACACAGAGAAATAGATTTGGGTGTTGTCAGCGTACTGATAACACGCAGCACCATAACTCTGTATAATCTCACCCAGCGGCTTCATATAGATGTTAAATAACATCGGGGACAAAATAGCTCCCTGAGGGACCCCTCAAGTGAGTTCCCTCTTACTGGAGCTACAGTCCCCGAGCAGCACCCTCTGGGACCTACCCGAGAGGAAGGACCGGAACCACTGCAAAGCAGTGCCCCGGATACCTAACCCCCTCAGGCGGCCCAAGAGGATGCCGTGATCTATCGTGTCAAAAGCCGCTGAGAGGTCTAGGAGCACCAACAGGGTCACACTACCCCTATTGATGCTCAGACGCAGATCGTCGGTCAAGGCAACCATGGCAGTCTCAACCCCAAAGCCTGTCCTGAAGCCAGTTTGAAATGGGTCTAGATAATCGGTTTCATCCAAGACAGCTTGGAGCTGAAGAGCAACCACCCTCTCAATTACCTTGCCCAAGAATGGCAACAAAGAAACAGGCCTGTAGTTATTCATATCCAGGGGGTCCAGGGAAGGTTTTTTCAGAAGCGGCCTAACAGCCGCTTCCTTTAGACAAGATGGAACATGTCCTTCCCTGAAGGATGCATTGATGATATCTATGAGGAATCTCCTCAATGCATCCCCCCCGGACGGCCAGCCATGATGGGCAAGGATCGAGAGGGCAGGTTGTCTTCCTCACCTTACCAAGCAGCTTGTCCACGTCCTTGGTACTCACGGATTGCAGCTGATCCAGGATAATTTCGTCGACGGAGTCGCTGGACACCTTGCCAATAGATTCTGTTACAACGGTGGCGTCTAAGTTGGCTCCTATCTGAGAGATTTTGTCTGCAAAGAAGTTATTAAACGCGTCACAGCAGGCTGTCGTCGGGTTAAGTAAGGGATTTGGCGCACGGGGCACCTGCGTCATTTCCCTCACCACCTTAAACAGCTCTGCTGGACGGGACTCTGCAGACACAATGCGTGCAGAGGAGAAAGCTCTCTTCGCTGCACGCACTGCCTCCCAATAGGAACAAAGAAAGTTCCTATGGCGAGTTCTGTCAGATAGGAGTCGAGTCTTCCGCCACCTGCGCTCTAGTCGTTGATCAACCCGCTTCATCCTCCTTGATTAACTATGTACGCGAGATAAATATGTCACAAATATGACAGTTAATACAATCCTTACTTCTTCTGGCCAATTTACTTTGGGGTTATTATAGCATGCAATATGTAATGGTACACTAGCTGTGCTTTGACCGCTTCATCAGCTAAATTAGAAATTCTCATTTACCAACATGTTATTTATTTTTCTGAGACATGTTAGAATGAATTATTGTTTCAAATGACAAAGTCATGGAAAAGTGATTTTGTTATATTCATGCTGCATAGCAAATGTATGGTTTGAACCCACTCTCACATTACAGATTGATATTCACTATGCCAGGGGTAGGCAACCTTTCCCCTTTAAGGGCTGAGGGACTTCAGCTCCCAGAATCCCAGGAGCTATTGGCCAACATGGGACTATTGGCCTACATGGCTGAGGCTTCTGGGAGCTGAAGTCCCTCAGCCCTTAAAGGGGAAAGGTTGCCTACCCCTGCACTATGCCATCAAAATCACTGGCCACAAAAGGTTGCTCTGGCATGGTAAATATCAGCCTTTGGTATGTGGAGCTTCAACCAAACATGCCATCATCCATAGGAAACCAACATGGTAAAACAAAACATATTGGCAATTTAATTACATGAAACAATAACATATATGATCTCGAAATTTTGAAGAAGGATCCTGCGAAGAGCTTTGCGTTTTCTTACACTGAGTCAAGGACAAATAATAGTGACAGTGGGTTGGGCTGCTAAACTTTTGGCACACAGCTCTTGACAGACTGTGGCACAGTGTTTCCAAGCATAAGTTGTGAGCTTGAACTCCCTGGTTCAAATCTCAATTCAATTTTGAACTCACCAGAAAGTTCAAAGTAATTTCCTCTATATCCTTTGCATCTTTCCACCAAGTAATAACACAGGAATAACAATACTGACCTATGGTACTTAATAAGTTTGTTTTAAAGATTGCTGAAATACTATGTGTGAACTATTCCAAGCCAATAGATTCTGTTACAACGGTGGCGTCTAAGTTGGCTCCTATCTGAGAGATTTTGTCTGCAAAGAAGTTATTAAACGCGTCACAGCAGGCTGTCGTCGGGTTAAGTAAGGGATTTGGCGCACGGGGCACCTGCGTCATTTCCCTCACCACCTTAAACAGCTCTGCTGGACGGGACTCTGCAGACACAATGCGTGCAGAGGAGAAAGCTCTCTTCGCTGCACGCACTGCCTCCCAATAGGAACAAAGAAAGTTCCTATGGCGAGTTCTGTCAGATAGGAGTCGAGTCTTCCGCCACCTGCGCTCTAGTCGTTGATCAACCCGCTTCATCCTCCTAAGCTCTGGCGTATACCAAGGCCTACGGTTTGAAGGGGGATGGCAAGGATGCTTGGGAGCGATCGTGTCGATAGCCCTGGTGAGATCGCTGTTCCAAGTATTGATCAGAGCATCAACAGGGTCACTGGCATTCCCAACCATCGAACCCTCCAAGGCTTTCTGGAATCCAATTGGATCCATTAGCCTTCGAGGGCGGACCATTCTAATGGGTCCACCACCCCTGGTGGGGAGGATGTTAGCTCTAAGTTCCATCTTGACCAGGAAATGATCTGTCCATGACAATGCGGAGATGCTTACAACCTCCGCCCACGGATATTCCTGTTCCGTACTGAAGACCGCATTGAGTGTATGACCTGCACAATGTATGGGCCCGTTGACCAATTGGGATAAGCCCATGTTTGTCATGGTCTCCATGAACTCCTGAGCTGCGCCTGTTAAACTGGTCTCGAGCGGAATGTTGAAGTCCCCCAAAACTAAAAGTCTGGGGGACTCCAACAACAGCTCCGAGACCAGCTGTGTCAGCTCAGTTAGGGAGTCTGCTAGACAACGGGGTGGTCGGTAGACTAACAGAATCCCCAAACTATCCCTGGTCTTCAGGCTAAGGTACATACACTCGAAGTGGACTGTGTTCCAGACAGGTATCCTGGTCAAGGTCAGGTTGTTTTTGTGGACTAGAGCCACTCTGCCCCCCCCGCCCACTTCCCCTCACCTGCTCACTGACAGAGTACCCAGCTGGGAGGGCCTGCGCCCAGGTAACTGCGCTATCCTCTCCCAGCCAAGTCTCTGTAAAGCAAGCCAGATCGGCATCCTCATCTAAAAGAAGGTCATGTATAACATGGGTCTTATTTTTTACCGACCTGGCATTGCAGAGGAGCAAAGCGAGGTTTCCCCATGAATGATTTGCTGCTCTTTATTGCTTGGTTATTCCCGAGATAATGGCGCTTTCATTGCAACCTCGTGTGAAAATCTTTAGCCCTAATGCATGATTCTCACAGGATAATCACTGTTTAAGCTTCCAATTGGACCCATGTGGTAAACTCCTACATTTTTACCTGAGAGAACACCTCTCTAGGAATCTCTATGTCCTCCGGCGCAACTCTGTGATCAACATCTGCCAGACAATGACCACAGAATTGTGCTGCAGGAGCTACAAATGCCTAGTGGAGTATCCTCTCTAGGAATCTCTAGGTCCTTCAGTGCAACTTTTGGTTCAAGTTGACCCTAGAGTTGCACTGAAGGACCTAGAGATTCCTAGAGAGAACATATTAATAAAATCTATGACTAATCAAATCTGCAAATGTGGAGGGACAAGTGTATTAGGAAGAACATCTCTACTGCATGAATTCTGCACACCAGGGGTAAGCAACCTTTCCCCTTTAAGGGCCGAGGGACTTCAGCTCCCAGAAGCCTGAGCCATGTTGGCCAATAGTCCCATGTTGGCCAATAGCTCCTGGGATTCTGGGAGCTGAAGTCCCTCGGCCCTTAAAGGTGAAAGGTTGCCTACCCCTGCTGCACACCATCTTGCCATATTCAAATCATTTAGAGCCCATTTGATTAACTATGTACGCGAGATAAATATGTCACAAATATGACAGTTAATACAATCCTTACTTCTTCTGGCCAATTTACTTTGGGGTTATTATAGCATGCAATATGTAATGGTACACTAGCTGTGCTTTGACCGCTTCATCAGCTAAATTAGAAATTCTCATTTACCAACATGTTATTTATTTTTCTGAGACATGTTAGAATGAATTATTGTTTCAAATGACAAAGTCATGGAAAAGTGATTTTGTTATATTCATGCTGCATAGCAAATGTATGGTTTGAACCCACTCTCACATTACAGATTGATATTCACTATGCCAGGGGTAGGCAACCTTTCCCCTTTAAGGGCTGAGGGACTTCAGCTCCCAGAATCCCAGGAGCTATTGGCCAACATGGGACTATTGGCCTACATGGCTGAGGCTTCTGGGAGCTGAAGTCCCTCAGCCCTTAAAGGGGAAAGGTTGCCTACCCCTGCACTATGCCATCAAAATCACTGGCCACAAAAGGTTGCTCTGGCATGGTAAATATCAGCCTTTGGTATGTGGAGCTTCAACCAAACATGCCATCATCCATAGGAAACCAACATGGTAAAACAAAACATATTGGCAATTTCATTACATGAAACAATAACATATATGATCTCGAAATTTTGAAGAAGGATCCTGCGAGGAGCTTTGCGTTTTCTTACACTGAGTCAAGGACAAATAATAGTGACAGTGGGTTGGGCTGCTAAACTTTTGGCACACAGCTCTTGACAGACTGTGGCACAGTGTTTCCAAGCATAAGTTGTGAGCTTGAACTCCCTGGTTCAAATCTCAATTCAATTTTGAACTCACCAGAAAGTTCAAAGTAATTTCCTCTATATCCTTTGCATCTTTCCACCAAGTAATAACACAGGAATAACAATACTGACCTATGGTACTTAATAAGTTTGTTTTAAAGATTGCTGAAATACTATGTGTGAACTATTCCAAGCACTCAGAACAGGAGCTGGTACATTGATGTGCTATTGTTATGTCCTCCTACAAACTTATTATTCATGCCATAGAGTTGCCCAAATTTTATTTCCTTCTCAACAATTACCCAGAGATCAACCAACAAGACCCTCCAATAATGTTCTGTTCAATCTCTGCCACTGGGTTATTAACACAAAGGGTATCCAGTTAGGTGATCTGCCAATATGTTATTAATGCCTCCACAATTGGTTTTGAAGTTTCATAGCTTTCTATATGCGTGTTTTGTTGCTGAGCAGAGGTGTGGTTTTTTTTAAATTTTCTTTTTAATTACAGCAGGAAAGTTATTACGTCTCTGCTACAAAAGAAAAGAGTAACCACAATTGCATCAGACAGGCCGGGTATAGGAATGAGGAGTTAACACCCACCCAGGAAGTCAGTTCACTTCAGTGTATTCAGAAAGGACACAAAACAAACAAAATGTGTGAGATATTTGCTAACACAACACTCTGGTAACAACTCTTCAGCAAGGGATGGGAGTGGGGTTATCTTTCAAAATCTGATCTTTGCAGCTGTTGTAAAAGCATCTTCTCTTCTCTTTTTAACCTGCCTAGAAGGAGCCTAAAAGCTGAACATTCAGACTGGACTCTGGTCCCACAGTAGGTTACACTAGAGCAGGGGTAGGCAACCTTTCCCCTTTAAGGGCCGAGGGACTTCAGCTCCCAGAATCCCAGGAGCTATTGGCCAACATGGGACTATTGGCCAACATAGCTGAGGCTTCTGGGAGCTGAAGTCCCTCGGCCCTTAAAGGGGAAAGGTTGCCTACCCCTGCACTAGAGTATTTAGAGAGATTTCATCCACAAGGTCGCCATGGGTTGAGATTGACAAGAGGGTGGTTAACTAGAAGAAGAACAACAACAGAAGCCCCATGAGGCAGGGGCTGATGGTGTCTGCTCTGCTGATGTTTCTTGATAAAGCAAAACGTGTGAAGAGTAGATGCAAAAGAAATGGAAGATACAAGTTCCAATGCTGTCTTGAATTGTACTGTAACCATCAAACACAGCTGTACAGAGTATGCCTTTAAAATAAAAACACCAATCTTAACAGTTAAGGGAAACACACACACAAAAACAACACATATACACACACTTTACAAAGTAGTGCTCTCACCCAGAGGTTTCTCCCTTGTGTCCTGACAGTCAGATAAGAGGGGCCAGACTTTAAGACTTGGGAACCATGGGGTTGCAGACTGCCAGAAATAGTGCAAATTGAGCCCACTTTTAGGGTTAGGGTTAGGGAATCATGGGAACTGTATTTTATTGTGGCACCAGAGCTCTCTGACAGAGAAGGCTCAATGTCTCAGAAAAAAAAAAATTCCCATGATTCCCTAGTACTAACCCTAACCCTAAAAGTGGACTCAATTTGCACTATTTCTGGCAGTCTGCAACCCCATGACCATGCCTAAAGGCCATTAGCAGCAGGTGGTGGTTTGAGTGTTGGCTTATGACTCTAGAGATTCAGGGTTCGATTTCGATTCCTGGCTTGGCCTTAAAACCTTCTGGGTGACCCTGGGCAAGTCACAATCTCTCAGCCTCAGAGGATGGCAATGGCATCCCCCCTCTAAAGATATTTGCCAAGAAACCTTACAGTCACCTTGTGGTCACCGTAAGTTAGAAATTATTTAAAGGCAATAGAACACACAACACATTACAGTCATCCCTCAACTTTTGTGGAAGTTAGGGGTGTAGCCCACCACTGGCAAAGTGGAAAAACCATGAATATAGGCCTGCTGGGTTTTTTTGTTTTGTTTTTACTTGAGAGAACATTTTTCTAGGTATCTGTAGGTCCTCCAACAGGACTCTATGGTCAATGTCCTGCAGAAATTGATGACAGAATCGTGCTGGAGGACCTACAGATGCCTAGAGAGCACATTTTTTTGGAGGCAGGGGAAGATACAGTAATCCGTGAATAATCAAATCAACAAATGCTTAACCTGCAAATGTTGAGGGATGACTGTAGTGTGTTAACGCAGGATTGTTGCCCTACAAAAACAAGTACTGTAGTGTGTGGAAGTTTAAACCAGTGGGTGATCAGATGCAAAAAAGGAGGGATCAACTTCAGCACCTCAATAGTTGTACAGAAGATGGACTTTCCACAGATACAGCTTGAAATGCAAGCCACGCCTGCTGACTTTTCTTCTGTACACATAGATAGAGAAGCCCTGTTCTATAGCAGCAAAAGTGAGGGCAAGCAATTCCTCAGATCATCTACAGGCCATACAAATTCTAAGCATGTGGTCAGAGTGAACATTCAGGATAGCACTGGAACTTGTAGCTTCCATTTCTTTTGCATCTACTCTTCATGCTTTGCTTTACCAAGGCGGAGAGACATCTGAAATCCACCAGTCTCAAGAAAAGTGTTTATAAAGGCCTAAATGCCTTCCCTAACATTTTAAAATAAAAGTGAGTTTCTTTCTTTCACCCTCTTTTAAATTCCAAAGCACCTTACAGTGCAATCCTATATGCATCTACACATAAATAAGCCCCAATGGGACTTACTCCCAAGAAAGCAAGTACAGGATCTTTATAAAGACAGTTCTTTTTTCGTTTTAAGTCAGCCATTTAAAAAATTAATAGCATTTATCTCTTCACAGCTAGTTTTCAAGTCAAGCTAGACTCTGCCCTTATAAGAAATAAAAACTTTTCCAGCTAGTCTTTCACATTCATGCACCTTAATTATTATTTCCAGAATTTACATGCTGCTTTTAATTTTTAAAAATCCCAAAGCAGCACAAAATAAAAATAGGCACAGTGAAAAATTGTTTAAAAGGCTAAAACATTAAAAACAGTAAAGTCAACAAAACTCTTCACTAAAAAATAAATAAATAAATAAACAAGGATAACCGATAGGGAAATGTTTGAGTAAGCAGTTAGGTCTCCATTTAGTGGCAGAAACACTACATTGAAAGCCTACCTGATTTCAGTGGGAAATCCACTCCAAATAGTGGAAGTAAAAAAGAGCCAGAAGTCTGTCCTTCCCACTACAGAAAAATGAGCCTCACTAGGCTTTGGTACAATAAGCAGAAGCCCCCCAGAATGCAAGGATCATTCAATCTATATAGGAGAAGGATAACGTGATACCAAACTGAGATAACCAATCAATAAAGACAGTTTGGAAGCTGTGCAGTGAACCCAGACAGTAGTTTTCCTTCCTCTAAAATTAGTACTGCCTTCTTAAAAGTCCTTTATCACTACTTCCTAAGATCAGTCCAAACTGCAACTTTACAGTGTGTCAACTGAGTTCAAATTTACATACATTGAACCAAGTGTCTAGAAATGGGCATAACTGGCCCACTTTCATCACTGTTCAGTGTGGTTCATAAAACCAGAAGTATCCACATGACCATCTCCAGCAAAAGGTACACCGATCTGGGATGTGATATGGAAGCAGCCTTCTAGGATACAAATATTTGCTTTGAGTGTTTATCAGTAATAAGCTGGACACAACTGACAGACTGCAACAAAGTAAATGCTTTCTCACTATCTTGTTTTTTAAAAACCAGGAGAGCGGGGTTAAACTTTCCCCAGTCATGCATGATGATTCAGATATAGGCCAAGGACACACACACTTGGTTGCATGTAAAAAAGAATCCGATCTCAAATTGCACACTATGTATTTAGTGTAGCATAGTGTTGAGACCTTAGACAAGATATATTCTAACATCGTCTTATTTGAGTGCTGTAGTTCAACAGAAGCATAACGCAAAACTAACAAAGGCATGGCTTTCTTGTTACAGATTGTCTGGGCTTTTCCCCGTAACTTTTTATGGGTTTGATGAAATACAGGCCTTGTGGTTCCTGGGTTCCCCCCTCCTGACCTGTTAACATCCTTGCTGGCTTAGGGCCAAACCATAAATGACAGTAAACATGTCACTTGGAGTTATATGACTCTTGTAAAAATTATAAACAACAACTCCTAGTTAGGGCACTGGAAAAGCTGGCCAAACCTTTGTAGGCCACCTTTAGAAATGATTCACTTACAGTTTTCTAGCAATGGCTTGTTCTGTTCCTGAATAGAGATGACTGTCACCCATGGGACAAAATAAGCAGAACAATCATACAGGTGGAAACACACGCATTTTACTGACAGCTTGGAAAAGTTAGTTTTGAGAACTGGTAAATCCAAAGAAGCAAGGTTACCAAGCTAAGGTTTTACATTATGCCCAGACATCTCTGACTGGAATTGGACTATTGATTCATTCCTGTTCATAACGGCAAGGCAGAAAAGATGCAAAGTAGCTTGCGCTAAGAGGTGTATTCAGCAGCTGGATGAGGGAAGGAGCAGGTTTCCAAGGGCAAGGTATGTAGGGGAAAATCCCTTCTGTGTTTGCCTTAGGCAAGTGACTCTGCAGATAATGAGGTACACCGTGGCAGGGCCAGCTGCAGAATGCAGTTACTGCTTTACCAGTCCAATTGCCAATGGAAGTTTACCACACCTCTTTCAAATCTGCTTTTTTCATTAAGTCAGCACTGTGGTTGTAGAAACAAATCCAGGAACCATAAAATTTTGTGAGGTTGCACAGAATCAGGAGGCTTCTTTTGGCCACATGAAAAAAGAAAGTGATACATTTTCCTTCTGTTATTTAATTGCACATGACTGGTGTGTATCCTGCATATAATGTTTTGGTCAACTCCATAAAGGGCAAACTTGGGTCTGCCTCGAAATTAGCAAATGCAGACTCTTCCTTCATATATTTTCCTGAAGTATTTGTCCGGCTGCCTCACAGCTGCACTTTATGTTTGAATGATGGAGAAAGCAGAGTGAATCAGCAAAACTCTAAAATGGATATATAATCTGAAGAATTCAAAGCAGCTGCCAAATCCATAAACACTGGAACATTCCTTCCATGACAACACACTGCGATTGTCACCATGCTGTTGCTACCTATTCTGTATTTCAATATACTCTGTGGCAGGGGTAGGCAACCTTTTTGAGCTGGGGGCCGGGTTGCTGTCCCTCAGACAATTGGAGGGCCAAAGCACCAAAAATAAATGAATAAATACATAAATAAATGAATAAATAAATTTTAAAAAAAATTAAAAAATATGCATGCACACTCTCTCAGCCCCAGAAAAGCCACGGCAGAACCCCTGTGGAGATTTTGCCAAGAAAACCCCAAGAACAAGTAATAACAACAATAATCATTATCATCATGGTGGGCGGCGGAAAAAACTGTTTATTCCAGATGGCTGAGTAACTCTAATTTCATGAGTCTCTTATTGCAATCATTAACTGAAGCAGAATCAACTTAATCTGGAAGTATTTATTAACAGGAAGCAAACACTGCCTTCTGCAATGTTACCTTGCAGGCCACACCTTGTTCTCTGCATTAATGCAAAGCACACATCACCTGCTTTCATATTCACAATTGCTAATGTTCAAAGGGCATTAGCCTGCTTTAGCATAAAAAGACACAGAAGAATCCACTAGCATCTTAGAGATGAACTGGAAAGGGGAAATTTCTAGCATAAGATTTTGTGGAAGCAGTCCATATCATCAGATGCAATTACTAATATACAAAAATAAAACATGCCCCTTAAATGGTAATACCCATTGTGAATACCAGGAGGAAAAGAGAAAAGCTGTTTTTGTGTGCCTTCAAGTTCTTTCTGACTTATAGCAACCCTAAGGTGAACCCGCTGGGTGTCCTTGGGTGAGTTACAAACACTCAGCCCCAGAAAGCCCTGCTATAAATTCACCTTAGGACTGCCTAAATGACTTGAAGGCACACAACAACAACAAAAGGCAAACCTATCATTCTTGGCCAGATTTGTGCAGAGGAGGTTTGCCTTTACTAGTTAAAGGCTGCTCTTGAACTGGAACACTGGAAGCTGTCTGATATCAAGTGAGATCACTGGTCCATCTAGATCCAGGGTGGGAATTGTGTGGCCCTCCAGATGTTGTTGGGCTGCAACCCATATCATTGACTATGGCCTTTGCAGACTGCTAGAAATAGTGCAAATTGAGGCCACTTTAACTGCCCTGGCTCAGTGCTAGGAAATCATGGGAATTGTATTTTTTTTCTGAGACATTGAGCCTTCTCTGTCAGAGCTCTGGTGCCACAATAAACTACAGTTCCCATGATTCCCTAGCACTGAGTCAGGGCAGTTAAAGTGGACTCAATTTGCACTATTTGGCTAGAGCTACTGGGAGGTGTAGTACAACAATATCTGGAAAGCTGCAGGATTCCTACTGTTGACCTGGAGTAGAACTAACAGGGATTTCCCCCACAAACACACACACACACACATTCAGATGTATTCAAGGTGATTTGTTGCTGTTGCTGTTTCAGACTTATAATGACCCTAAGGTGAACCTATTATCACTTGGTTTTCTTGGCAAAACTTATTCAGAGAGGGCTTCCCTTTGTCTTCCTGTGCAGCTGAGAGAGTGTGACTTGGGTTTCCCTGACCAAACAAGGATTCAAACCCTGGTTGCCACAATGTAGTCCAATGTTCAAACCACTGCTGTCTTGTTCAGGGTGGTACAGTCGTCCATCCATATCCATGGAATCTTTATCTGTGGATTCAACTATCCGTGGCTTGAATATAATAAATAAATAAATGCAAAAAGCAAACCTTGATTTTGCCATTTTATATAAATGACTATGCCATTCTAGTTAATGGGACTTGAGCATGGATTTTGGTATCCATGGGGCATCCTGGAACCAAACCCCAGCAGATACCAAGGGCCCCACTGTACAAACAGGGCTTAGTTCTAGGTAACCTTGATTTTATTTATTTCCTTAAACTGACAATAATAATAATAATAATAATAAGTGGAGTGTGTGCACCCTGACTGCTTGGAGACTGGCTCTCTGGGGAAATCAATTTCTACTAATACAACTTTTGCTTTTGCAATCTCTCTCTTTAAAAGGGGGAAAAGCCCTTTCCCATTGACCGTATTCCTCATGTTCCATCCGTTTCCCTTTCAGATTGTGTTGCCAGGGACGCAAAGCCGGGGATTTTCCGATTCCTGAGCATTGCTGGGACAGACTGGGAAGAGAGCCAGGCTGGCTGGGGATGGCCAGGACAGAAGGGTATGAGACACAATCCAGTATGAGACCTCTTTCTATTTTTGAGCAGTGGGGGGAGGAGGAGGAGGAAGAGGAAGAGGAGGACATGTCCGGGAAAAGGAGGACGTGGTGCCTGGCCACCTTACCAAAGATTCCTGCTACCAAATCTTTCTTTCTTTTCTTTCTTTCTTTCTTTCTTTCTTTCTTTCTTTCTTTCTATTTCTGAGCAGTGTTGTTTTGTGGACCGAGGGGGAGAGGGAGGAGGAGGAGGAGGAGGAGGAGGAGGAGGAGGAGTCCGGGAAAAGGAGGACGTAGTGCCTGGCCATCTTACCAAAGATTCCTGCTGCCAAATTTCTTTCTTTCTATTTCTGAGCAGTGTTGCTTTGTGGACCGAGGGGGAGAGGGAGGAGGAGGAGGAGGAGGAGGGGGACGTGTCCGGGAAAAGGAGGACGTAGTGCCTGGCCACCTTGCTAAGGACGTGGTGCTAAGGGTTCCTGCTGCCAAATTTCTTTCTATTTCTGAGCAGTGTTGTTTTGTGGGCCGAGGGGGAGGGGGAGGGGGAGGTGTCCGGGAAAAGGAGGACGTGGTGCCTGGCCACCTCGCCAAGGGTTCAGTCCCCAGCTCGGCCACGGCAACCCACGGGGTGAGCCCTCCTTTGGGCAGAGTCACACTCTCTCAGCCTCTGGGGGAAAGGCAACCCAACCCACTGCAACCAACCCATCCCTCCAGGGCAAGGGAGCCATGATGGTTAAAGTTTCAAAGTGGTGGGTCCTCCGATGCGGAGGGAAGGGAAGGGAGCAAAGGGAGGCTGGCTGGGCTCCTCACCTCTCCTGGAGGACGTCCGTCGGAAGCTGTTTCGGAAGAAGCGGACGATGCTCTCCCCGGCCATGGAGCCCCTGGGTCCGCTCCGGAGCACCAAGGCGGCGGCGGCTGCTGATGCTGCTGCTGCCCTGGGATTGCTCCCTCCCTTCCTTCCTTCCTTCCTTCCTTCCTTCCTTCCTTCCTTCCTTCCTTCCTTCCTTTCTTTCTTTCTTTCTTTCTTTCTTTCTTTCTTTCTTTCTTTCCTTCCTTCCTTCCTTCCTTCCTTCCTTCCTTCCTTCCTTCCTTCCTTCCTTCCTCTCGCTCTTCTCCTTTCGCTTTCGGATGGGCAGAGAAAGGCGCACCTGCAACAAGGAAGCAGGCAGCAAAAGGGAAGGGAAGAGGGCTGTCTTGCCTGATGCAGATCCCAAGGTGGCAGTGCACTCTGGAAGAAAAAGAAAGTCAGAGGACGAGGGACTTGATCCCATACAGGAACGGGATTTTTAGGGCCTGTACAGACTGCCAGAAAAAATCCAGCTTGAGGCCACTTTAACTGCCCTGGCTCAGTGCTAGGGAGTCCTGTGTTTTTGTTTTGCTGAGACATTGAGCCTTCTCTGTCAAGAGAGAGCTCTGGTGCCACCATAAACTACAGTTCCCAGGATTCCCTAGCACTGAGCCAGGGCAGTTAAAGTGGACTCAATTTGCACTATTTCTGGCAGTCTGCAAAGGCCTTTAGACTGTTGTACTTTCACATCATGAGAAGGCATGAATCATTGGAAAAGGCAATAATGTTAGGAAAGGTGGAGAGAAGTAGAAAGAGAGGAAGGCCAGTGGACTTTATTAAAGAGACCACGAATATGAGTTTGCAGGAGCTGGACAGAGAAGTAGAGGACAGGGGGGCCTGGAGATGTCTCATCCATAGGGTTGCCATGGGTCGAGATCCACACAAAGGCAGTTAACAACAACAACAAAATATGGAAACACATTTAGGTTGTGCGTATGATATTGTACTGTAATTGGAAGGTGTAGTTTTTAATTTTCCTAGTTGTTTCCATCACAACTATTATTAGCATGACATTCAGGGCTTTATGGGAATTACGATTTAGGAGTAACATTAGTGGGGGGGGGGAGCATGGCTAAAGATTCTATATAGTGTGAAATGGGAAGAGGTCAATAGGGGGGTGACACCATTGGTCACCCCCCCCATTGACCTCCTCCTCCTCCTCCCACTTCACACCATACAGAATCCTTAGCCATGCTTTTTTGCACTCGTGTTGCACTCATTCCCATCTACCACCGAATGTCATGCTTATAAGTTTTTGTGGGTTTTTCAGGCTGTGAGGGCGTGTTCTAGAAGAATGTATTCCTGACGTTTTGCCTGCATCTGTGGCGAAACATCAGGGATACATTCTTCTAGAACACGGCCTCACAGCCTGAAAAACCCACAAAAACCTATGGATGCCAGCTTCAACTTCACATCATGCTAATAGTTGTGACATAAAACAACGAGCAAAATTTAAAATGACACCTTCAACTTACAATGTCATAAGCACAAGCTAAATGTATTTGCATACACATAGTGAAGATTTGGTTAACATGATGTTTTTAAAGAACATTTTAATATTTTTTAAATTTCATTTTTTTAAAAAAAATTGAAATTTGAAATTTTAGTTTTAACATTTTTTTGGGGGGGGGCTTCTCCTTTCTCCTACCACTGAGCTTCACCCCACTCTCACCATCTCTTAAAGCATTTTAAAGGGAAGCAAATGAATGCCACAGCTCATTTCTGCCCAAAGTTAGGTGTTTGAGGAGCAGAGGTGTCACCCCCACTTAAGGTGTCACCTGGTGCAGTCGGCACCCCCCTGCACCCCCCTAATGATGCCACTGGGAGGGAAAGGGGTTGTGTTGCCTGATGCCTCTCCGAAGGTGGTTTTGTGGCAGGTGGCAGCAGCAGTGGCATCTCTAGGGTTGGTGTCACCCGTTGCGGTCACTCCAGCTGAGCCCCACCGGAGGAAGAGCCCTGCCCTCAGTTCCCCAGAAACAGGCTGAACAGACACATCCTTCTTTTCCAGAACATGTCCTCCATCCCAGCCTTCTATCCAGGAGGAATTAAAAAAAACCCTCCATTTTGACCAGGCATCCTCTTTTTCCAGGACATGTCCTGCATTCCAGCCTTCTGTGCAAGAACAATTCCAAAGCGTCCTCCATTTTGAACAGACACATCCTCCTTTTCCAGGACACAATTTTTCTTGAATGTCCTCCATTTTATGG
The DNA here is from genome assembly GCA_026167975.1 of Phrynosoma blainvillii. Taxonomy (NCBI): domain Eukaryota; kingdom Metazoa; phylum Chordata; class Lepidosauria; order Squamata; family Phrynosomatidae; genus Phrynosoma; species Phrynosoma blainvillii. The sequence continues at coordinate 268,880,487 of JANUYF010000004.1, forward strand.
TGCCTTGTCTTCAGGATGACCAGACACATCCTCCTTTCCCAGGACATGTCCTCCATTTCAGCCTTCTGTCCATTCTGAGTATGGCAAAGGGCCTATGCAGACCGCCCCAAAGGGCCGGCCTGGAGGCACAGTTGGAGCGGGGCAGCCGCATGCTGGCTGCCCCAACCCCACACTGACACCGCCCTGATGCATGGCGTTACACATGGTGCACGGCATCAGGACGCCCTTCCGGCGCAGCATTCTGACGCGCTGTGCCGGAAAGGGCGAAGAAGAGCTGCATGCCAGCTCTTAGGGCTGCAAAAGAGAGGATCGGGGCTGCAGCGTGGGGTAGCCGTGGCCCCAATCCGCCGCTTCCCAGGAAGGCCCAGAGCCGCCTGTGTGCACTATTTCTGGCAGTCTGCAAAGGCCCTAAAAATCCCGTTCCTGTATGGGATTCATGCCCTAAGAAGCATGAATTCATATTCATATTAATATGAGTGTTTTTAGTTTTTATTTAGTAATGTCCCACATTTTTCTTGACTGTCTCGCATTTTGTGTTCCTCCATTTTAAGCAGGACTAAGAAGCATGATTTTATATCTTTTGTATCTTTTAAGCAGGACTAAGAAGCATGATTTTATATTAAAGTGGCCTCAAGCTGGATTTTTTCTGGCAGTCTGTACAGGCCCTAAAAATCCCGTTCCTGTATGGGATTTATGCCCTAAGAAGCATGAATTCATATTCATATTAATATGAGTGTTTTTAGTTTTTATTTAGTAATGTCCCACATTTTTCTTGACTGTCCCACATTTTGTGTTCCTCCATTTTAAGCAGGACTAAGAAGCATGATTTTATATCTACTGGTGTTTTGAGGTTTTATTTTTTAACGTTCTACATTTTTCTTGAATGTCCTATAGTTTGAGATGCCTTATCTTCCTTAGGGGTTATGACATCTGGTCACCCTGTCCATGTACAAAACACACACTTGAGTGTATATTTCAAAGGTGTAGATGTTCTTGTTGTGTGCCTGCAAGTCGTTTCTGACTTATGATGACACTAAGGCAAGCCTATCATTGGCTTTTTTATCTTGGCAAGATTTGTCCAGAGGGGATTTGCCTTTGCCTTTGCCTTCCTTTGAGGCTGAGAGTGATTTGTCCAAGGTCACCCAGTGGGTTTCCATGGCTGAGCAGGGATTTGAACCCTGTAGCACTGTAGTGTAGGCCAACACTCAAACCACTATACCACCTAGCTCTCAGGATATAGTACAAGGGGGAAAAGAGGGCATTGCCCTCCTCAAATAAGAATGCTGCCCCCCCAAAAGAATTTTTCCTTCTGTCACCTAATTTCTAGCACTCCAGATAGTGAGACACTAGAGATAACTCATACCTAGAATGTTTATATTTAGCATGTTTGCTCTTACTTGGTAAGTTTACCCACCACATTTGTTTGGACGCCTAAATTTTATTTCTAAACAACTGAAGTTTTAATTTACTGCAGTGCTTGACATTGGGAGACTGAAGGGAAAGTTCACAGAAGGGCAGAAGTCTTATTGATTATATCCACATTTTGCAAATCAAACAGACAAACAAAACCACAACAACACCATACCTATGCCTCTGAGATTACTGCATGGGTGTGCATATTTTTCTGTTTACTGACTTCCTTACAACATTTGTGGGCTACTACTCAGTATAATGTAAACACGAACTCTGCTTCTGAAACACAAGGCTTCAGCAGTTTCAGAAAAGCTTTATTCAGCAGGCAGAGATTAGCACAGTACATAATTGCTGTCAAAACTGAAAGTTTTCCCCCATTTACACAGTACAGTTAGCCCTCCATATCCACAGACTTTTTTTATCCACAGATTCAAGCACAGCTTGAAAATATTTTAAATATATATATATATATATATATATATATGAATTCCAAAAAGTAAACCTTGATTTTGCCATTTTATATAAGGGACACCATTTTACTAAGCCATTGTATTTAATGGGGCTTAAGCATCCTCAGAATTTGGTATCCACAGGAGGTGGATGGGTCCTGAAACCAAACCCCAGTGGATACCAAGAGCTCACTGTATACTTGGAGTCCAAATAATTCACCCCTTAAAAAAGCCTTCATACCATTTTCCAGCAACTCAAAACATACTGTCTTTTCAGGTCTTACCTCTCCTTCTCTACCCCCGCCTCCAAACTACAGCTTCCGACAAGAACAACCTTAGTAATTTACAGCTTATACTTTGTATGCTTGTGTTCATTATTACCCCAGGGTGTGAATGATACACAATATTTCCTTTTCCCAGCATCCCCAATAGGATCACATAGCCCATCATCCCACATTATCACACATATGCTCAAGCACAGCAGTTAACCATGGCATGACCATGATCCTGACATTCAACAACAACAAAATAGTTGTCATGAGATTTACAATTTCTTTTCATGCAAGCACCAGGTAAATTCAGTTAAAGGTTTAAAAGCTGAATGAATGCAACAAGGCATTTTCCCAAATGGAATGAGCATTGTACAGTCACTGAGGAGATGTACTTGATTGATGCTGCAGTCCTGTATGTGAATATATACCTTGGAGTAAGCCCTGTTGAGGTCACTAAATGCTACTGGATGAAACAAACATAAGTCTCAAGCTGTTAGGCTAGCTGCAATCCTATATCCATTCACATGGTAGCAAGTCTCATGGAACTCTTTTGGTTTATAGGACTGCTGCAAAATCCACAGTTGCATGTGCATTTCATAAGAGACCATTACATTGCCAGTCATGCTGGATACTTGCGACAGCCCAGTAATTTTCCAGTGAGTGCAAAACAGTTTCCAAATCACCAACCATCCAAGTGCCAAAGGAGTTGTTGCCTCAAGTCTGTTGCAGCAAAAACAACAGAGAGTCTAGTGACACTTTAAATACTAAGAATTTTTAATCTCATGAACTTGTGTGTGTGTGTGTGTGTGTGTGTGTGTGCACAGCCCACTTTATCTGGAGGATGCATGGAATATTGTCCAGAATTTAATGTACACACAGTACATCTGGTAGGAATGGGGGCTGTAGATTACTCTAAAGTCAGAGGGAAATTAAATACATGAAGTACAAGAAATTACTGTATATATTGTATAAATCTAGAAATTTTAGTAAAAAAAATTGACCCCCAAAACTGATTCAACTTATCCATGGGTCAATGTAGGTACAGTACTTTACATCCTATTTTAAAGAGGAACCATCCCCTGGCAAAAGACAAGAGTGTAATCTCTCCTGGAATCACTAACCTCTACTCTCTCATCCATCCAGCTTTTAGTGCGAGTACAAACATGCCTGCTGGAATTTTGTAAGTTTTTGTTGTTTCTTCCTTTAGATTACTTGTTCACGCCTCTACTTTTTACCCTTGACTTAAAAGGTAAAGGTATTCCCCATTGACAAGGTTGTTAAGTCGTGTCCGACCGTAGGGGGCAGTGTTCATCTCTGTTACTAATCCGAAGAGCCAGCATTGTCAGAGACTATTCTGTGATCATGTGGCCAGCTGTTCATGTGATCATGTGGAATGCTGTTATCTTCCCACCGAAGTGGTACCTATTTATCTAATTGCCTTTGCATGCTTTCAAACTGTTAGATTGGCAAAAGTTGGGACTAGTGACAGGAGCTCATCCCATCATGCAGCACTTCGGTCTCGAACTGCCAACCTGCCAAACTTGCAAACCCTTGACTTATCCACAGGTTATAACAAAATCCATTATTTTGGTCCCCAAACCTGCCCTCTACTTATACATGGTCGACTTCGAATCAAGTATATATGGTACACTGTTAGCAGTGGTCCTTCACCAAAATATTGCTGATAACATAAATGTGATAGGAACATGTTATCTAGAATGTCAAACCTCTGTTGGTAGATTTCCAAATGAGGAGACAAGCAAGAGACACTATCAGCACTCATGAGAAGCCAACTCCTTTCCCTCTTCCCAGCTACCATCTAGCAGCCATTCTATCCTGGCTGAACAACTTTTTATAACATTCATAAATTTTGTGTCTGCATATGCTTGTTTTCCTTTTCCCTCCCCCAATCCCTTTTCCTTTTGTATCATCTCTTTTTTTTTAGATTGTTAGGGAAGATCTTGCCTTGACAGTCAAAGTGGGATCATAGTACTGTATTGTAATTGTCTAGTTTGAGAAGGCCCAAAGTTCCCTTGCCTTGTAGTAAATTATCTTCATCTGTATCAACCCAAAATATCTGTTGTTTCTAGGATTTAAATGCAACTGACTGAATCTAGGAAGTAGGAAATCTGCCTGAACAGGACTCGGCTAAGGCATAAAAGCAAAATCTTTTTTTATTTTTATATGATGAAGCATTTTTAACCACTAGGTGCCAGTGTGTAGTAACAGATAATATATGGAAGGAATGGGCAAAGGTGTTTCACTGCTTTTAGTACAGCTTTAAGGCCCAGCAATTTAGGAGTTTATCATGGGTGAGGGATTGGGGGAGAAATCAGGGAAAGTTGCACAATCACAGTGAAGATTTTCACACACATCGCAATTAAAGAGGAACTATCCTGGGAATAATCAGGGAATAAGCAGCAACAAATCATTCACAGGATTTCCCCATGAATGATTTATTGCTGGTTATTCCCAGGATAAATCCTCTTTAATCATGACATTGTGTGAAAATCTTCTCCACGATTGTGTGACTTTCCCAGGATAATGACTCTTTAAACCCCTGATTTTCTCTGATTTTCCCCATGTCACAAAGTCCTTAGAGTGAGAATTAAAACTATAATACCAAATTTCTTCAAATTTCCACACAAGAATATGATTCCTTGTTATGCAACCAGTTTATGGTCCTTTTGAAAGGAAAATTTATTTTAAAAAAGGGTACTCGGGTGGTGCATGAGTACTGTGTGTATTTATTATTTGGCCAAGCAAGGGAGGCTTAGGACATGCAAAAAACACATGCAAAAACAGGATTTAAACCAGAAAAAACTTGCAAAAGTGAAGGCCTTTGCAGACTGCCAGAAATAGTGCATATTGAGTCCACTTTTAGGGTTAGGGTTAGGGAATCATGGGAACTGTATTTTATTGTGGCACCAGAGCTCTCTGACAGAGAAGGCTCAGTGTCTCAGGGGAAAAAAAAAATTCCCGTGACTCCCTAGCACTAACCCTAACCCTTAAAGTGGACTCAATTTGCACTATTTCTGGCAGTCTGCAAAGGCCCTGAATTGATTTTCAGACAACATCTGACATTAACCTGGACAGAAAGTGGGAAAAAAACCCTGCAAAAGCAAATTGATTTTCAGATGACGTCGGGGTTAATGAGCATTAACACGACATTAATCCGACAGAAAGTTTACAAAACGTGCAGCTTTTTACTTTCGGAAAATCCTGAAAATAAAAAGCGGCACATTTTGTCGACTTTCTGTCTGAGTTAATGTCACATTAATGCTAATTAACCCAGATGTGTCTGAAAATCAACCTGCTTTTGCAGGTTTTTCATGGGTTTTAAATCCTGTTTCTGCATGGGATTTGGGCACTTTGTCTCCCGTGTGATAAACTCCTTAGTGAGTGAAGCCGAACTGGAAGGAGGCTCAGGACCAACTCAAGGCATTATGCTTCCTGAGGCAAAAAATATTTTGCTGTTCTTCCTCCATCCCATGCACAGAAACTGATTGGGTTTCTGGTTGTATACTGCCAATGGAATAGCACCTTTCACTACTGCTGAGGGCAGCAGGACACAAAACTGTGTCTTCCAAAAGAACAGAATGGCTGAGGGACTCAAAAGGAAAAGCGGGAGAGCTGCCCTTTCACATCTGCTGCCATAGAAAGCTATCTCATTCTGCCTACTGGGCTGCATCTGCACTGCAGAAATCATCCAGTTTGACACCACTTTAATTGCCACGGCTCCATGCTATGGAATTCTGGGAACTGTGGTTTGCAACAAACTACAATTCTCAGAATTCCATAGCATGGAGCCGTGGCAATTAAAGTGGTGTCATACTGGATGATTTCTGCAGTGCGGATGCAGTCCACGTGAGACTAGTCCTGGAGAAGCTATAGGAAGATGTTTCTGTTGGTTGGCAAAGATATTTGCAGGCCAGAGTATCATGCTGTTTCCTTGATTAAGTGAGAAAAGCTATGTTCACACCAGTTCCATTCCCCAGTCTTTGTCAAATTGTTTGAAGAATCAATCAAGTGTGAATTGGATTGGGTACACTTGTTTGTCACAGAAGAAACAGGAGACATGGTACAAAAAATGTTTGTTTTACTAGAAAAGCATCTCAGCCTTCATCAACGGGATAATAAACGCCAGGCATTTCTGAACAGGAACTGTTCACTAGTTTTCACTAGTTTTGAGGATTCCTGGTTCAGAAATTTGTGAAGTTTCATTCTAAATGGAATGGCCTTCCAAGAGAGATTCGACAGCTAAACACGCTGTCTGAAATTAAAACAAAGACCTGTCTTTTCCAGCAGGCCTACCCAGTTGATTTTAAGTTATGATTTTTTTTAATTTTTATAAAATACTTAATACATTCTAAACAATATTTATAGTCATATCACATAATTTCCAAATGTACATATTTACAATTGACTTCCCATGTACATCCAGTTTGTTTTAAACTATTCTCATTTAAATCTTTTTGTCTTCACTTCAAATGCAATATTTATATTAGATCCTCTGTGTGCTAATGCAATAATATATAAATTATTTTGATCAAGTCTACAAAGTTCTTGACTGAGTCATTACAACATATAACCTTCTCTCTTACAGTATTGCAGTATTGGGGTCCAATCCTGTTCAACTTGTTCTATATTTTGTTTATTTAATCTAGCAGTTAGTACATCCATGTTCATCATTTCTGTGAGTTTCCAGAGCCAATCACTGATTGAGGGTACCTCTGTCAGTTTCCATTTTTTTGCTAGTATTTACCTTGCCGCTGTTATCATATATAATAACAATCTTCCATGATTCTTTTCTATTTCTTTTGATGTCTTATTTATCATGTTTAATAAGTATATTTCAGATAAGATAGTTATGAATTTTAAATTTGTACATTTAATCTATGTTATACCTTGCCTCGAGGGAAAGGTGGGAAAGAAATAAAATAATAATAATAATTATTATTATTATTATTATTATTATTATTATTTCTTTCTCTGAAGAAGGTCTGAAGCACACACATAGTACACATAGGCTGAAACACATCATGCTTGTCTCTTTTGAGCAGCTTGTGACACATCTCCTTTTTCTTCCATGGATTTCAATGGATGCTGCCCAGTTTCTACTTCACTTGTTACACCCGGCATTGCAATTAAAAAAAAAAAAATCCTACATGGCATTATGAAAACAGGCTTCTATTGCAGTTATCCCACCACCACCACTTTTGACAAAGAAAAACTGTCCTGTTAAAGAAAGGGTTCCTAGTATATCAAGGTAGAGGTCAAAGGATTCATCTATTTTTGATCATCTTCAGACTAAACATTTTCACAATGAGAAGTCGTACAAAATGTACATTTGTTGTGATACAAGATCTCATTTCTAACCCCTCCCCCCAAAAAACCAACCACATATCCAAATATTCCTGATGCAATATACTAGCACCTATCCAGTTTCTAACAGCCAAAAGTTAATTATGTGCTTTTTTTAGATACATAAATAGCAGCCAAGGGGAAACTTAAGGAGCTTAACTCTTTCCCTGTCACAGTGCCCCCATGCTTATCCAAAACTACTATTTACACATACGCACACACCAACACTCAGGTATCCCCTCAGCTGCTATTTATCTAAAAATGGGATGAGGAACCCTTGGTTTCCTAGATATTTTAGACTACAGTTCCCATAATCCCTTATCATTGGCCATACAGGGTGGGGCTGATGGGGATATTTTAGGCTGCAACATTTGGTCCCAAGCTTTCTCACTTCAGCGTAACAGAATATCAACATTAATTGCTCCTATGTAATTAAAAGCTTACCATCATTAATTTTAAAGGGTTGCCAGTATATATGAACAGTTTCTTACTTTCACCAGGCAGTTCAAAAGGACACTGTCTTTCGTTTTATGTGTCACTTATTTTTCTCACAAGATATACCAGACTATGATGGCCTTTGATTAATTGAAAAAAGATGCATGACCCTAAGATATTGCTATGTGCACACATTCAAATCTGGATTTTATTTTCTTTTAGGCAGATTTCCCTGCTGCACGCATGGTCTATCAGACACCCCAAATTAAAAAAGAGAAGGAAGGAAGGAAGGAAGGAAGGAAGGAAGGAAGGTCCAAGCATTCTTTGTTTCTTGCTTCCACTGTACATAACAGTTTCTCTATAAGAGTCAGTAGTTCATATCTACAACCCGGTAATAACCCATTAATGAACTTCCATAGTTCACTAAGGGCCTTATCAAACGCTGGCCAGGAAGCGGAAAAAAAGCAAAGGCGGCAAACCTCCGCGGTCTTTCCATGGCTGTTCCGTGGCCTTTCCGTGGCCATTCTGGAGGAGGCAGAGGCGGCGGCGGCGGGGGTTCCCTCCCGCACCTCGCCCTCCCTCCGACACTTGCCAGGCCTCCAGCCAGCCAAGACACCGGCTGAGAGGCGGCTCTGGCCACGGAGGAGGCAGCGGCGGAGGCTCCCTTCCGCACCTCGCCCTCCCTCCGACACTTGCCAGGCCTCCAGCCAGCCCAAAGCACCGGCTGAGGAGAGGTGGCTCTGGCCACGGAGGAGGCAGAGGCGGCGGCTCCCTTCCGCATCTCGCCCTCCTCCCAGCTGTACTTCCCCAAAAAACTGAATGTCAAAAGATCCCCTTTGACTTCGGTTCAGGGGGAGAAAAAACGTTTTAGCTTTGGATTGCCTTCAGATATTGTGTGGACACAAGGAAAGGAAAAACGTTTTAGCTTTGGATTGCCTTTGGATATGTGTGGACAGAAGGTAAGGAAAAATGTTTTAGCTTTGGATTGCCTTTGGATATCTTCTGCTTGGGACCCCGTGGGATAAGGTCCTAAGAAAGGTATCTATTTCTGCTGCCTCGTTAAATGTGTTTTCCCAAGCACTGTTCCTCCCATCACCACTCCATCCTGCAGCTTCACAATAATCGTCCAATGCTTTTAAATCATCAGCAAGGAATTGTACACACTCATTTGCTTGTAGATTTCCATTACACTGTTCTTTTACCAATGAGTAACTTATGTCTAATTCACTCCTCATTTTTTCCCCAGTTGCACACCTTGCCTCGAGCTGCATATTTTGTGTCCAAATGTATGCTTTAAAAGACTCCCTGCATTCAAATGGCAGATAGGCATGTAGAAAACATCCATTGGATATCAGTCACTCAAAGAGCTGTTGTGCCTGTTTATGTGGTATAGTTGGAGAGTTTGTTATGAATGGCTTGCTCTTACATCCCAGTGGAGGGTGTCAGGCTTTGACAAATCCTAGTATTCCTCAATGCCTTGCACATGTTTCCAGTGATGCTGTGAAATTTAGTAGCTCTCCCAATAATGTAGTTCTAAGAAAGTAATACAGAGAATACTTTAAAGGAATATATTTCTACTCCCAACATTTCCCAGCAGAATGGAAGGGATGAGGGAATAGTTCTCATGCCTAGGTTTGCCAAGAAATAATTACTTAGGCTGGAAACCCTCTTGGTCAATCAATTTGGAACTCTTGTTTGAGCCATTTAATAAGTTCTGATAATCCCTAAGTATTTGTTGGCATTTGAAGCCATAATTTATTCTGTGCCTCACCACATGTACTTTCTGAAAGGCCATGCTAAGTTTACCCTGGAGCTTGTGGGATCAGATGTCTATTACTACTTTCTGTTTCCAGACTTGGATTTGCAGATCCTGACTGATTTGTACACTTCATCAGCAGCTTCAAACGCCACACAGTATACCACATATTAACCTACCTCAGAATCCTAGCCTTGCTGGAGAAAATAACATACTCTCCAACATTTCACAGATGGAAACACATGGCCAAGCAACACCAGAGTGTGGTCAAGATGGCAAATGTTATTAATGAGGAAGAACACACAAGCTAAGAGAGGATGCAGCTCTTTGCTTTTGTCTGAGAAGATTATCACAATATGTTACAAACAGGCTTACCTGAGCTGGCTTAAAATTAGAAGTAGGCAGCATCCTTATAGTATCAGATGCATTTAGCTGCCGAAATCACCACCCAGGTACAGCCCGGCTCCATTGCCGCTCCAAGGGATGCTCCTCGCGCTTTTCAAAGTCAGGAGTTTTCCGGCTTGAAAAAATGGCTGCCGGAGGGCCCCTTTGAGCAGCAATGGAGCCGGGCTGTTCCCAGGTGGCGATTTCAGTGGCTAAATGCATCTGATGCTATCAGGATCTTGCCCACTTCTAATTTTAAGCCAGATCAGGTAAGCCGGTTTATAACATAATGCGATAGTCATTTGAGTCTACAGGGAAGGGCAAGATTATATGCCCCCTCTTTTCCTCTCTCCCATGCTGGATTAATTGAGTGCAAACTACTTTGCACTCCTCTCTCCTCTTCCCACTTTCTACCTTTGTCTTACTCCCATTGTTCTACACTAAGGTAGAAAGTGGGAAGAGGAGACTGGGACATTTTAAAAGCAAACAAAAAAGTAGGAGGAAAGAGGATTAACTTGGACTGTCCCTTTCAAATCAGGGCAGTTGGAGGGTGTGAGATAATGACTTTCTGGGGAGAGCAAGAAAATTGTCTTAGGCAGCACAAGACAGATGTGAGAAGTTCCTTACTCTTCCAAATCAAATACAAGGCTGATGGAGTGGTACTTCAGAAGGCTGATGGAGTGCTTCAGACATTATTTACACAAAGTCCCAGTTCAAGCAGGTTGCAGTCACAATCCTAACTTTCTCCAAAGCTGCCTCACACTAAACACATTATCATACAAGTGTCACTCTCACCACTATCATGTTAGGGAAAGGAAAGGGATACATACTGGTTTGGGACCATTCATTATTGCATTCATCTGGGGCTGTTTTTGTCATTGACAGTCCCTCACAGTCTCTTCCACACTGGGTAGGGCATAGGACAGGAAAGTGTGCTTTTCATTTCTTAAATTTTAATTTTAATGCAATCCTGAAGTTATACTAATGCAATTTAATTTTTTTAAAAAGGAAACAAATTAGGCTGTGGGATTGGGGAGGAAAACAGCCTGCTTGGGAATAGCAAGGGGGAATGTGGATAGAGGGAGAGGAGGAGATACTGACACAATGTGACTGTCAATATCAGAACTGCCTCAGAAGCTAAATTCCATACCTGAAGACCAATGGAAGAGCAGCATGACAGAGAGCTTATTAGTGAGTGTTCTCTGTCAATAAAAAGGGATGCTTTTGTCCTTCTTGTTATTTTAATACAATGTATTCTGTGTTTTCGTGGTTTTGTAAAACCATATGTGAAACTAGGCAAAATTACTAATGACCTGTTTGCCAATGTTTAACCTCCAATCTTAAAACAGTTCCAGGACCTCTGCAAATGCCAATATTATGTTCTATGCAAGGTTAAGACATTTTTTCTTCTGCTAGGCCCTTTAAATATTTGCTATTCTAATCTCTGTTACATGCTAGTTTAAACTCCTATTACATTTTAAGGCTTTAGGTTTGCTGCTGCTGCTATGTATTTTATCAGTTTGACTTTGTATTTTCTATTTTTGTAATGTTGGATCTTGAATTTACTTCTGTATTTTCATTGTGTTGGTTTTATTGACACAGTTGCAGAACATTTTAATTATGTTTTGTTTGTTTGTTTGTTTTAATTGTAGGTCATGTTTTGCAGTTGTCTCATATGTTCAGATAATAAATATACAAATACATGGATACAACTGCTATTTTGCTTTTGGTTGAACTGCAGTGCCTTTAATAGGTAATTGAGAACCAGAAATGCAGCTTAAGTTGCACTGTTTAAAATGCTTAGAAGTCTGATCCTGGCATCCTGGCTTTGTAGACATTTTAAAAAGCTAGAGAACACATGACTGTCATCCCATGAATATTATCCATAACTCCGTCTACAGAAGCCTTGATTGACTATTTAGAAGTACTTATTGTGTGTATATCAGCAATTGTATATATTCAAGACCCATCCAGTACCCATGATATAAGTAATAATCTCTCAATTTTCTTGAGGAATGAGAAGCTCTAGGGCAGCACATTTGGGCTTAGGTAAGCATGTGTGAGAAATTTCATTTGGTTCATTTTCTGATAAGAACTTATCAGGAAAAAAAAACCTTATCACAAAGGATGGAAAGAAATGCATATTCAAGTATGGGAGAAAGCAAAACTAATAGATTCATCCATACAAGCAAAAAGCACGGAGTGCTCTGGTCTCAAAAATCTGGGGAATTGCATCTCTTTTGTATTTAGACATACCGCATTTATGGTGCCAAATCAGATGTGCCACCTGTTCCGTCTTACAGGCTCCTCATTTTAACAACTACATAGCTACACAATGTGACTGTCAGTATCAGAATATCAAGTACATTGTGGTTTTCTCCAGGCTGGGAACAGCTATACTTCAGTGCAGATGGGTCACACTTTCATTCAGGGTCTTTGCAGACTGCCAGAAATAGTCACATTAAATTGAGGCACTGCCCTGGCTCAGTGCTAGGGAGTCATGGGAATTGTATTTTTTTCTGGGACATTGAGCCTTCTCTGTGAGAGAGCTCTGGTGCCACAATAAATTACAGTTCCCATGACTCCCTAGCACTGAACCAGGGCAGTGCCTCAATTTAATGTGCACTATTTCTGGCAGTCTGCAAAGGCCCTCAGTTAATCTTTTAGAAACATATTCACACATATTCAGTTACTTATTCATAGAAGTTATAGAAGGAACTTGAGATTTTTATTTTTTTTTAAAAAAGCTGCAAATGGTGGATGGTAAAAATGGCAGACTCCATTAATCTCTAGCTTTGGTCAGAGCTTGAAAAGGTCCCCCCCCCCTCCCCCAGACTACAACTCTCAGAATCCCCCTGCCAGCATGGCTGGCTGAGAAATTCTGAGCATTATATCTCCAAAAAATAACTTTTCCCAAGCTCTGGTTGTGAATTATTGTTGTTTCAGGATGCAAGAGCACTAGAGATGTATACCCTCGTTATAATCTTTACTTTAAAAAAAACCAAACATGCATAAATGAGCATAAATGGAGGTTACAAGGCATAGCTATACATAAGGAGATGTACTGCCTAGCCTCAAATGCTCAGGGGAAAAAACCCTTCTTTTAGGGTACTGGCTCTTATTTTGGTTCTTACTCAGGAAACATCAGCTATTAGCCAAACACCCTTGGCTTTTAAACTACGTAGAATGGCTGAGGTCCACCTGGCAAATGCTTTTAAACGTAACAGGCCACATGGGAATCATTCACCATATTGAATGACTTGTAACACCTCTGTAGCAACTGTAATTAATGCAGCACCTTTGAGAGAACTGTAACATGTACTGTAGCCTTTAATCCAAAGTGTCAGAATCCAGAGGAGTTTCAGTTTAGGGCTGAATTCTTATGGAACATTTGAAGAGGCTAGACTTGACGGCTTTAGTGGGTAAGATTCTTGCAGAATTAATTCGACTTTTCCACATACAGCAAATGGGAATTTTGAAAAGTTGGCCTGTGCCGGTATTCTGTGTACATTTTTGTACACAGTGTACACCACAGCAACGACTCATCAGCAACTAGTAAATCTTGTGAGAAAACAGGTGGAGGCCATGCATACTGTATATATCAAGAAGGAGAAACAAACTGAGCAGTTAACACATGGGCAAATTATGATTGCTATTAAAATATTAACTGAAAACCTTAGGCGTAGGTTTCTTCGTGAGACATATTGTCTGGCTGGGAAAGGAAATAGTCTTTTGCAGGATCCTTCAGGGCCCTCAGGCTGTTTATGTGTTGGCAAAGAAGGCATTCAGTCCATCTTCTGGAAAGTATTTCAAAGATTCTGCAATAAAAAGACCTGCCTCTGAGGCTATAGAGCACTCCTTGTTCCCCCTACGATACCAAAGATTTACAAGTTGCATATAATACATACCCCTAGTGTTCCTGCAGTTCTCACCCCACGGGGTCCCAAAGGGCTTTACAGGCTGTAAAGTGAAACTTATCTCTCACATTCCTATGAAGGCTCTCGTTGGCAAAGTCCTGAAGCATTTATAGAGTCTGTAATAATAACTGTCCCTGCTTGCAATCTCTCCTTTTAGCAAGATTGCCAAGGAGCAAAAGGTCCCGCTTCCTTCAATGTTATCCACCAGTTGATCATGGATTCGGTTGAAGGTTTCCATACTAATGTCAGCTGAAGGTATTTAGAGTGCCAAGGTGGCCACATCACAACCACCACCATCACTACTGTTGGGATTCCACAACAATGTGTATCGGACAACATATTTTGAGGAAGAAAAGCAAAGCTTGGAAATGTTAAATTTCCACTAGTCCACCAAAAGCTATGCTGGCTGGGAGATTCTGTGAGCTGTAGTCCCCCCTTAAATAAAATGTGTGTGTGCGTGTGTGTGTGTGTAGTGCCTTCAAGTCATCTGCTGACTTATGGCAGCCCCATGAATTTCATAGGGTTTTCTTAGGCAAAGAATACTTGTCTAAAATACTTTAAAATACTTTATTTTAATAAAAAATTGAAGAGTACCTTAACCTATTGTTTTTAAATATGTTGTTAGCCCCCTTGAGCCTCCTTACTGAGAGAAAGGCAGAATATAAATGAATAAAATCATCATCATCACTACCATCACCATGCACTTTAAAAAATAACCTTTGGAGGAGCCCTAAGGCAGATCTAGGAAATCACTATGAGTACAAACAACCCTCCAAAAGACTGGAATGAGTGGACATGGAAGTGACATAAATTGGCAAAACCCAAGACTATGAGAAATCACACTTCTTTAGACCAATCTAGAAGAAGAGTTATTTAAGGTTTTGGTTCTATATACATGTATTTGGAATAACCTCTAATGTAGGGCATATTTCTGAGTAAATATGCCCAGGCATGCCCTACATAAACATCTATTTTTTACTGAAAACATTTTGTGATTCCATATTTTCTGTTTTACATTGAACATGACCAGAGTTTAACATAACAAAACATTATTGGGATATGCATTTTTCTAATACATAGCCATCTGGACTTTTCACTGCATTCTGTAAACATCCAGACATGCTTCTCTGGATATCACTAAGCCTGAAAGCATTAAAATACTGTCAGACATGAGCCTGACAGGCACTGACATTGCTGAGTGTGAGATGACAGTGAGACTCTGGAGTTTATCACATGGGGACAATTGGAAGTATAAACAGTGGTTAACCCATCAAAATCACACATTTGCAATTAAGATTTTCACATGACATCATGCTCAAAGTGTGATTATCCTGGGAATATTCTATGAAAATCATGCAATTGCGCTAATGGTTTTCACACGATATCACAATGAAAAGCGACTAAAGTGCCATTATCCCATGAATAACCATGCAATAAACAGCAACAAATCATTCATGGGTTTCTCCAGTGAATGATGTTTTGCTGTTTATTGCATGGTTACTCTATGGTTATTCCTGGAATAATGGCTCTTGTGTGTGAAAATGTTAATTGCATTTTAATAGCGATTTCATGAGTTTGATGGGTTAATCACTGTTTAAACTACCAGTTTCTTCCCATGTGATAAACTCCTATGGCTGTGTCACATATAAGAGAAAATGGGACACAGCAATGTTTTTTACTGTTTCTTGACTAGAAGTAGAAAACTAAAAATGTCCTCATGTCTCTATGTTTTGGAATCAGTTACATGAGAAGGAATAATGAAGTCTCCCTTTGCTAGGGGAAGAAAGAACATAAGCATTCAAATATATTTTAGGAGGAAGATCTAGTCTCCTTTCACCTACAGAAAAGCTAACAGACAAATAGCTCTTAAAAGGTTTCTGAAATACATAATTCTACTCAAGCAAGCTTCCATATTTTGGGGGGCATTTTGTTTTCCATCCAGATAGCTCTCAATCCTTTCAGTTAGAAAATGTCTAGAAGAATTACTGGCTGACAGCTCTGAAAGAAAGGGGAACATTCCCAGCAGAGGAAACATCCACAATGAGGCTAAGTTCATAACAAAATCAAAGTTCTTGGCCGCAAATGTTCAGCAATCAGAATATTCCCAGAGGTCTAACAAAGTTATTGAGGAGTACAACAGAAAAGACACATTTATTTTTCAAGAGAAAACTCAATAGTAGACAGAGATCTTTTGAATGGAGCTGCATACTTCCTTATTCTCTCATCCAAGTCTATCTGTGTTTTGGGATCTTCTGCGGAGGCCCTTCCCTCTGCCCCAGCACTCTCACTAGTACATCTAGTGTGAACATGGGAGAGGGACGTCTCAGTGCTGTTCCTGGGTTTTGGAACCATCTTCTTAGAGAGGTAACACTGATGCCTTCCTTGCAGTCTTTCCCCATGCAGGTGAAGAATTGTTTCAGCAGACCTTTGAAGACTGATTGCTCAAAGGGAAAAGACATTGCATAATGTGCTGTATTGTCTATTTGTTATTTTATTTCGAATGGTTATTTTTTAAAACTGATTTTAATGTTATCAATCATTGTTACAAGTTAACCTTTTGTTTTAAATCTTCTCCTTCTCCTCCCATAGTCATTTGTCCATGGATGAACTTCAGGATCCATGAAATGAATGGCAATATTTTTTACTTGTTTCCTTCAATTTCCTTTGCACTACTTTGAAAATTGTAACTGTTTATGTCAAATTATGTTATTAAAGGTATAGTTCCACTCCAGAGAAGCACAGCATGGTATGAGATGCTACTGTACAGCATCATGTAATGTACAGTTGTCATTGTCACCATGTTATGAAAAGGATAATCCATAGCTTTCATCAGATTCTCAAAGGAGTCTGAGACCACAAAAAGCTTAAAAACCACCATGTCATGTTTTTAAAAAATGGGCTGCACTGTACATTGTTGCCAAAGATAGGTAAAGTAGGTAAAGGTACTCCCCGTTGACAAGGTTGTCAAGTCGTGTCCGACCATAGGGGCGGTGCTCATCTCCATTACTAAGTGAAAGAGCCAGTGTTGTCAGAGACTACTCTGTGATCATGTGGCCAGCATGATTGCACAGAACACAGTTTATCTTCCCACCAAAGTGTTACCTATTTATCTACTTGCATTTGCATACTTTCAAACTGCTAGGTTGGCAGAGGCTAAAACTAGTGACAGGAGCTCACACCATCATGCAGCATCTGGGCCTCGAACTGCCAACCTGCCAATCTTGTAATCAACAGAGTCAGCATCTTAACCACTTGAGCCACTGTATCCAAAGATATATGCCAACGACAGCATTGGGTTAATCCAAGCTTAGTTTAACTTAGAGCAGATTCAATGAAATCAAGTATATAAGTTAGTGATTACTAACTTAAGCCCAAAGTGATTCCACTAGGAGAATAACTAAATCTGCAACCAATTCACTGGGAGATGATGGATCAGCTGTTATCTGTGATATTTCAGAGATGGCCTACCAATGGTTCAACCCAGGGAAGGGTAACCTGTGGTCCATGCAGTTTCCTCACTCAGCCTATGGAGCATCTGGGAAAGCCTCTTCCCTTCCCTAAATTGACTGGGAAAGAGACAGTAGAAGTGAAGCTAGCTTTCAGTGTCACTGAAGCATGGATCCATTCATCAAATCATCTCTTCTATAGAGAGCTGTGGGTTGTGTAATGTAGCCCCTAGCTCTCACTCAGTTTTGGATCTTCATCCTGGCTTCTAGAGGTCATTGGGCAAATCTCTCAGTTGGTTCACTGAGTCCAGAGTGCCCTTAACAATACCCAGAATAAACTGCTGCCATAAACTTTGTAAGCAGAACTCTCCCTTTATATGCTCAATTAACTACATGATCAAAGCTAGCACCAGTGCTCAAAAGAATTAGTGTTTTTGGACTAAAACTTTGACAATCCCACAGCAAACATGACTAATGGGAGTTATAGACCAAAGGACAACTTTTCTAAGATTGCTATCCAGTGCAAAGTTCATAGGGACCCCCTTTATAAGAAGGGAATAGTTCCTCAGGTTGCTTTCCAGCTTTGTGATTCTATCATTCTCAAATCTTTTTCTTATTTTGCACAATACAGAGGAAAAGCACAAAGGTAGCACTACCACTGTGTATGGTGATGGCCCACCAAGGGATCAAGTAATACCTGTGAAGAAGGGTTACTGGCTTTGTTTATTTAATTCAAAAATGTATACCCTACTTTTCCTCACTCCAAGTGGCTTACAAAAACATAAAAATAAGTAAAACACATCTGCAACAGCACCAGCAAAGACAGGATAAAATCCCATAGCTAGTAATCAGTATATACAATTAAATTACCAAGAATTTCTTTCTTCTTTCAAGATCTACTGTGAAAACAAAGTTTGTGTCATATGTAAAGAGTATTAATGCTTTTCCTGTACTTTTCTTCACACACACACATACACACACACACACACAGAGGATGTTATCACATGGGGGAAATCTGTTGGTTAATCCACACAAATCCCAAACAAAAACTGAATTTGTGCCTCATGATTTCACATGACGTCACACAGAAACTGGTCAGAAACTGGACAGAAACTGGTATTATCCGAGATCTTTTTAATTTCGGGAGTTTAGAGGAAATGCATTTGCGAAATTACAGTAATTTCGCATTTACTGTAATGTGAAAAGCAAATACGCACGGACAATTCTCTTTTAAAACCTGGAGGAGGGCCAAGAGGAGGAGGAGGAGGGGCCTCCAGGGAGGGAGAGTCCCGGGCTCCTTCTCAGTGCCAGGGAAGGGAAGGCAGCCCAGGAGAAAAAAGTTTGGGATGGAGAAGAAGTTTGACATTTGGGATAAAGGGAAAAGGAGGGGAAAGAAGCTTCCCTCGCAGCAGCTGTGGGTGGATGTGGGTGCAAGTGTGGGGTGTGCTTGTGGAGCAACTTGGAGCTCCATCTCACCATGAAGTTCTGCCCTGCAGGTCCTACAAAGGGGAAAGGCTTATGGGGAGGCATGGGAGCTACCTCCAGTTTTCCCCTCTCAATCCCTCCCTTGCTTCGGCTTGCCTTGCCTTTCCAGCCTCCTCCTCCTCCTCCTCCTCTGCTCTCTTGAGAGGTCCTAACCCCAACGGAAGGGGGTTGGGACCTGTGAAGGAGGACATGACCCCAAATGGAGGACAGTCTGACATTTCCTCCTGGGAAATGCAGGACCCACCCTGGAAAAGGAGGAGTCTGGTCACGAAACACACCTATTTCAAGTACATGTATGGGTTCTTTTCACTTGTGTATGAAAGTTAAAAATGTCTTTTTTCGCTTTTAACTTAATTCCGTTATTACTGTAATTACATGTGAAAAGCTTTTGCGCAATTAAGATCTATTTTCGCTTTCTTTTCGGGATGCTTCATTTCCACTTTATTATCTCTTTAACAACGAAACTGGCCCACGTGTGATAATGTCCATAATTTTCATCCTGCATTTCCCCCAAAGTGGGACCCATATAATGCTTTCTTTAAAAAAAAAATTAAAAAGTCCCCCCCCCAAGGAACCAAGGGAGATTACTACACACAGCTTTTATATCATCATTACAGCTGGAATAAAGCATCTTTGACAATACTTATTCCACAACTCTGCCTGCAGCCCATAGCTGCTGTGTCTCCAAAGTGTGGTTAAGGCATCTCTTTTCGTTGACAATCCCCCTCACTATTCCCAAACAGGCTGATTGCCTCCCCATCATTTCTTTTCTTTTTTAAAATCTTAAATCACATTAGCAGAAATCTGGAATTGCATGAAAAAGTGAAAATAAAAATAAAATAAAAACTAAACTGCATAGGGCAAGGCATAGGGCAAGGAGGTAGAGTTAAAGGTGTATGCGGAAGAGAACATGATGGCAGAAGCAGCCCCTGTCATAAGATTGACAAATGTGTGATAATGGCTGCTCTCAAATGGGTATGTTTCCATTTTTATTATCTGATATGATTGTGATGAGAACGGAGCTCATGTGATAATGTTTCAAGAATAAAAATGAAGAATAAAATTGAAGAACCATTGGAAATATTTGATAGTTCTACTATGATATCGAAAAAGGGAAGTCACACATTTGTCCCATGGAAAATTGCTTGGGTGCCAGAGATGGATGTGCCTTGTATTTAGGGAGTAAAATTATGATCAATGTAATCTTCCCATCCTAATTCAGGGCTGGCAGGCTGGATTTCACCACTGATACAGAGATGGCCACATCAGGAAGACTAAACACCTTTGAAAATACATGGGGACAAAAATCTGAGAGGTGGTAGGGCAATATGGAGTGACAGGGAGAGAGTGAGAAGATAGGCTGCGAACTGTTCAAGCACTTTCTTATCTCTGTTTTCTTCTCTGTTTCCTCAGGAAATATCAGGGAATAAATATCCTAAAGACAAGATCCCATCTGACCATGGAAGCTAAGTATGGTCAGCCCTGGTTAGTACTTGGATGGGAGACAATCAGTAAATACCAAGTGCTGTAGGCTATACCTCAGAGGAAGGAACTGGCAAAACCACCTCTGAGGATTGCCTAAGGAAACCCTGTGAAATTCATGGGGCCACCGTAAGTCGACAGGTGACTTGAAGGTGTGTGCTCACACACACACAAACACACACATCCTGCCCTGTATCAAAAGATTGTCAGGCACTGTACAATGTAAACAAGTTAAAACAATTAAAATCAACAAAATAATTTAAAGATTAAAACAGTTTTAAACCCATGCACATTAGCATTTTGAGTCACGTCAGTGAGGTTCAAAAGCTTTAATAAACAGCCTCCTCCCACCCTTGCTTCTTCCATGTTTTTCAATGGGTGTCTAACCCTGGCAGCTCAAGGGCATACTGTTAGGGTTCTGCCTTTCCTTTTTTTTTTTTTTTTATGATTTTTATTTATAAAATAACACAATACAATACAAACCCAACAACAAATAATACATACATAACACAACACAACAACATAACATTTACAAAAAACAACCTACTTCTAACTACTACACATAAAATGACTTCCCTCCTTTACTTGAAATATTCAACCATTTATAACTTAAACCTTTCAGATACTTCCTTTTTCCTTCTATTAAACAAGTTCTTTTTTTAACATAAATTGTTACATAATTAGTTAGATAACGCATTTTCCATTTCCAATTCTTCTTGAGACATCGATTTGTAGATCTTTATAGTAAAACAGAACTTTATCCATTTTCACACATTCTAAATCTTCTTTTTCTCATTAATTATCAATCTCTTAAGGCAATCACACCACTTTCCCCCCATATTGTACTCAAATACTTTGCTATCGGTTCAGGGTTCTGCCTTTCCATTGAGAACTTAGGATAGTGACTAGAGTGGGTTTCCTGCATTTGCAGACCATGATGATCTTTCAGTGATTTCTGTTCCTGTCCTGTGATTCTAGAGCTGCAGTCTCTTTATGTCCTGCCTCCTTGTAGGCACCTCTCTGCAAAACTATTTTTGTGGAAGTGAGACATCTGGGGGTTTTTGGTCAGTGTCTTGTTGACTGTTCTCTGACATGGAGATCAGAAACAGGATGAAAACTTGCATTTACCTTTTTTAATTTATAGAAAGTGATGCCCTTAGCCAGTCAGTGCATACTACTTGTGACACAAGAGACAGGAATACAGCCTGACCTGTTATGCAGGTTGTATGTGTGTCAGACTCCAAAAACAACAAAGATTGGTTTCCTAGCAGCTTGTCTATGCGTCAGACCCTTATTACAGTTACCAGCTGTTGTCTCAGATGGAGCAGTCCATAGGAGTGAGGTAGCTTACATAAGGCCAAGTAGTGTCAAGGGACACTGGCAACATCTAATATGTGGCCTTCTCCAAAGACTACACCCACATTAGAATAGCTTTTGTTGGGTATTTTTGAAGTAGATGCAGTTTTCAAAGCCTAAATATTAGAACAGTCCTAAGAGCTTTAATTTACCCTTTCCCTAAACACTGGGGACATCTTTGCACGTACAGAGAGGTATGTGCATCCATACTATATGAAAGTCGTCTTCTCTATTTCAACCTTGATGCATACATGAGAAAGGAAAGGAATCACCAGAGGCTTCACCTTGCCAGCTTACAGCTCTCTGACCTCTGTAGTGAATGAGAGCCAGCTGCTTCCCTCACTTGAAACCTCTGCAGATGGGAAAAGCCAGGAGGCAAATGAAGGACAATTTGTTGTTGTGTGCCTTCATGTTATTTCTGACTTAAGGCAACCCTAAGGCGACCCTATCATGGGGTTTTCTTAGCAATTTTTGTTCAGAGGGGGGGGGTCTGTCGTTGCCATCCTCTGAGGCTGAGAGTGTGTGACTTGCCCAGGGTAACCCAGTGGGTTTCCATGGCTGAACCATGATTTGAACTCTGGTCTCCAGATTCACAGTCCAAGGCTCAAACCACTACACCATGCTGTAGACTGTAGAGAGCTATAGGCTCTCAAAAGACTGTTGATAGACAATACAAGACAATAGGTTGAAGAACTGTGGCAGGATTCACAGACTTTAGTCCAAAACACAATGCAGGCTCAAACCACTACAGTTTGAGACTGCATTAACTGCCCTAGCTCAGTGCTAGGGATCCTGGGAATTGTAGTTTATTGTGGCACCAGGGCTCTCTGACAGAGAAGGCTAAATGTCTCACAGAACTACAGTTCCAAGAATTCCCTAGCACTGAGCTAGTGCAGTTAAAGGGGTATCAAATTGGATTACTTCTGCAGTGTGTTTTGGACCATTTTCTCTGGACTTGAGCTGGAAAGGTTCAAAGGACTCATTCGGAAACACTCGAATTTACAGGCAAACTAACAAGTGAAGTTTCCCTAATTTTTAATACATCTAACATTGAATTAACATTTTTCTCACATTGAATTCACATTTTCTGTCCTTAAACTGTATCAAAATTATTTGCGCAAGTGATGGTACTACTGCAGTTTTTTTTTTAAATATTTGTTTATAACTTGAAAGAGATATTGAGAGTATCATCAGTTACGAATTACAAGTGCAAAGAGATGGCTGACCATGAGCTCAGTTTGAATACCTACAGTGAAGGAGATACTTCAGTGGATTCATGTCAATTTTTCATTGAAAAACATAGCTATATTGTTAACTTTTAATAAGTTCCTTGGCACTGTATATAAAATCTATTCTGATTTTATGCAGTTCGTATTTCGTGGGATCCTCTATTCGTATTCAGAACTGTTGATTTCTGCCTCCCTTTAAGCACTTGTTACAGTTTTTACAAAATATCCTCCACATAGCAAGAAAGTTCAGCAGTCACTGAAATATCTCTGTGCCAGATTAATTGTTATTGGCAAATGCCTCTTTCCTTCTCATATGTCTTCAGACATCTCAGTACATATCTATATAATAGGTTTTCTGTATGGCTGCCATCCAAGTATATTGGATACCTAGTACTGTATAAATTATCTTGTAATGCAGACAACACTAGAAGTTATTTATATCATCTCTTTTGTTTAATACATCTAACACTTTTAATTATTATACTGAGTGTAAATATATTCTTTTATAAGTACCTTCACTGCCACAAAAGTTGCCAATTCTAGATATACCTATGAAACACACTGACGCTGAAAAATTCAATCCATTATTTTATTTTCCTTCTCTATTTTGAGCTTGGGAGAAACTGAAACAGTTGTATTATTTTTTGAATATTCCATTTCTCATTTACCTCACTTACCCCTATTCTCAATTTCCTTTTCTCCCTTCCTTAGAAGCTCATCTTGTTTAATGTTCCCACCTCGTTTCTGTAGCTTACTGGTTTCTGCATGGATTCCATCAATGTTCTAGAGTAGAGAGCTTCAAACTGTAGTTTCCTAGGACAGAAGAGGAGTCTCTACACAACTCTGGTTTAAAGCACTGGAGAACAATTTGGATGCCACCACTGAGAAAGGCCCATTTTCATGATGTTATACAATGGCATTCCACTGTTTGCAGAACAATCAGGACCCCAGGAGTTGACTGGGCATGTATATTAACAGTAGCATATTATGACAGTAAAAAAAAGACAATAGAAAGAAAATCAACTAATACAATGATTTTCTAGATCCATTTCAAACTGAGTTTAGGACGGAATATGGAGTTGAGACTATCATGGTCACCTTAGTCGATGATCTCCGTCTGGGTGTATACAGGGGAAGTGTGACCCTGTTGGTGCTCTTGGACCTCTCAGTGGCCTTTGATACCATCGACCATGGTATCCTTCTGGAACGCTTGAGGGTGTTGAGAATCGTAGGCTCTGCTTTACAGTGGTTCCGATCCTACCTCTCAGGCAGATTCCAGATGGTGATGCTGGGAGACAGTCGCTCTTCTAAAAGATAGCTAAAATCTGGCGTCCCCCAGGGCGCCATCCTGTCTCTCATGCTGTTTAACATTTACATGAAGCCGCTGGGTGAGATCATCCAGAAACATGGGGAGGGGTATTATCAATACGCTGATGACACCCAAATATATTTCTCTATGTCTCGGACTGATGCAGTGACTAAGGATGGCATCTCTCCTCTGAATGACTGTCTTGGGGCAGTAATGGACTGGATGAGGGAAAACAAACTCAAACTGAATCCAGACAAGATGGACGTACTTGCTATAGGGACCCCCAGCCCGGGAATGGAGATATGTCAGCCAGTTCTGGATGGGTCAGACTTTCCCTGAAGGACTCTGTCTGCTGTCTGGGGATACTCCTAGATTCACCACTGCACCTGACTACTCAGGAGGATGCGGTGGTCAGGAGCACCTGTTATCAGCTTCGGCTGATTTGCCAGCTGCGACCCTTCCTGGAGCCGGGCGACCTAGAAACAGTGGTACACGCTGGTAACCTCTTGATTTGACTTCTGCAATATGCTCTACATGGGGCTATCCTCATGCCAAGTTCAGAAACTTCAATTGGTACAGAATATGGCAGCCAGACTGGTCACAGGAACATCTAAAACTGACCACATAACACCTGTTTTAAAATCTCTACATTGCCTGCCAATTAGTTTCCGGGCATGGTACAAGGTGTTGGTCATAACCTTTAAAGCCCTACATGGCTTGGGTCCTGACTACCTGCAGGAATGCCTTCTTCCACACAATCCACCCTGTACACTAAGGTCCTCTGGGAAAGATCTTCTGCAGCCTAAACAATCTAGATTGGGTGCAGTAACCCAGAGGGCCTTCTCGACTGCCACCCCTAGGTTATGGAATGACCTGCCAGAGGAGATCCATCATATCCCTACCTTAACAGCCTTTAGAAAGGCACTTAAGACAGATTTCTTCTGACAGGCCTTCTCAGAATAACCCGCTTTGATTCACTTTGGAAATAGGCAGGCTAGAAATAAATCATATTATTACCGTATTTTCCGGCATATAAGATGACTTTTTGACCCTGGAAAAGGGTCTCAAAAGTTGGAGGTCGTCTTATACGCCGGGTAGAGGAGGAGGAGGATGAGAACCGGGGGGGGGGGGGAAAGAAGGGAGGAGGAGGAGGAGAAAGAGGGGAGGAAACAGAGGGATCTCAGGAAGAGAAGGGGTTGCAAAAGAGGAGAGAAAATGGAGCAATAAAGGCAAGAGAAGGGGTTGCAAAAGGGGAGAGAAAATGGAGGGATCCCAGGAAGAGAAGGGA
This sequence comes from Phrynosoma blainvillii, assembly GCA_026167975.1. Lineage (NCBI taxonomy): Eukaryota > Metazoa > Chordata > Lepidosauria > Squamata > Phrynosomatidae > Phrynosoma > Phrynosoma blainvillii. The sequence goes on from JANUYF010000004.1 coordinate 268,906,072, forward strand.
TTGCAAAAGAGGAAAGAAAATGGAGCAATGAAAGCAAGAGAAAGGGTTGCAAAAGGAGAGAGAAAATGGAGCAATGAAGGTAAGAGAAGGGTTGCAAAAGGAGAGAGAAAATGAAGGGATCCCAGGAAGAGAAGGGGTTGCAAAAGAGGAAAGAAAATGGAGCAATGAAAGCAAGAGAAAGGGTTGCAAAAGGAGAAAGAAAATGGAGCAATGAAAGCAAGAGAAAGGTTTGCAAGAGGAGAGAGAAAACGGAGCAATGAAGGCAAGAGAAGGGGTTGCAAAAGGAGAGAGAAAACAGAGGAATCCAGCAAGAAAAGGGGATGAGAAAGAGGAGAGAAAATGGAAGAATCCAAGCAAGAGGAGGAAGACGATGAGGGTGGGGGGAGAAAAGAAGGAAGCCATTTCTAAGATTGTTGTTGTTGTTGTATGCCTTTGAGTCATTTCTGACTTATGGCAACCCTAAGGCGGCCTTATCATGGCATTTGCTTGGCAAGGTTTCTTCAGAGGGAAGTTTGTTGCCTTCTCCTGAGGCTGAGAGAGTGTGACTTTCCCAAGGTCACCCAGTGGGTTTCATGGCCAAGTGGGGACTCAAACCCTGGCCTCCAGAGTGATACTCCGATACTCAGACAGGATGACCAAATATCTTAAATGCAAAGGAGGATGACTCACTACAAAAAATGTAGGACACACAAGAAAAAAAAATGTAGAGAAAGCTAAAAACATAAATGTAAAACCATGCTTCGTGCGCTGTGCTCAAAATGGAGGACGTTTTGGAATTCCTCCTGGAGAGAGGCTTGACATGGAAGGCATGTCCTGGAAAAGAGGAGGCTAATTAGCTCATCGAACTACAAATCCAAGAGCTCTCATAATATGGAGCCATGGCAGTTAAAGCTGTGTCAAACTGCATCAGTTCTGCAGTATGAATGTAGCCTGAGTCTGCACTGCAGAAATAATGCAGTTTGATACTGCTTTAACTGCCATGGCTCCATCCTATGGACTCCTAGGATCTGCAGTTTGCTTTGTGGTACCAGAGCTCTCTGACAGAAAAGGCTAAATATCTCACAAAACTGCAAATCCCAAAATTCCATAGCCTGGAGCCAGGGCAGTTAAAGCGGTGTCAAAATGCTTTAATAAATTTCTGCAATGCATTTGAATTAAAATTACCATACTGAAATTAAATCTGATGTTTTGTTTTTTAATTTTTATTTGGTGTGCGTTGGAAGGGAGGGTCGTCTTATAGGGCGAGTATATCCCAAACTAATTCTATATTTTGACTGGAAAATTGGGGGTCGTCTTATACGCCCAGTTGTCTTATACACCGGAAAATACGGTATTATTATTATTATTATTTGAGATATGGTGCTGGAGAAGAGTGTTGAGAATATTGTAGACAGCTAAAAAAACAAACCAATGGGTTCTAGAACAAATCAACCCTGAACTCTCTCTAGAAGTTAACTAAATTGAGGCTGTTTTACTTTGGCCACATCATGAAGAAAAATGAATCATTAGCAAAAACAGTGGTGCTAGGAAAGGTGGAAGGCAGTAGAAAGTGAGGAAGACTGCAGGCCAGATGGTTTGACTCAATCAAGGAGGACAGGGACCTAGGACGTTATCACATGGGGGAAATCTGTTGGTTAATCCATATAAATCCCAAACAAAAACTGAATTTGCACCTCACGATTTCACACAACGTTGCACAGAAACTGGTCAGAAACTGGACAGAAACTGGTATTATCCGAGATCTTTTTAATTTTGGGAGTTTAGAGGAAATGCATTTGCGAAATTACAGTAATTTTGCATTTACTGTAATGTGAAAAGCAAATACACACGGACAATTCTCTTTTAAAACCTGGAGGAGGGCCAAGAGGAGGAGGAGGGGCCTCCAGGCAGGGAGAGTCCTGGGCTCCTGCCATGAAGGGAAGGGAAGGGAAGGGAAGGGAAGGCAAGGCAAGGCAAGGCAAGGCAAGGCAAGGCAAGGCAAGGTGAGGGAAGTTTGGCATGGAGGAGAAGTTTGGCATTTGGGATGGAGGGAAAAGGAGGGGAAAGAAGGCTTCCCTCGCAGCAGCTGTGGGGGGATGTGGGTGCAAGTGTGGAGTGTGCTTGTGGAGCAACTTGGAACTCCATCTCACCATGAAGTTCTGCCCTGCAGGTCCTACAAAGGGGAAAGGCTTATGGGGGGGGCATGGGAGCTACCTCCAGTTTCCACCTCTCCTGGGCATCATCCAAGGCTCTGGCTCTCCCCAGGGAACACCCACCCCTTCCTTCCTTCCTTCCCTTTCCTCCTCCTCCTCCTCCTTCCCTGCCAGATCTGCCTGTGATCCTACCCTCCTTGCTCATCTCTCCAGCAGCTGACAGCCTCCAATGCCAGGAAAGGAGAGAGAGAAAAGGGAGGGTGAGCCATCTCAATCCCTCCCTTGCCTTGGCTTGCCTTGCCTTTCCAGCCTCCTCCTCTTCCTCCTCCTCTGCTCTCTTGAGAGGTCCTAACCCCAACGGAAGGGGGTTAGGACCTGTGCAGGAGGACATGACCCAAATGTAGGACAGTTTGACATTTCCTGGGAAATGCAGGACCCGCCCTGGAAAAAGGAGGAGTCTGGTCACGAAACACACCCATTTCCAGTACATGTACAGGTTCTTTTCACTTGTGTATGAAAGTTAAAAACATCTTTTTTTGCTTTTAACTTAATTCCATTATTACTGTAATTATGTGTGAAAAGCTTTTGCGCAATTAAGCTCTTTTTTCGCTTTTTTTCGGGATGCTTCATTTCCACTTTATTATCTCTTTAACAACGAAACTGGCCCACGTGTGATAACGTCCCTAGGCCTGCAGGACCTGAGCAGAAAGGCTGAAGACAGGGGGTCTTGGAGATGTCTCATCCACAGGGTCACCAAGAGTCAAAGTCGACTTGAGGGCAGTTAACAACAACAAACAATGAATGCAATACCAAAATTAAGTGGTTTTCTATCCAGAGCACACCACAGATAGTGTGATATTCTATGCTGCTACAGCTTTTTGGAATTGAGAAATTTGAATTATTACTCAGACATATTTACATGGCAGGCCCAAACATTAAACAGCAGATGCTGAGAGGCAAGAAGCAGAAGCACTATCTGTACTACTTGGTCTTCCCTGTACCCCCTAAATTAGCCTCCTGTCCTCAGGAGGATGAAATATCCCTGCTGACACAGAATTCACTTAACAGCCCAGTCAGCCTTTTTATTTGGAATGAGGAGATGCCATATTGTCTTGTACTTCAAATACTAAAATGTCTTAGGGACCTTTCATACTTAGCAACATATGTTACAACATTATAGGTGTACAGAATATGTTTCAAAGAATACCGTTTACGGTTTAACTGCAATTATCAGATTTAGGAGAATAAACTTACTAAATGAGAATCTATTGCCTTAATATCTACTATTTCAATTAACCTATATTATGAATGATATCTAAGAGGATGGCTTTTCAAAAGGTCGATTCTCACACAAACAGACTCTGTTCCCCATGCAGTGTTCCTTATAAACACTGGGAACAGACCAGAATGTGCTGTGTACTGCAGTGATGATCTCCTGAAATATGCAGGAACATTGCCCACGCTCACACTTACCATCATTGTTGGTAACTATGCAGTTCTGTATCAAACACATAATATGGAGCTTCTGTTTGTTGGTCCACTTGCTGTGTATCCAAGCATGTATGACTCAGCTTGACCAAATAAATATCATGATGACACCAAGTCTGGCAATTCTACTTCTCCAACCCTACAGACTTATAAAACAATTCTTTGTTTTGCATTTAAGGAAATCTTTTCCTTTGTGACCTTTCCTCATGATCTTTCAGATTCTGTATAGTTCTTTGCCATTAATGGAAGTGTGGGAGAGAGAGAAGAATAAAGAAGGAAAAGGCACAAGGAAAAAGGGATCAAGGGGAAAGAAAGCCTTAAGTGGAACTGTGGCTACTAATCTGCAAATGTACTTTGATTCTTCAAGGGTGACATAACTTATCTGTCAAACACGACTAAAAAGAGCAAGGTTTTGTAGAAGAAGGTTGATGGGTGACTTTTTACTTTCACACATTAAAGATGAAGTTCTTCAAGGCTAGATTTTGTTTCCTGCATTTTCTCCAAGATGAACACAATTAGAAATTCCCAGACATCTTCTTCAATATCAAAAAGATTACATTTGATTGTCAAAGGCTAGCAGTAATTTGTGGGCTGACATCATGGCCAAAATAAAAATCTAAATCATTGAACCTTGTTTTTAAACACGATAGCCTATTAGAGAGTCAGAATGGTGTGGTTTGAACTTTGGGCTATGACTCTGGAGACCATGGTTTTATTCTCGCACAGCCATGAAACCCATTGGGTGACCTTGGGCAAATCACATGCTTTCAGCCTCAAGAGAAGGCAATGGCAAATCTCCTCTGAACAAATCTTGCCAAGAAAACCTTATGATAGGGTCGCCTTAGGGTTGCCATAAGTCAGACACAATTTGAAGGCACACAGCATTTGCACAACACCTATGAGAGGTCCCTCAGTAACAACCATAATGGAACCTTCTTGAAAGACAGGTTGCCCACTACTATATTCACTTTCCCCACTTGTTATCCCTTGCAATGAATGCTATGTTCCCAGAAGAATGCTGAGTATGTTCTCAGGGTTTTTCCCCTCCCTCCAGTCTTTGAGAAGCAACACTGAAACATATCAGGATTATCTTATGCTATGCATGACATAGCAGTATACTCTCAAATATGCTCCAGCATAATCTAAAACCTAAATCTAAAACCACAGACTTTCTGCACACAAATCAATGGGGGGATAGAGAAATTAAAAGTCACTGCATTAGAGTAAACATCAAGTGTCTGCAATGATTGCATAAAGATAACAAATACCTACAATTTATTTCAAATTATGTGTTCAATAGTGTTATACTATAGCAGCCTTATTCAACTACAGATGTGGACTAAAACTTCCAACATCTCCAGTCAACAATCCATTGGGTGTTTTATCTGGAGGGGTCTGGGCTAGGGAAGGATATATCATGATACAAGGATGCCTGGCCACTCTATTTTGACAACAAATCTAATTTTCAAATTGCCTAGGCCAAAGTACAGAGAATGTGCTACATGTCTCAGAGAGCTCTCATGTTTGTTCCCAGCAAGATATTTATGCCTGAAGACATTTAATACCTGATTCCTATGACATATAAAAATTGCTAGCTCAACTATTTGGACCATTATTTGCATATATTGACAATGAAATTATATTTAAAACAATCAGTTGTCAAACACTGACGCCTACCAGACATATACTTAAGAAAACAAAAGCTCTGTGATATGAAGTCACTGAGATTTATTTCTTCAGAAAAGTCAGACTTGAACCCTTTGACATTTAAGATCTACAGAAAAGTTGCTGGCTGCATCTTAAATGAGTCACTGGAGATGGACATATATCATAGCAAATCAAACACCTGTTAGGAAATTAAGGATTGAGGTGAGTGTGTGGGTGTCCTTACACTGTCAGCTTACTTGGAAAACCAACATCCAGGTTAACAGAAATGGCTGAGTGTTTGCCAGAGATAATGCTTGACAGCTGCATCAAAACTATCTTGTTCAACTTGATTTGTTGTTGTTGTGTGCCTTCAAGTCATTTCTGATTCATAGAGACCCTAATGGGTCCTAGAACAGATCAAGCCAGAGATATCCCTAGAAGCCAAGATGACAAGACTAGACTGCCATACTTTGGACACATCATGAGAAGGCATGAATCGTTGGAAAAGACAATAATGGGCCTTTGCAGACTGCCAGAAATAGTGCACATTAAACTGAGGCCCTGCCCTGGCTCAGTGCTAGGGAGTCATGGGAATTGTCTTTTTTTCTGGGACATTGAGCCTTCTCTGTCAGAGAGCTCTGGTGCCACAATAAATTACAGTTCCCATGATTCCCTAGCACTGAGCCAGGGCAATGCCTCAATTTAATGTGCACTATTTCTGGCAGTCTGCAAAGGCCCAATGTTAGGAAAGATGGAGGGAAGTAGAAAGAGAGGAAGGCCACATGCTAGATGGATGGACTTTATTAAAGAGACCACAAACATGAGTTTGCAGAAGCTGGGAAGAGCAGTAGAGGACGGGGGGCCTGGAGATGTCTCATCCATAGGGTTGCCATGGGTCGAGACTGACACAAAGGCAGTTAAGAACAACAAAGATTTTTTGAGATCCACAGGATTTTCTTGGCAAGATTTATTCAGAGGCTCTTTGCCATTACCTTTTTCTTAGGCTGAGAGTGTGTGCCTTGTCTCAGATCACACAGTGGGTTTCCATGGCAGAGTGTGGACTTGAATCCTAGGTCCAAAAACACACTGCAGAAGTAATCCAGTTTGAGACTGCTTTTACTGCCCTGGCTCAATGCTAAGGAATTCTGGAAACTGTAATTTTGTGAGACTTTTTGTGAGACATTTAGCCTTCTCTGTCAGAGAGCTCTGGTGCAACAACAAACTACAATTCCCAGGATTCCCTAGCACTGAGCCAGGGCAGTTAAAGCAGTCTCGAACTGGATTATTTCTGAAGTGTGTTTTGGACCCTAGTCTCCTGGAGTCCTAGTCCAATACTCAAACCACTGCACCATACTTAGGACCTTATCACACGTGGCCCACAAAGTGATAATAATCCTGAAATGACAAAACCCAAAAAGAAACCGCAAAGAAACCGTCATTATGCAAATGGTTATCACACGCAATTAGCATCATCGTACATTTAAGGAAATACGTATCTGCCGTGCACACACTAGCGAGGAAATCCCGTACATGAACAAGCAATGATGTTCTTGCACATGCGCACTATGCTCGCCACGGCTGTCACTAACTTGCTGCGGCTGTCACCTTTTCCCAGGTCGTCCTCGGTGCAGCTGGCCCTCCGCACGGCCGGTGCTCCAAGGAGGACCTCCTCGGTGAACGCTGCGGCGGGAGGTCCTCCTCAGAGTGCCGGCCGTGCGGAGGGCCGGCTGCACCGAGGACGACCTGGGAAAGGGTGACAGCCGCGGCGAGTGACAGCTCCGACGCAGGGCCAGCGCTCCAAAGGGGGGCCCCTCGGAGCATCGAACCGATGCAGGGCCGGCGCTCCAAGGAGGATCTCCTTGGAGCGCCGATCCGATGCAGGGCCGGCTCTCCAAGGGGGTCCTCCTTGAAACGCCGGCCCTGCGTCGGATCGGCGCTCTAAGGAGGTCCTCCTTGGAGCGCCGGCCCTGCCTCGGCGCGGGGCTCCGAGGAGGTACCCTTGGAGAGGCGGCGCTACAGGGAAATGCTCCCCAATACGTGTTTGGCAATACATATTGGGTGACCATACTTACAGCAAAAGCGATATTAATCCCGTCGCGCAATTGTACTTCCTGAAGAAACCGAAATTCAAAAGAACTCGGATCATGCTGCATTGTGTCGGGGTTCTGTGCAACGTCGTGTGTAAACACGGAAAAATAGGTCGGGATTCCTTTTGGATTCTGTCAGGATTTGGCCCCGTGTGATAAGGTCCTTAATCTCAATCACACCAATTATGTGGGAGAATTCAGTTCTTCAAGGTATACAGATTCTACAATTTGCATTGTATAGCTCAATAAGGTTTCCATAGGAGAACTGTACAATTTCAGCCTTACCTGTGGGCTCTTTTCTAATTGTGTTTCCATACTTAGCCCTGAAAGGACAATGTTACAGTTAAGATGAATCATAAAAGACCAACTAATACTGTCACTATTACCAGCTATGGTAATGCTTACGATACAGCTAGTAGCTGATTCCAGTACTAAACATGCCCCTTACTTCCAGCAAAGTTTACACATGATAACATTAAGATAGCATATGCTTTAGCGAAGTGTCTACTATACCTTAAAGGCTAACATGCGTATGCCAAATAAAACATGCTAGAACTCTCTGTTGTTGCTTTTGCTACAACAACCATTGCCAACCACATGGAAACATATGCTTTAGCAAGCATATTTTATTATTAGTCTTGTATGCTAAAATATTCTCCACTTTCTGTATGTGTGCTCATCATGAATCCCCATTAAAACTTCATCCCATTTGGTCAAAAAGATTGACAGTTCTGTATAAAGTAAAATTTCATTGCATTGTATATACCTTATAGCAATAGCAAATACATTTTTATACCACTTATCAGTGAACTAGCAGTAAACTACCTTAAAGTTACTTAGGTTATTAATTATAATTTCCATATTTTTAACCAACAAAAATTGTGCCACAATAACTTTAAAAGTACAATACTATTGGTTTTCTTGCAATAGATTAACACAACTATTGTTCTGGAATTACAATTTCATGTGCAATCAGGTCCCACAGTGCCTTGCAATGTTTCGATGGAAAGGAGCACTGTAGCATTGGCATAGTGGCTCAGTCCACATTTAGGAAAAAATAGCACGCAAACTCCTGCCTAATATAATTCTTTGAGAGGTGAGAAGCTGCAGCTACCCTCAGAATTAATTAAGTTTGACATCATTTTAACTGCCATAGCTCAATGCTGCGGAATTCTGGGATTTGTAGTTTTATGAACCATTTAACCTGTCTTCTATCAGAGAGCTCTGGTGCCACAACAAACCACAAATCCCAGATTCCACATGACAGTAATGGCTGTTAAAGTGGTATCAAACTACATTACGGTAATTCTGCAGTGTGGCAGCAGCCTATTTCCAGTTAAATGCAAAACAAATGATTTTCAATACAGGATTCAACTTTTTTTAAAAAAAGAAAATTTAGGGTTTAAGCTTATCTCCATTTCACTGACTTAAAATCTGATGACAAAGAGCAAAATCAAAATATTTTTCCAAGTTTTATTTATAATTATGAATATTTTACAGTGGAAGAGAAACAAAATGAAGTAAACCTGAAAAAAAGACACAGTGACAGTAACAATGGGGCCAAAAATATGGCAAATAAGAAAGACAGGATTTGGCTGTGTTCAGTGAGGTGCAGTCAGATATCTGAAGGGTTCACAAATTGACACTGCTTTTAGTCATGGATAAAGGAACAATATTCTGGGGCTGGTGAAGTGAACACGAGAGGACTCCTGTACTGTGCAAAAGAGTGGATTTCAGCATGTGTTACTTGTCGCTCGGTTGTGTGACAAGTCACTTGCTGAAATTCCCTTTCCTACACAACCACCGTGGTGTAGTGATTTGAACACTATTGTGTGCCTTCAAGTCATTTCCGACTTATGGTGACCCTAATGGGGGAATGTTTTCAGCTTTTCTTTGGCCATGCCCTCCATTTCCCTGGAATGTCTTCCATTCTAAGCATGATATAAGAAGCATACATTTATCTTTCTATGAGTGTTTTGAGCTTTTCTTTAGTCATGTGCATCTTTTTTTCTTGAATGTCCTCCATTTTGAGCATGAGTAGGAAGCATGAATCTATATTTCTATGAGGGTTTGCTCATGTCCTCCATTTTCCTAGAATATTCTCCATTTTGAGCATGACTATAAAAAGCATGAATCTCTATTTCTGGGAGGGTTTTCAGCTTTTCTTTGGCCATGCCCTCCATTTCCCTGGAATGTCTTCCATTCTAAGCATGATATGAGTGTTTTGAACTTTTATCATGTCATGTCCCCCAATTTCCTGGAATGTCCTCCATTTTGAGCATGACTAAGGACGTTATCACACGGGGGCAAACCTGCTGGTTAATCCACACAAAACCCAAACAGAAACTGGATTAGTGCTCCGTGTTTTCACACGACGTCACACAGAAACTGGACAGAAAGTAGACAGAAACTGGTGTTAACCAAGATCTTTTGAAATTCGGTTGTTTGGAGGAAATGCAAATGCGCAATTAGGGTAATTTCGCATTTACCGTAATGTGATAGCCAAATGCGCATTTGGAAGCATTTCCCCTTAATTTCCCATAGTTCACCCCGCTCCGTCCTCCATTTCCAGGATCGGCCTAAGGAAAGCTGTCAGTCTCTGCCTTTCCTTGGGCCGATCCTGGAAACCGAGGACAGGATCGGCCCAAGGAAAGGCAGAGGCTGACAGCTTTCCTTGGGCCGATCCTGGAAACGGAGGATGAAGCGGGGCCATCCTCCATTTCCAGGATCAGCCCAAGGAAAGGCAGAGGCTGACAGCTTTCCTTGGGCCGATCCTGGAAGCAGAGGATGAAGCGGGGTCATCCTCCGCTTCCAGGATCGGCCCAAGGAAAGGCAGAGGCTGACAGCTTTCCTTGGGCCGATCCTGGAAACGGAGGACGAGCGGGCCCGTCCTCTGCTTCCAGGATCGGCCCAAGGAAAGCTGTCAGCCTCTGCCTTTCCATGGGCCGATCCTGACATTCCACTATCTGTGCATGTGCTAGAAGCTCATTTCTAGTTCATTTATGGGACTTTCTCACTTGTGTGTGAACGTTAAATGCGGTTTCAGCAGGAGCTTACTTTACTTGCGCAATTAAGGTAATTACGTGTGAAAGCCATTTGCGGAATCAAGGTTTATTTTCGGTTTATTTTCGGGATTTGTCATTTCCAGTTTATTATCGCTTTGTGGTCCATGTGTGATAACATCCTAAGAAGCATGAATCTATTATTTCTATAGAATTTATATTTCTAATGAGTGTTTGGAGCTTTCCTTTGGTCATGCCCTCCATTTCCCTTGAAGGCCCTCCATCCTCAGCATGTCATGGGAAGCATGCCTTTCTGTTTTTCTGAGCGTTTTGGGCTTTCCTTTGGCCATGCCCTCCATTTCCCTTGAAGGCCCTCCATCCTCAGCATGTCATGGGAAGCATGCCTTTCTGTTTTTCTGAGTGTTTTGGGCTTTCCTTTGGCCATGCCCTCCATTTCCCTTGAAGGTCCTCCATCCTCAGCATGTCATGGGAAGCATGCCTTTCTATTTCTCTGAGTCGTGTTTTGGGCTTTCCTTTGGCCATGCCCTCCATTTCCCTTGAAGGTCCTCCATCCTCAGCATGTCATGGGAAGCATGCCTTTCTATTTCTCTGAGTCGTGTTTTGGGCTTTCCTTTGGCCATGCCCCCCCCTCCCCATTTTCCTTGAACATCCTCCCTTTGGAGCCCGTCTGAGAAGCATGCCTTTCTATTACTTCTGTGAGTGTCTTGAGCTTTCCTCTGGCCCTGTCCTCCCCTTTTCTGGCAGGTCCTCCATCCCTGGTGTCCTCCTTGGCGGTGAGGCCATCTGCTCCCAGTGGCTAATTAAGAAGCCTTGCTGACCCCCCCCCCCGCCCTCCAAAGGCTCAGCTGCTCCTGAGGAGATGCTGAATGGGCAGCTTGGAGGGCGGCAGCTGCTGAGGCTGAGGCTGAGGCTGAGGCTTCTGCTGGACGGCTATTCTTGGCTTGCCCTCCCTTCCTCTCCCTCCGGGCCAGACAGGTGGGCTAAAGCCCAGAAGCCAAGAAGGGGCGGACGGGAGGGACCTATAAACCCTCCACTGGCTGGAGGAGAAGCGAGAAGGGGTGCAAGACCCCCGACGTTCCCACGGAAAGGACTCAGGGCTCCAGAGGCAGCCAAGCTCTCCCTCGCCCGCCCCCCCCCCTCGGAAGGAGACCATTAAGCTCCAGCCATGGCTGACCAAGAGACCTCCCCGTCGGAGCCTCAGCCGGCCCCAGCAGAACCAGCTCCTGTCCCGGCTCCCCAAATGGAGGAACCAGCAGCCCCAGAGCCCGCCCCGTCGGTTCCCGAGGCAGAGGTCGCCCCTCCGGCCGCTCCAGCCCCAGAGAAGAGGTCCAGAGAAGGTGAGGAGGAGGAGGAGGAGGAGGAAGGAGCAGGGGGACCAGGCATGTCCTCCTGGCCCAGGACCCATAGAGCCTCCTGTCCAGCCTTCTGCCCAGGAGGAGGGATGCCAAAGTGACCTCCATTTTGACCAGAGGTGCTCCTTTTTTTTCTAGGACATGGCCTCCATTCCAACCTTTTGTCCAGGAGGAATCCCAAAATGCCCTCCTTGTTGAGCAGGACCAAAAACAGGGTGACCAGGCATCTCATTCCAAACTTCTGTCCAGGAGGGATTCCAAAATGTCCTCTATTTTAACCAGAGGTGCCCCTTTTCTAGCTCCATTCCATCCTTCTGCCCAGGAGGGATTCCAAAATCATAGAATCATAGGATGCAGGAACTCAAAATCAAACCATCCCCAACAGATGGTCATCCATTGGGGATGGTTTGATTTTGAATTTCTGCATGGCAGGGGGTTGGACTGGATGGCCCTTATGGTCTCTTCCAACTCTATGATTCTATGATTTTTCAATCCCTCCTAGGCAGAAGGATGGAATGGAGGATAAGTCCTAGAAAAGGAGCACCTCTGGTTATTTTGGGCATTTTGGAATCCCTCCTGGGCAGAAGGTTGGATGTCCTCCATAACATATTCTCATTCCACCTTCTGTCCAGGAGAGATTCCAAAATGTCCTCCATTTTGAGCAGGACTAAGAACAAGGTGACCAGGCATCCTCCTTTCCCAGGACACGTCTTCCATTTCAATCTTCTGTCCAGGAGGAATTCCCAAATTGTCCTCTATTTTGTGCATGTCTAAAAAGCATGGATTTATATGTATATAAGTGATTTGAGCTTTTATTTGGGCATGTTCTCCATTTTTCCTGACTGTCCTCCATTGGGGGGCTTGTCCTCCTTGGTGGTGAGAACATCTGGTCACCCTGGGAGGGAGGCAGGCAGGCAGGCAAAGAAGTGGAAGAAAGGAAGGCGAGGAGAACGGCTGGTGCCATCTGGGAGAAGACCTTTTCTCACCGGACCTTCAGATAAAGCTGTTTCCAACATTTGTCAGAACCCCTTCTTCTTATATTTCTTTTTCAGACTTGTGCTACAGAGAGTTCTTGCAACAGACTTTCTCTTCTTGGTGCTAAGGCTATGCGTTAGGAGTCATAAGGACACTGTTGCTCTGAACCTCTGGGGGAGAATACCCATGTCATAAACCTTAACCTGGTTATTAGTCTCAACTAGAATAAATCCAATCGATTAATGGTAATTTGGTATATCAGGAACTGGAATGTAAGTTGCCTCGATTCACTGGGTCTGTTCTCTCTCAGACATAATTGGATTTAGGTCCATCTGCACTGTAGAAATCATGCAGTTTGACCCCATTAACTGCCATGGCTCCATCCTATAGTTTTGTGAGGCATCAGCACTCTTTGGCAGAGGAGGCTAAAGACCTTGTAAAACTAAAAACCCCAGGATTCCAGAGCATCAAGGTACAGCACTTAAAGTAATGTCAAATTGAATTATTTCTACAGGGTAGATGCACCCTTTGTTTCTGGCTTTCAGACACCAGTGTTCCCACCTTGTGAGTTCTGTTACTATCAAAGTACAAAAGGACCTTGCACCATCTGAAAGATAGAAGTTGGTAGCATGAGCTTTTGCAGACTTGAGCCTACTTCTTCAGATGCATGAAGGTGCTGCAAGATCCCTTTGCATACTGATTTTCCAGACCACAGCTATGTCTTTGGTTACTATAAGGACAGCCAGCAGAAGAATATTGCTTTACCAGGCTCTGGCAGTGATAGTAATGTGATCTGGTTTCCAGGTGGTGTGCTTTTCTCTGTAATATGTGCCAGGAGTTTTTCTTAGGGGGCTGTAAGGATTACTACTAAGATACTTTAGGATGTTACTGTACTTTGCTAAGATAGCATGCTGTGAAGATGTTCTCCTTTTAAAAGAAGTGTTTGCACACCAGGCAGCCAAGCCCTATGTATTGGTGTGCCCATGTGTGCATATCCCTCATCCTCAGCACCACCATGTTCAGTTTCTATATTCATAGTTTCTATATTCATAGAGCTGTATACATAGAAGTACTTCCATTCAGTAGGACAGTCAGTGAAATTGGGATTCCCAATAACATAGATGTTCTAGCACCTTTGAGACTAATTGAAATAAAGAAGTTGGCAGCATGAACCTTCGTAGACTTCAATCTACTTCCTCAGATACGTATAGTGAGGAAGTAGACTGAAGTCTATGAACGCTCATGCTGCCAATGTCTTTATTTAAGTAAGGAGTATGTCACAAGGGAGGAAATTAGGAGTTTAAACAATAATTAACCTATGAAAATTGCACAATTGACATTAAAATTAGATTAACACAAGAGCCATTATCCTGTGACTAACCAGGGAATAACCAGGCAATAAACAGCAAAAGGTCATTCACAGGAAAATCCTGTGAATGATTTGCTGCTGTTTATTGCCTGGTTATTCACGGGATAATGGCACATTAATCATGTTTCATCTTGACATTGGAGTTTATCACACGGGGGAAATCCCGTGCAGAAACTAGATTTAAAAGGTGGGGGGAACCCACAAAAACGGGCAGATTTTCACACACATTGCTGTTAAAATGGGGTTAACCCGAACGGAAAGTAATCAGAAACTGCTTCTTTTTATTTTTGAGATTTTCTGAAACTAAAAAGAAGCCGTTTCTGACTACTTTCTGTTCGGGTTAACCCCCATTTTAACAGCGACGTCATCTGAAAATTTGCGGTTTTTTTCTAATTTAAAACCCGGTTCTGCACGGGATTTCCCCCGTGTGATAAAATCCTTAGTGTGTTTATACTTCCAATGGTTCCCCCCCCCCCCCCGTGTGATAAACTCTTTAGTCTCAAAGGTTCTACAAGATCTCTCTATATACTGATTCTACAGACTAACACGGCTATATCTTTGAATTCTAACTGTATGTGAGTGTGCATAGGGACTCTTTTAATAAGCTCAGTGTGTTGGTGTTAGGACACAAGCGCACTTGGCTTGGGGACATGGATCATTTGAACAACCCCACTTCTTGCATGCTGAGAGGCTCAGTAAAGATATACTTTGTCTGAAATGTGATTTTTCATAGCTGTCAAGAAATCTAAAATACAGCCTGTGTGGCCAGGCCCAGGTGTGAGTGAACACAGTTATGCTGTTACAGCAACCATTATTTTAAATTGTTTTAGCTGGTTTTAAATTGCTTGGTTTTAAGTGATAAATGCTTTAATATATTTTTAATCTTTTAAATTATTGTTACGTATCGTCTTCAACTGATTTTATCCTACACTGCCCTGAGATCTTAGGATACAGGGCAGGATATACTTGTTTTAATAAATAAATAAGTGATAAGGACTGGAATAGTGTGGGATGGAAAATGCCTTATTATTGTCTTTGCATTTGTGGTGGCAGGAGCTCCCAGTGCCCCGATGAATCTGCAACTGGATGATGTGAATGATGATTCTGTGACTCTGACATGGGATGCACCAGAGAATGTGGGTCCTTCTGGCCTGGATGGATACGTAGTGGAGTACTGCAAAGATGGAAGTAGGATTGGGTTTTACTCTCTTGTAAGCATGAAAAGCTGCATGTGCCAAACTGGAAAAAAGTATAGCATGGATTGCTTCTCTTTTTCTGCACACACACACACACCCTGATTGAGTCTCCCTTATCCAGAATTCCAAATTCCAAAATATTCCAAAATAGTCCACATGGGTGGCTGAGATATTGTTACCTTTGCTTTCTCATGGTTCACTGTACTCAAACATTGTTTCATGCACAAAATTATTAAAAATATTTTGTATAAAATTACCTCCAGCTACATGTATAAGGTGTATGTGAAACATAAAAGAATTTCGTGTTTAGATTCTAATTGATATCTAATTGTTTGCTGTTAGTGTGTGCCTTCAAGTCATTCCCAACTTATACTATCCTGAGGTAAATCTATTATGGGGTTTTCTTGGCAAGATTTGTTTAGAGGAGATTTGCCATTGTCTTCCCTTGAGGCTGAGTGACTTGCCCAAGGTCACCCAGTGAGTTTCATGACTGAGCTGGGAATCAAACCCTGGTCTCTAGAGTCATAGTCCAATACTCAAACCACTACACCACGCTGACTCTCAGATATCTAATTACCACACACAAATATTCCAAAATCTGAAAAACCCCAAAATTTAAAACTTCTGGTTCCAAGCATTTTGGATAAGGTAGTCTCAACCTGTATATATAATGTTGCTGTGCGCCTTGAAGTTATTCCCAACTAAGCCCTTGGTGAACCTGTCTTGGTGAACCAGCTTGGTGAACCTGTCTTGTGGTTTTCTGGGGCTGAGAGTATGTGTCTCGCTCGAGGTCACCCAGTGCATTTCCACGGCTCTGGATCTCCAGAGCTGTACTCCAGCACTCAAACCATTTCACCCCTCTCTCTCCTCATCCCTTCCCGTTTGCACACTTGGAGTCTGCGATCTCGCTCCTTCATGGATGGCAAGCGGGGAGGGACAAAAAATGGCGTGTGCATCCAAGGCACAGCACCATGCGCAGGAGCGCATACTCATTTTAACCAACGGGCTTTGATATATTTGTGGTTTTCTGATTTGTGTGTGTGTGTGGGATCTGCAATGGATCTCTTGTGAATCAGGAGGGATGATTGTATATATATTTGCAGATATCATATGGAATGGATCAGATAGCTTTCATGCTGTGTTCACTGAAACCTGGAAAACTACTAAGCAGATGTGTAGAGATGATTAAATGCCTATTTCAGTTATCAAATAATCTTTTCACACCTCATCAACAGTTTATATACGTTTTTTAAAAAAAAATCCAGTTTTTTTGCAAATTAAAAAAAAAAAGTTTGCAGAGGAAGGCTCAAATAGTAATTCAGGTTTCTGGTCAAACTGAAGTAGGCTTAGAAAGCCAGAAAATATTTGCTATCGGTCTTCTCCTTTTAAGATGTGTGGCCCTGCAGACATTGCTGGACTCCAAACTCCGCTGAGCCACAGGCAGCATAACTCATGTCAGAAACAATCCAGGCTGTAGTCCAACAACATTTGGAGGTCCACAAGTTATCCATGCCTGTTTTAAAACCTCTGAGGTGTGAAAATGTTCCACAAATGTAGCTTTCCCTTAGGAGATTATGTCCAACTGCTGAGCAACAGAACTTGTACGCTGGCATAGGAAGTACAACATGTACTAGGGAATTATTCAGAGAAGAGTAGCAATTTCCCAACTAGGAAATGACAGCCTTCCTTCTTATATATAGTAACAGGATAATGAGAGAAGTAATTTTCCAAACTTCTAGCAGAGGCAATTTTCTAAGCTATCCAAATTGGTCTTATATTCTCTCCTTTGTTGTTTAAAATGGGTGATGGCATCTACAGTTCTTAGATGTTTTACCTGCTTTGTAAGTATTTTCAACTCTTTTCTTTGTTGGCCTTACACTCTCTGTCAAACCAAGACTGAGGAACCACAGAGGTTTTACCCAAAGTGGTAGTGATCACATAAGGTCTAAGTGCATCGATTACTTCCTGATAGATCTCTCTAATGTGACGCCCCACGAGAGCAAGTTGTCATAACTCATGTAGCTTTTCAGTTCCTAGCATTTGTCTGATGTTCATCAACTGCAAGAGACCAAAAGATGTTTTTCACCTTCCAAGTGTCCAGACATTTTAAGATCTGTCAAGGCTCCAAAATGCTTCTCTTGAAGTTTCAGGCTCAGTCTGAGGGGAAAGTGATCGCTTTCAGCTCTATTATTGATTTTGAATAGCTGCACATAAGGAATAATGGAATGTGACCCTATGATATAATTGATCACACTGGTTGCTCTGTCAGTTAAGAATGTAAAGAACCCTTTTGAATGGTTTAGAAAAGTACCATTAAAGCAGACAAGATTAAATTTACATATCAGGGAAATAAGAGCTTGACCATCCTTATTAATTATCTTATCTTGTGAGGACTGAGGCACAATTCAGGGTTCCTCTGAATCAAACCCTAATACTTTTTCCATTGAGGAGTAGTCATTACCCATTCTGGTATTGAAATCACTGCAAATTAAGACAAGGTGATTTGGGTAATCTGTTGGCAAGCTATCAAGAATGTCTTCCAACCTAGCCCTAGTTTCTGCTGGAGTGCTAGCAGATCTTGGTGGTAAATAGACATTAACACATATCAGGGGACTTGGTTTACAGCCTTGGACAATTAAAGCCTGGCAATAGTTTGAAACCATCTCAGCTACTACTATTTCACCCACCTCTATAGTAGAAGAAACCAAAATGTCCTTTAACACTTCTGAGGTTGCTAGCATAACTTGATTTGGTCTCTTTAATGACCAATTGAAAATGGTAATGTGACTCTCAGTGATAGATGGATGAACGTCTACATGAGTTGTATCTCTAGAGTCAGGGTCTATTTGTTCTGCTGATTATGACTCATCTTGAAATGTGTTCATCCTCTGGCCCTTTTCATGTGCTGATCCTGTAGATGGAAATACAAATTTGGAATTTCCTTCTTTTAAGATGTCACCATGCCATTCATAGAATCATAGAATCATAGAGTTGGAAGATACCACAAAGGCCATCCAGTCCAATCCCCTGCCATGCAGGAACTCCCAATTAAAGCATCCCCGACAGATGGCCATTCCACTGTCGAACAGCCCTTACTGCCAGGAAGTTCCTCCTAATGTTGAGGTGGAATCTCTTTTCCTGGAGCTTGCATCGATTGTTCCGGGTCCTAATCTCTGGAGCAGCAGAAAACAAGCTTGTTCCCTCCTCAATAGGACATCCCTTCAAATATTTAAACATGGCTATCATATCGCCTCGTAACCTTCTGTTCTCCAGGCTAAACATCCCCAGCTCCCTAAGTCGTTCGCCATAGGGTTTGGTTTCCAGACCCTTCACCATTTTAGTTGCCCTCCTTTGGACACTCGCCAGTTTCTCCACATCCTTTTTGAATTGTGGTGCCCAGAACTGGACACAGTATTCCAGGTGAGGCCGGACCAAAGCAGAATAGAGTGGCACTATTACTTCTCTTGATCTAGACACTATACTTTTATTGATGCAGCCTAAAATTGCATTGGCCTTTTTAGCTGCTGCATCGCACCGTTGAGTCATGTTCAACTTGTGGTCTACCTGGACTCCTAGATCCCTTTCACACGTAGTCTCATTCAGCCAAGTGTCCCCCATCATATATCTGTGCTTTTCGTTTTTCCGCCTTAAGTGCAGTACCTTACATTTCTCCGTGTTGAATTTCATTTTGTTTGCTTTGGCCCAGCTTTCTAGTCTGTTCAAGTCATTTTGAATTTTGATCCTGTCTTTTGGGGTATTAGCTACTACTCCTAATTTGGTGTCGTCTGCAAATTTGATAATTGTGCCCCCAATACTGTCATCTAAGTCATTAATGAATATATTGAATAGCACTGGGCCCAGGACAGAGCCCTCTGGCACCCCACTGGTCACTTCTTTCCAGGTTGAAAAGGAGCCATTGTTGAGCACCCTTTGGGTTCGGCCAGTCAACCAAATACAAATCCATGTAACAGTTACTTTGTCTAGCCCACATTTTACCAGCTTGTTTGCAAGAATGTCATGGAGAACCTTGTCAAAGGCTTTACTGAAATCAAGATATACTATATCCACAGCATTCCCTTCATCTACCAAGCTGGTAATTTTATCAAAAAAAAAGAGATCAGATTTGTCTGACATGACTTGTTTCTCTGGAACCCATGTTGACTTTTTGTGATTATGGAATTACCTTCCAGATGTTCACAGACTCTCTGTTTAATGATCTGCTCCAGAATCTTTCCTGGTATTGATATCAGACTAACTGGACGATAATTGTTGGGATCCTCTTTTTTTCCCTTTTTGAAGATGGGGACAATGTTTGCCCTCCTCCAGTCTGCTGGGACTTCTCCTGATCTCCAGGAGTTCTCAAAGATTATTGCCAATGGTTCCGATATTACATTTGCCAGTTCTTTTAATTGGGACAAGTAAATCAGAATTTGAAAAAGTTAAAGTTCTCCATACCACTTTTTACACTTCTATCTCCAACTGGGGTTTCTAGTATCTTCTTAGAATTTGTAATCCAATCAAGCATTATTTCTTCCAGCGGGTGCTTGAAAAATTGGTAGGGCGAAAATCCTTGAATTCTCTTCCATCCTTTGTGGACTTTAAGCTAATTGCCAGGTCTGCCAAGCCTCCATCTTGGGAATTTGCTGGAGGTGCTGCTTTTAAAATTCCCAGCTCTATCAAGGCTACAATAGATTGTAATGTTGCTTTAAGACTAGAGATCTCTTGTTTTATGGAATGTAATTTGCCAAAAAGTTTTTGGTTTACTTGTGCTGAAAGAAAACATTGGTCTCTCAGGTGAGTATAGATGTTTCGAGCATGTTCACTATCAAATGTGTGAGTTTTTCCTGTAGTTTTCTCTTCCACATTTTTGTTGGTGTCAGGAGTTGTAAAATTTAAATGCCTAAGAGGAGTGTCCACTGGTGCCCTGGCCAGGAGCTCTGGGTCCAAGGACCACTTAACAGGTATATTCTCAGTCTGATTATCCCAATCCACAAGACTCTGGAGTACTTCATTGTTTATTTTCCCATTGTCCAGGTTCACTATAGTGCTTAAGGTTGGAGTACTTGTATGGATATGGTTATCATGCTGTTCACTAATTTGTAAAGGGACATAATAGGCAAGGATTGACTTTTGATTCGATCTCCTGGCATTTTCATTTGCCTCTACACATGCTTTTTGGGTCCGAGTTGTCTGGGCTCATGTACTAAGTATAATTTATGATTATCAGATTTTGCCAGATCCTGTTATTTCAGCACCAGTAATAACCAATTAACATTAAGCACTCAATAAATGGCACAACCTTATGTTGAGTTAGACAGAAACTTATGCAGGCTGTTTTTGCAGAGTTAAGTCTGTGCCCTGGCAGTTTCTAGGAGAAAGCAGTTATTTACTGCCATCGGGGACTTCCTAGCCTGTATAGTGATCTTGGTTGTGCCATTTACTGATTGCTCAATGTTAATTGGTTATTACTGGTGCTAAAATAACAGGATCTTGCAAAATAAATAATGAGTAAAATCTGCTAAATTCCTCTCTCATTGTTAACATCCCTATTGATGTCAATATGGACAATTCTGTTACTCATTTTCACTTTGAAAACTTAATAAGTTTAAGTGATTGGATTGTGTGGGGTGTCTGGTGAGCTACAGCTGGCTGTATAAAATCTCATAAATAAATGGCTTTGGGTTTAGCGCTTTCTTGCTTGTATTCTAAATTGTTTGTTAAATATTTAATTTGACCCAGCTTCAGCTTGCATAAAGGAATGATCATGTATTTATCATCATCATTTATTACATCCCAGGTACATGGTATATTTGGAGAACTGTTGTCGAAAGTAACATTTCTGCAGCCTGATAACATTGCTCCAACCTTTGTAAGCTATCTGAATCAAATCAGACATTTCTTTTTTTGTGGCTGACCTTGAGCCATTTGCTGCCTGCATAGTACAGAAATTGACAAAACAATGGTCCAAGGAGAAACATGTCAATATTGACAGAATAATGTTCAGTCCCAATGTAGCTAGACAGAATGTAAGAATGAAGCTACACTTTTGAAAATACTTTGAAAATTAGGGTGGACATCTTAGGTTTGGTTAGAAGTAAGCAAGGAATGGTTTTGTGGTTAAACAGCCCACATGTACATATGTTCACTTGGTGGTAAGTCCTACTGTTCAGTGGTTTTTATTTTGAAGTATGTTTACTTAGTGATCCTGAGCCAATGTGGAGTAGTGCTTTGAGCATTGGATTAGACTCTAGGAGACCAGGATTTGAATCCTCACTTTGCTGTGGAAAGTGACCTTGGGCAAATTAATGCTCTCAGGCTCAGAGGAAGGCAATGACAATTTCTTCTTCAGGAAAAAAAAACCAAGGTAGATGCTTTAAACTAGACTCCCTCAACTTGGTACCCTCTAAATATTGTTGGACTACATGTCCCATCATCTCCAACAAGCATAGACACATTCTTCTGGAGGAAACCAGGCTTGGGGAAGTTGTTGAAATATGTTATTGTTTCTGAACAGATTCTTTGTTGTCTGTTGAATTGGTTTTTACAATCCTTCTTTATTACAGAGGTGATTATTATAAATATTTGCCTTATTTGTCACTTATTTTTGCTCTAGCTACAAACTGGGTGGCTGTCAACAACAAACCCTTCCTTTCTACCCGCTATGTAATCCGCAATCTAACATCTGGAGATAAACTACACATTCGTGTGGCATCAGTGAAGGGCGATGGTATGAGTGATCCTGCAGTCCTGGAGCAGCCTGTCCTTGTCAGAGAAATTCTTGGTATGTATTGTCAATATATAAAATCCATACAGAACATGTACACTAGTACTGATTATTCAAAAAAGAAAAAGAACCTGTCCTCAAAAATTTCCTTAAATTGTCCTAAAACTAGTTCAGAATCCCCCAGTCAGCATGGTTACTGATCATGCTTGCTGTGATGGGCACTTTTCTGTGTGTTGTAATTGAAAAATTAACTTTTCCAAGCTCTAATGCTCTTAAATGGGCAAACTTCATGTTGTTGTTGTAGATCTTTTGATCTGGTTTCTTTTAACTTAAATGCAGGAGGTTGACAGTATCTTTGGAACAGTAGTTTGGTGAGGAGAGTGTCCCATGAGGAGGGAGGTTCATTTTTTTCATGGAGCTGCATGGGCCATAGTTTTGACTGGGAAAATCGTATGCCATCCTTAGGGCCTCTACAGATGGCGCTTTGCGCCATCTTGGAGGCAGAGAAGGGGAGGGGCAGCTGGGCGCCGGACACCCCAACCCTTTCCTGAGGACGTCATCGGAGCGCCCGCCATTGCACACAGCAAGTGCTTCGATGACGTCCTTCCGTTGCAGCATCCGGACACACTGCAAGAGGCGTGTGCTGCCTCTTCCGGCACCCTTTCCGCGCCTTAAGGAAGGAGCGCCGGCAGAAGAGTGGATTGGGGCCGAGGCATGGGGCAGCTTTGGCCCCAATCCACCGCTTCTCAGGGTGGCCCATGGCCACCTGTCTGCATCCCCCCCCTTACTCTGTGTAATAGAAAATTGATTTTGTGTGAATTCTCATTTTGGTACTTTTCCTTTGTACAATTAAATTTTCCCTTTATCCCCCTTTTTTTGCTTTTTAAGAAGCGCCTCATTTCCGATTTGCATAGTTACAAGTGTTCCATCGTACAACAATTAAACTAGTTTATGAAGTCAAACAATACTTGTCTGAACTTGTTTTAGTGGAATCACTTGCCTTATATCCTTATGTCTAAGTAATGAAACAGGGCTGGGGATATTCCCTTTTCCCCAAGTAATGAGCATGGAGGTTCCTCCATTGCTTACTACTGGGTGGAACAATCACCCACTCCGAAAAACTGACCTCTAGATTTTGCTGTTAATTGTTTCTTTGGACCAGAATCAAATCCATATGAAACAAGCACAGCTCATCCAGAGGACTGATAGAACTCACAGCAGCTATTACAGGTTGAGTCTCCCTTATTTGGAATTCTGAAATCTGAAATATTCCAAAATCCAAAATTGTCTACATGGGTGGCTGAGATAGTGACACCTTTGCTTTCAGATGATTCAGTGTACACAAACTTTGTTTTGTGCACAAAATTATTAAAAACATTATGTATTAAATTACCATCAGATACATGTATAAGTTGTATATGAAACATACATGAATTTCATGTTGAGTCTTGGGTCCCATTGCCAAGACATCTCATTATGTATATGCAAATATTCCAAAATTTGAAAAGCTCCAAAACCCAAGACACTTCTGGTCCCTCAGATAAGAGAGACTCAATCTGTAGGCTATTTCCATGTGTGCAAGAAGTTATTCCAATTATTTCCAAGAGTGCACGATTATACAGCTTGGAGCAATACTGCTTCTTAGTCTTTTATGGCTTGGATCTAAAGTGTCTGAAATACAGTACCTGGCCAAATTTTAAAATCTTCTAGAGAGGGCTTTTTGCCCATTCCACTACAACTGCAGATATAGTTAGTGAAGACACATGGAAAAGCTTTCATTGTGGCTGGTCCCACAATGTGGCACTCCCTCTCATGAGGGGCTGAGTTGGTCCCTTTTTTGATCTCTTTCCACCAGCAGGCAAAGAGTTGTGATTTTGTTTTTGTTTGTTTTATTAAACAGGACTTCAGTCTTTACCTGGTCTTTACCTGGGTATGGCAGAGGGGTTCTTCTGTGGGTTATGCTGTATATTTATGTTTTAAATGTATTTAAAACTGTTTTCAAAATATTTTAATGTGGTTGTTTATTTAATGGTTTTTAAAGTTTTGTAACATACAGTTTTTAAACTACTGTATATTCTGTTTGAATATACACCCTCCAAGGGAGCACTTTCCACTGTTGAACAGCTCTTACACTCAGAAAGTTCTTCCTAATGTTTAGCAGGAATCTCCTTTCCTGTAGCTTGAATCCATTGCTCCATGTCCTAATTTCTGGGGCAGCAGAAAACAAGCTTGCTCCATCCTCAATATGTCACCTTAACCTTCTCTTCTCCAGGCTAAACATACCCAGCTCCCTATGCTGCTCCTCACAGGGCATGGTTTCTAGACCTTTAACAGTTATTAACACTTCCAGGAGTCTTCCCAAAGTGCTATAAGCCTATTGGAGAAGCTGTGTGTTCCATGTTGCTTTGATTTTGATTTAAAGAAAAGCTTAGGAGAAAAGAGAGTAAGTTTTGGAGGGCTAGAGGTGACTGCAGGCAGTGGCATCACCACCTGGGGTGTCACCTGGAGTATCACTTGATATGGGAGGCAGGGCTTTGGGGGAGGTAGGCCAAAAGGACACCGGCCACCTCACTACCATGTGAGTGAACAGCATGTGGCAGGGAGGGGGGCTGGGTATGCTCTCTTGCTGCTGCGTGCTGCACCAAGGTGATGGCACTGATATGGGGGGGCCCTACCGGATGTCACCTGGTGTGGTCCATATCCCCAACACCTCCCTAGCGATGCCACTGACTGCAGGCCCAGTTGGTTTCAGGAGAATCTTTTAAAAAAAATTTAAAGAAGCAAAAATATTAACAGTAACACATTATAAGTACAGTATATAGCAAAAAGTCTGTCCTGCCAACAATAATTGTAGTGAGTTAACCAAGGATTTGAAAAATGAGTTGCACAAGAAACAATGAGTTCCTTATTTGGACTGATGATCCAAGCAGTGTTTAAATAGGTGTAGGCTGATAAGAGATGTAATTAACACTGTGTGAAATTCTCTTTAATAAAGAAAAAGATAAATGCATGCTTCTACTACATTCTAACACCATGAATATGCAGGGCAAATACACATCTCAGATGTCATGGCCAATGCTACAGCAATATTCTTCTCATAGGGCCATTATAGCCACTTGTGCTTATTTTAGCAGTGCTTGCTTCCAGTTTAGCAGTTGAGCGTATACAGAACTAAAGCTATGCTGCTGACTTTGCAAATAAAGTATATACTACATTACTTTCTACTCTTGATGTATATTTTAAAAATACAACAAAGCACATTCTAAATGAATTGTAATGATTACAGACTAGAATAGAAAAGTTGCCACAAATCTTACAACATGTTAAAATTGTACTACCTATTCTAAACATTATTTTGAAAAGATTGCTTCTCTATAAAAAGATTTGTAGTTCCTTCCCAAACTTTTAATCATTTAGAGGACTACAGAATTTCAGATGATTTTTCAGAAAGGAGGTTATAATTCTCCCCCCCCCCCCATACTTAACATTGCTATCATTTCATGTCTGTGTCTTCCAGTTCAACTGATTTTTTTACATGACTCAGTAAAATTATGTTAGGAGCCAAAGTAAAATGATATTATGTCATTTCAACAAACACTTACCTCCCCCCCCCCCAGCACACTAGATTGCTTCCCTCCAAAGTACATAGAAAAGTACGTTAAAGTATTTTAAAATTATTTAAAAATGGTGGTGGGGAATGTTCTTATTTCAGCATTTTTTAGCCTACAACCAGAAGTGTATGGTACATCTCTGGACAAGGATGTTTTTAACCCAGATGCCCTTGTGAATGTGATGTTAATTACCCCGAAGCTGCAGGTTTTCCAAGCAAAGAGGCACCAATGCTTGCATAGAGTAATGAGTGAAGCCTTGTCTACATGGTGATTTCCCCTGAGTTCCCCCCCCCCCCAGGCTCGCTGTATTCTGTTTACATGATGCAGGACCAAAACACCAAATCATGTTCAGACTATCTTCACGATGCCCACACTAAGTTTTGGGCTCCCCCACCCAACCCACAGTTTAATAACTCACCATTTGCTATGAATTCAATGACAGTGGTGACTGTCTTTTCACTTGTGGTCCCTGTTCATAGCCCAGAGTGCAGTGCTGGACTCAGAGGTCAGAGCGAGGTGCACAGCATCAATAGTATGGTTGGGCACCTCGTTCAGACCACCACAGACACTCCCCTAGTCTCCTTTTCTTTTGATCACCTATTTTTATTCATTTCCCTTCAAACTATAGTAAAGGCCTGTATGAGCAAAGTTCTAAATGAATCTCAACTCATCAATACCCTCCTCTAAGGATTGCTTCCCTATGATGTAATAAGAAGGTATTTTGTATAGAGTACTTAAACCTTGTATAGCTTGGACAGAAGGATCATGCTTCAGAATAACCTAATTTCCACTGTGGAGAGGGATTATTTTTAAACAGACTTGTTGATGGAAAATGATGAAAGCTGATGACGAGTATCATTCTTCATCAGTCACTCTGAAGTGGGCCAGTCAAGGATGTAACCATGCTGTCTGTCAACATGTAGACTGTAGCTGAGTTTACTGAAGAACTGTCTCCCATATTTGTGCAGCACTGTGCAGCACAATTTGTGCAGCACTGAAACCCCAATTAAGCCAGATTAACCCCAGGAGTCATGGAAGAAGTGGAACCATCAGCACATCTGTTACTGGTTTGTAGGCAGTACCTTTAAACCTGGGTCTGAATGAGTCTAACCAGGATCACATGTAAAGTACTGGCAGTACTTCACTAGCATTTGTTCTGTCAGAGCTGGGCAGAATGTCCTAATACTGAGCAACTCATACAGCATAGCTATATTTGATTGCTTGTATCTGATTATGGCAACAAGTATATTTGTTTATTACCAAACATATTTATTTACTCACCGTTTTACTGTGAAAGTACAAGTTTAATCTTGTATTCTCACAAAAATATAAAATGCATGCATGTGATAGAATTTTGACACTGAAACCCCAATTAAGCCAGATGAAACAAATGAGGTAAGAGTCCAAACCATAATGAATGGTCATAAGATTTTTCTGCCCTGTGAGAATCCCAATTCAAGTGCAGAAACTGTTATTCTGGAAACATTCTTAAAATATGAGCGTCAGAAGACATTCTGTATACTGCAAAGAGGCTACATTGTAGACTAACCTTCTTACCAAACCATTCAGTTTATCACAGTCTGCTAACTAGTGTTTGACACAATTATGTCTTCTTGAAATGCTGTGTAGTCTTTCTTTGAAATTTGTCAAAGAAAATTCATCTCCCTTTGCAGTTGTCAGTGATTTAAACTCAAATTAGCCTTGAGAAAAATGCTATGGTTACACAGTGGCATATGGCAATAGGCTTTCAACTGAGGCAATCTAACTATTACAGGTATAAAATTTAGACCAGAATGATGCATTTAAGTTGCTCTTGCATTTAATTCTAACTCTTTAATGAGGTTGTTTTATATATGCTTCTGGAAGCAAATTTCAGTTGAGTGCTTATGCTCCTTTATTAAAACAAGCAGATAAAATTGCTACTGTTCCTTAGAGACTAATGTATAACCTCAGTTTCATTTCATCTTCTAGTTGGTGTAGCGTAGCAGTCCTAGATCTCATCTTAGGTAGTCATTAAATGAAAATGTTAGTACTGACATCTGAAGACCAATGTGAAGTTAAGCATTTATTGGAACCCCAAGCAAGGAGAAAAGCAGGTAGGGGATCACAATGGAGCAGTCTGAAGCAGAAATGCAGTGGGGGAAAGATTAAAACAACCTTAGCCAGACCTTTATTCTGATCCTTCCCCCTTTAAACAGGAAAGTTTTGAGGGGAGAAGTTAAACAATATGAATTGACAGGGAAAGTGTTAAATCCTTTCCTCATTTGCTAATACTCTGTTTCAAGGTGTA
This sequence comes from Phrynosoma blainvillii, assembly GCA_026167975.1. NCBI lineage: Eukaryota > Metazoa > Chordata > Lepidosauria > Squamata > Phrynosomatidae > Phrynosoma > Phrynosoma blainvillii. The sequence continues at coordinate 268,933,966 of JANUYF010000004.1, forward strand.
TTTCACAAGCAATTTTTCCCCATTACCAGGGTTCCAAATATGTGTTTGCGAGATGTAATTACTAGTAAGTCTTGCTTACTCCGTTATTTGAGTATCCTTTCCATATATTGTAAAATAGATCAGTATTATTCCCATATGTACCTTGGCATATGTGGTTTAAATTAGAGGGGAGGGAGCTCAGTGGCCACTTGGCTACCAAAGAAAAGGAAGTACATTATCAGGATATCAGTGATGTATTCAAGTCTTTTACTCCAAGTCAAGTCTCAAGTCTCTACCTACAAATCTCAAGTTGAATTTCAAGTCCTTGCAAAATACTTTCAAGTTGAGGCTGGGAGCCAAATTTAACAACAACAAAAAAAGGATGGTAGTGGTGTGAGAGAGAATGGTGGCATTTCAGTAACTAGAAAATCAAAATGACACACACAAAGGCAGATTAAAAAATTAAATTATAAGCTATTTATCAAGATTGCATTTTAGGAAAATGAGGTTTACTCAGCAGCTTGTCCTTGCTGCACATCAGAGCTGTCTAAAGCTTTATCCTAGGAGCAGCAGATAAGACTCACCCCCATAGTGGGCCTTCCTGTAGAGAAATTGCAAAGTTCCACTTTTGTCATTAGGCAAAATGCAGTGAGATGGAAGCATTGTTTGAAAAGAAGAAAAATATGTTCTGTTCCATAACATTTCTGGATGGCCAGCAAGTCAGTCGCTAAAAATATACAAGTTGTGAGTGGAGTTGAGTCAGTCAATCATCTATTACCAAATCAAGTACAAGTTGAGTCACTGAAGTGACTTGAGTCCAACTTGAGTCCATGTCAATGCACTCAAGTCTACATCCTATAGAGTACATCATATAGAGTAAGACTTTTCTATCCTGCTTTTTGTTTGTATGTCATATTTAGATAGTGTGGGTATAATTTAAGCAGAAAAGCAAGACATCTCATTCAGCTGGAGCAGGTCTGCACAACATACAGCCTGGGGCCCGCATGCGGCCCGCCAAAGGATTTTGAGCAGACCGTGAGGATGTGGAACAACTTCAAGACTTCTCTGCTGCTCAGCCTCCCTATGAGGAGAGGGCATGTAGAGAGGGAAGAGGAAGGGTGAATGCTTGCCCTGCAAAGTCCCTCCACCACCCTGCCTTGTCCTGAGGAGAAGGCCAGGTGGCACTGGTGGCGGCGGTGGAAGAAGATGGACAAACACCCACCCTGCAGGGCCTCTCTGCTGCTAGGCTTTGTCCTGAGGAGAAGAACTGGTGGAAGAGGAGGATGGGCAAATGCAAGGCTTCTCCTTTGCCTGGCTTTCTTTCTCCAGAGGGGAAGTCCAGGTGGAAGAGGAGAAGGACAGGCAAGGCTGCTATTCTGTTCAGCTTTCTGTTGAGGAGAGAGCTGGGCAGAGGAGATGGAATTAATATTAATTCCGAAGAAGTTTAGCCTATTTTAGTTTTGGCCCCCACCTACTGCCAAGTAGTGCAGGTCTGAACTGTAGAAGCACATATGGATGTTTCAACAGAAAAAATTCAGTAGGCTTTGATAAGGCAGTGGTGTAGGCAAAAACAACATTGATGGAGACAAAACAAAATAAAACAAACAGGCTATTCTTGAGCAAAACCAGACAACTCATTTGGAGAAAGTAATTAGGAAGGAAATGAACATGACTGATAGCAAGAAGTGGTTGCAATCAAACTGATTCTGAACCCTTTGAATGTTTTTATATAGATAGGTCATTTGGTTAGAAACTTTATCCAGTTTTGCTTTAGTTTCAAGAAATCTAAATGGACTTTCAAATATCACTAGATGAGCCTTAGGTTAGTCTAAAATAGAATGGCTGATGGTATAAAACTTAATCCATGGTTTACATCCAGTTGGTGAATTTGTTTTGTTTTATTTTGTTTTGTTAACTGCTTGGTCTCTACCCATGGTGACCCTCTGGATGAGATATCTCCAGGCCCTCCTATCCTCTACTGCTCTGCCCAGCTCCTGCAAACACGTATTCATGGTCTCTTTAATAAAGTCCATCCATCTAGCATGTGGCCTTCCTCTCTTTCTACTTCCCTCCAACTTTCCTAACATTATTGTATTTTCCAATGATTCATGCCTTCTCATGATGCATCCAAAGTACAACAGCCTAATTCTTGTCATCTTGGCTTCTAGACATATCTCTGGCTTGATCTGCTCTAGGATCCATTTGTTTGTCCTTTTGGCTGTCCATACAATCCTGAGCACTCTTCTCCAGGACCACATCTCAAATACGTTGATTTTCCTCCTATCTTCTTTCTTGACTGTCCAGCTCTCATATCCATACATGGTAATAGGGAATACGATGGCTTGTATGAGTCTATCTTTATGCTCAGTTGTATGTCTTCACATTTTAGAATCTTTTCTAGTTCTTTCATGGCTGCCCTCCCCATACTTAATCTTCTTCTGATTTCCTGATTGCAGTCCCCATTTTTATCAATGTTTGATCCCAGGTATGATAAATTTTTTTTTACTATTTCTATTTCTTCATTGTCTAGGTTGAACTTGTGAAGGTCCTTGGTGGTCATTATTTTTGTTGTTTTTATGTTCAACAGTAAGCCTGTCTTTGCACTTTCTTCTTTGATCTTGTTTAGTTGGTGTTCCAGGTCTATGAGGTTCTCTGCTAGTATTATGGTGTCATCAGCATATCTCAGACTGTTGATATTTCTTCCTCTTATTTTCACTCCTCCCTCTTCCATGTCCAAGCCTGCTTTCCTTACAATATGTTCTGCATATAAGTTGAATAGGTAGGGTAGAGCACCATGGGTAGAGACCAAGCACCATGGGTTGAGATCAACGCAAGGGCAATTAACAACAACAACAAAAATGGACTTAGAATTGCATAAAGGAAACCCCAGCTCTGAGTTTTCCTGATCTTGACAGAGCTGTTAATAACAGAGACTCTTGGACATCGTTCATTCCTAGTGTCATCTTAAGTGGAAGCTGATTTGATGGCAATTAGCAACAGTTGGACTTATGCCATCATAACTCAATCATTGCTGCAGGAGTCATCAAATACATACTAACTATGCAACACCCATAAGCCTCACCTTTTCTCACTTGCAGCTCCCCAAACTCAGCTATTTCTTGGTTGGAGGAAAGCAGGTGTAGTAGCGGACAACCATCCAGCTGCTGCTGCTTCTTTTTCATATAGAGATACATTTTTTCTCAGTAGCAGAACTCATTCAGCAAAGCTGAATGGTGGGAGAAGCAAGACTAAAAAAAGTAATTACATTGATTACCACTAGATGTAGCGATGGCCATCAACATGGATGGCTCTACATGGGGACTAGTCAAATTTACAAAGTCTAGTTGTGAAGGCTCTACAGTACCTGTTCTTATCAGAAGTATTATGGTTTAGAATAACAGTTGCTGGATAACAAGAATGGCATTGCATTTTGGCCTGCCTCAGAGCTTTCTGTAGGAAACTGAAGAAAAAGTGTAGGACTAGATTCTTTTGGTCTGCTCTAATAAGAGTTTTCTTATGTTGTTAGTGATTGGCCTCAGGTGAGTTTGCAAATTTAATGTCTGATTTATGACTATACATTGTCTTATATTGATCAGACTTTAAAATGTGCATAGTGTTGCCATTTTTTATTTTGAAAGATGTGCCCAAACAGTAATCCTGCAGATTTTCCATCAAAAATGTAACCCCAGTGCTATTTGTCTCTGAAGATACTGTTTGCTGTAGTAGGGATTGAAATCAACCCTCCCTGTGTTAAATCCAGTATTTTAGCCATTACACCACAATAGGATTAACATAGGATGTATATATTTTGCCCAGAGCCAGTATGGCATAGTGCTTTGAGTGCTGGACTAGGACTCTGAGAAGACATGGTTTGAATCCCACTCAGCCATGGCAACCCACTGAGTGACCTTAAGCAAATCACACTATCTCAGCCTCTGTGGGGCAAAGGCAAACTCCCCCTCTGAACAAACCTTGTCTAAGAAAATCCCTTAGGGTCACCATAAATCAGAAACTACATGAAGATGCAGCAAGTAACTTTAATAAGCATAGTAACTTTAATAAGCAAGCATACCCCTTTGCATATAAGGATATGAACATTTCCATAGAAATTATTTCCTTTCATCAGAGTATTGGGTTTCTTTATACTGATGAGGGTAAGTGCCAAGAAGGGATTCTGGAGTCAGCTGGATGGCTGACTGAAGAGGTTGTTTCATTTGTTGGCAGGGCCATTTGGGTCTATCAGATCCTCAAGTATGTCCTGTACATTGCTGGTCATTTATGTACACAGCTGATAGAGTATCCTCCAACTTTTTTAATGCGGGATCCACCTTTACATGATCATGTCTGGAATGTAAGCTGCTGCACGTTTAAGCCTTAGGGGCACACATGGCTCTTCTATTAAACCTTAACATAATTCCCTTGCCACTAAGGGAACTGCTTACAAATACAGCATGCTAGGGTTACACCATTGCTATTTTGATGCTAGTGAAGGTGATAACAAGTGATTTGCATCTTGCACAATGTTTCCACAGGGAACATATAAAAAGGTGCTTCCAGAAAGAACAGTTGCCTGTTTTGTTGTCTTAGCAGAGGAACTCGGAATAAAACCTTCATATTGAAGAAAGGCAAGGCTGAAAGAAAGACTGTCCTTAATTTATGCAAAACAAATTTTGCATAAATTATAAGTATAATGGAAACACTGTGCTACAGCAAAACATGGTAGTTTAGGATGAGTGCTGACACTGTTTACTGAGTGCTAATTTACTACAGGGAGGGTGAACCTGTATAAGGGCTTGTATTGTCTGTTCATGTTGCCAAGTTAACTGGATAAATAATAATCTGTAATCAATCTATATGTCTTCGAACATGTAGTCTGTATGTCTATGAACATGAACTTGGGGTCTGGGTGAGTCAGGCTAGTGGTAGCCCAAAACAAGTTTGTTTAGTTTATTTGATCATAAGCTTTAGTAGTGAAAATATAACTATATGGAAAGAGTAGTCAGTGCTGTTTCCTGGTTTGAACATCCCACAGCAAAATGCTATCTGAGAAACATCCCAAATTATTGTCGTCTTTTCCCTGCTTCAGGGGTTAGTGCTAGCAGTGAACATAGCAGCAGCACTACAGTTTGAAGTGGGTGCTTAGAACTTTCCTACCACATTAATTAGCTTTAATGACCTAACAGACTGTGATTCTAGTTTACTGTGGGAATTGAAAAATGGTTATACTAGGGACAGAAAAATCTCATGCCCCAATGGATGTCAGAAATAATGAAGCAGTCTTTTGTCCCATAGCTTTGAGACAATCAGGAATCCCCCCGCCCCCCATGATGGGAAAGTGTGCATCTTTCTCACTAATGCAGCTTACCCAGAAAATGGTTCATCCCTGGAAACCTCACAGCTTCCCCTGAGGACTGTGCAGCCTTCCCTGAAAACAATAGGCTTTGGTATTGAATTTTTCCATGCTGCCATGTGTGTGTTTTGTGTGAGATTGCTGCTTTTGATTCTCTCCTTTCCTTCTTTCGTTCTAGCCAGACTGGTGTAGTGGTTTGAGCATTGGACTATGACTCTGGAGACCAGGGTTTGACTGCCGGCTCAGCCATGAAAACCCATTAGGTGACCTTGGGCAAGTCTCACACTCTCAGCCTCAGAGGATGGCAATGGCAAACTCCCTCTAAAGAAAGTTGCCAAAAATAAAACCCTTAGGATTGCCATAAATCAGAAACGACTTGATGGCACACAACCCACACACTGCTTTTTAAGTTAAAAACAGCAAGGTTACACAACAAAAATATTGCACAAAATCCAGGTGCTTATCTTTTGTGCAACATTTTTGTTGCACAACATTGTTGTTTTCCATGTAGCATTCTATGTAAAAAAAAAAAAAAAGCAGCAGTGTTGCTCACTAAAAAAGGTTGAGCAGAAGACAGCAATGTTGCACCACAAAAGCATGTGTCCTATTTTTTTTTTTTTTGCAATGTTGCTGGATTTTATGAAACATTTTTGTTTTGCCACATTGCTGTTTTCTGTGTAAAAAAGATCAATCTCGCATAACAAATATGTGCAACATCCAGCAACATTTCACAACAAAACTATGTGTAGCGACAGCTTCAGTCAGCCCAAGCTTCTTTTTCTTTTTCTGCTGCATAACATTTGGGTTGTGCTACTTCCAGACTAATCAAAGGCTGAAGCCACAGTGTTGAACTGCATTGTTTGTGTAGGGGTATAATATGCAATTTAGTTTTGAATTCTGGGCCCTTTCCCAAGTACATAGTGGAAAAACCATGTAAGGTGTAGAGTGTGTGTGAGATGTAAAGGGGGGGGGGGAGTAGCTTCACAGTTTTGTGTGCACAGTAAGAAGACTTTTGAGTGTTTTCCCTACAAAGCTACACAGTTTCTTGAACTCTTGTGTAGTTCTCAAAGAGTGTGCAGTTGATGTTGTACCAGGAATATTAACAACAACAACAAAAATCCTGCAATTTACGGGAAGTATCAATGTGCCATTTTTCTTCTTGTGTAAGTTTCTTGAGAAATTGGGAAGTCCAAGTTTGACCCACTCAGGATATTGAAAAATTTCCATTTTATCCCTAATGGATAACCATATATAGCGACCATGGCCAGATAAATAGTAAATTTTTATCCCATATAGGTAACAAAGTTATCCAAATAATTGAAAGTTATCACTAATCTTTCCACTGGTGTATATCTTTTTACACCATCCATCTGTTAATAGTTCCTATGGCCAATTCATCACTTAGTGCCCAGCTGTCTGTTGACAAGCCTATCCATATTTATCCAGGCTGGTCTTTGGATGGCAAATGTACAGTCCACAGTAGAGCTGTATTTGAAGCCCTACCACTTGGCAAAAACTGCCAGAGCTTCCCCTCCACAGGCATATCCTTCATGTTTCCAGCCTCAATTCCACACCATGAAAAAAAACTCTGTGGAGTGCTTTTCCTCCAAATAAGTAAAATGGATTACAATCAGCTCTCTGCACCCACAGATTCTGCATCCAGAGATTCAACCACCCACAGCTTGAAAATATATGTATTTTAAATTTCAAAACATAAATCTTGATTTTACTATTTTATATAAGGAATATCATTTTACTACACCATTGTAGATAATGGGACTTGTGATCCATGGATTTTGCTGTCCATAGGGGATTCTGGAACCAAACCCCAGCCGATACCAAGGGCTCACTGTATATGCCTAATTTTCATGGGTGTCTGCCCATCAAGAAGCTGGGATACAAGTCGGAGGAGTCCTGTGGACTGCTCCCAGACAAGAGTTTCTACAGGTGGTGCTCACTCCAAAAACTTCTGTCCTTCTGCTCACTTTTTATATCTAACAATTGTGATCTTCCAAAAGAATAAGAAGTTCACAAATGAAAATGTATTAGACATTGTTTTGTTCTAGTCTAGCCAAATAGAAAACAACTACATGTTGCATCACGTCCCGTGTTTCATTTGCAAAGATAAAATTATTCTGGGTATTCCAGCTGAGCCAATAGTTTTGATCTTACAAGATAGATAGAAGAAATTGTCTTCATCCATTTTCAGAAAAGGGGTATATAAACAATGTGATATATCGTTTGAGATATAGCACTGTTCACAGTTCAACAGCACACAGGGTTCCTTATGACTCTTTCCTACAGATTTATCAAAGTAATGCTTTTTGCTATGAAACGCTAGTCATATCATTAAAGTCTTATAGCCATCTTGATAGATACCAAATACCAATGTACAAAGTCTCTGTTTGAGAAGGGGAAAAGATTCCAGTGAATTCATTCATATTCAATATTGTTTTAAATTTATTGTCAGCAGACATCATACATATTACCTCCTGAAAAATAATTTTCAGAGAAATCAAAAGTTTATTTATTTATTTATTTATTTATTTTGCTGTTCCTGTTTTATTTATTAATATATGTCCAGGAAAGCTGGATTGAATTTGCTTGCAGCTGGGCATTTAAGCAGATCCTCAACATACATTCTTTTAATGAAATTAATGCATTTATCTCAACAGTTTAATATTAATTACATTTTAACCCCTCCTCTTTGCCAATGAGTTCAGTGTGGCATACAAAGGGCTTCCCTTCCTTTTATTCTCATTGCAGTTCATCGAAGGATGCTGGAGGGTAGGATTCTAAAAACTACACCATTTCATGTATGCTAGTGTATATGTTTTTGTGTGACTATTTGGATCCAGAATATCATTTTAAAATTATTCCAATATTACTCACCCCATAGTGCCCCTAGATTATTGCCCCATACAACATGTGTGTACATTCTAATTGGGTGGTAAGGGCTAAGTATTTGATATCCTGGACGTAATGGTCTCATGAGGCTCTTCTTTAGAAGGACGTGTGCATAACTTCAGTTGTGAGTCACAATAACAGTTAACCCTTCCCCAGCAACAGGATAATATAATAGTGAGAAGTATCAGCTGTGGCGGGCCATGTCATATGCTAGCCAACCCAGGTGATAATGCTGGACCTGTTTGCCACTTCTCTTATCACCTGCAACTGTTAGAGGTATTATTTAGGGTGTCCTTGCACTGTTAATCCTCTGAACTCTTAAGATCCATACATAGCTGCATCACTGGTTATATTATTCATCTATCTCATATGTTCTTCAAAATTTCTTCTGTTTTTAAATCAACTTGTCAAAATGGGATTTCTTGCTACCTGAGTAAGAGAAGAAAATACCTTAATAGTCAATTTAACCAGGTAGGATCAACATGTCAATGAAGGTCTCTGCAAATGCTATCTTTGTTTTTTGAAGTTCATTCATATTCAGTGGGTTTTGCAGTAATTTAATATAGTAATTTAATTCCAGAAATGTATAGCGATAGTTTTGCAGTAAATGCTGAGAATCATTAGGAGCCAGCACAAATCTTATTAGTTCATAAAAAGGGCACTATGTGGCTTGCATACATTAGTAGTGCTAATAGTTTCCACCTGGCAGTCATGGGTTGAAGAAAAAATTAAACAAAAAGAAAGTTAAGACACAATGATGTAGGCTGAGCTGCAGTTTGTTATCAGATCCATAAAACTGGTTGTTACTTAAGCCTTTCAAGTCTGATTACATGTTAGTATACAAAGCTTTTGTTACTAAATGATAGTTTTGATTTGCTTTAACAAGTCTCATTTTTCTGACAATCATTTTCTGACCATCATATTCAGTGCAGCTTTTAGTTCAGCAAAGGTGGTAAACAAATGAGCCTTTTGAAATCTCAACTACAGCTTTGAAAGGTTACTTTTTTGCCGTATAGCTCCTACAAACCCCTAGCCCTCATGGCCAGTGGGCATGCTGGCTGAGGGATTCTAAGATTCTAATTCCCCAAAAGTAATTTTTCTAAGCTCAGACAATAAATCATAACTAAATTTGTTAGCCTGATTTACACCTCCTTGGATTCTGGCAGGTTGTTAATGTGTCATTTAATTATGGAAGAGAGGTAGAGAGATGCCCTTGGCAAGCACTCATTCCTGTCTGTTTTTTTCATATTGTAGTGGAAATGCTCATCAGTTTCTGCCCCTTACCTCTGTAGGTTGTAGTCATGGTCCCTTGAACCATGAACCATGCTGCTAGTCCCTTTGATCTTTCTTGAATTGAAACAGACTAAAAAACGAGATATCTGGTAAAATTCAGTTGAGAAATTGCCCTGTAGGTATTTTAGTGGACCACAATACAGTTCTGCAATAGCAATAATTGGTACTGGTTTAATGGTTTTATTTTGCTTTATCCAGAGCATCCAAAGATCCGACTGCCCCGCCACTTGCGAGAATTGTACATGAAGATTGTGGGAGAAGCGGTGAACCTGATGATCCCTTTTCGGGTACGTGGATCATGATTCCTATGTAATGACTGTTGCCTTTTCTGCCTTGTCTGAAGGAAGGCTCTATGGAAGTGAGTCAAGAACCTAACAATAGTTGGGAAGGCAAAGTAGCAGCTACAAAGGATAGTTAGTAAACTCTGAGGTGTGTTTCACTGGGCAGGTTTCAGCAACTAAAACATAGTTGGATTATATTAACTCTAGTCTGTCTTAAGTGTCACATGTATTCAACAGAGCTTTGTTGGGTTAAAATGCTCAGAATTCCTGGGCAAGAATAACTAGTTAGGTAAATTGGGTGTAAAATATTAGGTGAAAATGTATACGAAAATAAATACAAATATTCATGATTGTGGTGTTTTTTTAAAGTGCAGCTTCATGTGAAAATTGGATGGAATAGACTTATGACTCAGTAACAGGGCACACAAACATTAACTTTTGGACTACAGCTACCAGAATCCCCCAGCCAATATGGCCATTTAAAAGGAGTTGTAGTATAAATATCACATTTTGTCAGCAGCTGCAGAACAGAACAAAGTTCACCACTGGTCAAGCTGACTGGAGGATTCTGGAAGTTGTAGTCCAACAAAGTTGTGTTTCCAAGCAGTGGTTATTGTTTCATGTGAATGTTCCATCCAGCTTCTGTACCAGCTTGTTTATTCTCATAAACAATTTCCCCTAATATGTGCATTTTGTACACAATTTTACTAAATATATAGATTTTGAACCCAGTTAATCCCCAATATTTAATCCTATTAAGTTTCAGGCTATAATGTTTAAACAAGCCCAAATTATTTGCACACAATTTTTGAACCATGAAGCACCCCCTATGTTTCAGTAAATGTCCAGTCCAAATGGTAACTTTTCCAATTTCCTATTAGTCCAGTGATGTTCTGTTTGCTTTAAAATATGTATGCAGTTCTTCCCATCTAAAGGAGCAGTCTGAATTGACTTTAAATGAGAACTTACTAAAGTTCTAGGTGAACAACTGTGCTTTAATGTGATCTTATTACTTAGGGAATAATGAAACAAAAAGAAATGTTGGAGCTTGAGAAGATATTCATATTAGGACATGTTAGGGTTACAAGCAGGGTTCTGCACAAACTATTGAATCCTAGCCAAGCTGTGCTTGGCTGACAAATTGGTTTTACAGAGACATTCTGTTTGTATATTGCAAGCTAGGCAAAACCTGTCTCTCCTTGGCAACCTCCTAATCCCTGAACACTAGTGAAAAAGGATCTTGTATCTATTTCATTTGGCTCTTCACACCATTAAATTCTGATATTAAATCCTCTTTGAACTTCCTCTGATTTCCCTACCTAGCACTTATCTTACCTACTTAAGAAAACATCTCTACATAAAACTCAAATCTGGTATCAAGGTTGCTATCTGTGTTCAGAAGGCAGAAATAAAGTATGTAATCCAGTGCAACAGTAGCACTGCAGGGTTGTAGCCCAGAGCCTAAAATAGCTCTTTACCAAAAATAGCATGCACTAACAATATGGAGCGTCATAAAGGGATTTATAATAGAGTATAACATGTTATGCATTTCCTTGGGGCTTAGGTATTTCTGGACAGACTTTACTGTGGATCTAGGCCTCTCCTTTAAAGGGACAACTGTCAGAAGCAAATGCTTGTGACCACAGTCATACTTGCTTCAGCTGTTCCTAAATATTTCATAAGGGGGGGTTTATAGCCATGGCTTTTAGGGAAATCCTCAGGATGAAAATTTATTCATGACTTCCCCTCTTTGGTGCACTTACTGATACAACTGCACAGATGTAATCCAGTAATAAAACAGTGTCAGTATTACTGGATTTGCTACAGAGACAGGCCTACAGAAATGATAAGTATGTATCTGTGCTCTTCTAAACTACTTTAAATGCAGAAACTAAGCAAATGGCTAAACTTTGCCACAAATACCTTGCTTCATAGTGCTTTATTAAACCCTAGCCTACTCCAAATCATCATGAAAGATTAGCTGCCCATTGCTGTAGATTTCACTGTATGTTTATATACATTTGACAGAATAAAATTAAGCTGTTACCAATTTTCTCCCATATACTTTTCTTAGGGAAAGCCAAAGCCACAGGTGACCTGGACCAAAGATGGACAACCTTTGGATCCCAAGCGAGTGTCTGTGCGCAACAGTGAAAGAGACTCTATTTTCTTCATCCGTGGAGCACAGCGCACAGATTCTGGAAAATATGAGATGACTGTTAAGATTTTGGATGAATTAGAAGACAAGGCCATCATTAATCTCCAGGTGATTGGTAAGGGCAATGGAACCATGTGGTTTGATTTATCCTCTAAAGCTTGATTTATTATCTAAAATACCCCAGAATACCCCTAAAGCCCCATATTCCCCCTCATTTGTATATGTATGATTTTATTTTGGGGGAAAAAAATGCCAAAATATTTCCAAACCACCCCATCCAATTCCCTACCCCACTCCTCCCAATTGGCCTAAAATCAGTCCATGGATATTTCTATGAATGTGGGATTGTGGGCTACTCCAGTGGTGCATTTGCCAGGTTCAATCTAAATGGGTTAGGAACCCTCCTGGCCCACCCCAAGACCTTTTTTTTTAAAAAAAAAAACATTTTAATCAATATCAAGGATTTTGCTTCTAGCTTGTCTCCTGGTTTAAAAAGGATCTCTCCTTGGCCAAAACAGTTTCACTTCCCAAATAACATTGTGAATTGCCCTTCCATACCACCTAAGAGTATGGAAAGTCATTTTTAATTTTAAAAGGATCCATTTAGAGGCCCTAAAAATGGCCTTAGTGTTCACATGTGACCTACACTTTGCATTTCAACCCAACCTTGATTTAAGGATTATCATGTACATCTGTCTTTGAGGCAAAATTTTCTAAAGGCTAGGATAGGCAAATTGTATCTCTCCAGGTATTCTGGATTGTAACTCTTGGCAGTTTGAACCAGGATAGCCAGTGATGATTGCCTCCCTTCCCTCCACAATTGTAAAAGAAATATTTATATCTAAAAGAGACTGAAGAATTTGGACTCATTGTTTCAGGGATTAAGGCTACATTCACATTCAAGTCAAGTAAAATGTCCTTTGAGCCACTCATGATCATGATGAATGAGGATCCTTTTTCAGCAGGATGGCGGAATGGCTGCTGCTCTTGTTATCTGGGCTTTCTGGTGTATTGCTTTGTACTGTGCATTTACAGGTAGCACCTCATTGATAAATTGTAATTTGTCTACATTTTGTGACACGTTTCAGAGAAACCAGGCCCTCCTGAGAACCTGAAGCTCTTAGACGTCTGGGGTTTTAATGTGGCACTAGAATGGAGCCCACCCAAAGATAATGGCAATGCTGAGCTCAAAGGTTACACAGTCCAGAAAGCAGACATGAAAACTAAGGTAAAAACTGGGGACTGAGGGATATATAGTCTACAATAAAAGCTGGATGTTGAAAATCTTATGGGAAATAGTAATGGTTCCTAAAACCATTATAATCGCAACCCACATTCTAGAAGGGATTTATTTAAACTGCTGCTGCAGGATTTTGTGACAATATTTGCCTTTCATTTTGCTGCAATCCTATACAGAGTTTTCCTGGAAGTGAATCCCATTAAATGCAATAGGATTTTAATAGACACATACATAATTGCAGTGTTCATCTTGAATTAAAGCTTCCACTTTAATCAAACACTTGACATTAAAAGGAACACTGTACACAGTTTTATGCAGGGAAACAAAGAAGTTCTCAAATACATCCTGGTTTGTTGTACTGAAAAAACAAAACAAAATATTTGCAAACGAATTGGAGCTGCAAATTCCCTCCCAGCTTCCTGTTTAGTAAGGTCTGTTTAAGATTTCATTTATTTTATATTTAGAATTGTTTAGCATTTGCCATGCTAGAAACTGCTGTATAATTTCCCTTTCTTTGATTAACACAACAACCTCTCAGGTGGGTTTAGGCTGGGGGGAAAATCCTTTAGGTCACCCACAGAGAGTCATAGCTGATCAGAGATTTGAATTTGGGTTCTCCAAAACTATCCATATTGACATCTGAACAGCGTGGCCTTTCATCCTTAGATCATATAGGAGAGGAATTGGAAAAGCTGAAGTGAAAGTATACAGGCAAGGCAGCAGAGTCAGAGCCCAGGCTTTAATACAGGTTGGTCAGATATGTCAGTTCTTCTTTCTCTGACATTCAGGTTTAAAAAACAAAATGAAAAACTCAAAAGTACTTTCCATCTGAATATGAGGAAGTGTATGAATTTTAGTAAAGCATTGCCAAAATTAACTGAAATAAAATTTGGAGACATCCCTATTGCAACCATTTGATATATATTACAACAGCAGGGCAGTCCTGTATCGTGTTCCTACTAAAGGCTGCCACGTAGAATCATTTTTTATCTTCCTTTGCTGTGTGTGTTTGAACAAAGAAATTTGAGAATTTTAGAAATGTTTATATCAAAATTCAAATCAAAAGAAATTCTCTGCCATCTTAAATATGATTTCTCTAATATGTTTTTGAGATCCCAAAGCACAGTTATGCATATGCCCAGAGTTAACGCCATGTGTCAGATCCTAAGTGTCTGTTGTGTAGCGATAGGAAGCAAGTGTACATCCTGTGGGCAAATACATGCTCATACATGTGTGGTCAAACACCTGGAGGATACAATGACTCCCTGTGTCTACCTATAGTTTAGAATGCTGATTTTCTTCCTCTTTGGACTCCATAGCTACATGACACAATTACTGATTGCTTCTGGTATTTCTATCACCTCTTTCATCAAAGAAGCTCAAGCAAACATACAAGAGTTCCCTACCTGGTTATTGTCTCAACAGCTCTGTGACACAGTTCAGATTGAGAAAAAATTATAAACCAAGACCACCTGGTCTTGGTGTGAAAAAATTGATATATGAACTCAGGTGTTCCTGTTCCAACCACTACACTGCACTGGCTTTCACGCTGTTTATAGATGCAATGCACCTTTGGCAACATAACCATCATTATTCACCAACAGGCCAGACAATGGAATGACCCCAGAAATATAGAATTTAGCCATAGTTGGTTTAAGCTGTTGAATTAAGGATAGAGTTTTTTTAAAAATCAACACAGATTAAAATGCTTTAAATATTTATTTTATGCTTTTTAAAAACTAAAATTATAACAGTATGTAAAGAGATCTTGTAACACCTTTGAGACTAACTGAAAGAAAGAGGTTGGCAGCATGAGCTTTTGTAGACTTAATTATAACAGTACCAATATTTTGAATTAGGAGGTAAATCAGAATTCAAAATGTATGAGCTGATTTTCAACCTAAAGCCAACAAATCAGTCTGTCTAAATATATCCATTTTTAGTCCAACAAATCTTTCCCTTGAGAACTTTTTCCTCTCTGATCCTCCATCAGCTACTTCTGTTTCAGAAATGGCAGAAGGTCAGCCTAGTTTCCCTTTGTAGAAGAGCTTTGTTTGTGGGATCCAATCACAATCCCTCTGGATGATTTGATACCCGCAGCTATTTCTGGAAATCTGGAACATGTGCCTCCCTTGTCAGTGTCACCCATCATCCACACACTGACATCCCTCACCTTCTTTGCAGAAATATTCTTAATATTTCTGAGTGTGTCCTTTCAGATTCTTAGGGATATTTCATGTGTAATTTGGGGTACACATTAAAGATCTAGTGCATACATAGACGCTTGAGATATTTTCCAACCATTTTGCCTCAAGTACACATATCAGGAGCCAGATACTAACCATGGTTCTGGTGGTTCTCTATGCTGTGAGAAAAATGTGTCACTATCTCATGTTGACATGTACTTGCTTCTACTGCATCTTAATCACACAGCCCACAGTTATGCTTTTCCAGCTTTTTCTCCTTAGCATATGCAATGAGTTTAAATTATCTTCTTCACCATATATGTGTTAAAATAAAACATCTCATTTCCACTTCATGGAAACATTTCACATTGAGAGTCCACTCAAATGTTCAAAATTAAATACACACTCATTATGGGAATTATCTATTTTAGACCATAGGGGTATACATGAATGTTGCTATATGTGCAAGAATTCTCCATATCTGAGCACTGAAGGTCTTGTTACAAGATACAAGACCTTTGCAGTGGTATATGCAGATATACAAGAAACTAGAGCTGTGAATTTCAGTATATTAGCAGTTCTTCATGTAGCCCTTAAGTTTCAGATAAGAGCAGGAGACTGTGGTAGATGACTAGAAAGAGGGCAAGATTTTCTCTGTTTGCTGGTGTCATTGGAGCCCTGGTGGTGCAGTGGTTAAATGCCTGTACTGCAACCATTCACTCACAAGTGACAAGGTTGTGAGTTCAATCCCAGCCAGGGGCTTCAGCGTTGACTCAGCCTGGCGTAACCTAATTATTTTTGGAATAATAGTCAATATTATTTCTAAAACACTATTGCAGTCACTTTTAATTATTTTACTATTTTTAAAGTATATTTTTTCTAAAAAAAAAAAAAAAAAGAGGCAAAGATAACACAGGTGTTACTTAAAAGTAATAGCTAACATTTCTAAAGGAAATAGCTCAGACTAATGTGCTGCTTTTTCTCTCTCAACAATGATTCTGGAAACATCCTGGACTGAAAAAAACAAGTTAGGCCACATGCTTTGTTGAATGTACTGATGTGGAAAGGTAGAAGCTGTAGCATATGGGAAATGGTGCAAATCATTTCATTACTCCTGGACTTTAGTCCCAACAAAAATCACACACAGGGGAAATGTTCCCATCGGTGCCAAAACCTCCTTGCATTCTCATGTGACCTCATGTAGACCATCTAATCAAACAGATCACCATTCCAGGGCTGATCTGTTAACTGAAATGTCAATCAGTATATGATAATTCTTGATTGGGGAAAGGGATTGTCTCTATCACAGGTAAGTGTCTGAGAAAGCCTACAGGACAGTTTTCTGCTCTGAACTTGGATATTTTCATGTTTAAAGGTTGGTATTCCTTGCTTTCCAGCAATGGTTCACTGTTTTGGAACATTACAATCGCACTAACTGCACAGTGTCTGATCTCATCATTGGCAACACCTACTCCTTCCGAGTCTTTTCAGAGAACCCGTGTGGCCTCAGTGAGAAACCTGCTGTTACCAAGGATGTGGCACACATAAAAAAATCAGGTAGGGGTCAAAGAAACATGACAAGAAAGAAACAGGAAAGAACCCCATCTCTTTGTTTGGCTAAGCTAATGGTCTTCCATAAAAGGGCGTCACACAGTTTGAGTATTCCAGATGGACCATCTAAAGCAGGAGTAGGCAACCTTTCCCCTTTAAGGGCCAAGGGACTTCAGCTCCCAGAATCCCAGGAGCTATTGGCCAACATGGGACTATTGGCCAACATGGCTGAGGCTTCTGGGAGCTGAAGTCCCTCGGCCCTTAAAGGGGAAAGGTTGCCTACCTCTGATCTAAAGTCTGGGCAGCATCTATGAGTGGCTTTATAAAATCATAGAGTTTGAAGAGACCACAAGAGAGCCATCCAGTCCAACCCCCTGCCATGCAGGAATTCAAAATCAAAGCACCCCCAACAGATGGCCATCCAGTCTCTGTTTAAAGATCTCCAAAGAAGGAGACTCCACCACTTTCCAAAGGAGTGTGTTCCACTGTCAGGCAGCTCTCACTGTCAGGAAGTTCCTCCTAATGTTGAGCTGGAATCTCTTTTCCTGTAGCTTGCATCCATTGTTCCAGGTCCTATTCTCTAAAGCAGCAGAAAACAAGCTTACTCCATCCTCAATATGACACCCCTTCAAATATTTAAACAGGGCTATCATATCACTTCTCAGCCGTCTCTTCTCTAGGCTAAACATACCCAGCTCCCTAAGTCTCCCCTTGTAGGGCATGGTTTCCAGACCCTTCACCATTTTTGTTGGCCACCTTTGGATGCTCTCTAGCTTCTCAACACCCTTTTTGAAATGTGGTGCCCAGAACTGGACACAGTATTCCAGGTGAGGCCTGACCAAAGCAGAATAGAATGGCACTATTACTTTCCTTGATCTAGACACTATACTTCTGTTGATGCAGCCTAGAATCACATTGGCCTTTTTAGCTGCTGCATCTCACTGTTGACTCATGTTTAACCTGTGGTCTGTTAGAATTCCTAGATCTCTTTCACATGTAGTCTCATTAAACCAGGTGTCCCCATCCTATATCTATGCATTTCATTTTCACCCCTCAGTGCAGTAGCTTACATTTCTCCATGTTGAAATTCATTTTGTTAGCTTTGGCCCAGCTTTCTAATCTATTAAGGCCATTTTGAATTTTCATCCTGTTCTCTGGGGTATTAACTATTCCTCCTAATTTGGTGTCATCTGCAAATTTGGTAAGCATGCCACCTATTCTTTCATCCAAATCAATGATAAAGATGTTGAATAGCACTGGGGCCAGGACAGAACCCTGTGGCACCCCACTGGTCACTTCTCTCCAGGATGAAGAGGAGCCATTGCTGAGGACCCTTTGGGTTCGACCAGTCAACCAATTACAAATTCATGTAACAGTTACTTTGTCTAGCCCGCATTTTACTAGCTTGTTTGCAAGAATATCATGGGGGACCTTGTCAAAAGCCTTACTGAAATCAAGATATGCTATGTCTACTGCATTCCCTTCATCTACCAAGCTGGTAATTTTATCAAAAAAAGAGATCAGATTAGTCTGGCATGACTTGTTTTTGAGAAATCCATGTTGACTTTTGATGATTATGGCATTCCCTTCTAGATGTTCACAGACTCTGTTTAATGATCTGTTCTAGAATCTTTCCTGGTATTGATGTCAGACTAACTGGATGATAGTTGTTGGGATCCTTTTCCCCCCTTTTTGAAGATGGGAACAATGTTTGCCCTCCTCCAGTCTTCTGGGACTTCTCCTGTTCTCCAGGAGATCTCAAAGATTATTGCCAGTGGCTCTGAGATTACATTTGCCAGTTCTTTTAATATCCTTGGATGTAGTTCATCTGGTCTGGAGACTCAAATTCATTTAGATTAACCAGGTATTCCTGTACTGCCTTTTTAGTTAACCTGTGCTGTATTTCACCTGTTGTGTCCTTTGCTCCATTTTCCTCAGGTTGAGCACACTTTTCCTTTTGTGAGAAGACTGAGGCAAAGAAGGTGTTGAGTAGTTCTGCCTTTTCTCTGTCCCCTGTTAGAATTTCTCCATCTTCTCTGTGCAGTGGCCCTACCATTTCCTCCTTCTTTCTTCTGCTACAGACATACCCAGAAAAGCCCTTTTTATTGTTCTTAATCTTTCTAGCAATCCTGGGCTCATTCTGCACTTTTAAGTTTCCTAATTTTACCCCTACATGTGCTAGCTGTTTGTTTGAATTCCTCTGTAGTGATTTCGCCCCTTTTCCATTTCTTCTACATCTCCTGTTTAAAGCTTAGTTCAGTTGAAAGTTGTTTAATTATCCAACCCAGTTTCTTGAGACACTTCCCATTTTTCCTCCTCATTGGAACAGTTTGAGATTGTTCCTTCTGTATCTCCCTTTTGAGAAACTCCCATTCATCCTGAACTCCTCCTTTAGTATTCTGACCATGGGACCAGTGTTTCCCTAAGTTTATTGAAATCAGGGTATATACGTTTGCGCAGGGGTAGGCAACCTTTTCCCTTTAAGGGCCGAGGGACTTCAGCTCCCAGAAGCCTCAGCCATGTTGGCCAATAGCTCCTAGGATTCTGGGAGCTGAAGTCCCTCGGCTGTTAAAGGGGAAAGGTTGCCTACCCCTGCATTTGGGTATAACATAGTAGAGATATAGTGGAAGGATTATGGTAGAAGAATGAGAAATTCTCCTTATATGGAACTTGCATGAAACTAAAACAGTACATATGTGGCTGGAGACAGGTGGGGTTTTATGTTTTTTTGTTTTGTTTTGTTTTGTTTTTTAAAGTTGAATGTAGGGAAGGACTGAAAATTTAGAAATATTTGGAAAATGATCAAAAACCCTGTTTCTCAAGCATCAAGAAACCATGGTAAGAAGAATTCTGGGCTGATGAGAACCTTTGCAGTTCAGGAGTTATTCTGTACAAAATTTGTAGATAGTTGTTTTGTACTGAAAACAGCATTTCCTGTACAGAAAATAACATTTATCCACAGAAATATTTCTGCATAGAAAAAGCTGTTCCTTGCTTAAGAAATGTGTGTGTGTGTGTGTGTGTGTGTGTGAAAAACAACCATGTGCAAATTTTGTACACAATATATTCTGAACTCCAAAATGGGAAAAGGAAACTAGTTGAGACTACTCATAACTTCCTTCAAGAAGAAATTGGCAAATAATTACATCCCTAGTTGAATGTACAGTGAAATAGGGATTTCTGCTCATGGTATGTGCATTTGTTCTGGTAAACTGATTTTTCAGGTTTTGTATTGTCTCAAAATCTATTCTTACCCTTATTTATAGTTATGTATCTGTTTCCCCCTGATTTAGTAAATGTATGCAAATCACATAAGTTCAATTGCCGAGATTTCTCTGAACCTCCAAAATTCACCCAGCCTCTGACTGACAGAACCACCACTCGAGGTTACAGTACTCAGCTTGTCTGTTCTGTCCGGGGTTTCCCAATGGTGAGTACTGCTCTGGGTTGAATAATGAACAGTGACCTTCTTCTGTAAGAAAGGATTCTATAGCAATACAGGAAGAATAATCTGAGGAATTTTCTTAAGTACATTCAACCTCATTCATCACAATGGTGGGATAAGTTAATGACAGGTGAATGGATCATCCTGTGTAGTCTGTGTCACATTGTATGTGTTTGCTCCATTCTGTCCTCACTCACACTTTAATCCAAAATACTTTCTTTTATAATTCTGCATGAAAATTCCCATTTAAATGTATTTAAATATGTGATTTTCCCTAAGCAAACATTTTCAAAACATACATATTAAAATACGTTTTAATACATACATTTTCTTTTGCACTAAGAAGTGCACTACAGTATTTAGAGGAGTGCAAATTCGAACAGATTAGAGCACTGTTGATTTTCAGGCATCCTTGTAGTCAGGTGAGGAATGTGTGGCTCTCTGGATGTTGTTCAGTTCCAGTTTTCATGAGTCCCAGCCAGAATAGGCAGTGGTGAGGACTTGTACTCCAAATGCAGGGCTACACATTCTCCGCCCAGGCTCTATAGTCAGTTTTGCTCTCTCCAATCCCCCCATGAACTCACCTTTGCTTGTGCTGAAAGAAATGTGCCCCAAACATAGATGCTTCCTTCTCTGCATTCTTGTATACTAGAGTGATGAAAAAATATATATCCATATATCTGTGGCATTCCTGGTTCTGTCATGGTCAGTCTATGTAACTTCAGGTACCAGGAATGCCACAGATATATGGATATATATTTTTTCATCACTCTAGTATACAAGAATGCAGAGAAGGAAGCATTTTAAATAGATAGATAGATAGATAGATCTGTTAATTTCTGCTGTTTCATTCCCTTTATCCTGTTTCAGCCCAAAGTCATTTGGATGAAAAACCAAATGGAGATTCGAGAAGACCCCAGATATCTCGCCATCACAAACCAAGGTGTTTGCTCTCTAGAAATTCGCAAGCCCAGTCCCTTTGATGGTGGGGTCTACACTTGCAAAGCTGTGAACCCATTTGGAGAAGCCTCTGTAGACTGCAAGCTCAATGTAACAGGTATGTGATGTGTGGTCTGATTGCTCAGGCTTGCCTGTTCTGATACCATGGCCAAACTTTTCAAAGGGAGCTAGTTGACAGTTGTGGAGGAATTCCAGAGAAATGTTTGTAACTTGCACTTCTGTGGGATTTCTGTGTTCTGAACCAGAACTGGTTACAGTTCCATTTCTCCCAGAAATTTGCTTTATACTAAAAACAGATGATATCAGTACTATAAGAGAAGCTTTATGACTGCTAAATTAGTGTAGCAGCTTATGGCAGAGGAAGCATCATGCCCCTTTAATGGATGGATTCTAACATCTTTTCAGAGTAGATAATAGGACTGGGTCTCTAAACAATTATTTCTTCCCAGACCACCCCAGGGCCAATGCTGTAAATCATCATAGCTGGAAAATGGGTTCCTTGTGCAGGGGTGCACACCCCAATCAGGCAATTAGAAGACAGATTTCCAGGGTTATATAGGACAGAATCAAATAACAAAAACTAAACTTTACAAGCATGACCCGTTTCCTATCCTAATAGATATGAGAGCATTACAAACCAGTTATTAAAAGGAAGTTTCTTCCCCATCTGTTCCCAGCCATCTCTCTGTCCTTGAACTGCCATTTTAAAGCATAAACTTACCGTGTGGAGTCTTCTGAATACAAAATAACCCTTCTTTTGGTCTTGCACAGCTGTTACTATTTGACAGTGATACATATAAGAACCTATCTGCTTGGGTGGCAGGGGAACCACATCCGCTACGGTGTTATCAATCTTTTATCTTGAGCAGAATAATGATAATACATGTTAGCTTAATAATCATAATGTGTAGCATTTATATAGCTTTTAAAGGTGTTTTTTCAAAACAATTTGAATTCAGTTTTGCTGCAGTCCTAGAAGACAGATCAGTACAGGGTCATTTTAAAAGAATGTTGCAAAACTGAATAAAAACAGCTTTATTTTTGCACCATTCTTTTTTAAATCGCCCAGTATAATTTCCCCCATATTGTGGATTAACTGGCAGAAGCAAAATTAAGCCAGGAACATCATCAGTCTCTTGTGCAGTATGCCACACATAGCCATCAGAAGATGTCATGACTTCTGAGACAGAATGGCCCATTACCACTGCCTTCTGCCCCAGCTTTTTCTTTTTTTTTTACCATCACATTAGTAATGATAGCACAGACCACCATCCTTACCCTATGTCTCACTATGAAGTTTCAATGTTTAAATTTGCTTTAAACAGTATTTGTCAAGATAGCTGATAAAATGATGGTGGTACAGGCATTCTTAGGGCCACCTTGTCCACAGTGTATCACTTTGAGTAAGGCACCTCAAAGTAAGGCAGGAGGCAGACAGTGTCCCTGCTGCAGCTTTGTATTGGCATTAGAGCGCTGCATTGAGCAGGCAGTGATGGCAGTAGCCGTGTTCGCTTCTGACTAGGGAAACTCAGTTGAAATGAATTGTCTTCTGCAGCACCAGAATGAGCTAGCTTTGGAAAAATCTGGAATCAGTTCCTTGGAGGTATTCAAGAGGGTGGAAATGCATCTCTTGACAATGATTTAGACTTTTTATTGCATTGGTGCCAGGCTTCCTCATAGCTACAAGTCTCAAATCAACAATTCAGCCAACACAAAAAAGGAAGCATAATAAAAACTATTTCTTTAGAGATAGTTTGTGCGCATGTCTTCCTGTTCGAAAATGTGGCAATCAAAAAGATGAAATACACTATGTTGCACCTCATTATGTTCCCAGGCTCTGGTATCCCGTGTTTCCCTAATAGAAACAATGTATGCCTAACTATGCAGTATCAATTTCTCCACCATTGTATTAATAGCAAAGAACCTGATCTAAGTGGATTGACTGGTCTTCTCCATCTGCAGCACTTGCAGCCCAGCTGGGAAGCCATAATTTATTTCCCACACAAGGCATCTTGCTCACATTTCTGTGCTTCACCAAAGAGGTCCCCAGCTCCCCATCCCTCCAGTTAGAGAAGACATGACTCCCAAGCAAACAAATGGAACACCTGAATACCCTGAAAGATTTACTTTTCTCATTCACAAGGTCCAGCTCAAGCATTGGAGGCACCCGGGAAAAA
Source organism: Phrynosoma blainvillii (assembly GCA_026167975.1). Taxonomy (NCBI): domain Eukaryota; kingdom Metazoa; phylum Chordata; class Lepidosauria; order Squamata; family Phrynosomatidae; genus Phrynosoma; species Phrynosoma blainvillii. The sequence goes on from JANUYF010000004.1 coordinate 268,957,493, forward strand.
CCTGAGAGTCAGGCAGGTGTAAAGGGAGTAAAGTTTAATTCTAGGTGGACAATCGTTGTTGGAAATCAATTGCAAATGGCAGTGTCAGGTTTTTTTGTTTTTGTTTTTGTTTTTGGTTTTTGTTTTGGTTTTTTAAGTAAATGGCTGGTGGAGAAGGCTGCAAAATGAGGCTTGGGAGAATGCATACAGCCCAGAGGCTGCATTTTGTATGTCCCTGACTAACCCAAATGTTAACATATGAATGTATTTGTATATACAAAAACTGCCTGTCCCCCAAATAATGAGAGGAGTACAGAAATATGAGGGCAGTAGATGGGGCAAGATTCTATTCTTCCTTGAGCATAAACAATGAATTCAGCACAAGTCCAAAACTGCCAAGATATCTGGCATATATCTTGCTGGAAAAGGTACAGAAGGTTGGAGGAATCTCACACTCAGCTGACATTGAGGGTTCCTGCTTCCAGTCCAGCAGCTGTACGCTGTCTGTTCCAACCTACTCTATGGCAAAAAAAGTTCAGATCTGGCTCGGGGTATGAACCATAATATCTAAAATGATTGGTATTCATCCAGTAGTTGCCAGCAGTAAAACAGTACTGCATACATGAAACTTAAGAGCTCTGTTTGTTGACTGGATTGCACATTTATATATATTATATAGAGACAGTCCATATATATAAATGTGCAATCCAGTCAACAAGCAGAACTCTTAGTTTCATGTATGCATTACTGTCTTACTGCTGGCAACTACTGGACGAATACCAATCATTTTAGATATTATACTTCAGACAGCATCTTGAACTGTGGGAGGAGGGCAGCAAAATGAGAGCATTGCCCCCCCCCATAAGAATTCTATCCCTCTGAATGAAATTTTATTTCAGTCTTCACATTTTTCACATTGCTGAAATTTAAAGCTTCACTTGAGTGTTAAGAAATAAAGTTACACCATCTAAGGAAAAGGGATTTCTTTGGTAACTTTGTCTGCCTCTTTTCTTTGGAAGCCTAAAGGACAGCAAAATTCAAATATGTAACTGTGGTTCTTTGTCATTTGCGAACGCACACAATCTGCCCAGATCCCCTCTGTGTAATCTTGCCAAGAGATGACCACTTAAAGAATACAGTTACAAATAAGCATCTTGATCTTTAGGTATCCAAATAAAAAGGGCAGGAACTAAGCGAGAGAATGTGAACATAGCAAATATTAGAGTTTGAGGTATGATGTATTTGGGGCTGAGGGAAATTTTTGTGGGATGGGGATGGACAAATTCTTATTTGATGGTGCAATACTTATCTCTCCTCCATCTACACCACTGGGGTAGGTTTAGCCTGTTGCCCCAGCTTCAGCCTATAAAATAGCTCCCCCTCACTTCACCAAGATCACTTACTTCCATATGTACCTACTTATGGTAAGTCTTAAGATCTTCAGAGTCCTGCTCCAAGTGCCTCTGCCACAAAAAATCTGCCAGATAACCACCAGGGTGATGGTCTTTTCTATAGCAGCCCCCTGCTTGTGGAACAACCTATTCAAATGTATAACTTTTGTGATATTTTTGATCTCAGCAGAATGCTCACTCTCTGTTCACCTAGATTTTTTTAAAATAATTTGTTATTAGTCTGGTCCTTTCATTCTAAATCTGTATTTTAACTGTGTTCCTTGTTTTTCATCACTTTTCATCATTTTAAATTGAATTTTACCTTGTATTTGAGCTGCCTAAAGAATCTACATTAGGCTGTAGCCATACAGATTTAATCAGTAAATGCATTTAGGCTTACACTAGAGATCCCATTTGGAGAAATGGGAATGTTTTTTGGTAAACTAGATGAAGAGTCCATGAGGCTATAGACTGGATCCAGAGATGCCAAAGGCCAGAGGTTCCAAACTCATTCCCTTCCTCAAATTAAAGGTTGCATTTGAATCAGTATCTTTTTATGTATACTTGGATTCCAATGAACCTATGGAAGTTTTGGGATTTGTAGTGACTGTTGTATATGTCAAGAGTAGAGAAACAAAACTCATATTCCTGAAACAGCCATGCTGCATTTCTTTCATGATTGAACATTAGAAACAGAGCCAGAATGGGATTCCAGAACCAGTAAAAGGGTGTCAGTATGTACACACACAAAAAAAACACAAATAGGAGGGGAAATCTACAATTCAACAAGCAATTGACTGCAAAAGAATATAGTCATGTGAGGATACAGAAGTGAAGAAACAAGGGTCGTTACATTTATTGTGTATCAAATGTAGTGCACTGTCTTCTAAGTACCCTTCTGAAAGTTTGAGTTAGCTAACTATCTGTATGTGTTTTACATTTTGTTCTGGTGGAACCTATAAAGAAGTATTTTTGTACAAATGAAGTTCTCTGCTAAGGAGTAAATTTTGTCTGCTGCTTTGGAACTGATCACAGTTGCCTCCCAAGGGTCTCCAGTCCCAATATGCAAGAAATGCAGTTCTCACTGGCATTTTTTGGATTTGAACTGAACTGCTTGCCACTTTAATTCTGAATGTCAGAATTCAGGTTTTCACCACAGAAATGCCGAAGAATTATGGCATCTTTTTTAGTACTAGGTTACCAGACTGATAGATGTTAGTCAGTGTGCTGCTTCAGTCTTTTCCTCTTCCTCTTTTACATGGCAGATGCTTGTGCTCCCACTGATAGTGCTAGCAAGACAAAAAAGACACATATTTCATGAAAAAGGGAGCTATGAGAGCTAACATTGGTTGTAACAGTTCTTGTTTTTTCTGTAGTTCCAGAATGAAGATGGCACAATGAATTGGATGAAGATCAAGGTGTGTTTAACTGCACTTTAGAAATCATTCCAACTTAAATGCCAGCCCAAATATGTTATATTAAAGAGTCCATGTTTGGAATTGGAGACAACATTGGTACAAGACTGGTAACATTTGACATTGCTCAGTTGCATTTAGCGGATGGTGCACGAACAGAGATGTAAAGAAATGAAGTGAACAGACCTCATATAAAATTGTTATAGGGATCTTCTCCTGCCTCTGCTTTTTATGCTCAATCCATTCACATTCTATATCATAACTGAAGATCATATTAGTTATTATACTCTAAAAGCCTTCATAATGTAACCTAGAACATACACATTCAATAAAGACAGATCAATATGAAGAGCAAAAAGGGAGGGGAGAAAAAGCAGAAGGGTGGGGTTGGGGATAAAAGGAAAGGAAAGACACTGGCTTGTAGATTCTGATTTCCTACATTCTCCTGCATTTCTGTCCATAAAATCAGGTCAAGCTGTAATACTAAAAGAGTAGATAGGGTACCTTTTAAAGTATGCTAAGTACCACTGGCCAAACTAGTGTAGAACCACTGAAGCAATTAGATTTACTCATATATTGTTCGACCATTGTCTGAATACTTTAAGTGGGATTAACCAACAGGATTCCAGTCATTGTGTTTCAAAAGCAACCAAATAGTTCCTCTCTAAGATCAAAGCAGTACATAACAACAGAGTCTCTTAGAAGTGTTGAACCACATGGGTAAAATCTTGCTCTTTAAGGTGAATTGCAATATCACTTTAATGTAATTGAGAATTCCATGATATGCAGCCAAGAAAAATAAAGTTCTTTTAAAAGAGTCTTAAGATCTAATAAGCAACCAGCTCCTTTGGCAAATGTTTAAACATATAGCACATCCTGGAGAGTATATGAATCAGGATTGAAAGAGTTCCTTGAACCTATTTATAAGAGAGAGAGAGAGAAAATGGGAGGGAGTGGCAAGGAAGCAGTCAGTCCTTAGAGCAAGGGGAGAAAAAAAATCCACTGCTTTGTAGTGGTTAGCCATAGGTAAGTGAGAGCAAGTACTAAATTGAGCATGTTGAGTTCTGTTCTGGGTGCCCATCACCAATTTCTTACACTAACTGTAGTATTTTGTTTTGTTATTTACTGTTCAAAGCCACCCAAACCCTTTAAAAATTCCCTCTTGGTCTCACTGGGCAGGAAACAATACCTTATATTTACTTTCATTTAGTGGTTCTTAGAAGGGATCTGTAGCTTGGAAATGAAGACATTGTTCTGTCTTTTCAAAAACAGACACTTCACTGAGAACACAACCTACTACTATTTTAGCACTATACAGAATGCCAACCATGTTTACTCTGACCATGAAGCTATTACTTATGTATTTCTACTCTTAACCATGCAATACAGTCAGTTCTGAATAAATGTGCACGTAGCACTGAAATTAAAACAATTCTAGCAGAGAACATGGGAGGACCTTCTAACTCATCACTGTTCAGTGATATGTTCTGCAGACCACTTGAACAGAGCTCATAGACTAATAGGGGTACATGCACTATTAAAGCCTTTGGTTTAATGCCAGTAAGTTTGATAAAGGATTTCATAAACAGATGTGGATTGTGTAGATAATTTTTTTTACAATAATGCATGGGAAACACCTTCAAAATTGGATATACCCCAACCACCATCCTGCTTGAGAGAGATGAGCCAGAATGATGCTAGATGTTTCATGTCTTCTAAGGTGAAAGCTGGGGATGAGGGGAAAAATGGGCAGATAAACTAGGAAAACTGTTTTAGCCAAAGAATAGAAATGCTTTCCAACATGCTGCTCTTCCTTTCATTTGGCAGCAATTGGTTTTCACTGGACACTGGAAGAGATAGGAGTCAAGAAGCTGTCATAATGTGGAGTAAGACAGTTTGTCCATGTAGGCCAGTGCTCTGACTACTGGCACTGCGGACCTCTTTCCTAGCTTTGCTGGAAGATTTCTAATGTTCCCTAGGGATTTCTAATTCAAATCCAGGCAGTTTGCTTAGCTGCCAAAACTAGAAAAAGATCAAATATGTCCAGATGGTATTTTGTGGTTGCAGCACTGACCTACTCAGGTATTTGGTAATTGTGATTATTTATCATGTGGGCAGGAGCAATGTACAAGTCTTGAACCATGGGTCTTAAGGGGAGAGTCTCCACTATCAATGTTTGTTGCGTGGCAGAGGGGTGGGATATAAATAAAAATTATTATTATTATTATTATTACTACTACTATTACGTATACAGGCAGAGAAGTCTGAAGTGGAGACTCTCCACTGTCCACGGAGGCTTTCCACATGAGTTGAAATCCTGAAAAATCAAGGTCTCAACAAATGTGAGACCCTCCATAGATAATATTGTCACCCTTTATGTGTAGAAAGCCAATAAACGGGACAGGAAAAGGATGAAGCTAGCACTCCCTGGCTTCCCCATTAGGTTCTATTTGTCCACTTACCAAATGTCAGAATAAGGTTTCTGTAGTTATGTGGAATGGGGTGAAGTGAACTAATCAGGGCCAGAAAACAGTTGGAGTGGCTGAACAAAAGAAGGCAACCATTTTCAAAGGGTGCTGTACTGCTTCCAGAAGATAAACATAATTAGGAGAAGATTGAAAACCAGTTTTTAGAAACTCTGCTTGTGGAACTGTAAGGAAAACAATCTCTGGTGTGACCTAGAGGCACTACGTTTTCCTGACTATGCTGGCTGCAGTGAAGAGTGTTGAGTGATTAGTGAAATACAGTCAGCCCTCCATTTTCACGAGGGATCCATTCCGGACCTCCCACCCACCCCACAAAAAAGGAGACTCGCTGATATTCAAGTCCCAGAGGCTTGAATAGGACACCCACCATTGATTTTTAACAGAGGTTGCCCCTCCATGAATATTGAAAACTGCAGACCTCAAGTCTGCAAGAAGGGAGGGGTGACTGTACCTCCTTAGTAGTGTGTTATGATTTCCTATAGGCTAAGAGCCAAACCCTGCAACCCTGTTCTGGCTCTTTGCACACGGGAATCATCATTAAGGGTCTTCTGGATACCCCCCTTTCCACTCTCGCTGAGCTGGATGGGGACCCCTTGAGATCACATTTTTTCAGTAGCTGCCACCATCTGATGAATTAAACTGAGTTCCCTTAGCAATGCACCAGGACTTTGCTGAAGGATTTATAGAGTTCCTTCCTTGCCAGCTTAGGCAAGAACTAGTTGAGCCAAAGACAAGTGAAGAAGGAGTGTGAGAGAGGCAAAGTACTTTAAAGAAAAGCTTTATTCTAACTAAGGAATTCTAAAGCAAAAGATATAATTGCATGCAGGCTCCCTTGTCCTACAGACACATAGAAATGTAAGTTACAGAATACAGTCATTTCAGTCAAGCCAGTAAGATAACCAAAAAAATCCTAACACCACTAACTAGTACATGCTCCTAATCTCACAGATCAGATGGGATTCGTAGTCCTTGATGTTTCTGGATAGCTGGGAGCCCAGACTCCATTTTCCAGCTCAACCAGCTCCTTAAGGTCTGCCTCAGGGCACACAGCCCCAAAAAGCTAGACAAAAGAGAGACAAGCAGACTCAAGCCTCCTGGTGCAAGGAAGCTTTTTTAAAAATCTTCTGAAGATTCCCAGTTCTGCCCAACTGCTCGGTCAGTTGGCATCTCACCAGCAGTGATGTAAACCCTCATTTGAATGCACCTCTTCCCAACATTTAATCCTTTATTGTCTGGGAGAAGTCCTCTGATAAATGGAAGACCCCATTTATCACATAATGTAAGAAATCTTGTGGTGGTATGCAAAATTGGAGGTGTTATGCAACAGCCTCCACTCTCAAGTATTCCGTTTTTCCCTTGGTAGGCCTCAGATTTAGGTAGTATTCAGAAAATAATCCCATTAGTTCCCCTTTCTCTTCAGCATCATTATGGGTGCTTTTAGAGATTACACAAAGCATGCTATTTACTGTATATACTTATGTATAAGTCTAGAAAATTTAATAAAAAAAAATTAGTCAACAAAACTGAGATGACTTATCCACAGGTCAATATAAGTAGTGTGCTTTAACTCTTATATTTAAAAAGGAACTATGCCCTGGTGAAAGGTAAGAGTGTAACCTGTCCTGGAAGCACTGACCCCCGCCTCTACTGTTTCATCTATCCAGCCTTTACCGTGAGCACAAACAGTTATACCTGCTGGAATTTTGTACGTTCTTGGGCATTGTTTTCCCTTGCTTCATCCTTTAGATCCTTTGTTAAGTGGCCCTAAGTTTTACCCTCAACTCATACCCGAGTCATGTCAAAATCATAATTTTGGCCCCAAAACCTGGCCTCGACTTATACATGAGGTTGACTTATAGTTGCGTGTATACGGTAGCCTAAAATGATCCTCTTGTAAATATTGTCGGTTATGAAACAGCAGATAAAAGAGTGGTTTTCAGCTGAATGTGTGTAATTTCTGATCAGTGTCATCTTTTTTTTCTTTTTAGCTACAGATAGTGGAAACATGTGCAAACCAATTTAAGAGACATTACTGAAAATTGGCTTTGCCAGATGCACCAAATGGATTTGATGCTACCATTTGCTTTTTGGCTTCAACAGTTGCATATTTGTTAGTATATTTATGATGTTTATATGTTCCCCTATACTGAAAGGCTGTCAGGGCTAGAACACCAACAATGGCCCACAATACAGAAAAGTTTTACACGGCCTCACAATAATTAAAATCTAAACAGATGAGAGAAGATAAAGTTACTTGATTGATGCTGAAAAAAAGCACACACCAGTGTATGTGCAATCAAGCCTCCCTGCAGAAGACATTCTGTAAATGGGCTGCCACAGCTGAGAATCTCCTCATCCTAGTACCCAAATTTGGTGAAAGCACCAGAGGAGAGAGAGCCTCTCACAATGATTAAAGGAGTTATGAAGCTATATATAGGATGAGATATTCCTTTACTTGGACGGACCTCAGAGCTTTAAAGATCAATGCTACATCTTTGCATTGGACCCAGAGACAGAATGGAAGCTATTCCAGATGAAAAAGCAATAGTGTCACACAATGATATCACCCAGCCTCAGTTGGTAGCCTAGCAGCTCCATTTTGAACAAATGGAAGTTTCTAAACTAAAGCATTTACAAACGTAGCTTCATTTGCAGTTGCAGCAATCCCAACTGGTTATCAGAGTGTAAAGACCATCAAGCTATTGCTGTCCAGATATGATCATAGCTAGTAGTTATCAGCTGAAGCAATGACATTTTACAAGTGGGTACCATTCATTTCCACCTTTATCCCTGAGGAGCCCAGTGAGTGGCTTCTCTGGAAATGGCTCTGAGACCTGTCTATGTGTAAGACAACAATGGTAAAGAAATGGTTAGATATTTCTGTCACTATATTATCAAAATCAATAGAAAGACACGAATCTGACAGTGAATGGGGGAAGGTGGTCTGCTGACTGTATTTTGTATGACATTTTGCTTCAGCCTTGCTGTACAGTCCTCCCACGTCACAGCATCCACATGCCACAGAATAACACTTCATGCATCTGAGAAAGTGCACAGCATCTCTAAACACTTATTCAATGATCCATTTTGTTAATAAAAAAGCCCTTAGACTCAAGACTCCTTGGAGGGAACAGACTACATGGCTTTTCTCTACAAATTTATTTCCTCTTTATCTGCTATGCACAAATATTTGGTTATAGTGATATTACAAAAACTAGTCTCTGTTTCTTCATGCCTTGGACTCAGTACCCTAAATCAAATACTCGTTGACTATTAATTGGAGCTAGCAATAGAAATGCAAAATGCAGAAGATAAATTCATGCTCATGACAGAAGATCCCAGGAACTGCAGTTGAATGATTCATGAGCTTTGCCTTCAGAGGGTACAAAGTCACTCTATTCCGGATCATCCTGAATGAGACTAAAAACATTTGGTTACCTGAGGCACAGCAACAGATAGTGCCTCCCCAATTAACCAAAGAATGTAGTATACAGAGCCAACTTGGCTATTTTGATCCTTAAGACCAGGGTTAGGCAACCTTTCCCCTTTAAGGGCTGAGGGACTTCAGCTCCCAGAAGCCTCAGCCATGTTGGGCAATAGTCCCATGTTGGCCAATAGCTCCTGGGATTCTGGGAGCTGAAGTCCCTCGGCCCTTAAAGGGGAAAGGTTGCCTACCCCTGCTTAAGACAGAAAATCGTACAATCACCTTTCACCAACCCTGGCAGTAGAATTACAGCAATAAAAAAATAACCCCAAAACAATAAGCTACCTTTGCAGGTTAGGCAGATCTGCTGCTGCGACAGCCACCTCAGTCTGCTTAATGGTAGGGCCAGACTTGTCACAAGATGATTATTACCCACCATTCTTCCTTACATTCTTAATCAGGTATCATCAGGTCCTCAAAGCAGACATCTGCAGAATAGTGTGCCCTCATTAGTTTGGTCACCAGATGGCACCATAGCACCAATCTACCTCCTGAGTGGGAAGCTCCATTCAGGCAATCACTGCACACACAGGAGGATATAAAAAGATCTCCCTACACCCCTCAAATGTGATCAGGGGCAGATATTTAAAGACCCCTTTTTTGAAACGTATATGCCACTGTGATCAAGCTCCCGATGTTCTCCATCATATTGTATTGCTTTGTCCATTGTATATAATTCCTAGGAGAAAATTGCTAAGGAGGTTATTGGAAATGAATATCTGTTTGGATGGGTTATCAGTGGAATACTTATTGGAAGATCGGAATCCTCGTATTACTAGGCTAATGGCCAATTTTCTGGTGGAGGCAACAAGAGTATGACTTGAATTTTATAATAATGATTCTGAGGTTTTATTGTAAATGTATTTTATTTTATTTTATTGTTGTATGCCTAATAAAGGTTGAATGAAATGAGGGAGGGGGAATGAATGAATGAAAAGATCTCCCAGTTTTCAGAAAGGGTTAGACACAAACAGTGGCACTGACTTCAACACATTTTTGAAAACAGCTATTACTATTGTCTGCTACTTTTTTGAGCCCTTAATGTTCACCACATAATAAGCTGCTTTGTTAGCCTGGACTTACAATTAATTATTTATGAATTAGAGGATCTGGTTCTGTAAAGTCTTGAAAAATCTGCAATGGATCCAATAGCAATACACACAGAGTGAACCAACCTCCCCCTACACACAAATTGCATAGCTGCTGAATTTTCAACATCTAATATTAGATTCATTTTTGTATTCACTAATAGGACCAATAAATAGGAAGAGCACATCCTCTGTGGCCTTATCCTTCCAACCCATGGTCAAGATAGGCCATACTGTACTATTTTATCCACTTGTTAGATTTATTTCAAGGATAGGAATCATGGCTTTCCAAAAGTTGTAGAACTGCAGTTTTTAGTAGCCCTAACCAATGGCTATGGAGATTAAGGCTGTTGGGAGTTGCAATCCAATAACATTTGGAAGGCAACACAGTTCTTACTACCAATTTATATCTTGCATCTCCTCTATTAGAATCATGGAATCATAGAGTTGGAAAAGACCCCAAGGGCCATCCAGTCCAACCCCCTGTTATGCAGGAATACAGAATCAAAGCACCAACAGATGGTCATCCAGCCTCTGTTTAAAAACTTCCAAAGAAGGAGGCTCTTCCACCTTCCATGTTGAACCAGCTCTGTTGAACAGTTCTTACAATCAGAAAGGTCTTCCTAATGTTTTGGTGGAATCTCTTTTCCTGTAGCTTGAATCCATTGCTCCTAGTCTCTGGAACAGCAGAAAACAAGGTTGCTCCATCCTCAATATGACATCCCTTCAAATATTTAAACATGGCTATTATGTCAACCATTAACCTTCTCTTCTGCAGGCTAAACATTCCCAGCTCCCCAAACCACTCCTCATAGGGCATGGTTTCCAGACCTTTGATGTGTGGGCAACAACTGGCAAAACATAATAATAATAATAATAATAATAATAATAATAATAATAATATTTTTTTATTTGTACCCCGCCCCTCTGTCAAACTATCAGGGCAGCTCACAGCAGTTAAAACTCCATACATAGCAAAACCCAAAGAGCTTACATCACTAGAAATCAAGTTTAAACCAACCTGGAAGAGCCTAAACAGACAGAAAGAAAGGTCTTTAGCTACTGCTATGTGTTTAACATAGTTTGTAATCTGACCCGGAGTTCTTTGTGAAGTCAAATGAGCAACAGACATGCTGAAGTAATGAGTGTAGGCCCTGACCTGCTAATTCCCAAACAGAATAGCATTCCCTTGGGACTTCACTCTGCAGGGCAAACTCCTGGGAGGAAAATCTGGCAGAAACAGCTGAGAACAACAGCCTTGAATTTATGGGCAGGTCGCCCTCAATGCCTCTGAACACCTTTGCAGATCCCAACTGCAATGTTGTTTACACAGCCAAAAGGCCACATTCTACAAACCTTATTCATATAGTGGAATCCAAATGGCCCAAGGGCAACTCCTGAGGGGATCATGTTCCCTAGGGTGGCTTCCTTGATGTGGAAGGGCTGCCCCTTTGGCCTCTCCAGAGTGTTCCCAGGCAAACAGTGGGTGACACAGTGCAACAGTGTTAGCTATATTTGCTCTTCTGAAATGTCATTGTTAAATCAAGACTGCCTACCCTTAACCTCCCTTCCCTCTGTGACAGATGTAGCCATATATCAATATCGGAGGGGATGTACAGGATCTAGCCTGGGGAACTCAAATGTTTTTGTAATTTGGTGACACTTGCTAAGCATTGAGGAGTTGGAGATCTGACTACAATGGGAAAGTGGTTACCAGGAGTCCTATGCATGGTTGTTCAGCAGAGCCCTTAATCTGTCTTTCGGCTTTATTTGTAGCTTCTTTGTAGACCTTAAAACACACGATCCCCCCATCCACATATTTACTTCAAGCTGTGGACAACCTACCTAAGTAGAGCTGGTCAAGTTTTGGGGCCATACTATTGACTTGGGACTGTTGTGGGGTCAATGTGATTCATATCTTACAACAGCTACACTGTTGTCCAATTTGATCTAATTTGGTACCAGACTATGTAAAAGACTGCATTTTCCTATATGAGTTTGCCCAGATTTTGAGGGTGGCCTTTCTTTCTGTTCCCTTACTGTCATGTTTGATGAGAACACAAGAGACGACCTTCCAGTGGCTGCTCCCAAAATCCTGAACTCCTTGCCAAGGGAAGCCATCTTTGTTGTCCTTCCACCAGTAGGAAAATATTAATTTATTAACTAAATCTATGTCCCATCTTTCCTCCAATGACCTCAGGGCAGCATATGTGGCTATCTTCCTCCCCAGTTTATCTTTACAACAGCCTTATGAGGTAGGTCTGGGACTGAGAGAGAGATTGACTTGCTCAAGTGAAGTTCATGGCTCACTGCAGATTTTTACACATTCGCATCAACATTTAATTGTTTTCACTTTCCTGTGAACATTCACCTTCCCTCTGCTGAAAATGTGTAGGCATGCAAATAAATGTTAAGCAAATGGCTAATCACATGCACATCTTTGTGGATACTCACAAAAACTCTGATAAAAACTGTGAAGACCTTTTCTGCAGAGTTTGTGGAGTTTCTTACCCCCACAACCCAAACTTTTCCAAATCACATGTGACAGGATCACATTCTATTCACATTGAATGTGAAGTACAGTCAGCCTTTTGTATCCACGGATTTTTTATATAAATTCCAAAAAGCAAACCTTTAGTTTGCCATTTTATATAAGGGACCATTTTACTATCAATTTATTTACTATCAATTCATTTCTATATCAAGGGAAGTAATAGTGCAACTGTATTCTGCTTTGGTCAGGCCCCACATGGAATATTGTATCCAGTCCTGGGCACCACAATTCAAAAAGGATGTTGAAAAACTGGAGCGTGTCCAGAGGAGGGTGACTAAAATGGTGAAGGGTCTGGAAACCATGACCTATGAGGAATGACTTAGGAAGCTGGGGATGTTTAGCCTGGAGAAGAGACGGTTAAGAGGGGATGTGATAGCCCTGTTTAAATATTTGAAGGGATATCATATTGAGGAGGGAGCAAGCTTGTTTCCTGCTGCTCCAGAGAATAGGACCGGGAACAACGGATGCAAGCTACAGGAAAAAAGATTCCACTTCAACATTAGGAAGAACTTCCTGACAGTGAGAGCTCTTCGACAGTGGAACACACTCCCTCGGAGAGTGGTGGAGTCTCCTTCTTTGGAGACTTTGGAAGTCTTTAAACAGAGGACGTTTTCACACGGGGGTCCCTAAAGCCGGCTGGAGCCATTCCGGAACGGCTCGTGCCCTCAGTGGGGTCTGGAACCAGGATCTTTTGTGTCTCAGTTTAACACTGCAATACACAAAAGATTTTTTTTTAATTCAGGCCAGCATGTGGATTTGTTTGCAGAAGTAATTTTCAACTCATGGGCCAGTTTAGTTCTTTTTCACTGATGTATTTTTAACTGAATTACTTTTATATATTAATTATGGTTTGCAGAGGCAGGCCAGGTTAACTTCAGGTCTTTACAGGCTGTCAGAAATAATGCAGCTTGAGGTCATTTTAACTGTCCTGGCTCAATGTTAGGGAATCATGGGAATTGTATTTTTTTCCTGGGACATTGAGCCTTCTCTGTCAGAGAGCTCTGGTGCCACAATAAACTACAGTTCCCATGATTCCTTAGCACTGAGTCAGGACAGTAAAAGTGACCTCAAGCTGCATTATTTCTGGCAGTCTGTAAAGGCCCTTCATCTTTGATGTTTTTCTGCCAAAAGGCATATATATTTTTATTCATTCCATCTTTTGGCATACATTTTGATGTTGTGCTGCAGTATGTTTTAATCTGGTGGTTGCAGTTTTCTTGTTCCTGAAGTGTTTTCATGGGGCTGGGGTTTTATTTGATGCTTTAATTTCAGTGTTGTTAAAATGTGGTTTTAACATGGTTAACACTGCTAGCTGCCCTGAGTGCTAATTTTAGTGATAACAAAATTGTTTCATTCATAGACTGCACTTACAGAGACTGCATGTGTACAGTGAGTACATCAGGAACCGGCAAAATGTAGCCTCCTGAAAGTTATTGACTGAAATGTCCATTGGCCACTACCAGCATAGCCAATGGTAAGGAATGCTGGAGGATGCAGTCCAATGACATCTGGAGGGCTGCACTTCATCCACCTTGGTCCACCGTGGTTCTGTTTGCAACCTGGGGTTATGGCATGGATAGGAAAAGCAGGGCCAGAAGGCACAATCATCCCCTTGTCTACATGTTGGCACTCCCACATATGTCATCCGAACAAGGCTAAGGAGGAGGGTAGGAGTGTTAACTAGGTGATATTACACATGCACATATTTGTGAGCTTGTGCATCTGCATGCATATGTATGACTGCAAATATAGCCACCAGTGCTATTTTAGAACTGTGGATAGGGTGGCAGTTTTTGGGCAGAAAAATCTTAGAAACCACTTATCCCGGTAAACACAAGCTTGGAGGAAGAGGGGATCATTTGGTTCCTGGGTTTTGTCAGTCTTTTCAGAGAGAAAGGAAAACATTTCAAAAGATTGGAAAATATATTTAAATGCATTTCCTCCTGCCCCCAGAGCTGAAAATGTTCCCATTTGATTAATATCCCTCTCTTAGTATTTGCACATAATTTCATTTAGAGCCCCAACAGCTGAGTTATAACAACATACATTGGCTTTTCCCAACTGCCTGGTTTTATTTTATGGAGGAGAAACAACATAGCTTTGTTATTTTTTACAACTGCATCGAACTATAACCTCTAGTCTGCTATGCAGAAGGGTCAGCAAATACTTTCTGCTTTGATGAACCAAGAGATACTTAACGATGTTAGCACTGAAAATATGCACACTGGCAGCTGATGGTGGTGATGGAAGAACCACGCTCATATGTTTCAGGGACTTTGTAAGTGGAAACTCTTAGTGTAGATTTTTGGCAAATGCAAGTCGAACATTTCTGGATTGGTTGAACTCACTCCATATTCTCTGCACTCCAAATTAATAAACAACATTTATGTATAAAATTCAAAAGCACGTGGACTTACAAGACACTAAATGCACCTATTGATAGATTGTATTGTGTAATTGTCTCATTCACAGAACTCATTCACAGAATTTTACAGGGTAAGAGGATCCAGACAACAGCATCTTCCATTTGTAACCCTCCCATGTTTCCCCATTGCTTTTCCTATCTGCCTTCCCATATGATAATCAGTTATGAAAGCAAAGATAGATTGACTGCACCACATCTCTTGAAATTTTAAAAATAATTCCCAAGGGGATACTGGGAGCTTTAGATCCAAAACTATGCGAGTTGGAAGACAATGGCAGGACTAACACATTCTAGATTCACAGAATGGAAAGTGAGCAGTGTCAAGTCAGAAAATTAAACAATATGTTTAACACATTTTTACAGAAGGTGTTTACTCAAGTGTTGAAAGATATCTGTCTGTATTAGCACACGTTTTCCCTTTCCTATGTATCTTGCTTTGTTTACTGTACAATTGATCACAAAAGGTAAATAGAAGCTTAATTTGCACCTCTCATTGCTTGTGCACCCCGAGGAAATCCAAGTGTGGGAGAGAGAGAAAATGCATTCCTCTTGAATTTCTAGTTTGAGCCCCAAAACAACAAAATCAGTGAGGCACGCTACACCCTGCACAGATTGTCAAGAGCATTTAGTGAATGCATATGCACTCTATTGCATTCTTACCATTCAAAGGACATTGTTCACACCTTACAGCTAAAAACACTGAGGTACAGCAATACATAACTAGCTTCAGTCAGTGAATCCATGGCATAGCAATAACAGAAAAGCAGCAATTTCAGAAGTGACTCTGAGCACATCCAGAGTGCTTTCTCCTCACCACTGAGCAAATATCTACACATTCAGTACTGAAAGAAAGAGTGGTATTTCAGCAGGGGTGTGCAACATATTGGCAGTGGGAGGCTATATTTGATTTCCTTCCCCTCAACAGAATGAGGTGATTTGACTGCTGATACTGGCAAATACCAGCAGCCACCAATAAGTTCTCAAAACTACAGCTGAAATTCACATTATAGTGAACCTTATTGATTTAAAATAAGACAAGATCAATAGTAATTGGAACTTTGACACTATTTCAAACTAATGGCATAAAAAGAAGAAGACAAGAATAAGCAGCAAGATGGACAACAATTTAACAAGATGTAGAGTAGACAGAAATGAAAGGATAAGATGGAGCAGTTAGCTTAAGTTAGTATAAAATATCTTAAGGTGGAAGCTCAAGGCAGTAATGAATAATTTAGTTGATAGAAGAATGATAGAGAAGGATATGGATGTAAGTGATTGTTTGATGTATTGTTTGTTTATGAAATTTTAAAATCTGAAATAAAAATTATATATATAAGAAAAACTGCAGCTGAAATTCAAGAGGAACTGTATAGTGCAGAAGAATGCTAGAGTGCTTTTCTCTGACATAGAGTTCTGCAGACTCCTTCCCTAGAGCATCCCCATCCCTTCTGATGTGTGTGTGTGTGTGTGTGTGTGTGTGTGTGTCTTCAGGTTGCCTGTCTACTTATGGAGATCCCATTAATTTCATAGGGTTTTCTTAGGCGAGGAATACTCAGAGGTAGTTTTGTCAGTTCTGTCCTCTGAAATATAGCCCACAGCGCCTGGTCTTTATCAACAGTTCCCCATACAAGTCTTAACCAGGGTTGACCCAGCTTAGCTTCCATGATCAGATGGGATCTTGTGCCTTTGGGGTATTTAGGGCTGTTGTGTGGCACTATCAAAATTCAGCAGTATGCTTCTAGCTGCAGCCTATGGTGGCAGCAGATGCCACAGAAATGCCTAGGACTGCTGCATGCAACCCAAAGACCACGTTCCCCATCCTTGGTTTACAAAGTGATGGCATCCCCTCTGCCACAGATGTTAGCTCAAACATCTCTTTTGAAATTAAGTACAGATCCTATCCCCAGGGGGAACTTATCTTTTCTGTCCTCTTCATCTTGATAATTTCATTTTTCCTTGTTCCAGCAATTCTTCACCACAAAACTACAATTCTTTTCCTCAAAACCCATGCATTGCCCTCACTGTCAAAGGCAAACTGCCTCTTTCCATCATGCAATTTAAGCCAAGGACTCATATCAGGTGTGTGTGTTTCAATACAATACCAGTCTGAAATCTGAAATCTGAGCAGAAAATAATCTCTGCGTAATTGAGTAATTACTCATATTGTGCTAACCTTGCTGCCCTTTGCTTATCCACCCAAGATACTGAACTAGAGCATCCACACACACACCTAGCTTATAAAAACAGGAGTAGAGATTTTAAGTGAGCAGAATGTACAACATAGTGGTTTGGCTATTGAATTAGGACTCTGGAGACCAGGGTGCAATACACCACTTGGGATGAAAAACCACTGGGTGACCTTGTGCAAGTCACACTCTCTCAGCCTCAGAGGAAAGCAATGGCAAACCTCCTCTGAGTTGAACAAATCTTACCAAGAAAACCCTGCAATAAATTTGCCTCAGAATTGACTTAAAGGCACAAAACAAGTGCAGAGTGCCTTTCCCTCACCAATTCCTAACTGCTGTTTCCAGAGTTTTCTTCTAGCACATATTTGGGGCAGGTTTTCAATTTAAGGCTAAGACTACAGTCATTTTGTTGTTGTATGCGACCCTAAGACAGACTCTAAGACAAACCTATGGGCCAGGTTGGCATAGTGGTTTGAGTGCTGGACTGCAAATCTGTAGACCAAGGTTTAATTCCTAGCTGAACCATCAAACCTAGTGGGTGACCTTGGGTAAGTCACATGCTCTCAGCTCAGGGGAAGGCAATGGCAAGCCTCCTCTGAAGAAATATTGCCAAGAAAACCCCACAATATGTTTGCCTTAGGGTCGCCATAAATTGGAAACTACTTGAAGGCACACAATAGCAAGACAAACCTATCACGTGATGTGTTTTTTGGGCAGGATGTATTCAGAAGAAATTTGTCTGTGCCTTCCTCTGAGGCTGAGAGAGTGTGACTTGCCTAAGATCACCCCAATGGGTTTCTAAGGCTGTGCAGGGATTCGAACCCTTGTCTCCAGATGTCTTCAATGCTCAAACCACTACACTACACCTCTCCACAATCATATATCTCCCTAAAAAAAATTTTTTTAAAGAAATATTTTCTCAGTCCTCTCCCACATCTTCATTTGTCTTTCTAGCAGTTAATGAAATAAAGATTATTTTCTTTCTTTGGTTGTTTAAATGAAACTAGGCTTGCTTTTCAGCACAGTGGAGGGGAAAGGTGTTTTTTTTTTCCATTTTAGCACTCATTTGGCTGTAAATTGTTAAGATGAGAGAGGAAGTGCATCTCATCGTAATGTAAATAAATAAAAGCCAGCCTTTTGAGAGCCACTACATTCCCGAACAGTGCTGTTAAATAGCCATCTTCATCTACATTCTTTTGAAGCTAAAAACTGAGGAACCACCTGATTTGTTCTGAAGCGAGGGAGTTGCCAGTTTCCAACTGTGGAAGAAAAATATTAGTGAATTGAACTAAATCTAGGAAGACAAAGCAGAGCAGGAGAAAGTTGCATTCTGGGGGAATACAGCTTCCAGAATCCCCCACCTAGCATGGCCATTGAGGGATTCTGAGAGTTGTAGTCCTAGCAGGAATATTAGCTCCCGTATCAGCTGTGAAACTCACTGGCTGGACTTGGGCCAGTCACACTTTTTCTCTCAGCAGAATCTACTTCCCAGGGTTGCTGACACTTAACATCCTAATATTTTTTCAACATTTTGACACCGTATCAGCTGACCTGTTTGTTTTGGTTATGATTTCATGACTGCTTTGTGTTTTTCTGTTTGAATATCTGCATGAGGGCACTTGCAAGTTGGATGTTATCATACATACATACATACATACAGGGAGGATGAAGATAAAAACTGTGCCTTCCACCTGAGACCTTGGCGAGAAAGATGAGACAGAAGTGTTACAAATAAATAGCGCAAGAATTTGGCTTTTTCTGATTGCTTCAAGCATTCATAAACCCTGGCTTAAGGATTTACTCCCTGTTTGGTGATGTTTCTTAAACACTGGACCCACTGAATTTCTTTAGAAGCAGTTCAGCAAGGACTTTTCACCCATGGCCTCTTCTCCATTCCTAACCAAAGGGACACTAGACACCAGTAAAAATTTCTTGCTGTTTGGTTCACAAAGATCTTCACAGTGATGTTTGTTTTCTTGATGAACACCATGAACCAAGGTTTCCATGTCATTTTGTTATAATGAAACAGATAACTAAGGGATACAATAAGATGGGATGATATAACACTATACTATTACAGAAAGCCACTGAAAGCAAGTCTGATCCATAATGCTGAGTTCTCAGCAAATCCAGGAACATCACAAAACTATATGTACATCCAGAAAAATCAAAATGTGCAACATTTACTCTGAAAACAATCCAGTAATTCAGTTATTGATGTGATGGTGTGCAAATCTGATCAACGATATACTTGTCTGTGGCTCCAGCAGCCCATGAGAAAACAACTTCCAGAGATAGGATGGCCTACTTTAAAAGGTCAGTCCTTTGTCTGAAGGTCTTCTAGAGGACAGTATGTTAGATGAAGGTGCCTTTTGTTTGAAGGGCTGTAGAGTTCAAATCCATTTTAAAGATAAAGAGAGATGGGATAGTCCAAACTCTCCCACTATTTCAAGTGGGATAGGATTGCCAAACTGAGAACTAGAGAGGGCTCCTATACTTTTAACAGTTGCAGAATTGAGAGATGTTAGACTGGAATGTTATTGTTGCGTGCCTTTGTTTCTGACTTAAGGTGACCCTATCATGGGGTTTTCTTGGCAAGATTTATTCAGAGGAGGTTTGCCATTGCCTTCCCCTATGGCTGAGAGCATGTGGTTTACCCAAGATAATCCAGTGAGTTTCATGGCTAATCTGGGAATCAAACCCTGGTCTCCAGACTCATAGTCCAATGCTCAAACCACTACACCACACTAATTCTGGAACATCCGTATGCAAAGGGATTTTACAGCACCTTTGAGACTAATTGAGTGAAAGACATTGTAGCATAACCAAGTCTGCAAAAGCTTGTGCTACAACATCTGTTACTCAGTTCATCTCAAAGACATTACAAGATCCTGTTATATACAGGGTTGTGTAAAACAGGGAATTTCAGCAGTTGTTGCATATCATGCAACCAGGTATCAAGAAACCCCTGCCTGGAGTCCCTCTTCTACACAACCATTAAGGATACAGTAGCCTTCTCCAGTTTTCACTCTGGCAACCTGTAGGTGGGAAGCAAATCTCTGCCCCTGCCATCAGGCACAATGATACCTTCCCCATTAGAGAGGTTGTGACTGAAGGGGCAGCCATTCCCACACCCCCACCCTCAAGAAAGAGGATGAGGCAGTGGTAATCACCATACAAAGCAAGAAGGAAGATAAGACACAGGCATAGAGCCACTTCTGCCTGATCCCCTCCATCATGCTTTAAATACACCAGGGGTCATTCACACATTGTTTTTTACGTGAATGATGCGAATATCCTCATCGCACATTCCATTTTTGTCATTCACACTTTGCATCGATCTGCATCTCTTTGGGATTTTAGCAGGCGCCTGTGGTTGAGGAAGGGGGGGGGTTGCCCATCTCTGGTCCTGAGCTTGGCCTCCATCATTTGATAGGGGGACGACATGCCACTTAAGCTCCTGGAAGCCACCTGT
Organism: Phrynosoma blainvillii; assembly: GCA_026167975.1. Lineage (NCBI taxonomy): Eukaryota > Metazoa > Chordata > Lepidosauria > Squamata > Phrynosomatidae > Phrynosoma > Phrynosoma blainvillii. The sequence continues at coordinate 268,977,976 of JANUYF010000004.1, forward strand.
AGCAATAGATGTGCAGGGGAAAAGGAAGAGAAGGAGTGTCTCCTTGTAAAGTCGGCCAGCTAGAGCCTCACCCTGCCTATGAATCGACAACATAAATGTATTTGAAACCCGTTCAAGTTGTGCTGAGTTTAATCCGGGTCTGTTTGCATCGTTATTCACACTGCTGCTGATGTGAATCTTTTTTAAAAACTCGAGAAAAGACCCGGTGTCGGATATCCCAGGTTAAGTGGGTTTTTTGGTAGCCTCCCTCCAACTGAATTGGGTGCATTCAGGGTGTGTGTGAACCACAGGGATTCAACCCAAATTCAACCTGGAATATTTTCATTGTGTGAATAGAGCCCCAACTGAGGACACATTTCATTTATTCAACCAAATGGGAGAAGATCCAGTGATGGCTTTAGCAGCCCTGTCTTTGCCCTCCTGCTTGTCAAAAGGCCAGAGGCAAAAGCCAAAAGCAGCTTGAGTTCCTGTCTTCAGAAGGGAGTGCCAAGCAGCAGTAACTCTTCAGAGAGAGACGTGGGACAAGGGGCCAAGCAGCAGATTCATCAGTCCTGGTGCCAAGTTGCCTTAGCTGGCCACCTGCCCGAGGCTAATGCTGGGCCTGTGCAGTGTGGGTCCTTGAAATAAAGAGTAGACAATGAGCACTTAGTTACATAGGTCACCTTGTCACATTCTTTCCTATTATGATGATGGATTGTGTTTCTACTTAAATTAGAGTATTTTAAATTTCCATTTATACATATCAATTAGAAGATGCATCTTCCCCTTATGTCCTCTCTTTTTTTGGCAATGCCAAAAAAAATGAATGACCATCTGTTATAGTAAAAGCCAAAACAAAGAAGACAACACAACAACATAGAAATTTTAAAACTAGCTTGGTTACTGCAGTACAGGGTTTTCTGGACCACAGCCCATAAAAACGTACACACCAGTGTCAAAAAAAAGAAGGGAAAAAAAGCATGAAATGGCAAGAAGTAGAATCTAACATTTCTGTGCAAAACTCAAATATCTTAACATTGCATAGAACTTTGAACTTTGAATGGAAATGTTACAGACTTCTGCCCTTTCCATTTCATGGCTTCTGATCTGACATTTTACATTTGCCCCCACTATACACATATGTGTGTGTATATGTGTGTTTATCAGCTGAGTATAAATCCCTACTTTGATGACATCCATGAACTCTTATTTTACAGTAAATATTTCAGTCCTTAGGTTGTTTTGTTCCTTATCCACAAAATATTAAATTTATCTTAGCATATGATTGATCCTGTGTTGTCTTCTTTTCATCTCTTAGGCTGTATCCACACTGCAGTTATAATCCACTTTGATACCACTTTAACTGCCATTCCTCAATGCTATGGAATTCTGGGAATTGTAGTTTTGTGAAATATTTAGCCTTCTCTGTCAGAGAGCCCTGGTGCCACCACAAACTACAGTTCCCATTCCATAGCATTGAACCATGGCAGTTAAACTGATGTCAAAGTGGATTTATTTCTACAGTGTAGATTCAGCCTTAGTCTTTAGTTTTCCCCCTCATCCCCTCTCCCCTGGCAATGGTACTTGTGCTCCATGTATTAATTTAACAAAACAAAATGTAAAAGGCAACCAACATTAATCGTGGTTCAGGGTAAGCAAACTCTAGGCTTTAAGTACTTTGTTTTACTAGTTCCCGCAAATCCATCAACCTACCAGACTCTAGTGCAGAAGTCATATACTTAGAATGCAAGGGAGTATGAGTCCAGGAGAGCCAGCATGGTGTACTGCTTTGAGCATTGGACTATGACTCTGGAGACAAGAATTCAGATCTGGGCTCAGCCATGTAAACCCACTGGGTGACCTTGGGCAAATCACACTCTCTCAGCCTCAGAGGATGGCAATAGCAAACCCCCTCTGAAGAAACTTGCCAAGAAAACCCCATGACAGGGTCACCTTAGGGTCACCATAAGTCGGAAATGACTTGAAGGCACTCAACAACAACAATGAGTCCAGGAATCTTTTTTTAAAAATACCAGATCTAAGTATCAGATTCCAGACACAAAAAACCTCACCATTCTTAGTTATCCTAAACTTTCGTCATTTCAGCAGTAGATTTTAGGGAAGGAGGGGAGTCATTCAATTATAGCTATTAGCTCCCATGTTAATGTTGCAATGAATCAGTTCCAGGGTTTAATACTACAGTCAATACTACTCTATCCATGGATTTTTTTTTAATCTACGGATTAAACCATCCACAGTTTGAAAATATTCCAAACAAATATATGTTCTGATAAGCAAATCTTCATTTTGCCATTTTATATAAGGGGCACCATTTTACTATTCCACTGTATGAACAGCCACAGATTTTGGCATCCTTGAACCAAACCCCAGTGGATACCAAGGGCCCACTGCAATGTAAGCTCCAGGAAAACAATGGATGTAAGCTCCAGGAAAAGAGATTCGATCTCAACATTAGGGGGAACTTCCTGACAGTAAGGGCGGTTTGACAGTGGAACACACTCCCTTGGAGAGTAGTGGAGTCTCCTTCCTTGGAGGTCTTTAAGCAGAGGTTGGATGGCCATCTGTCGGGGATGCTTTGATTGGGAGTTCCTGCATGGCAGGGGGTTGGACTGGATGGCCCTTGTGGTCTCTTCCAACTCTATGATTCTATGTTACAGGAGCTATCCAGAGTTCTGAAACATATCCCCTCCAAATAGGTCCAACACCTTGGACAGCAACTTTAAAATTCAAGCTAGAACCCAAAACAAATCGATCACTCCCACTAATATGGGAGACCCGCACCACAGTGACATTAAATTATAGCAAACAGAAATATTTGACAATCTACTCCACATCACTGACAAATGTACCAGTATATACCAATCTACCTTCCAGCCATCCCTGTTTTAAATCAAATACTGTTTTAAGTCCCTTTAATTCCATTAAGGATTTTTGCTAAAGGCTGGATATATTATTTTCTTGTTTAAAAACCCAGAAGAAATGAATAAATAAGGTAAACATTTTTGTCTATTGGGACATAGAAGTACTTTCTGCTTAGCTACATTCCAGCCTTTTAATGATTCCATGTATTGTTAAGAGTAAACTATTTATGCTGCCGACTCTGTTCATTCCCATCTGCAACCTGACTGGCTGTGAGCTGTTTGGTTTAACAGAAGGGTTTTGCTAGGTGCTGTTTTTGTTATTTAACTGGTAACTGTGTGAGGAAAAAGAAGAGCCAATGGCCACTTCAAAGTTTAACTGCACATTCAATGCATAGTGTGTACCTCTCCAGGCTTTGTTAGGCTCCAGCATGTTCATCCAATAAATGCTGGAGGTACTGTAGAAACCCAGGGAATCATGCTATGGTTTTGCCCAGTCATTAGTCCTTTTGGCAGAAAGTAATTAAATGTATCAACATTGGACTTCTTTGTACAATGTTTACTATTGGGCTACTTACCATTGGAGTGGGACATTAGCAATAGACTGAGACTTTGTATTCTAGCTAAGCACAGTATCTTGCAGAACAATCCTCTGTTACACTACAGATAGGATTCTGGACAGAGGATCTTGTAAACCTGGTCATAAAAGAGAAAATAGTATTTAGCAAGCAACAAGCAAGCAAACAATAATTGAATGTGTCGTCCAAATTTTCTAAATTGCTTGATGGTTAACCTGGATCAGAAAGGGTTAAAAGTTAAAGAGTACTCACCTTCTCTGTTCTCTTCTGCCCTTATTTTTCCTTCTTCCTATCTTTTGTCCCTTGTGTATTTGTCTCTTTTTGTATGTTAGTATTTTGTGGCTGATTTATATGTTGTAGAGTTATTCTTAATTACAAATATACACATGGGCAGGGTGGAAGCGGGTAATGCCATGCCAATAGTGGAGGAGGTATATGTAGGCTGTGGGGTAACTGTTAGTGTTCCTTTTCTGTGTCAACTGATTTGTTCTTTTGTTATGTGTCTTCAAGTTGATCCTGACTTACTATGACTCTATTATAGGGTCGCACTAGCAAGACTTGTTAAGAGGGGGATTGCCTTTGCCTCTGAGTCAGGGAGAATATGACTTGCCCAAGTCACCCAGTGGGTTTCCATGGTCAAATGGAGATTTAAACCCTGGTCTACTAGAGTTATAATCCAGCACTCAAACCACTACACCACACTTGCTATTAACCAATAGCTATTAACTAATAATGACTTTAACTAAAGGATGCCTGGTGTATGTGGATACTGTGGTCTACAAAAAAGAAAAATAAATGGGTCCTAGGGAAAATCAAATCAGAACTATTCTAGAAGCCAAGATAACTAAACTGATGTTGTCGTATCTTGGCCATATCATGAGAAGACATGAAAAGACAATAATGCTTGGTAAGGTAGAAAGCAGCAGGAAAAGAGGAAGACTGCATTCCAGATGGATAGACTCAATCAAGGAAGCCACAGCCCTGAGTCTGAAAATAGCAGGTCTGGTAATTGGAGGCCTCTCATGCATAGGGTTGCCATAAGTCAAAGTTGACTTTGATGGCCATTAACAACAAAAGAGTATGCAGCTGAAAAGTATTTTCTTCTTTTAAAAACTAAGCACACAAGGATCCAGTCAAGATCAGGCTCACTACACATAAACATGTGAGATTCAACTCCAGCTATTTCTCTGGCTATATCCCATTCCTCATGTTTTTGCCTTTTGTCTCTGGAAAAGCTATGCCAAACTCCACTATCTCTCAAAGACAGGTCCAGAACAGAGAAGGTAACAGTATTCTAATCTTCTGCAGGTAAACAAGGGAGAGAAAGCAACGTTCTCATTTTAAAATTAAAACAACTGGATGTGTCTTGTATTTACACCTTCTCCCACCATGTATTCCTCTAGCTTTGAAAGAATTACTTTGGTGATTCCTGTTGCACACACTGACTGGAGCTCGGTTTGTTTTCTCTTCAGGCCAGGAAAGGTTTGTGCATTGTCGGGAGTGATAGCTCATCTTGTTCCAGTTCAAAAATTGTAGCTGTATTTACAAGACCTCTATTTTCCCCCTGCACTATGTCATGTTGGGTGTCAGTCATTAGTCAGGTAGTATTAGCATGAATCTATTTCTGGTGTATTTTCTGTGAACCTCACTATGGCAATTTTTAATTTGCTTTCCTTTGAGTTAATTAGAGCATTAGAAGGGCCTCACCAGTAAGATCCTGCATCTGGGAGAAATGTCCTTCATTAGAAAGAGTGTCTTGATACTCCTTGTCCAGAACAGAATAGGCAGAGGGAAGTGTTCATCTGCGTATTTGCAAAAAACCCACATCTTTGTACAATGCCTCTTTCCTTTTTCAGCTCTTCATCTCTCTCTGTGTGTTTGTAAGCATCTTATCTCTTCCCCTGCATCCTGTGTGTCAGTGTGTGTGTTTACAGCCTTCCCATCTTCATCCCTCCTTCTGTCGTAAGCATCCCTTCTTCCCCTCAAGCCCACAGGAGATCAAGGGAGGTGAGGGCAGGAAAATTCCTTTCATGCTCTCACAAAAACAACTTGCTACATTTGTTTGCTTCTCATATCTCATGTTTGCAGAATAACAGTCATCTTATAGCACTTCAAATATACTGAACAGTATCAAATGTATAAATATGCTTTGTACCTAAGGCCTTAGTACCACTTGGTACTGCATCTGAAGAAGGGGTTTATATCCATAAACATCCATGCTAAAATAAAAAACCAGTAAGTCTTAACAATGCTGCCATATTTCATTTTCCTCCTCCCACTCCCTTCCTCCTTTTTATGCTGCAAGAGACTAACACAGCTATTATTTTAAAAAAAGAAAAATAATACTTAATGTTTGTGGAACAGAGTTGGTGTATTATGCATGAGGTTTAAGAAGTACTGAGCCAGCTTACCTTGTTGTAAATTGTGTTTTATTTTTGGTATGTAGAAAGTATACTAAATTTCTAAGCATAAAGCATACTAAAATTTTAGAATACTACGGTTTCAATGTATTTATCAACTGCAACATGCAGATCAAGTATAGTATAGGTATTTTAAACTGTTCATCGCACACAAATCCCCCACACACATGCATGCACACATGTATGCATGCATAGGCATGCACATGTATACATACACTTTATTGTGGACATGCTGCTTGTGGACACCCCAGGATACCTGGAGCTATTTAAATTTGGAAGAAAGGCTGATAAACCTGTCCAGTGATATGGGGAGACAAACCTAAGGTGCTTGGGGTGAATAAAAGATAAAGAGCTATTAGAAGGGAGAGCAGGAGCCCTAAGAAGAGTCTCATCCACAACACCTGCATAACAGACAAAGCAAGTACACATTTTCACATGATCATAGTCTTCTGCACTATGGCACTGTATTTTTACTTCAATTAATGTGTCTAATTATTGAATTCTACTCCAATTACTGTAATTCTGTTTAGGTTTTAGTGGACCTGGTTTAGATGGAATCTCTTCTCTTGTAATTGGAATCCATTGGTTTCTATCCTAGTCTCTGGAATGACAGAAACAAGCATGCCTCCTCTTCTACATCCCTTCTAATATTTAAAGATGGCTATCACCACACTTCTTAATATTCTTTTCTTCAAGCTAAGACTACACATCTCCTCAAACCATTTTTCTTAAAGCTAGCTTTCTAGACCTGTTATCATCTTGGTCACCCTTCCCTGGATATCTTCCACCTTGCCAATATCCTTCTTGAATGCGGTACCCAGGACTGGGCAGTATTTCAGATGAGTTTTGACCAAAGCAGAAAAGAGTGGTACTATGATGTCTCTTGGTCTGGGCACAATACTCCTGTTGGTACAGCGTAAGATGGCATTGGCTTTTTCTTTTTCATCAGCTTTCATCAGCTGCTGCACCACACTGTTGACTCACATTTAGCTTGTAGCCTACTAAGATCCTTGGATCTTAGATATGAAAATCAGGTTTCTTCTATCTGACATTGTGCATTTTACCCCCACCCCACCACCTATATAGATAGGAATTGATCCCTATTGAAATTAATATTGTCAGTTTTGGCTCAGCTCTCCGACCTGTTAATTTTGAATCCAGATTCTGTCTTCTGCTGTATTTGCAACCCTCTTAATTTGGAGTCATCAGCAAATATGATAAGCATTACCTCAATTTCATCATACAAGTCATACACAAAGGTGTTGAACAACACCAAGTCCAGATTAGAAACTTGAGGCACTCCACTAGTCACTTCTCTTCACAATGAAGAGGAACCAGTAGTGAATAAGTTTTCAATTGTTTAATTTGCTTATGCAAGTCTCTTGACAATTAGGCTGTCTCTTTGGAGGGGCATTAGATAAAGTTTTTAAAGAACAGGCTGGGGATGCTGTACTGTTTTCAATTGTTTTTATCTTTTTAATTGCATTTTATTCTTTTAATGAGTGAAGTGTTTTAATACTTTAATTTTATTTGTAATGTTCACTTTTTATATGCTTGTAATTGTCCTTTTAAATTGTGAGCTGCTTTGAATCCCAATTTGGGGGGGAGCAGGATATAAATAAATTGTTGTTGTTGTTCCTGTTGTTGTTGTTGTTAGTACTTCCACTACAACTATTGTTGTTGTTGTGAGCACTCTTTGAGATTGGTCCATCAACCAGTTACAAGTTCACCCAACTATAGCACTTCCTCACCTACATTTTACAAGAATTCAACTTGTCTCCAAAATATTATTGGGGACTTTGTCAAAAACATTACTAAAATAAGGATTCTTTGCATACTGATCCAGACTAACATAGCTATGTCTTTAACATCTTTAACATTCACCTGATCTTTCAAGCTGATAAAGAGAGTAGCCTATACATATAACAAAATATAAATAAGTATATACTTGCATATATTATTGTATATAATTTTATGCACATGTTTACCTCCTTTGCCTTCCTTTTTGGTGATGAGGCATCAGAGGCCACATTGGTAAACTACTGTCATATGTCCCTCTCTCCCCTCTTCAAATTCCCATCTATCTGTAAGGAAAAAAAGATAGCCAGAGACACTAATGTACAGTCATACCTTCCAATTTGCAGGAGATCCGTTCTGGACACCCCCCCCCCCCATGAATTGGAAAAATTGCAAATATTGGAAGCCCATTGATTTCAATAGGTGTGTGTTCCTGTGCGCAGCTCTGCATATGCACCATTTTGTCCCTCCCTGCTTGCCGTCCATGAAAAAGTGAGACCGCGGACTCAAAGTCTGTGAATGGGGAGGGATGAGTGTACTTCTCTTTCCCAGAGTTTGGAAACATTGTTTTTTGGTTTTATTTTTGGACAGCAGTTTTTACAATCCCTCAGCCAGTCCCAGTTCAAAGATAGCTTTCCCAACCTCTGCCTTAGCCCAGCTGCTTGCACAAAAGAAGAGCAAAGGCTTCTGCTCTAGCCAGCCCAGAAAGTCATGCTCTTAACTGGTTTAAGCAGATGCATCCTTTCCCATTTTTCCAAATTGACACTTAACTTTCAGTAATCAGTGGATTTAATGTTGGCAAATGTAGGCGAGAGTTGCAGTACACCATTTGTGCTGTTAAGCTATTTTCAGCTTGTCAGCATGAACTCATTCTTTTGATGAAGGCTTTCCTCATTTCAGTGCAATTTTTCTCTATGGCTGCCTTGACAGGAATGCTTCTGGGTCTGGAAGAGAGAGAGAAAGTGCTGCCATATACCCAGGAATCCTGTGGAGAGGCATTTATTAATTCAGGACAATGAATAGGAGGAGTGATTGGGAATAGTGCTGCTGGAATACATATAATATTCAAGCAAGATCAGTTTCAGCAAAACATATAGATGTGCACTGAATGAAATTGCTTTCTAATTGAGCCCTATTTCATGCATGCTTCTAAAGAGTCCTGGCATCCAGTTATTTTCACCTTCGAGGCCCTTAATTCTCCAGGCTGTCCTACAGTTACATAGCATGTTGGTGCCCCTGAAGATTCTCCAAGCTGTTGGTTTATGTAGTAAATTCCAGAGAGGGGAGTGCAGGTGGGATTCTTTTTATTTACTTGTAACCTATTTACTTGGTTTCTTTCATGCACACTTCTCCTGCCTTCTGGGACACGCAGGGCATGCCATGTAGTGCCATAAGGGACAAGAAGGGAAAGTGTTTCTAATCTCAATTAGATTCTGCCTAGAGTAAAAGATTGAATCTGTGCTTTGAAACCAGGGACATTTATTTTCAGCAAGGAACAATTCACTACACACAAGCCAACTTTTTTGGGTACTATTGTTCTTTCTTTTTGTAAAAATAATTTATATCCACTGGTAGGTCAGTAAAACTGGTTTGGATTTGGCAGCTGGATGGCTAAAATGGCTGAATACAGTTGTTGCAAGGATATAAAAATACTCCCTTTGGACAAATATAGAGAATAACATGCTGCTTAGCCACTCTTCTAATTCATCTTCACTAATTTCAGTAGGGTTCATGAACACAGTGAAAACTAAGATTAGGGAGGAGAGGAAGAAATTATGCAGCACCTGCAGAGTTTATCAAGTTTAATCCCAATAAGTCCTGATTGTGGTGCAATTTGTGTTACTTTTGGGACCACACAAACTGCCAAAAGTTTCCTCCCCCCCCCCCAAAAAAATCAGAAGAGGCTGAAAGTATACTTCTGGTTCTGAAAAATTGATGAATTTTAATTTTAATTTTAATTCTGCAGGAGTCTATTGTGATGTATTTAGAGGGTGAATCACTGGTCCTAGAGGCTTCTAGGGAGATTATTATACTGGCAAAAAAGATGGGATCATAGCAGGATGCTCCCATCAATATTGCTCAATTTGGCAAAGATTATCACACAATATCACGTGACGTCGGGACTATCCCATTAATAAAGAGGAATTATAGTGCTACTTTTTATTCATGGAAAACACAATTCTTTCCCAACAGAAAGGGCAGGAACCAAAAAGCCAGAGGGGTTCCCCAATGGTCTAGGCTAATGAAATAGTCACATCAAGTGACCAACTGAGCACCCATTAAGAGTGGCAATGATTCAGTCATTTAAATTAATATTTATAATGTTGCTGCTGTCAGGAGTGTGGGAGCGACATGTGGATTTTCTACCTACATGCTAAAATATCTTGAGTTAAGCCAAGCCCCAAATCCTTTTCACTGAAGGTCTACTCCATTTTGGTGACCAATAAAGAGGAGGGGCAGAATTAAACCTCTAATTTTTCCATAGAACTAGCCTGGGAAGAAATGTGTGAAGATTCAGGTGTCAGGTGCCACCTTTAACAAAAAATGGTCATAGTGATCATGTACCTCCTGAATTGCAGAGGTCAGAACATAGATTGCTCTTGCTATCTCATACACAGAAATTCTCACTGACAATTATTCCCCCCCCCCCTTCAAAAGAACAATTACATTGAAAGCCTGGTTTGATATCATGTGCTTTGAGTTTCTCTCCCTGTTTCATTTTTCTATTTTCACCCCTGCTTCTCTTGTGCATGATTTGAAGGCCTATAGCCAGCAAGTGTACAGTGAAAACTGAAGAGTAAAACAAGAAAACCACAGAGATATATTTCCCCTTTATTGGAATGAAAGATATGTCACAGCTTCCGGTTGGTATAATTCCCCCTTGAATGCATACATGTAAGGGTTACCTTTTAAAAAAAGATGGAGTAAGAGCTCCTAGAATATGAAATGGCAAGATGAATATTACTAATAGTAATAAATAATGCCCTTGATTGGCTCTGGGCTTTGCCTGCTCTGCCCAGGAGCAGCCACTGCATACAATGGAGATGAAGCCAACTAGGCCATTTGAACAATGAAAGGGATGTTTATAAACCTTTGTATATGGCATGAAGACTGCAGGCCAGCCTGACCCTGGTTAACTCCTAGATGGCAATGTCAGTGTTATCAATATTGTTCATGTTCTTATCTACTTTGCAGTAAAAATACTGGTTCCAGATTTGTAGGAATGTGGTCCTGAATTTTTTAATCCTGAATGCATAAACAATGGGGTTCATGGCTGAGTTCCCATGCGTCAGAAATATAGCAATGTAGGTGAGGATGCTAGGGGTCTTGCAAGAGGGGCAGAAGAAGCTGACACAGTTACGAGTGTGCAGAGGCAGCCAGCTCACAGCAAACAAGAACAGAACCAAGGCAAGAGACTTGGCGATATGCAGCTCCTTCCCATAATATTTCTCTGGGTCTGTTGAGCTGGAGGCAACCTTTTTGTTAAGCTGCCTGCGGATAATATTGAAGACCTCCAGGTAGATGACAAACATAAGAAGTAATGGAGGCAACACCCAGACAAAGAAGTTGAAGTAAACCATGTACTCCATGCTGATGACATTCTCAAATTGGCAACTGACGGTGAATTCTGACTGACTGTAGTTCTGAGCCTTCCGCATTTTATTCAAGTTGTTCCAGCCAAACATAGGTGTCAGTCCTACGAGGAAGGAGACCAACCAGCAGCAAGCAATAGCTGCCCCAGCACGTTTGGGTGTTACCACACTCTTGTACCTGTGGGAAGAAGAAACATAACATTCACTAAAGTGTTACAGGCAACAGGAAAAGTTACATTTCAATTTGGTTTTCACAATATATGAAGAAAGCCCATGGTTTGGTGGTAGGACCCACATTCTGCACCATTCAAAGACATAGCCATATTAGTCTGGAAAGTCAGTATGCAAAGGGATCTTGTAGCACCTTTGAGACTAAGGGCCTTTACAGTGAGTCATGGGCATTGTAGTGTTGTTTTTTTCTGAGACATTGAACCTTCTCTGTCAGAGAGCTCTGGTGCCACAATAAACTACAGTTCCCAGGATTCCCTAGCACTGAGCCAGGGCAGTTAAAGTGGACTCAAGCTGCATTATTTCTGGCAATCTGTAAAGGCCCTAACTGAAAGAAAGAAACTGGTAGCACGAGCTTTCGTAGACTTGAGTCTACTTCCTCAGATGCACCATATTTTGCAAATGGTTTTATTGTTCAGTCTTTCAGGTTTTGTTTTGTTTTGTTTTTTAAATCAGGTGACTGGTAAGTTTATTTTTTTACCTGAGACCTTTGTGGCACCATTGCAAGCCAGAGCATACAATACAGGCAACATGGAAATATAGATCTAGTAAAAGCTTCCCATGTTTGTAGCAAAACATCAGACAAAGGTCCTCTCTCCCAACTAAGTAGACTCAATGAATCAGTTATTGAACTGTGAATCAATACTCACATAAAATATATTTATTCAATGGGTGTAGATAGGTTGGAACTATAAAAAAATTCAGGCCGAAATGTACTTATAGAGGGGGGTCATAATCCTACCAGTTAAAACATGTTGAGCACCTATTCCATGTTTTCTTCCTTAATTGATTTTTCTGATAAGGCAAAGAAATGAGAAAACATGGAAGGGCCTGGATCCCTGTAAGATCCCATATTTATACCAATTACAGAAGGGGAAAACTCCTCTGGAGTCACCCAAAGAGAGGGGAGATTTCTCCAAAGCAATTCAGCTCCTCCATCAGTGCCAAATGCAACTCCCTTTTTCAAAATAATTGGATTATACCAGGCACCAAGGTAACAAACAAATCAGATGAAAACACAGGGATTGTGGTCTATTAGGCAAGCCTCAAAGGGGGATAGAGGACTTAAGGCAGAGACTACATCTGGTTGAAATCAAACCCTTCTACTGAATTCACAGGGACTTACTTCTAAGTAAATATGCCTGTGCTGAGAACATATTATACAATATTGAAAATCCTGCACTGCTAATTGTTTGCTGTAGTCAGTACAAGACAATAGGGTCCTGGACACAAGCGGGATCCAGCATTGCGGGGGAGGGTGTTTCCTTTGATGTCTTTCATGTGAAGGAGACCAGAGGCCTTTGCAATAGGTGCAATGCACCACGTTGTCATAAATGGGGTGGGGGAGTCACAGGTGTAATGCCTGGCCGTCTCTCCACATGTTCTTTTGCAAGCTCTTGCATGACCCACCCTCCTGTCCTGAGTGCAGCATGAACATTGTTGGTCATTCCAAGGGTAGGTAGGGATTTTCTCTCTTTTACCCTTTTTTCTTGTCATGGACTGTTAAAAAGACCAATAGATGGACTGGTTCTAGAGCAGATCAGGCCCAACTCTCCCTGGAAACAAAGATGACTAATCTGAGGTTGTCATGTTTTGGTCATATCATGGGAAGAAAGGACTCAGTAGAAAATACTATAATGCTGGGCAAAGTGGAGGCCAATAGCAAAAGAGGAAGGCCACATTCCAGATGGATAGATTCAATTATAGAAGCCACAATCATGAGTCTGCAGGAGTAGATCTATATTCCTAGCCACATATTACATAGTACTCCTGTGTCTAGACAAATGAGCACAAGCTGAGTAACCCAAGAGGTGAATGCAACATTCATAGAGACCCACCTCCTCCCCACATCAGCAGTTGGCTAGCTACTCCCTCCATGCAAGCAATCTCTGGCATGAGGGGGATTGGGGACAGGGGTTCTTTTTCTTCCAGGTTCCGGCTAGATTGCTCACAGAAGGGGGTGGGAATGTTAGGCAGTTGCTTCTCAATAGACAGGAGAATAGATCTGTCAATCCCAATGGCTATGTACCAGTAAGTGAGGTCTGGGGGTGCCATGCTGGAATTCACTATGTAGAATGCAATGATCAGTAGAAGAGTAAAGGGAAATGAGGTATGCAATGATCATACAGTCACTGGGTGATTCACCAGGGAAATGACACCAAGATGGAAAAAAAGCTCTAACCTTATTTGAACTTATGTGTGTGTGTGTGTATGTGTGCCTTCAAGTCAACTGTTGACTTATGAGGGACCCCATGAATTTCATAGGGTTTTCTTAGGCAAGAAATACTCAGAGGTGGTTTTGCCAGTTCTTTCCTCTGAAATAAAGCCTGCTGCACCTGGTATTCATTGGCAATCTCCCATCCAAGCACTAACCAAGCCTGGCCCTACTTAGCTTACAAGATCAGATGGGACTTGGTGTCTAGGATATTTAGGCCCCCTTTTGAACTCACAATTGACAGTTAAAATACTTTGGCATTGCCAGTATTTGTGCCTGCATTCCTTCTAACTGAGTGACTTTCTTTAAAAACAAATACCACCACTATAAATGCTTGCCATTTCCTCCCAAATATCTACACAGACTTTTCCCTCTCTGAGGACATGTGCATAAATCCATTAGCACAGCATGGCACTCTCCAGCAAATGCTTGGTTACTATTTGTTAACAGCCAAGTCTCACACTACTGCATACCAGCAAGTATACAAAGTGCTTATTTAACTTAATTTTTAATTATTGTTTTTAAATAGTTTTAATAGAGACTAAAAAAAAAGAGAAGTTTGGTCTCAGTCCAAACAGTACAAAATTATATAACCTAAAAACACTACTCACCCGCCTCTGATGCAAAGTGCCTATGTGAAAATTGGCAGCCTTTGCATCAGGCAAGCTCATTTTGCAACAAACACAATCAGTCATGATTTAGTGCCTCACCAGCGGACACTTTCCTGGGGAGACTTTACATTTTTAGCATGAAGAATTCTACAAAGTTGTGGGTGGTAATGAAGTTTGCATACTTATCAAGCTGAAAATATTATGCATTTCAGATAATTGGGGAAATGGCAGGGCTGAAAATGGAGAAATCAGTCTTCCTTCACTATACAAATGTCAGAATAGCTATAGGCAATAAAATGTTTATTTCATCTTTAGGAAAGGTCATAGATAGAACACCAGTCTGCAAATCAATCTAATCTTTTACTGTCTCAATACTAGTTTTACCTGAGTATGATCTCATTCGGAGGGACGGGGAAAGTGTGGTTCTCTAGATACTATCAGAATGCTGACTGAAGGATTCTGGGAACTATAGCTCCAAAAAGTAACAATCCCAAGCTCTGACCAACAAGTCCAGCCCATTACCCAACAAGAAAGAGAAGTCACAAAGAGTCACACCCCAATCCTGCACAGTTCAGTCTGTGCAATTCAAACACCGGAGTACCAGAGGTAGAGAGCAAGTATTTGTTTCTTTTTTGTTTTGTTTTGCTGCCCAAAGGGGAAATAACTTTGGACAACTCAAGGAGGTGAATCTTGCATATGTGTGGGAGGGGGGAGACAGGCAAAGCAAGGAAGAGAAATCCCTTCTAGTGTTTCTAATTTACCTCAATGTGCAAAGAATTTATGCCAGACACAAAGACACACGAAGTGCTAGATATTGCAGAAGAATATTTCACTTCTGTGCCCACAGTCCTGCTCAGAGATAAATGAAACCTGCACAATTAAGTTTGTATTGTGGCGCAATATAATTTCCTCAGAAAATTGAATTCCCACAATGCAATGCTCTGGCAAATCTAATGCAACCATCATTGGGTGACAAAGAGCAATTACTCAGTGGCTCTCCTGACTGTGGCTTATACAAGGGGTCCTCTAATTTATCCCGCTGAGGCAGAAGATGATCTCACAGGAAAGCAGTCAGGGAGCGTTCCATAGAAAAGGACTCTGGCACAGCAAAGCAATCAGCAAAAAAGAAACAAAACCCCTTCATTCAACCCATGGCCAGTGCTTTATGGGAGATTAGTCAATACTAATGTTGCCAAATGAAAGGTAGGCCAAAGGAATGTTCATTTTCAAAAGTGCCATGCTCGAAGCAGTGAATAATGTGTGTTCTGCTGCCTGGGAGGGCCATGTATGTCTCATTTCACAAAGGATATCCAAGGACAGTCCTCTATTCAGAATTTCTTCTGATTTGAAGGGGTCTTGAAGCTGCAAATGGACCACAAATCAAATAGGCACATGGGTCACTTGGTCATAGTCCTACCTGCTATGGTGAGCTATATGGCATTTCTATTTGTTTATTGTTGTTGGTCTGCACCTTCAAGTCATTTCCAACTTATGCTGACCCTAAGGTGAACCTATCATGGGGTTTTGTTAGCAAGATTTGTGCAGAAGAGGTTTTCCATTGCCTTCCCCTGAGGCTGAGAGCATGTGACTTGCCCAAGGTGACCCAGTGAGTTTCATGACCAAACTGGGAATTGAACCCTAATCTCCAGATTTGTAGTCTAACACTCAAACCACTATGCCACAATGGCTCCCGTATTTCTATTTAAAACATAGCAATTATTATTATTTAATACATAGCACATGGATATAAATTTGTATGATTTCTCTTTCTCTCTTGGCAGCATGGAAGAGTCCAGGTTACTTGAAGGTGGCTGATGGCTTCTATGTTAGAAGTATGATGGACACTCTGGGTTTTATTCCACATTTTAATGGAGCCATACAAGAGTGTTGCACCCTATCCTGCTCAATATGCTCAGCACCATGGATAGCTCCTTTAACATCTGGTACCAACTGCCCACACACATACCAGTATACCCACACTCTGAAATCAATAGTGGAGGTCTTATTGGTGTGGTTAACTATCAAAACAACTGGCAGTCACAAAGGATAAAGGCTTTTTAGTAGTGGCTCCCCACCTGTCAATCCCTCTTCCAAGTGAAGTCCCCTCCTTCCAATCTTTCTGTTGCAGAACTGCTCTGAAAGCAATTTAGGACTTTACTGAATGTCATTAGATACATGGAGTTATGTGGTTTTCATTATGAATTTCAGTGCTTCATTTATAGTTTCTGGTTTCTCTGTAAAGCATATGTAAAATATGGGGGGGGGGGGCGGGGAAAAATAAGACTGGCTGAAATGGTGATGGGACAGTGCACCAAAAGGATAATCTGTCAAAGAACAAAAGAATGTTAGATGGAGACTTTAAAACTGAAGGGCTTTCCTACACTGTACAGCACAGCAAACAGCAAAAGCTGTCCATAATGCGGCTCCAACCTCAGGTGCACTTAAGCCTATTGATTTCTGTGCACAGTTGGGAGAAATGTAGCTTCATGTCACATCAGCACCTGAAAAATGGAGACATCCATTTCCCCCTTTAGACTGCCCATCCAAGTTACAAAGATGGACCTGGAATGCCCTATGCCACAGAAAGCCTGGCTGCAAATGTACATAGTCACATTTGTTTTCATAAAGAAAGACATTTCTTAAATAATGAAGAGGCAAATTGATCTTCATTCTTCACTTGGAGGCAAGCCAAATAATGCTACATCTCTCTTCTTGCCACCACCATGGGTCCTCTGGAGGTCTCTGTAGATGATGTAATTGTTCTTCATCTGACTACAGGGACATGCCCAGATGCTTCTCTAATCCCTCCTGATTTCCACCAGCTATCAGAGGGCTATGATGTGGGGCTATCATAGCAAACTAGTGAATAGGGGCAGCTTCAGTTGTTGCCAAAGGAGAAAGAGAAAGAGAATATCAATCTGCACAACAACCAAAAGAGGACCTACCTCACTGTAAGTTGGACTGACACTTGTATACATCAATGAGGTCCACAGTTAAGTAGGATAAGGGCCACACTTTTTAAATATAATAATAGATGTGTATGTCCTTTTGCAACTTAGGGGACAAAATGAGAAAACCTATGTACATTTATAGGGAGAGAAATCTGTGCCCTGCTAACTCAGAGCGGCTACAATAGAAGGTGGGGAGCACTTCCCCTCCTTCCTGTTCCAGCAGTTTGTAAAAGTATTTATTTCTTTTGAAGCAAATGGAAATGAAAATACTTCTGGTAGTTTTATCGCTTGCTTAAACTTGGAGTGCACACTAATTATACACCAGTGGATAGAATGGATCAAACACTTACATACCCATCCTGACCCACTCCTGGAATGGCCCATTTTGGAGCCTGCTTCTGGCAGAAATGCCACTGGCAGTAAAGTTATTTATTCTATTTTATGGGTAGCAACAGGCAACAAAATGTTCTTACAGCAAAATTCTGTAAAGAAAACATATAGCATAAATATTATAGCCTCCAACATGTCAGAGATGAAAACCAGATCAAATGGGGCCAAGCAACATCAGAGTGTGGTCAAGATGGCAAAAGATGAGGAAGAACATACAAGCTAGGAGAGGCTGCCATGGTTCCTGAGTCTACAGGGAAGAGCAAGATTCTGATATCTCCTGTCTTCATCCCTTACTGATTGAACTGAATGCAAATAATTTTTACATTTTGAGCTCAAGTTTAGAGCAACTAATGTAAGCCAAGGAGGAAGGGGGAAAGTGGGAGAAGAGAGAAACTGGGATGTTTTAAAAGCAGCAAAGAAGGTAGGATGGAAGAGAATTAATTTAGATTATCCCTGGCAAACTGAGACATTTGGAGGATATGCACTTAGCTGTGTCTGTTTTTATTAAGTGAAGAATAGTTCTTTTGCTTCCTTTCCTCTGGGAAGAGCAGACACAGCTGAGTGTATACAGCCAGCCCTCCATATCCACGGATTCTTTATCCATAGGTTCTATATATATGCAATATTTTAAAGGTTCTATATATATGCAATAATCCTAGGTTCTATATATATGCAATATATATATGGGGTTGGGATGCAGTGGCTCAAGTGGTTAAGACGCTGACTCTGCTGATTGCAAGATTGGCAGGCTGGCAGTTTGAGGTCCAAGTGCTGCATGATGGGGTAAGCTCCCATCACTAGTCCCAGATTCTGCCAACCTAGTAGTTTGAAAGCATGCAAATGCAAGTAGATAAATAGGTACCACTTTGGTGGGAAGCTAAACAGCGTTCTGTGCAGTCATGCTGGCCACAGGATCACAGAGTAGTCTCTGACAACGCTGACTCTTTCACTTAGTAATGGAGATGAGCACCGCCCCTATGGTCGGACACAACTTGACAACCTTGTCAATGGGCAATATCTTTACATATATATATATATATATATATATATACACTCTGTAAAGCAAGCCTTGAGTTTGTTATTTTATATAAGGGACACCATTTTACTCTCCATTCTATTTAATGGGACTTGAACATTCATGGTTTTTGTTATCCACAGGGGGTCTTGGAACTTGGGCCCACTGGTTTCCAGCAAAGCACAAGGCTTCTTTAATTCCTGAGCTACAGAATCTCTTAAATCGGTAACCAGGTATCTTCCCTCTAAGATGGAGGCAAAGAAATTTCCCTCAAGTTATGGAGTTTTGTACACAGCCAGTCCCTGTTTTCTATAATCCGTGAACTTTCTAGGTTAGGAAGGGGAGATGTGACCCTTCCTCACAGGCTCAAGCCTCAGTTATGCAACTCCCTCCCCCCAAAAGACAGAATGTCCATTCCCATGAAATAGTACCCTTATCTGGGTGGTACAGCAGAGAATCAGCTGGAAGAATCTTTGTACCTTGCTGCTTCTTCCTGCTACAGTTTATTGCATGAAGATTACTGGCCTATCCAAGATATCTAGAACAATTCAAGAAGCCTGTTAGGATACAATTTAGGATTGTATGCTATCATAGTTATATAGGACAAAGATGGGCAGCTCAGTAACTACACTTCTCGCCATTCTTCTAAAAATCCAGCCACTACAGTAGAGGTGAGCAGCTCCAGAGAATTCAGGAGGTAGTTTTCTGGTCCTGAGATCTTCTGGGGGCCACATGGACTGATCAAAACAATAATTTTTAAAATGCCCAGAAATATGCAGAAATCAAGTTCTGGTTTTGCAAAAACTGCATTTTTTGAAATTAAACAGTGGGAGCAGGAGGATGTCCTCAACCTAGTTTAAAAAGGAAAATTGTGCTTCCTGTAAGCTTAACCAGATAGACAGATAGACAGACAGACAGACAGACAGACAGACAAGAAAAAGAGCCCTCAGGAGTCTCTGCAGGAGTTGAGAACTGTGAAAGCAACCTTGGGAGTCACATATAGCTCCAGGGCCACCATTTTCTCATGCTTAAACTACAGCTTCCTTTTTGTACAGACAGCACAAAACTTCCACCCCACCCCATCCCGTTCCATCTCCCCAGCCAAGCTTCATTGGGAGCTGAGATGGCTGCCTAGCACATTTAATGGCTTGTATGCTTTTATACACTGAAACCACCAAATTTCTAATGGAAATATTCTAAATATCTGGGAATAGTGGAAATTAGGCCTATATCTTGAATATCTACAAGTATGCAAGGCAGCCAAATGCAAAGCTTAAACCAAAATACAAAACAACCAAACCAAAACAACAACAAGGATTTGTTTCCCACTTTGGGGATGGTCTCACAATGTTATGTTAGAAAAAGTAAAGTTGGACTTGTGTGTCTCCATGTCACATCTAGAAGTAATTTCATGCTTGGAAGTGTGAAAGAGAGTGTGCACTCCTGTAAATCTCAGCGGAGCTGTTGCCATGGCATTTCTGGGGATCAGATGCTTGCATGAGGTGTGCTTTTGCTAAATGAGCAGCCTGTCTTTTCATGACAACTATATCCCTAGGGGCTCATTCCCACTTGCATTTAAATCAGTTTATGATTCATATTGACACAAGGTCACGGATTCGATTCAGGCTGATGGGTAGTCCCCACTATTGAAGTGAATTATGCCCTTATCCCATGTCGTTCCCACTTGTGGGAATGAGTATCTTTGCGCCGCAGCTGGGGGGACCCCCAAGCTGCCCTAATTGCCCGAGTGCAGAGGGTTCAGAGGAGGGGGCTTCAGGGGGCTGGGGCGAGTCCATGGGGGGCAGGCCAGGGGAGTTCCCATCCGCCATCCCCTGCCCATGGGGCTCCCAGCAGCCGCACCGTCCCGGCCCACAAAGATCCCTCGCCTTTCCCCCGGATGAGCTTTGCCCTGGTGGCAATGGGGAAAGTGAGGGAACAGAAGGAAGAGAAGGTGAGAGAGAAGGAGAAGAGGCACTGCCACTGCCAGGGAGGGAGGGAGGTCACACATACACACAAGGTTTATTTTTCTTTTATTTCTGCTCAAAGTTGCCCAACAGAAAGGCGCTGGGGAGGGACTGTATCTTTCGCTTTGGATCTGGGGTCAGAAGGATGCAGAATGAGGTTGTGTGTACTCTGCATGGACAGAAGAGGAAGAAGATAGGGGGCATCTTTGTAGGGCCTGGCTGGGAAGGGGGCAAAGAAGGAGAGGGTCTCCCCCAGCCCCCTCTTTCCAGGGGTGTCCCTCCCAGTTTCTCTCTGACCCAGGGCTGCTCCGTTTCCTCTTCACCTTGCCTGGTATTGTTCTGGGCCACGCAAAAGCATGGCATTCGGTGGGCAGAGGAGGAACAGGGAGAAATCCTCGCCTGGCCCTCATTCTCTCTCTCTCTCTTTTCTTTTCTTTTCTTCTGCCGAGAGAAACCATAACTTGGAATTGCCTTGGAAGTGTCTCTTTCTCTCCGTCTCTCTTGGCATCAAGAATAAAATTTCATTTCCTTGCTACGCTCCCTCCCTTAATGGCGCCTAGATGTGTATGTCTGTGCGTGTGAAGTGGGGAGAAAGGAAAGCGGGAGAACAGAAAGATGGATGCGATTCAGATCCATTGTTCCCACTGGTTGAACACTCCTCTGAATCGCTTTTTTACAAAAGCACCTCCAAAAAAGTAGTGTCCGAAAAGAGCAATCTTTTTGCATTTGTCTTGCTTCAAAGCAAGTCCAAACAATCGCAGTCACATCTGAAACCATTTCCAATGGGAACGAGCCACATATAAAGCAATCAGCAATTTGCTTCAAATCATAGTGGGAATGAGCTCTAAGTGTCTTTGAAGCTGCTGCAAGCAAGGCAAGTCACCTGACTGAATTCATACAAGAGTTTTCTCCCCTCCTGGTGCCAAGCTCTCCGTATGCATATAAAATACCTTCAGCTCCATTGTCTTTCTCTCTCTCTATATTTTTCTCTCAAAGATTCCTGCACAAAGCTTGGAATGTTCTTTGAAGTAAAAATAAATAAATAAAACAATTTGTTTTCATCATGAGTTATATCACTGAGCTGTTGCCACAAATAAATGCTGTGTTAAAAAGATAAATTGTTACATTGCTCATTCCTTTTTTTTATTATTATTACATTCTCTTGCTTTTATGTGAGGAGAAAAAACCATGGGATTGATGAGTGGATGGCATAAAAACCCCTCCCAAAACAACTCTAAAAAGCCTGTTTTTAAAATGCACCTTAAAATCAGTTTTTAAAATTATTAACTGTTACCCATTATATCTAGAAGGTAATCCCATTCACAGTGTTTGAGTAACTTTTATAGCATAAGGGCTGATGCAGACTGGCCAAAAGGACCGGCCTGGCGGTGGAGTCAGGGTGAGGTGACCGCATGCTGGTCACCCTGATGCCGCCCTGACGCCAATGTCACGCTGAGCGCCTGACCACATGGCGTGTGGTGTCAGGGTGCCCTGTTGGCGCAGTGTGCAGACACGCTGCACCAAAGGGGTGCAAAAGAGCCACGGCTGTGGAGCTAAGGGCGGCTTTTTGCCGCCCCAAAAAGGAGCAACATTTGCCAGATCTTTTTGGAGCAGCAAAAAGCCGGATTGGGGCCGCGGCATGTGGTTGCCACGGCCCCAATCTGGTGCTCTCAGGAGCAGCACAGAGGGCCACCTGCATAGGCCCTAACTTCATCAGCATAACTAGTTACAGGGGTCTGTGCTGTAACTTACTTCCATCAACTTCTCTTCCCACATGGCTGCTTTCCTAACAGCTAGAGCATCTTTCCTGAGGATAGTCTAGATAGGGATAACACAAACTATTTTCAAGAGTCATTTGAAATGTCCCATGACAGAATCTAAGATATTTGTCAATGGACAAAGGACTATGAGGGATGGCAGAGACAAGATGTTTTAGTCTGAGGAGGGTGACACACTAACTCAGGCCCAGTATCTAAATGCAGTGCAAGAGTTCTGCTCTAGACTATGCAAAGAAGGAGCAAGGAGAAAAGACAGTGGAGCTGTCTGAGCATGTGCAAGTGCCTTCTGAACATGTGCAAAGTGCCTTCTCCTCATAGCAACTAGTCCATGCATTGGGTGCACACAATCCTAAACAGCTTCTAGGCCAGAGGGCAAGAGTTCCAGACTCAACTGCAGGATAAGTAGCATGGAACAATTTGGGACACGTGCCATGCACACAATGAAGTCAGTGGTACAAAATGGCCAGCAAATCTATTAATAGTTATTAAAACAATATTAATTTTTTCACTATTTTTTCTGTTCAGCATGGAATAATCAGTGAGAATCAGCATGGTGCAATGGTTTGAGTGCTGGACTATGACCCTGGAGACCAAAGTTTGGATCTCTACTTGATCATAGAAACCAGGGGTAGGCAACCTTTCTCCTTTAAGGGCCGAGGGACTTCATCTCCCACAATCCCAGGAGCTATTGGCCAACATGGGACTATTGGCTAATGTGGCTGAGGCTTCTGGGAGCTGAAGTCCCTCGGCCCTTAAAGGGGAAAGGTTGCCTACACCTGATAGAAACCCACCTTGGGCAAGTCACACTCACTCAGCCTCAATGGAAGGCAAAGGAAAATACCCTCTGAACAAGTTGTGCCAAGAAAACTCTGTGATAGGGTCATCTTAAGGTTGTCTTAAGTTGGTCATGCCTTGAATGCACACAACAAAATGAGGACACTGCCCTCTAAAAGAGAATTCCCCCAAACATTCTCTCCCACTTCTCAAATTTCTAGCATTGCAGAGAGTGAGACATGGGAAACTGTTCACATCTAGAACTCTTCTATTTGCTATGTCCCTTGGCAACTTTGCCTGGCCCTTTTCTTTGGATGCATAAACTGTATTTCTAAATGCTCACCTGACATTTTAAGTTACTGCAGTGCTAGAAATTTGGAGAGTGGAGGAAATTTTTGTGAGTACACCATGCACTTCCTCTAGCGTGAGGCTATATAGACTATATAGATGCCATATTGACTTTCTAAACATATGATTAGGTTAGAAAGAAGAGTTTGATGCTGCATAAAGCCTTATATGGCTTAGATCCAGGCTATTTTGCAGACTGTCTTCCTGTATGAGCTGCCCCCAGGCAGACATCATCAGGAGAGGCCCTTCTCTCACCATTGAAAGCACAGTCGGTGAGGTTGTGAGATAAGCTCTTCTCGGTTACTGATCTTAAACTCTGGAACTTCCTTCCCAGGGAGGCCAGAATGGCCCCCTCCTTGTTATCCTTCCTTTGCCATGCTAAAACTTTTTAATACAGACAGGCTTTTAAAACAGAAAGTTTTAAAGGAATGGGCTAGGGGGTGCTGTATTATTTTAGGTTTGTGTGTGTGTTGTGTGCCTTCCAGTAATTTCTGACTTATGGCAACTCTAAGGTGAACCTATCATGGGGTTTTCTTAACAAGTTTTGGTCAAAGGAGGTTTGCCATTGCCTTCCCCTGAGGCTGAGATCATGTGAAATGCTGAAGCTCACCCAGTGGGGTTTCATGGCCGAGTAGGGAATTGAACCCTGGTCTCCACAGTCGTAGTCCAATACTGAAATCACTATGCCACATTTTATTGTTTTAGATGAACTGTTTTTCAGAGATTTTAAAATCTTTTTATTTGTATTCACTTCTTTTATTGAAGTGTGACTGGTTTTAATCCTGAAAGTCGTTCTATTTTAATGCTCTCGTTTGTATGTTTTTTGTTGCATTGTTCTTTGAAAATCATGAGCCCCTTTGAGTCCCAATTTTTTTGGGGGGGAGGAATGAGATACAAATAAATATAATAAATACATCTAATAAACAAACAAACAAACAAACACGCACCATAGTCTTAAAAGAAAAAAAAAATCCAGATTAACTGAAAATCAGAATTTTTAAAATCATTTTGCATCCATACTGTGTGTATACCCAAAATTTCTGGGGATATTTGTGCTGAGCTTTTCCAGGAACCCAGTGTCAACTGGACACATCTGAAATATGTATCTGATCCAGTTCTGCACTGTTTAACAAAATACAGGGCTCAACTGTTAGAGGAGCTGAGAGGTAAATTAAATACATCATAGTCAAGCTGTCAAATCTTTTCTTGACGTGCAATATGTCACTGGGGCATTGCTCTCATATATATCCCATTTTAGCTCCAAGATGCTCAAGATGTTATGGAGCTGCAGGGGAAGGGTGCAGAAATGCACCCTCAGACTGCCCCCATGAGGTTATTTGGACTGTGCTGAGGATGACCGGCTCATTCAGCTTCCTGACAGACAAATGTGTATGTCTAAAGCAGAGTTAGGACATCTTTCAGTTATAATCTCTGAGACTCCAGCTGCTTGACCATTAACTCTGTGCAGAGATATTTAATAAGTGGGGAAATCCTTGGAACTATGCTGAGTGGGAGGCCTGCAAATTCCTTGGAGAGAGGTAAGGGACAGGGTGAGGAAAGAAGCTGGCTGTTCAGTCTCAAGGCCAGGCATCTGTTCTCTTGTTGGCTGCTATTTCTGGCTCTACCTCAGACATCTGGAGGGAGACTGCAGACGTCACTAAGAGGGGCCTAGCCTGGAAATGTTGGCTCCAGTCTGTGCCTTGCTACTTCATGGACAGTGGGACCAATTTGCACCACCCACACTCCTTTGGACTTGATTTAGTTCATGCTGTCATTCAGATCTCTACCCTACGAGATCAGTACTGAGAAAGTTCACATTACAACACGCTGTGTGTGTATAACAGCCTTCTATGCTAAAACTTGGACATTGTTCATTCCCTTCAGGGGGATTTCACAATTCAAATTTCAGTAAATATTAAGGATAGATGAACCTGTCTGTTTTACTTATTTGCACTATTGTGTTTACATACTGCATACAACTTCCCCTAATATTTGTGTTGTCATATATCTAATATATATATGTTACATATGTATATCTATGGATTTTGTATGCAATTGTTACTGATATATGCATTTTTGTAGTTTTTAAAATTCGAGAACTGGATTGTAAAATTCAGAGGAGTGTAAAAACTGAAGGATATCAGCATTTTCTTGGCACATTGGTTAGTGAAATCCAAATTAGACGAAACTGTATTAAAACATAAGCCAAATGAATTTGACCCCAATTGCTAATACATGCATCACTCCTACTTTATAAGACATACAGGTAAGCCTGCATATACCTTATCAGAATTTTTAGACTAACCCCACATTGAAAATTTTGTCACACACTGTCAGAAAAGTAAAAAAATAAAAAAAAACCCCAAAATCCTCTCTCTCAAATTTTCAGTTGTCTTGTCCACACACAATAATAGGGATGGAAAGAATATTCATAATTATTTGTTCCCAGGTTAAAAAAAGGTTTTCTTAAAGTTTGGAATCCCTGCTAAGAATATAGACTAGTGAGAATTTTGTGCATTTCCCCCCCTAGTATTAGAACATCCTGAAGCACTGCAACGAAATTATCCTGTAAACACATTTTTTTCTGTGCACAGGAAATACAGCTACAGCATCCATGAAGCTGATATGTAAACTAGCAAATTCACTTTGGCGGCTAATGTCCAATTTGAACAGAAATGGTTGGCTTTATTTACAGAGTGATACAATGTTCAACATATCACTGGGTTTTGTAGTCTTCCTTTTGAATCTGTGCTGTGTCCAGCGAATGTTCTTCAGCTGGGTTGTTTCCCCAGCCATTTAGCAGGCAAGGGAGGATGGTGTGTACATCCAGGAATTATCCAGCTGTGTTCCTGCCGCCAGATGCACAATGAGGCAGGCATCCTTCTGCACCTCCCAGGGGTCCTTGGAGAAATCCTTGGAGATCCAGGAGGAAGATGACAGTCTGAAGCATCTGGCTAAAAAACCCATAGCCAGATGATGCCTCAGTTCTTTCCCCCATCCTCCCATGCCCACTAAATAGCTGTGGGGAGGGATGACTCAAGTGAAGAACAGTAAGTGAAGAACACAGGGAAGGGGAAGGGAGCAGAGTGATGTCTGCTGGAGCTTTATGCTCTGCCAGCACATTGTCAGGTCTCTGCTCCTGACTCTTGTAGTTTCCCAAAAGTCTCTACAAGATAGTCTCTTGTAGAAGCTTGGTACAAGCAGTCTTTCTATGGCAGCAATGCATTGAATGAGAGCTTTGCTGGACTGTAGTGTGGCACTGATAGAACTCTCTTCAACTTGGAGCAGCTGCAGAAATAACAACAGTAAAAATCAGGGGTGGATTTACTTCTCTTATGGCAACAGATCCACCCTGCCATAGGGGAAGTAAATCCAACCCATTTTTACTGTTGTTTCTTCCACAGCTACATCAAGTTGAAGAAGAGCTCTGTCAGTGCCACACTACAGTCCAGCAATGCTTCCATTCAATTCATTGCTACTATAGGAGGACTGGTGAGAAAATCTAGTATGGATCTGCCACTCTCATACTGGTGGATCTACTGTCCACTCCTGTTTTGACAGGGGCACCCAGGTGATCTAAGGATCAAGGCAGGCATTCCTTCAGATGCAAACTATGTAGACTCCTCTTGAATTTCTATTTAAAAATGTAACTGATAGCAATTATTTCTAAATTTGCATATACACACACACACACACACACACAGAGTCATCTCTCCTTTCTCGCTGACTTGAAGTCCGCGGTTTTGCATATTCACGGAGGGGCGACCTCTGTTAAAATCAATGGGGCAGCAGATATACCTGTAAATCAGCACATGCACTTTTAATGCAAATCTATCCTCATTGGGATGATGCATTTCTTTGTTTTTAACAATGTATATGTGCCCACTTACTCCCAGATAATAGCTGGCTTTGCACCACAATGTTTTTTCAGGCCTCTGCCTTCCTACCTTGATCCAGGTTTCACTTGTCTGATGCTCCAAATTTTATCATATGGTTTACCATGGAAAAGCCATTCCTCTTGTTTGTTCCATGATCTCTTTGGGAATATAGGATAGAAAGACATACTACAACATGAAGAACTACATGGTTTCCAAATCCTGGCAATTCCTTCCAAATCATGACAAAAGCCAGCTGCATTCCACTATCACCGTGTGTTCTCTCTGCACCCATTTCCTTCAATAAATCATAGCAATTTTAAAATGCTTTACTTATGGGATGCTGGAGCCACTAAAACATGAGTCATTAATGGTGAGGAAACCAATACAATCTCAAATAAGATTACCGGTAATCTAACAACAGGAGAAGATGAATGACAGGAGGAGATGAATGACAAGACAATGAATGGGCCTCATTCCTAAAGAGAACTCTGCTGAGTTCCAATGGAGAAGAGAGTAAATTAAGAAGTAAAAAAAGTAGATGAATAGCAGCTATAGATCCAACATACGATACCATACTATCTCTAGAGAGGTGCTGAGGTTGGACTCTGACTCAAACCTAGGTCTGAGGAGAGAATAAGAAGGGGAGAATCAAATCAAAAACACATGGTAGATTTCAGTAAAGAGGCAGAGAAGTCTGACTCTACTATTAGTAAAATTATGGTTAGCCTCTGGGATCACATTCCTGGGAGCATGATAGAACAATAGGAGTCATTCTTCTTGAGCCCCTCCTGCTTTTCCCCTCTCATAGAAGAGACAGGCCTGTGTATGCCACACCATTTGCACTTTGCATCCTAAACTAACATGTGTGGAAATATTTGGTATTTATGCTCACAGTGTATAGCTAGCTGTGCGCTCATGGCTAAAACCAGCAGCAACTACTTTAGGTCCTTGTAGTAAAGTCAAAAGAGAAAAATTATGTGTATTGTTTTATGAAATCTATTCTAAGATAGGACAGGAAAGGAATCCCTAGCCATGATTAACAGAAGCCACTGAAGCAGATTCTGATGCAAGGGTCGGCAATCTAAGGCCCTGCCCAGTCCTGCCGCCGCTGCCGCCATCTTTCATGGCCGTGGGGGACCTCTGGGGCGCCATTTTGGAATCCTCTCGGAGGCCCGGCACGGTCGAGGGGGCCCTCCTGGTAGTGTGCGTGCGCATGCGCGCACGCCACCATGACCTGGGGGCATTGGGGGACAGGGGGACCAGCCTCACCCCCAAAAAGGTTGCCGACCCCTGCTCTGATGCATGAGAGCAAACTGGGAGCTATCATGGAATAAACTGGAGCAATCAGTGCAAAGCAACCCCTTCTCTAAGAAAAGGAGAACAAAGAGACTTTTTTGAAGGTGGAGGAAATACAACTGGCTGAGAGTGGCAACATGTGTGTGTGTGTGTGCGCACGCGCACGCATGTGTATGTACACACATACACAGGTTTCATAGCACAGATGTAAAGAATATTCACCAATTTTCTCAGCTTCAGTGGGAAAGGGTGTTTGGCTTCTGGTGACTCTCATATCAGTTGGGTGGTGAATCCACTCTAAGTTTTAGTCTAAGCTTAAAAAAAATAAAATCCAACCCTGACTCATAGTGACTCTGTGTATGAGATATCTCCAAGACCCCTAAACTTCCGCTGCTCTGCTTAGGTCTTGAAAATTCAGGCCCTTGACCTCCCTGATTGAGTCTAGCCATCTGGCGTGTGGGCTTCCTCTCTTTCTACTGCCCTCTACCTTTTCTTAGTATTATTGTCTTTTCTAATATGTCATGCTTGATGTGGCCAAAGTATGACAGCCTCAATTTAATCATTTTGGCTTCCAGAGAGAGTTCAGCCTTGATCTGTTTAAGGACGCGTTTGTTTGTCTTTCTGGCCATCCACAGTATTTTCAGCACTCTTCTCCAGCACATCTCTTATTAATTGATTTTCTTTTTATCTGCTTTCTTCACTGTCCAACTCTCACATCTGTACATGGTGAAGGGGAATACAATGGATTGGATGATTCTAACTTTCATGCTCAGTTGTATATCTTTACTCTTTAGAATCTTGTCTAGTTCTTTCATCGTTGCCCTTCTCATTCTTAGGGCCTTTACAGACTGCCAGGAATAATGCAGCTTGAGACCACTTTAACTGTCCTGGCTCAGTGCTAGCGAATCATGGGAATTGTATTTTTTTTCCTGGGACATTGAGCCTTCTCTGTCAGAGAGCTCTGGTGCCACAATAAACGACAGTTCCCATGACTAGCACTGAGCCAGGACAGTTAAAGTGGCCTCAGGCTGCATTATTTCTGGCAGTCTGTAAATGCCCATAGCCTCCTTGTTATTTCTTGACTGCAATCCCTGTTCTGATCAATGTTTGATTCAATATACAGGAAATCTTTAACTATTTTGATTTCTTTATCATCTAGTCTGAAATTAGGTAGATCCTCTGTGGTCATTATTTTTGTATCTAATTAAAATGTATTAATTGGGGGTGGGATTGTCATTACCTACAGAAAGCTTTTTCCACAAAAACCTCTTTATATTCAAGGGTTTATGCCCCCAAGGGAACTTTTGCACCCTCATTTTTGTTTCTCCCCCCCCCCCCCGGCAATTGTGTTACATTCCTACTGGATACCCACCCAACCAGGCATCTATCTTACTATTCACACACACTCATTGATAATTTGTTTCCTGCTGCAGCAGTGGTGCCTTTTTCTTGCAACAGGATGTTGTCTTCGGATGAAGTGGAGGCCACTACTCAGCTGCCAGTGTTGAAGATTCAGTGCCAAACCACTCAGCTTCTGGACATGGATGGAGCCACCCTTGTCCTTTACCACTGGCAGCAAAATGTTGTGCCCTGCCAGGAAACACTAAGCCATGAAAACAAGATTACTTCCCTCTTATTGAAAAGGGAGCTATAAATGACAGGTCTCAATCCTCCACAGCAGCTCTGGACATAATAGAAGGAAGTACAAGTGATCGGTTCATGAGACAAGCAAAGGTAGACGAGATGGAATTTGGAGATCAGAGAGCTGGCCAAATGTTTCTTCTCATCCAACTGAAGTGTGAAGAGAAGGTGCTTTTAATTTATTTTAGGCTGGAAGAGCTCTAGCCATCTCTGTTTCTTTCTTTGTAGTCTTGAATATAACAACTTCTAATGAGAGCTTATTAGGTTGATCTGCAAGATTGTTGATATTCTTCTCAGGAAATGATTTTTGCATAATAAATATATGAAAATCAAAGGAAGTGCCTATTTCTGTGAAAGCATTTCTCATCACAAGTAATGTAAAGTGCCCTGATTCTTTCAATGGTGAAATTTGGAGCTGCCCCATACACCCAACACAGCTTCACTAAGAAAATAAGTGATCCAGGAAAAAGCAATCAGCTCAATGCAAGATGCATGGGATGATGACTTGTATCACAGGCTAGCCCTAGTATTACACAAAGGCAATAGCCTCAGGCAGCAAATACTGGGAGGCAACAATTGCAGTTCTCTTGAGCTGTTCAGGTACATAGCCAAGCAATAAATGTCATATGCCCTCTTCTGAACTCTCTGAAGGATTTCCCCAAGTATTACAGAGGAGGCTATCACATCAACTGCCACAACAGTCAGATTCTAGAATGCTACTAGCCCTTGGCTTCAGGCAGCAAAATTTCTTGGGCTGTCCCTGTCCACTGTTATGCTGGTAATGAGGCTTGAATGAGACTTCAGTATCTACATTCAGGCACTCAGATACCAGTGTGGAATGAAGAAGCTGGACCGGACAGCTGAAAGGTGAAGAGATTTATTTACAAGTGCTGAGTAGAAGCCATATACAGAAGCAGGAACTGTACAAACAAAACAAAAGTTCCTCTCTGACTCTCCAACAGAAACTCACACAACAACTTCCCGATGACTCCCCAACTCTGTAACCCACAACTGTTTACCTTTAGAGACAGCCTTACATAGTCTTGGCTGATGCAACCACTCCAGCACATGGCATAAGCCATTACCTCACTCTGCTGAGTCACTCACACACAGGTGTAGTAAAGAATCCACGTCTTGGTGTCTGGCCTCAAGGACATTTATCTACATGTCCTGGCCTTGTCACATACACCACATACACACACAGACACACAAAGTTCTAGATGTTAATTTTCTATAGCTAATATAGGCTGACACCCACACACTGCTTAATAGTCACATTGCTTTCATGAACTTGAAGGCATGCAAATTACCTCAGAAAACTATCATTGGTTAAGATCCATAATAATGCAGGGTTGTCATTGTGGCTGATGTCATGCTAGTGATATCTTTTATCACCATGTTGTCTGAGCACTGCTAACTTCATCTCAATACAGACTTCTGCATCAAACAGAAATGTTCCGTTGTTTATGTATGGGAACTTTGCTGTTGTTTTTGTTAATTGCCCTCGAGTCAATCTCAACTCATGCCAACTCTATGGATGAGACATCTCCAAGACCTCCTGGCCTCCACTGATCTGCTTAATTGCTGCAATCCCTTAATACCCCTTGATAGAGTCCATTCTTCTGGCATCCATCTGGCATGTGGCCTTCCTCTCTTCCTACTCCCCTCCACCTTTCCCACCATTATTGTCTTTTCCAGTGAGTCCTCTCTTCTCATGATGTGTCCGAAGTACAACAGTCTAAGTCTTGTCATCTTGGTTTCCAGGGAGATTTCTGGCTTGATCTGCTCTAAGATGCATTTGTTGGTCCTTCTGTCTGTCCGTGGGATCATCAGCACTCTTCTCTAGCGCCACATTATCTCAAATGCATTGATTTTCTTCCTATCACTAACAGTATGCCAGTTGACAAATATCAATACACAAGAACTGGTGGGAGAGGGGAATCTTGAAATGAATGTCCAGCAGTCCATTTTCATGCTGCTATGTATATTTCCCAAAAATATGTACAGATTACTAGCCAACCTATGAATTTTAAAGGATCCCAAGATGGGATTTAAGGCTGAAATATATTTTGAAATACTGTAGTCTTAAAACATGAAGGAAGCTGTCCGAGGTGCTGAACTCTATGCCTCCAATAGGTTCAGCTCCTTGGATAATACTTTTAGAATTCAGACTAAGGCCTGGAATGTGTTTACCATGCCAGTGACACAGAAATCACCAGTTGTCACAGCCTGTAATGTGACATTACTGGTAAAAAGCCACTTTGTGCTGGGTAAAACAATGAGATGATTTTATATTTAAATATATAAATAAGAAAGTCAGTGTGTATAGTGGTTTGGGTGCTGGACTAGGCCACTAGGAGACCAGGGTTTGGATCCCTGCTCAGCCATGGAAACCCGTTGGGTGACTTTGGGAAAGTCACATTCTCTCAACCTCAGAGAAAGGCCCTGGCAACCCCCTCTGAAGAAATTATGCCAAGAAAAACCAATTATAGGTTCACCTTAGAATCGTAATAAGTCAGAAATGACTTGAAGGCACATAACAGCAGCAGCAACATACAAATAAGTGCAAGAAAAACAAGCACAACATTTGAATAGAAGAGAAGAAAGGCAGAGAGTTCAAAATCCAGATGATTCAGGATTTGTCTGCTGATCCTTTCTTCTCCTCCCTTCTACCCTTCTGTCCCAGTCATGAGAACTACTCCACTATCATCATGACCAGTAGAGTGTAGTTATTGTTTGTTCACAAGAAGAAGGGAAAGTTACAGCAGCAACAACAGCAACATAATTATCTCATAACCACAGAGCAGGGTGACCAGATGTCGTAACTACAAAGGAGAAAAAAGCACTGCAAAATGTAAGATGTTCAAGAAAAATGTAGGACATTACAAAATAAAAGCTAAAAATACTAATATAAATATAAATTTATTTCCTATGGTTTATTTACAACTATATTACATATATTGCTTTTTATTAAGGTATTTTTCTGATGAGCTTATTTCTGTTGGTTTACAATATACTTAGAGAACTCTGATCAAAACAAACGCTTAAAATTGTACCCTACTAGCAACAAGCCATTGAATGAATCTATATTTAAATTATTCATTTCATTTGTCCATTGTGCTGAAATTAAAAAAAAAACAACCTTTCAACACTTGCATTATGTCCTCAAGCAGCCCATTGCCTAACACATTTACTGTCCCTTTCCCTCTTGGGAACCAAACATGCCCTTAACTCTAGGGGCAAGTCTTGTCTATTGCTGCTCTTAGGAGAAAATAACTTTAGAAGGATCCATACTATCCTCCTATTTGCAGTGAGGACAGGCTGCTAAGAAGACACATTTATTGAAGGGGAACAGCAAATGTATTGTTACTCAATAGGCTTCTTAGTCATGCTCAAAACGAAGGACATTTTGGAATTCCTCATGAACAGAAGGTTGAAATGTAGATCATGTACAGGAGAAGCAGGACATCTGCCCCCTCTGCCCCAGAGAATGTCAGAGATAAGAGTTTAACAACAGCCTTGTATGCTGTAAACAGAGGTTTGAAAATGTCACAATATCTTGCATGAAACTGCTTGTAGGGGGGTTTCATTTTTTTTTTCTTTTACTTGTTATAAGAGATCTATTATAAGCAAACTGGTCTCACAATTCAAACTGCTATCAATCACCTTAGAGATCCAGTGTCCATATCATGAGTAATGCACAAGGGAAATGGTTTATGATGATACCACTTTACAGAAGTTTGGGTTTAGAGCAGAACAGCAGGTGCAACCTCAGATGCTTGGTAATTAACTTATAAATTAGTAAATACTAGAGAGCCTAAATATCCTACGGGCACCAAATCCCTGTTTGAGTTTGGAAGCTAAGCAGGATCAGTGTTGGTTGGGATTCAGATAAGAGACCACTAACAAATGCCAGGTGCTGTAGGCTCTATGTCAGAGGAAGGAACTGCCAAAACCACCTCTGAGTATTCCTTCACTAAGAAAACCTCTATGAAATCCATGGGGTCACAATAACTCGACAGCTTACTTAAAGGCACATATACATACACAATTAATATTACCATGCTACTCACCTCCTTCTTACAACAAACTGATTTTTACTTCCACTTCGGTGTGGCTATTTGTTTGTCTGTTACATTTATACTTCATCTTTTCTCCAATGAGCTCAAGGCATAATTCTCTTCCTCTCTGGTTTAGACTCAAAATGACTTTGTGAGGTATGTCAGGTTTAGGGAGGTAAAGAATACTCACACATTTTCTTTTCCACATGATAAAAGAGTGTCTTGACACATCAAGATACCCTGTCAAGAAAATGGCCAACTGTCACAATATTTTTCACATTTTGAGACTTTTTCTTTTTGCAAAAAATATACATAATTTGTTTGTGTTAAAAACCCTTTTGCACAAAGGATTTTTTTTTTACAAACCCAATGTTTTTGCACAAGGAACAGAGTATTGTGTGCAAAAGATACATTTCTACACAAAAATAGCATGGGGGTTTGGTTTTGTAAATAAAAGTCCCAAACTGTGAAGAACTAAAAAAACATTATTTCCCAAATTATTCACTTTTACATGGAAGAATTAAGAAAGTGAAGATTTACATCACCATTCAGACTGAGAAGGAGAGAGTGAGGGCCTTTGCAGACTGCTAGAAATAGTGCAAATTGAGTCAACTTTAAGGGTTAGGGTTAGGGAATCATGGGAACTGCATTTTATTGTGGCACCAGAGCTCTCTGACAGAGAAGGCTCAATGTCTCAGAAAAAAAAAAATTCCCATGACTCCCTAGCACTAACCCTAACTCTTAAAGTGGACTCAATTTGCACTATTTCTGGCAGTCTGCAAAGGTCTTGAGTAGCCCTAGGTCACCCACTGAGTGTCATCCCAAGAATCTAAGCACCTATCACAGTTGCTGTCAATATCTGTCAGCATTCTGTTTACAGTTTCACCCTCAGCAGTTAGCATGATCATGCACATTCCATAACATCACAATAGCTCAGTTAATGGCTTGGGGGACTTAACAGATAGCATTTTTTATATTGCTATTTATCTACATATCAGGAAACTGTGACCAAGATGTTTGCTCAGACATTCAAACTGAAAATAATTGATCGTCTTCAATGAAACATTGCTGTAGAGCACCAAGAATGTTTCATTACACCCCTGAAGGATGTTGCATCATAGTTATACTCTTTCCTTGTACCTAACAGAGTAATCCTAGATCAAATAAGTGTTAGGTGTATAAAGTTAGGATTAGGCACATATCCCTTCTTCTGGAAGAAATGCTCTTCTACAGGAAGACTCCCCCACTGCTGGCTGACTTCAGTGATCTGTTAACAGAGGCCCAAAATACACTGCAGAAACAATCCAGTTTGAGACTGCTTTAACTAACCTGGCTCAGTGCTAGGGAATCCTGGGAATTGTAGTTGATTGTGGCACCAGAGCTCTCTGATAGAGAAGGCTAAATGTCTCACAAAACTACAGTTCCCACAATTCCTTAGTACTGAGCCAGGTCTCAAATTGATTTATTTTTGCAGTGTGTTTTGGACCAGAGTCTTCTGTGTGCAGAACTGCTCTGCTGGTTGTGATCTCCTGACAGAAGAGCCTAACAGGAACAGAGGAAGGGTGAGGGCAAGGAAGGAGTCAAAGTATGCTACATCTCACCCCCACTGATCACCAGGGTTGATTCAGCTAATCAGACTGGCTTGGTAGGATTCTTCTCCCTCCTGCACCACTCCATATGCATCCCTTTTAAAGGGAAGAGGATGACTACCCCAGATGGAGGGCACCATTCTTCCAACAGAGGTAACAACAGCTGAGCTCCCCACTACAACCTATTTATCTTTTTAAAGGGGTAAGGAGTGATGTAGACTTGAGTCGATTGATTTGGACTCAAGTCAGACTCAAGTTGCTTCAGTGACTTGACTTGGGCTCAGCTGGTGGATCTGTTGGAGAACTATTACAGAACTGAAGTCTCCATGTCTACTATAAAGGTTTCACTGATTCAAAGAATCAGGATATTGAAGAGTTTAATTTAGGGCTAACCAAATCTGTTATGCCCCATACGGCTCAGAACTTACGTATGTTCTCTAGCCTTGTTTGGGCTGCTAGACTGAATGCTTCAAGATGGGTAACTGCCTAGGAATGCGAACATTTCAATGGGCAGTAGACAATGTGACAAATAATAAAGTCATTCTCTGAAATGGGGGAAGGCATTTCCTTGGAGCTACTAACATACCATAAAAACTTTAATATAATAATGAGGTTGTAAGTTACATCAAGAAAATTTCTGTTAATGAAATGCAAATGCATCTTACATATTTATTTTTGGCGTGTGTTTTCTTAAAATTAAAACTTCCCTTTGTTTTCATTTGCTCTAGAGGAGAAAAATGAAGGTGCTTTCATAATACACAGAAAGATGGAAAACTGGAAAAGAAAACAGAAGGGATGACAACAATATGGTGCAAATACTGGTAGGGAATAACCTATGGTCTTGCATTTTGGCAATTAGCTCTGTTTTAGCAGATGCAACCCCTGAACATGAGAATGGAAAAATCTACTTTTCACAGACAGGCCTCTAGTCCCCTTCTCAGTTCAAACCCCCTTTCTCATCTGGCTCACTTTGAGCTTTCATATATTTGATTTGTTTTGTTTTCATATATGAACTTGAGAAACATGTGTACAATTACTGGCAGAGATAAAAGAAAGTTAGTGCACTGTTATGAATACGAAAGGTCACAGATACACAGGGATAAATTTGAAGAGGCACCAAAGAACACTGATGTAAACTGATGGCAAGCTTTAAAAAACAAAACTCATTTTATATGTTTTGGATTCAATAGTACATATGTTATAGCTTTTCTTTACACTGGACTTTTCTTTATATGGAAAGAAAATGTATCATTAAAATTTGAATAAATATCCTTGTATGCTTGATCCAGTGTAATAAATACATAAATAAGTAAATAAATAAGTAAATAAATAAAATGCTTTAAAAAAAAGGGTCATGATCATATTAACTGAACTTTTATTTAAATGATCATCTAGAAATTCATCTTTAAAGGTCATTTCTCATTCATCCAATTAGAGTCTAAATATCCTTGTCTGCACAAGGATTTGCTGCTCAGTCATCAAGCAGGAATTAAAATACATGGCCATTTCCCAGACACAGAGATTATCTCTGTTCCTGACTCCTTTCCATCATTTTATTTAGTAACACTCATTATCCTAATTCCCTCCAGTTGGATCTGGAAGAGGCCTTCCCTGCTGGCTCTCCTGAAAAACAATAGCAAGACCCTGCTGTCACCCAATAGCAAGAACCTCCGCCTGTGTAGTTCCTATCAGATGGAACTGGGAAGTGTTACTTTTTCAACTACAGCTCCCAGAACCTGCAGCCAGAACAAGAAACTTCTTAATTGGAATAAAACATGCAAAGATGTATAATAAGCAAAATTTCTTTAGCTGGAACTCCAATTGAAATGTACACAAAAGTTAAAATTTACACTAAAGTGAAAACCATCAACTAGTCTGGAATCCCATTGTCAATTCCTTGGACAAGCCATTCAGCCTTTGTTACCTATCTAGATAGTCATTGCCTAGAGCTAGTTTTAAGGTATAAATATAGTTTCATATTTATGAAGGGGATGCAGTGGCTAAAGTGGTTAGGACGCTGACTCTGTTGATTGCAAGATTGGTAGGGTGGCAGTTCGAGGCCCAAGTGCTGCATGACGGAGTGAGCTCCTGTCACTGGTCCCAGCTTCTGCTAACCTAGCGCTTCAAAAGTATGCAAATGCAAGTAGATAAATAGGTACCACGTTAGTGGGAAGGTAAACAGTGTTCTGTGCAATCACGCTGGCCATATGATCACAGAGTAGTCTCTAACAATGTTGGCTCTTCGGCTTAGTAAGGGAAATGAGCACCATTCCCTATGGTTGGACAAGACTTGACAACCTTGTCGAGGGAGAATACCTTTACCTTTTACCTTTTATGGTTTCAAAACCTAACCTCTGTGTACATAGGCCATCTTCCATACACACCTGCACTCTGTGTAAGTTCTGTGTCCGCCTCAGACCTCCTAATCTCAGCCACTCCAGCTTTCCACTGTCTTCTCATCTGACAGGGAA